>OX463227.1:149840483-151117594 GCA_949820135.1 Sylvilagus floridanus | reverse complement strand
AGTAGAGTGCTACAGAAACTAGGTGAAAAATGATATTTGCGACTGTAAACAGGACATTGAATTCACATTCCCAAGAAAAAGACTTTGCTTTTCTCCAAAACCAGTTTTAACATTCTTTCTGGGTCTTTGCACACGAATAACACATGAATTTGTCCAGATAGGACTGGATCTAACCAGAAATATCCGGTTCTGTGTGGCTCAATGAATATCAGCTTTTAAACAGCCTGTGTGTTTGTTACTATTTTCTGGATAGTATCTATGAACTTTAGAGTTCTGAATGAATTTTAGCATGTTACATTTTGTTTTTTTGTTGGCAAACGCTAATTTGTTCCACATGGAGACACAACAAGTACACATAAGTGTTTTCTGAGTAGAATGCTACAGAATCTAGGTGAAAAATGATATTTGCGACTGTAAACATGACATTGAATTCACATTCCCAAGAAAAGATTTTGCTTTTCTCCAAAACCAGTTTGACTCTCCTTTTCTGGGTCCTTTGCACACAAATTCCACACGAGTTTGTCTAGATAGGACTGGATCTTACCAGAAAATCCGGTTCTGTGTGGCTAAATGAATATCAGCTTTTAAACAGACTGTGTGTTTCTTAGTGTTTTCTGGATAGTATCTATGAACTTTAGAGTTTTGAATGTATATTAGCATGTTACATTTTGTTTTTTTATTGGCAAACACTGATTAGTTCCACATGGAGACACAAAAGTACAGATAAGTGTTTTCTGAGTAGAATGCTACAGAAACTAGGTGAAAAATGATATTTGCGACTGTAAACATGACATTGAATTCACATTCCCAAGAAAAAGACTTTGCTTTTCTCCAAAACCAGTGTCCACATCATTTTCTGGGTCCTTTGCACACAAATTCCACACGAGTATGTCCAGATAAGTCTGGATCTAACCAGAAATATCCGGTTCCTTGTGGCTAAATGAATATCAGCTTTGAAACAGCCTGTGTGTTTGTTAGTATTTTCTGGATAGTATCTATGAACTTTAGAGTTTTGAATGAATTTTGGCATGTTACATTTTGTTTTTTTTTGTTGGCAAATGCTAATTAGTTCCACATGGAGGCACAACAAGTACACATAAGTGTTTTCTGATGGAATGCCACAGAAACTAGTTGAAAAATAATATTTGCGACTGTAAACATTACATTGAATTCATATTCCCAAGAAAAAGACTTTGCTTTTCTCCAAAACCAGTTTCAACATCCTTTTCTGGGTCCTTTGCACACGAATTCCACATGAGTTTGTCCAGATAGGTCTGAATCTAACCAGAAATATCCGGTTCTGTGTGGGTAAATGAATATCAGCTTTTAATCAGCCTGTGTGTTTGTTAGTGTTTTCTGGATAGTATCTATGAACTTTAAAGTTCTTAATGAATTTTTGAATGTTACATTTTGCTTTTTAATTGGCAAACACTGATTAGTTCCACATGGAGACACAAAAGTACACATAAGTGTTTTCTGAGTAGAATGCTACAGAAACTGGGTGAAAAATGATATTTGCGACTGTAAACATGACATTGAATTCACATTCCCAAGAAAAAGACTTTGATTTTCTCCAAAACCAGTTTCAACATTCTTTTCTGTGTCCATTGCACACGAATTCCACACGAGTTTGTGCAGATAGGTCTGGATCTAACCAGAAATATCCGGTTCTGTGTGGCTAAATGAATATCAGCTTTTAAACAGCCTGTGTGTTTGTTAGTATTTTCTGGATAGTATCTATGAACTTTAGAGTTTTGAATGTATTTTAGCATGTTACATTTTTTTTTTGTTGGCAAACGCTAATTAGTTCCACATGGAGTCACAACAAGTACACCTAAGTGATTTCTGAGTAGAATAATACAGAATCTAGGTGAAAAATGATATTTGTGACTGTAAACATGACATTGAATTCACATTCCCAAGAAAAGATTTTGCTTTTCTCCAAAACCAGTTTGACTCTGCTTTTCTGGGTCCTTTGCACACAAATTCCACACGAGTTTGTCCAGATAGGTCTGGATCTAACCAGAAATATCCGGTTCCTTGTGGCTAAATGAATATCAGCTTTTAAACAGTCTGTGTGTTTGTTAGTGTTTTCTGGATAGAATCTATGAACTTTAGAGTTTTGAATGAATTTTAGCATGTTACATTTTGTTTTTTTGTTGGCAAACGCTAATTAGTTCCACATGGAGACACAACAAGTACACATAAGTGTTTTCTGCGTAGAATCCTACATAATCTAGGTGAAAATGATATTTGTGACTGTAAACATGACATTGAATTCACATTCCCAAGAAAAAGACTTTGCTTTTCTCCAAAACCAGTTTCAACATTCTTTTCTGGGTCCTTTGCACACAAATTCCACACGAGTATGTCCAGATAGGTCTGGATCTAACCAGAAATATCCGATTCTGTGTGGCTAAATGAATATCAGCTTTTAAACAGCCTGTGTGTTTGTTAGTATTTTCTGGATAGTATCTATGAACTTTAGAGTTTTGAATGAATTTTAGCATGTTACATTTAGTTTTTTTGTTGGCAAACACTCATTAGTTCCACATGGAGACACAACAAGTACACATAAGTGTTTTCTGAGTAGAATGCTACAGAAACTAGGTGAAAAATGATATTTGCGACTATAAACAGGACAGTGAATTCACATTCCCAAGAAAAAGACTTTGCTTTTCTCCAAAACCAGTTTCAACATTATTTTCTGGGTCCTTTGCACACAAATTCCACACGAGTTTGTCCAGATAGGAATGGATCTAACCAGAAATATCTGGTTCTGTGTGGCTAAATGAATATCAGATTTTAAACAGCCTGTGTGTTTCTTAGTGTTTTCTGGATAGTATCTTTGAACTTTAGAGTTTTGAAATAATTTTAACATGTTACATTTTGTTTTTTGTTGGCAAATGCTAATCAGTTCCACATGGAGACCCAACATGTACACATAAGTGTTTTCTGAGTAGAATGCTACAGAAACTAGGTTAAAAATGATATTTGTGACTGTAAACATGACATTGAATTCACATTCCCAAGAAAAAGACTTTGCTTTTCTCCAAAACCAGTTTCAACATTCTTTTCTGGGTCCTTTGCACACGAATTCCACATGAGTTTGTCCAGATAGGACTGGATCTAATGAGAAATATCCGGTTCTGTGTGGCTAAATGAATATCAGCTTTTAAACAGCCAGTGTGTTTGTTAGTATTTTCTGGATAGTATCTATGAACTTTAGAGTTTTGAATGTATTTTAGCATGTTACATTTTGTTTTTTTGTTGGCAAACGCTAATTAGTTCCACATGGCAACACAACAAGTACACATAAGTGTTTTCTGAGTAGAATGCTACAGAATCTAGGTGGAAAATGATATTTGCGACTGTAAACATGACATTGAATTCAGATTCCCAAGAAAAGATTTTGCTTTTCTCCAAAACCAGTTTCAACATTCTTTTTTTGTTCCTTTGCACACGAATTCCACAAGAGTTTTTCCAGATAGGACTGGATATAACGAGAAATTTCCGGTTCTGTGTGGCTCAATGAATATCAGCTTTTAATCAGCCTGTGTGTTTGTTAGTGTTTTCTGGGTAGTATCTATGAACTTTAGAGTTCTGAATGAATTTTAGCATGTTACATTTTGTTTTTTTATTGGCAAACACTGATTAGTTCCACATGGAGACACAAAAGTACAGATAAGAGTTTTCTGAGTAGAATGCTACAGAAATTTGGTTAAAAATGATATTTGCGACTGTAAACAGGACACTGAATTCACATTCCCAAGAAAAAGACTTTGCTTTTCTCCAAAAACAGGGTCCACATCATTTTCTGGGTCATTTGCACACAAATTCTACACGAGTATGTCCAATAGGTCTGGATCTAACCAGAAATATCCGGTTCTGTGTGGCTAAATGAATATCAGCTTTTAAACAGCCTGTGTGTTTGTTAGTATTTTCTGGATAGTATCTATGAACTTTAGAGTTTTGAATGAATTTTAGCATGTTACATTTAGTTCTTTTGTTGGCAAATACTCATTAGTTCCACATGGAGACACAACAAGTACACATAAGTGTTTTCTGAGTAGAATGCTACAGAAATTTGGTTAAAAATGATATTTGCGACTGTAAACAGGACATTGAATTCACATTCCCAAGAAAAAGACTTTGCTTTTCTCCAAAACCAGTTTCAACATTATTTTCTGGGTCCTTTGCACACAAATTCCACATGTGTTTGACCAGATAGGACTGGATCTTACCAGAAATATCCGGTTCTGTGTGGCTAAATTAATATCAGCTTTAAAACAGACTGTGTGTTTCTCAGTGTTTTCTGGATAGTATCTTTGAACTTTAGAGTTTTGAAATAATTTTAGCATGTTACATTTTGTTTTTTGTTGGCAAATGCTAATTAGTTGCACATGGAGACCCAACATGTACACATAAGTGTTTTCTGAGTAGAATGCTACAGAAACTAGGTGAAAAATGATATTTGCGACTGTAAACATGACATTGAATTCACATTCCCAAGAAAAGATTTTGCTTTTCTCCAGAACCAGTTTGACTCTGCTTTTCTGGGTCCTTTGCACACGAATTCCACAAGAGTTTTTCCAGATAGGACTGGATCTAACCAGAAATATCCAGTTCTGTGTGGCTCAATGAATATCAGCTTTTAATCAGCCTGTGTGTTTGTTAGTGTTTTCTGGGTAGTATCTATGAACTTTAGAGTTCTGAATGAATTTAAGCATGTTACATTTTGTTTTTTTATTGACAAACACTGATTAGTTCCACATGGAGACACAAAAGTACAGATAAGTGTTTTCTGAGTAGAATGCTACATAAACTAGGTTAAAAATGATATTTGCGACTGTAAACATGACATTGAATTCACATTCCCAAGAAAAGATTTTGCTTTTCTCCAAAACCAGTTTGACTCTCCTTTTCTGTGTCCTTTGCACACAAATTCCACATGAGTTGGTCCAGATAGGACTGGATCTTACCAGAAAATCCGGTTCTGTGTGGCTAAATGAATATCAGCTTTTAAACAGACTGTGTGTTTCTTAGTGTTTTCTGGATAGTATCTTTGAACTTTAGAGTTTTGAATGTATATTAGCATGTTACATTTTGTTTTTTTATTGGCAAACACTGATTAGTTCCACATGGAGACACAAAAGTAAAGATAAGTGTTTTCTGAGTAGAATGCTACAGAAACTAGGTGAAAAATGATATTTGCGACTGTAAACATGACATTGAATTCACATTCCCAAGAAAAAGACTTTGCTTTTCTCCAAAACCAGTGTCCAAATCATTTTCTGGGTCCTTTGCACACAAATTCCGCAGGAGTATGTCCAGATAGGTCTGGATCTAACCAGAAATATCCGGTTCCTTGTAGCTAAATGAATATCAGCTTTTAAACAGCCTGTGTGTTTGTTAGTATTTTCTGGATAGTATCTAGGAAGTTTAGAGTTTTGAATGAATTTTAGCATGTTACATTGTTTTTTTGTTGACAAACACTCATTAGTTCCACATGGAGACACAACAAGTACACATAAGTGTTTTCTGAGCAGAATGCTACAGAAACTAGTTGAAAAATAATATTTGCGACTGTAAACATTACATTGAATTCATATTCCCAAGAAAAAGACTTTGCTTTTCTCCAAAACCAGTTTCAACATCCTTTTCTGGGTCCTTTGCACACGAATTCCACATGAGTTTGTCCAGATAGGTCTGAATCTAACCATAAATATCCGGTTCTGTGTGGGTAAATGAATATCAGCTTTTAATCAGCCTGTGTGTTTGTTAGTGTTTTCTGGATAGTATCTATGAACTTTAAAGTTCTTAATGAATTTTTGAATGTTACATTTTGCTTTTTAATTGGCAAACACTGATTAGTTCCACATGGAGACACAAAAGTACACATAAGTGTTTTCTGAGTAGAATGCTACAGAAACTGGGTGAAAAATGATATTTGCGACTGTAAACATGACATTGAATTCACATTCCCAAGAAAAAGACTTTGATTTTCTCCAAAACCAGTTTCAACATTCTTTTCTGTGTCCATTGCACACGAATTCCACACGAGTTTGTGCAGATAGGTCTGGATCTAACCAGAAATATCCGGTTCTGTGTGGCTAAATGAATATCAGCTTTTAAACAGCCTGTGTGTTTGTTAGTATTTTCTGGATAGTATCTATGAACTTTAGAGTTTTGAATGTATTTTAGCATGTTACATTTTTTTTTTGTTGGCAAACGCTAATTAGTTCCACATGGAGTCACAACAAGTACACCTAAGTGATTTCTGAGTAGAATAATACAGAATCTAGGTGAAAAATGATATTTGTGACTGTAAACATGACATTGAATTCACATTCCCAAGAAAAGATTTTGCTTTTCTCCAAAACCAGTTTGACTCTGCTTTTCTGGGTCCTTTGCACACAAATTCCACACGAGTTTGTCCAGATAGGTCTGGATCTAACCAGAAATATCCGGTTCCTTGTGGCTAAATGAATATCAGCTTTTAAACAGTCTGTGTGTTTGTTAGTGTTTTCTGGATAGAATCTATGAACTTTAGAGTTTTGAATGAATTTTAGCATGTTACATTTTGGTTTTTTGTTGGCAAACGCTAATTAGTTCCACATGGAGACACAACAAGTACACATAAGTGTTTTCTGCGTAGAATCCTACATAATCTAGGTGAAAATGATATTTGTGACTGTAAACATGACATTGAATTCACATTCCCAAGAAAAAGACTTTGCTTTTCTCCAAAACCAGTTTCAACATTCTTTTCTGGGTCCTTTGCACACAAATTCCACACGAGTATGTCCAGATAGGTCTGGATCTAACCAGAAATATCCGATTCTGTGTGGCTAAATGAATATCAGCTTTTAAACAGCCTGTGTGTTTGTTAGTATTTTCTGGATAGTATCTATGAACTTTAGAGTTTTGAATGAATTTTAGCATGTTACATTTAGTTTTTTTGTTGGCAAACACTCATTAGTTCCACATGGAGACACAACAAGTACACATAAGTGTTTTCTGAGTAGAATGCTACAGAAACTAGGTGAAAAATGATATTTGCGACTGTAAACAGGACAGTGAATTCACATTCCCAAGAAAAAGACTTTGCTTTTCTCCAAAACCAGTTTCAACATTATTTTCTGGGTCCTTTGCACACAAATTCCACACGAGTTTGTCCAGATAGGAATGGATCTAACCAGAAATATCTGGTTCTGTGTGGCTAAATGAATATCAGATTTTAAACAGCCTGTGTGTTTCTTAGTGTTTTCTGGATAGTATCTTTGAACTTTAGAGTTTTGAAATAATTTTAACATGTTACATTTTGTTTTTTGTTGGCAAATGCTAATCAGTTCCACATGGAGACCCAACATGTACACATAAGTGTTTTCTGAGTAGAATGCTACAGAAACTAGGTTAAAAATGATATTTGTGACTGTAAACATGACATTGAATTCACATTCCCAAGAAAAAGACTTTGCTTTTCTCCAAAACCAGTTTCAACATTCTTTTCTGGGTCCTTTGCACACGAATTCCACATGAGTTTGTCCAGATAGGACTGGATCTAATGAGAAATATCCGGTTCTGTGTGGCTAAATGAATATCAGCTTTTAAACAGCCAGTGTGTTTGTTAGTATTTTCTGGATAGTATCTATGAACTTTAGAGTTTTGAATGTATTTTAGCATGTTACATTTTGTTTTTTTGTTGGCAAACGCTAATTAGTTCCACATGGCAACACAACAAGTACACATAAGTGTTTTCTGAGTAGAATGCTACAGAATCTAGGTGGAAAATGATATTTGCGACTGTAAACATGACATTGAATTCAGATTCCCAAGAAAAGATTTTGCTTTTCTCCAAAACCAGTTTCAACATTCTTTTTTTGTTCCTTTGCACACGAATTCCACAAGAGTTTTTCCAGATAGGACTGGATATAACGAGAAATTTCCGGTTCTGTGTGGCTCAATGAATATCAGCTTTTAATCAGCCTGTGTGTTTGTTAGTGTTTTCTGGGTAGTATCTATGAACTTTAGAGTTCTGAATGAATTTTAGCATGTTACATTTTGTTTTTTTATTGGCAAACACTGATTAGTTCCACATGGAGACACAAAAGTACAGATAAGAGTTTTCTGAGTAGAATGCTACAGAAATTTGGTTAAAAATGATATTTGCGACTGTAAACAGGACACTGAATTCACATTCCCAAGAAAAAGACTTTGCTTTTCTCCAAAAACAGGGTCCACATCATTTTCTGGGTCATTTGCACACAAATTCTACACGAGTATGTCCAATAGGTCTGGATCTAACCAGAAATATCCGGTTCTGTGTGGCTAAATGAATATCAGCTTTTAAACAGCCTGTGTGTTTGTTAGTATTTTCTGGATAGTATCTATGAACTTTAGAGTTTTGAATGAATTTTAGCATGTTACATTTAATTCTTTTGTTGGCAAATACTCATTAGTTCCACATGGAGACACAACAAGTACACATAAGTGTTTTCTGAGTAGAATGCTACAGAAATTTGGTTAAAAATGATATTTGCGACTGTAAACAGGACATTGAATTCACATTCCCAAGAAAAAGACTTTGCTTTTCTCCAAAACCAGTTTCAACATTATTTTCTGGGTCCTTTGCACACAAATTCCACATGTGTTTGACCAGATAGGACTGGATCTTACCAGAAATATCCGGTTCTGTGTGGCTAAATTAATATCAGCTTTAAAACAGACTGTGTGTTTCTCAGTGTTTTCTGGATAGTATCTTTGAACTTTAGAGTTTTGAAATAATTTTAGCATGTTACATTTTGTTTTTTGTTGGCAAATGCTAATTAGTTGCACATGGAGACCCAACATGTACACATAAGTGTTTTCTGAGTAGAATGCTACAGAAACTAGGTGAAAAATGATATTTGCGACTGTAAACATGACATTGAATTCACATTCCCAAGAAAAGATTTTGCTTTTCTCCAGAACCAGTTTGACTCTGCTTTTCTGGGTCCTTTGCACACGAATTCCACAAGAGTTTTTCCAGATAGGACTGGATCTAACCAGAAATATCCAGTTCTGTGTGGCTCAATGAATATCAGCTTTTAATCAGCCTGTGTGTTTGTTAGTGTTTTCTGGGTAGTATCTATGAACTTTAGAGTTCTGAATGAATTTAAGCATGTTACATTTTGTTTTTTTATTGACAAACACTGATTAGTTCCACATGGAGACACAAAAGTACAGATAAGTGTTTTCTGAGTAGAATGCTACATAAACTAGGTTAAAAATGATATTTGCGACTGTAAACATGACATTGAATTCACATTCCCAAGAAAAGATTTTGCTTTTCTCCAAAACCAGTTTGACTCTCCTTTTCTGTGTCCTTTGCACACAAATTCCACATGAGTTGGTCCAGATAGGACTGGATCTTACCAGAAAATCCGGTTCTGTGTGGCTAAATGAATATCAGCTTTTAAACAGACTGTGTGTTTCTTAGTGTTTTCTGGATAGTATCTTTGAACTTTAGAGTTTTGAATGTATATTAGCATGTTACATTTTGTTTTTTTATTGGCAAACACTGATTAGTTCCACATGGAGACACAAAAGTAAAGATAAGTGTTTTCTGAGTAGAATGCTACAGAAACTAGGTGAAAAATGATATTTGCGACTGTAAACATGACATTGAATTCACATTCCCAAGAAAAAGACTTTGCTTTTCTCCAAAACCAGTGTCCAAATCATTTTCTGGGTCCTTTGCACACAAATTCCGCAGGAGTATGTCCAGATAGGTCTGGATCTAACCAGAAATATCCGGTTCCTTGTAGCTAAATGAATATCAGCTTTTAAACAGCCTGTGTGTTTGTTAGTATTTTCTGGATAGTATCTAGGAAGTTTAGAGTTCTGAATGAATTTTAGCATGTTACATTGTTTTTTTGTTGACAAACACTCATTAGTTCCACATGGAGACACAACAAGTACACATAAGTGTTTTCTGAGCAGAATGCTACAGAAACTAGTTGAAAAATAATATTTGCGACTGTAAACATTACATTGAATTCATATTCCCAAGAAAAAGACTTTGCTTTTCTCCAAAACCAGTTTCAACATCCTTTTCTGTGTCCTTTGCACACGAAATCCACATGAGTTTGTCCAGATAGGACTGGATCTAACCAGAAATATCCGGTTCTGTGTGGCTAAATGAATATCAGCTTTTAATCAGCCTGTGTGTTTGTTAGTGTTTTCTGGATAGTATCTATGAACTTTACAGTTCTGAATGGGTTTTAGCATGTTACATTTTGTTTTTTTATTGGCAAACACTGATTCGTTCCACATGGAGACACAACAAGTACACATAAGTGTTTTCTGAGTAGAATGCTACAGAAACTAGGTGAAAAATGATATTTGCAACTGTAAACATGACATTGAATTCACATTCCCAAGAAAAGATTTTGCTTTTCTCCAAAACCAGTTTGACTCTGCTTTTCTGGGTCCTTTGCACACAAATTCCACACGAGTATGTCCAGATAGGTGTGGATCTAACCAGAAATATCCAGTTCTGTGTGGCTCAATGAATATCAGCTTTTAATCAGCCTGTGTGTTTGTTAGTGTTTTCTGGGTAGTATCTATGAACTTTAGAGTTCTGAATTAATTTTAGCATGTTACATTTTGTTTTTTTATTGGCAAACACTGATTAGTTCCACATGGAGACACAAAAGTACACATAAGTGTTTTCTGAGTAGAATGCTACATAAACTAGGTTAAAAATGATATTTGCGACTGTAAACATGACATTGAATTCACATTCCCAAGAAAAGATTTTGCTTTTCTCCAAAACCAGTTTGACTCTCCTTTTCTGGGTCCTTTGCACACAAATTCCACATGAGTTTGTCCAGATAGGACTGGATCTTACCAGAAAATCCGGTTCAGTGTGGCTAAAGGAATATCAGCTTTTAAACAGACTGTGTGTTTCTTAGTGTTTTCTGGATAGTATCTTTGAACTTTAGAGTTTTGAATGTATATTAGCATGTTACATTTTGTTTTTTTATTGGCAAACACTGATTAGTTCCACATGGAGACACAAAAGTACAGATAAGTGTTTTCTGAGTAGAATGCTACAGAAACTAGGTGAAAAATGATATTTGCGACTGTAAACATGACATTGAATTCACATTCCCAAGAAAAAGACTTTGCTTTTCTCCAAAACCAGTGTCCAAATCATTTTCTGGGTCCTTTGCACACAAATTCCGCAGGAGTATGTCCAGATAGGTCTGGATCTAACCAGAAATATCCGGTTCCTTGTAGCTAAATGAATATCAGCTTTTAAACAGCCTGTGTGTTTGTTAGTATTTTCTGGATAGTATCTAGGAAGTTTAGAGTTTTGAATGAATTTTAGCATGTTACATTGTTTTTTTGTTGGCAAACACTCATTAGTTCCACATGGAGACACAACAAGTACACATAAGTGTTTTCTGAGTAGAATGCTACAGAAACTAGTTGAAAAATAATATTTGCGACTGTAAACATTACATTGAATTCATATTCCCAAGAAAAAGACTTTGCTTTTCTCCAAAACCAGTGTCCACATCATTTTCTGGGTCCTTTGCACACGAATTCCACATGAGTTTGTCCAGATAGGACTGGATCTAACCAGAAATATCCGGTTCTGTGTGGGTAAATGAATATCAGCTTTTAATCAGCCTGTGTGTTTGTTAGTGTTTTCTGGATAGTATCTATGAACTTTAGAGTTCTTAATGAATTTTAGCATGTTACATTTTGTTTTTTTATTGGCAAACACTGATTAGTTCCACATGGAGACACAAAAGTACACATAAGTGTTTTCTGAGTAGAATGCTACAGAAACTAGGTGAAAAATGATATTTGCGACTGTAAACATGACATTGAATTCACATTCCCAAGAAAAAGACTTTGCTTTTTTCCAAACCCAGTTTCAACATTCTTTTCTGGGTCCTTTGCACACGAATTCCAGATGAGTTTGTCCAGATAGGACTGGATCTTACCAGAAATATCCGGTTCTGTGTGGCTAAATGAATATCAGCTTTTAAACAGCCTGTGTGTTTCTTAGTGTTTTCTGGATAGTATTTTGAACTTAAGAGTTTTGTAATAATTTTAGCATGTTACATTTTGTTTTTTGTTGGCAAATGCTAATTAGTTCTACATGGAGACACAACATGTACACATAAGTTTTTCTGAGTAGAATGCTATAGAAACTAGGTGAAAAATGATATTTGCGACTGTAACATGACATTGAATTCACATTCCCAAGAAAAAGACTTTGCTTTTCTCCAAAACCAGTTTCAACATTCTTTTCTGGGTCCTTTGTACACGAGTTCCACACGAGTTTGTCCAGATAGGACTGGATCTAACGAGAAATATCCGGTTCTGTGTGGCTAAATGAATATCAGCTTTTAAACAGCCTGTATGTTTGTTAGTATTTTCTGGATAGTATCTATGAACTTTAGAGTTTTGAATGTATTTTAGCATGTTACATTATGTTTTTTTGTTGGCAAACGCTAATTTGTTCCACATGGAGACACAACAAGTACACATAAGTGTTTTCTGAGTAGAATGCTACAGAATCTAGGTGAAAAATGATATTTGCGACTGTAAACATGACATTGAATTCACATTCCCAAGAAAAGATTTTGCTTTTCTCCAAAACCAGTTTGACTCTGCTTTTCTGGGTCCTTTGCACACAAATTCCACACGAGTATGTCCAGATAGGTGTGGATCTAACCAGAAATATCCAGTTCTGTGTGGCTCAATGAATATCAGCTTTTAATCAGCCTGTGTGTTTGTTAGTGTTTTCTGGGTAGTATCTATGAACTTTAGAGTTCTGAATTAATTTTAGCATGTTACATTTTGTTTTTTTATTGGCAAACACTGATTCGTTCCACATGGAGACACAAAAGTACAGATAAGTGTTTTCTGAGTAGAATGCTACAGAAACTAGGTGAAAAATGATATTTGCGACTGTAAACATGACATTGAATTCACATTCCCAAGAAAAGATTTTGCTTTTCTCCAAAACCAGTTTGACTCTCCTTTTCTGGGTCCTTTGCACACAAATTCCACATGAGTTGGTCCAGATAGGACTGGATCTTACCAGAAAATCCGGTTCTGTGTGGCTAAATGAATATCAGCTTTTAAACAGACTGTGTGTTTCTTAGTGTTTTCTGGATAGTATCTTTGAACTTCAGAGTTTTGAATGTATATTAGCATGTTACATTTTGTTTTTTTATTGGCAAACACTGATTAGTTCCACATGGAGACACAAAAGTACACATAAGTGTTTTCTGAGTAGAATGCTACAGAAACTAGGTGAAAAATGATATTTGCGACTGTAAACATGACATTGAATTCACATTCCCAAGAAAAAGACTTTGCTTTACTCCAAAACCAGTTTCAACATTCTTTTCTGGGTCCTTTGCACACGAATTCCACACGAGTTTGTCCAGATAGGACTGGATCTAACCAGAAATATCCGGTTCTGTGTGGCTAAATGAATATCAGCTTTTAAACAGCCTGTGTGTTTCTTAGTGTTTTCTGGATAGTATCTTTGAACTTTAGAGTTTTGAAATAATTTTAGCATGTTACATTTTGTTTTTTGTTGGCAAATGCTAATTAGTTCCACATGGAGACCCAACATGTACACATAAGTGTTTTCTGAGTAGAATGCTACAGAAACTAGGTGAAAAATGATATTTGCGACTGTAAACATGACATTGAATTCACATTCCCAAGAAAAAGACTTTGCTTTTCTCCAAAACCAGTTTCAACATTCTTTTCTGGGTCCTTTGCACACGAATTCCACACGAGTTTGTCCAGATAGGACTCGATCTAACGAGAAATATCCGGTTCTGTGTGGCTAAATGAATATCAGCTTTTAAACAGCCTGTGTGTTTGTTAGTATTTTCTGGAAAGTATCTATGAACTTTAAAGTTTTGAATGTATTTTAGCATGTTACATTTTGTTTTTTTGTTGGCAAACACTAATTTGTTCCACATGGAGACACAACAAGTACACATAAGTGTTTTCTGAGTAGAATGCTACAGAATCTAGGTGAAAAATGATATTTGCGACTGTAAACATGACATTGAATTCACATTCCCAAGAAAAGATTTTGCTTTTCTCCAAAACCAGTTTGACTCTGCTTTTCTGGGTCCTTTGCACACAAATTCCACACGAGTATGTCCAGATAGGTGTGGATCTAACCAGAAATATCCAGTTCTGTGTGGCTCAATGAATATCAGCTTTTAATCAGCCTGTGTGTTTGTTAGTGTTTTCTGGGTAGTATCTATGAACTTTAGAGTTCTGAATTAATTTTAGCATGTTACATTTTGTTTTTTTATTGGCAAACACTGATTCGTTCCACATGGAGACACAAAAGTACAGATAAGTGTTTTCTGAGTAGAATGCTACATAAACTAGGTTAAAAATGATATTTGCGACTGTAAACATGACATTGAATTCACATTCCCAAGAAAAGATTTTGCTTTTCTCCAAAACCAGTTTGACTCTCCTTTTCTGGGTCCTTTGCACACAAATTCCACATGAGTTTGTCCAGATAGGACTGGATCTTACCAGAAAATCCGGTTCAGTGTGGCTAAAGGAATATCAGCTTTTAAACAGACTGTGTGTTTCTTAGTGTTTTCTGGATAGTATCTTTGAACTTTAGAGTTTTGAATGTATATTAGCATGTTACATTTTGTTTTTTTATTGGCAAACACTGATTAGTTCCACATGGAGACACAAAAGTACAGATAAGTGTTTTCTGAGTAGAATGCTACAGAAACTAGGTGAAAAATGATATTTGCGACTGTAAACATGACATTGAATTCACATTCCCAAGAAAAAGACTTTGCTTTTCTCCAAAACCAGTGTCCACATCATTTTCTGGGTCCTTTGCACACAAATTCCGCAGGAGTATGTCCAGATAGGTCTGGATCTAACCAGAAATATCCGGTTCCTTGTAGCTAAATGAATATCAGCTTTTAAACAGCCTGTGTGTTTGTTAGTATTTTCTGGATAGTATCTAGGAACTTTAGAGTTTTGAATTTATTTTAGCATGTTACATTTTGTTTTTTTGTTGGCAAACGCTAATTAGTTCCACATGGAGACACAACAAGTACACATAAGTGTTTTCTGAGTAGAATGATACAGAATCTAGGTGAAAAATGATATTTGTGACTGTAAACATGACATTGAATTCACATTCCCAAGAAAAGATTTTGCTTTTCTCCAAAACCACTTTGACTCTGCTTTTCTGGGTCCTTTGCACACAAATTCCACACGAGTATGTCCAGATAGGTGTGGATCTAACCAGAAATATCCGGTTCCTTGTGGCTAAATGAATATCAGCTTTTAAACAGCCTGTGTGTTTGTTAGTGTTTTCTCGATAGTATCTAGGAAGTTTAGAGTTTTGAATGAATTTTAGCATGTTACATTGTTTTTTTGTTGACAAACACTCATTAGTTCCACATGGAGACACAACAAGTACACATAAGTGTTTTCTGAGTAGAATGCTACAGAAACTAGTTGAAAAATAATATTTGCGACTGTAAACATTACATTGAATTCATATTCCCAAGAAAAAGACTTTGCTTTTCTCCAAAACCAGTTTCAACATCCTTTTCTGGGTCCTTTGCACACGAATTCCACATGAGTTTGTCCAGATAGGACTGGATCTAACCAGAAATATCCGGTTCTGTGTGGCTAAATGAATATCAGCTTTTAAACAGCCTGTGTGTTTGTTAGTGTTTTCTGGATAGTATCTATGAACTTTAGAGTTCTTAATGAATTTTAGCATGTTACATTTTGTTTTTTTATTGGCAAACACTGATTCGTTCCACATGGAGACACAAAAGTACACATAAGTGTTTTCTGATTAGAATGCTACAGAAACTAGGTGAAAAATGATATTTGCGACTGTAAACATGACATTGAATTCACATTCCCAAGAAAAAGACTTTGCTTTACTCCAAAACCAGTTTCAACATTCTTTTCTGGGTCCTTTGCACACGAATTCCACACGAGTTTGTCCAGATAGGACTGGATCTTACCAGAAATATCCGGTTCTGTGTGGCTAAATGAATATCAGCTTTTAAACAGCCTGTGTGTTTCTTAGTGTTTTCTGGATAGTATCTTTGAACTTTAGAGTTTTGAAATAATTTTAGCATGTTACATTTTGTTTTTTGGTGGCAAATGCTAATTAGTTCCACATGGAGACCCAACATGTACACATAAGTGTTTTCTGAGTAGAATGCTACAGAAACTAGGTGAAAAATGATATTTGCGACTGTAAACATGACATTGAATTCACATTCCCAAGAAAAAGACTTTGCTTTTTTCCAAACCCAGTTTCAACATTCTTTTCTGGGTCCTTTGCACACGAATTCCACACGAGTTTGTCCAGATAGGACTCGATCTAACGAGAAATATCCGGTTCTGTGTGGCTAAATGAATATCAGCTTTTAAACAGCCTGTGTGTTTGTTAGTATTTTCTGGATAGTATCTATGAACTTTAGAGTTTTGAATGTATTTTAGCATGTTACATTTTGGTTTTTGGTGGCAAACGCTAATTTGTTCCACATGGAGACACAACAAGTACACATAAGTGTTTTCTGAGTAGAATGCTACAGAATCTAGGTGAAAAATGATATTTGCGACTGTAAACATGACATTGAATTCACATTCCCAAGAAAAGATTTTGCTTTTCTCCAAAACCAGTTTGACTCTGCTTTTCTGGGTCCTTTGCACACAAATTCCACACGAGTATGTCCAGATAGGTGTGGATCTAACCAGAAATATCCAGTTCCTTGTGGCTAAATGAATATCAGCTTTTAATCAGCCTGTGTGTTTGTTAGTGTTTTCTGGGTAGTATCTATGAACTTTAGAGTTCTGAATGAATTTTAGCATGTTACATTTTGTTTTTTTATTGGCAAACACTGATTAGTTCCACATGGAGACACAAAAGTACAGATACGTGTTTTCTGAGTAGAATGCTACAGAAACTAGGTGAAAAATGATATTTGCGACTGTAAACATGACATTGAATTCACATTCCCAAGAAAAGATTTTGCTTTTCTCCAAAACCAGTTTGACTCTCCTTTTCTGGGTCCTTTGCACAAAAATTCCACACGAGTATGTCCAGATAGGTGTGGATCTAACCAGAAATATCCAGTTCCTTGTGGCTAAATGAATATCAGCTTTTAATCAGCCTGTGTGTTTGTTAGTGTTTTCTGGGTAGTATCTATGAACTTTAGAGTTCTGAATGAATTTTAGCATGTTACATTTTGTTTTTTGTTGGTAAATGCTAATTAGTTCCACATGGAGACCCAACATGTACACATAAGTGTTTTCTGAGTAGAATGCTACAGAAACTAGGTGAAAAATGATATTTGCGACTGTAAACATGACATTGAATTCACATTCCCAAGAAAAAGACTTTGCTTTTTTCCAAACCCAGTTTCAACATTCTTTTCTGTGTCCTTTGCACACGAATTCCACACGAGTTTGTCCAGATAGGACTCGATCTAACGAGAAATATCCGGTTCTGTGTGGCTAAATGAATATCAGCTTTTAAACAGCCTGTGTGTTTGTTAGTATTTTCTGGATAGTATCTATGAACTTTAGAGTTTTGAATGTATTTTAGCATGTTACATTTTGGTTTTTGGTGGCAAACGCTAATTTGTTCCACATGGAGACACAACAAGTACACATAAGTGTTTTCTGAGTAGAATGCTACAGAAACTAGGTGAAAAATGATATTTGCGACTGTAAACATGACATTGAATTCACATTCCCAAGAAAAAGACTTTGCTTTACTCCAAAACCAGTTTCAACATTCTTTTCTGGGTCCTTTGCACACGAATTCCACACGAGTTTGTCCAGATAGGACTGGATCTAACCAGAAATATCCGGTTCTGTGTGGCTAAATGAATATCAGCTTTTAAACAGCCTGTGTGTTTCTTAGTGTTTTCTGGATAGTATCTTTGAACTTTAGAGTTTTGAAATAATTTTAGCATGTTACATTTTGTTTTTTGCTGGCAAATGCTAATTAGTTCCACATGGAGACCCAACATGTACACATAAGTGTTTTCTGAGTAGAATGCTACAGAAACTAGGTGAAAAATGATATTTGCGACTGTAAACATGACATTGAATTCACATTCCCAAGAAAAAGACTTTGCTTTTTTCCAAACCCAGTTTCAACATTCTTTTCTGGGTCCTTTGCACACGAATTCCACACGAGTTTGTCCAGATAGGACTCGATCTAACGAGAAATATCCGGTTCTGTGTGGCTAAATGAATATCAGCTTTTAAACAGCCTGTGTGTTTGTTAGTATTTTCTGGATAGTATCTATGAACTTTAGAGTTTTGAATGTATTTTAGCATGTTACATTTTGGTTTTTGGTGGCAAACGCTAATTTGTTCCACATGGAGACACAACAAGTACACATAAGTGTTTTCTGAGTAGAATGCTACAGAATCTAGGTGAAAAATGATATTTGCGACTGTAAACATGACATTGAATTCACATTCCCAAGAAAAGATTTTGCTTTTCTCCAAAACCAGTTTGACTCTGCTTTTCTGGGTCCTTTGCACAGAAATTCCACACGAGTATGTCCAGATAGGTGTGGATCTAACCAGAAATATCCAGTTCCTTGTGGCTAAATGAATATCAGCTTTTAATCAGCCTGTGTGTTTGTTAGTGTTTTCTGGGTAGTATCTATGAACTTTAGAGTTCTGAATGAATTTTAGCATGTTACATTTTGTTTTTTTATTGGCAAACACTGATTAGTTCCACATGGAGACACAAAAGTACAGATACGTGTTTTCTGAGTAGAATGCTACAGAAACTAGGTGAAAAATGATATTTGCGACTGTAAACATGACATTGAATTCACATTCCCAAGAAAAGATTTTGCTTTTCTCCAAAACCAGTTTGACTCTCCTTTTCTGGGTCCTTTGCACACAAATTCCACACGAGTATGTCCAGATAGGTGTGGATCTAACCAGAAATATCCAGTTCCTTGTGGCTAAATGAATATCAGCTTTTAATCAGCCTGTGTGTTTGTTAGTGTTTTCTGGGTAGTATCTATGAACTTTAGAGTTCTTAATGAATTTTAGCATGTTACATTTTGTTTTTTTATTGGCAAACACTGATTCGTTCCACATGGAGACACAAAAGTACACATAAGTGTTTTCTGAGTAGAATGCTACAGAAACTAGGTGAAAAATTATATTTGCGACTGTAAACATGACATTGAATTCACATTCCCAAGAAAAAGACTTTGCTTTACTCCAAAACCAGTTTCAACATTCTTTTCTGGGTCCTTTGCACACGAATTCCACATGAGTTTGTCCAGATAGGACTGGATCTAACCAGAAATATCCGGTTCTGTGTGGCTAAATGAATATCAGCTTTTAAACAGCCTGTGTGTTTCTTAGTGTTTTCTGGATAGTATCTTTGAACTTTAGAGTTTTGAAATAATTTTAGCATGTTACATTTTGTTTTTTGTTGGTAAATGCTAATTAGTTCCACATGGAGACCCAACATGTACACATAAGTGTTTTCTGAGTAGAATGCTACAGAAACTAGGTGAAAAATGATATTTGCGACTGTAAACATGACATTGAATTCACATTCCCAAGAAAAAGACTTTGCTTTTTTCCAAACCCAGTTTCAACATTCTTTTCTGGGTCCTTTGCACACGAATTCCACACGAGTTTGTCCAGATAGGACTCGATCTAACGAGAAATATCCGGTTCTGTGTGGCTAAATGAATATCAGCTTTTAAACAGCCTGTGTGTTTGTTAGTATTTTCTGGATAGTATCTATGAACTTTAGAGTTTTGAATGTATTTTAGCATGTTACATTTTGGTTTTTGGTGGCAAACGCTAATTTGTTCCACATGGAGACACAACAAGTACACATAAGTGTTTTCTGAGTAGAATGCTACAGAATCTAGGTGAAAAATGATATTTGCGACTGTAAACATGACATTGAATTCACATTCCCAAGAAAAGATTTTGCTTTTCTCCAAAACCAGTTTGACTCTGCTTTTCTGGGTCCTTTGCACAGAAATTCCACACGAGTATGTCCAGATAGGTGTGGATCTAACCAGAAATATCCAGTTCCTTGTGGCTAAATGAATATCAGCTTTTAATCAGCCTGTGTGTTTGTTAGTGTTTTCTGGGTAGTATCTATGAACTTTAGAGTTCTGAATGAATTTTAGCATGTTACATTTTGTTTTTTTATTGGCAAACACTGATTAATTCCACATGGAGACACAAAAGTACAGATACGTGTTTTCTGAGTAGAATGCTACAGAAACTAGGTGAAAAATGATATTTGCGACTGTAAACATGACATTGAATTCACATTCCCAAGAAAAGATTTTGCTTTTCTCCAAAACCAGTTTGACTCTCCTTTTCTGGGTCCTTTGCACACAAATTCCACATGAGTTGGTCCAGATAGGACTGGATCTTACCAGAAAATCCGGTTCTGTGTGGCTAAATGAATATCAGCTTTTAAACAGACTGTGTGTTTCTTAGTGTTTTCTGGATAGTATCTTTGAACTTCAGAGTTTTGAATGTATATTAGCATGTTACATTTTGTTTTTTTATTGGCAAACACTGATTAGTTCCACATGGAGACACAAAAGTACACATAAGTGTTTTCTGAGTAGAATGCTACAGAAACTAGGTGAAAAATGATATTTGCGACGGTAAACATGACATTGAATTCACATTCCCAAGAAAAAGACTTTGCATTACTCCAAAACCAGTTTCAACATTCTTTTCTGGGTACTTTGCACACGAATTCCACACGAGTTTGTCCAGATAGGACTGGATCTAACCAGAAATATCCGGTTCTATGTGGCTTAATGAATATCAGCTTTTAAACAGCCTGTGTGTTTCTTAGTGTTTTCTGGATAGTATCTTTGAACTTTAGAGTTTTGAAATAATTTTAGCATGTTACATTTTGTTTTTTGTTGGCAAATGCTAATTAGTTCCACATGGAGACCCAACATGTACACATAAGTGTTTTCTGAGTAGAATGCTACAGAAACTAGGTTAAAAATGATATTTGCGACTGTAAACATGACATTGAATTCACATTCCCAAGAAAAAGACTTTGCTTTTCTCCAAAACCAGTTTCAACATTCTTTTCTGGGTCCTTTGCACACGAATTCCACACGAGTTTGTCCAGATAGGACTCGATCTAATGAGAAATATCCGGTTCTGTGTGGCTAAATGAATATCAGCTTTTAAACAGCCTGTGTGTTTGTTAGTATTTTCTGGAAAGTATCTATGAACTTTAGAGTTTTGAATGTATTTTAGCATGTTACATTTTGTTTTTTTGTTGGCAAACACTAATTTTTTCCACATGGAGACACAACAAGTACACATAAGTGTTTTCTGAGTAGAATGCTACAGAATCTAGGTGAAAAATGATATTTGCGACTGTAAACATGACATTGAATTCACATTCCCAAGAAAAGATTTTGCTTTTCTCCAAAACCAGTTTGACTCTGCTTTTCTGGGTCCTTTGCACACAAATTCCACACGAGTATGTCCAGATAGGTGTGGATCTAACCAGAAATATCCAGTTCCTTGTGGCTAAATGAATATCAGCTTTTAATCAGCCTGTGTGTTTGTTAGTGTTTTCTGGGTAGTATCTATGAACTTTAGAGTTCTGAATGAATTTTAGCATGTTACATTTTGTTTTTTTATTGGCAAACACTGATTCGTTCCACATGGAGACACAAAAGTACACATAAGTGTTTTCTGAGTAGAATGCTACAGAAACTAGGTGAAAAATGATATTTGCGACTGTAAACATGACATTGAATTTACATTCCCAAGAAAAAGACTTTGCTTTACTCCAAAACCAGTTTCAACATTCTTTTCTGGGTACTTTGCACACGAATTCCACACGAGTTTGTCCAGATAGGACTGGATCTAACCAGAAATATCCGGTTCTGTGTGGCTAAATGAATATCAGCTTTTAAACAGCCTGTGTGTTTCTTAGTGTTTTCTGGATAGTATCTTTGAACTTTAGAGTTTTGAAATAATTTTAGCATGTTACATTTTGTTTTTTGTTGGCAAATGCTAATTAGTTCCACATGGAGACACAACATGTACACATAAGTGTTTTCTGAGTAGAATGCTATAGAAACTAGGTGAAAAATGATATTTGCGACTGTAAACATGACATTGAATTCACATTCCCAAGAAAAAGACTTTGCTTTTCTCCAAAACCAGTTTCAACATTCTTTTCTGGGTCCTTTGCACACGAATTCCACACGAGTTTGTCCAGATAGGACTCGATCTAACGAGAAATATCCGGTTCTGTGTGGCTAAATGAATATCAGCTTTTAAACAGCCTGTGTGTTTGTTAGTATTTTCTGGATAGTATCTAGGAACTTTAGAGTTTTGAATGTATTTTAGCATGTTACATTTTGTTTTTTTGTTGTCAAACGCTAATTAGTTCCACATGGAGACACAACAAGTACACATAAGTGTTTTCTGAGTAGAATGCTACAGAATCTAGGTGAAAAATGATATTTGTGACTGTAAACATGACATTGAATTCACATTCCCAAGAAAAGATTTTGCTTTTCTCCAAAACCAGTTTGGCTCTGCTTTTCTGGGTCCTTTGCACACAAATTCCACATGAGAATGTCCAGATAGGTCTGGATCTAACCAGAAATATCCGGTTCCTTGTGGCTAAATGAATATCAGCTTTTAAACAGCCTGTGTGTTTGTTAGTATTTTCTGGATAGATTCTAGGAAGTTTAGAGTTTTGAATGAATTTTAGCATGTTACATTGGTTTTTTGTTGGCAAACACTCATTAGTTCCACATGGAGACACAAGAAGTACACATAAGTGTTTTCTGAGTAGAATGCTACAGAAACTAGTTGAAAAATAATATTTGCGACTGTAAACATTACATTGAATTCATATTCCCAAGAAAAAGACTTTGCTTTTCTCCAAAACCAGTTTCAACATCCTTTTCTGGGTCCTTTGCACACGAATTCCACATGAGTTTGTCCAGATAGGTCTGGATCTAACCAGAAATATCCGGTTCTGTGTGGCTAAATGAATATCAGCTTTTAATCAGCCTGTGTGTTTGTTAGTGTTTTCTGGATAGTATCTATGAACCTTAGAGTTCTTAATGAATTTTAGCATGTTACATTTTGTTTTTTTATTGGCAAACACTGATTAGTTCCACATGGAGACACAAAAGTACACATAAGTGTTTTCTGAGTAGAATGCTACAGAAACTAGGTGAAAAATGATATTTGCGACTGTAAACATGACATTGAATTCACATTCCCAAGAAAAAGACTTTGCTTTACTCCAAAACCAGTTTGAACATTCTTTTCTGGGTCCTTTGCACACGAATTCCACATGAGTTTGTCCAGATAGGACTGGATCTAACCAGAAATATCCGGTTCTGTGTGGCTAAATGAATATCAGCTTTTAAACAGCATGTGTGTTTCTTAGTGTTTTCTGGATAGTATCTTTGAACTTTAGAGTTTTGAAATAATTTTAGCATGTTACATTTTGTTTTTTGTTGGCAAATGCTAATTAGTTCCACATGGAGACACAACATGTACACATAAGAGTTTTCTGAGTAGAATGCTACAGAAACTAGGTGAAAAATGATATTTGCGACTGTAAACATGACATTGAATTCACATTCCCAAGAAAAGACTTTGCTTTTCTCCAAAACCAGTTTCAACATTCTTTTCTGGGTCCTTTGCACACGAATTCCACACGAGTTTGTCCAGATAGGAATGGATCTAACCAGAAATATCTGGTTCTGTGTGGCTAAATGAATATCAGCTTTTAAACAGCCTGTGTGTTTGTTAGTATTTTCTGGATAGTATCTAGGAACTTTAGAGTTTTGAATGTATTTTAGCATGTTACATTTTGTTTTTTTGTTGGCAAACGCTAATTAGTTCCACATGGAGACACAACAAGTACACATAAGTGTTTTCTGAGTAGAATTATGCAGAAACTAGGTTAAAAATGATATTTGCGACTGTAACCATGACATTGAATTCACATTCCCAAGAAAAACACTTTGCATTTCCACAAAACCAGTTTCAACAATCTATTCATGGTCCTTTGCACACGAATTCCAAATTAGTTTGTCCAGATAGGTCTGGATCTAACCAGAACTATCCGGTTCTGTGTGGCTAAATGAATATCAGCTTTTAAACAGCCTGTGTGTTTGTTAGTGTTTTCTGGATAGTATCTATGAAGTTTAGAGTTCTGAATGAATTTTAGCATGTTACATTTTATTTTTTTGATGGCAAACGCTAATTAGTTCCACATGGAGACACAACTAGTATACATAAGTGATTTCTGAGTAGTATGCTACACAAACTATGTTAAAAATGATATTTACAACTGTAAACATGACATTGAATTCACATTCCCAAGAAAAAGACTTTGCTTTTCTCCAAAACCAGATTCACTCTGCTTTTTGGGTCATTGTACTCAAATTCCACACGAGTTTGTCCAGATAGGTCTGGATCTAACCAGAAATATCCGGTTCTGTGTGGCTAAATGAATATCAGCTTTTAAACAGCCTGTGTGTTTGTTAGTGTTTTCTGGATAGTATCTATGAACTTTAGAGTTTTGAATGAATTTTAGCATGTTACATATTGTTTTTTTGTTGGCAAACACTAATTAGTTCCACATGGAGACACAACAAGTACACATAAGTGTTTTCGGAGTAGAGTGCTACAGAAACTAGTTTAAAAATGATATTTGCGACTGTAAATATGACAGTGAATTCAATTACCAAGATAAACACTTTGCTTTTCTCCAAAAGCAGTTTCAGCAATCTATTCGGGGTCCTTTGCACACGAATTCCAAATTAGTTTGTCCAGATAGGTCTGGATCTAACCAGAACTATCCGGTTCTGTGTGGCTAAATGAATATCAGCTTTGAAACTGCCTGTTTGTTTGTTAGTGTTTTCTGGATAGTATCTATGAACTTTAGAGTTCTGAATGAATTTTAGCATGTTACATTTTGTTTTTTTGTTGTAAAACGCTAATTAGTTCCACATGGAGACACAACAAGTACACATAAGTGTTTTCTGAGTAGAATGAGGCAGAAACTTGGTTAAAAATGATATTTGCGACTGTAAATATGACAGTGAATTCAATTCCCAAGATAAACACTTTGCTTTTCTCCAAAAGCAGTTTCAGCAATCTATTCGGGGTCCTTTGCACACGAATTCCAAATGAGTTTGTACAGATAGGTCTGGATCTAACCAGAACTATCCAGTTCTGTGTTGCTAAATGAATATCAGCTTTTAAACAGCCTTTGTGTTTGTTAGTGTTTTCTGGATAGTATCTATGAAGTTTAGAGTTCTGAATGAATTTTAGCATGTTACATTTTGTTTTTTTGTTGGCAAACGCTAATTAGTTCCACATGGAGACACAACAAGTACACATAAGTGTTTTCAGAGTAGAGTGTTAGAATCTAGGTGAAAAATGATATTTGCGACTCTAAACATGTCTTGAATTCACATTCCCAAGAAAAACACTTTGCTTTTCTCCAAAACCAGTTTGACTCTGCTTTTCTGGGTCTTTGCACTCAAATTCCACACGAGTTTGTCCAGATAGGTCTGGATCTAACCAGAAATATCCGGTTCTGTGTGGCTAAATGAATATCAGCTTTTCAACAGCCTGTGTGTTTGTTAGTGTTTTCTGGATAGTATCTATGAACTTTAGAGTTCTGAATGAATGTTAGCATGTTACATTTTGTTTTTTTGTTGGCAAACGCTAATTAGTTCCACATGGAGACACAACAAGTACACATAAGTGTTTTCTGAGTAGAATGCTACAGAAACTAGGTGAAAAATGATATTTGCGACTGTAACCATGACATTGAATTCACATTCCCAAGAAAAACACTTTGCTTTTCCCCAAAACCAGTTTCAACAATCTATTCATGGTCCTTTGCACACGAATTCCAAATTAGTTTGTCCAGATAGGTCTGGATCTAACCAGAACTATCCGGTTCTGTGTTGCTAAATGAATATCAGCTTTTAAACAGCCTTTGTGTTTGTTAGTGTTTTCTGGATAGTATCTATGAAGTTTAGAGTTCTGAATGAATTTTAGCATGTTACATTTTGTTTTTTTCATGGCAAATGCTAATTAGTTCCACATGGAGACACAACTAGTACACATAAGTGATTTCTGAGTAGAATGCTACACAAAGTATGTTAAAAATGATATTTGCAACTGTAAACCTGACATTGAATTCACATTCCCAAGAAAAAGACTTTGCTTTTCTCCAAAACCAGATTCACTCTGCTTTTCTGGGTCTTTGTACTCAAATTGCACACGAGTTTGTCCAGATAGGTCTGGATCTAACCAGAAATATCCGGTTCTGTGTGTCTAAATGAATATCAGCTTTTCAACAGCCTGTGTGTTTGTTAGTGTTTTCTGGATAGTATCTATGAACTTTAGAGTTTTGAATGAATTTTAGCATGTTACATTTTGTTTTTTTGATGGCAAACGCTAATTAGTTCAACATGGAGACCCAACAAGTACAAATAAGTGTTTTCTGAGTAGAATGCTACAGAAACTAGGTGAAAAATGATATTTGCGACTGTAAATATGACAGTGAATTCAATTCCCAAGAAAAACACTTTGCTTTTCTCCAAAAGCAGTTTCAGCAATCTATTCGGGGTCCTTAGCACACGAATTCCAAATGAGTTTGTCCAGATAGGTCTGGATCTAACCAGAACTATCCGGTTCTGTGTGGCTAAATGAATATCAGCTTTTAAACAGCCTGTGTGTTTGTTAGTGTTTTCTGGATAGTATCTATGAACTTTAGAGTTTTGAATGAATTTTAGCATGTTACCTTTTGGTTTTTTGTTGGCAAACGCTAATTAGTTCCACATGGAGACACAACAAGTACACATAAGTGTTTTTTGAGTAGAGTGCTACAGAAACTAGGTTAAAAATGATATTTGTGAGTGTAAACAGGACATTGAATTCACATTCCCAAGAAAAAGACTTTGCTTTTCTCCAAAACCAGTTTGACTCTGCTTTTCTGGGTCTTTGCACTCAAATTCCACACGAGTTTGTCCAGATAGGTCTGGATCTAACCAGAAATATCCGGTTCTGTGTGGCTAAATGCATATCAGCTTTTCAATAGCCTGTGTGTTTTTTAGTGTTTTCTGGATAGTATCTATGAAGTTTAGAGTTCTGAATGAATTTTAGCATGTTACATTTTGTTTTTTTGTTCGCAAACGCTAATTAGTTCCACATGGAGACACAACAAGTACACATAAGTGTTTTCTGAGTAGAGTGCTACAGAAACTATGTTAAAAATGATATTTGCAACTGTAAACATGACATTGAATTCACATTCCCAAGAAAAAGACTTTGCTTTTCTCCAAATCCAGATTCACTCTGCTTTTCTGGGTCTTTGTACTCAAATTCCACACGAGTTTGTCCAGATAGGTCTGGATCTAACCAGAACTATCTGGTTCTGTGTGTCTAAATGAATATCAGCTTTTAAACAGCCTGTGTGTTTGTTAGTGTTTTCTGGATAGTATCTATGAACTTTAGAGTTTTGAATGAATTTTAGCATGTTACATTTTGTTTTTTTTGTTGGCAAACGCTAATTAGTTCCACATGGAGACACAACAAGTACAAATAAGTGTTTTCTGAGTAGAATTATATAGAAACTAGGTTAAAAATGATATTTGCGACTGTAAATATGACAGTGAATTCAATTCCCAAGAAAAACACTTTGCTTTTCTCCAAAAGCAGTTTCAGCAATCTATTCCGGGTCCTTTGCACACGAATTCCAAATGAGTTTGTCCAGATAGGTCTGGATCTAACCAGAACTATCTGGTTCTGTGTGGCTAAATGAATATCAGCTTTTCAACAGCCTGTGTGTTTGTTAGTGTTTTCTGGATAGTATCTATGAACTTTAGAGTTTTGAATGAATTTTAGCATGTTACATTTTGTTTTTTTGTTGGCAAACGCTAATTAGTTCCACATGGAGACACAACAAGTACACATAAGTGTTTTCTGAGTAGAATGCTACAGAAACTAGGTGAAAAATGATATTTGCGACTGTAAACATGACCTTGAATTCACATTCCCAAGAAAAAGACTTTGATTTTCTCCTAAACCAGATTCACTCTGCTTTCCTGGGTCTTTGCACTCAAATTCCACATGAGTTTGTCCAGGTAGGTCTGGATCTAACCAGAAATATCCTGTTCTGTGTGGCTAAATGAATATCAGCTTTTAAACATCCTGTGTGTTTGTTAGTGTTTTCTGGATAGTATCTATGAACTTTAGAGTTTTGAATGAATTTTAGCATGTTACATTTTGTTTTTTTGTTGGCAAACACTAATTAGTTCCACATGGAGACACAACAAGTACAAATAAGTGTTTTCTGAGTAGAATTATACAGAAACTAGGTTAAAAATGATATTTGCGACTGTAAATATGACAGTGAATTCAATTCCCAAGAAAAACACTTTGCTTTTCTCCAAAAGCGGTTTCAGCAATCTATTACGGGTCCTTTGCACACGAATTCCAAATGAGTTTGTCCAGATAGGTCTGGATCTAACCAGAACTATCTGGTTCTGTGTGGCTAAATGAATATCAGCTTTTAAACAGCCTGTGTGTTTGTTAGTGTTTTCTGGATAGTATCTATGAACTTTAGAGTTTTGAATGAATTTTAGCATGTTACATTTTGTTTTTTTGTTGGCAAACGCTAATTAGTTCCACATGGAGACACAACAAGTACACATAAGTGTTTTCTGAGTAGAGTGCTACAGAAACTAGGTGAAAAATGATATTTGCGACTCTAAACATGACCTTGAATTCACATTCCCAAGAAAAAGATTTGCTTTTCTCCAAAACCAGTTTGACTCTGCTTTTCTGGGTGTTTGCACTCAAATTCCACACGAGTTTGTCCAGATAGGTCTGGATCTAACCAGAAATATCTGGTTCTGTGTGGCTAAATGAATATCAGCTTTTCAACAGCCTGTGTGTGTGTTAGTGTTTTCTGGATAGTATCTATGAACTTTAGAGTTTTGAATGAATTTTAGCATGTTACATTTTGTTTATTTGATGGCAAACGCTAATTAGTTCAACATGGAGACCCAACAAGTACAAATAAGTGTTTTCTGAATAGAATTATGCAGAAACTAGGTTAAAAATGATATTTGCGACTGTAACCATGACATTGAATTCACATTCCCAAGAAAAACACTTTGCTTTTCCCCAAAACCAGTTTCAACAATCTATTCATGGTCCTTTGCATACGAATTCCAAATGAGTTTGTCCAGATAGGTCTGGATCTAACCAGAACTATCCGGTTTTGTGTTGCTAAATGAATATCAGCTTTTAAACAGCCTGTGTGTTTGTTAGTGTTTTCTGGATAGTATCTATGAAGTTTAGAGTTCTGAATGAATTTTAGCATGTTACATTTTGTTTTTTTGATGGCAAACGCTAATTAGTTCCACATGGAGACACAACTAGTACACATAAGTGATTTCTGAGTATAATGCTACACAAACTGTGTTAAAAATGATATTTGCAACTGTAAACATGACATTGAATTCACATTCCCAAGAAAAAGACTTTGCTTTTCTCCAAAACCAGATTCACTCTGCTTTTCTGGGTCTTTGTACTCAAATTGCACACGAGTTTGTCCAGATAGGTCTGGATCTAACCAGAAATATCCGGTTCTGTGTGGCTAAATGAATATCAGCTTTTAAACAGCCTGTGTGTTTGTTAGTGTTTTCTGGATAGTATCTATGAACTTTAGAGTTTTGAATGAATTTTAGCATGTTACATTTTGTTTATTTGATGGCAAACGCTAATTAGTTCAACATGGAGACACAACAAGTACAAATAAGTGTTTTCTGAGTAGAATTATACAGAAACTAGGTTATAAATGATATTTGCGACTGTAAATATGAAAGTGAATTCAATTCCCAAGAAAAACACTTTGCTTGCTTTTCTCCAAAAGCAGTTTCAGCAATCTATTCGGGGTCCTTTGCACAAGAATTCCAAATGAGTTTGTCCAGATAGGTCTGGATCTAACCAGAACTATCCGCTTCTGTGTGGTTAAATGAATATCAGCTTTTCAACAGCCTGTGTGTTTGTTAGTGTTTTCTGGATAGTATCTATGAACTTTAGAGTTCTGAATGAATTTTAGCATGTTACATTTTGGTTTTTTGTTGGCAAACGCTAATTAGTTCCACAAGGAGACACAACAAGTACACATAAGTGTTTTCTGAGTAGAGTGCTACAGAAACTAGGTGAAAAATGATATTTGGACTGTAAACAAGACCTTCAATTCACATTCCCAAGAAAAAGACTTTTCTTTTCTCCAAAACCAGTTTCAACATCCTTTTCTGGGTCTTTTGCACACGAATTCCACACGTTTTTGTCCAGATAGGTCTGGATCTAACCAGAACTATCCGGTTCTGTGTGGCTAAATGAATATCAGCTTTTCAACAGCCTGTGTGTTTGTTAGTGTTTTCTGGATAGTATCTATGAACTTTAGAGTTCTGAATGAATTTTAGCATGTTACATTTTGTTTTTTTGTTGGCAAACGCTAATTAGTTCCACATGGAGACACAACAAGTTCAAATAAGTGTTTTCTGAGTAGAAGTATACAGAGACTAGGTTAAAAATGATATTTGCGACTGTAAATATGACAGTGAATTCAATTCCCAAGAAAAACACTTTGCTTTTCTCCAAAAGCGGTTTCAGCAATCTATTCCGAGTCCTTTGCACACGAATTCCAAATGAGTTTGTCCAGATAGGTCTGGATCTAACCAGAACTATCTGGTTCTGTGTGGCGAAATGAATATCAGCTTTTAAACAGCCTGTGTGTTTGTTAGTGTTTTCTGGATAGTATCTATGAACTTTAGAGTTTTGAATGAATTTTAGCATGTTACATTTTTTTTTTTTTTGGCAAAGGCTAATTAGTTCCACATGGAGACACAACAAGTACACATAAGTGTTTTCTGAGTAGAGTGCTACAGAAACTAGGTTAAAAATGATATTTGCGACTGTAAACATGACCTTGAATTCACATTCCCAAGAAAAATATTTGCTTTTCTCCTAAACGAGATTCACTCTGCTTTCCTTGGTCTTTGCGCTCAAATTCCACACGAGTTTGTCCAGGTAGGTCTGGATCTAACCAGAAATATCCAGTTCTGTGTGGCTAAATGAATATCAGCTTTTCAACAGCCTGTGTGTTTGTTAGTGTTTTCTGGATAGTATCTATGAACTTTAGAGTTCTGAATGAATTTTAGCATGTTACATTTTGTTTTTTTGTTGGCAAACGCTAATTAGTTCCACATGGAGACACAACAAGTACACATAAGTGTTTTCTGAGTAGAGTGCTACAGAAACTAGGTGAAAAATGATATTTGTGTCTGTAAACATGACATTGAATTCACATTCCCAAGAAAAAGACTTTGCTTTTCTCCAAAACCAGTTTGACTCAGCTTTTCTGGGTCTTTGCACTCAAATTCCACACGAGTTTGTCCAGATAGGTCTGGATCTAACCAGAAATATCCGGTTCTGTGTGGCTAAATGAATATCAGCTTTTCAACAGCCTGTGTGTTTGTTAGTGTTTTCTGGATAGTATCTATGAACTTTAGAGGTGTGAATGAATTTTAGCTTGTTACATTTTGTTTTGTGATGGCAAACGCTAATTAGTTCCACATGGAGACACAACAAGTACACATAAGGGTTTTCTGAGTAGAATGCTACACAAACTAGGTTAAAAATAATTTTTGCAATTGTAACCATGACATTGATTTCACATTCCCAAGAAAAAGACTTTGCTTTTCTCCAAATCCAGTTTCACTCTGCTTTTCTAGGTCTTTGCACTCAAATTCCACACGAATTTGTCCAGGTAGGTCTGGATCTAACCAGAAATATCCTGTTCTCTGTGGCTACATGAATATCAGGTTTTAAACAGCCTGTGTGTTTGTTAGTGTTTTCTGGATAGTATCTATGAACTTTAGAGTTTTGAATGAATTTTAGCATGTTACATTTTGTTTATTTGATGGCAAACGCTAATTAGTTCCACATGGAGACACAACTAGTACACATAAGTGATTTCTGAGTATAATGCTACAGAAACTGTGTTAAAAATGATATTTGCAACTGTAAACATGACATTGAATTCACATTCCCAAGAAAAAGACTTTGCTTTTCTCCAAAACCAGATTCACTCTGCTTTTCTGGGTCTTTGTACTCAAATTGCACACGAGTTTGTCCAGATAGGTCTGGATCTAACCAGAACTATCCGGTTCTGTGTGGCTAAATGAATATCAGCTTTTCAACAGCCTGTGTGTTTGTTAGTGTTTTCTGGATAGTATCTATGAACTTTAGAGTTTTGAATGAATTTTAGCATGTTACATTTTGTTTATTTGATGGCAAACGCTAATTAGTTCAACATGGAGACACAACAAGTACAAATAAGTGTTTTCTGAGTAGAATTATACAGAAACTAGGTTATAAATGATATTTGCGACTGTAAATATGAAAGTGAATTCAATTCCCAAGAAAAACACTTTGCTTTTCTCCAAAAGCAGTTTCAGCAATCTATTCGGGGTCCTTTGCACACGAATTCCAAATGAGTTTGTCCAGATAGGTCTGGATCTAACCAGAACTATCCGGTTCTGTGTGGCTAAATGAATATATGCTTTTCAACAGCCTGTGTGTTTGTTAGTGTTTTCTGGATAGTATCTATGAACTTTAGAGTTCTGAATGAATTTTAGCATGTTACATTTTGTTTTTTTGTTGGCAAACGCTAATTAGTTCCACATGGAGACACAACAAGTACACATAAGTGTTTTCTGAGTAGAGTGCTACAGAAACTAGGTGAAAAATGATATTTGCGACTGTAAACAGGACATTGAATTCACATTCCCAAGAAAAAGACTTTGCTTTTCTCCAAAACCAGTTTGACTCTGCTTTTCTGGGTCTTTGCACTCAAATTCCACACGAGTTTGTCCAGATAGGTCTGGATCTAACCAGAAATATCCGGTTCTGTGTGGCTAAATGAATATCAGCTTTTAAACAGCCTGTGTGTTTGTTAGTGTTTTCTGGATAGTATCTATGAACTTTAGAGTTTTTAATGAATTTTAGCTTGTTACATTTTGTTTTGTGATGGCAAATGCTAATTAGTTCCACATGGAGACACAACAAGTACACATAAGGGTTTTCTGAGTAGAATGCTACACAAACTAGGTTAAAAATAATTTTTGCAATAGTAACCATGACATTGAATTCACATTCCCAAGAAAAAGACTTTGCTTTTCTCCAAAACCAGTTTCACTCTGCTTTTCTAGGTCTTTGCACTCAAATTCCACACGAGTTTTTCCAGGTAGGTTTTGATCTAACCAGAAATATCCGGTTCTGTGTGGCTAAATGAATATCAGGTTTTAAACAGCCTGTGTGTTTGGTAGTGTTTTCTGGATAGTATCTAGGAACTTTAGAGTTTTGAATGAATTTTAGCATGTTACATTTTGTTTTGTTGTTGGCAAACGCTAATTAGTTCCACATGGAGACACAACAAGTACACATAAGTGTTTTCTGAGTAGAGTGCTACAGAAACTAGGTTAAAAATGATATTTGAGACTGTATACATGACATTGAATCCACTTGCCCAAGAAAACTACTTTGTTTTCTTCAAAACCGGTTTCAACCTCCTTTTTGGGGTCCTTAACACACGAATTCCACAAGAGTTTGGCCAGATAGGTCTGGATCTAACCAGAAATATCCTGTTTGTGTGGCGAAATGAATATCAGCTTTTAAACAGCCTGTGTGTTTGTTAGTGTTTTCTGGATAGTATCTATGAACTTTAGAGTTTTGAATGAATTTTAGCATGTTACATATTGTTTTTTTGTTGGCAAACGCTAATTAGTTCCACATGGAGACACAACAAGTACACATAAGTTTTTTCTGAGTAGAATGCTACAGAAACTAGGTTAAAAATGATATTTGCGACTGTAAACATGACCTTGAATTCACATTCCCAAGAAAAAGTCTTTGCTTTTCTCCAAAACCAGTTTGACTCTGCTTTTCTGGGTCTTTGCACTCAAATTCCACACGAGTTTGTCCAGATAGGTCTGGATCTAACCAGAACTATCCGGTTCTGTGTGATAAATGAATATCAGCTTTTCAACAGCCTGTGTGTTTGTTAGAGTTTTCTGGATAGTATCTATGAACTTTAGAATTTTGAATGAATTTTAGCATGTCACATTTTGTTTTTTCGTTGGCAAATGCTAATTAGTTCCACATGGAGACACAACAAGTACACATAAGTGTTTTCTGAGTAGACGCTAAAGAAACTAGGTGAAAAATGATATTTGCGACTGTAAACATGACATTGAATTCACATTCCCAAGAAAAAGACTTTGCTTTTCTCCAAAACCAGTTTCAACATCCTTTTCTGGGTCCTTTGCACACGAATTCCACACGAGTTTGTCCAGATAGGTCTGGATCTAACCAGAAATATCCGGTTCTGTGTGGCTAAATGAATATCAGCTTTTAAACATCCTGTGTGTTTGTTAGTGTTTTCTGGATAGTATCTATGAACTTTAGAGGTGTGAATGAATTTTAGCATGTTACATTTTGTTTTTTTGGTGGCAAATGCTAATTAGTTCCACATGGAGACACAACTAGTACACGTAAATGATTTCTGAGTAGAATGCTACACAAACTAGGTTAAAAATGATATTTGAGACTGTAAACATGACATTGAATTCACATTCCCAAGAAAAAGACTTTGCTTTTCTCCAAAACCAGTTTCAACAATCTATTCGGGGTCCTTTGCACACGAATTCCAAATGAGTTTATCCAGATAGGTCTGGATCTAACCAGAACTATCCGGTTCTGTGTGGCTAAATGAATATCAGCTTTTCAACAGCCTGTGTGTTTGTTAGTGTTTTCTCGATAGTACCTATGAACTTTAGAGGTCTGAATGAATTTTAGCATGTTACATTTTTTTTTTATGGCAAACGCTAATTAGTTCCACATGGAGACACAACAAGTACACATAAGTGTTTTCTGAGTAGAATGCTACACAAACTAGGTTAAAAATGATATTTGCGACTGTCAACATGACCTTGAATTCACATTCCCAAGAAAAAGACTTTGCTTTTCTCCAAAACCAGTTTCACTCTGCTTTTCTGGGTCTTTGCACTCAAATTCCACACGAGTTTGTCCAGATAGGTCTGGATCTAACCAGAAATATCCTGTTTGTGTGGCTAAATGAATATCAGCTTTTAAACAGCCTGTGTGTTTGTTAGTGTTTTCTGGATAGTATCTATGAACTTTAGAGTTTTGAATGAATTTTAGCATGGTACATTTTGTTTTTTTGTTGGCAAACGCTAATTAGTTCCACATGGAGACACAACAAGTACACATAAGTGTTTTCTGAGTAGAATGCTACACAAACTAGGTTAAAAATGATATTTGCAGCTGTAAACATGACATTGAATCCACTTGCCCAAGAAAACTACTTTGTTTTCTTCAAAACCAGTTTCAACTTCCTTTTTGGGGTCCTTAACACACGAATTCCACACGAGTTTGGCCAGATAGGTCTGGATCTAACCAGAAATATCCTGTTGTGTGGCTAAATGAATATCAGCTTTTAAACAGCCTGTGTGTTTGTTAGTGTTTTCTGGATAGTATCTATGAACTTTAGAGTTTTGAATGAATTTTAGCATGCTACATTTTGTTTTTTTGATGGCAAACGCTAATTAGTTCCACATGGAGACACAACAAGTACACATAAGTGTTTTCTGAGTAGAATGAGGCAGAAACTTGGTTAAAAATGATATTTGCGACTGTAAATATGACAGTGAATTCAATTACCAAGATAAACACTTTGCTTTTCTCCAAAAGCAGTTTCAGCAATCTATTCGGGGTCTTTTTCGCACGAATTCCAAATGAGTTTGTCCAGATAGGTCTGGATCTAACCAGAACTATCCGGTTCTGTGTGGCTAAATGAATATCAGCTTTTAAACAGCCTGTGTGTTTGTTAGTGTTTTCTGGATAGTATCTATGAACTTTAGAGTTCTGAATGAATTTTAGCATGTTACATTTTGTTTTTTTGTTGGCAAACGCTAATTAGTTCCACATGGAGACACAACAAGTACACAGAAGTGTTTTCTGAGTAGAGTGCTACAGAAACTTGGTGAAAAATGATATTTGTGACTGTAAACATGACATTGAATTCACATTCCCAAGAAAAAGACTTTCTTTTCTCCAAAACCAGTTTGACTCTGCTTTTCTGGGTCTTTGCACTCAAATTCCACACGAGTTTGTCCAGATAGGTCTGGATCTAACCAGAACTATCCGGTTCTGTGTGGCTAAATGAATATCAGCTTTTCAATATCCTGTGTGTTTGTTAGTGTTTTCTGGATAGTATCTATGAACTTTAGAGGTGTGAATGAATTTTAGCTTGTTACATTTTGTTTTGTGATGGCAAACGCTAATTAGTTCCACATGGAGACACAACAAGTACACATAAGGGTTTTCTGAGTAGAATGCTACACAAACTGGGTTAAAAATAAATTTTGCAATTGTAACCATGACATTGAATTCACATTCCCAAGAAAAAGACTTTGCTTTTCTCCAAATCCAGTTTCACTCTGCTTTTCTAGGTCTTTGCACTCAAATTCCACACGAGTTTGTCCAGATAGGTCTGGATCTAACCAGAACTATCCGGTTCTGTGTCATAAATGAATATCAGCTTTTCAACAGCCTGTGTGGTTGTTAGAGTTTTCTGGATAGTATCTATGAACTTTAGAATTTTGAATGAATTTTAGCATGTCACATTTTGTTTTTTCGTGGGCAAATACTAATTAGTTACACATGGAGACACAACAAGTACACATAAGTGTTTTCTGAGTAGAGTGCTAAAGAAACTAGGTGAAAAATGATATTTGCGACTGTAAACATGACATTGAATTCACATTCCCAAGAAAAAGACTTTGCTTTTCTCCAAAACCAGTTTCAACATCCTTTTCTGGGTCCTTTGCACACGAATTCCACACGAGTTTGTCCAGATAAGTCTGGATCTAACCAGAAATATCCGGTTCTGTGTGGCTAAATGAATATCAGCTTTTAAACATCCTGTGTGTTTGTTAGTGTTTTCTGGATAGTATCTATGAACTTTAGAGTTCTGAATGAATTTTAGCATGTTACATTTTGTTTTTTTGGTGGCAAATGCTAATTAGTTCCACATGGAGACACAACTAGTACACATAAATGATTTCTGAGTAGAATGCTACACAAACTAGGTTAAAAATGATATTTGAGACTGTAAACATGACATTGAATTCACATTCCCAAGAAAAAGACTTTGCTTTTCTCCAAAACCAGTTTCAACAATCTATTCGGGGTCCTTTGCACACGAATTCCAAATGAGTTTATCCAGATAGGTCTGGATCTAACCAGAACTATCCGGTTCTGTGTGGCTAAATGAATATCAGCTTTTCAACAGCCTGTGTGTTTGTTAGTGTTTTCTCGATAGTACCTATGAACTTTAGAGGTCTGAATGAATTTTAGCATGTTACATTTTTTTTTGATGGCAAACGCTAATTAGTTCCACATGGAGACACAACAAGTACACATAAGTGTTTTCTGAGTAGAATGCTACACAAACTAGGTTAAAAATGATATTTGCGACTGTCAACATGACCTTGAATTCACATTCCCAAGAAAAAGACTTTGCTTTTCTCCAAAACCAGTTTCACTCTGCTTTTCTGGGTCTTTGCACTCAAATTCCACACGAGTTTGTCCAGATAGGTATGGATCTAACCAGAAATATCCTGTTTGTGTGGCTAAATGAATATCAGCTTTTAAACAGCCTGTGTGTTTGTTAGTGTTTTCTGGATAGTATCTATGAACTTTAGAGTTTTGAATGAATTTTAGCATGGTACATTTTGTTTTTTTGTTGGCAAACGCTAATTAGTTCCACATGGAGACACAACAAGTACACATAAGTGTTTTCTGAGTAGAATGAGGCAGAAACTTGGTTAAAAATGATATTTGCGACTGTAAATATGACAGTGAATTCAATTACCAAGATAAACACTTTGCTTTTCTCCAAAAGCAGTTTCAGCAATCTATTCGGGGTCCTTTGCGCACGAATTCCAAATGAGTTTGTCCAGATAGGTCTGGATCTAACCAGAACTATCCGTTTCTGTGTGGCGAAATGAATATCAGCTTTTAAACAGCCTGTGTGTTTGTTAGTGTTTTCTGGATAGTATCTATGAACTTTAGAGTTTTGAATGAATTTTAGCATGTTACATTTTGTTTTTTTGTTGGCAAACGCTAATTAGTTCCACATGGAGACACAACAAGTACACATAAGTGTTTTCTGAGTAGAGTGCTACAGAAACTTGGTGAAAAATGATATTTGTGACTGTAAACATGACATTGAATTCACATTCCCAAGAAAAAGACTTTGCTTTTCTCCAAAACCAGTTTGACTCTGCTTTTCTGGGTCTTTGCACTCAAATTCCACACGAGTTTGTCCAGATAGGTCTGGAACTAACCAGAAATATCCGGTTCTGTGTGGCTAAATGAATATCAGCTTTTCAATATCCTGTGTGTTTGTTAGTGTTTTCTGGATAGTATCTATGAACTTTAGAGGTGTGAATGAATTTTAGCTTGTTACATTTTGTTTTGTGATGGCAAACGCTAATTAGTTCCACATGGAGACACAACAAGTACACATAAGGGTTTTCTGAGTAGAATGCTACACAAACTAGGTTAAAAATAATTTTTGCAATAGTAACCATGACATTGAATTCACATTCCCAAGAAAAAGACTTTGCTTTTCTCCAAAACCAGTTTCACTCTGCTTTTCTAGGTCTTTGCACTCAAATTCCACACGAGTTTTTCCAGGTAGGTTTTGATCTAACCAGAAATATCCGGTTCTGTGTGGCTAAATGAATATCAGGTTTTAAACAGCCTGTGTGTTTGGTAGTGTTTTCTGGATAGTATCTAGGAACTTTAGAGTTTTGAATGAATTTTAGCATGTTACATTTTGTTTTGTTGTTGGCAAACGCTAATTAGTTCCACATGGAGACACAACAAGTACACATAAGTGTTTTCTGAGTAGAGTGCTACAGAAACTAGGTTAAAAATGATATTTGAGACTGTATACATGACATTGAATCCACTTGCCCAAGAAAACTACTTTGTTTTCTTCAAAACCGGTTTCAACCTCCTTTTTGGGGTCCTTAACACACGAATTCCACAAGAGTTTGGCCAGATAGGTCTGGATCTAACCAGAAATATCCTGTTTGTGTGGCGAAATGAATATCAGCTTTTAAACAGCCTGTGTGTTTGTTAGTGTTTTCTGGATAGTATCTATGAACTTTAGAGTTTTGAATGAATTTTAGCATGTTACATATTGTTTTTTTGTTGGCAAACGCTAATTAGTTCCACATGGAGACACAACAAGTACACATAAGTTTTTTCTGAGTAGAATGCTACAGAAACTAGGTTAAAAATGATATTTGCGACTGTAAACATGACCTTGAATTCACATTCCCAAGAAAAAGTCTTTGCTTTTCTCCAAAACCAGTTTGACTCTGCTTTTCTGGGTCTTTGCACTCAAATTCCACACGAGTTTGTCCAGATAGGTCTGGATCTAACCAGAACTATCCGGTTCTGTGTGATAAATGAATATCAGCTTTTCAACAGCCTGTGTGTTTGTTAGAGTTTTCTGGATAGTATCTATGAACTTTAGAATTTTGAATGAATTTTAGCATGTCACATTTTGTTTTTTCGTTGGCAAATGCTAATTAGTTCCACATGGAGACACAACAAGTACACATAAGTGTTTTCTGAGTAGACGCTAAAGAAACTAGGTGAAAAATGATATTTGCGACTGTAAACATGACATTGAATTCACATTCCCAAGAAAAAGACTTTGCTTTTCTCCAAAACCAGTTTCAACATCCTTTTCTGGGTCCTTTGCACACGAATTCCACACGAGTTTGTCCAGATAGGTCTGGATCTAACCAGAAATATCCGGTTCTGTGTGGCTAAATGAATATCAGCTTTTAAACATCCTGTGTGTTTGTTAGTGTTTTCTGGATAGTATCTATGAACTTTAGAGGTGTGAATGAATTTTAGCATGTTACATTTCGTTTTTTTGGTGGCAAATGCTAATTAGTTCCACATGGAGACACAACTAGTACACGTAAATGATTTCTGAGTAGAATGCTACACAAACTAGGTTAAAAATGATATTTGAGACTGTAAACATGACATTGAATTCACATTCCCAAGAAAAAGACTTTGCTTTTCTCCAAAAGCAGTTTCAACATCCTTTTCTGGGTCCTTTGCACACGAATTCCAAATGAGTTTATCCAGATAGGTCTGGATCTAACCAGAACTATCCGGTTCTGTGTGGCTAAATGAATATCAGCTTTTCAACAGCCTGTGTGTTTGTTAGTGTTTTCTCGATAGTACCTATGAACTTTAGAGGTCTGAATGAATTTTAGCATGTTACATTTTTTTTTTATGGCAAACGCTAATTAGTTCCACATGGAGACACAACAAGTACACATAAGTGTTTTCTGAGTAGAATGCTACACAAACTAGGTTAAAAATGATATTTGCGACTGTCAACATGACCTTGAATTCACATTCCCAAGAAAAAGACTTTGCTTTTCTCCAAAACCAGTTTCACTCTGCTTTTCTGGGTCTTTGCACTCAAATTCCACACGAGTTTGTCCAGATAGGTCTGGATCTAACCAGAAATATCCTGTTTGTGTGGCTAAATGAATATCAGCTTTTAAACAGCCTGTGTGTTTGTTAGTGTTTTCTGGATAGTATCTATGAACTTTAGAGTTTTGAATGAATTTTAGCATGGTACATTTTGTTTTTTTGTTGCCAAACGCTAATTAGTTCCACATGGAGACACAACAAGTACACATAAGTGTTTTCTGAGTAGAATGCTACACAAACTAGGTTAAAAATGATATTTGCAGCTGTAAACATGACATTGAATCCACTTGCCCAAGAAAACTACTTTGTTTTCTCAAAACCAGTTTCAACTTCCTTTTTGGGGTCCTTAACACACGAATTCCACACGAGTTTGGCCAGATAGGTCTGGATCTAACCAGAAATATCCTGTTCTCTGTGGCTAAATGAATATCAGCTTTTAAACAGCCTGTGTGTTTGTTAGTGTTTTCTGGATAGTATCTATGAACTTTAGAGTTTTGAATGAATTTTAGCATGGTACATTTTGTTTTTTTGTTGGCAAACGCTAATTAGTTCCACATGGAGACACAACAAGTACACATAAGTGTTTTCTGAGTAGAATGAGGCAGAAACTTGGTTAAAAATGATATTTGCGACTGTAAATATGACAGTGAATTCAATTACCAAGATAAACACTTTGCTTTTCTCCAAAAGCAGTTTCAGCAATCTATTCGGGGTCTTTTTCGCACGAATTCCAAATGAGTTTGTCCAGATAGGTCTGGATCTAACCAGAACTATCCGGTTCTGTGTGGCTAAATGAATATCAGCTTTTAAACAGCCTGTGTGTTTGTTAGTGTTTTCTGGATAGTATCTATGAACTTTAGAGTTCTGAATGAATTTTAGCATGTTACATTTTGTTTTTTTGTTGGCAAATGCTAATTAGTTCCACATGGAGACACAACAAGTACACAGAAGTGTTTTCTGAGTAGAGTGCTACAGAAACTTGGTGAAAAATGATATTTGTGACTGTAAACATGACATTGAATTCACATTCCCAAGAAAAAGACTTTCTTTACTCCAAAACCAGTTTGACTCTGCTTTTCTGGGTCTTTGCACTCAAATTCCACACGAGTTTGTCCAGATAGGTCTGGATCTAACCAGAAATATCCGGTTCTGTGTGGCTAAATGAATATCAGCTTTTCAATATCCTGTGTGTTTGTTAGTGTTTTCTGGATAGTATCTATGAACTTTAGAGGTGTGAATGAATTTTAGCTTGTTACATTTTGTTTTGTGATGGCAAACGCTAATTAGTTCCACATGGAGACACAACAAGTACACATAAGGGTTTTCTGAGTAGAATGCTACACAAACTGGGTTAAAAATAAATTTTGCAATTGTAACCATGACATTGAATTCACATTCCCAAGAAAAAGACTTTGCTTTTCTCCAAATCCAGTTTCACTCTGCTTTTCTAGGTCTTTGCACTCAAATTCCACACGAGTTTGTCCAGATAGGTCTGGATCTAACCAGAACTATCCGGTTCTGTGTCATAAATGAATATCAGCTTTTCAACAGCCTGTGTGTTTGTTAGAGTTTTCTGGATAGTATCTATGAACTTTAGAATTTTGAATGAATTTTAGCATGTCACATTTTGTTTTTTCGTGGGCAAATACTAATTAGTTACACATGGAGACACAACAAGTACACATAAGTGTTTTCTGAGTAGAGTGCTAAAGAAACTAGGTGAAAAATGATATTTGCGACTGTAAACATGACATTGAATTCACATTCCCAAGAAAAAGACTTTGCTTTTCTCCAAAACCAGTTTCAACATCCTTTTCTGGGTCCTTTGCACACGAATTCCACACGAGTTTGTCCAGATAGGTCTGGATCTAACCAGAAATATCCTGTTTGTGTGGCTAAATGAATATCAGCTTTTCAACAGCCTGTGTGTTTGTTAGTGTTTTCTGGATAGTATCTATGAACTTTAGAGTTCTGAATGAATTTTAGCATGTTACATTTTGTTTTTTTGGTGGCAAATGCTAATTAGTTCCACATGGAGACACAACTAGTACACATAAATGATTTCTGAGTAGAATGCTACACAAACTAGGTTAAAAATGATATTTGAGACTGTAAACATGACATTGAATTCACATTCCCAAGAAAAAGACTTTGCTTTTCTCCAAAACCAGTTTCAACAATCTATTCGGGGTCCTTTGCACACGAATTCCAAATGAGTTTATCCAGATAGGTCTGGATCTAACCAGAACTATCCGGTTCTGTGTGGCTAAATGAATATCAGCTTTTCAACAGCCTGTGTGTTTGTTAGTGTTTTCTCGATAGTACCTATGAACTTTAGAGGTCTGAAAGAATTTTAGCATGTTACATTTTTTTTTGATGGCAAACGCTAATTAGTTCCACATGGAGACACAACAAGTACACATAAGTGTTTTCTGAGTAGAATGCTACACAAACTAGGTTAAAAATGATATTTGCGACTGTCAACATGACCTTGAATTCACATTCCCAAGAAAAAGACTTTGCTTTTCTCCAAAACCAGTTTCACTCTGCTTTTCTGGGTCTTTGCACTCAAATTCCACACGAGTTTGTCCAGATAGGTCTGGATCTAACCAGAAATATCCTGTTTGTGTGGCTAAATGAATATCAGCTTTTAAACAGCCTGTGTGTTTGTTAGTGTTTTCTGGATAGTATCTATGAACTTTAGAGTTTTGAATGAATTTTAGCATGGTACATTTTGTTTTTTTGTTGGCAAACGCTAATTAGTTCCACATGGAGACACAACAAGTACACATAAGTGTTTTCTGAGTAGAATGAGGCAGAAACTTGGTTAAAAATGATATTTGCGACTGTAAATATGACAGTGAATTCAATTACCAAGATAAACACTTTGCTTTTCTCCAAAAGCAGTTTCAGCAATCTATTCGGGGTCCTTTGCGCACGAATTCCAAATGAGTTTGTCCAGATAGGTCTGGATCTAACCAGAACTATCCGGTTCTGTGTGGCTAAATGAATATCAGCTTTTAAACATCCTGTGTGTTTGTTAGTGTTTTCTGGATAGTATCTATGAACTTTAGAGTTCTGAATGAATTTTAGCATGTTACATTTTGTTTTTTTGTTGGCAAACGCTAATTAGTTCCACATGGAGACACAACAAGTACACAGAAGTGTTTTCTGAGTAGAGTGCTACAGAAACTTGGTGAAAAATGATATTTGTGACTGTAAACATGACATTGAATTCACATTCCCAAGAAAAAGACTTTCTTTTCTCCAAAACCAGTTTGACTCTGCTTTTCTGGTTCTTTGCACTCAAATTCCACACGAGTTTGTCCAGATAGGTCTGGATCTAACCAGAAATATCCGGTTCTGTGTGGCTAAATGAATATCAGCTTTTCAACAGCCTGTGTGTTTGTTAGTGTTTTCTGGATAGTATCTATGAACTTTAGAGGTGTGAATGAATTTTAGCTTGTTACATTTTGTTTTGTGATGGCAAACGCTAATTAGTTCCACATGGAGACACAACAAGTACACATAAGGGTTTTCTGAGTAGAATGCTACACAAACTAGGTTAAAAATAAATTTTGCAATTGTAACCATGACATTGAATTCACATTCCCAAGAAAAAGACTTTGCTTTTCTCCAAATCCAGTTTCACTCTGCTTTTCTAGGTCTTTGCACTCAAATTCCACACGAGTTTGTCCAGGTAGGTCTGGATCTAACCAGAAATATCCTGTTCTCTGTGGCTACATGAATATCAGGTTTTAAACAGCCTGTGTGTTTGGTAGTGTTTTCTGGATAGTATCTAGGAACTTTAGAGTTTTGAATGAATTTTAGCATGTTACATTTTGTTTTTTCGTTGGCAAACGCTGATTAGTTCCACATATAGACACAACAAGTACACATAAGCGTTTTCTGAGTAGAATGCTACAGAAACTAGGTTAAAAATGATATTTGAGACTGTAAACATGACATTGAATTCACATTCCCAAGAAAAAGACTTTGCTTTTCTCCAAAACCAGTTTCACTCTGCTTTTCTGGGTCTTTGCACTCAAATTCCACACGAGTTTGTCCAGATAGGACTGGATCTAACAAAAAATATCCGGTTCTGTGTGGCTAAATGAATATCAGCTTTTCAACAGCCTGTGAGTTTGTTAGTGTTTTCTCGATAGTACCTATGTACTTTAGAGGTCTGAATGAATTTTAGCATGTTACATTTTGTTTTTTGATGGCAAACGCTAATTAGTTCCACATGGAGACACAACAAGTACACATAAGTGTTTTCTGAGTAGAATGCTATGGAAAATAGGTTAAAAATGATATTTGCGACTGTAACCATGACCTTGAATTAACATTCCCAAGAAAAAGACTTTCTTTTCTCCAAAACCAGTTTCACTCTGCTTTTCTGGGTCTTTGCACTCAAATTCCACACGAGTTTGTCCAGATAGGTCTGGATCTAACAAAAAATATCCGGTTCTGTGAGGCTAAATGAATATCAGCTTTTCAACAGCCTGTGTGTTTGTTAGAGTTTTCTGGATAGTATCTATGAACTTTAGAATTTTGAATGGATTTTAGCATGTCACATTTTGTTTTTTCGTTGGCAAATGCTAATTAGTTCCACATGGAGACACAACAAGTACACATAAGTGTTTTCTGAGTAGAGTGCTAAAGAAACTAGGTGAAAAATGATATTTGCGACTGTAAACATGACATTGAATTCACATTCCCAAGAAAAAGACTTTGCTTTTCTCCAAAACCAGTTTCAACATCCTTTTCTGGGTCCTTTGCACACGAATTCCACACGAGTTTGTCCAGATAGGTCTGGATCTAACCAGAAATATCCGGTTCTGTGTGGCTACATGAATATCAGGTTTTAAACAGCCTGTGTGTTTGTTAGTGTTTTCTGGATAGTATCTATGAACTTTAGAGTTTTGAATGAATTTTAGCATGTTACATTTTGTTTTTTTGTTGGCAAATGCTAATTAGTTCCACATGGAGACACAACAAGTACACATAAGTGTTTTCTGAGTAGAATGCTACATAAACTAGGTTAAAAATGATATTTGCAGCTGTAAACATGACATTGAATCCACTTGCCCAAGAAAACTACTTTGTTTTCTTCAAAACCAGTTTCAACTTCCTTTTTGGGGTCCTTAACACACGAATTCCACACGAGTTTGTCCAGATAGGTCTGGATCTAACCAGAAATATCCTGTTTGTGTGGCTAAATGAATATCAGCTTTTAAACAGCCTGTGTGTTTGTTAGTGTTTTCTGGATAGTATCTATGAACTTTAGAGTTTTGAATGAATTTTAGCATGTTACATTTTGTTTTTTTGATGGCAAACGCTAATTAGTTCCACATGGAGACACAACAAGTACACATAAGTGTTTTCTGAGTAGAATGAGGCAGAAACTTGGTTAAAAATGATATTTGCGACTGTAAATATGACAGTGAATTCAATTACCAAGATAAACACTTTGCTTTTCTCCAAAAGCAGTTTCAGCAATCTATTCAGGGTCCTTTGCGCACGAATTCCAAATGAGTTTGTCCAGATAGGTCTGAATCTAACCAGAACTATCCAGGTCTGTGTGGCTAAATGAATATCAGCTTTTAAACATCCTGTGTGTTTGTTAGTGTTTTCTGGATAGTATCTATGAACTTTAGAGTTCTGAATGAATTTTAGCATGTTACATTTTGTTTTTTTGTTGGCAAACGCTAATTAGTTCCACATGGAGACACAACAAGTACACAGAAGTGTTTTCTGAGTAGAGTGCTACAGAAACTTGGTGAAAAATGATATTTGTGACTGTAAACATGACATTGAATTCACATTCCCAAGAAAAAGACTTTCTTTTCTCCAAAACCAGTTTGACTCTGCTTTTCTGGGTCTTTGCACTCAAATTCCACACGAGTTTGTCCAGATAGGTCTGGATCTAACCAGAAGTATCCGGTTCTGTGTGGCTAAATGAATATCAGCTTTTCAATATCCTGTGTGTTTGTTAGTGTTTTCTGGATAGTATCTATGAACTTTAGAGGTGTGAATGAATTTTAGCTTGTTACATTTTGTTTTGTGATGGCAAACGCTAATTAGTTCCACATGGAGACACAACAAGTACACATAAGGGTTTTCTGAGTAGAATGCTACACAAACTAGGTTAAAAATAAATTTTGCAATTGTAACCATGACATTGAATTCACATTCCCAAGAAAAAGACTTTGCTTTTCTCCAAATACAGTTTCACTCTGCTTTTCTGGGTCTTTGCACTCAAATTCCACACGAGTTTGTCCAGGTAGGTCTGGATCTAACCAGAAATATCCTGTTCTCTGTGGCTACATGAATATCAGGTTTTAAACAGCCTGTGTGTTTGGTAGTGTTTTCTGGATAGTATCTAGGAACTTTAGAGTTTTGAATGAATTTTAGCATGTTACATTTTGTTTTTTCGTTGGCAAACGCTGATTAGTTCCACATATAGACACAACAAGTACACATAAGTGTTTTCTGAGTAGAATGCTACAGAAACTAGGTTAAAAATGATATTTGAGACTGTAAACATGACATTGAATTCACATTCCCAAGAAAAAGACTTTGCTTTTCTCCAAAACCAGTTTCACTCTGCTTTTCTGGGTCTTTGCACTCAAATTCCACACGAGTTTGTCCAGATAGGTCTGGATCTAACAAAAAATATCCGGTTCTGTGTGGCTAAATGAATATCAGCTTTTCAACAGCCTGTGAGTTTGTTAGTGTTTTCTCGATAGTACCTATGTACTTTAGAGGTTTGAATGAATTTTAGCATGTTACATTTTGTTTTTTGATGGCAAACGCTAATTAGTTCCACATGGAGACACAACAAGTACACATAAGTGTTTTCTGAGTAGAATGCTACAGAAAATAGGTTAAAAATGATATTTGCGACTGTAAACATGACCTTGAATTCACATTCCCAAGAAAAAGACTTTCTTTTCTCCAAAACTAGTTTCACTCTGCTTTTCTGGGTCTTTGCACTCAAATTCCACACGAGTTTGTCCAGATAGGTCTGGATCTAACAAAAAATATCCGGTTCTGTGAGGCTAAATGAATATCAGCTTTTCAACAGCCTGTGTGTTTGTTAGTGTTTTCTGGATAGTATCTATGAACTTTAGAATTTTGAATGGATTTTAGCATGTCACATTTTGTTTTTTCGTTGGCAAATGCTAATTAGTTCCACATGGAGACACAACAAGTACACATAAGTGTTTTCTGAGTAGAGTGCTAAATAAACTAGGTGAAAAATGATATTTGCGACTGTAAACATGACATTGAATTCACATTCCCAAGAAAAACACTTTGCTTTTCTCCAAAACCAGTTTCAACAATCTATTCGGGGTCCTTTGCACGCGAATTCCAAATCAGTTTGTCCAGATAGGTCTGGATCTAACCAGAAATATCCGGTTCTGTGTGGCTAAATGAATATCAGCTTTTGAACAGCCTGTGTGTTTGTTAGTGTTTTCTGGATAGTATCTATGAACTTTAGAGTTTTGAATGAATTTTAGCATGGTACATTTTGTTTTTTTGATGGCAAACGCTAATTAGTTCCACATGGAGACACAACAAGTACAAATAAGTGTTTTCTGAGTAGAATGAGGCAGTAACTTGGTTAAAAATGATATTTGCGACTGTAAATATGACAGTGAATTCAATTACCAAGATAAACACTTTGCTTTTCTCCAAAAGCAGTTTCAGCAATCTATTCGGGGTCCTTTGCGCACGAATTCCAAATGAGTTTGTCCTGATAGGTCTGGATCTAACCAGAACTATCCGGTTCTGTGTGGCTAAATGAATATCAGCTTTTAAACATCCTGTGTGTTTGTTAGTGTTTTCTGGATAGTATCTATGAACTTTAGAGTTCTGAATGAATTTTAGCATGTTACATTTTGTTTTTCTGTTGGCAAACGCTAATTAGTTCCACATGGAGACACAACAAGTACACATATGTTTTTTCTATGTAGAATGCTACAGAAACTAGGTTAAAAATGATATTTGTGACTGTAAACATGACATTGAATTCACATTCCCAAGAAAAAGACTTTGCTTTTCTCCAAAACCAGTTTGACTCAGCTTTTCTGGGTCTTTGCACTCAAATTCCACAGGAGTTTGTCCAGATAGGTCTGGATCTAACCAGAAATATCCGGTTCTCTGTGGCTACATGAATATCAGGTTTTAAACAGCCTGTGTGTTTGGTAGTGTTTTCTGGATAGTATCTAGGAACTTTAGAGTTTTGAATGAATTTTAGCATGTTACATTTTGTTTTTTTGTTGGCAAACGCTGATTAGTTCCACATATAGACACAACAAGTACACATAAGTGTTTTCTGAGTAGAATGCTACAGAAACTAGGTTAAAAATGATATTTGCGACTGTAAACATGACCTTGAATTCACATTCCCAAGAAAAAGACTTTGCTTTTCTCCTAAACCAGTTTCACTCTGCTTTTCTGGGTCTTTGCCCTCAAATTCCACACCAGTTTGTCCAGATAGGTCTGGATCTAACCAGAAATATCCGGTTCTGTGTGGCTAAATGAATATCAGCTTTTCAATAGCCTGTGTGTTTGTTAGTGTTTTCTGGATAGTATCTATGAACTTTAGAGTTTTGAATGAATTTTAGCATGTCACATTTTGTTTTTTCGTTGGCAAATGCTAATTAGTTCCACATGGAGACACAACAAGTACACATAAGTGTTTTCTGAGTAGAGTGCTAAAGAAACTAGGTGAAAAATGATATTTGCGACTGTAAACATGACATTGAATTCACATTCCCAAGAAAAAGACTTTGCTTTTCTCCAAAACCAGTTTCAACATCCTTTTCTGGGTCCTTTGCACACGAATTCCACACGAGTTTGTCCAGATAGGTCTGGATCTAACCAGAAATATCCTGTTTGTGTGGCTAAATGAATATCAGCTTTTAAACAGCCTGTGTGTTTGTTAGTGTTTTCTGGATAGTATCTATGAACTTTAGAGGTGTGAATGAATTTTAGCATGTTACATTTTGTTTTTTTGGTGGCAAATGCTAATTAGTTCCACATATAGACACAACTAGTACACATAAATGATTTCTGAGTAGAATGCTACACAAACTAGGTTAAAAATGATATTTGAGACTGTAAACATGACATTGAATTCACATTCCCAAGAAAAAGACTTTGCTTTTCTCCAAAACCAGTTTCAACAATCTATTCGGGGTCCTTTGCACACGAATTCCAAATGAGTTTATCCAGATAGGTCTGGATCTAACCAGAACTATCCGGTTCTGTGTGGCTAAATGAATATCAGCTTTTCAACAGCCTGTGTGTTTGTTAGTGTTTTCTCGATAGTACTTATGAACTTTAGAGGTCTGAATGAATTTTAGCATGTTACATTTTTTTTTGATGGCAAACGCTAATTAGTTCCACATGGAGACACAACAAGTACACATAAGTGTTTTCTGAGTAGAATGCTACACAAACTAGGTTAAAAATGATATTTGCGACTGTAAACATGACCTTGAATTCACATTCCCAAGAAAAAGACTTTGCTTTTCTCCAAAACCAGTTTCACTCTGCTTTTCTGGGTCTTTGCACTCAAATTCCACACGAGTTTGTCCAGATAGGTCTGGATCTAACCAGAAATATCCTGTTTGTGTGGCTAAATGAATATCAGCTTTTAAGCAGCCTGTGTGTTTGTTAGTGTTTTCCGGATAGTATCTATGAACTTTAGAGTTTTGAATGAATTTTAGCATGGTACATTTTGTTTTTTTGTTGGCAAACGCTAATTAGTTCCACATGGAGACACAACAAGTACACATAAGTGTTTTCTGAGTAGAATGCTACACAAACTAGGTTAAAAATGATATTTGCAGCTGTAAACATGACATTGAATCCACTTGCCCAAGAAAACTACATTGTTTTCTTCAAAACCAGTTTCAACTTCCTTTTTGGGGTCCTTAACACACGAATTCCACACGAGTTTGGCCAGATAGGTCTGGATCTAACCAGAACTATCCGGTTCTGTGTGGCTAAATGAATATCAGCTTTTAAACAGCCTGTGTGTTTGTTAGTGTTTTCTGGATAGTATCTATGAACTTTAGAGTTTTGAATGAATTTTAGCATGTTACATTTTGTTTTTTTGATGGCAATCGCTAATTAGTTCCACATGGAGACACAACAAGTACACATAAGTGTTTTCTGAGTAGAGTGCTACAGAAACTAGGTGAAAAATGATATTTGTGACTGTAAACATGACATTGAATTCACATTCCCAAGAAAAAGACTTTGCTTTTCTCCAAAACCAGTTTGACTCAGCTTTTCTGGGTCTTTGCACTCAAATTCCACAGGAGTTTGTCCAGATAGGTCTGGATCTAACCAGAAATATCCGGTTCTCTGTGGCTACATGAATATCAGGTTTTAAACAGCCTGTGTGTTTGGTAGTGTTTTCTGGATAGTATCTAGGAACTTTAGAGTTTTGAATGAATTTTAGCATGTTACATTTTGGTTTTTTGTTGGCAAACGCTAATTAGTTCCACATGGAGACACAACAAGTACACATAAGTGTTTTCTGAGTAGAATGCTACAGAAACTAGGTTAAAAATGATATTTGCGACTGTAAACATGACCTTGAATTCACATTCCCAAGAAAAAGACTTTGCTTTTCTCCTAAACCAGTTTCACTCTGCTTTTCTGGGTCTTTGCCCTCAAATTCCACACGAGTTTGTCCAGATAGGTCTGGATCTAACCAGAAATATCCGGTTCTGTGTGGCTAAATGAATATCAGCTTTTCAATAGCCTGTGTGTTTGTTAGTGTTTTCTGGATAGTATCTATGAACTTTAGAGTTTTGAATGAATTTTAGCATGTCACATTTTGTTTTTTCGTTGGCAAATGCTAATTAGTTCCACATGGAGACACAACAAGTACACATAAGTGTTTTCTGAGTAGAGTGCTAAAGAAACTAGGTGAAAAATGATATTTGCGACTGTAAACATGACATTGAATTCACATTCCCAAGAAAAAGACTTTGCTTTTCTCCAAAACCAGTTTCAACATCCTTTTCTGGGTCCTTTGCACACGAATTCCACACGAGTTTGTCCAGATAGGTCTGGATCTAACCAGAAATATCCTGTTTGTGTGGCTAAATGAATATCAGCTTTTAAACAGCCTGTGTGTTTGTTTTTGTTTTCTGGATAGTATCTATGAACTTTAGAGGTGTGAATGAATTTTAGCATGTTACATTTTGTTTTTTTGGTGGCAAATGCTAATTAGTTCCACATATAGACACAACTAGTACACATAAATGATTTCTGAGTAGAATGCTACACAAACTAGGTTAAAAATGATATTTGAGACTGTAAACATGACATTGAATTCACATTCCCAAGAAAAAGACTTTGCTTTTCTCCAAAACCAGTTTCAACAATCTATTCGGGGTCCTTTGCACACGAATTCCAAATGAGTTTATCCAGATAGGTCTGGATCTAACCAGAAATATCTGGTTCTGTGTGGCTAAATGAATATCAGCTTTTCAACAGCCTGTGTGTTTGTTAGTGTTTTCTCGATAGTACCTATGAACTTTAGAGTTCTGAATGAATTTTAGCATGTTACATTTTTTTTTGATGGCAAACGCTAATTAGTTCCACATGGAGACACAACAAGTACACATAAGTGTTTTCTGAGTAGAATGCTACACAAACTAGGTTAAAAATGATATTTGCGACTGTAAAAATGACCTTGAATTCACATTCCCAAGAAAAAGACTTTGCTTTTCTCCAAAACCAGTTTCATTCTGCTTTTCTGGGTCTTTGCACTCAAATTCCACACGAGTTTGTCCAGATAGGTCTGGATCTAACCAGAAATATCCTGTTTGTGTGGCTAAATGAATATCAGCTTTTAAGCAGCCTGTGTGTTTGTTAGTGTTTTCCGGATAGTATCTATGAACTTTAGAGTTTTGAATGAATTTTAGCATGGTACATTTTGTTTTTTTGTTGGCAAACGCTAATTAGTTCCACATGGAGACACAACAAGTACACATAAGTGTTTTCTGAGTAGAATGCTACACAAACTAGGTTAAAAATGATATTTGCAGCTGTAAACATGACATTGAATCCACTTGCCCAAGAAAACTACATTGTTTTCTTCAAAACCAGTTTCAACTTCCTTTTTGGGGTCCTTAACACACGAATTCCACACGAGTTTGGCCAGATAGGTCTGGATCTAACCAGAACTATCCGGTTCTGTGTGGCTAAATGAATATCAGCTTTTAAACAGCCTGTGTGTTTGTTAGTGTTTTCTGGATAGTATCTATGAACTTTAGAGTTTTGAATGAATTTTAGCATGTTACATTTTGGTTTTTTTTTGGCAAACGCTAATTAGTTCCACATGGAGACACAACAAGTACAAATAAGTGTTTTCTGAGTAGAATGAGGCAGAAACTTGGTTAAAAATGATATTTGCGACTGTAAACATGACAGTGAATTCAATTACCAAGATAAACACTTTGCTTTTCTCCAAAAGCAGTTTCAGCAATCTATTCGGGGTCCTTTGCGCACGAATTCCAAATGAGTTTGTCCAGATAGGTCTGGATCTAACCAGAACTATCCGGTTCTGTGTGGCTAAATGAATATCAGCTTTTAAACATCCTGTGTGTTTTTTAGTGTTTTCTGGATAGTATCTATGAACTTTAGAGTTCTGAATGAATTTTAGAATGTTACATTTTGTTTTTTTGTTGGCAAACGCTAATTAGTTCCACATGGAGACACAACAAGTACACATAAGTGTTTTCTATGTAGAATGCTACATAAACTAGGTTAAAAATGATATTTGCGACTGTAAACATGACATTGAATTCACATTCCAAAGAAAAAGTCTTTGCTTTTCTCCAAAACCAGTTTGACTCTGCTTTTCTGGGTCTTTGCACTCAAATTCCACACGAGTTTGTCCAGATAGGTCTGGATCTAACCAGAACTATCCGGTTCTGTGTGATAAATGAATATCAGCTTTTCAACAGCCTGTGTGTTTGTTAGTGTTTTCTGGATAGTATCTATGAACTTTAGACTTCTGAATGAATTTTAGCATGTTACATTTTGTTTTTTTGTTGGCAAACGCTAATTAATTCCACAAGGAGACACAACAAGTACACATAAGTGTTTTCTGATAGAGTGCTACAGAAACTAGGTGAAAAATGATATTTGCTACTGTAAACATGACATTGAATTCACATTCCCAAGAAAAAGACTTTGCTTTTCTCCAAAACCAGTTTCAACATCCTTTTCTGGGTCCTTTGCACACGAATTCCACACGTTTTTGTCCAGATAGGTCTGGATCTAACCAGAAATATCCGGTTCTGTGTGGCTAAATGAATATCAGCTTTTCAACAGCCTGTGTGTTTGTTAGTGTTTTCACGATAGTACCTATGAACTTTAGAGGTCTGAATGAATTTTAGCATGTTACATTTTGTTTTTTGATGGCAAACGCTAATTAGTTCCACATGGAGACACAACAAGTACACATAAGTGTTTTCTGAGTAGAATGCTACAGAAAATAGGTTAAAAATGATATTTGCTACTGTAAACATGACCTTGAATTCACATTCAAAAGAAAAAGACTTTGCTTTTCTCCAAAACCAGTTTCACTCTGCTTTTCTGGGTCTTTGCACTCAAATTCCAGACGAGTTTGTCCAGATAGGTCTGGATCTAACAAAAAATATTCGGTTCTGTGTGGCTCAATGAATATCAGCTTTTAAACAGCCTGTGTGTTTGTTAGTGTTTTCTGAATAGTATCTATGAACATTAGAGTTTTGAATGAATTTTAGCATGTTACATTTTGTTTTTTGTTGGCAAACGCTAATTAGTTCCACATGGAGACACAACAAGTACACATAAGTGTTTTCTGAGTAGAATGCTACACAAACTAGGTTAAAAATGATATTTGAAGCTGTAAACATGACATTGAATCCACTTGCCAAAGAAAACTACTTTGTTTTCTTCAAAACCAGTTTCAACTTCCTTTTTGGGCTCCTTAACACACGAATTCCACAAGAGTTTGGCCAGATAGGTCTGGATCTAACCAGAAATATCCTGTTTGTGTGGCTAAATGAATATCAGCTTTTCAACAGCCTGTGTGTTTGTTAGTGTTTTCTGGATAGTATCTATGAACTTTAGAGTTTTGAATGAATTTTAGCATGTTATATTTTGTTTTTTTGATGGCAAACGCTAATTAGTTCCACATGGAGACACAACAAGTACACATAAGAGTTTACTGAGTAGAATGCTACAGAAACTAGTTGAAAAATGATATTTGCGACAGTAAACATGACGTTGAATTCACATTCCCAAGAGAAAGAGTTTGCTTTTCCCCAAAACCAGTTTGACTCTGTTTTCTGGGTCTTTGCACTCAAATTCCACACAAGTTTGTCCAGATAGGTCTGGATCTAACCAGAACTATCCGGTTCTGTGTGGCTAAATGAATATCAGCTTTTAAACAGCCTGTGTGTTTGTTAGTGTTTTCTGGATAGTATCTATGAACTTTAGAGTTCTGAATGAATTTTAGCATGTTACATTTTGTTTTTTTTTTTTGGCAAACGCTAATTAATTCCACAAGGAGACACAACAAGTACACATAAGTGATTTCTGAGTAGAATGCTACACAAACTAGGTTAAAAATGATATTTGCGACTGTAAACATGACATTGAATTCACATTCCCATGAAAAAGACTTTGCTTTTCTCCAAAACCAGATTCACTCTGCTTTTCTGGGTCTTTGCACTCAAATTCCACACGAGTTTGTCCAGATAGATCTGGATCTAACCAGAACTATCCGGTTCTGTGTGGCTAAATGAATATCAGTTTTTAAACAGCCTATGTGTTTGTTAGAGTTTTCTGGATAGTATCTATGAACTTTAGAATTTTGAATGAATTTTAGCATGTCACATTTTGTTTTTTCGTTGGCAAATGCTAATTAGTTCCACATGGAGACACAACAAGTACACATAAGTGTTTTCTGAATAGAGTGCTACAGAAACTAGGTGAAAAATGATATTTGCTACTGTAAACATGACATTGAATTCACATTCCCAAGAAAAAGACTTTGCTTTTCTCCAAAAGCAGTTTCAACATCCTTTTCTGGGTCCTTTGCACACGAATTCCACACGTTCTAGTCGAGATAGGTCTGGATCTAACCAGAAATATCCGGTTCTGTGTGATAAATGAATATCAGCTTTTCAACAGCCTGTGTGTTTGTTAGTGTTTTCTGGATAGTATCTATGAACTTTAGTGGTATGAATGAATTTTAGCATGTTACATTTTGTTTTTTTGATGGCAAATGCTAATTAGTTCCACATGGAGACACAACTAGTACACATAAATGATTTCTGAGTAGAATGCTACACAAACTAGGTTAAAAATGATATTTGCGACTGTAAACATGACATTGAATTCACATTCCCAAGAAAAAGACTTTGCTTTTCTCCAAAAACAGTTTGACTCTGCTTTTCGGGGTCCTTAACACACGAATTCCACATGAGTTTGTCCAGATAGGTCTGGATCTAACCAGAAATATCCGGTCTGTGTGGCTAAATGAATATCAGCTTTTAAACATCCTGTGTCTTTGTTAGTGTTTTCTGGATAGTATCTATGAACTTTAGAGGTGTGAATGAATTTTAGCATGTTACATTTTGTTTTTTTGATGGCAAATGCTAATTAGTTCCACATGGAGAAACAACTAGTACACATAAATGATTTCTGAGTAGAATGCTACACAAACTAGGTTAAAAATGATATTTGAGACTGTAAACATGACATTGAATTCACATTCCCAAGAAAAAGACTTTGCTTTTCTCCAAAACCAGTTTCAACAATCTATTCGGGGTCCTTTGCACACGAATTCCAAATGAGTTTGTCCAGATAGGTCTGGATCTAACCAGAACTATCCGGTTCTGTGTGGCTAAATGAATATCAGCTTTTCAACAGCCTGTGTGTTTGTTAGTGTTTTCTCGATAGTACCTATGAACTTTAGAGGTCTGAATGAATTTTAGCATGTTACATTTTGTTTTTTGATGGCAAACGCTAATTAGTTCCACATGGAGACACAACAAGTACACATAAGTGTTTTCTGAGTAGAATGCTACACAAACTAGGTTAAAAATGATATTTGCGACTGTAAACATGACCTTGAATTCACATTCCCAAGAAAAAGACTTTGCTTTTCTCCAAAACCAGTTTCATTCTGCTTTTCTGGGTCTTTGCACTCAAATTCCACAGGAGTTTGTCCTGATATGCCTGGATCTAACCAGAAATATCCTGTTTGTGTGGCTAAATGAATATCAGCTTTTAAACAGCCTGTGTGTTTGTTAGTGTTTTCTGGATACTATCTATGAATTTTAGAGTTTTGAATGAATTTTAGCATGGTACATGTTTTTTGTTGTCAAACGCTAATTAGTTCCACATGGAGACACAACAAGTACACATAAGTGTTTTCTGAGTAGAATGCTACACAAACTAATTTAAAAATGATATTTGCAGCTGTAAACATGACATTGAATCCACTTGCCCAAGAAAACTACTTTGTTTTCTTCAAAATCAGTTTCAACTTCCTTTTTGGGGTCCTTAACACACGAATTCCACACGAGTTTGGCCAGATAGGTCTGGATCTAACCAGAAATATCCTGTTTGTGTGGCTAAATGAATATCAGCTTTTAAACAGCCTGTGTGTTTGTTAGTGTTTTCTGGATAGTATCTATGAACTTTAGAGTTTTGAAAGAATTTTAGCATGTTACATTTTGTTTCTTTGATGGCAAACGCTAATTAGTTCCACATGGAGACACAACAAGTACACATAAGAGTTTACTGAGTAGAATGCTACAGAAACTAGTTGAAAAATGATATTTGTGACAGTAAACATGACGTTGAATTCACATTCCCAAGAGAAAGAGTTTGCTTTTCCCCAAAACAGTTTGACTCTGCTTTTCTGGGTCTTTGCACTCAAATTCCACATGAGTTTGTCCAGATAGGTCTGGATCTAACCAGAACTATCCGGTTCTGTGTGGCTAAATGAATATCAGCTTTTAAACAGCCTGTGTGTTTTTTAGTGTTTTCTGGATAGTATCTATGAACTTTAGAGTTCTGAATGAATTTTAGCATGTTACATTTTGTTTTTTTTTTTGGCAAACGCTAATTAATTCCACAAGGAGACACAACAAGTACACATAAGTGATTTCTGAGTAGAATGCTACACAAACTAGGTTCAAAATGATATTTGCGACTGTAAACATGACATTGAATTCACATTCCCAAGAAAAAGACTTTGCTTTTCTCCAAAACCAGATTCACTCTGCTTTTCTGGGTCTTTGCACTCAAATTCCACACGAGTTTGTCCAGATAGGTCTGGATCTAACCAGAACTATCCGGTTCTGTGTGGCTAAATGAATATCAGCTTTTAAACAGCCTATGTGTTTGTTAGAGTTTTCTGGATAGTATCTATGAACTTTAGAATTTTGAATGAATTTTAGCATGTCACATTTTGTTTTTTCGTTGGCAAATGCTAATTAGTTCCACATGGAGACACAACAAGTACACATAAGTGTTTTCTGAGTAGAGTGCTACAGAAACTAGGTGAAAAATGATATTTGCTACTGTAAACATGACATTGAATTCACATTCCCAAGAAAAAGACTTTGCTTTTCTCCAAAACCAGTTTCAACATCCTTTTCTGGGTCCTTTGCACACGAATTCCACACGTTCTAGTCGAGATAGGTCTGGATCTAACCAGAAATATCCGGTTCTGTGTGGCTAAATGAATATCAGCTTTTAATCAGCCTGTGTGTTTGTTAGTGTTTTCTGGATAGTATCTAGGAACTTTAGAGTTCTGAATGAATTTTAGCATGTTACATTTTGTTTTTTTGTTGGCAAACGCTAATTAGTTCCACATGGAGACACAACAAGTACACATAAGTGTTTTCTGAGTAGAATGAGGCAGAAACTTGGTTAAAAATGATATTTGCGACTGTAAATATGACAGTGAATTCAATTCCCAAGATAAACACTTTGCTTTTCTCCAAAAGCAGTTTCAGCAATCTATTCGGGGTCCTTTGCACACGAATTCCAAATGAGTTTGTCCAGATAGGTCTGGATCTAACCAGAAATATCCGGTTCTGTGTGGCTAAATGAATATCAGCTTTTCAACAGCCTGTGTGTTTGTCAGTGTTTTCTGGATAGTATCTATGAACTTTAGAGTTCTGAATGAATTTTAGCATGTTACATTTTGTTTTTTTGTTGGCAAACGCTAATTAGTTCCACATGGAGACACAACAAGTACACATAAGTGTTTTCTGATTAGAGTGCTACAGAAACTAGGTGAAAAATGATATTTGCGACTGTAAACATGATATTGAATTCACATTCCCAAGAAAAAGACTTTGCTTTTCTCCAAAACCAGTTTGACTCTGCTTTTCTGGGTCTTTGCATTCAAATTCCACACGAGTTTGTCCAGATAGGTCTGGATCTAACCAGAACTATCCGGTTCTGTGTGGCTAAATGAATATCAGCTTTTAAACAGCCTGTGTGTTTGTTAGTGTTTTCTGGATAGTATCTATGAACTTTAGAGTTTTGAATGAATTTTAGCATGTTACATTTTGGTTTTTTGTTGGCAAACGCTAATTAGTTCCACATGGAGACACAACAAGTACACATAAGTGTTTTCTGAGTAGAGTGCTACAGAAACTAGGTTAAAAATGATATTTGTGACTGTAAACATGACATTGAATTCACATTCTCAAGAAAAAGACTTTGCTTTTCTCCAAAACCAGTTTGACTCTGCTTTTCTGGGTCTTTGCACTCAAATTCCACACGAGTTTGTCCAGATAGGTCTGGATCTAACCAGAACTATCCGGTTCTGTGTGGCTAAATGAATATCAGTTTTTAAACAGCCTATGTGTTTGTTAGAGTTTTCTGGATAGTATCTATGAACTTTAGAATTTTGAATGAATTTTAGCATGTCACATTTTGTTTTTTCATTGGCAAATGCTAATTAGTTCCACATGGAGACACAACAAGTACACATAAGTGTTTTCTGAGTAGAGTGCTACAGAAACTAGGTGAAAAATGATATTTGCTACTGTAAACATGACATTGAATTCACATTCCCAAGAAAAAGACTTTGCTTTTCTCCAAAACCAGTTTCAACATCCTTTTCTGGGTCCTTTGCACACGAATTCCACACGTTTTTGTCCAGATAGGTCTGGATCTAACCAGAAATATCCGGTTCTGTGTGGCTAAATGAATATCAGCTTTTAAACAGCCTGTGTGTTTGTTAGTGTTTTCTGGATAGTATCTATGAACTTTAGTGGTATGAATGAATTTTAGCATGTTACATTTTGTTTTTTTGATGGCAAATGCTAATTAGTTCCACATGGAGACACAACTAGTACACATAAATGATTTCTGAGTAGAATGCTACACAAACTAGGTTAAAAATGATATTTGCGACTGTAAACATGACAGTGAATTCACATTCCCAAGAAAAACACTTTGCTTTTCTCCAAAACCAGTTAGACTCTGCTTTTCGTGGTCCATAACACACAAATTCCACATGAGTTTGTCCAGCTAGGTCTGGATCTAACCAGAAATATCCGGTCTGTGTGGCTAAATGAATATCAGCTTTTAAACAGCCTGTGTGTTTGTTAGTGTTTTCTGGATAGTATCTATGAACATTAGAGTTTTGAATGAATTTTAGCATGTTACATTTTGTTTTTTGTTGGCAAACGCTAATTAGTTCCACATGGAGACACAACAAGTACACATAAGTGTTTTCTGAGTAGAATGCTACACAAACTAGGTTAAAAATGATATTTGAAGCTGTAAACATGACATTGAATCCACTTGCCAAAGAAAACTACTTTGTTTTCTTCAAAACCAGTTTCAACTTCCTTTTTGGGGTCCTTAACACACGAATTCCACAAGAGTTTGGCCAGATAGGTCTGGATCTAACCAGAAATATCCTGTTTGTGTGGCTAAATGAATATCAGCTTTTCAACAGCCTGTGTGTTTGTTAGAGTTTTCTGGATAGTATCTATGAACTTTAGAGTTTTGAATGAATTTTAGCATGTTACATTTTGTTTTTTTGATGGCAAATGCTAATTAGTTCCACATGGAGACACAACAAGTACACATAAGTGTTTTCTGAGTAGAATGAGGCAGAAACTTGGTTAAAAATGATATTTGCGACTGTAAACATGACAGTGAATTCAATTACCAAGATAAACACTTTGCTTTTCTCCAAAAGCAGTTTCAGCAATCTAATCAGGGTCCTTTGCACACGAATTCCAAATGAGTTTGTCCAGATAGGTCTGGATCTAACCACAACTATCTGGGTCTGTGTGGCTAAATGAATATCAGCTTTTAAACATCCTGTGTGTTTTTTAGTGTTTTCTGTATAGTATCTATGAACTTTAGAGTTCTGAATGAATTTTAGCATGTTACATTTTGTTTTTTTGTTGGCAAATGCTAATTAGTTCCACATGGAGACACAACAAGTACACATAAGTTTTTTCTGAGTAGAGTGCTACAGAAACTAGGTTAAAAATGATGTTTGCGACTGTAAACATGACATTGAATTCACATTCCCAAGAAAAAGACTTTGCTTTTCTCTAAAACCAGTTTGACTCTGCTTTTCTGGGTCTTTGCATTCAAATTCCACACGAGTTTGTCCAGATAGGTCTGGATCTAACCAGAAATATCCGCTCTGTGTGGCTAAATGAATATCAGCTTTTCAACAGCCTGTGTGTTTGTTAGTGTTTTCTGGATAGTATCTAGGAACTTTAGAGTTCTGAATGAATTTTAGCATGTTACATTTTGTTTTTTTGTTGGCAAACGCTAATTAGTTCCACATGGAGACACAACAAGTACACATAAGTGTTTTCTGAGTAGAATGAGGCAGAAACTTGGTTAAAAATGATATTTGCGACTGTAAATATGACAGTGAATTCAATTCCCAAGATAAACACTTTGCTTTTCTCCAAAAGCAGTTTCAGCAATCTATTCGGGGTCCTTTGCACACGAATTCCAAATGAGTTTGTCCAGATAGGTCTGGATCTAACCAGAACTATCCGGTTCTGTGTGGCTAAATGAATATCAGCTTTTCAACAGCCTGTGTGTTTGTCAGTGTTTTCTGGATAGTATCTATGAACTTTAGAGTTCTGAATGAATTTTAGCATGTTACATTTTGTTTTTTTGTTGGCAAACGCTAATTAGTTCCACATGGAGACACAACAAGTACACATAAGTGTTTTCTGATTAGAGTGCTACAGAAACTAGGTGAAAAATGATATTTGCGACTGTAAACATGATATTGAATTCACATTCCCAAGAAAAAGACTTTGCTTTTCTCCAAAACCAGTTTGACTCTGCTTTTCTGGGTCTTTGCATTCAAATTCCACACGAGTTTGTCCAGATAGGTCTGGATCTAACCAGAACTATCCGGTTCTGTGTGGCTAAATGAATATCAGCTTTTAAACAGCCTATGTGTTTGTTAGAGTTTTCTGGATAGTATCTATGAACTTTAGAATTTTGAATGAATTTTAGCATGTCACATTTTGTTTTTTCGTTGGCAAATGCTAATTAGTTCCACATGGAGACACAACAAGTACACATAAGTGTTTTCTGAGTAGAGTGCTACAGAAACTAGGTGAAAAATGATATTTGCTACTGTAAACATGACATTGAATTCACATTCCCAAGAAAAAGACTTTGCTTTTCTCCAAAACCAGTTTCAACATCCTTTTCTGGGTCCTTTGCACACGAATTCCACACGTTCTAGTCGAGATAGGTCTGGATCTAACCAGAAATATCCGGTTCTGTGTGGCTAAATGAATATCAGCTTTTAATCAGCCTGTGTGTTTGTTAGTGTTTTCTGGATAGTATCTAGGAACTTTAGAGTTCTGAATGAATTTTAGCATGTTACATTTTGTTTTTTTGTTGGCAAACGCTAATTAGTTCCACATGGAGACACAACAAGTACACATAAGTGTTTTCTGAGTAGAATGAGGCAGAAACTTGGTTAAAAATGATATTTGCGACTGTAAATATGACAGTGAATTCAATTCCCAAGATAAACACTTTGCTTTTCTCCAAAAGCAGTTTCAGCAATCTATTCGGGGTCCTTTGCACACGAATTCCAAATGAGTTTGTCCAGATAGGTCTGGATCTAACCAGAAATATCCGGTTCTGTGTGGCTAAATGAATATCAGCTTTTCAACAGCCTGTGTGTTTGTCAGTGTTTTCTGGATAGTATCTATGAACTTTAGAGTTCTGAATGAATTTTAGCATGTTACATTTTGTTTTTTTGTTGGCAAACGCTAATTAGTTCCACATGGAGACACAACAAGTACACATAAGTGTTTTCTGATTAGAGTGCTACAGAAACTAGGTGAAAAATGATATTTGCGACTGTAAACATGATATTGAATTCACATTCCCAAGAAAAAGACTTTGCTTTTCTCCAAAACCAGTTTGACTCTGCTTTTCTGGGTCTTTGCATTCAAATTCCACACGAGTTTGTCCAGATAGGTCTGGATCTAACCAGAACTATCCGGTTCTGTGTGGCTAAATGAATATCAGCTTTTAAACAGCCTGTGTGTTTGTTAGTGTTTTCTGGATAGTATCTATGAACTTTAGAGTTTTGAATGAATTTTAGCATGTTACATTTTGGTTTTTTGTTGGCAAACGCTAATTAGTTCCACATGGAGACACAACAAGTACACATAAGTGTTTTCTGAGTAGAGTGCTACAGAAACTAGGTTAAAAATGATATTTGTGACTGTAAACATGACATTGAATTCACATTCTCAAGAAAAAGACTTTGCTTTTCTCCAAAACCAGTTTGACTCTGCTTTTCTGGGTCTTTGCACTCAAATTCCACACGAGTTTGTCCAGATAGGTCTGGATCTAACCAGAACTATCCGGTTCTGTGTGGCTAAATGAATATCAGCTTTTAAACAGCCTATGTGTTTGTTAGAGTTTTCTGGATAGTATCTATGAACTTTAGAATTTTGAATGAATTTTAGCATGTCACATTTTGTTTTTTCGTTGGCAAATGCTAATTAGTTCCACATGGAGACACAACAAGTACACATAAGTGTTTTCTGAGTAGAGTGCTACAGAAACTAGGTGAAAAATGATATTTGCTACTGTAAACATGACATTGAATTCACATTCCCAAGAAAAAGACTTTGCTTTTCTCCAAAACCAGTTTCAACATCCTTTTCTGGGTCCTTTGCACACGAATTCCACACGTTCTAGTCGAGATAGGTCTGGATCTAACCAGAAATATCCGGTTCTGTGTGGCTAAATGAATATCAGCTTTTAATCAGCCTGTGTGTTTGTTAGTGTTTTCTGGATAGTATCTAGGAACTTTAGAGTTCTGAATGAATTTTAGCATGTTACATTTTGTTTTTTTGTTGGCAAACGCTAATTAGTTCCACATGGAGACACAACAAGTACACATAAGTGTTTTCTGAGTAGAATGAGGCAGAAACTTGGTTAAAAATGATATTTGCGACTGTAAATATGACAGTGAATTCAATTCCCAAGATAAACACTTTGCTTTTCTCCAAAAGCAGTTTCAGCAATCTATTCGGGGTCCTTTGCACACGAATTCCAAATGAGTTTGTCCAGATAGGTCTGGATCTAACCAGAAATATCCGGTTCTGTGTGGCTAAATGAATATCAGCTTTTCAACAGCCTGTGTGTTTGTCAGTGTTTTCTGGATAGTATCTATGAACTTTAGAGTTCTGAATGAATTTTAGCATGTTACATTTTGTTTTTTTGTTGGCAAACGCTAATTAGTTCCACATGGAGACACAACAAGTACACATAAGTGTTTTCTGATTAGAGTGCTACAGAAACTAGGTGAAAAATGATATTTGCGACTGTAAACATGATATTGAATTCACATTCCCAAGAAAAAGACTTTGCTTTTCTCCAAAACCAGTTTGACTCTGCTTTTCTGGGTCTTTGCATTCAAATTCCACACGAGTTTGTCCAGATAGGTCTGGATCTAACCAGAACTATCCGGTTCTGTGTGGCTAAATGAATATCAGCTTTTAAACAGCCTGTGTGTTTGTTAGTGTTTTCTGGATAGTATCTATGAACTTTAGAGTTTTGAATGAATTTTAGCATGTTACATTTTGGTTTTTTGTTGGCAAACGCTAATTAGTTCCACATGGAGACACAACAAGTACACATAAGTGTTTTCTGAGTAGAGTGCTACAGAAACTAGGTTAAAAATGATATTTGTGACTGTAAACATGACATTGAATTCACATTCTCAAGAAAAAGACTTTGCTTTTCTCCAAAACCAGTTTGACTCTGCTTTTCTGGGTCTTTGCACTCAAATTCCACACGAGTTTGTCCAGATAGGTCTGGATCTAACCAGAACTATCCGGTTCTGTGTGGCTAAATGAATATCAGTTTTTAAACAGCCTATGTGTTTGTTAGAGTTTTCTGGATAGTATCTATGAACTTTAGAATTTTGAATGAATTTTAGCATGTCACATTTTGTTTTTTCATTGGCAAATGCTAATTAGTTCCACATGGAGACACAACAAGTACACATAAGTGTTTTCTGAGTAGAGTGCTACAGAAACTAGGTGAAAAATGATATTTGCTACTGTAAACATGACATTGAATTCACATTCCCAAGAAAAAGACTTTGCTTTTCTCCAAAACCAGTTTCAACATCCTTTTCTGGGTCCTTTGCACACGAATTCCACACGTTTTTGTCCAGATAGGTCTGGATCTAACCAGAAATATCCGGTTCTGTGTGGCTAAATGAATATCAGCTTTTAAACAGCCTGTGTGTTTGTTAGTGTTTTCTGGATAGTATCTATGAACTTTAGTGGTATGAATGAATTTTAGCATGTTACATTTTGTTTTTTTGATGGCAAATGCTAATTAGTTCCACATGGAGACACAACTAGTACACATAAATGATTTCTGAGTAGAATGCTACACAAACTAGGTTAAAAATGATATTTGCGACTGTAAACATGACAGTGAATTCACATTCCCAAGAAAAACACTTTGCTTTTCTCCAAAACCAGTTAGACTCTGCTTTTCGTGGTCCATAACACACAAATTCCACATGAGTTTGTCCAGCTAGGTCTGGATCTAACCAGAAATATCCGGTCTGTGTGGCTAAATGAATATCAGCTTTTAAACAGCCTGTGTGTTTGTTAGTGTTTTCTGGATAGTATCTATGAACATTAGAGTTTTGAATGAATTTTAGCATGTTACATTTTGTTTTTTGTTGGCAAACGCTAATTAGTTCCACATGGAGACACAACAAGTACACATAAGTGTTTTCTGAGTAGAATGCTACACAAACTAGGTTAAAAATGATATTTGAAGCTGTAAACATGACATTGAATCCACTTGCCAAAGAAAACTACTTTGTTTTCTTCAAAACCAGTTTCAACTTCCTTTTTGGGGTCCTTAACACACGAATTCCACAAGAGTTTGGCCAGATAGGTCTGGATCTAACCAGAAATATCCTGTTTGTGTGGCTAAATGAATATCAGCTTTTCAACAGCCTGTGTGTTTGTTAGAGTTTTCTGGATAGTATCTATGAACTTTAGAGTTTTGAATGAATTTTAGCATGTTACATTTTGTTTTTTTGATGGCAAATGCTAATTAGTTCCACATGGAGACACAACAAGTACACATAAGTGTTTTCTGAGTAGAATGAGGCAGAAACTTGGTTAAAAATGATATTTGCGACTGTAAACATGACAGTGAATTCAATTACCAAGATAAACACTTTGCTTTTCTCCAAAAGCAGTTTCAGCAATCTAATCAGGGTCCTTTGCACACGAATTCCAAATGAGTTTGTCCAGATAGGTCTGGATCTAACCACAACTATCTGGGTCTGTGTGGCTAAATGAATATCAGCTTTTAAACATCCTGTGTGTTTTTTAGTGTTTTCTGTATAGTATCTATGAACTTTAGAGTTCTGAATGAATTTTAGCATGTTACATTTTGTTTTTTTGTTGGCAAATGCTAATTAGTTCCACATGGAGACACAACAAGTACACATAAGTTTTTTCTGAGTAGAGTGCTACAGAAACTAGGTTAAAAATGATGTTTGCGACTGTAAACATGACATTGAATTCACATTCCCAAGAAAAAGACTTTGCTTTTCTCTAAAACCAGTTTGACTCTGCTTTTCTGGGTCTTTGCATTCAAATTCCACACGAGTTTGTCCAGATAGGTCTGGATCTAACCAGAAATATCCGCTCTGTGTGGCTAAATGAATATCAGCTTTTCAACAGCCTGTGTGTTTGTTAGTGTTTTCTGGATAGTATCTAGGAACTTTAGAGTTCTGAATGAATTTTAGCATGTTACATTTTGTTTTTTTGTTGGCAAACGCTAATTAGTTCCACATGGAGACACAACAAGTACACATAAGTGTTTTCTGAGTAGAATGAGGCAGAAACTTGGTTAAAAATGATATTTGCGACTGTAAATATGACAGTGAATTCAATTCCCAAGATAAACACTTTGCTTTTCTCCAAAAGCAGTTTCAGCAATCTATTCGGGGTCCTTTGCACACGAATTCCAAATGAGTTTGTCCAGATAGGTCTGGATCTAACCAGAACTATCCGGTTCTGTGTGGCTAAATGAATATCAGCTTTTCAACAGCCTGTGTGTTTGTCAGTGTTTTCTGGATAGTATCTATGAACTTTAGAGTTCTGAATGAATTTTAGCATGTTACATTTTGTTTTTTTGTTGGCAAACGCTAATTAGTTCCACATGGAGACACAACAAGTACACATAAGTGTTTTCTGATTAGAGTGCTACAGAAACTAGGTGAAAAATGATATTTGCGACTGTAAACATGACATTGAATTCACATTCCCAAGAAAAAGACTTTGCTTTTCTCCAAAACCAGTTTGACTCTGCTTTTCTGGTTCTTTGCATTCAAATTCCACACGAGTTTGTCCAGATAGGTCTGGATCTAACCAGAACTATCCGGTTCTGTGTGATAAATGAATATCAGCTTTTAAACAGCCTGTGTGTTTATTAGTGTTTTCTGGATAGTATCTATGAACTTTAGAGTTTTGAATGAATTTTAGCATGTTACATTTTGTTTTTTTGATGGCAAACGCTAATTAGTTCCACATGGAGACACAACAAGTACAAATAAGTGTTTTCTGAGTAGAATTATACAGAAACTAGGTTAAAAATGATATTTGCGACTGTAAATATGACAGTGAATTCAATTCCCAAGAAAAACACTTTGCTTTTCTCCAAAAGCAGTTTCAGCAATCTATTCGGGGTCCTTTGCACACGAATTCCAAATGAGTTTGTCCAGATAGGTCTGGATCTAACCAGAACTATCCGGTTCTGTGTGGCTAAATGAATATCAGCTTTTAAACAGCCTGTGTGTTTGTTAGTGTTTTCTGGATAGTATCTATGAACTTTAGAGTTTTGAATGAATTTTAGCATGTTACATTTTGGTTTTTTGTTGGCAAACGCTAATTAGTTCCACATGGAGACACAACAAGTACACATAAGTGTTTTCTGAGTAGAGTGCTACAGAAACTAGGTTAAAAATGATATTTGTGACTGTAAACATGACATTGAATTCACATTCCCAAGAAAAAGACTTTGCTTTTCTCCAAAACCAGATTCACTCTGCTTTTCTGGGTCTTTGCACTCAAATTCCACACGAGTTTGTCCAGATAGGTCTGGATCTAACCAGAACTATCCGGTTCTGTGTCGCTAAATGAATATCAGTTTTTAAACAGCCTATGTGTTTGTTAGAGTTTTCTGGATAGTATCTAGGAACTTTAGAAGTTTGAATGAATTTTAGCATGTCACATTTTGTTTTTTCATTGGCAAATGCTAATTAGTTCCACATGGAGACACAAAAACAAGTACACATAAGTGTTTTCTGAGTAGAGTGCTACAGAAACTAGGTTAAAAATGATATTTGCTACTGTAAACATGACATTGAATTCACATTCCCAAGAAAAAGACTTTGCTTTTCTCCAAAACCAGTTTCAACAATCTATTCGGGGTCCTTTGCACACGAATTCCACACGAGTTTGTGCAGATAGGTCTGGATCTAACCAGAAATATCCTGTTCTCTGTGGCTACATGAATATCAGGTTTTAAACAGCCTGTGTGTTTGGTAGTGTTTTCTGGATAGTATCTATGAACTTTAGAGTTTTGAATGAATTTTAGCATGTTACATTTTGTTTTTTTGTTGGCAAACGCTAATAAGTTCCACATATAGACACAACAAGTACACATAAGTGTTTTCTGAGTAGAATGCTACAGAAACTAGGTTAAAAATGATATTTGAGACTGTAAACATGACATTGAATTCACATTCCCAAGAAAAAGACTTTGCTTTTCTCCAAAACCAGTTTGACTCTGCTTTTCTGGGTCTTTGCACTCAAATTCCACACGAGATTGTCCAGATAGGTCTGGATCTAACCAGAACTATCCGGTTCTGTGTGATAAATGAATATCAGCTTTTCAACAGCCTGTGTGTTTGTTAGTGTTTTGTGGATAGTATCTATGGACTTTAGACTTCTGAATGAATTTTAGCATGTTAAATTTGGTTTTTTCTTGGCAAACGCTAATTAATTCCACAAGGAGACACAACAAGTACACATAAGTGTTTTCTGAGTAGAATGCTACACAAACTAGGTTAAAAATGATATTTGCGACTGTAAACATGACATTGAATTCACATTCCCAAGAAAAAGACTTTGCTTTTCTCCAAAACCAGTTTGACTCTGCTTTTCTGGGTCTTTGCACTCAAATTCCACACGAGTTTGTCCAGATAGGTCTGGATCTAACCAGAACTATCCGGTTCTGTGTGATAAATGAATATCAGCTTTTCAACAGCCTGTGTGTTTGTTAGTGTTTTCTGGATAGTATCTATGAACTTTAGAGTTTTGAATGAATTTTAGCATGTTACATTTTGTTTTTTTGATGGCAAACGCTAGTTAGTTCCACATGGAGACACAACAAGTACACATAAGTGTTTTCTGAGTAGAATTATACAGAAACTAGGTTAAAAATGATATTTGCGACTGTAAATATGACAGTGAATTAAATTCCGAAGAAAAACACTTTGTCTTTCTTCAAAAGCTGTTTCAGCAATCTATTCGGGGTCCTTTGCACACGAATTCCAATTTAGTTTGTCCAGATAGGTCTGGATCTAACCAGAACTATCCGGTTCTGTGTGGCTAAATGAATATCAGCTTTTAAACAGCCTGTGTGTTTGTTAGTGTTTTCTGGATAGTATCTATGAACTTTAGAGTTTTGAATGAATTTTAGCATGTTACATTTTGGTTTTTTGTTGGCAAACGCTAATTAGTTCCACATGGAGACACAACAAGTACACATAAGTGTTTTCTGAGTAGAGTGCTACAGAAACTAGGTGAAAAATGATATTTGTGACTGTAAACATGACATTGAATTCACATTCCCAAGAAAAAGACTTTGCTTTTCTCCAAAACCAGATTCACTCTGCTTTTCTGGGTCTTTGCACTCAAATTCCACACGAGTTTGTCCAGATAGGTCTGGATCTAACCAGAACTATCCGGTTCTGTGTCGCTAAATGAATATCAGTTTTTAAACAGCCTATGTGTTTGTTAGAGTTTTCTGGATAGTATCTAGGAACTTTAGAATTTTGAATGAATTTTAGCATGTCACATTTTGTTTTTTCATTGGCAAATGCTAATTAGTTCCACATGGAGACACAAAAACAAGTACACATAAGTGTTTTCTGAGTAGAGTGCTACAGAAACTAGGTTAAAAATGATATTTGCAGCTGTAAACATGACATTGAATCCACTTGCCCAAGAAAACTACTTTGTTTTCTTCAAAACCAGTTTCAACTTTCTTTTTGGGGTCCTTATCACACGAATTCCACACGAGTTTGGCCAGATAGGTCTGGATCTAACCAGAAATATCCTGTTTGTGTGGCTAAATGAATATCAGCTTTTAAACAGCCTGTGTGTTTGTTAGTGTTTTCTGGATAGTATCTATGAACTTTAGAGTTTTGAATGAATTTTAGCATGTTACATTTTGTTTTTTGTTGGCAAACGCTAATTAGTTCCACATGGAGACACAACAAGTACATATAAGTGTTTTCTGAGTAGAATGCAACAGAAAATAGTTGAAAAATGATATTTGCAGCTATAAACATGACATTGAATCCACTTGCCCAAGAAAACTACTTTGTTTTCTTCAAAACCAGTTTCAACTTCCTTTTTGGGGTCCTTAACACACGAATTCCACACGAGTTTGACCAGATAGGTCTGGATCTAACCAGAAATATCCTGTTTGTGTGGCTAAATGAATATCAGCTTTTCAACAGCCTGTGTGTTTGTTAGTGTTTTCTGGATAGTATCTATGAACTTTAGAGTTTTGAATGAATTTTAGCATGTTACATTTTGTTTCTTTGATGGCAAATGCTAATTAGTTCCACATGGAGACACAACAAGTACACATAAGAATTTTCTGAGTAGAATGCTACAGAAACTAGTTGAAAAATGATTTTTGCGACAGTAAACATGACGTTGAATTCACATTCCCTGGAGAAAGAGTTTGCTTTTCTCCAAAACCAGTTTGACTCTGCTTTTCTGGGTCTTTGCACTCAAATTCCACACGAGTTTGTCCAGATTGGTCTGGATCTAACAAATAATATCCGGTTCTGTGTGGCTAAATGAATATCAGCTTTTAAACAGCCTGTGTGTTTGTTAGTGTTTTCTGGATAGTATCTATGAACTTTAGAGTTTTGAATGAATTTTAGCATGTTACATTTTGTTTTTTGTTGGCAAACGCTAATTAGTTCCACATGGAGACACAACAAGTACACCTAAGTGATTTCTGAGTAGAATGAGGCAGAAACTTGGTTAAAAATGATATTTGCGACTGTAAACATGACATTGAATTCACATTCCCAAGAAAAAGACTTTGCTTTTCTCTAAAACCAGTTTGACTCTGCTTTTCTGGGTCTTTGCACTCAAATTCCACACGAGTTTGTCCAGATAGGTCTGGATCTAACCAGAACCATCCGGTTCTGTGTGATAAATGAATATCAGCTTTTCAACAGCCTGTGTGTTTGTTAGTGTTTTCTGGATAGTATCTATGAACTTTAGAGTTTTGAATGAATTTTAGCATGTTACATTTTTTTTTTTGATGGCAAACGCTAATTAGTTCCACATGGAGACACAACAAGTACACCTAAGTGATTTCTGAGTAGAATGCTACACAAACTAGGTTAAAAATGATATTTGCAACTGTAAACATGACAATGAATTCACATTCCCAAGAAAAATACTTTGCTTTTCTCCAAAACCAGTTTGACTCTGCTTTTCTGGGTCTTTGCACTCAAATTCCACACAAGTTTGTCCAGAAAGTTCTGGATCTAACCACAACTATCCGGTTCTGTGTGGCTAAATGAATATCAGCTTTTCAACAGCCTGTGTGTTTGTTAGTGTTTTCTGGATAGTATCTATGAACTTTAGAGTTCTGAATGAATTTTAGCATGTTACATTTTGTTTTTTTGTTGGCAAACGCTAATTAGTTCCACATGGAGACACAACAAGTACACATAAGTTTTTTCTGAGTAGAGTGCTACAGAAACTAGGTTAAAAATGATATTTGCGACTGTAAACATGACATTGAATTCACATTCCCAAGAAAAAGTCTTTGCTTTTCTCCAAAACCAGTTTGACTCTGCTTTTCTGGGTCTTTGCACTCAAATTCCACACGAGTTTGTCCAGATAGGTCTGGATCTAACCAGAACTATCGGGTTCTGTGTGATAAATGAATATCAGCTTTTCAACAGCCTGTGTGTTTGTTAGTGTTTTTCTGGATAGTATCTATGAACTTTAGACTTCTGAATGAATTTTAGCATGCTACATTTTGTTTTTTTCTTGGCAAACGCTAATTAATTCCACAAGGAGACACAACAAGTACACATAAGTGATTTCTGAGTAGAATGCTGCACAAACTAGGTTAAAAATGAAATTTGCGACTGTAAACATGACATTGAATTCACATTCCCAAGAAAAAGACTTTGCTTTTCTCCAAAACCAGATTCACTCTGCTTTTCTGGGTCTTTGCACTCAAATTCCACACGAGTTTGTCCAGATAGGTCTGGATGTAACCAGAACTATCCGGTTCTGTGTGGCTAAATGAATATCAGCTTTTAAACAGCCTGTGTGTTTGTTAGTGTTTTCTGGATAGTATCTACGAACTTTAGAGTTTTGAATGAATTTTAGCATGTTACATTTTTTTTTTGTTGGCAAACGCTAATTAGTTCCACATGGAGACACAACAAGTACACATAAGTGTTTTCTGAGTAGAGTGCAACAAAAACTAGGTGAAAAATGATATTTGCGACTGTAAACATGACATTGAATTCACATTCCCAAGAAAAAGACTTTGCTTTTCTCCAAAACCAGTTTGACTCTGCTTTTCAGGGTCTTTGCATTCAAATTCCACATGAGTTTGTCCAGATAGGTCTGGATCTAACCAGAACTATCCGGTTCTGTGTGATAAATGAATATCAGCTTTTCAACAGCCTGTGTGTTTGTTAGTGTTTTCTGGATAGTATCTATGAACTTTAGACTTCTGAATGAATTTTAGCATGCTACATTTTGTTTTTTTCTTGGCAAACGCTAATTAATTCCACAAGGAGACACAACAAGTACACATAAGTGATTTCTGAGTAGAATGCTACACAAACTAGGTTAAAAATGAAATTTGCGACTGTAAACATGACATTGAATTCACATTCCCAAGAAAAAGACTTTGCTTTTCTCCAAAACCAGATTCACTCTGCTTTTCTGGGTCTTTGCACTCAAATTCCACACGAGTTTGTCCAGATAGGTCTGGATGTAACCAGAACTATCGGGTTCTGTGTGATAAATGAATATCAGCTTTTCAACAGCCTGTGTGTTTGTTAGTGTTTTTCTGGATAGTATCTATGAACTTTAGACTTCTGAATGAATTTTAGCATGCTACATTTTGTTTTTTTCTTGGCAAACGCTAATTAATTCCACAAGGAGACACAACAAGTACACATAAGTGATTTCTGAGTAGAATGCTGCACAAACTAGGTTAAAAATGAAATTTGCGACTGTAAACATGACATTGAATTCACATTCCCAAGAAAAAGACTTTGCTTTTCTCCAAAACCAGATTCACTCTGCTTTTCTGGGTCTTTGCACTCAAATTCCACACGAGTTTGTCCAGATAGGTCTGGATGTAACCAGAACTATCCGGTTCTGTGTGGCTAAATGAATATCAGCTTTTAAACAGCCTGTGTGTTTGTTAGTGTTTTCTGGATAGTATCTACGAACTTTAGAGTTTTGAATGAATTTTAGCATGTTACATTTTTTTTTTGTTGGCAAACGCTAATTAGTTCCACATGGAGACACAACAAGTACACATAAGTGTTTTCTGAGTAGAGTGCAACAAAAACTAGGTGAAAAATGATATTTGCGACTGTAAACATGACATTGAATTCACATTCCCAAGAAAAAGACTTTGCTTTTCTCCAAAACCAGTTTGACTCTGCTTTTCAGGGTCTTTGCATTCAAATTCCACATGAGTTTGTCCAGATAGGTCTGGATCTAACCAGAACTATCCGGTTCTGTGTGATAAATGAATATCAGCTTTTCAACAGCCTGTGTGTTTGTTAGTGTTTTCTGGATAGTATCTATGAACTTTAGACTTCTGAATGAATTTTAGCATGCTACATTTTGTTTTTTTCTTGGCAAACGCTAATTAATTCCACAAGGAGACACAACAAGTACACATAAGTGATTTCTGAGTAGAATGCTACACAAACTAGGTTAAAAATGAAATTTGCGACTGTAAACATGACATTGAATTCACATTCCCAAGAAAAAGACTTTGCTTTTCTCCAAAACCAGATTCACTCTGCTTTTCTGGGTCTTTGCACTCAAATTCCACACGAGTTTGTCCAGATAGGTCTGGATCTAACCAGAACTATCCGGTTCTGTGTGGGTAAATGAATATCAGTTTTTAAACAGCTTATATGTTTGTTAGAGTTTTCTGGATAGTATCTATGAACTTTAGAATTTTGAATGAATTTTAGCATGTCACATTTTGTTTTTTCGTTGGCAAATGCTAATTAGTTCCACATGGAGACAAAACAAGTACACATAAGTGTTTTCTGAGTTTAGTGCTACAGAAACTAGGTGAAAAATGATATTTGCTCCTGTAAACATGACATTGAATTCACATTCCAAAGAAAAAGACTTTGCTTTTCTCCAAAACCAGTTTCAACATCCTTTTCTGGGTCCTTCGCACACGAATTCCACACGTTTTTGTCCAGATAGGTCTGGATCTAACCAGAAATATCCGGTTCTGTGTGGCTAAATGAATATCAGCTTTTAAACAGCCTGTGTGTTTGTTAGTGTTTTCTGGATAGTATCTATGAATTTTAGAGGTGTGAATGAATTTTAGCATGTTACATTTTGTTTTTTTGATGGCAAATGCTAATTAGTTCCACATGGAGACACAACTAGTACACATAAATGATTTCTGAGTAGAATGCTACACAAACTAGGTTAAAAATGATATTTGTGACTGTAAACATGACAGTGAATTCACATTCCCAAGAAAAACACTTTGCTTTTCTCCAAAACCAGTTTGACTCTGCTTTTCGGGGTCCTTAACACACGAATTCCACATGAGTTTGTCCAGATAGGTCTGGATCTAACCAGAAATATCCGGTCTGTGTGGCTAAATGAATATCAGCTTTTAAACAGCCTGTATGTTTGTCAGTGTTTTCTGGATAGTATCTATGAACTTTAGAGTTTTGAATGAATTTTAGCATGTTACATTTTGTTTTTTTGTTGGCAAACGCTAATTAGTTCCACATGGAGACACAAGTACACATAAGTGTTTTCTGAGTAGAATGAGGCAGAAACTTGGTTTAAATGATATTTGCGACTGTAAACATGAGATTGAATTCACATTCCCAAGAAAAAGACTTTGCTTTTCTCCAAAAACAGTTTGACTCTGCTTTTCTGGGTCTTTGCATTCAAATTCCACATGAGTTTGTCCAGATAGGTCTGGATCTAACCAGAACTATCCGGTTCTGTGTGATAAATGAATATCAGCTTTTCAACAGCCTGTGTGTTTCTTAGTGTTTTGTGGATAGTATCTATGAACTTTAGACTTCTGAATGAATTTTAGCATGTTACATTTTGTTTTTTTCTTGGCAAACGCTAATTAATTCCACAAGGAGACACAACAAGTTCACATAAGTGATTTCTGAGTAGAATGCTACACAAACTAGGTTAAAAATGATATTTGCGACTGTAAACATGACATTGAATTCACATTCCCAAGAAAAAGACTTTGCTTTTATCCAAAACCAGTTTGACTCTGCTTTTCTGGGTCTTTGCACTCAAATTCCACACGAGTTTGTCCAGATAGGTCTGGATCTAACCAGAACTATCCGGTTCTGTGTGATAAATGAATATCAGCTTTTCAACAGCCTGTGTGTTTGTTAGTGTTTTCTGGATAGTATCAATGAACTTTAGAGTTTTGAATGAGTTTTAGCATGTTACATTTTGTTTTTTTGATGGCAAACGCTAATTAGTTCCACATGGAGACACAACAAGTACAAATAAGTGTTTTCTGAGTAGAATTATACAGAAACTAGGTTAAAAATGATATTTGCGACTGTAAATATGACAGTGAATTTAATTCCCAAGAAAAACACTTTGCTTTTCTCCAAAAGCAGTTTCAGCAATCTATTCGGGGACCTTTGCACACGAATTCCAAATGAGTTTGTCCAGATAGGTCTGGATCTAACCAGAACTATCCGGTTCTGTGTGGCTAAATGAATATCAGCTTTTAAACAGCCTGTGTGTTTGTTAGTGTTTTCTGGATAGTATCTATGAACTTTAGAGTTTTGAATGAATTTTAGCATGTTACATTTTGTTTTTTTGTTGGCAAACGCTAATTAGTTCCACATGGAGACACAAGTACACATAAGTGTTTTCTGAGTAGAATGAGGCAGAAACTTGGTTTAAATGATATTTGCGACTGTAAACATGAGATTGAATTCACATTCCCAAGAAAAAGACTTTGCTTTTCTCCAAAAACAGTTTGACTCTGCTTTTCTGGGTCTTTGCATTCAAATTCCACATGAGTTTGTCCAGATAGGTCTGGATCTAACCAGAACTATCCGGTTCTGTGTGATAAATGAATATCAGCTTTTCAACAGCCTGTGTGTTTGTTAGTGTTTTGTGGATAGTATCTATGAACTTTAGACTTCTGAATGAATTTTAGCATGTTACATTTTGTTTTTTTCTTGGCAAACGCTAATTAATTCCACAAGGAGACACAACAAGTTCACATAAGTGATTTCTGAGTAGAATGCTACACAAACTAGGTTAAAAATGATATTTGCGACTGTAAACATGACATTGAATTCACATTCCCAAGAAAAAGACTTTGCTTTTCTCCAAAACCAGTTTGACTCTGCTTTTCTGGGTCTTTGCACTCAAATTCCACACGAGTTTGTCCAGATAGGTCTGGATCTAACCAGAACTATCCGGTTCTGTGTGATAAATGAATATCAGCTTTTCAACAGCCTGTGTGTTTGTTAGTGTTTTCTGGATAGTATCAATGAACTTTAGAGTTTTGAATGAGTTTTAGCATGTTACATTTTGTTTTTTTGATGGCAAACGCTAATTAGTTCCACATGGAGACACAACAAGTACAAATAAGTGTTTTCTGAGTAGAATTATACAGAAACTAGGTTAAAAATGATATTTGCGACTGTAAATATGACAGTGAATTTAATTCCCAAGAAAAACACTTTGCTTTTCTCCAAAAGCAGTTTCAGCAATCTATTCGGGGACCTTTGCACACGAATTCCAAATGAGTTTGTCCAGATAGGTCTGGATCTAACCAGAACTATCCGGTTCTGTGTGGCTAAATGAATATCAGCTTTTAAACAGCCTGTGTGTTTGTTAGTGTTTTCTGGATAGTATCTATGAACTTTAGAGGTGTGAATGAATTTTAGCATGTTACATTTGTTTTGTGATGGCAAACGCTAATTAGTTCCACATGGAGACACAACAAGTACACATAAGGGTTTACTGAGTAGAATGCTACAAAAACTATGTTAAAAATAATTTTTGCAATTGTAACCATGACATTGAATTCACATTCCCAAGAAAAAGACTTTGCTTTTCTCCAAATCCAGTTTCACTCTACTTTTCTGGGTCTTTGCACTCAAATTCCACACGAGTTTGTCCAGATAGGTCTGGATCTAACCAGAAATATCCTGTTCTCTGTGGCTACATGAATATCAGGTTTTAAACAGCCTGTGTGTTTGGTAGTGTTTTCTGGATAGTATCTAGGAACTTTAGAGTTTTGAATGAATTTTAGCATGTTACATTTTGTTTTTTTGTTGGCAAATGCTGATTAGTTCCACATATAGACACAACAAGTACACATAAGTGTTTTCTGAGTAGAATGCTACAGAAACTAGGTGAAAAATGATATTTGCGACTGTAAACATGACATTGAATTCACATTCCCAAGAAAAACACTTTGCTTTTCTCCAAAACCAGTTTCAACAATCTATTCGGGGTCCTTTTCACGCGAATTCCAAATCAGTTTGTCCAGATAGGTCTGGATCTAACCAGAACCATCCGGTTCTGTGTGGCTAAATGAATATCAGCTTTTCAACCGCCTGTGTGTTTGTTAGTGTTTTCTCGATAGTACCTATGAACTTTAGAGGTCTGAATGAATTTTAGCATGTTACATTTTGTTTTTTGATGGCAAACGCTAATTAGTTCCACATGGAGACACAACAAGTACACATAAGTGTTTTCTGAGTAGAATGCTGCACAAACTAGGTTAAAAATGATATTTGCAGCTGTAAACATGACATTGAATCCACTTGCCCAAGAAAACTACTTTGTTTTCTTCAAAACCAGTTTCAAGTTCCTTTTTGGGGTCCTTAACACACGAATTCCACACGAGTTTGGCCAGATAGGTCTGAATCTAACCAGAAATATCCTGTTTGTGTGGCTAAATGAATATCAGCTTTTAAACAGCCTGTGTGTTTGTTAGTGTTTTCTGGATAGGATCTAGGAACTTTAGAGTTTTGAATGAATTTTAGCATGTTACATTTTGGTTTTTTGTTGGCAAACGCTAATTAGTTCCACATGGAGACACAACAAGTACACATAAGTGTTTTCTGAGTAGAGTGCAACAGAAACTAGGTGAAAAATGATATTTGCGACTGTAAACATGAGAGTGAATTCAATTACCAAGATAAACACTTTGCTTTTCTCCAAAAGCAGTTTCAGCAATCTAATCGGGGTCCTTTGCACACGAATTCCAAATGAGTTTGTCCAGATAGGTCTGGATCTAACCAGAACTATCCGGGTCTGTGTGGCTAAATGAATATCAGCTTTTAAACAGCCTGTGTGTTTTTTAGTGTTTTCTGGATAGTATCTATGAACTTTAGAGTTCTGAATGAATTTTAGCATGTTACATTTTGTTTTTTTGTTGGCAAATGCTAATTAGTTCCACATGGAGACACAACAAGTACACATAAGTTTTTTCTGAGTAGAGTGCTACAGAAACTAGGTTAAAAATGATATTTGCGACTGTAAACATGACATTGAATTCACATTCCCAAGAAAAAGTCTTTGCTTTTCTCCAAAACCAGTTTGACTCTGCTTTTCTGGGTCTTTGCACTCAAATTCCACACGAGTTTGTCCAGATAGGTCTGGATCTAACCAGAACTATCCGGTTCTGTGTGATAAATGAATATCAGCTTTTCAACAGCCTGTGTGTTTGTTAGTGTTTTCTGGATAGTATCTATTTACTTTAGACTTCTGAATGAATTTTAGCATGTTACATTTTGTTTTTATCTTGGCAAACGCTAATTAAATCCACAAGGAGACAACAAGTACACATAAGTGATTTCTGAGTAGAATGCTACACAATCTAGGTTAAAAATGATGTTTGCGACTGTAAACATGACATTGAATTCACATTCCCAAGAAAAAGACTTTGCTTTTCTCCAAAACCAGATTCACTCTGCTTTTCTGGGTCTTTGCACTCAAATTCCACACGAGTTTGTCCAGATAGGTCTGGATCTAACCAGAACTATCCGGTTCTGTGTGGCTAAATGAATATCAGCTTTTAAACAGCCTGTGTGTTTGTTAGTGTTTTCTGGATAGTATCTATGAACTTTAGAGGTGTGAATGAATTTTAGCATGTTACATTTTGTTTTTTTGATGGCAAATGCTAATTAGTTCCACATGGAGACACAACTAGTACACATAAATGATTTCTGAGTAGAATGCTACACAAACTAGGTTAAAAATGATATTTGTGACTGTAAACATGACAGTGAATTCACATTCCCAAGAAAAACACTTTGCTTTTCTCCAAAACCAGTTTGACTCTGCTTTTCGGGGTCCTTAACACACGAATTCCACATGAGTTTGTCCAGATAGGTCTGGATCTAACCAGCAATATCCGGTTTGTGTGGCTAAATGAATATCAGCTTTTAAACAGCCTGTATGTTTGTCAGTGTTTTCTGGATAGTATCTTTGAACTTTAGAGTTTTGAATGAATTTTAGCATGTTACATTTTGTTTTTTTGTTGGCAAACGCTAATTAGTTCCACATGGAGACACAAGTACACATAAGTGTTTTCTGAGTAGAATGAGGCAGAAACTTGGTTTAAATGATATTTGCGACTGTAAACATGAGATTGAATTCACATTCCCAAGAAAAAGACTTTGCTTTTCTCCAAAACCAGTTTGACTCTGCTTTTCTGGGTCTTTGCATTCAAATTCCACATGAGTTTGTCCAGATAGGTCTGGATCTAACCAGAACTATCCGGTTCTGTGTGATAAATGAATATCAGCTTTTCAACAGCCTGTGTGTTTGTTAGTGTTTTGTGGATAGTATCTATGAACTTTAGACTTCTGAATGAATTTTAGCATGTTACATTTTGTTTTTTTCTTGGCAAACGCTAATTAATTCCACAAGGAGACACAACAAGTTCACATAAGTGATTTCTGAGTAGAATGCTACACAAACTAGGTTAAAAATGATATTTGCGACTGTAAACATGACAGTGAATTCACATTCCCAAGAAAAACACTTTGCTTTTCTCCAAAACCAGTTTGACTCTGCTTTTCTGGGTCTTTGCACTCAAATTCCACACGAGTTTGTCCAGATAGGTCTGGATCTAACCAGAACTATCCGGTTCTGTGTGATAAATGAATATCAGCTTTTCAACAGCCTGTGTGTTTGTTAGTGTTTTCTGGATAGTATCAATGAACTTTAGAGTTTTGAATGAGTTTTAGCATGTTACATTTTGTTTTTTTGATGGCAAACGCTAATTAGTTCCACATGGAGACACAACAAGTACAAATAAGTGTTTTCTGAGTAGAATTATACAGAAACTAGGTTAAAAATGATATTTGCGACTGTAAATATGACAGTGAATTTAATTCCCAAGAAAAACACTTTGCTTTTCTCCAAAAGCAGTTTCAGCAATCTATTCGGGGACCTTTGCACACGAATTCCAAATGAGTTTGTCCAGATAGGTCTGGATCTAACCAGAACTATCCGGTTCTGTGTGGCTAAATGAATATCAGCTTTTAAACAGCCTGTGTGTTTGTTAGTGTTTTCTGGATAGTATCTATGAACTTTAGAGGTGTGAATGAATTTTAGCATGTTACATTTGTTTTGTGATGGCAAACGCTAATTAGTTCCACATGGAGACACAACAAGTACACATAAGGGTTTACTGAGTAGAATGCTACAAAAACTATGTTAAAAATAATTTTTGCAATTGTAACCATGACATTGAATTCACATTCCCAAGAAAAAGACTTTGCTTTTCTCCAAATCCAGTTTCACTCTACTTTTCTGGGTCTTTGCACTCAAATTCCACACGAGTTTGTCCAGATAGGTCTGGATCTAACCAGAAATATCCTGTTCTCTGTGGCTACATGAATATCAGGTTTTAAACAGCCTGTGTGTTTGGTAGTGTTTTCTGGATAGTATCTAGGAACTTTAGAGTTTTGAATGAATTTTAGCATGTTACATTTTGTTTTTTTGTTGGCAAATGCTGATTAGTTCCACATATAGACACAACAAGTACACATAAGTGTTTTCTGAGTAGAATGCTACAGAAACTAGGTGAAAAATGATATTTGCGACTGTAAACATGACATTGAATTCACATTCCCAAGAAAAACACTTTGCTTTTCTCCAAAACCAGTTTCAACAATCTATTCGGGGTCCTTTTCACGCGAATTCCAAATCAGTTTGTCCAGATAGGTCTGGATCTAACCAGAACCATCCGGTTCTGTGTGGCTAAATGAATATCAGCTTTTCAACCGCCTGTGTGTTTGTTAGTGTTTTCTCGATAGTACCTATGAACTTTAGAGGTCTGAATGAATTTTAGCATGTTACATTTTGTTTTTTGATGGCAAACGCTAATTAGTTCCACATGGAGACACAACAAGTACACATAAGTGTTTTCTGAGTAGAATGCTGCACAAACTAGGTTAAAAATGATATTTGCAGCTGTAAACATGACATTGAATCCACTTGCCCAAGAAAACTACTTTGTTTTCTTCAAAACCAGTTTCAAGTTCCTTTTTGGGGTCCTTAACACACGAATTCCACACGAGTTTGGCCAGATAGGTCTGAATCTAACCAGAAATATCCTGTTTGTGTGGCTAAATGAATATCAGCTTTTAAACAGCCTGTGTGTTTGTTAGTGTTTTCTGGATAGGATCTAGGAACTTTAGAGTTTTGAATGAATTTTAGCATGTTACATTTTGGTTTTTTGTTGGCAAACGCTAATTAGTTCCACATGGAGACACAACAAGTACACATAAGTGTTTTCTGAGTAGAGTGCAACAGAAACTAGGTGAAAAATGATATTTGCGACTGTAAACATGAGAGTGAATTCAATTACCAAGATAAACACTTTGCTTTTCTCCAAAAGCAGTTTCAGCAATCTAATCGGGGTCCTTTGCACACGAATTCCAAATGAGTTTGTCCAGATAGGTCTGGATCTAACCAGAACTATCCGGGTCTGTGTGGCTAAATGAATATCAGCTTTTAAACAGCCTGTGTGTTTTTTAGTGTTTTCTGGATAGTATCTATGAACTTTAGAGTTCTGAATGAATTTTAGCATGTTACATTTTGTTTTTTTGTTGGCAAATGCTAATTAGTTCCACATGGAGACACAACAAGTACACATAAGTTTTTTCTGAGTAGAGTGCTACAGAAACTAGGTTAAAAATGATATTTGCGACTGTAAACATGACATTGAATTCACATTCCCAAGAAAAAGTCTTTGCTTTTCTCCAAAACCAGTTTGACTCTGCTTTTCTGGGTCTTTGCACTCAAATTCCACACGAGTTTGTCCAGATAGGTCTGGATCTAACCAGAACTATCCGGTTCTGTGTGATAAATGAATATCAGCTTTTCAACAGCCTGTGTGTTTGTTAGTGTTTTCTGGATAGTATCTATTTACTTTAGACTTCTGAATGAATTTTAGCATGTTACATTTTGTTTTTATCTTGGCAAACGCTAATTAAATCCACAAGGAGACAACAAGTACACATAAGTGATTTCTGAGTAGAATGCTACACAATCTAGGTTAAAAATGATGTTTGCGACTGTAAACATGACATTGAATGCACATTTCCAAGAAAAAGACTTTGCTTTTCTCCAAAACCAGATTCACTCTGCTTTTCTGGGTCTTTGCACTCAAATTCCACACGAGTTTGTCCAGATAGGTCTGGATCTAACCAGAACTATCCGGTTCTGTGTGGCTAAATGAATATCAGCTTTTAAACAGCCTGTGTGTTTGTTAGTGTTTTCTGGATAGTATCTATGAACTTTAGAGGTGTGAATGAATTTTAGCATGTTACATTTTGTTTTTTTGATGGCAAATGCTAATTAGTTCCACATGGAGACACAACTAGTACACATAAATGATTTCTGAGTAGAATGCTACACAAACTAGGTTAAAAATGATATTTGTGACTGTAAACATGACAGTGAATTCACATTCCCAAGAAAAACACTTTGCTTTTCTCCAAAACCAGTTTGACTCTGCTTTTCGGGGTCCTTAACACACGAATTCCACATGAGTTTGTCCAGATAGGTCTGGATCTAACCAGCAATATCCGGTTTGTGTGGCTAAATGAATATCAGCTTTTAAACAGCCTGTATGTTTGTCAGTGTTTTCTGGATAGTATCTTTGAACTTTAGAGTTTTGAATGAATTTTAGCATGTTACATTTTGTTTTTTTGATGGCAAACGCTAATTAGTTCCACATGGAGACACAAGTACACATAAGTGTTTTCTGAGTAGAATGAGGCAGAAACTTGGTTTAAATGATATTTGCGACTGTAAATATGACAGTGAATTCAATTCCCAAGAAAAACACTTTGCTTTTCTCCAAAAGCAGTTTCAGCAATCTATTCGGGGTCCTTTGCACACGAATTCCAAATGAGTAGGTCCAGATAGGTCTGGATCTAACCAGAACTATCCGGTTCTGTGTGGCTAAATGAATATCAGCTTTTAAACAGCCTGTGTGTTTGTTAGTGTTTTCTGGATAGTATCTATGAACTTTAGAGTTTTGAATGAATTTTAGCATGTTACATTTTGTTTTTTTGTTGGCAAACGCTAATTAGTTCCACATGGAGACACAACAAGTACACATAAGTGTTTTCTGAGTAGAGTGCAACAGAAACTAGGTGAAAAATGATATTTGCGACTGTAAACATGAGATTGAATTCACATTCCCAAGAAAAAGACTTTGCTTTTCTCCAAAACCAGTTTGACTCTGCTTTTCTGGGTCTTTGCATTCAAATTCCACATGAGTTTGTCCAGATAGGTCTGGATCTAACCAGAACTATCCGGTTCTGTGTGATAAATGAATATCAGCTTTTCAACAGCCTGTGTGTTTGTTAGTGTTTTGTGGATAGTATCTATGAACTTTAGACTTCTGAATGAATTTTAGCATGTTACATTTTGTTTTTTTCTTGGCAAACGCTAATTAATTCCACAAGGAGACACAACAAGTACACATAAGTGATTTCTGAGTAGAATGCTACACAAACTAGGTTAAAAATGATATTTGCGACTGTAAACATGACATTGAATTCACATTCCCAAGAAAAAGACTTTGCTTTTATCCAAAACCAGTTTGACTCTGCTTTTCTGGGTCTTTGCACTCAAATTCCACACGAGTTTGTCCAGATAGGTCTGGATCTAACCAGAACTATCCGGTTCTGTGTGATAAATGAATATCAGCTTTTCAACAGCCTGTGTGTTTGTTAGTGTTTTCTGGATAGTATCAATGAACTTTAGAGTTTTGAATGAATTTTAGCATGTTACATTTTGTTTTTTTGATGGCAAACGCTAATTAGTTCCACATGGAGACACAACAAGTACAAATAAGTGTTTTCTGAGTAGAGTGCAACAGAAACTAGGTTAAAAATGATATTTGCGACTGTAAATATGACAGTGAATTCAATTCCCAAGAAAAACACTTTGCTTTTCTCCAAAAGCAGTTTCAGCAATCTATTCGGGGTCCTTTGCACACGAATTCCAAATGAGTTTGTCCAGATAGGTCTGGATCTAACCAGAACTATCCGGTTCTGTGTGGCTAAATGAATATCAGCTTTTAAACAGCCTGTGTGTTTGTTAGTGTTTTCTGGATAGTATCTATGAACTTTAGAGGTGTGAATGAATTTTAGCATGTTACATTTTGTTTTTTTGTTGGCAAACGCTAATTAGTTCCACATGGAGTCACAACAAGTACACATAAGTGTTTTCTGAGTAGAGTGCAACAGAAACTAGGTGAAAAATGATATTTGCGACTGTAAACATGAGATTGAATTCACATTCCCAAGAAAAAGACTTTGCTTTTCTCCAAAACCAGTTTGACTCTGCTTTTCTGGGTCTTTGCATTCAAATTCCACATGAGTTTGTCCAGATAGGTCTGGATCTAACCAGAACTATCCGGTTCTGTGTGATAAATGAATATCAGCTTTTCAACAGCCTGTGTGTTTGTTAGTGTTTTGTGGATAGTATCTATGAACTTTAGACTTCTGAATGAATTTTAGCATGTTACATTTTGTTTTTTTCTTGGCAAACGCTAATTAATTCCACAAGGAGACACAACAAGTACACATAAGTGATTTCTGAGTAGAATGCTACACAAACTAGGTTAAAAATGATATTTGCGACTGTAAACATGACATTGAATTCACATTCCCAAGAAAAAGACTTTGCTTTTATCCAAAACCAGTTTGACTCTGCTTTTCTGGGTCTTTGCACTCAAATTCCACACGAGTTTGTCCAGATAGGTCTGGATCTAACCAGAACTATCCGGTTCTGTGTGATAAATGAATATCAGCTTTTCAACAGCCTGTGTGTTTGTTAGTGTTTTCTGGATAGTATCAATGAACTTTAGAGTTTTGAATGAATTTTAGCATGTTACATTTTGTTTTTTTGATGGCAAACGCTAATTAGTTCCACATGGAGACACAACAAGTACAAATAAGTGTTTTCTGAGTAGAGTGCAACAGAAACTAGGTTAAAAATGATATTTGCGACTGTAAATATGACAGTGAATTCAATTCCCAAGAAAAACACTTTGCTTTTCTCCAAAAGCAGTTTCAGCAATCTATTCGGGGTCCTTTGCACACGAATTCCAAATGAGTTTGTCCAGATAGGTCTGGATCTAACCAGAACTATCCGGTTCTGTGTGGCTAAATGAATATCAGCTTTTAAACAGCCTGTGTGTTTGTTAGTGTTTTCTGGATAGTATCTATGAACTTTAGAGGTGTGAATGAATTTTAGCATGTTACATTTTGTTTTGTGATGGCAAACGCTAATTAGTTCCACATGGAGACACAACAAGTACACATAAGGGTTTACTGAGTAGAATGCTACAAAAACTAGGTTAAAAATAATTTTTGCAATTGTAACCATGACATTGAATTCACATTCCCAAGAAAAAGACTTTGCTTTTCTCCAAATCCAGTTTCACTCTGCTTTTCTGGGTCTTTGCATTCAAATTCCACATGAGTTTGTCCAGATAGGTCTGGATCGAACCAGAACTATCCGGTTCTGTGTGATAAATGAATATCAGCTTTTCAACAGCCTGTGTGTTTGTTAGTGTTTTGTGGATAGTATCTATGAACTTTAGACTTCTGAATGAATTTTAGCATGTTACATTTTGTTTTTTTCTTGGCAAACGCTAATTAATTCCACAAGGAGACACAACAAGTACACATAAGTGATTTCTGAGTAGAATGCTACACAAACTAGGTTAAAAATGATATTTGCGACTGTAAACATGACATTGAATTCACATTCCCAAGAAAAAGACTTTGCTTTTCTCCAAAACCAGTTTGACTCTGCTTTTCTGGGTCTTTGCACTCAAATTCCACACGAGTTTGTCCAGATAGGTCTGGATTTAACCAGAACTATCCGGTTCTGTGTGATAAATGAATATCAGCTTTTCAACAGCCTGTGTGTTTGTTAGTGTTTTCTGGATAGTATCTATGAACTTTAGAGGTGTGAATGAATTTTAGCATGTTACATTTTGTTTTTTTGATGGCAAACGCTAATTAGTTCCACATGGAGACACAACAAGTACAAATAAGTGTTTTCTGAGTAGAATTATACAGAAACTAGGTTAAAAATGATATTTGCGACTGTAAATATGACAGTGAATTCAATTCCCAAGAAAAACACTTTGCTTTTCTCCAAAAGCAGTTTCAGCAATCTATTCGGGGTCCTTTGCACAGGAATTCCAAATGAGTTTGTCCAGATAGGTCTGGATCTAACCAGAACTATCCGGTTCTGTGTGGCTAAATGAATATCAGCTTTTAAACAGCCTGTGTGTTTGTTAGTGTTTTCTGTATAGTATCTATGAACTTTAGAGGTGTGAATGAATTTTAGCATGTTACATTTTGTTTTGTGATGGCAAACGCTAATTAGTTCCACATGGAGACACAACAAGTACACATAAGGGTTTACTGAGTAGAATGCTACAAAAACTAGGTTAAAAATAATTTTTGCAATTGTAACCATGACATTGAATTCACATTCCCAAGAAAAAGACTTTGCTTTTCTCCAAATCCATTTTCACTCTGCTTTTCTGGGTCTTTGCATTCAAATTCCACATGAGTTTGTCCAGATAGGTCTGGATCGAACCAGAACTATCCGGTTCTGTGTGATAAATGAATATCAGCTTTTCAACAGCCTGTGTGTTTGTTAGTGTTTTGTGGATAGTATCTATGAACTTTAGACTTCTGAATGAATTTTAGCATGTTACATTTTGTTTTTTTCTTGGCAAACGCTAATTAATTCCACAAGGAGACACAACAAGTACACATAAGTGATTTCTGAGTAGAATGCTACACAAACTAGGTTAAAAATGATATTTGCGACTGTAAACATGACATTGAATTCACATTCCCAAGAAAAAGACTTTGCTTTTCTCCAAAACCAGTTTGACTCTGCTTTTCTGGGTCTTTGCACTCAAATTCCACACGAGTTTGTCCAGATAGGTCTGGATTTAACCAGAACTATCCGGTTCTGTGTGATAAATGAATATCAGCTTTTCAACAGCCTGTGTGTTTGTTAGTGTTTTCTGGATAGTATCTATGAACTTTAGAGGTGTGAATGAATTTTAGCATGTTACATTTTGTTTTTTTGATGGCAAACGCTAATTAGTTCCACATGGAGACACAACAAGTACAAATAAGTGTTTTCTGAGTAGAATTATACAGAAACTAGGTTAAAAATGATATTTGCGACTGTAAATATGACAGTGAATTCAATTCCCAAGAAAAACACTTTGCTTTTCTCCAAAAGCAGTTTCAGCAATCTATTCGGGGTCCTTTGCACACGAATTCCAAATGAGTTTGTCCAGATAGGTCTGGATCTAACCAGAACTATCCGGTTCTGTGTGGCTAAATGAATATCAGCTTTTAAACAGCCTGTGTGTTTGTTAGTGTTTTCTGGATAGTATCTATGAACTTTAGAGGTGTGAATGAATTTTAGCATGTTACATTTTGTTTTGTGATGGCAAACGCTAATTAGTTCCACATGGAGACACAACAAGTACACATAAGGGTTTACTGAGTAGAATGCTACAAAAACTAGGTTAAAAATAATTTTTGCAATTGTAACCATGACATTGAATTCACATTCCCAAGAAAAAGACTTTGCTTTTCTCCAAATCCAGTTTCACTCTGCTTTTCTGGGTCTTTGCATTCAAATTCCACATGAGTTTGTCCAGATAGGTCTGGATCGAACCAGAACTATCCGGTTCTGTTTGATAAATGAATATCAGCTTTTCAACAGCCTGTGTGTTTGTTAGTGTTTTGTGGATAGTATCTATGAACTTTAGACTTCTGAATGAATTTTAGCATGTTACATTTTGTTTTTTTCTTGGCAAACGCTAATTAATTCCACAAGGAGACACAACAAGTACACATAAGTGATTTCTGAGTAGAATGCTACACAAACTAGGTTAAAAATGATATTTGCGACTGTAAACATGACATTGAGTTCACATTCCCAAGAAAAAGACTTTGCTTTTCTCCAAAACCAGTTTGACTCTGCTTTTCTGGGTCTTTGCACTCAAATTCCACACGAGTTTGTCCAGATAGGTCTGGATCTAACCAGAACTATCCGGTTCTGTGTGATAAATGAATATCAGCTTTTCAACAGCCTGTGTGTTTGTTAGTGTTTTCTGGATAGTATCTATGAACTTTAGAGGTGTGAATGAATTTTAGCATGTTACATTTTGTTTTTTTGATGGCAAACGCTAATTAGTTCCACATGGAGACACAACAAGTACAAATAAGTGTTTTCTGAGTAGAATTATACAGAAACTAGGTTAAAAATGATATTTGCGACTGTAAATATGACAGTGAATTCAATTCCCAAGAAAAACACTTTGCTTTTCTCCAAAAGCAGTTTCAGCAATCTATTCGGGGTCCTTTGCACACGAATTCCAAATGAGTTTGTCCAGATAGGTCTGGATCTAACCAGAACTATCCGGTTCTGTGTGGCTAAATGAATATCAGCTTTTAAACAGCCTGTGTGTTTGTTAGTGTTTTCTGGATAGTATCTATGAACTTGAGAGGTGTGAATGAATTTTAGCATGTTACATTTTGTTTTGTGATGGCAAACGCTAATTAGTTCCACATGGAGACACAACAAGTACACATAAGGGTTTACTGAGTAGAATGCTACAAAAACTAGGTTAAAAATAATTTTTGCAATTGTAACCATGACATTGAATTCACATTCCCAAGAAAAAGACTTTGCTTTTCTCCAAATCCAGTTTCACTCTGCTTTTCTGGGTCTTTGCACTCAAATTCCACACGAGTTTGTCCAGATAGGTCTGGATCTAACCAGAAATATCCTGTTCTCTGTGGCTACATGAATATCAACTTTTAAACAGCCTGTGTGTTTGGTAGAGTTTTCTGGATAGTATCTAGGAACTTTAGAGTTTTGAATGAATTTTAGCATGTTACATTTTGTTTTTTTGTTGGCAAATGCTGATTAGTTCCACATATAGACACAACAAGTACACATAAGTGTTTTCTGAGTAGAATGCTACAGAAACTAGGTTAAAAATGATATTTGCGACTGTAAACATGACATTGAATTCACATTCCCAAGAAAAACACTTTGCTTTTCTCCAAAACCAGTTTCAACAATCTATTCGGGGTCCTTTGCACGCGAATTCCAAATCAGTTTGTCCAGATAGGTCTGGATCTAACCAGAAATATCCGGTTCTGTGTGGCTAAATGAATATCAGCTTTTCAACCGCCTGTGTGTTTGTTAGTGTTTTCTCGATAGTACCTATAAACTTTAGAGGTCTGAATGAATTTTAGCATGTTACATTTTGTTTTTTGATGGCAAACGCTTATTAGTTCCACATGGAGACACAACAAGTACACATAAGTGTTTTCTGAGTAGAATGCTACAGAAAATAGGTTAAAAATGATATTTGCGACTGTAAACATGACATTGAATTCACATTCCCAAGAAAAAGACTTTGCTTTTCTCCAAAACCAGTTTGACTCTGCTTTTCTGGGTCTTTGCACTCAAATTCCACACGAGTTTGTCCAGATAGGTCTGGATCTAACCAGAAATATCCTGTTTGTGTGGCTAAATGAATATCAGCTTTTAAACAGCCTGTGTGTTTGTTAGTGTTTTCTGGATAGTATCTATGAACTTTAGAGTTTTGAATGAATTTTAGCATGTTACATTTTGTTTTTTGTTGGCAAACGCTAATTAGTTCCACATGGAGACACAACAAGTACACATAAGTGTTTTCTGAGTAGAATGCAACAGAAAATAGTTGAAAAATGATATTTGCAGCTATAAACATGACATTGAATCCACTTGCCCAAGAAAACTACTTTGTTTTCTTCAAAACCAGTTTCAACTTCCTTTTTGGGGTCCTTAACACACGAATTCCACACGAGTTTGACCAGATAGGTCTGGATCTAACCAGAAATATCCTGTTTGTGTGGCTAAATGAATATCAGCTTTTCAACAGCCTGTGTGTTTGTTAGTGTTTTCTGGATAGTATCTATGAACTTTAGAGTTTTGAATGAATTTTAGCATGTTACATTTTGTTTCTTTGATGGCAAACGCTAATTAGTTCCACATGGAGACACAACAAGTACACATAAGAATTTTCTGAGTAGAATGCTACAGAAACTAGTTGAAAAATGATATTTGCGACAGTAAACATGACGTTGAATTCACATTCCCTGGAGAAAGAGTTTGCTTTTCTCCAAAACCAGTTTGACTCTGCTTTTCTGGGTCTTTGCACTCAAATTCCACACGAGTTTGTCCAGATTGGTCTGGATCTAACAAATAATATCCGGTTCTGTGTGGCTAAAGGAATATCAGCTTTTAAACAGCCTGTGTGTTTGTTAGTGTTTTCTGGATAGTATCTATGAACTTTAGAGTTTTGAATGAATTTTAGCATGTTACATTTTGTTTTTTGTTGGCAAACGCTAATTAGTTCCACATGGAGACACAACAAGTACACCTAAGTGATTTCTGAGTAGAATGAGGCAGAAACTTGGTTAAAAATGATATTTGCGACTGTAAACATGACATTGAATTCACATTCCCAAGAAAAAGACTTTGCTTTTCTCTAAAACCAGTTTGAGTCTGCTTTTCTGGGTCTTTGCACTCAAATTCCACACGAGTTTGTCCAGATAGGTCTGGATCTAACCAGAACCATCCGGTTCTGTGTGATAAATGAATATCAGCTTTTCAACAGCCTGTGTGTTTGTTAGTGTTTTCTGGATAGTATCTATGAACTTTAGAGTTTTGAATGAATTTTAGCATGTTACATTTTGTTTTTTTGATGGCAAATGCTAATTAGTTCCACATGGAGACACAACAAGTACACCTAAGTGATTTCTGAGTAGAATGCTACACAAACTAGGTTAAAAATGATATTTGCAACTGTAAACATGACAATGAATTCACATTCCCAAGAAAAATACTTTGCTTTTCTCCAAAACCAGTTTGACTCTGCTTTTCTGGGTCTTTGCACTCAAATTCCACACAAGTTTGTCCAGAAAGGTCTGGATCTAACCACAATTATCCGGTTCTGTGTGGCTAAATGAATATCAGCTTTTCAACAGCCTGTGTGTTTGTTAGTGTTTTCTGGATAGTATCTATGAACTTTAGAGTTCTGAATGAATTTTAGCATGTTACATTTTGTTTTTTTGTTGGCAAACGCTAATTAGTTCCACATGGAGACACAACAAGTACACATAAGTTTTTTCTGAGTAGAGTGCTACAGAAACTAGGTTAAAAATGATATTTGCGACTGTAAACATGACATTGAATTCACATTCCCAAGAAAAAGTCTTTGCTTTTCTCCAAAACCAGTTTGACTCTGCTTTTCTGGGTCTTTGCACTCAAATTCCACACGAGTTTGTCCAGACAGGTCTGGATCTAACCAGAACTATCCGGTTCTGTGTGGCTAAATGAATATCAGCTTTTAAACAGCCTGTGTGTTTGTTAGTGTTTTCTGGATAGTATCTATGAACTTGAGAGGTGTGAATGAATTTTAGCATGTTACATTTTGTTTTGTGATGGCAAACGCTAATTAGTTCCACATGGAGACACAACAAGTACACATAAGGGTTTACTGAGTAGAATGCTACAAAAACTAGGTTAAAAATAATTTTTGCAATTGTAACCATGACATTGAATTCACATTCCCAAGAAAAAGACTTTGCTTTTCTCCAAATCCAGTTTCACTCTGCTTTTCTGGGTCTTTGCACTCAAATTCCACACGAGTTTGTCCAGATAGGTCTGGATCTAACCAGAAATATCCTGTTCTCTGTGGCTACATGAATATCAGCTTTTAAACAGCCTGTGTGTTTGGTAGAGTTTTCTGGATAGTATCTAGGAACTTTAGAGTTTTGAATGAATTTTAGCATGTTACATTTTGTTTTTTTGTTGGCAAATGCTGATTAGTTCCACATATAGACACAACAAGTACACATAAGTGTTTTCTGAGTAGAATGCTACAGAAACTAGGTTAAAAATGATATTTGCGACTGTAAACATGACATTGAATTCACATTCCCAAGAAAAACACTTTGCTTTTCTCCAAAACCAGTTTCAACAATCTATTCGGGGTCCTTTGCACGCGAATTCCAAATCAGTTTGTCCAGATAGGTCTGGATCTAACCAGAAATATCCGGTTCTGTGTGGCTAAATGAATATCAGCTTTTCAACCGCCTGTGTGTTTGTTAGTGTTTTCTCGATAGTACCTATGAACTTTAGAGGTCTGAATGAATTTTAGCATGTTACATTTTGTTTTTTGATGGCAAACGCTAATTAGTTCCACATGGAGACACAACAAGTACACATAAGTGTTTTCTGAGTAGAATGCTACAGAAAATAGGTTAAAAATGATATTTGCGACTGTAAACATGACATTGAATTCACATTCCCAAGAAAAAGACTTTGCTTTTCTCCAAAACCAGTTTGACTCTGCTTTTCTGGGTCTTTGCACTCAAATTCCACACGAGTTTGTCCAGATAGGTCTGGATCTAACCAGAAATATCCTGTTTGTGTGGCTAAATGAATATCAGCTTTTAAACAGCCTGTGTGTTTGTTAGTGTTTTCTGGATAGTATCTATGAACTTTAGAGTTTTGAATGAATTTTAGCATGTTACATTTTGTTTTTTGTTGGCAAACGCTAATTAGTTCCACATGGAGACACAACAAGTACACATAAGTGTTTTCTGAGTAGAATGCAACAGAAAATAGTTGAAAAATGATATTTGCAGCTATAAACATGACATTGAATCCACTTGCCCAAGAAAACTACTTTGTTTTCTTCAAAACCAGTTTCAACTTCCTTTTTGGGGTCCTTAACACACGAATTCCACACGAGTTTGACCAGATAGGTCTGGATCTAACCAGAAATATCCTGTTTGTGTGGCTAAATGAATATCAGCTTTTCAACAGCCTGTGTGTTTGTTAGTGTTTTCTGGATAGTATCTATGAACTTTAGAGTTTTGAATGAATTTTAGCATGTTACATTTTGTTTCTTTGATGGCAAACGCTAATTAGTTCCACATGGAGACACAACAAGTACACATAAGAATTTTCTGAGTAGAATGCTACAGAAACTAGTTGAAAAATGATATTTGCGACAGTAAACATGACGTTGAATTCACATTCCCTGGAGAAAGAGTTTGCTTTTCTCCAAAACCAGTTTGACTCTGCTTTTCTGGGTCTTTGCACTCAAATTCCACACGAGTTTGTCCAGATTGGTCTGGATCTAACAAATAATATCCGGTTCTGTGTGGCTAAAGGAATATCAGCTTTTAAACAGCCTGTGTGTTTGTTAGTGTTTTCTGGATAGTATCTATGAACTTTAGAGTTTTGAATGAATTTTAGCATGTTACATTTTGTTTTTTGTTGGCAAACGCTAATTAGTTCCACATGGAGACACAACAAGTACACCTAAGTGATTTCTGAGTAGAATGAGGCAGAAACTTGGTTAAAAATGATATTTGCGACTGTAAACATGACATTGAATTCACATTCCCAAGAAAAAGACTTTGCTTTTCTCTAAAACCAGTTTGACTCTGCTTTTCTGGGTCTTTGCACTCAAATTCCACACGAGTTTGTCCAGATAGGTCTGGATCTAACCAGAACCATCCGGTTCTGTGTGATAAATGAATATCAGCTTTTCAACAGCCTGTGTGTTTGTTAGTGTTTTCTGGATAGTATCTATGAACTTTAGAGTTTTGAATGAATTTTAGCATGTTACATTTTGTTTTTTTGATGGCAAACGCTAATTAGTTCCACATGGAGACACAACAAGTACACCTAAGTGATTTCTGAGTAGAATGCTACACAAACTAGGTTAAAAATGATATTTGCAACTGTAAACATGACAATGAATTCACATTCCCAAGAAAAATACTTTGCTTTTCTCCAAAACCAGTTTGACTCTGCTTTTCTGGGTCTTTGCACTCAAATTCCACACAAGTTTGTCCAGAAAGGTCTGGATCTAACCACAATTATCCGGTTCTGTGTGGCTAAATGAATATCAGCTTTTCAACAGCCTGTGTGTTTGTTAGTGTTTTCTGGATAGTATCTATGAACTTTAGAGTTCTGAATGAATTTTAGCATGTTACATTTTGTTTTTTTGTTGGCAAACGCTAATTAGTTCCACATGGAGACACAACAAGTACACATAAGTTTTTTCTGAGTAGAGTGCTACAGAAACTAGGTTAAAAATGATATTTGCGACTGTAAACATGACATTGAATTCACATTCCCAAGAAAAAGTCTTTGCTTTTCTCCAAAACCAGTTTGACTCTGCTTTTCTGGGTCTTTGCACTCAAATTCCACACGAGTTTGTCCAGACAGGTCTGGATCTAACCAGAACTATCCGGTTCTGTGTGGCTAAATGAATATCAGCTTTTAAACAGCCTGTGTGTTTGTTAGTGTTTTCTGGATAGTATCTATGAACTTGAGAGGTGTGAATGAATTTTAGCATGTTACATTTTGTTTTGTGATGGCAAACGCTAATTAGTTCCACATGGAGACACAACAAGTACACATAAGGGTTTACTGAGTAGAATGCTACAAAAACTAGGTTAAAAATAATTTTTGCAATTGTAACCATGACATTGAATTCACATTCCCAAGAAAAAGACTTTGCTTTTCTCCAAATCCAGTTTCACTCTGCTTTTCTGGGTCTTTGCACTCAAATTCCACACGAGTTTGTCCAGATAGGTCTGGATCTAACCAGAAATATCCTGTTCTCTGTGGCTACATGAATATCAGCTTTTAAACAGCCTGTGTGTTTGGTAGAGTTTTCTGGATAGTATCTAGGAACTTTAGAGTTTTGAATGAATTTTAGCATGTTACATTTTGTTTTTTTGTTGGCAAATGCTGATTAGTTCCACATATAGACACAACAAGTACACATAAGTGTTTTCTGAGTAGAATGCTACAGAAACTAGGTTAAAAATGATATTTGCGACTGTAAACATGACATTGAATTCACATTCCCAAGAAAAACACTTTGCTTTTCTCCAAAACCAGTTTCAACAATCTATTCGGGGTCCTTTGCACGCGAATTCCAAATCAGTTTGTCCAGATAGGTCTGGATCTAACCAGAAATATCCGGTTCTGTGTGGCTAAATGAATATCAGCTTTTCAACCGCCTGTGTGTTTGTTAGTGTTTTCTCGATAGTACCTATGAACTTTAGAGGTCTGAATGAATTTTAGCATGTTACATTTTGTTTTTTGATGGCAAACGCTAATTAGTTCCACATGGAGACACAACAAGTACACATAAGTGTTTTCTGAGTAGAATGCTACAGAAAATAGGTTAAAAATGATATTTGCGACTGTAAACATGACATTGAATTCACATTCCCAAGAAAAAGACTTTGCTTTTCTCCAAAACCAGTTTGACTCTGCTTTTCTGGGTCTTTGCACTCAAATTCCACACGAGTTTGTCCAGATAGGTCTGGATCTAACCAGAAATATCCTGTTTGTGTGGCTAAATGAATATCAGCTTTTAAACAGCCTGTGTGTTTGTTAGTGTTTTCTGGATAGTATCTATGAACTTTAGAGTTTTGAATGAATTTTAGCATGTTACATTTTGTTTTTTGTTGGCAAACGCTAATTAGTTCCACATGGAGACACAACAAGTACACATAAGTGTTTTCTGAGTAGAATGCAACAGAAAATAGTTGAAAAATGATATTTGCAGCTATAAACATGACATTGAATCCACTTGCCCAAGAAAACTACTTTGTTTTCTTCAAAACCAGTTTCAACTTCCTTTTTGGGGTCCTTAACACACGAATTCCACACGAGTTTGACCAGATAGGTCTGGATCTAACCAGAAATATCCTGTTTGTGTGGCTAAATGAATATCAGCTTTTCAACAGCCTGTGTGTTTGTTAGTGTTTTCTGGATAGTATCTATGAACTTTAGAGTTTTGAATGAATTTTAGCATGTTACATTTTGTTTCTTTGATGGCAAACGCTAATTAGTTCCACATGGAGACACAACAAGTACACATAAGAATTTTCTGAGTAGAATGCTACAGAAACTAGTTGAAAAATGATATTTGCGACAGTAAACATGACGTTGAATTCACATTCCCTGGAGAAAGAGTTTGCTTTTCTCCAAAACCAGTTTGACTCTGCTTTTCTGGGTCTTTGCACTCAAATTCCACACGAGTTTGTCCAGATTGGTCTGGATCTAACAAATAATATCCGGTTCTGTGTGGCTAAAGGAATATCAGCTTTTAAACAGCCTGTGTGTTTGTTAGTGTTTTCTGGATAGTATCTATGAACTTTAGAGTTTTGAATGAATTTTAGCATGTTACATTTTGTTTTTTGTTGGCAAACGCTAATTAGTTCCACATGGAGACACAACAAGTACACCTAAGTGATTTCTGAGTAGAATGAGGCAGAAACTTGGTTAAAAATGATATTTGCGACTGTAAACATGACATTGAATTCACATTCCCAAGAAAAAGACTTTGCTTTTCTCTAAAACCAGTTTGACTCTGCTTTTCTGGGTCTTTGCACTCAAATTCCACACGAGTTTGTCCAGATAGGTCTGGATCTAACCAGAACCATCCGGTTCTGTGTGATAAATGAATATCAGCTTTTCAACAGCCTGTGTGTTTGTTAGTGTTTTCTGGATAGTATCTATGAACTTTAGAGTTTTGAATGAATTTTAGCATGTTACATTTTGTTTTTTTGATGGCAAACGCTAATTAGTTCCACATGGAGACACAACAAGTACACCTAAGTGATTTCTGAGTAGAATGCTACACAAACTAGGTTAAAAATGATATTTGCAACTGTAAACATGACAATGAATTCACATTCCCAAGAAAAATACTTTGCTTTTCTCCAAAACCAGTTTGACTCTGCTTTTCTGGGTCTTTGCACTCAAATTCCACACAAGTTTGTCCAGAAAGGTCTTGATCTAACCACAACTATCCGGTTCTGTGTGGCTAAATGAATATCAGCTTTTCAACAGCCTGTGTGTTTGTTAGTATTTTCTGGATAGTATCTATGAACTTTAGACTTCTGAATGAATTTTAGCATGCTACATTTTGTTTTTTTCTTGGCAAACGCTAATTAATTCCACAAGGAGACACAACAAGTACACATAAGTGATTTCTGAGTAGAATGCTGCACAAACTAGGTTAAAAATGAAATTTGCGACTGTAAACATGACATTGAATTCACATTCCCAAGAAAAAGACTTTGCTTTTCTCCAAAACCAGATTCACTCTGCTTTTCTGGGTCTTTGCACTCAAATTCCACACGAGTTTGTCCAGATAGGTCTGGATGTAACCAGAACTATCCGGTTCTGTGTGGCTAAATGAATATCAGCTTTTAAACAGCCTGTGTGTTTGTTAGTGTTTTCTGGATAGTATCTACGAACTTTAGAGTTTTGAATGAATTTTAGCATGTTACATTTTTTTTTTGTTGGCAAACGCTAATTAGTTCCACATGGAGACACAACAAGTACACATAAGTGTTTTCTGAGTAGAGTGCAACAAAAACTAGGTGAAAAATGATATTTGCGACTGTAAACATGACATTGAATTCACATTCCCAAGAAAAAGACTTTGCTTTTCTCCAAAACCAGTTTGACTCTGCTTTTCAGGGTCTTTGCATTCAAATTCCACATGAGTTTGTCCAGATAGGTCTGGATCTAACCAGAACTATCCGGTTCTGTGTGATAAATGAATATCAGCTTTTCAACAGCCTGTGTGTTTGTTAGTGTTTTCTGGATAGTATCTATGAACTTTAGACTTCTGAATGAATTTTAGCATGCTACATTTTGTTTTTTTCTTGGCAAACGCTAATTAATTCCACAAGGAGACACAACAAGTACACATAAGTGATTTCTGAGTAGAATGCTACACAAACTAGGTTAAAAATGAAATTTGCGACTGTAAACATGACATTGAATTCACATTCCCAAGAAAAAGACTTTGCTTTTCTCCAAAACCAGATTCACTCTGCTTTTCTGGGTCTTTGCACTCAAATTCCACACGAGTTTGTCCAGATAGGTCTGGATATAACCAGAACTATCGGGTTCTGTGTGATAAATGAATATCAGCTTTTCAACAGCCTGTGTGTTTGTTAGTGTTTTTCTGGATAGTATCTATGAACTTTAGACTTCTGAATGAATTTTAGCATGCTACATTTTGTTTTTTTCTTGGCAAACGCTAATTAATTCCACAAGGAGACACAACAAGTACACATAAGTGATTTCTGAGTAGAATGCTGCACAAACTAGGTTAAAAATGAAATTTGCGACTGTAAACATGACATTGAATTCACATTCCCAAGAAAAAGACTTTGCTTTTCTCCAAAACCAGATTCACTCTGCTTTTCTGGGTCTTTGCACTCAAATTCCACACGAGTTTGTCCAGATAGGTCTGGATGTAACCAGAACTATCCGGTTCTGTGTGGCTAAATGAATATCAGCTTTTAAACAGCCTGTGTGTTTGTTAGTGTTTTCTGGATAGTATCTACGAACTTTAGAGTTTTGAATGAATTTTAGCATGTTACATTTTTTTTTTGTTGGCAAACGCTAATTAGTTCCACATGGAGACACAACAAGTACACATAAGTGTTTTCTGAGTAGAGTGCAACAAAAACTAGGTGAAAAATGATATTTGCGACTGTAAACATGACATTGAATTCACATTCCCAAGAAAAAGACTTTGCTTTTCTCCAAAACCAGTTTGACTCTGCTTTTCAGGGTCTTTGCATTCAAATTCCACATGAGTTTGTCCAGATAGGTCTGGATCTAACCAGAACTATCCGGTTCTGTGTGATAAATGAATATCAGCTTTTCAACAGCCTGTGTGTTTGTTAGTGTTTTCTGGATAGTATCTATGAACTTTAGACTTCTGAATGAATTTTAGCATGCTACATTTTGTTTTTTTCTTGGCAAACGCTAATTAATTCCACAAGGAGACACAACAAGTACACATAAGTGATTTCTGAGTAGAATGCTACACAAACTAGGTTAAAAATGAAATTTGCGACTGTAAACATGACATTGAATTCACATTCCCAAGAAAAAGACTTTGCTTTTCTCCAAAACCAGATTCACTCTGCTTTTCTGGGTCTTTGCACTCAAATTCCACACGAGTTTGTCCAGATAGGTCTGGATCTAACCAGAACTATCCGGTTCTGTGTGGGTAAATGAATATCAGTTTTTAAACAGCTTATATGTTTGTTAGAGTTTTCTGGATAGTATCTATGAACTTTAGAATTTTGAATGAATTTTAGCATGTCACATTTTGTTTTTTCGTTGGCAAATGCTAATTAGTTCCACATGGAGACAAAACAAGTACACATAAGTGTTTTCTGAGTTTAGTGCTACAGAAACTAGGTGAAAAATGATATTTGCTCCTGTAAACATGACATTGAATTCACATTCCAAAGAAAAAGACTTTGCTTTTCTCCAAAACCAGTTTCAACATCCTTTTCTGGGTCCTTCGCACACGAATTCCACACGTTTTTGTCCAGATAGGTCTGGATCTAACCAGAAATATCCGGTTCTGTGTGGCTAAATGAATATCAGCTTTTCAACAGCCTGTGTGTTTGTTAGTGTTTTGTGGATAGTATCTATGAACTTTAGACTTCTGAATGAATTTTAGCATGTTACATTTTGTTTTTTTCTTGGCAAACGCTAATTAATTCCACAAGGAGACACAACAAGTACACATAAGTGATTTCTGAGTAGAATGCTACACAAACTAGGTTAAAAATGATATTTGCGACTGTAAACATGACATTGAATTCACATTCCCAAGAAAAAGACTTTGCTTTTCTCCAAAACCAGTTTGACTCTGCTTTTCTGGGTCTTTGCACTCAAATTCCACACGAGTTTGTCCAGATAGGTCTGGATTTAACCAGAACTATCCGGTTCTGTGTGATAAATGAATATCAGCTTTTCAACAGCCTGTGTGTTTGTTAGTGTTTTCTGGATAGTATCTATGAACTTTAGAGGTGTGAATGAATTTTAGCATGTTACATTTTGTTTTTTTGATGGCAAACGCTAATTAGTTCCACATGGAGACACAACAAGTACAAATAAGTGTTTTCTGAGTAGAATTATACAGAAACTAGGTTAAAAATGATATTTGCGACTGTAAATATGACAGTGAATTCAATTCCCAAGAAAAACACTTTGCTTTTCTCCAAAAGCAGTTTCAGCAATCTATTCGGGGTCCTTTGCACACGAATTCCAAATGAGTTTGTCCAGATAGGTCTGGATCTAACCAGAACTATCCGGTTCTGTGTGGCTAAATGAATATCAGCTTTTAAACAGCCTGTGTGTTTGTTAGTGTTTTCTGGATAGTATCTATGAACTTTAGAGGTGTGAATGAATTTTAGCATGTTACATTTTGTTTTGTGATGGCAAACGCTAATTAGTTCCACATGGAGACACAACAAGTACACATAAGGGTTTACTGAGTAGAATGCTACAAAAACTAGGTTAAAAATAATTTTTGCAATTGTAACCATGACATTGAATTCACATTCCCAAGAAAAAGACTTTGCTTTTCTCCAAATCCAGTTTCACTCTGCTTTTCTGGGTCTTTGCATTCAAATTCCACATGAGTTTGTCCAGATAGGTCTGGATCGAACCAGAACTATCCGGTTCTGTTTGATAAATGAATATCAGCTTTTCAACAGCCTGTGTGTTTGTTAGTGTTTTGTGGATAGTATCTATGAACTTTAGACTTCTGAATGAATTTTAGCATGTTACATTTTGTTTTTTTCTTGGCAAACGCTAATTAATTCCACAAGGAGACACAACAAGTACACATAAGTGATTTCTGAGTAGAATGCTACACAAACTAGGTTAAAAATGATATTTGCGACTGTAAACATGACATTGAGTTCACATTCCCAAGAAAAAGACTTTGCTTTTCTCCAAAACCAGTTTGACTCTGCTTTTCTGGGTCTTTGCACTCAAATTCCACACGAGTTTGTCCAGATAGGTCTGGATCTAACCAGAACTATCCGGTTCTGTGTGATAAATGAATATCAGCTTTTCAACAGCCTGTGTGTTTGTTAGTGTTTTCTGGATAGTATCTATGAACTTTAGAGGTGTGAATGAATTTTAGCATGTTACATTTTGTTTTTTTGATGGCAAACGCTAATTAGTTCCACATGGAGACACAACAAGTACAAATAAGTGTTTTCTGAGTAGAATTATACAGAAACTAGGTTAAAAATGATATTTGCGACTGTAAATATGACAGTGAATTCAATTCCCAAGAAAAACACTTTGCTTTTCTCCAAAAGCAGTTTCAGCAATCTATTCGGGGTCCTTTGCACACGAATTCCAAATGAGTTTGTCCAGATAGGTCTGGATCTAACCAGAACTATCCGGTTCTGTGTGGCTAAATGAATATCAGCTTTTAAACAGCCTGTGTGTTTGTTAGTGTTTTCTGGATAGTATCTATGAACTTGAGAGGTGTGAATGAATTTTAGCATGTTACATTTTGTTTTGTGATGGCAAACGCTAATTAGTTCCACATGGAGACACAACAAGTACACATAAGGGTTTACTGAGTAGAATGCTACAAAAACTAGGTTAAAAATAATTTTTGCGATTGTAACCATGACATTGAATTCACATTCCCAAGAAAAAGACTTTGCTTTTCTCCAAATCCAGTTTCACTCTGCTTTTCTGGGTCTTTGCACTCAAATTCCACACGAGTTTGTCCAGATAGGTCTGGATCTAACCAGAAATATCCTGTTCTCTGTGGCTACATGAATATCAACTTTTAAACAGCCTGTGTGTTTGGTAGAGTTTTCTGGATAGTATCTAGGAACTTTAGAGTTTTGAATGAATTTTAGCATGTTACATTTTGTTTTTTTGTTGGCAAATGCTGATTAGTTCCACATATAGACACAACAAGTACACATAAGTGTTTTCTGAGTAGAATGCTACAGAAACTAGGTTAAAAATGATATTTGCGACTGTAAACATGACATTGAATTCACATTCCCAAGAAAAACACTTTGCTTTTCTCCAAAACCAGTTTCAACAATCTATTCGGGGTCCTTTGCACGCGAATTCCAAATCAGTTTGTCCAGATAGGTCTGGATCTAACCAGAAATATACGGTTCTGTGTGGCTAAATGAATATCAGCTTTTCAACCGCCTGTGTGTTTGTTAGTGTTTTCTCGATAGTACCTATAAACTTTAGAGGTCTGAATGAATTTTAGCATGTTACATTTTGTTTTTTGATGGCAAACGCTTATTAGTTCCACATGGAGACACAACAAGTACACATAAGTGTTTTCTGAGTAGAATGCTACAGAAAATAGGTTAAAAATGATATTTGCGACTGTAAACATGACATTGAATTCACATTCCCAAGAAAAAGACTTTGCTTTTCTCCAAAACCAGTTTGACTCTGCTTTTCTGGGTCTTTGCACTCAAATTCCACACGAGTTTGTCCAGATAGGTCTGGATCTAACCAGAAATATCCTGTTTGTGTGGCTAAATGAATATCAGCTTTTAAACAGCCTGTGTGTTTGTTAGTGTTTTCTGGATAGTATCTATGAACTTTAGAGTTTTGAATGAATTTTAGCATGTTACATTTTGTTTTTTGTTGGCAAACGCTAATTAGTTCCACATGGAGACACAACAAGTACACATAAGTGTTTTCTGAGTAGAATGCAACAGAAAATAGTTGAAAAATGATATTTGCAGCTATAAACATGACATTGAATCCACTTGCCCAAGAAAACTACTTTGTTTTCTTCAAAACCAGTTTCAACTTCCTTTTTGGGGTCCTTAACACACGAATTCCACACGAGTTTGACCAGATAGGTCTGGATCTAACCAGAAATATCCTGTTTGTGTGGCTAAATGAATATCAGCTTTTCAACTTCCTGTGTGTTTGTTAGTGTTTTCTGGATAGTATCTATGAACTTTAGAGTTTTGAATGAATTTTAGCATGTTACATTTTGTTTCTTTGATGGCAAACGCTAATTAGTTCCACATGGAGACACAACAAGTACACATAAGAATTTTCTGAGTAGAATGCTACAGAAACTAGTTGAAAAATGATATTTGCGACAGTAAACATGACGTTGAATTCACATTCCCTGGAGAAAGAGTTTGCTTTTCTCCAAAACCAGTTTGACTCTGCTTTTCTGGGTCTTTGCACTCAAATTCCACACGAGTTTGTCCAGATTGGTCTGGATCTAACAAATAATATCCGGTTCTGTGTGGCTAAATGAATATCAGCTTTTAAACAGCCTGTGTGTTTGTTAGTGTTTTCTGGATAGTATCTATGAACTTTAGAGTTTTGAATGAATTTTAGCATGTTACATTTTGTTTTTTGTTGGCAAACGCTAATTAGTTCCACATGGAGACACAACAAGTACACCTAAGTGATTTCTGAGTAGAATGAGGCAGAAACTTGGTTAAAAATGATATTTGCGACTGTAAACATGACATTGAATTCACATTCCCAAGAAAAAGACTTTGCTTTTCTCTAAAACCAGTTTGACTCTGCTTTTCTGGGTCTTTGCACTCAAATTCCACACGAGTTTGTCCAGATAGGTCTGGATCTAACCAGAACCATCCGGTTCTGTGTGATAAATGAATATCAGCTTTTCAACAGCCTGTGTGTTTGTTAGTGTTTTCTGGATAGTATCTATGAACTTTAGAGTTTTGAATGAATTTTAGCATGTTGCATTTTGTTTTTTTGATGGCAAATGCTAATTAGTTCCACATGGAGACACAACAAGTACACCTAAGTGATTTCTGAGTAGAATGCTACACAAACTAGGTTAAAAATGATATTTGCAACTGTAAACATGACAATGAATTCACATTCCCAAGAAAAATACTTTGCTTTTCTCCAAAACCAGTTTGACTCTGCTTTTCTGGGTCTTTGCACTCAAATTCCACACAAGTTTGTCCAGAAAGGTCTGGATCTAACCACAATTATCCGGTTCTGTGTGGCTAAATGAATATCAGCTTTTCAACAGCCTGTGTGTTTGTTAGTGTTTTCTGGATAGTATCTATGAACTTTAGAGTTCTGAATGAATTTTAGCATGTTACATTTTGTTTTTTTGTTGGCAAACGCTAATTAGTTCCACATGGAGACACAACAAGTACACATAAGTTTTTTCTGAGTAGAGTGCTACAGAAACTAGGTTAAAAATGATATTTGCGACTGTAAACATGACATTGAATTCACATTCCCAAGAAAAAGTCTTTGCTTTTCTCCAAAACCAGTTTGACTCTGCTTTTCTGGGTCTTTGCACTCAAATTCCACACGAGTTTGTCCAGATAGGTCTGGATCTAACCAGAACTATCCGGTTCTGTGTGGCTAAATGAATATCAGCTTTTAAACAGCCTGTGTGTTTGTTAGTGTTTTCTGGATAGTATCTATGAACTTGAGAGGTGTGAATGAATTTTAGCATGTTACATTTTGTTTTGTGATGGCAAACGCTAATTAGTTCCACATGGAGACACAACAAGTACACATAAGGGTTTACTGAGTAGAATGCTACAAAAACTAGGTTAAAAATAATTTTTGCAATTGTAACCATGACATTGAATTCACATTCCCAAGAAAAAGACTTTGCTTTTCTCCAAATCCAGTTTCACTCTGCTTTTCTGGGTCTTTGCACTCAAATTCCACCCGAGTTTGTCCAGATAGGTCTGGATCTAACCAGAAATATCCTGTTCTCTGTGGCTACATGAATATCAGCTTTTAAACAGCCTGTGTGTTTGGTAGAGTTTTCTGGATAGTATCTAGGAACTTTAGAGTTTTGAATGAATTTTAGCATGTTACATTTTGTTTTTTTGTTGGCAAATGCTGATTAGTTCCACATATAGACACAACAAGTACACATAAGTGTTTTCTGAGTAGAATGCTACAGAAACTAGGTGAAAAATGATATTTGCGACTGTAAACATGACATTGAATTCACATTCCCAAGAAAAACACTTTGCTTTTCTCCAAAACCAGTTTCAACAATCTATTCGGGGTCCTTTGCACGCGAATTCCAAATCAGTTTGTCCAGATAGGTCTGGATCTAACCAGAAATATCCGGTTCTGTGTGGCTAAATGAATATCAGCTTTTCAACCGCCTGTGTGTTTGTTAGTGTTTTCTCGATAGTACCTATGAACTTTAGAGGTCTGAATGAATTTTAGCATGTTACATTTTGTTTTTTGATGGCAAACGCTAATTAGTTCCACATGGAGACACAACAAGTACACATAAGTGTTTTCTGAGTAGAATGCTACAGAAAATAGGTTAAAAATGATATTTGCGACTGTAAACATGACATTGAATTCACATTCCCAAGAAAAAGACTTTGCTTTTCTCCAAAACCAGTTTGACTCTGCTTTTCTGGGTCTTTGCACTCAAATTCCACACGAGTTTGTCCAGATAGGTCTGGATCTAACCAGAAATATCCTGTTTGTGTGGCTAAATGAATATCAGCTTTTAAACAGCCTGTGTGTTTGTTAGTGTTTTCTGGATAGTATCTATGAACTTTAGAGTTTTGAATGAATTTTAGCATGTTACATTTTGTTTTTTGTTGGCAAACGCTAATTAGTTCCACATGGAGACACAACAAGTACACATAAGTGTTTTCTGAGTAGAATGCAACAGAAAATAGTTGAAAAATGATATTTGCAGCTATAAACATGACATTGAATCCACTTGCCCAAGAAAACTACTTTGTTTTCTTCAAAACCAGTTTCAACTTCCTTTTTGGGGTCCTTAACACAAGAATTCCACACGAGTTTGACCAGATAGGTCTGGATCTAACCAGAAATATCCTGTTTGTGTGGCTAAATGAATATCAGCTTTTCAACAGCCTGTGTGTTTGTTAGTGTTTTCTGGATAGTATCTATGAACTTTAGAGTTTTGAATGAATTTTAGCATGTTACATTTTGTTTCTTTGATGGCAAACGCTAATTAGTTCCACATGGAGACACAACAAGTACACATAAGAATTTTCTGAGTAGAATGCTACAGAAACTAGTTGAAAAATGATATTTGCGACAGTAAACATGACGTTGAATTCACATTCCCTGGAGAAAGAGTTTGCTTTTCTCCAAAACCAGTTTGACTCTGCTTTTCTGGGTCTTTGCACTCAAATTCCACACGAGTTTGTCCAGATTGGTCTGGATCTAACAAATAATATCCGGTTCTGTGTGGCTAAAGCAATATCAGCTTTTAAACAGCCTGTGTGTTTGTTAGTGTTTTCTGGATAGTATCTATGAACTTTAGAGTTTTGAATGAATTTTAGCATGTTACATTTTGTTTTTTGTTGGCAAACGCTAATTAGTTCCACATGGAGACACAACAAGTACACCTAAGTGATTTCTGAGTAGAATGAGGCAGAAACTTGGTTAAAAATGATATTTGCGACTGTAAACATGACATTGAATTCACATTCCCAAGAAAAAGACTTTGCTTTTCTCTAAAACCAGTTTGACTCTGCTTTTCTGGGTCTTTGCACTCAAATTCCACACGAGTTTGTCCAGATAGGTCTGGATCTAACCAGAACCATCCGGTTCTGTGTGATAAATGAATATCAGCTTTTCAACAGCCTGTGTGTTTGTTAGTGTTTTCTGGATAGTATCTATGAACTTTAGAGTTTTGAATGAATTTTAGCATGTTACATTTTGTTTTTTTGATGGCAAACGCTAATTAGTTCCACATGGAGACACAACAAGTACACCTAAGTGATTTCTGAGTAGAATGCTACACAAACTAGGTTAAAAATGATATTTGCAACTGTAAACATGACATTGAATTCACATTCCCAAGAAAAATACTTTGCTTTTCTCCAAAACCAGTTTGACTCTGCTTTTCTGGGTCTTTGCACTCAAATTCCACACAAGTTTGTCCAGAAAGGTCTTGATCTAACCACAACTATCCGGTTCTGTGTGGCTAAATGAATATCAGCTTTTCAACAGCCTGTGTGTTTGTTAGTATTTTCTGGATAGTATCTATGAACTTTAGAGTTCTGAATGAATTTTAGCATGTTACATTTTGTTTTTTTGTTGGCAAACGCTAATTAGTTCCACATGGAGACACAACAAGTACACATAAGTTTTTTCTGAGTAGAGTGCTACAGAAACTAGGTTAAAAATGATATTTGCGACTGTAAACATGACATTGAATTCACATTCCCAAGAAAAAGTCTTTGCTTTTCTCCAAAACCAGTTTGACTCTGCTTTTCTGGGTCTTTGCACTCAAATTCCACACGAGTTTGTCCAGATAGGTCTGGATCTAACCAGAACTATCGGGTTCTGTGTGATAAATGAATATCAGCTTTTCAACAGCCTGTGTGTTTGTTAGTGTTTTTCTGGATAGTATCTATGAACTTTAGACTTCTGAATGAATTTTAGCATGCTACATTTTGTTTTTTTCTTGGCAAACGCTAATTAATTCCACAAGGAGACACAACAAGTACACATAAGTGATTTCTGAGTAGAATGCTGCACAAACTAGGTTAAAAATGAAATTTGCGACTGTAAACATGACATTGAATTCACATTCCCAAGAAAAAGACTTTGCTTTTCTCCAAAACCAGATTCACTCTGCTTTTCTGGGTCTTTGCACTCAAATTCCACACGAGTTTGTCCAGATAGGTCTGGATGTAACCAGAACTATCCGGTTCTGTGTGGCTAAATGAATATCAGCTTTTAAACAGCCTGTGTGTTTGTTAGTGTTTTCTGGATAGTATCTACGAACTTTAGAGTTTTGAATGAATTTTAGCATGTTACATTTTTTTTTGTTGGCAAACGCTAATTAGTTCCACATGGAGACACAACAAGTACACATAAGTGTTTTCTGAGTAGAGTGCAACAGAAACTAGGTGAAAAATGATATTTGCAACTGTAAACATGACATTGAATTCACATTCCCAAGAAAAAGACTTTGCTTTTCTCCAAAACCAGTTTGACTCTGCTTTTCAGGGTCTTTGCATTCAAATTCCACATGAGTTTGTCCAGATAGGTCTGGATCTAACCAGAACTATCCGGTTCTGTGTGATAAATGAATATCAGCTTTTCAACAGCCTGTGTGTTTGTTAGTGTTTTCTGGATAGTATCTATGAACTTTAGACTTCTGAATGAATTTTAGCATGCTACATTTTGTTTTTTTCTTGGCAAACGCTAATTAATTCCACAAGGAGACACAACAAGTACACATAAGTCATTTCTGAGTAGAATGCTACACAAACTAGGTTAAAAATGAAATTTGCGACTGTAAACATGACATTGAATTCACATTCCCAAGAAAAAGACTTTGCTTTTCTCCAAAACCAGATTCACTCTGCTTTTCTGGGTCTTTGCACTCAAATTCCACACGAGTTTGTCCAGATAGGTCTGGATCTAACCAGAACTATCCGGTTCTGTGTGGGTAAATGAATATCAGTTTTTAAACAGCTTATATGTTTGTTAGAGTTTTCTGGATAGTATCTATGAACTTTAGAATTTTGAATGAATTTTAGCATGTCACATTTTGTTTTTTCGTTGGCAAATGCTAATTAGTTCCACATGGAGACAAAACAAGTACACATAAGTGTTTTCTGAGTTTAGTGCTACAGAAACTAGGTGAAAAATGATATTTGCTACTGTAAACATGACATTGAATTCACATTCCCAAGAAAAAGACTTTGCTTTTCTCCAAAACCAGTTTCAACATCCTTTTCTGGGTCCTTCGCACACGAATTCCACACGTTTTTGTCCAGATAGGTCTGGATCTAACCAGAAATATCCGGTTCTGTGTGGCTAAATGAATATCAGCTTTTAAACAGCCTGTGTGTTTGTTAGTGTTTTCTGGATAGTATCTATGAATTTTAGAGGTGTGAATGAATTTTAGCATGTTACATTTTGTTTTTTTGATGGCAAATGCTAATTAGTTCCACATGGAGACACAACTAGTACACATAAATGATTTCTGAGTAGAATGCTACACAAACTAGGTTAAAAATGATATTTGTGACTGTAAACATGACAGTGAATTCACATTCCCAAGAAAAACACTTTGCTTTTCTCCAAAACCAGTTTGACTCTGCTTTTCGGGGTCCTTAACACACGAATTCCACATGAGTTTGTCCAGATAGGTCTGGATCTAACCAGAAATATCCGGTCTGTGTGGCTAAATGAATATCAGCTTTTAAACAGACTGTATGTTTGTCAGTGTTTTCTGGATAGTATCTATGAACTTTAGAGTTTTGAATGAATTTTAGCATGTTACATTTTGTTTTTTTGTTGGCAAACGCTAATTAGTTCCACATGGAGACACAAGTACACATAAGTGTTTTCTGAGTAGAATGAGGCAGAAACTTGGTTTAAATGATATTTGCGACTGTAAACATGAGATTGAATTCACATTCCCAAGAAAAAGACTTTGCTTTACTCCAAAAACAGTTTGACTCTGCTTTTCTGGGTCTTTGCATTCAAATTCCACATGAGTTTGTCCAGATAGGTCTGGATCTAACCAGAACTATCCGGTTCTGTGTGATAAATGAATATCAGCTTTTCAACAGCCTGTGTGTTTGTTAGTGTTTTGTGGATAGTATCTATGAACTTTAGACTTCTGAATGAATTTTAGCATGTTACATTTTGTTTTTTTCTTGGCAAACGCTAATTAATTCCACAAGGAGACACAACAAGTTCACATAAGTGATTTCTGAGTAGAATGCTACACAAACTAGGTTAAAAATGATATTTGCGACTGTAAACATGACATTGAATTCACATTCCCAAGAAAAAGACTTTGCTTTTATCCAAAACCAGTTTGACTCTGCTTTTCTGGGTCTTTGCACTCAAATTCCACACGAGTTTGTCCAGATAGGTCTGGATCTAACCAGAACTATCCGGTTCTGTGTGATAAATGAATATCAGCTTTTCAACAGCCTGTGTGTTTGTTAGTGTTTTCTGGATAGTATCAATGAACTTTAGAGTTTTGAATGAGTTTTAGCATGTTACATTTTGTTTTTTTGATGGCAAACGCTAATTAGTTCCACATGGAGACACAACAAGTACAAATAAGTGTTTTCTGAGTAGAATTATACAGAAACTAGGTTAAAAATGATATTTGCGACTGTAAATATGACAGTGAATTTAATTCCCAAGAAAAACACTTTGCTTTTCTCCAAAAGCAGTTTCAGCAATCTATTCGGGGTCCTTTGCACACGAATTCCAAATGAGTTTGTCCAGATAGGTCTGGATCTAACCAGAACTATCCGGTTCTGTGTGGCTAAATGAATATCAGCTTTTAAACAGCCTGTGTGTTTGTTAGTGTTTTCTGGATAGTATCTATGAACTTTAGAGGTGTGAATGAATTTTAGCATGTTACATTTGTTTTGTGATGGCAAACGCTAATTAGTTCCACATGGAGACACAACAAGTACACATAAGGGTTTACTGAGTAGAATGCTACAAAAACTATGTTAAAAATAATTTTTGCAATTGTAACCATGACATTGAATTCACATTCCCAAGAAAAAGACTTTGCTTTTCTCCAAATCCAGTTTCACTCTACTTTTCTGGGTCTTTGCACTCAAATTCCACACGAGTTTGTCCAGATAGGTCTGGATCTAACCAGAAATATCCTGTTCTCTGTGGCTACATGAATATCAGGTTTTAAACAGCCTGTGTGTTTGGTAGTGTTTTCTGGATAGTATCTAGGAACTTTAGAGTTTTGAATGAATTTTAGCATGTTACATTTTGTTTTTTTGTTGGCAAATGCTGATTAGTTCCACATATAGACACAACAAGTACACATAAGTGTTTTCTGAGTAGAATGCTACAGAAACTAGGTGAAAAATGATATTTGCGACTGTAAACATGACATTGAATTCACATTCCCAAGAAAAACACTTTGCTTTTCTCCAAAACCAGTTTCAACAATCTATTCGGGGTCCTTTTCACGCGAATTCCAAATCAGTTTGTCCAGATAGGTCTGGATCTAACCAGAACCATCCGGTTCTGTGTGGCTAAATGAATATCAGCTTTTCAACCGCCTGTGTGTTTGTTAGTGTTTTCTCGATAGTACCTATGAACTTTAGAGGTCTGAATGAATTTTAGCATGTTACATTTTGTTTTTTGATGGCAAACGCTAATTAGTTCCACATGGAGACACAACAAGTACACATAAGTGTTTTCTGAGTAGAATGCTACAGAAAATAGGTTAAAAATGATATTTGCGACTGTAAACATGACATTGAATTCACATTCCCAAGAAAAAGACTTTGCTTTTCTCCAAAACCAGTTTCACTCTGCTTTTCTGGGTCTTTGCACTCAAATTCCACACGAGTTTGTCCAGATAGGTCTGGATCTAACCAGAAATATCCTGTTCTCTGTGGCTACATGAATATCAGGTTTTAAACAGCCTGTGTGTTTGGTAGTGTTTTCTGGATAGTATCTAGGAACTTTAGAGTTTTGAATGAATTTTAGCATGTCACATTTTGTTTTTTGTTGGCAAACGCTAATTAGTTCCACATGGAGACACAACAAGTACACATAAGTGTTTTCTGAGTAGAATGCTACACAAACTAGGTTAAAAATGATATTTGCAGCTGTAAACATGACATTGAATCCACTTGCCCAAGAAAACTACTTTGTTTTCTTCAAAACCAGTTTCAAGTTCCTTTTTGGGGTCCTTAACACACGAATTCCACACGAGTTTGGCCAGATAGGTCTGAATCTAACCAGAAATATCCTGTTTGTGTGGCTAAATGAATATCAGCTTTTAAACAGCCTGTGTGTTTGTTAGTGTTTTCTGGATAGGATCTAGGAACTTTAGAGTTTTGAATGAATTTTAGCATGTTACATTTTGGTTTTTTGTTGGCAAACGCTAATTAGTTCCACATGGAGACACAACAAGTACACATAAGTGTTTTCTGAGTAGAGTGCAACAGAAACTAGGTGAAAAATGATATTTGTGACTGTAAACATGAGAGTGAATTCAATTACCAAGATAAACACTTTGCTTTTCTCCAAAAGCAGTTTCAGCAATCTAATCGGGGTCCTTTGCACACGAATTCCAAATGAGTTTGTCCAGATAGGTCTGGATCTAACCAGAACTATCCGGGTCTGTGTGGCTAAATGAATATCAGCTTTTAAACAGCCTGTGTGTTTTTTAGTGTTTTCTGGATAGTATCTATGAACTTTAGAGTTCTGAATGAATTTTAGCATGTTACATTTTGTTTTTTTGTTGGCAAATGCTAATTAGTTCCACATGGAGACACAACAAGTACACATAAGTTTTTTCTGAGTAGAGTGCTTCAGAAACTAGGTTAAAAATGATATTTGCGACTGTAAACATGACATTGAATTCACATTCCCAAGAAAAAGTCTTTGCTTTTCTCCAAAACCAGTTTGACTCTGCTTTTCTGGGTCTTTGCACTCAAATTCCACACGAGTTTGTCCAGATAGGTCTGGATCTAACCAGAACTATCCGGTTCTGTGTGATAAATGAATATCAGCTTTTCAACAGCCTGTGTGTTTGTTAGTGTTTTCTGGATAGTATCTATTTACTTTAGACTTCTGAATGAATTTTAGCATGTTACATTTTGTTTTTATCTTGGCAAACGCTAATTAATTCCACAAGGAGACAACAAGTACACATAAGTGATTTCTGAGTAGAATGCTACACAATCTAGGTTAAAAATGATGTTTGCGACTGTAAACATGACATTGAATTCACATTTCCACGAAAAAGACTTTGCTTTTCTCCAAAACCAGATTCACTCTGCTTTTCTGGGTCTTTGCACTCAAATTCCACACGAGTTTGTCCAGATAGGTCTGGATCTAACCAGAACTATCCGGTTCTGTGTGGCTAAATGAATATCAGCTTTTCAACCGCCTGTGTGTTTGTTAGTGTTTTCTCGATAGTACCTATGAACTTTAGAGGTCTGAATGATTTTAGCATGTTACATTTTGTTTTTTGATGGCAAACGCTAATTAGTTCCACATGGAGACACAACAAGTACACATAAGTGTTTTCTGAGTAGAATGCTACAGAAAATAGGTTAAAAATGATATTTGCGACTGTAAACATGACATTGAATTCACATTCCCAAGAAAAAGACTTTGCTTTTCTCCAAAACCAGTTTCACTCTGCTTTTCTGGGTCTTTGCACTCAAATTCCGCACGAGTTTGTCCAGATAGGTCTGGATCTAACCAGAAATATCCTGTTCTCTGTGGCTACATGAATATCAGCTTTTAAACAGCCTGTGTGTTTGGTAGTGTTTTCTGGATAGTATCTAGGAACTTTAGAGTTTTGAATGAATTTTAGCATGTTACATTTTGTTTTTTGTTGGCAAACGCTAATTAGTTCCACATGGAGACACAACAAGTACACATAAGTGTTTTCTGAGTAGAATGCTACACAAACTAGGTTAAAAATGATATTTGCAGCTGTAAACATGACATTGAATCCACTTGCCCAAGAAAACTACTTTGTTTTCTTCAAAACCAGTTTCAACTTCCTTTTTGGGGTCCTTAACACACGAATTCCTCACGAGTTTGTCCAGATAGGTCTGAATATAACCAGAAATATCCTGTTTGTGTGGCTAAATGAATATCAGCTTTTCAACAGCCTGTGTGTTTGTTAGTGTTTTCTGGATAGTATCTATGAACTTTAGAGTTTTGAATGAATTTTAGCATGTTACATTTTGGTTTTTTGTTGGCAAACGCTAATTAGTTCCACATGGAGACACAACAAGTACACATAAGTGTTTTCTGAGTAGAGTGCAACAGAAACTAGGTGAAAAATGATATTTGCGACTGTAAACATGAGATTGAATTCACATTCCCAAGAAAAAGACTTTGCTTTTCTCCAAAACCAGTTTGACTCTGCTTTTCTGGGTCTTTGCATTCAAATTCCACATGAGTTTGTCCAGATAGGTCTGGATCTAACCGGAACTATCCGGTTCTGTGTGATAAATGAATATCAGCTTTTCAACAGCCTGTGTGTTTGTTAGTGTTTTGTGGATAGTATATATGAACTTCAGACTTCTGAATGAATTTTAGCATGTTACATTTTGTTTTTTTCTTGGCAAATGCTAATTAATTCCACAAGGAGACACAACAAGTACACATAAGTGATTTCTGAGTAGAATGCTACACAAACTAGGTTAAAAATGATATTTGCGACTGTAAACATGACATTGAATTCACATTCCCAAGAAAAAAACTTTGCTTTTCTCCAAAACCAGTTTGACTCTGCTTTTCTGGGTCTTTGCACTCAAATTCCACACGAGTTTGTCCAGATAGGTCTGGATCTAACCAGAACTATCCGGTTCTGTGTGATAAATGAATATCAACTTTTCAACAGCCTGTGTGTTTGTTAGTGTTTTCTGGATAGTATCTATGAACTTTAGAGTTTTGAATGAATTTTAGTATGTTACATTTTGTTTTTTTGATGGCAAACGCTAATTAGTTCCACATGGAGACACAACAAGTACACATAAGTGTTTTCTGAGTAGAATTATACAGAAACTAGGTTAAAAATGATATTTGCGACTGTAAATATGACAGTGAATTCAATTCCCAAGAAAAACACTTTGCTTTTCTCCAAAAGCAGTTTCAGCAATCTATTCGGGGTCCTTTGCACACGAATTCCAAATGAGTTTGTCCAGATAGGTCTGGATCTAACCAGCAATATCCGGTTCTGTGTGGCTAAATGAATATCAGCTTTTAAACAGCCTGTGTGTTTGTTAGTGTTTTCTGGATAGTATCTATGAACTTTAGAGGTGTGAATGAATTTTAGCATGTTACATTTTGTTTTGTGATGGCAAACGCTAATTAGTTCCACATGGAGACACAACAAGTACACATAAGGGTTTACTAAGTAGAATGCTACAAAAACTAGGTTAAAAATAATTTTTGCAATTGTAACCATGACATTGAATTCACATTCCCAAGAAAAAGACTTTGCTTTTCTCCAAATCCAGGGTCACTCTGCTTTTCTGGGTCTTTGCACTCAAATTCCACACGAGTTTGTCCAGATAGGTCTGGATCTAACCAGAAATATCCTGTTCTCTGTGGCTACATGAATATCAGGTTTTAAACAGCCTGTGTGTTTGGTAGTGTTTTCTGGATAGTATCTAGGAACTTTAGAGTTTTGAATGAATTTTAGCATGATACATTTTGTTTTTTTGTTGGCAAATGCTGATTAGTTCCACATATAGACACAACAAGTACACATAAGTGTTTTCTGAGTAGAATGCTACAGAAACTAGGTTAAAAATGATATTTGCGACTGTAAACATGACATTGAATTCACATTCCCAAGAAAAACACTTTGCTTTTCTCCAAAACCAGTTTCAACAATCTATTCGGGGTCCTTTGCACGCGAATTCCAAATCAGTTTGTCCAGATAGGTCTGGATCTAACCAGAACTATCCGGTTCTGTGTGGCTAAATGAATATCAGCTTTTCAACAGCCTGTGTGTTTGTTAGTGTTTTCTCGATAGTACCTATGAACTTTAGAGGTCTGAATGAATTTTAGCATGTTACATTTTGTTTTTTGATGGCAAACGCTAATTAGTTCCACATGGAGACACAACAAGTACACATAAGTGTTTTCTGAGTAGCATGCTACAGAAAATAGGTTAAAAATGATATTTGCGACTGTAAACATGACATTGAATTCACATTCCCAAGAAAAAGACTTTGCTTTTCTCCAAAACCAGTTTCACTCTGCTTTTCTGGGTCTTTGCACTCAAATTCCACACGAGTTTGTCCAGATAGGACTGGATCTAACAAAAAATATCCGGTTCTGTGTGATAAATGAATATCAGCTTTTCAAGAGCCTGTGTGTTTGTTAGTGTTTCTGGATAGTATCTATGAACTTTAGAGTTTTGAATGATTTTTAGCATGTTACATTTTGTTTTTTTGTTGGCAAACGCTAATTAGTTCCACATGGAGACACAACAAGTACACATAAGTGTTTTCTGAGTAGAATGCTACACAAACTAGGTTAAAAATGATATTTGCAGCTGTAAACATGACATTGAATCCACTTGCCCAAGAAAACTACATTGTTTTCTTCAAAACCAGTTTGAACTTCCTTTTTGGGGTCCTTAACACACGAATTCCACACGAGTTTGTCCAGATAGGTCTGGATCTAACCAGAAATATCCTGTTTGTGTTGCTAAATGAATATCAGCTTTTAAACAGCCTGTGTGTTTGTTAGTGTTTTCTGGATAGTATCTATGAACTTTAGAGTTTTGAATGAATTTTAGCATGTTACATTTTGTTTCTTTGATGGCAAACGCTAATTAGTTCCACATGGAGACACAACAAGTACACATAAGTGTTTTCTGAGTAGAATGAGGCAGAAACTTGGTTAAAAATGATATTTGCGACTGTAAATATGACAGTGAATTCAATTACCAAGATAAACACTTTGCTTTTCTCCAAAAGCAGTTTCAGCAATCTATTCGGGGTCCTTTGCACACGAATTCCAAATGAGTTTGTCCAGATAGGTCTGGATCTAACCAGAACTATCCGGTTCTGTGTGGCTAAATGAATATCAGCTTTTCAACAGCCTGTGTGTTTGTTAGTGTTTTCTGGATAGTATCTATGAACTTTAGAGTTCTGAATGAATTTTAGCATGTTACATTTTGTTTTTTTGTTGGCAAACGCTAATTAGTTCCACATGGAGACACAACAAGTACACATAAGTTTTTTCTGAGTAGAGTGCTACAGAAATTAGGTGAAAAATGATATTTGCGACTGTAAACATGACATTGAATTCACATACCCAAGAAAAAGACTTTGCTTTTCTCCAAAACCAGATTCACTCTGCTTTTCTGGGTCTTTGCACTCAAATTCCACACGAGTTTGTCCAGATAGGTCTGGATCTAACCAGAACTATCTGGTTCTGTGTGGCTAAATGAATATCAGTTTTTAAACAGCCTATGTGTTTGTTAGAGTTTTCTGGATAGTATCTATGAACTTTAGAATTTTGAATGAATTTTAGCATGTCACATTTTGTTTTTTCGTTGGCAAATGCTAATTAGTTCCACATGGAGACACAACAAGTACACATAAGTGTTTTCTGAGTAGAGTGCTACAGAAACTAGGTGAAAAATGATATTTGCAACTGTAAACATGACATTGAATTCACATACCCAAGAAAAAGACTTTGCTTTTCTCCAAAACCAGTTTCAACATCCTTTTCTGGGTCCTTTGCACACGAATTCCACACGTTTTTTCCAGATAGGTCTGGATCTAACCAGAAATATCCGGTTCTGTGTGGCTAAATGAATATCAGCTTTTAAACAGCCTGTGTGCTTGCTAGTGTTTTCTGGATAGTATCTATGAACTTTAGAGGTGTGAATGAATTTTAGCATGTTACATTTTGTTTTTTTGATGGCAAATGCTAATTAGTTCCACATGGAGACACAACTAGTACACATAAATGATTTCTGAGTAGAATGCTACACAAACTAGGTTAAAAATGATATTTGCGACTGTAAACATGACAGTGAATTCACATTCCCAAGAAAAAGACTTTGCTTTTCTCCAAAACCAGTTTGACTCTGCTTTTCTGGGTCTTTGCACTCAAATTCCACACGATTTTGTCCAGATAGGTCTGGATCTAACCAGAAATATCCGGTCTGTGTGGCTAAATGAATATCTGCTTTTCAACAGCCTGTGTGTTTGTTAGTGTTTTCTGGATAGTATCTATGAACTTTAGAGTTTTGAATGAATTTTAGCATGTTACATTTTGGTTTTTTGTTGGCAAACGCTAATTAGTTCCACATGGAGACACAACAAGTACACATAAGTGTTTTCTGAGTAGAATGAGGCAGAAACTTGGTTAAAAATGATATTTGCGACTGTAAATATGACAGTGAATTCAATTCCCAACATTAACACTTTGCTTTTCTCCTAAAGCAGTTTCAGCAATCTATTCGGTGTCCTTTGCACACGAATTCCAAATGAGTTTGTCCAGATAGGTCTGGATCTAACCAGAACTATCCGGTTCTGTGTGGGTAAATGAATATCAGCTTTTAAACAGCCTGTGTGTTTGTTAGTGTTCTGGATAGTATCTATGAACTTTAGAGTTCTGAATGAATTTTAGCATGTTACATTTTGTTTTTTTGTTGGCAAACGCTAATTAGTTCCACATGGAGACACAACAAGTACACATAAGTGTTTTCTGAGTAGAGTGCAACAGAAACTAGGTGAAAAATGATATTTGCGACTGTAAACATGACATTGAATTCACATTCCCAAGAAAAAGACTTTGCTTTTCTCCAAAACCAGTTTGACTCTGCTTTTCTGGGTCTTTGCATTCAAATTCCACACGAGTTTGTCCAGATAGGTCTGGATCTAAGCAGAACTATCCGGTTCTGTGTGGCTAAATGAATATAAGCTTTTAAACAGCCTGTGTGTTTGTTAGTGTTTTGTGGATAGTATCTATGAACTTTAGACTTCTGAATGAATTTTAGCATGTTACATTTTGTTTTTTTCTTGGCAAACGCTAATTAGTTCCACAAGGAGACACAACAAGTACACATAAGTGATTTCTGAGTAGAATGCTACACAAACTAGGTTAAAAATGATATTTGCGACTGTAAATATGACAGTGAATTCACATTCCCAAGAAAAAGACTTTGCTTTTCTCCAAAACCAGTTTGACTCTGCTTTTCTGGGTCTTTGCACTCAAATTCCACACGAGTTTGTCCAGATAGGTCTGGATCTAACCAGAACTATCCGGTTCTGTGTGATAAATGAATATCAGCTTTTAAACAGCCTGTGTGTTTTTTAGTGTTTTCTGGATAGTGTCTATGAACTTTAGAGTTATGAATGAATTTTAGCATGTTACATTTTGGTTTTTTGTTGGCAAACGCTAATTAGTTCCACATGGAGACACAACAAGTACACATAAGTGTTTTCTGAGTAGAGTGCTACAGAAATAGGTGAAAAATGATATTTGCGACTGTAAACATGACATTGAATTCACATTCCAAAGAAAAAGACTTTGCTTTTCTCCAAAACCTGTTTGACTCTGCTTTTCGGGGTCCTTAACATACGAATTCCACATGAGTTTGTCCAGATAGATCTGGATCTAACCAGAAATATCCGGTTCTGTGTGGCTAAATGAATATCAGCTTTTCAACAGCCTGTGTGTTTGTTAGTGTTTTCTCGATAGTACCTATGAACTTTAGAGTTCTGAATGAATTTTAGCATGTTACATTTTGGCTTTTTGTTGGCAAACGCTAATTAGTTCCACATGGAGACACAACAAGTACACATAAGTGATTTCTGAGTTGAATGCTATAGAAACTAGGCTAAAAATGATATTTGCGACTGTAAACATGACATTGAATTCACATTCCCAAGAAAAAGACTTTGCTTTTCTCCAAAAGCTGTTTGACTCTGTTTTCTGTGTCTTTAACACACGAATTCCACATGAGTTTGTCCAGATAGATCTGGATCTAACTAGAAATATCCGGTGCTGTGTGGCTAAATGAATATCAGCTTTTCAACAGCCTGTGTGTTTGTTAGTGTTTTCTGGATAATATCTATGAACTTTAGAGTTCTGAATGAATTTTAGCATGCTACATTTTTTTTGGTTGGCAAACGCTAATTAGTTCCACATGCAGACACAACAAGTACACATAAGTGTTTTCTGAGTAGAATGCTACAGAAACTAGGTTAAAAATGATATTTGCAAATGTAAACATGAGATTGAATTCACATTCCCAAGAAAAAACTTTGCTTTTCTCCAAAACCAGTTTCAACATCCTTTTCTGGGTCCTTTGCACACGAATTCCACATGTTTTTGTCCAGATAGGTCTGGATCTAACCAGAAATATCCGGTTCTGTGTGGCTAAATGAATATCAGCTTTTCAACAGCCTGTGTGTTTTTTAGTGTTTTCTGGATAGTATCTATGAACTTTAGAGTTCTGAATGAATTTTAGCATGTTACATTTTGGTTTTTTGTTGGCAAACGCTAATTAGTTCCACATGGAGACACAACAAGTACACATAATTGATTTCTGAGTAGAATGCTACAGAATCTAGGTTAAAAATTATATTTGCAAATGTAAACATGACATTGAATTCACATTCCCAAGAAAAAGACTTTGCTTTCCTCCTAAACCAGTTTGACTCTGCTTTTCGGGGTCCTTAACACACGAATTCCACATGAGTTTGTCCAGATAGATCTGGATCTAACCAGCAATATCCGGTTCCGTGTGGCTAAATGAATATCAGCTTTTCAACAGCCTGTGTGTTTGTTAGTGTTTTCTGGATAATATCTATGAACTTTAGAGTTCTGAATGAATTTTAGCATGCTACATTTTTTTTTGGTTGGCAAACGCTAATTAGTTCCACATGCAGACACAACCAGTACACATAAGTGTTTTCTGAGTAGAATGCTACAGAAACTAGGTTAAAAATGATATTTGCTAATGTAAACATGACATTGAATTCACATTCCAAAGAAAAAGACTTTGCTTTTCTCCAAAACCAGTTTCAACATCCTTTTTTGGGTCCTTTGCACACGAATTCCACATGTATTTGTCCAGATAGGTCTGGATCTAACCAGAAATATCCGGTTCTGTGTGGCTAAATGAATATCAGCTTTTCAACAGCCTGTGTGTTTGTTAGTGTTTTCTGGATAGTATCTATGAACTTTAGAGTTCTGAATGAATTTTAGCATGTTACATTTTGTTTTTTTGTTGGCAAACGCTAATTAGTTAGACATGGAGACACAACAAGTACACATAATTGATTTCTGAGTAGAATGCTACAGAATCTAGGTTAAAAATTATATTTGCAAATGTAAACATGACATTGAATTCACATTCCCAAGAAAAAGACTTTGCTTTTCTCCAAAACCAGTTTCAACATCCTTTTCTGGGTCCTTTGCACACGAATTCCACATGTATTTGTCCAGATAGGTCTGGATCTAACCAGAAATATCCGGTTCTGTGTGGCTAAATGAATATCAGCTTTTCAACAGCCTGTGTGTTGTTAGTGTTTTCTGGATAGTATCTATGAACTTTAGAGTTCTGAATGAATTTTAGCTTGTTACATTTTGTTTTTTGTTGCAAACGCTAATTAGTTCCACATGGAGACACAACAAGTACACATAATTGATTTCTGAGTAGAATGCTACAGAAACTAGGTGAAAAATGATATTTGCAACTGTAAAATGACCTTGAATTCACATTCCCAAGAAAAAGACTTTGCTTTTCTCCAAAACCTGTTTGACTCTGTTTTCTGTGTCCTTAACACACGAATTCCACATTAGTTTGTCCAGATAGATCTGGATCTAACCAGAAATATCCAGGTCTGTGTGGCTAAATGAATATCAGCTTTTAAACAGCCTCTGTGTTGTTAGTGTTTTCTGGATAGTGTCTATGAACTTTAGAGTTCTGAATGAATTTTAGCATGTTACATTTTGTTTTTTTGTTGGCAAACGCTAATTAGTTCCACATGGAGACACAACAAGTACACATAAGTGTTTTCTGAGTAGAGTGCTACAGAAACTAGTTGAAAAATGATATTTGCGACTGTAAACATGACATTGAATTCACATTCCCAAGAAAAAGACTTTGCTTTTCTCCAAAACCTGTTTGACTCTGCTTTTCGGGGTCCTTAACACACGAATTCCACATGAGTTTGTCCAGATAGATCTGGATCTAACCAGAAATATCCGGTTCTGTGTGGCTAAATGAATATCAGCTTTTTAACAGCCTGTGTGTTTGTTAGTATTTTCTGGATAGTATCTATGAACTTTAGAGTTCTGAATGAATTTTAGCATGTTACATTTTGGTTTTTTGTTGGCAAACGCTAATTTTTTCCACATGGAGACACAACAAGTACACATAAGTGATTTCTGAGTTGAATGCTATAGAAACTAGGCTAAAAATGATATTTGCGACTGTAAACATGACATTGAATTCACATTCCCAAGAAAAAGACTTTGCTTTTCTCCAAAACCTGTTTGACTCTGCTTTTCGGGGTCCTTAACACACGAATTCCACATGAGTTTGTCCAGATAGATCTGGATCTAACCAGAAATATCCGGTTCTGTGTGGCTAAATGAATATCAGCTTTTCAACAGCCTGTGTGTTTGTTAGTATTTTCTGGATAGTATCTATGAACTTCAGAGTTCTGAATGAATTTTAGCATGTTACATTTTGGTTTTTTGTTGGCAAACGCTAATTAGTTCCACATGGAGACACAACAAGTACACATAAGTGATTTCTGAGTTGAATGCTATAGAAACTAGGCTAAAAATGATATTTGCGACTGTAAACATGACATTGAATTCACATTCCCAAGAAAAAGACTTTGCTTTTCTCCAAAACCTGTTTGACTCTGTTTTCTGTGTCTTTAACACACGAATTCCACATGAGTTTGTCCAGATAGATCTGGATCTAACTAGAAATATCCGGTTCTGTGTGGCTAAATGAATATCAGCTTTTCAACAGCCTGTGTGTTTGTTAGTGTTTTCTGGATAATATCTATGAACTTTAGAGTTCTGAATGAATTTTAGCATGCTACATTTTTTTTTGGTTGGCAAACGCTAATTAGTTCCACATGCAGACACAACAAGTACACATAAGTGATTTCTGAGTAGAATGCTACACAAACTAGGTTAAAAATGATATTTGCAAATGTAAACATGACATTGAATTCACATTCCCAAGAAAAAGACTTTGCTTTTCTCCAAAACCAGTTTCAACATCCTTTTCTGGGTCCTTTGCACATGAATTCCACATGTTTTTGTCCAGATAGGTCTGGATCTAACCAGAAATATCCGGTTCTGTGTGGCTAAATGAATATCAGCTTTTCAACAGCCTGTGTGTTTGTTAGTGTTTTCTGGATAGTATCTATGAACTTTAGAGTTCTGAATGAATTTTAGCATGTTACATTTCGTTTTTTTGTTGGCAAACGCTAATTAGTTCCACATGGAGACACAACAAGTACACATAATTGATTTCTGAGTAGAATGCTACAGAATCTAGGTTAAAAATTATATTTGCAAATGTAAACATGACATTGAATTCACATTCCCAAGAAAAAGACTTTGCTTTTCTCCAAAACCAGTTTCAACATCCTTTTCTGGGTCCTTTGCACACGAATTCCACATGTATTTGTCCTGATAGGTCTGGATCTAACCAGAAATATCCGGTTCTGTGTGGCTAAATGAATATCAGCTTTTCAACAGCCTGTGTGTTTGTTAGTGTTTTCTGGATAGTATCTATGAACTTTAGAGTTCTGAATGAATTTTAGCTTGTTACATTTTGTTTTTTGTTGGCAAATGCTAATTAGTTCCACATGGAGACACAACAAGTACACATAATTGATTTCTGAGTAGAATGCTACAGAAACTAGGTTAAAAATGATATTTGCGACTGTAAACATGACCTTGATTTCACATTCCCAAGAAAAAGACTTTGCTTTTCTCCAAAACCTGTTTGACTCTGCTTTTCGGGGTCCTTAACACACGAATTCCACATGAGTTTGTCCAGATAGATCTGGATCTAACCAGAAATATCCAGGTCTGTGTGGCTAAATGAATATCAGCTTTTAAACAGCCTGTGTGTTGTTAGTGTTTTCTGGATAGTGTCTATGAACTTTAGAGTTCTGAATGAATTTTAGCATGTTACATTTTGTTTTTTTGTTGGCAAACGCTAATTAGTTCCACATGGAGACACAACAAGTACACATAAGTGTTTTCTGAGTAGAGTGCTACAGAAACTAGGTTAAAAATGATATTTGCAAATGTAAACATGACATTGAATTCACATTCCCAAGAAAAAGACTTTGCTTCTCTCCAAAACCTGTTTGACTCTGTTTTCTGTGTCTTTAACACACGAATTCCACATGAGTTTGTCCAGATAGATCTGGATCTAACTAGAAATATCCGGTTCTGGGTGGCTAAATGAATATCAGCTTTTAAACAGCCTGTGTGTTTGTTAGTGTTTTCTGGATAATATCTATGAACTTTAGAGTTCTGAATGAATTTTAGCATGCTACATTTTTTTTTGGTTGGCAAACGCTAATTAGTTCCACATGCAGACACAACAAGTACACATAAGTGTTTTCTGAGTAGAATGCTACAGAAACTAGGTTAAAAATGATATTTGCAAATGTAAACATGACATTGAATTCACATTCCCAAGAAAAAGACTTTGCTTTTCTCCAAAACCAGTTTCAACATCCTTTTCTGGGTCCTTTGCACATGAATTCCACATGTTTTTGTCCAGATAGGTCTGGATCTAACCAGAAATATCCGGTTCTGTGTGGCTAAATGAATATCAGCTTTTCAACAGCCTGTGTGTTTGTTAGTGTTTTCTGGATAGTATCTATGAACTTTAGAGTTCTGAATGAATTTTAGCATGTTATATTTTGGTTTTTTGTTGGCAAACGCTAATTAGTTCCACATGGAGACACAACAAGTACACATAATTGATTTCTGAGTAGAATGCTACAGAATCTAGGTTAAAAACGATATTTGCGACTGTAAACATGGCATTGAATTCACATTCCCAAGAAACTGACTTTGCTTTTCTCCAAAACCTGTTTAACTCTGCTTTTCGGGGTCCTTAACACACGAATTCCACATGAGTTTGTCCAGATAGATCTGGATCTAACCAGAAATATCCAGTTCTTTGTGGCTAAATGAATATCAGCTTTTAAACAGCCTGTGTGTTGTTAGTGTTTTCTGGATAGTGTCTATGAACTTTAGAGTTCTGAATGAATTTTAGCATGTTACATTTTGTTTTTTTGTTGGCAAACGCTAATTAGTTCCACATGGAGACACAACAAGTACACATAATTGATTTCTGAGTAGAATGCTACAGAAACTAGGTGAAAAATAATATTTGCGACTGTAAACATGTCATTGAATTCACATTCCCAAGAAAAAGACTTTGCTTTTCTCCAAAACCAGTTTGACTCTGCTTTTCGGGGTCCTTAACAAACGAATTCCACATGAGTTTGTCCAGATAGATCTGGATCTAACCAGAAATATCCGGTTCTGTGTGGCTAAATGAATATCAGCTTTTCAACAGCCTGTGTGTTTGTTAGTGTTTTCTGGAAAGTATCTATGAACTTTAGAGTTCTGAATGAATTTTAGCATATTACATTTTGTTTTTTTGTTGGCAAACGCTAATTAGTTCCACATGCAGACACAACAAGTACACATAAGTGTTTTCTGAGTAGAATGCTACAGAAACCAGGTTACAAATGATATTTGCAAATGTAAACATGACATTGAATTCACATTCCCAAGAAAAAGACTTTGCTTTTCTCCAAAACCAGTTTCAACATCCTTTTCTGGGTCCTTTGCACACGAATTCCCCATGTTTTTGTCCAGATAGGTCTGGATCTAACCAGAAATATCCAGTTCTGGGTGGCTAAATGAATATCAGCTTTTCAACAGCCTGTGTGTTTGTTAGTGTTTTCTGGATAGTATCTATGAACTTTAGAGTTCTGAATGAATTTTAGCATGTTATATTTTGGTTTTTTGTTGGCAAACGCTAATTAGTTCCACATGGAGACACAACAAGTACACATAATTGATTTCTGAGTAGAATGCTACAGAATCTAGGTTAAAAATGATATTTGCGACTGTAAACATGACATTGAATTCACATTCCCAAGAAACAGACTTTGCTTTTCTCCAAAACCTGTTTAACTCTGCCTTTCGGGGTCCTTAACACATGAATTCCACATTAGTTTGTGCAGATAGATCTGGATCTAACCAGAAATATCCAGTTCTGTGTGGCTAAATGAATATCAGCTTTTAAACAGCCTGTGTGTTGTTAGTGTTTTCTGGATAGTGTCTATGAACTTTAGAGTTCTGAATGAATTTTAGCATGTTACATTTTGGTTTTTTGTTGGCAAACGCTAATTAGTTCCACATGGAGACACAACAAGTACACATAAGTGATTTCTGAGTAGAATGCTATAGAAAGTAGGCTAAAAATGATATTTGCGACTGTAAACATGACATTGAATTCACATTCCCAAGAAAAAGACTTTGCTTTTCTCCAAAACCTGTTTGACTCTGTTTTCGGTGTCCTTAACACACGAATTCCACATGAGTTTGTCCAGAAAGATCTGGATCTAACTAGAAATATCTGGTTCTGGGTGGCTAAATGAATATCTGCTTTTAAACAGCCTGTGTGTTTGTTAGTGTTTTCTGGATAGTATCTATGAACTCTAGATTTCTGAATGAATTTTAGCATGCTACATTTTTTTTTTGGTTGGCAAAAGCTAATTAGTTCCACATGGAGACACAACAAGTACACATAATTGATTTCTGAGTAGAATGCTACAGAATCTAGGTTAAAAATGATATTTGCGACTGTAAACATGACATTGAATTCACATTCCCAAGAAAAAGACTTTGCTTTTCTCCAAAACCAGTTTGACTCTGCTTTTCGGGGTCCTTAACAAACGAATTCCACATGAGTTTGTCCAGATAGATCTGGATCTAACCAGAAATATCCGGTTCTGTGTGGCTAAATCAATATCAGCTTTTCAACAGCCTGTGTGTTTGTTAGTGTTTTCTGGATAGTATCTATGAACTTTAGAGTTCTGAATGAATTTTAGCATGTTACATTTTGGTTTTTTGTTGGCAAACGCTAATTAGTTCCACATGGAGACACAACAAGTACACATAATTGATTTCTGAGTAGAATGCTACAGAATCTAGGTTAAAAACGATATTTGCGACTGTAAACATGGCATTGAATTCACATTCCCAAGAAACAGACTTTGCTTTTCTCCAAAACCTGTTTAACTCTGCTTTTCGGGGTCCTTAACACACGAATTCCACATGAGTTTGTCCAGATAGATCTGGATCTAACCAGAAATATCCAGTTCTTTGTGGCTAAATGAATATCAGCTTTTAAACAGCCTGTGTGTTGTTAGTGTTTTCTGGATAGTGTCTATGAACTTTAGAGTTCTGAATGAATTTTAGCATGTTACATTTTGTTTTTTTGTTGGCAAACGCTAATTAGTTCCACATGGAGACACAACAAGTACACATAATTGATTTCTGAGTAGAATGCTACAGAAACTAGGTGAAAAATGATATTTGCGACTGTAAACATGACATTGAATTCACATTCCCAAGAAAAAGACTTTGCTTTTCTCCAAAACCAGTTTGACTCTGCTTTTCGGGGTCCTTAACAAACGAATTCCACATGAGTTTGTCCAGATAGATCTGGATCTAACCAGAAATATCCGGTTCTGTGTGGCTAAATGAATATCAGCTTTTCAACAGCCTGTGTGTTTGTTAGTGTTTTCTGGAAAGTATCTATGAACTTTAGAGTTCTGAATGAATTTTAGCATATTACATTTTGTTTTTTTGTTGGCAAACGCTAATTAGTTCCACATGGAGACACAACAAGTACACATAAGTGTTTTCTGAGTAGAATGCTACAGAAACCAGGTTACAAATGATATTTGCAAATGTAAACATGACATTGAATTCACATTCCCAAGAAAAAGACTTTGCTTTTCTCCAAAACCAGTTTCAACATCCTTTTCTGGGTCCTTTGCACACGAATTCCCCATGTTTTTGTCCAGATAGGTCTGGATCTAACCAGAAATATCCAGTTCTGGGTGGCTAAATGAATATCAGCTTTTCAACAGCCTGTGTGTTTGTTAGTGTTTTCTGGATAGTATCTATGAACTTTAGAGTTCTGAATGAATTTTAGCATGTTATATTTTGGTTTTTTGTTGGCAAACGCTAATTAGTTCCACATGGAGACACAACAAGTACACATAATTGATTTCTGAGTAGAATGCTACAGAATCTAGGTTAAAAATGATATTTGCGACTGTAAACATGACATTGAATTCACATTCCCAAGAAACAGACTTTGCTTTTCTCCAAAACCTGTTTAACTCTGCCTTTCGGGGTCCTTAACACATGAATTCCACATTAGTTTGTCCAGATAGATCTGGATCTAACCAGAAATATCCAGTTCTGTGTGGCTAAATGAATATCAGCTTTTAAACAGCCTGTGTGTTGTTAGTGTTTTCTGGATAGTGTCTATGAACTTTAGAGTTCTGAATGAATTTTAGCATGTTACATTTTGGTTTTTTGTTGGCAAACGCTAATTAGTTCCACATGGAGACACAACAAGTACACATAAGTGATTTGTGAGTAGAATGCTATAGAAAGTAGGCTAAAAATTATATTTGCGACTGTAAACATGACATTGAATTCACATTCCCAAGAAAAAGACTTTGCTTTTCTCCAAAACCTGTTTGACTCTGTTTTCGGTGTCCTTAACACATGAATTCCACATGAGTTTGTCCAGAAAGATCTGGATCTAACTAGAAATATCCTGTTTGTGTGGCTAAATGAATATCTGCTTTTAAACAGCCTGTGTGTTTGTTAGTGTTTTCTGGATAGTATCTATGAACTCTAGATTTCTGAATGAATTTTAGCATGCTACATTTTTTTTTTGGTTGGCAAATGCTAATTAGTTCCACATGGAGACACAACAAGTACACATAATTGATTTCTGAGTAGAATGCTACAGAATCTAGGTTAAAAATGATATTTGCGACTGTAAACATGACATTGAATTCACATTCCCAAGAAAAAGACTTTGCTTTTCTCCAAAACCAGTTTGACTCTGCTTTTCGGGGTCCTTAACAAACGAATTCCACATGAGTTTGTCCAGATAGATCTGGATCTAACCAGAAATATCCGGTTCTGTGTGGCTAAATCAATATCAGCTTTTCAACAGCCTGTGTGTTTGTTAGTGTTTTCTGGATAGTATCTATGAACTTTAGAGTTCTGAATGAATTTTAGCATGTTACATTTTGGTTTTTTGTTGGCAAACGCTAATTAGTTCCACATGGAGACACAACAAGTACACATATGTGTTTTCTGAGTAGAGTGCTACAGAAACTAGGTGAAAAATGATATTTGCTACTGTAAACATGACATTGAATTCACATTCCCAAGAAAAAGACTTTGCTTTTCTCCAAAACCTGTTTGACTCTGCTTTTCGGGGTCCTTAACACACGAATTCCACATGAGTTTGTCCAGATAGATCTGGATCTAACCAGCAATATCCGGTTCTGTGTGGGTAAATGAATATCAGCTTTTCAACAGCCTGTGTGTTGTTAGTGTTTTCTGGATAGTGTCTATGAACTTTAGAGTTCTGAATGAATTTTAGCATGTTACATTTTGTTTTTTTGTTGGCAAACGCTAATTAGTTCCACATGGAGACACAACAAGTACACATAAGTGTTTTCTGAGTAGAATGCTACAGAAACCAGGTTACAAATGATATTTGCAAACGTAAACATGACATTGAATTCACATTCCCAAGAAAAAGACTTTGCTTTTCTCCAAAACCAGTTTCAACATCCTTTTCTGGGTCCTTTGCACACGAATTCCACATGTATTTGTCCAGATAGGTCTGGATCTAACCAGCAATATCCGGTTCCGTGTGGCTAAATGAATATCAGCTTTGCAACAGCCTGTGTGTTTGTTAGTGTTTTCTGGATAGTATCTATGAACTTTAGAGTTCTGAATGAATTTTAGCATGCTACATTTTGTTATTTTGTTGGCAAACGCTAATTAGTTCCACATGGAGACACAACAAGTACACATAATTGATTTCTGAGTAGAATGCTACAGAAACTAGGTTAAAAACGATATTTGGGACTGTAAACATGACATTGAATTCACATTCCCAAGAAAAAGACTTTGCTTTTCTCCAAAACCAGTTTGACTCTGCTTTTCGGGGTCCTTAACACACGAATTCCACATGAGTTTGTCCAGATACATCTGGATCTAACCAGCAATATCCGGTTCCGTGTGGCTAAATGAATATCAGCTTTGCAACAGCCTGTGTGTTTGTTAGTGTTTTCTGGATAGTATCTATGAACTTTAGAGTTCTGAATGAATTTTAGCATGTTACATTTTGTTTTTTTGTTGGCAAATGCTAATTAGTTCCACATGGAGACACAACAAGTACACATAAGTGTTTTCTGAGTAGAGTGCTACAGAAACTAGGTGAAAAATGATATTTGCTACTGTAAACATGACATTGAATTCACATTCCCAAGAAAAAGACTTTGCTTTCTCCAAAACCAGTTTAACTCTGCATTTCGGGGTCCTTAACACACGAATTCCACATGAGTTTGTCGAGATAGATCTGGATCTAACCAGAAATATCCAGTTCTGTGTGGCTAAATGAATATGGGCTTTACAACAGCCTGTGTGTTTGTTAGTGTATTCTGGATAGTATCTATGAACTTTAGAGTTCTGAATGAATTTTAGCATGTTACATTTTGTTTTTTTGTTGGCAAACGCTAATTAGTTACATGGAGACACAACAAGTACACATAAGTGTTTTCTGAGTAGAGTGCTACAGAAACTAGGTTAAAAATGATATTTGCGACTGTAAACATGACATTGAATTCACATTCCCAAGAAAAAGAATTTGCTTTTCTCCAAAACCAGTTTCAATATCCTTTTCTGGGTCCTTTGCACACGAATTCCACACGTTTTTGTCCAGATAGATCTGGATCTAACTAGAAATATCCGGTTCTGGGTGGCTCAATGAATATCAGCTTTTAAACAGCCTGTGTGTTTGTTAGTGTTTTCTGGATAATATCTATGAACTTAGAGTTCTGAATGAATTTTAGCATGCTACATTTTTTTTTGGTTGACAACCCTAATTAGTTCCACATGGAGACACAACAAGTACACATAAGTGTTTTCTGAGGAGAATGCTACAGAAACTAGGTTAAAAATGATATTTGCAAATGTAAACATGACATTGAATTCACATTCCCAAGAAAAAGACTTTGCTTTTCTCCAAAACCAGTTTCAACATCCTTTTCTGGGTGCTTTGCACACGAATTCCACATGTTTTTGTCCAGATAGGTCTGCATCTAACCAGAAATATCCGGTTCTGTGTGGCTAAATGAATATCAGCTTTTCAACAGCCTGTGTGTTTGTTAGTGTTTTCTGGATAGTATCTATGAACTTTAGAGTTCTGAATGAATTTTAGCATGTTACATTTTGTTTTTTTGTTGGCACACGCTAATTAGTTCCACATGGAGACACAACAAGTACACATAATTGATTTCTGAGTAGAATGCTACAGAATCTAGGTTAAAATTATATTTGCAAATGTAAACATGACATTGAATTCACATTCCCAAGAAAAAGACTTTGCTTTTCTCCAAAACCAGTTTGACTCTGCTTTTCGGGGTCCTTAACACACGAATTCCACATGAGTTTGTCCAGATAGATCTGGATCTAACCAGCAATATCCGGTTCCGTGTGGCTAAATGAATATCAGCTTTGCAACAGCCTGTGTGTTTGTTAGTGTTTTCTGGATAGTATCTATGAACTTTAGAGTTTTGAATGAATTTTAGCATGTTACATTTTGTTTTTTTGTTGGCAAACGCTAATTAGTTCCACATGGAGACACAACAAGTACACATAAGTGTTTTCTGAGTAGAGTGCTACAGAAACTAGGTTAAAAATGATATTTGCAAATGTAAACATGACATTGAATTCACATTCCCAAGAAAAAGACTTTGCTTCTCTCCAAAACCTGTTTGACTCTGTTTTCTGTGTCTTTAACACACGAATTCCACATGAGTTTGTCCAGATAGATCTGGATCTAACTAGAAATATCCGGTTCTGGGTGGCTAAATGAATATCAGCTTTTAAACAGCCTGTGTGTTTGTTAGTGTTTTCTGGATAATATCTATGAACTTTAGAGTTCTGAATGAATTTTAGCATGCTACATTTTTTTTTGGTTGGCAAAGGCTAATTAGTTCCACATGCAGACACAACAAGTACACATAAGTGTTTTCTGAGTAGAATGCTACAGAAACTAGGTTAAAAATGATATTTGCAAATGTAAACATGACATTGAATTCACATTCCCAAGAAAAAGACTTTGCTTTTCTCCAAAACCAGTTTCAACATCCTTTTCTGGGTCCTTTGCACATGAATTCCACATGTTTTTGTCCAGATAGGTCTGGATCTAACCAGAAATATCCGGTTCTGTGTGGCTAAATGAATATCAGCTTTTCAACAGCCTGTGTGTTTGTTAGTGTTTTCTGGATAGTATCTATGAACTTTAGAGTTCTGAATGAATTTTAGCATGTTATATTTTGTTTTTTTGTTGGCAAACGCTAATTAGTTCCACATGGAGACACAACAAGTACACATAATTGATTTCTGAGTAGAATGCTACAGAATCTAGGTTAAATACGATATTTGCGACTGTAAACATGACATTGAATTCACATTCCCAAGAAACAGACTTTGCTTTTCTCCAAAACCTGTTTAACTCTGCTTTTCGGGGTCCTTAACTCACGAATTCCACATGAGTTTGTCCAGATAGATCTGGATCTAACCAGAAATATCCAGTTCTGTGTGGCTAAATGAATATCAGCTTTTAAACAGCCTGTGTGTTGTTAGTGTTTTCTGGATAGTGTCTATGAACTTTAGAGTTCTGAATGAATTTTAGCATGTTACATTTTGTTTTTTTGTTGGCAAACGCTAATTAGTTCCACATGGAGACACAACAAGTACACATAATTGATTTCTGAGTAGAATGCTACAGAAACTAGGTGAAAAATGATATTTGCGACTGTAAACATGACATTGAATTCACATTCCCAAGAAAAAGACTTTGCTTTTCTCCAAAACCAGTTTGACTCTGCTTTTCGGGGTCCTTAACAAACGAATTCCACATGAGTTTGTCCAGATAGATCTGGATCTAACCAGAAATATCCGGTTCTGTGTGGCTAAATGAATATCAGCTTTTCAACAGCCTGTGTGTTTGTTAGTGTTTTCTGGAAAGTATCTATGAACTTTAGAGTTCTGAATGAATTTTAGCATATTACATTTTGTTTTTTTGTTGGCAAACGCTAATTAGTTCCACATGGAGACACAACAAGTACACATAAGTGTTTTCTGAGTAGAATGCTACAGAAACCAGGTTACAAATGATATTTGCAAATGTAAACATGACATTGAATTCACATTCCCAAGAAAAAGACTTTGCTTTTCTCCAAAACCAGTTTCAACATCCTTTTCTGGGTCCTTTGCACACGAATTCCACATGTTTTTGTCCAGATAGGTCTGGATCTAACCAGAAATATCCAGTTCTGGGTGGCTAAATGAATATCAGCTTTTCAACAGCCTGTGTGTTTGTTAGTGTTTTCTGGATAGTATCTATGAACTTTAGAGTTCTGAATGAATTTTAGCATGTTATATTTTGGTTTTTTGTTGGCAAACGCTAATTAGTTCCACATGGAGACACAACAAGTACACATAATTGATTTCTGAGTAGAATGCTACAGAATCTAGGTTAAAAATGATATTTGCGACTGTAAACATGACATTGAATTCACATTCCCAAGAAACAGACTTTGCTTTTCTCCACAACCTGTTTAACTCTGCCTTTCGGGGTCCTTAACACATGAATTCCACATTAGTTTGTCCAGATAGATCTGGATCTAACCAGAAATATCCAGTTCTGTGTGGCTAAATGAATATCAGCTTTTAAACAGCCTGTGTGTTGTTAGTGTTTTCTGGATAGTGTCTATGAACTTTAGAGTTCTGAATGAATTTTAGCATGTTACATTTTGGTTTTTTGTTGGCAAACGCTAATTAGTTCCACATGGAGACACAACAAGTACACATAAGTGATTTCTGCGTAGAATGCTATAGAAAGTAGGCTAAAAATGATATTTGCGACTGTAAACATGACATTGAATTCACATTCCCAAGAAAAAGACTTTGCTTTTCTCCAAAACCTGTTTGACTCTGTTTTCGGTGTCCTTAACACACGAATTCCACATGAGTTTGTCCAGAAAGATCTGGATCTAACTAGAAATATCTGGTTCTGGGTGGCTAAATGAATATCTGCTTTTCAACAGCCTGTGTGTTTGTTAGTGTTTTCTGGATAGTATCTATGAACTCTAGATTTCTGAATGAATTTTAGCATGCTACATTTTTTTTTTTGGTTGGCAAACGCTAATTAGTTCCACATGGAGACACAACAAGTACACATAAGTGTTTTCTGAGTAGAGTGCTACAGAAACTAGGTGAAAAATGATATTTGCTACTGTAAACATGACATTGAATTCACATTCCCAAGAAAAAGACTTTGCTTTCTCCAAAACCAGTTTAACTCTGCATTTCGGGGTCCTTAACACACGAATTCCACATGAGTTTGTCGAGATAGATCTGGATCTAACCAGAAATATCCAGTTCTGTGTGGCTAAATGAATATGGGCTTTACAACAGCCTGTGTGTTTGTTAGTGTATTCTGGATAGTATCTATGAACTTTAGAGTTCTGAATGAATTTTAGCATGTTACATTTTGTTTTTTTGTTGGCAAACGCTAATTAGTTACATGGAGACACAACAAGTACACATAAGTGTTTTCTGAGTAGAGTGCTACAGAAACTAGGTTAAAAATGATATTTGCGACTGTAAACATGACATTGAATTCACATTCCCAAGAAAAAGAATTTGCTTTTCTCCAAAACCAGTTTCAATATCCTTTTCTGGGTCCTTTGCACACGAATTCCACACGTTTTTGTCCAGATAGATCTGGATCTAACTAGAAATATCCGGTTCTGGGTGGCTCAATGAATATCAGCTTTTAAACAGCCTGTGTGTTTGTTAGTGTTTTCTGGATAATATCTATGAACTTAGAGTTCTGAATGAATTTTAGCATGCTACATTTTTTTTTGGTTGACAACCCTAATTAGTTCCACATGGAGACACAACAAGTACACATAAGTGTTTTCTGAGGAGAATGCTACAGAAACTAGGTTAAAAATGATATTTGCAAATGTAAACATGACATTGAATTCACATTCCCAAGAAAAAGACTTTGCTTTTCTCCAAAACCAGTTTCAACATCCTTTTCTGGGTGCTTTGCACACGAATTCCACATGTTTTTGTCCAGATAGGTCTGCATCTAACCAGAAATATCCGGTTCTGTGTGGCTAAATGAATATCAGCTTTTCAACAGCCTGTGTGTTTGTTAGTGTTTTCTGGATAGTATCTATGAACTTTAGAGTTCTGAATGAATTTTAGCATGTTACATTTTGTTTTTTTGTTGGCACACGCTAATTAGTTCCACATGGAGACACAACAAGTACACATAATTGATTTCTGAGTAGAATGCTACAGAATCTAGGTTAAAATTATATTTGCAAATGTAAACATGACATTGAATTCACATTCCCAAGAAAAAGACTTTGCTTTTCTCCAAAACCAGTTTGACTCTGCTTTTCGGGGTCCTTAACACACGAATTCCACATGAGTTTGTCCAGATAGATCTGGATCTAACCAGCAATATCCGGTTCCGTGTGGCTAAATGAATATCAGCTTTGCAACAGCCTGTGTGTTTGTTAGTGTTTTCTGGATAGTATCTATGAACTTTAGAGTTTTGAATGAATTTTAGCATGTTACATTTTGTTTTTTTGTTGGCAAACGCTAATTAGTTCCACATGGAGACACAACAAGTACACATAAGTGTTTTCTGAGTAGAGTGCTACAGAAACTAGGTTAAAAATGATATTTGCAAATGTAAACATGACATTGAATTCACATTCCCAAGAAAAAGACTTTGCTTCTCTCCAAAACCTGTTTGACTCTGTTTTCTGTGTCTTTAACACACGAATTCCACATGAGTTTGTCCAGATAGATCTGGATCTAACTAGAAATATCCGGTTCTGGGTGGCTAAATGAATATCAGCTTTTAAACAGCCTGTGTGTTTGTTAGTGTTTTCTGGATAATATCTATGAACTTTAGAGTTCTGAATGAATTTTAGCATGCTACATTTTTTTTTGGTTGGCAAAGGCTAATTAGTTCCACATGCAGACACAACAAGTACACATAAGTGTTTTCTGAGTAGAATGCTACAGAAACTAGGTTAAAAATGATATTTGCAAATGTAAACATGACATTGAATTCACATTCCCAAGAAAAAGACTTTGCTTTTCTCCAAAACCAGTTTCAACATCCTTTTCTGGGTCCTTTGCACATGAATTCCACATGTTTTTGTCCAGATAGGTCTGGATCTAACCAGAAATATCCGGTTCTGTGTGGCTAAATGAATATCAGCTTTTCAACAGCCTGTGTGTTTGTTAGTGTTTTCTGGATAGTATCTATGAACTTTAGAGTTCTGAATGAATTTTAGCATGTTATATTTTGTTTTTTTGTTGGCAAACGCTAATTAGTTCCACATGGAGACACAACAAGTACACATAATTGATTTCTGAGTAGAATGCTACAGAATCTAGGTTAAATACGATATTTGCGACTGTAAACATGACATTGAATTCACATTCCCAAGAAACAGACTTTGCTTTTCTCCAAAACCTGTTTAACTCTGCTTTTCGGGGTCCTTAACTCACGAATTCCACATGAGTTTGTCCAGATAGATCTGGATCTAACCAGAAATATCCAGTTCTGTGTGGCTAAATGAATATCAGCTTTTAAACAGCCTGTGTGTTGTTAGTGTTTTCTGGATAGTGTCTATGAACTTTAGAGTTCTGAATGAATTTTAGCATGTTACATTTTGTTTTTTTGTTGGCAAACGCTAATTAGTTCCACATGGAGACACAACAAGTACACATAATTGATTTCTGAGTAGAATGCTACAGAAACTAGGTGAAAAATGATATTTGCGACTGTAAACATGACATTGAATTCACATTCCCAAGAAAAAGACTTTGCTTTTCTCCAAAACCAGTTTGACTCTGCTTTTCGGGGTCCTTAACAAACGAATTCCACATGAGTTTGTCCAGATAGATCTGGATCTAACCAGAAATATCCGGTTCTGTGTGGCTAAATGAATATCAGCTTTTCAACAGCCTGTGTGTTTGTTAGTGTTTTCTGGAAAGTATCTATGAACTTTAGAGTTCTGAATGAATTTTAGCATATTACATTTTGTTTTTTTGTTGGCAAACGCTAATTAGTTCCACATGGAGACACAACAAGTACACATAAGTGTTTTCTGAGTAGAATGCTACAGAAACCAGGTTACAAATGATATTTGCAAATGTAAACATGACATTGAATTCACATTCCCAAGAAAAAGACTTTGCTTTTCTCCAAAACCAGTTTCAACATCCTTTTCTGGGTCCTTTGCACACGAATTCCACATGTTTTTGTCCAGATAGGTCTGGATCTAACCAGAAATATCCAGTTCTGGGTGGCTAAATGAATATCAGCTTTTCAACAGCCTGTGTGTTTGTTAGTGTTTTCTGGATAGTATCTATGAACTTTAGAGTTCTGAATGAATTTTAGCATGTTATATTTTGGTTTTTTGTTGGCAAACGCTAATTAGTTCCACATGGAGACACAACAAGTACACATAATTGATTTCTGAGTAGAATGCTACAGAATCTAGGTTAAAAATGATATTTGCGACTGTAAACATGACATTGAATTCACATTCCCAAGAAACAGACTTTGCTTTTCTCCACAACCTGTTTAACTCTGCCTTTCGGGGTCCTTAACACATGAATTCCACATTAGTTTGTCCAGATAGATCTGGATCTAACCAGAAATATCCAGTTCTGTGTGGCTAAATGAATATCAGCTTTTAAACAGCCTGTGTGTTGTTAGTGTTTTCTGGATAGTGTCTATGAACTTTAGAGTTCTGAATGAATTTTAGCATGTTACATTTTGGTTTTTTGTTGGCAAACGCTAATTAGTTCCACATGGAGACACAACAAGTACACATAAGTGATTTCTGCGTAGAATGCTATAGAAAGTAGGCTAAAAATGATATTTGCGACTGTAAACATGACATTGAATTCACATTCCCAAGAAAAAGACTTTGCTTTTCTCCAAAACCTGTTTGACTCTGTTTTCGGTGTCCTTAACACACGAATTCCACATGAGTTTGTCCAGAAAGATCTGGATCTAACTAGAAATATCTGGTTCTGGGTGGCTAAATGAATATCTGCTTTTCAACAGCCTGTGTGTTTGTTAGTGTTTTCTGGATAGTATCTATGAACTCTAGATTTCTGAATGAATTTTAGCATGCTACATTTTTTTTTTTGGTTGGCAAACGCTAATTAGTTCCACATGGAGACACAACAAGTACACATAATTGATTTCTGAGTAGAATGCTACAGAATCTAGGTTAAAAATGATATTTGCGACTGTAAACATGACATTGAATTCACATTCCCAAGAAAAAGACTTTGCTTTTCTCCAAAACCAGTTTGACTCTGCTTTTCGGGGTCATTAACAAACGAATTCCACATGAGTTTGTCCAGATAGATCTGGATCTAACCAGAAATATCCGGTTCTGTGTGGCTAAATCAATATCAGCTTTTCAACAGCCTGTGTGTTTGTTAGTGTTTTCTGGATAGTATCTATGAACTTTAGAGTTCTGAATGAATTTTAGCATGTTACATTTTGGTTTTTTGTTGGCAAACGCTAATTAGTTCCACATGGAGACACAACAAGTACACATATGTGTTTTCTGAGTAGAGTGCTACAGAAACTAGGTGAAAAATGATATTTGCTACTGTAAACATGACATTGAATTCACATTCCCAAGAAAAAGACTTTGCTTTTCTCCAAAACCTGTTTGACTCTGCTTTTCGGGGTCCTTAACACACGAATTCCACATGAGTTTGTCCAGATAGATCTGGATCTAACCAGCAATATCCGGTTCTGTGTGGGTAAATGAATATCAGCTTTTCAACAGCCTGTGTGTTGTTAGTGTTTTCTGGATAGTGTCTATGAACTTTAGAGTTCTGAATGAATTTTAGCATGTTACATTTTGTTTTTTTGTTGGCAAACGCTAATTAGTTCCACATGGAGACACAACAAGTACACATAAGTGTTTTCTGAGTAGAATGCTACAGAAACCAGGTTACAAATGATATTTGCAAACGTAAACATGACATTGAATTCACATTCCCAAGAAAAAGACTTTGCTTTTCTCCAAAACCAGTTTCAACATCCTTTTCTGGGTCCTTTGCACACGAATTCCACATGTATTTGTCCAGATAGGTCTGGATCTAACCAGCAATATCCGGTTCCGTGTGGCTAAATGAATATCAGCTTTGCAACAGCCTGTGTGTTTGTTAGTGTTTTCTGGATAGTATCTATGAACTTTAGAGTTCTGAATGAATTTTAGCATGCTACATTTTGTTATTTTGTTGGCAAACGCTAATTAGTTCCACATGGAGACACAACAAGTACACATAATTGATTTCTGAGTAGAATGCTACAGAAACTAGGTTTAAAACGATATTTGCGACTGTAAACATGACATTGAATTCACATTCCCAAGAAAAAGACTTTGCTTTTCTCCAAAACCAGTTTGACTCTGCTTTTCGGGGTCCTTAACACACGAATTCCACATGAGTTTGTCCAGATACATCTGGATCTAACCAGCAATATCCGGTTCCGTGTGGCTAAATGAATATCAGCTTTGCAACAGCCTGTGTGTTTGTTAGTGTTTTCTGGATAGTATCTAAGAACTTTAGAGTTCTGAATGAATTTTAGCATGTTACATTTTGTTTTTTTGTTGGCAAATGCTAATTAGTTCCACATGGAGACACAACAAGTACACATAAGTGTTTTCTGAGTAGAGTGCTACAGAAACTAGGTGAAAAATGATATTTGCTACTGTAAACATGACATTGAATTCACATTCCCAAGAAAAAGACTTTGCTTTCTCCAAAACCATTTTAACTCTGCATTTCGTGGTCCTTAACACACGAATTCCACATGATTTTGTCGAGATAGATCTGGATCTAACCAGAAATATCCAGTTCTGTGTGGCTAAATGAATATCGGCTTTACAACAGCCTGTGTGTTTGTTAGTGTATTCTGGATAGTATCTATGAACTTTAGAGTTCTGAATGAATTTTAGCATGTTACATTTTGTTTTTTTGTTGGCAAACGCTAATTAGTTACATGGAGACACAACAAGTACACATAAGTGTTTTCTGAGTAGAGTGCTACAGAAACTAGGTTAAAAATGATATTTGCGACTGTAAACATGACATTGAATTCACATTCCCAAGAAAAAGAATTTGCTTTTCTCCAAAACCAGTTTCAATATCCTTTTCTGGGTCCTTTGCACACGAATTCCACACGTTTTTGTCCAGATAGGTCTGGATCTAACCAGAAATATCCGGTTCTGTGTGGCTAAATGAATATCAGCTTTTCAACAGCCTGTGTGTTTGTTAGTGTTTTCTGGATAGTATCTATGAACTTTAGAGTTCTGAATGAATTTTAGCATGTTACATTTTGGTTTTTTGTTGGCAAACGCTAATTAGTTCCACATGGAGACACAACAAGTACACATAAGTGATTTCTGAGTAGAATGCTACAGAAACTAGGTTAAAAATGATATTTGCGACTGTAAACATGACATTGAACTCACATTCCCAAGAAAAAGACTTTGCTTTTCTCCAAAACCTGTTTGACTCTGCTTTTCGGGGTCCTTAACGCACGAATTCCACATGAGTTTGTCGAGATAGATCTGGATCTAACCAGAAATATCCGGTTCTGTGTGGCTAAATGAATATCAGCTTTTCAACAGCCTGTGTGTTTCTTAGTGTTTTCTGGATAGTATCTATGAACTTTAGAGTTCTGAATGAATTTTAGCATGTTACATTTTGTTTTTTTTGTTGGCAAACGCTAATTAGTTGCACATGGAGACACAACAAGTACACATAAGTGATTTCGGAGTAGAATGCTACAGAAACTAGGTTAAAAATGATATTTACGACTGTAAACATGACATTGAATTCACATTCCCAAGAAAAAGTTTTTGCTTTTCTCCAAAACCTATTTGACTCTGCTTTTCGGGGTCCTTAACACACGAATTCCACATGAGTTTGTCCAGATAGATCTGGATCTAACCAGAAATATCCGGTTCTGTGTGGATAAATGAATATCAGCTTTTCAACAGCCTGTGTGTTTGTTAGTGTTTTCTGGATAGTATCTATGAACTTTAGAGTTTTGAATGAATTTTAGCATGTTACATTTTGGTTTTTTGTTGGCAAACGCTAATTAGTTCCACATGGAGACACAACAAGTACACATAAGTGATTTCTGAGTTGAATGCTATAGAAACTAGGCTAAAAATGATATTTGCGACTGTAAACATGACATTGAATTCACATTCCCAAGAAAAAGACTTTGCTTTTCTCCAAAACCTGTTTGACTCTGCTTTTCGGGGTCCTTTACACACGAATTCCACATGAGTTTGTCCAGATAGATCTGGATCTAACTAGAAATATCCGGTTCTGGGTGGCTAAATGAATATCAGCTTTTAAACAGCCTGTGTGTTTGTTAGTGTTTTCTGGATAATATCTATGAACTTTAGAGTTCTGAATGAATTTTAGCATGCTACATTTTTTTTTGGTTGGCAAACACTAATTAGTTACACATGCAGACACAACAAGTACACATAAGTGTTTTCTGAGTAGAATGCTACAGAAACTAGGTGAAAAATGATATTTGCAAATGTAAACATGACATTGAATTCACATTCCCAAGAAAAAGTTTTTGCTTTTCTCCAAAACCTATTTGACTCTGCTTTTCGGGGTCCTTAACACACGAATTCCACATGAGTTTGTCCAGATAGATCTGGATCTAACCAGAAATATCCGGTTCTGTGTGGATAAATGAATATCAGCTTTTCAACAGCCTGTGTGTTTGTTAGTGTTTTCTGGATAGTATCTATGAACTTTAGAGTTCTGAATGAATTTTAGCATGTTACATTTTGGTTTTTTGTTGGCAAACGCTAATTAGTTCCACATGGAGACACAACAAGTACACATAAGTTATTTCTGAGTTGAATGCTATAGAAACTAGGCTAAAAATGATATTTGCGACTGTAAACATGACATTGAATTCACATTCCCAAGAAAAAGACTTTGCTTTTCTCCAAAACCTGTTTGACTCTGCTTTTCGGGGTCCTTTACACACGAATTCCACATGAGTTTGTACAGATAGATCTGGATCTAACTAGAAATATCCGGTTCTGGGTGGCTAAATGAATATCAGCTTTTAAACAGCCTGTGTGTTTGTTAGTGTTTTCTGAATAATATCTATGAACTTTAGAGTTCTGAATGAATTTTAGCATGCTACATTTTTTTTTGGTTGGCAAACACTAATTAGTTCCACATGCAGACACAACAAGTACACATAAGTGTTTTCTGAGTGGAATGCTACAGAAACTAGGTGAAAAATGATATTTGCAAATGTAAACATGACATTGAATTCACATTCCCAAGAAAATGACTTTGCTGTTCTCCAAAACCAGTTTCAACATTCTTTTCTGGGTCCTTTGCCCATGAATTCCACATGTTTTTATCCAGATAGGTCGGGATCTAACCAGAAATATCCGGTTCTGTGTGGCTAAATGAATATCAGCTTTTCAACAGCCTGTGTGTTTGTTAGTGTTTTCTGGATAGTATCTATGAACTTTAGAGTTCTGAATGAATTTTAGCATGTTATATTTTGCTTTTTGTTGGCAAACGCTAATTAGTTCCACATGGAGACACAACAAGTACACATAATTGATTTCTGAGTAGAATGCTACAGAATCTAGGTTAAAAATTAATTTGCAAATGTAAACATGACATTGAATTCACATTCCCAAGAAAAAGACTTTGCTTTTCTCCAAAACCAGTTTGACTCTGCTTTTCGGGGTCCTTAACACACGAATTCCACATGAGTTTGTCCAGATAGATCTGGATCTAACCAGCAATATCCGGTTCCGTGTGGCTAAATGAATATCAGCTTTGCAACAGCCTGTGTGTTTGTTAGTGTTTTCTGGATAGTATCTATGAACTTTAGAGTTTTGAATGAATTTTAGCATGTTACATTTTGTTTTTTGTTGGCAAACGCTAATTAGTTCCACATGGAGACACAACAAGTACACATAAGTGTTTTCTGAGTAGAGTGCTACAGAAACTAGGTTAAAAATGATATTTGCGACTGTAAACATGACCCGAATTCACATTCCCAAGAAAAAGACTTTGCTTTTCTCCAAAACCTGTTTGACTCTGCTTTTCGGGGTCCTTAACACACGAATTCCACATTAGTTTGTCCAGATAGATCTGGATCTAACGAGAAATATCCAGTTCTGTGTGGCTAAATGAATATCAGCTTTTAAACAGCCTGTGTGTTGTTAGTGTTTTCTGGATAGTGTCTATGAACTTTAGAGTTCTGAATGAATTTTAGCATGTTACATTTTGGTTTTTTGTTGGCAAATGCAAATTAGTTCCACATGGAGACACAACAAGTACACATAAGTGTTTTCTGAGTAGAGTGCTACAGAAATAGGTGAAAAATGATATTTGCGACTGTAAACATGACATTGAATTCACATTCCCAAGAAAAAGACTTTGCTTTTCTCCAAAACCTGTTTGACTCTGCTTTTCGGGGTCCTTAACACACGAATTCCACATGAGTTTGTCCAGATAGATCTGGATCTAACCAGAAATATCCGGTTCAGTGTGGCTAAATGAATATCAGCTTTTCAACAGCCTGTGTGTTTGTTAGTGTTTTCTGGATAGTATCTATGAACTTTAGAGTTCTGAATGAATTTTAGCATGTTACATTTTGGCTTTTTGTTGGCAAACGCTAATTAGTTCCACATGGAGACACAACAAGTACACATAAGTGATTTCTGAGTTGAATGCTATAGAAACTAGGCTAAAAATGATATTTGCGACTGTAAACATGACATTGAATTCACATTCCCAAGAAAAAGACTTTGCTTTTCTCCAAAACCTGTTTGACTCTGTTTTCTGTGTCTTTAACACACGAATTCCACATGAGTTTGTCCAGATAGATCTGGATCTAACCAGAAATATCCGGTTCTGTGTGGCTAAATGAATATCAGCTTTTAAACAGCCTGTGTGTTTGTTAGTGTTTTCTGGATAATATCTATGAACTTTAGAGTTCTGAATGAATTTTAGCATGCTATATTTTTTTTTTTGGTTGGCAAAAGCTAATTAGTTCCACATGCAGACACAACAAGTACACATAAGTGTTTTCTGAGTAGAATGCTACAGAAACTAGGTTAAAAATGATATTTGCTACTGTAAACATGACATTGAATTCACATTCCCAATAAAAAGACTTTGCTTTTCTCCAAAACCAGTTTCAACATCCTTTTCTGGGTCCTTTGCACACGAATTCCACACGAGTTTGTCCAGATAGGTCTGGATCTAACCAGAAATATCCGGTTCTGTGTGGCTAAATGAATATCAGCTTTTCAACAGCCTGTGTGTTTGTTAGTGTTTTCTGGATAGTATCTATGAACTTTAGAGTTCTGAATGAATTTTAGCATGTTACATTTTGTTTTTTTGTTGGCAAACGCTAATTAGTTCCACATGGAGACACAACAAGTACACATAATTGATTTCTGAGTAGAATGCTACAGAATCTAGGTTAAAAATTATATTTGCAAATGTAAACATGACATTGAATTCACATTCCCAAGAAAAAGACTTTGCTTTTCTCCAAAACCAGTTTCAACATCCTTTTCTGGGTCCTTTGCACACGAATTCCACATGTATTTGTCCAGATAGGTCTGGATCTAACCAGAAATATCCGGTTCTGTGTGGCTAAATGAATATCAGCTTTTCAACAGCCTGTGTGTTTGTTAGTGTTTTCTGGATAGTATCTATGAACTTTATAGTTCTGAATGAATTTTAGCTTGTTACATTTTGTTTTTTGTTGGCAAACGCTAATTAGTTCCACATGGAGACACAACAAGTACACATAATTGATTTCTGAGTAGAATGCTACAGAAACTAGGTTAAAAATGATATTTGCGACTGTAAACATGACCTTGAATACACATTCCCAAGAAAAAGACTTTGCTTCTCTCCAAAACCTGTTTGACTCTGCTTTTCGGGGTCCTTAACACACGAATTCCACATGAGTTTGTCCAGATAGATCTGGATCTAACCAGAAATATCCGGTTCTGTGTGGCTAAATGAATATCAGCTTTTCAACAGCCTGTGAGTTTGTTAGTATTTTCTGGATAGTATCTATGAACTTTAGAGTTCTGAATGAATTTTAGCATGTTACATTTTGGTTTTTTGTTGGCAAACGCTAATTAGTTCCACATGGAGACACAACAAGTACACATAAGTGATTTCTGAGTTGAATGCTATAGAAACTAGGCTAAAAATGATATTTGCGACTGTAAACATGACATTGAATTCACATTCCCAAGAAAAAGTTTTTGCTTTTCTCCAAAACCTGTTTGACTCTGTTTTCTGTGTCTTTAACACACGAATTCCACATGAGTTTGTCCATATAGATCTGGATCTAACTGGAAATATCCGGTTCTGTGTGGCTAAATCAATATCAGCTTTTCAACAGCCTGTGTGTTTGTTAGTGTTTTCTGGATAGTATCTATGAACTTTAGAGTTCTGAATGAATTTTAGCATGTTACATTTTGGTTTTTTGTTGGCAAACGCTAATTAGTTCCACATGGAGACACAACAAGTACACATATGTGTTTTCTGAGTAGAGTGCTACAGAAACTAGGTGAAAAATGATATTTGCTACTGTAAACATGACATTGAATTCACATTCCCAAGAAAAAGACTTTGCTTTTCTCCAAAACCTGTTTGACTCTGCTTTTCGGGGTCCTTAACACACGAATTCCACATGAGTTTGTCCAGATAGATCTGGATCTAACCAGCAATATCCGGTTCTGTGTGGGTAAATGAATATCAGCTTTTCAACAGCCTGTGTGTTGTTAGTGTTTTCTGGATAGTGTCTATGAACTTTAGAGTTCTGAATGAATTTTAGCATGTTACATTTTGTTTTTTTGTTGGCAAACGCTAATTAGTTCCACATGGAGACACAACAAGTACACATAAGTGTTTTCTGAGTAGAATGCTACAGAAACCAGGTTACAAATGATATTTGCAAACGTAAACATGACATTGAATTCACATTCCCAAGAAAAAGACTTTGCTTTTCTCCAAAACCAGTTTCAACATCCTTTTCTGGGTCCTTTGCACACGAATTCCACATGTATTTGTCCAGATAGGTCTGGATCTAACCAGCAATATCCGGTTCCGTGTGGCTAAATGAATATCTGCTTTGCAACAGCCTGTGTGTTTGTTAGTGTTTTCTGGATAGTATCTATGAACTTTAGAGTTCTGAATGAATTTTAGCATGCTACATTTTGTTATTTTGTTGGCAAACGCTAATTAGTTCCACATGGAGACACAACAAGTACACATAATTGATTTCTGAGTAGAATGCTACAGAAACTAGGTTAAAAACGATATTTGCGACTGTAAACATGACATTGAATTCACATTCCCAAGAAAAAGACTTTGCTTTTCTCCAAAACCAGTTTGACTCTGCTTTTCGGGGTCCTTAACACACGAATTCCACATGAGTTTGTCCAGATACATCTGGATCTAACCAGCAATATCCGGTTCCGTGTGGCTAAATGAATATCAGCTTTGCAACAGCCTGTGTGTTTGTTAGTGTTTTCTGGATAGTATCTATGAACTTTAGAGTTCTGAATGAATTTTAGCATGTTACATTTTGTTTTTTTGTTGGCAAATGCTAATTAGTTCCACATGGAGACACAACAAGTACACATAAGTGTTTTCTGAGTAGAGTGCTACAGAAACTAGGTGAAAAATGATATTTGCTACTGCAAACATGACATTGAATTCACATTCCCAAGAAAAAGACTTTGCTTTCTCCAAAACCAGTTTAACTCTGCATTTCGGGGTCCTTAACACACGAATTCCACATGAGTTTGTCGAGATAGATCTGGATCTAACCAGAAATATCCAGTTCTGTGTGGCTAAATGAATATCGGCTTTACAACAGCCTGTGTGTTTGTTAGTGTATTCTGGATAGTATCTATGAACTTTAGAGTTCTGAATGAATTTTAGCATGTTACATTTTGTTTTTTTGTTGGCAAACGCTAATTAGTTACATGGAGACACAACAAGTACACATAAGTGTTTTCTGAGTAGAGTGCTACAGAAACTAGGTTAAAAATGATATTTGCGACTGTAAACATGACATTGAATTCACATTCCCAAGAAAAAGAATTTGCTTTTCTCCAAAACCAGTTTCAATATCCTTTTCTGGGTCCTTTGCACACGAATTCCACACGTTTTTGTCCAGATAGGTCTGGATCTAACCAGAAATATCCGGTTCTGTGTGGCTAAATGAATATCAGCTTTTCAACAGCCTGTGTGTTTGTTAGTGTTTTCTGGATAGTATCTATGAACTTTAGAGTTCTGAATGAATTTTAGCATGTTACATTTTGGTTTTTTGTTGGCAAACGCTAATTAGTTCCACATGGAGACACAACAAGTACACATAAGTGATTTCTGAGTAGAATGCTACAGAAACTAGGTTAAAAATGATATTTGCGACTGTAAACATGACATTGAATTCACATTCCCAAGAAAAAGACTTTGCTTTTCTCCAAAACCTGTTTGACTCTGCTTTTCGGGGTCCTTAACGCACGAATTCCACATGAGTTTGTCGAGATAGATCTGGATCTAACCAGAAATATCCGGTTCTGTGTGGCTAAATGAATATCAGCTTTTCAACAGCCTGTGTGTTTCTTAGTGTTTTCTGGATAGTATCTATGAACTTTAGAGTTCTGAATGAATTTTAGCATGTTACATTTTGGTTTTTTGTTGGCAAACGCTAATTAGTTCCACATGGAGACACAACAAGTACACATAAGTGATTTCTGAGTTGAATGCTATAGAAACTAGGCTAAAAATGATATTTGCGACTGTAAACATGACATTGAATTCACATTCCCAAGAAAAAGTTTTTGCTTTTCTCCAAAACCTGTTTGACTCTGCTTTTCGGGGTCCTTAACACACGAATTCCACATGAGTTTGTCCATATAGATCTGGATCTAACTGGAAATATCCGGTTCTGTGTGGCTAAATCAATATCAGCTTTTCAACAGCCTGTGTGTTTGTTAGTGTTTTCTGGATAGTATCTATGAACTTTAGAGTTCTGAATGAATTTTAGCATGTTACATTTTGGTTTTTTGTTGGCAAACGCTAATTAGTTCCACATGGAGACACAACAAGTACACATATGTGTTTTCTGAGTAGAGTGCTACAGAAACTAGGTGAAAAATGATATTTGCTACTGTAAACATGACATTGAATTCACATTCCCAAGAAAAAGACTTTGCTTTTCTCCAAAACCTGTTTGACTCTGCTTTTCGGGGTCCTTAACACACGAATTCCACATGAGTTTGTCCAGATAGATCTGGATCTAACCAGCAATATCCGGTTCTGTGTGGGTAAATGAATATCAGCTTTTCAACAGCCTGTGTGTTGTTAGTGTTTTCTGGATAGTGTCTATGAACTTTAGAGTTCTGAATGAATTTTAGCATGTTACATTTTGTTTTTTTGTTGGCAAACGCTAATTAGTTCCACATGGAGACACAACAAGTACACATAAGTGTTTTCTGAGTAGAATGCTACAGAAACCAGGTTACAAATGATATTTGCAAACGTAAACATGACATTGAATTCACATTCCCAAGAAAAAGACTTTGCTTTTCTCCAAAACCAGTTTCAACATCCTTTTCTGGGTCCTTTGCACACGAATTCCACATGTATTTGTCCAGATAGGTCTGGATCTAACCAGCAATATCCGGTTCCGTGTGGCTAAATGAATATCAGCTTTGCAACAGCCTGTGTGTTTGTTAGTGTTTTCTGGATAGTATCTATGAACTTTAGAGTTCTGAATGAATTTTAGCATGCTACATTTTGTTATTTTGTTGGCAAACGCTAATTAGTTCCACATGGAGACACAACAAGTACACATAATTGATTTCTGAGTAGAATGCTACAGAAACTAGGTTAAAAACGATATTTGCGACTGTAAACATGACATTGAATTCACATTCCCAAGAAAAAGACTTTGCTTTTCTCCAAAACCAGTTTGACTCTGCTTTTCGGGGTCCTTAACACACGAATTCCACATGAGTTTGTCCAGATACATCTGGATCTAACCAGCAATATCCGGTTCCGTGTGGCTAAATGAATATCAGCTTTGCAACAGCCTATGTGTTTGTTAGTGTTTTCTGGATAGTATCTATGAACTTTAGAGTTCTGAATGAATTTTAGCATGTTACATTTTGTTTTTTTGTTGGCAAATGCTAATTAGTTCCACATGGAGACACAACAAGTACACATAAGTGTTTTCTGAGTAGAGTGCTACAGAAACTAGGTGAAAAATGATATTTGCTACTGTAAACATGACATTGAATTCACATTCCCAAGAAAAAGACTTTGCTTTCTCCAAAACCAGTTTAACTCTGCATTTCGGGGTCCTTAACACACGAATTCCACATGAGTTTGTCGAGATAGATCTGGATCTAACCAGAAATATCCAGTTCTGTGTGGCTAAATGAATATCGGCTTTACAACAGCCTGTGTGTTTGTTAGTGTATTCTGGATAGTATCTATGAACTTTAGAGTTCTGAATGAATTTTAGCATGTTACATTTTGTTTTTTTGTTGGCAAACGCTAATTAGTTACATGGAGACACAACAAGTACACATAAGTGTTTTCTGAGTAGAGTGCTACAGAAACTAGGTTAAAAATGATATTTGCGACTGTAAACATGACATTGAATTCACATTCCCAAGAAAAAGAATTTGCTTTTCTCCAAAACCAGTTTCAATATCCTTTTCTGGGTCCTTTGCACACGAATTCCACACGTTTTTGTCCAGATAGGTCTGGATCTAACCAGAAATATCCGGTTCTGTGTGGCTAAATGAATATCAGCTTTTCAACAGCCTGTGTGTTTGTTAGTGTTTTCTGGATAGTATCTATGAACTTTAGAGTTCTGAATGAATTTTAGCATGTTACATTTTGGTTTTTTGTTGGCAAACGCTAATTAGTTCCACATGGAGACACAACAAGTACACATAAGTGATTTCTGAGTAGAATGCTACAGAAACTAGGTTAAAAATGATATTTGCGACTGTAAACATGACATTGAATTCACATTCCCAAGAAAAAGACTTTGCTTTTCTCCAAAACCTGTTTGACTCTGCTTTTCGGGGTCCTTAACGCACGAATTCCACATGAGTTTGTCGAGATAGATCTGGATCTAACCAGAAATATCCGGTTCTGTGTGGCTAAATGAATATCAGCTTTTCAACAGCCTGTGTGTTTCTTAGTGTTTTCTGGATAGTATCTATGAACTTTAGAGTTCTGAATGAATTTTAGCATGTTACATTTTGGTTTTTTGTTGGCAAACGCTAATTAGTTCCACATGGAGACACAACAAGTACACATAAGTGATTTCTGAGTTGAATGCTATAGAAACTAGGCTAAAAATGATATTTGCGACTGTAAACATGACATTGAATTCACATTCCCAAGAAAAAGTTTTTGCTTTTCTCCAAAACCTGTTTGACTCTGTTTTCTGTGTCTTTAACACACGAATTCCACATGAGTTTGTCCATATAGATCTGGATCTAACTGGAAATATCCGGTTCTGTGTGGCTAAATCAATATCAGCTTTTCAACAGCCTGTGTGTTTGTTAGTGTTTTCTGGATAGTATCTATGAACTTTAGAGTTCTGAATGAATTTTAGCATGTTACATTTTGGTTTTTTGTTGGCAAACGCTAATTAGTTCCACATGGAGACACAACAAGTACACATATGTGTTTTCTGAGTAGAGTGCTACAGAAACTAGGTGAAAAATGATATTTGCTACTGTAAACATGACATTGAATTCACATTCCCAAGAAAAAGACTTTGCTTTTCTCCAAAACCTGTTTGACTCTGCTTTTCGGGGTCCTTAACACACGAATTCCACATGAGTTTGTCCAGATAGATCTGGATCTAACCAGCAATATCCGGTTCTGTGTGGGTAAATGAATATCAGGTTTTAAACAGCCTGTGTGTTGTTAGTGTTTTCTGGATAGTGTCTATGAACTTTAGAGTTCTGAATGAATTTTAGCATGTTACATTTTGTTTTTTTGTTGGCAAACGCTAATTAGTTCCACATGGAGACACAACAAGTACACATAAGTGTTTTCTGAGTAGAATGCTACAGAAACCAGGTTACAAATGATATTTGCAAACGTAAACATGACATTGAATTCACATTCCCAAGAAAAAGACTTTGCTTTTCTCCAAAACCAGTTTCAACATCCTTTTCTGGGTCCTTTGCACACGAATTCCACATGTATTTGTCCAGATAGGTCTGGATCTAACCAGCAATATCCGGTTCCGTGTGGCTAAATGAATATCAGCTTTGCAACAGCCTGTGTGTTTGTTAGTGTTTTCTGGATAGTATCTATGAACTTTAGAGTTCTGAATGAATTTTAGCATGCTACATTTTGTTATTTTGTTGGCAAACGCTAATTAGTTCCACATGGAGACACAACAAGTACACATAATTGATTTCTGAGTAGAATGCTACAGAAACTAGGTTAAAAACGATATTTGCGACTGTAAACATGACATTGAATTCACATTCCCAAGAAAAAGACTTTGCTTTTCTCCAAAACCAGTTTGACTCTGCTTTTCGGGGTCCTTAACACACGAATTCCACATGAGTTTGTCCAGATACATCTGGATCTAACCAGCAATATCCGGTTCCGTGTGGCTAAATGAATATCAGCTTTGCAACAGCCTGTGTGTTTGTTAGTGTTTTCTGGATAGTATCTATGAACTTTAGAGTTCTGAATGAATTTTAGCATGTTACATTTTGGTTTTTTGTTGGCAAACGCTAATTAGTTCCACATGGAGACACAACAAGTACACATAAGTGTTTTCTGAGTAGAGTGCTACAGAAACTAGGTGAAAAATGATATTTGCTACTGTAAACATGACATTGAATTCACATTCCCAAGAAAAAGACTTTGCTTTCTCCAAAACCAGTTTAACTCTGCATTTCGGGGTCCTTAACACACGAATTCCACATGAGTTTGTCGAGATAGATCTGGATCTAACCAGAAATATCCAGTTCTGTGTGGCTAAATGAATATCGGCTTTACAACAGCCTGTGTGTTTGTTAGTGTATTCTGGATAGTATCTATGAACTTTAGAGTTCTGAATGAATTTTAGCATGTTACATTTTGTTTTTTTGTTGGCAAACGCTAATTAGTTACATGGAGACACAACAAGTACACATAAGTGTTTTCTCAGTAGAGTGCTACAGAAACTAGGTTAAAAATGATATTTGCGACTGTAAACATGACATTGAATTCACATTCCCAAGAAAAAGAATTTGCTTTTCTCCAAAACCAGTTTCAATATCCTTTTCTGGGTCCTTTGCACACGAATTCCACACGTTTTTGTCCAGATAGGTCTGGATCTAACCAGAAATATCCGGTTCTGTGTGGCTAAATGAATATCAGCTTTTCAACAGCCTGTGTGTTTGTTAGTGTTTTCTGGATAGTATCTATGAACTTTAGAGTTCTGAATGAATTTTAGCATGTTACATTTTGGTTTTTTGTTGGCAAACACTAATTAGTTCCACATGGAGACACAACAAGTACACATAAGTGATTTCTGAGTAGAATGCTACAGAAACTAGGTTAAAAATGATATTTGCGACTGTAAACATGACATTGAATTCACATTCCCAAGAAAAAGACTTTGCTTTTCTCCAAAACCTGTTTGACTCTGCTTTTCGGGGTCCTTAACGCACGAATTCCACATGAGTTTGTCGAGATAGATCTGGATCTAACCAGAAATATCCGGTTCTGTGTGGCTAAATGAATATCAGCTTTTCAACAGCCTGTGTGTTTCTTAGTGTTTTCTGGATAGTATCTATGAACTTTAGAGTTCTGAATGAATTTTAGCATGTTACATTTTGTTTTTTTTTGTTGGCAAACGCTAATTAGTTGCACATGGAGACACAACAAGTACACATAAGTGATTTCGGAGTAGAATGCTACAGAAACTAGGTTAAAAATGATATTTACGACTGTAAACATGACATTGAATTCACATTCCCAAGAAAAAGTTTTTGCTTTTCTCCAAAACCTATTTGACTCTGCTTTTCGGGGTCCTTAACACACGAATTCCACATGAGTTTGTCCAGATAGATCTGGATCTAACCAGAAATATCCGGTTCTGTGTGGATAAATGAATATCAGCTTTTCAACAGCCTGTGTGTTTGTTAGTGTTTTCTGGATAGTATCTATGAACTTTAGAGTTTTGAATGAATTTTAGCATGTTACATTTTGGTTTTTTGTTGGCAAACGCTAATTAGTTCCACATGGAGACACAACAAGTACACATAAGTGATTTCTGAGTTGAATGCTATAGAAACTAGGCTAAAAATGATATTTGCGACTGTAAACATGACATTGAATTCACATTCCCAAGAAAAAGACTTTGCTTTTCTCCAAAACCTGTTTGACTCTGCTTTTCGGGGTCCTTTACACACGAATTCCACATGAGTTTGTACAGATAGATCTGGATCTAACTAGAAATATCCGGTTCTGTGTGGCTAAATGAATATCAGCTTTTAAACAGCCTGTGTGTTTGTTAGTGTTTTCTGGATAATATCTATGAACTTTAGAGTTCTGAATGAATTTTAGCATGCTACATTTTTTTTTGGTTGGCAAACACTAATTAGTTCCACATGCAGACACAACAAGTACACATAAGTGTTTTCTGAGTAGAATGCTACAGAAACTAGGTGAAAAATGATATTTGCAAATGTAAACATGATATTGAATTCACATTCCCAAGAAAATGACTTTGCTGTTCTCCAAAACCAGTTTCAACATTCTTTTCTGGGTCCTTTGCACATGAATTCCACATGAGTTTGTCCAGATAGGTCGGGATCTAACCAGAAATATCCGGTTCTGTGTGGCTAAATGAATATCAGCTTTTCAACAGCCTGTGTGTTTGTTAGTGTTTTCTGGATAGTATCTATGAACTTTAGAGTTCTGAATGAATTTTAGCATGTTATATTTTGTTTTTTTGTTGGCAAACGCTAATTAGTTCCACATGGAGACACAACAAGTACACATAATTGATTTCTGAGTAGAATGCTACAGAATCTAGGTTAAAAATTAATTTGCAAATGTAAACATGACATTGAATTCACATTCCCAAGAAAAAGACTTTGCTTTTCTCCAAAACCAGTTTGACTCTGCTTTTCGGGGTCCTTAACACAAGAATTCCACATGAGTTTGTCCAGATAGATCTGGATCTAACCAGCAATATCCGGTTCCGTGTGGCTAAATGAATATCAGCTTTGCAACAGCCTGTGTGTTTGTTAGTGTTTTCTGGATAGTATCTATGAACTTTAGAGTTTTGAATGAATTTTAGCAAGTTACATTTTGGTTTTTGTTGGCAAACGCTAATTAGTTCCACATGGAGACACAACAAGTACACATAAGTGATTTCTGAGTAGAATGCTACAGAAACTAGGTAAAAATGATATTTGCGACTGTAAACATGACATTGAATTCACATTCCCAAGAAAAAGACTTTGCTTTTCTCCAAAACCAGTTTGACTCTGCCTTTCGGGGTCCTTAACACATGAATTCCACATTAGTTTGTCCAGATAGATCTGGATCTAACCAGAAATATCCAGTTCTGTGTGGCTAAATGAATATCAGCTTTTAAACAGCCTGTGTGTTGTTAGTGTTTTCTGGATAGTGTCTATGAACTTTAGAGTTCTGAATGAATTTTAGCATGTTACATTTTGGTTTTTTGTTGGCAAACGCTAATTAGTTCCACATGGAGACACAACAAGTACACATAAGTGATTTCTGAGTAGAATGCTATAGAAAGTAGGCTAAAAATGATATTTGCGACTGTAAACATGACATTGAATTCACATTCCCAAGAAAAAGACTTTGCTTTTCTCCAAAACCTGTTTGACTCTGTTTTCGGTGTCCTTAACACACGAATTCCACATGAGTTTGTCCAGAAAGATCTGGATCTAACTAGAAATATCTGGTTCTGGGTGGCTAAATGAATATCTGCTTTTCAACAGCCTGTGTGTTTGTTAGTGTTTTCTGGATAGTATCTATGAACTCTAGATTTCTGAATGAATTTTAGCATGCTACATTTTTTTTTTGGTTGGCAAACGCTAATTAGTTCCACATGGAGACACAACAAGTACACATAATTGATTTCTGAGTAGAATGCTACAGAATCTAGGTTAAAAATGATATTTGCGACTGTAAACATGACATTGAATTCACATTCCCAAGAAAAAGACTTTGCTTTTCTCCAAAACCAGTTTGACTCTGCTTTTCGGGGTCATTAACAAACGAATTCCACATGAGTTTGTCCAGATAGATCTGGATCTAACCAGAAATATCCGGTTCTGTGTGGCTAAATCAATATCAGCTTTTCAACAGCCTGTGTGTTTGTTAGTGTTTTCTGGATAGTATCTATGAACTTTAGAGTTCTGAATGAATTTTAGCATGTTACATTTTGGTTTTTTGTTGGCAAACGCTAATTAGTTCCACATGGAGACACAACAAGTACACATATGTGTTTTCTGAGTAGAGTGCTACAGAAACTAGGTGAAAAATGATATTTGCTACTGTAAACATGACATTGAATTCACATTCCCAAGAAAAAGACTTTGCTTTTCTCCAAAACCTGTTTGACTCTGCTTTTCGGGGTCCTTAACACACGAATTCCACATGAGTTTGTCCAGATAGATCTGGATCTAACCAGCAATATCCGGTTCTGTGTGGGTAAATGAATATCAGCTTTTCAACAGCCTGTGTGTTGTTAGTGTTTTCTGGATAGTGTCTATGAACTTTAGAGTTCTGAATGAATTTTAGCATGTTACATTTTGTTTTTTTGTTGGCAAACGCTAATTAGTTCCACATGGAGACACAACAAGTACACATAAGTGTTTTCTGAGTAGAATGCTACAGAAACCAGGTTACAAATGATATTTGCAAACGTAAACATGACATTGAATTCACATTCCCAAGAAAAAGACTTTGCTTTTCTCCAAAACCAGTTTCAACATCCTTTTCTGGGTCCTTTGCACACGAATTCCACATGTATTTGTCCAGATAGGTCTGGATCTAACCAGCAATATCCGGTTCCGTGTGGCTAAATGAATATCAGCTTTGCAACAGCCTGTGTGTTTGTTAGTGTTTTCTGGATAGTATCTATGAACTTTAGAGTTCTGAATGAATTTTAGCATGCTACATTTTGTTATTTTGTTGGCAAACGCTAATTAGTTCCACATGGAGACACAACAAGTACACATAATTGATTTCTGAGTAGAATGCTACAGAAACTAGGTTAAAAACGATATTTGCGACTGTAAACATGACATTGAATTCACATTCCCAAGAAAAAGACTTTGCTTTTCTCCAAAACCAGTTTGACTCTGCTTTTCGGGGTCCTTAACACACGAATTCCACATGAGTTTGTCCAGATACATCTGGATCTAACCAGCAATATCCGGTTCCGTGTGGCTAAATGAATATCAGCTTTGCAACAGCCTGTGTGTTTGTTAGTGTTTTCTGGATAGTATCTATGAACTTTAGAGTTCTGAATGAATTTTAGCATGTTACATTTTGTTTTTTTGTTGGCAAATGCTAATTAGTTCCACATGGAGACACAACAAGTACACATAAGTGTTTTCTGAGTAGAGTGCTACAGAAACTAGGTGAAAAATGATATTTGCTACTGTAAACATGACATTGAATTCACATTCCCAAGAAAAAGACTTTGCTTTCTCCAAAACCAGTTTAACTCTGCATTTCGGGGTCCTTAACACACGAATTCCACATGAGTTTGTCGAGATAGATCTGGATCTAACCAGAAATATCCAGTTCTGTGTGGCTAAATGAATATCGGCTTTACAACAGCCTGTGTGTTTGTTAGTGTTTTCTGGATAGTATCTATGAACTTTAGAGTTCTGAATGAATTTTAGCATGTTACATTTTGTTTTTTTGTTGGCAAACGCTAATTAGTTACATGGAGACACAACAAGTACACATAAGTGTTTTCTGAGTAGAGTGCTACAGAAACTAGGTTAAAAATGATATTTGCGACTGTAAACATGACATTGAATTCACATTCCCAAGAAAAAGAATTTGCTTTTCTCCAAAACCAGTTTCAATATCCTTTTCTGGGTCCTTTGCACATGAATTCCACACGTTTTTGTCCAGATAGGTCTGGATCTAACCAGAAATATCCGGTTCCGTGTGGCTAAATGAATATCAGCTTTTCAACAGCCTGTGTGTTTGTTAGTGTTTTCTGGATAGTATCTATGAACTTTAGAGTTCTGAATGAATTTTAGCATGTTACATTTTGGTTTTTTGTTGGCAAACGCTAATTAGTTCCACATGGAGACACAACAAGTACACATAAGTGATTTCTGAGTAGAATGCTACAGAAACTAGGTTAAAAATGATATTTGCGACTGTAAAAATGACATTGAATTCACATTCCCAAGAAAAAGACTTTGCTTTTCTCCAAAACCTGTTTGACTCTGCTTTTCGGGGTCCTTAACGCACGAATTCCACATGAGTTTGTCGAGATAGATCTGGATCTAACCAGAAATATCCGGTTCTGTGTGGCTAAATGAATATCAGCTTTTCAACAGCCTGTGTGTTTCTTAGTGTTTTCTGGATAGTATCTATGAACTTTAGAGTTCTGAATGAATTTTAGCATGTTACATTTTGTTTTTTTTGTTGGCAAACGCTAATTAGTTGCACATGGAGACACAACAAGTACACATAAGTGATTTCGGAGTAGAATGCTACAGAAACTAGGTTAAAAATGATATTTACGACTGTAAACATGACATTGAATTCACATTCCCAAGAAAAAGTTTTTGCTTTTCTCCAAAACCTATTTGACTCTGCTTTTCGGGGTCCTTAACACACGAATTCCACATGAGTTTGTCCAGATAGATCTGGATCTAACCAGAAATATCCGGTTCTGTGTGGATAAATGAATATCAGCTTTTCAACAGCCTGTGTGTTTGTTAGTGTTTTCTGGATAGTATCTATGAACTTTAGAGTTTTGAATGAATTTTAGCATGTTACATTTTGGTTTTTTGTTGGCAAACGCTAATTAGTTCCACATGGAGACACAACAAGTACACATAAGTGATTTCTGAGTTGAATGCTATAGAAACTAGGCTAAAAATGATATTTGCGACTGTAAACATGACATTGAATTCACATTCCCAAGAAAAAGACTTTGCTTTTCTCCAAAACCTGTTTGACTCTGCTTTTCGGGGTCCTTTACACACGAATTCCACATGAGTTTGTCCAGATAGATCTGGATCTAACTAGAAATATCCGGTTCTGGGTGGCTAAATGAATATCAGCTTTTAAACAGCCTGTGTGTTTGTTAGTGTTTTCTGGATAATATCTATGAACTTTAGAGTTCTGAATGAATTTTAGCATGCTACATTTTTTTTTGGTCGGCAAACACTAATTAGTTACACATGCAGACACAACAAGTACACATAAGTGTTTTCTGAGTAGAATGCTACAGAAACTAGGTGAAAAATGATATTTGCAAATGTAAACATGACATTGAATTCACATTCCCAAGAAAAAGTTTTTGCTTTTCTCCAAAACCTATTTGACTCTGCTTTTCGGGGTCCTTAACACACGAATTCCACATGAGTTTGTCCAGATAGATCTGGATCTAACCAGAAATATCCGGTTCTGTGTGGATAAATGAATATCAGCTTTTCAACAGCCTGTGTGTTTGTTAGTGTTTTCTGGATAGTATCTATGAACTTTAGAGTTCTGAATGAATTTTAGCATGTTACATTTTGGTTTTTTGTTGGCAAACGCTAATTAGTTCCACATGGAGACACAACAAGTACACATAAGTTATTTCTGAGTTGAATGCTATAGAAACTAGGCTAAAAATGATATTTGCGACTGTAAACATGACATTGAATTCACATTCCCAAGAAAAAGACTTTGCTTTTCTCCAAAACCTGTTTGACTCTGCTTTTCGGGGTCCTTTACACACGAATTCCACATGAGTTTGTACAGATAGATCTGGATCTAACTAGAAATATCCGGTTCTGGGTGGCTAAATGAATATCAGCTTTTAAACAGCCTGTGTGTTTGTTAGTGTTTTCTGAATAATATCTATGAACTTTAGAGTTCTGAATGAATTTTAGCATGCTACATTTTTTTTTGGTTGGCAAACACTAATTAGTTCCACATGCAGACACAACAAGTACACATAAGTGTTTTCTGAGTGGAATGCTACAGAAACTAGGTGAAAAATGATATTTGCAAATGTAAACATGACATTGAATTCACATTCCCAAGAAAATGACTTTGCTGTTCTCCAAAACCAGTTTCAACATTCTTTTCTGGGTCCTTTGCCCATGAATTCCACATGTTTTTGTCCAGATAGGTCGGGATCTAACCAGAAATATCCGGTTCTGTGTGGCTAAATGAATATCAGCTTTTCAACAGCCTGTGTGTTTGTTAGTGTTTTCTGGATAGTATCTATGAACTTTAGAGTTCTGAATGAATTTTAGCATGTTATATTTTGTTTTTTTGTTGGCAAACGCTAATTAGTTCCACATGGAGACACAACAAGTACACATAATTGATTTCTGAGTAGAATGCTACAGAATCTAGGTTAAAAATTAATTTGCAAATGTAAACATGACATTGAATTCACATTCCCAAGAAAAAGACTTTGCTTTTCTCCAAAACCAGTTTGACTCTGCTTTTCGGGGTCCTTAACACACGAATTCCACATGAGTTTGTCCAGATAGATCTGGATCTAACCAGCAATATCCGGTTCCGTGTGGCTAAATGAATATCAGCTTTGCAACAGCCTGTGTGTTTGTTAGTGTTTTCTGGATAGTATCTATGAACTTTAGAGTTTTGAATGAATTTTAGCATGTTACATTTTGTTTTTTGTTGGCAAACGCTAATTAGTTCCACATGGAGACACAACAAGTACACATAAGTGTTTTCTGAGTAGAGTGCTACAGAAACTAGGTTAAAAATGATATTTGCGACTGTAAACATGACCCGAATTCACATTCCCAAGAAAAAGACTTTGCTTTTCTCCAAAACCTGTTTGACTCTGCTTTTCGGGGTCCTTAACACACGAATTCCACATTAGTTTGTCCAGATAGATCTGGATCTAACGAGAAATATCCAGTTCTGTGTGGCTAAATGAATATCAGCTTTTAAACAGCCTGTGTGTTGTTAGTGTTTTCTGGATAGTGTCTATGAACTTTAGAGTTCTGAATGAATTTTAGCATGTTACATTTTGGTTTTTTGTTGGCAAATGCAAATTAGTTCCACATGGAGACACAACAAGTACACATAAGTGTTTTCTGAGTAGAGTGCTACAGAAATAGGTGAAAAATGATATTTGCGACTGTAAACATGACATTGAATTCACATTCCCAAGAAAAAGACTTTGCTTTTCTCCAAAACCTGTTTGACTCTGCTTTTCGGGGTCCTTAACACACGAATTCCACATGAGTTTGTCCAGATAGATCTGGATCTAACCAGAAATATCCGGTTCAGTGTGGCTAAATGAATATCAGCTTTTCAACAGCCTGTGTGTTTGTTAGTGTTTTCTGGATAGTATCTATGAACTTTAGAGTTCTGAATGAATTTTAGCATGTTACATTTTGGCTTTTTGTTGGCAAACGCTAATTAGTTCCACATGGAGACACAACAAGTACACATAAGTGATTTCTGAGTTGAATGCTATAGAAACTAGGCTAAAAATGATATTTGCGACAGTAAACATGACATTGAATTCACATTCCCAAGAAAAAGACTTTGCTTTTCTCCAAAACCTGTTTGACTCTGTTTTCTGTGTCTTTAACACACGAATTCCACATGAGTTTGTCCAGATAGATCTGGATCTAACCAGAAATATCCGGTTCTGTGTGGCTAAATGAATATCAGCTTTTAAACAGCCTGTGTGTTTGTTAGTGTTTTCTGGATAATATCTATGAACTTTAGAGTTCTGAATGAATTTTAGCATGCTATATTTTTTTTTTTGGTTGGCAAAAGCTAATTAGTTCCACATGCAGACACAACAAGTACACATAAGTGTTTTCTGAGTAGAATGCTACAGAAACTAGATTAAAAATGATATTTGCTACTGTAAACATGACATTGAATTCACATTCCCAATAAAAAGACTTTGCTTTTCTCCAAAACCAGTTTCAACATCCTTTTCTGGGTCCTTTGCACACGAATTCCACACGAGTTTGTCCAGATAGGTCTGGATCTAACCAGAAATATCCGGTTCTGTGTGGCTAAATGAATATCAGCTTTTCAACAGCCTGTGTGTTTGTTAGTGTTTTCTGGATAGTATCTATGAACTTTAGAGTTCTGAATGAATTTTAGCATGTTACATTTTGTTTTTTTGTTGGCAAACGCTAATTAGTTCCACATGGAGACACAACAAGTACACATAATTGATTTCTGAGTAGAATGCTACAGAATCTAGGTTAAAAATTATATTTGCAAATGTAAACATGACATTGAATTCACATTCCCAAGAAAAAGACTTTGCTTTTCTCCAAAACCAGTTTCAACATCCTTTTCTGGGTCCTTTGCACACGAATTCCACATGTATTTGTCCAGATAGGTCTGGATCTAACCAGAAATATCCGGTTCTGTGTGGCTAAATGAATATCAGCTTTTCAACAGCCTGTGTGTTTGTTAGTGTTTTCTGGATAGTATCTATGAACTTTATAGTTCTGAATGAATTTTAGCTTGTTACATTTTGTTTTTTGTTGGCAAACGCTAATTAGTTCCACATGGAGACACAACAAGTACACATAATTGATTTCTGAGTAGAATGCTACAGAAACTAGGTTAAAAATGATATTTGCGACTGTAAACATGACCTTGAATACACATTCCCAAGAAAAAGACTTTGCTTCTCTCCAAAACCTGTTTGACTCTGCTTTTCGGGGTCCTTAACACACGAATTCCACATGAGTTTGTCCAGATAGATCTGGATCTAACCAGAAATATCCGGTTCTGTGTGGCTAAATGAATATCAGCTTTTCAACAGCCTGTGAGTTTGTTAGTATTTTCTGGATAGTATCTATGAACTTTAGAGTTCTGAATGAATTTTAGCATGTTACATTTTGGTTTTTTGTTGGCAAACGCTAATTAGTTCCACATGGAGACACAACAAGTACACATAAGTGATTTCTGAGTTGAATGCTATAGAAACTAGGCTAAAAATGATATTTGCGACTGTAAACATGACATTGAATTCACATTCCCAAGAAAAAGTTTTTGCTTTTCTCCAAAACCTGTTTGACTCTGTTTTCTGTGTCTTTAACACACGAATTCCACATGAGTTTGTCCATATAGATCTGGATCTAACTGGAAATATCCGGTTCTGTGTGGCTAAATCAATATCAGCTTTTCAACAGCCTGTGTGTTTGTTAGTGTTTTCTGGATAGTATCTATGAACTTTAGAGTTCTGAATGAATTTTAGCATGTTACATTTTGGTTTTTTGTTGGCAAACGCTAATTAGTTCCACATGGAGACACAACAAGTACACATATGTGTTTTCTGAGTAGAGTGCTACAGAAACTAGGTGAAAAATGATATTTGCTACTGTAAACATGACATTGAATTCACATTCCCAAGAAAAAGACTTTGCTTTTCTCCAAAACCTGTTTGACTCTGCTTTTCGGGGTCCTTAACACACGAATTCCACATGAGTTTGTCCAGATAGATCTGGATCTAACCAGCAATATCCGGTTCTGTGTGGGTAAATGAATATCAGCTTTTCAACAGCCTGTGTGTTTTTAGTGTTTTCTGGATAGTGTCTATGAACTTTAGAGTTCTGAATGAATTTTAGCATGTTACATTTTGTTTTTTTGTTGGCAAACGCTAATTAGTTCCACATGGAGACACAACAAGTACACATAAGTGTTTTCTGAGTAGAATGCTACAGAAACCAGGTTACAAATGATATTTGCAAACGTAAACATGACATTGAATTCACATTCCCAAGAAAAAGACTTTGCTTTTCTCCAAAACCAGTTTCAACATCCTTTTCTGGGTCCTTTGCACACGAATTCCACATGTATTTGTCCAGATAGGTCTGGATCTAACCAGCAATATCCGGTTCCGTGTGGCTAAATGAATATCTGCTTTGCAACAGCCTGTGTGTTTGTTAGTGTTTTCTGGATAGTATCTATGAACTTTAGAGTTCTGAATGAATTTTAGCATGCTACATTTTGTTATTTTGTTGGCAAACGCTAATTAGTTCCACATGGAGACACAACAAGTACACATAATTGATTTCTGAGTAGAATGCTACAGAAACTAGGTTAAAAACGATATTTGCGACTGTAAACATGACATTGAATTCACATTCCCAAGAAAAAGACTTTGCTTTTCTCCAAAACCAGTTTGACTCTGCTTTTCGGGGTCCTTAACACACGAATTCCACATGAGTTTGTCCAGATACATCTGGATCTAACCAGCAATATCCGGTTCCGTGTGGCTAAATGAATATCAGCTTTGCAACAGCCTGTGTGTTTGTTAGTGTTTTCTGGATAGTATCTATGAACTTTAGAGTTCTGAAAGAATTTTAGCATGTTACATTTTGTTTTTTTGTTGGCAAATGCTAATTAGTTCCACATGGAGACACAACAAGTACACATAAGTGTTTTCTGAGTAGAGTGCTACAGAAACTAGGTGAAAAATGATATTTGCTACTGTAAACATGACATTGAATTCACATTCCCAAGAAAAAGACTTTGCTTTCTCCAAAACCAGTTTAACTCTGCATTTCGGGGTCCTTAACACACGAATTCCACATGAGTTTGTCGAGATAGATCTGGATCTAACCAGAAATATCCAGTTCTGTGTGGCTAAATGAATATCGGCTTTACAACAGCCTGTGTGTTTGTTAGTGTATTCTGGATAGTATCTATGAACTTTAGAGTTCTGAATGAATTTTAGCATGTTACATTTTGTTTTTTTGTTGGCAAACGCTAATTAGTTACATGGAGACACAACAAGTACACATAAGTGTTTTCTGAGTAGAGTGCTACAGAAACTAGGTTAAAAATGATATTTGCGACTGTAAACATGACATTGAATTCACATTCCCAAGAAAAAGAATTTGCTTTTCTCCAAAACCAGTTTCAATATCCTTTTCTGGGTCCTTTGCACACGAATTCCACACGTTTTTGTCCAGATAGGTCTGGATCTAACCAGAAATATCCGGTTCTGTGTGGCTAAATGAATATCAGCTTTTCAACAGCCTGTGTGTTTGTTAGTGTTTTCTGGATAGTATCTATGAACTTTAGAGTTCTGAATGAATTTTAGCATGTTACATTTTGGTTTTTTGTTGGCAAACGCTAATTAGTTCCACATGGAGACACAACAAGTACACATAAGTGATTTCTGAGTAGAATGCTACAGAAACTAGGTTAAAAATGATATTTGCGACTGTAAACATGACATTGAATTCACATTCCCAAGAAAAAGACTTTGCTTTTCTCCAAAACCTGTTTGACTCTGCTTTTCGGGGTCCTTAACGCACGAATTCCACATGAGTTTGTCGAGATAGATCTGGATCTAACCAGAAATATCCGGTTCTGTGTGGCTAAATGAATATCAGCTTTTCAACAGCCTGTGTGTTTCTTAGTGTTTTCTGGATAGTATCTATGAACTTTAGAGTTCTGAATGAATTTTAGCATGTTACATTTTGGTTTTTTGTTGGCAAACGCTAATTAGTTCCACATGGAGACACAACAAGTACACATAAGTGATTTCTGAGTTGAATGCTATAGAAACTAGGCTAAAAATGATATTTGCGACTGTAAACATGACATTGAATTCACATTCCCAAGAAAAAGTTTTTGCTTTTCTCCAAAACCTGTTTGACTCTGTTTTCTGTGTCTTTAACACACGAATTCCACATGAGTTTGTCCATATAGATCTGGATCTAACTGGAAATATCCGGTTCTGTGTGGCTAAATCAATATCAGCTTTTCAACAGCCTGTGTGTTTGTTAGTGTTTTCTGGATAGTATCTATGAACTTTAGAGTTCTGAATGAATTTTAGCATGTTATATTTTGGTTTTTTGTTGGCAAACGCTAATTAGTTCCACATGGAGACACAACAAGTACACATATGTGTTTTCTGAGTAGAGTGCTACAGAAACTAGGTGAAAAATGATATTTGCTACTGTAAACATGACATTGAATTCACATTCCCAAGAAAAAGACTTTGCTTTTCTCCAAAACCTGTTTGACTCTGCTTTTCGGGGTCCTTAACACACGAATTCCACATGAGTTTGTCCAGATAGATCTGGATCTAACCAGCAATATCCGGTTCTGTGTGGGTAAATGAATATCAGCTTTTCAACAGCCTGTGTGTTGTTAGTGTTTTCTGGATAGTGTCTATGAACTTTAGAGTTCTGAATGAATTTTAGCATGTTACATTTTGTTTTTTTGTTGGCAAACGCTAATTAGTTCCACATGGAGACACAACAAGTACACATAAGTGTTTTCTGAGTAGAATGCTACAGAAACCAGGTTACAAATGATATTTGCAAACGTAAACATGACATTGAATTCACATTCCCAAGAAAAAGACTTTGCTTTTCTCCAAAACCAGTTTCAACATCCTTTTCTGGGTCCTTTGCACACGAATTCCACATGTATTTGTCCAGATAGGTCTGGATCTAACCAGCAATATCCGGTTCCGTGTGGCTAAATGAATATCAGCTTTGCAACAGCCTGTGTGTTTGTTAGTGTTTTCTGGATAGTATCTATGAACTTTAGAGTTCTGAATGAATTTTAGCATGCTACATTTTGTTATTTTGTTGGCAAATGCTAATTAGTTCCACATGGAGACACAACAAGTACACATAATTGATTTCTGAGTAGAATGCTACAGAAACTAGGTTAAAAACGATATTTGCGACTGTAAACATGACATTGAATTCACATTCCCAAGAAAAAGACTTTGCTTTTCTCCAAAACCAGTTTGACTCTGCTTTTCGGGGTCCTTAACACACGAATTCCACATGAGTTTGTCCAGATACATCTGGATCTAACCAGCAATATCCGGTTCCGTGTGGCTAAATGAATATCAGCTTTGCAACAGCCTATGTGTTTGTTAGTGTTTTCTGGATAGTATCTATGAACTTTAGAGTTCTGAATGAATTTTAGCATGTTACATTTTGTTTTTTTGTTGGCAAATGCTAATTAGTTCCACATGGAGACACAACAAGTACACATAAGTGTTTTCTGAGTAGAGTGCTACAGAAACTAGGTGAAAAATGATATTTGCTACTGTAAACAGGACATTGAATTCACATTCCCAAGAAAAAGACTTTGCTTTCTCCAAAACCAGTTTAACTCTGCATTTCGGGGTCCTTAACACACGAATTCCACATGAGTTTGTCGAGATAGATCTGGATCTAACCAGAAATATCCAGTTCTGTGTGGCTAAATGAATATCGGCTTTACAACAGCCTGTGGTTTGTTAGTGTATTCTGGATAGTATCTATGAACTTTAGAGTTCTGAATGAATTTTAGCATGTTACATTTTGTTTTTTTGTTGGCAAACGCTAATTAGTTACATGGAGACACAACAAGTACACATAAGTGTTTTCTGAGTAGAGTGCTACAGAAACTAGGTTAAAAATGATATTTGCGACTGTAAACATGACATTGAATTCACATTCCCAAGAAAAAGAATTTGCTTTTCTCCAAAACCAGTTTCAATATCCTTTTCTGGGTCCTTTGCACACGAATTCCACACGTTTTTGTCCAGATAGGTCTGGATCTAACCAGAAATATCCGGTTCTGTGTGGCTAAATGAATATCAGCTTTTCAACAGCCTGTGTGTTTGTTAGTGTTTTCTGGATAGTATCTATGAACTTTAGAGTTCTGAATGAATTTTAGCATGTTACATTTTGGTTTTTTGTTGGCAAACGCTAATTAGTTCCACATGGAGACACAACAAGTACACATAAGTGATTTCTGAGTAGAATGCTACAGAAACTAGGTTAAAAATGATATTTGCGACTGTAAACATGACATTGAATTCACATTCCCAAGAAAAAGACTTTGCTTTTCTCCAAAACCTGTTTGACTCTGCTTTTCGGGGTCCTTAACGCACGAATTCCACATGAGTTTGTCGAGATAGATCTGGATCTAACCAGAAATATCCGGTTCTGTGTGGCTAAATGAATATCAGCTTTTCAACAGCCTGTGTGTTTCTTAGTGTTTTCTGGATAGTATCTATGAACTTTAGAGTTCTGAATGAATTTTAGCATGTTACATTTTGGTTTTTTGTTGGCAAACGCTAATTAGTTCCACATGGAGACACAACAAGTACACATAAGTGATTTCTGAGTTGAATGCTATAGAAACTAGGCTAAAAATGATATTTGCGACTGTAAACATGACATTGAATTCACATTCCCAAGAAAAAGTTTTTGCTTTTCTCCAAAACCTGTTTGACTCTGTTTTCTGTGTCTTTAACACACGAATTCCACATGAGTTTGTCCATATAGATCTGGATCTAACTGGAAATATCCGGTTCTGTGTGGCTAAATCAATATCAGCTTTTCAACAGCCTGTGTGTTTGTTAGTGTTTTCTGGATAGTATCTATGAACTTTAGAGTTCTGAATGAATTTTAGCATGTTACATTTTGGTTTTTTGTTGGCAAACGCTAATTAGTTCCACATGGAGACACAACAAGTACACATATGTGTTTTCTGAGTAGAGTGCTACAGAAACTAGGTGAAAAATGATATTTGCTACTGTAAACATGACATTGAATTCACATTCCCAAGAAAAAGACTTTGCTTTTCTCCAAAACCTGTTTGACTCTGCTTTTCGGGGTCCTTAACACACGAATTCCACATGAGTTTGTCCAGATAGATCTGGATCTAACCAGCAATATCCGGTTCTGTGTGGGTAAATGAATATCAGCTTTTCAACAGCCTGTGTGTTGTTAGTGTTTTCTGGATAGTATCTATGAACTTTAGAGTTCTGAATGAATTTTAGCATGTTACATTTTGGTTTTTTGTTGGCAAACGCTAATTAGTTCCACATGGAGACACAACAAGTACACATATGTGTTTTCTGAGTAGAGTGCTACAGAAACTAGGTGAAAAATGATATTTGCTACTGTAAACATGACATTGAATTCACATTCCCAAGAAAAAGACTTTGCTTTTCTCCAAAACCTGTTTGACTCTGCTTTTCGGGGTCCTTAACACACGAATTCCACATGAGTTTGTCCAGATAGATCTGGATCTAACCAGCAATATCCGGTTCTGTGTGGGTAAATGAATATCAGCTTTTCAACAGCCTGTGTGTTGTTAGTGTTTTCTGGATAGTGTCTATGAACTTTAGAGTTCTGAATGAATTTTAGCATGTTACATTTTGTTTTTTTGTTGGCAAACGCTAATTAGTTCCACATGGAGACACAACAAGTACACATAAGTGTTTTCTGAGTAGAATGCTACAGAAACCAGGTTACAAATGATATTTGCAAACGTAAACATGACATTGAATTCACATTCCCAAGAAAAAGACTTTGCTTTTCTCCAAAACCAGTTTCAACATCCTTTTCTGGGTCCTTTGCACACGAATTCCACATGTATTTGTCCAGATAGGTCTGGATCTAACCAGCAATATCCGGTTCCGTGTGGCTAAATGAATATCAGCTTTGCAACAGCCTGTGTGTTTGTTAGTGTTTTCTGGATAGTATCTATGAACTTTAGAGTTCTGAATGAATTTTAGCATGCTACATTTTGTTATTTTGTTGGCAAACGCTAATTAGTTCCACATGGAGACACAACAAGTACACATAATTGATTTCTGAGTAGAATGCTACAGAAACTAGGTTAAAAACGATATTTGCGACTGTAAACATGACATTGAATTCACATTCCCAAGAAAAAGACTTTGCTTTTCTCCAAAACCAGTTTGACTCTGCTTTTCGGGGTCCTTAACACACGAATTCCACATGAGTTTGTCCAGATACATCTGGATCTAACCAGCAATATCCGGTTCCGTGTGGCTAAATGAATATCAGCTTTGCAACAGCCTGTGTGTTTGTTAGTGTTTTCTGGATAGTATCTATGAACTTTAGAGTTCTGAATGAATTTTAGCATGTTACATTTTGTTTTTTTGTTGGCAAATGCTAATTAGTTCCACATGGAGACACAACAAGTACACATAAGTGTTTTCTGAGTAGAGTGCTACAGAAACTAGGTGAAAAATGATATTTGCTACTGTAAACATGACATTGAATTCACATTCCCAAGAAAAAGACTTTGCTTTCTCCAAAACCAGTTTAACTCTGCATTTCGGGGTCCTTAACACACGAATTCCACATGAGTTTGTCGAGATAGATCTGGATCTAACCAGAAATATCCAGTTCTGTGTGGCTAAATGAATATCGGCTTTACAACAGCCTGTGTGTTTGTTAGTGTATTCTGGATAGTATCTATGAACTTTAGAGTTCTGAATGAATTTTAGCATGTTACATTTTGTTTTTTTGTTGGCAAACGCTAATTAGTTACATGGAGACACAACAAGTACACATAAGTGTTTTCTGAGTAGAGTGCTACAGAAACTAGGTTAAAAATGATATTTGCGACTGTAAACATGACATTGAATTCACATTCCCAAGAAAAAGAATTTGCTTTTCTCCAAAACCAGTTTCAATATCCTTTTCTGGGTCCTTTGCACACGAATTCCACACGTTTTTGTCCAGATAGGTCTGGATCTAACCAGAAATATCCGGTTCTGTGTGGCTAAATGAATATCAGCTTTTCAACAGCCTGTGTGTTTGTTAGTGTTTTCTGGATAGTATCTATGAACTTTAGAGTTCTGAATGAATTTTAGCATGTTACATTTTGTTTTTTTGTTGGCAAACGCTAATTAGTTCCACATGGAGACACAACAAGTACACATAAGTGTTTTCTGAGTAGAATGCTACAGAAACTAGGTTAAAAATGATATTTGCGACTGTAAACATGACATTGAATTCACATTCCCAAGAAAAAGACTTTGCTTTTCTCCAAAACCTGTTTGACTCTGCTTTTCGGGGTCCTTAACGCACGAATTCCACATGAGTTTGTCGAGATAGATCTGGATCTAACCAGAAATATCCGGTTCTGTGTGGCTAAATGAATATCAGCTTTTCAACAGCCTGTGTGTTTCTTAGTGTTTTCTGGATAGTATCTATGAACTTTAGAGTTCTGAATGAATTTTAGCATGTTACATTTTGTTTTTTTTTGTTGGCAAACGCTAATTAGTTGCACATGGAGACACAACAAGTACACATAAGTGATTTCGGAGTAGAATGCTACAGAAACTAGGTTAAAAATGATATTTACGACTGTAAACATGACATTGAATTCACATTCCCAAGAAAAAGTTTTTGCTTTTCTCCAAAACCTATTTGACTCTGCTTTTCGGGGTCCTTAACACACGAATTCCACATGAGTTTGTCCAGATAGATCTGGATCTAACCAGAAATATCCGGTTCTGTGTGGATAAATGAATATCAGCTTTTCAACAGCCTGTGTGTTTGTTAGTGTTTTCTGGATAGTATCTATGAACTTTAGAGTTTTGAATGAATTTTAGCATGTTACATTTTGGTTTTTTGTTGGCAAACGCTAATTAGTTCCACATGGAGACACAACAAGTACACATAAGTGATTTCTGAGTTGAATGCTATAGAAACTAGGCTAAAAATGATATTTGCGACTGTAAACATGACATTGAATTCACATTCCCAAGAAAAAGACTTTGCTTTTCTCCAAAACCTGTTTGACTCTGCTTTTCGGGGTCCTTTACACACGAATTCCACATGAGTTTGTACAGATAGATCTGGATCTAACTAGAAATATCCGGTTCTGTGTGGCTAAATGAATATCAGCTTTTAAACAGCCTGTGTGTTTGCTAGTGTTTTCTGGATAATATCTATGAACTTTAGAGTTCTGAATGAATTTTAGCATGCTACATTTTTTTTTGGTTGGCAAACACTAATTAGTTCCACATGCAGACACAACAAGTACACATAAGTGTTTTCTGAGTAGAATGCTACAGAAACTAGGTGAAAAATGATATTTGCAAATGTAAACATGATATTGAATTCACATTCCCAAGAAAATGACTTTGCTGTTCTCCAAAACCAGTTTCAACATTCTTTTCTGGGTCCTTTGCACATGAATTCCACATGAGTTTGTCCAGATAGGTCGGGATCTAACCAGAAATATCCGGTTCTGTGTGGCTAAATGAATATCAGCTTTTCAACAGCCTGTGTGTTTGTTAGTGTTTTCTGGATAGTATCTATGAACTTTAGAGTTCTGAATGAATTTTAGCATGTTACATTTTGGCTTTTTGTTGGCAAACGCTAATTAGTTCCACATGGAGACACAACAAGTACACATAAGTGATTTCTGAGTTGAATGCTATAGAAACTAGGCTAAAAATGATATTTGCGACTGTAAACATGACATTGAATTCACATTCCCAAGAAAAAGACTTTGCTTTTCTCCAAAACCTGTTTGACTCTGTTTTCTGTGTCTTTAACACACGAATTCCACATGAGTTTGTCCAGATAGATCTGGATCTAACCAGAAATATCCGGTTCTGTGTGGCTAAATGAATATCAGCTTTTAAACAGCCTGTGTGTTTGTTAGTGTTTTCTGGATAATATCTATGAACTTTAGAGTTCTGAATGAATTTTAGCATGCTATATTTTTTTTTTTGGTTGGCAAAAGCTAATTAGTTCCACATGCAGACACAACAAGTACACATAAGTGTTTTCTGAGTAGAATGCTACAGAAACTAGGTTAAAAATGATATTTGCTACTGTAAACATGACATTGAATTCACATTCCCAATAAAAAGACTTTGCTTTTCTCCAAAACCAGTTTCAACATCCTTTTCTGGGTCCTTTGCACACGAATTCCACACGAGTTTGTCCAGATAGGTCTGGATCTAACCAGAAATATCCGGTTCTGTGTGGCTAAATGAATATCAGCTTTTCAACAGCCTGTGTGTTTGTTAGTGTTTTCTGGATAGTATCTATGAACTTTAGAGTTCTGAATGAATTTTAGCATGTTACATTTTGTTTTTTTGTTGGCAAACGCTAATTAGTTCCACATGGAGACACAACAAGTACACATAATTGATTTCTGAGTAGAATGCTACAGAATCTAGGTTAAAAATTATATTTGCAAATGTAAACATGACATTGAATTCACATTCCCAAGAAAAAGACTTTGCTTTTCTCCAAAACCAGTTTCAACATCCTTTTCTGGGTCCTTTGCACACGAATTCCACATGTATTTGTCCAGATAGGTCTGGATCTAACCAGAAATATCCGGTTCTGTGTGGCTAAATGAATATCAGCTTTTCAACAGCCTGTGTGTTTGTTAGTGTTTTCTGGATAGTATCTATGAACTTTATAGTTCTGAATGAATTTTAGCTTGTTACATTTTGTTTTTTGTTGGCAAACGCTAATTAGTTCCACATGGAGACACAACAAGTACACATAATTGATTTCTGAGTAGAATGCTACAGAAACTAGGTTAAAAATGATATTTGCGACTGTAAACATGACCTTGAATACACATTCCCAAGAAAAAGACTTTGCTTCTCTCCAAAACCTGTTTGACTCTGCTTTTCGGGGTCCTTAACACACGAATTCCACATGAGTTTGTCCAGATAGATCTGGATCTAACCAGAAATATCCGGTTCTGTGTGGCTAAATGAATATCAGCTTTTCAACAGCCTGTGAGTTTGTTAGTATTTTCTGGATAGTATCTATGAACTTTAGAGTTCTGAATGAATTTTAGCATGTTACATTTTGGTTTTTTGTTGGCAAACGCTAATTAGTTCCACATGGAGACACAACAAGTACACATAAGTGATTTCTGAGTTGAATGCTATAGAAACTAGGCTAAAAATGATATTTGCGACTGTAAACATGACATTGAATTCACATTCCCAAGAAAAAGTTTTTGCTTTTCTCCAAAACCTGTTTGACTCTGTTTTCTGTGTCTTTAACACACGAATTCCACATGAGTTTGTCCATATAGATCTGGATCTAACTGGAAATATCCGGTTCTGTGTGGCTAAATGAGTATCAGCTTTTCAACAACCTGTGTGTTTGTTAGTGTTTTCTGGATAGTATCTATGAACTTTAGAGTTCTGAATGAATTTTAGCATGTTACATTTTGGCTTTTTGTTGGCAAACGCTAAATAGTACCACATGGAGACACAACAAGTACACATAAGTGATTTCTGAGTTGAATGCTATAGAAACTAGGCTAAAAATGATATTTGCGACTGTAAACATGACATTGAATTCACATTCCCAAGAAAAAGACTTTGCTTTTCTCCAAAACCTGTTTGACTCTGTTTTCTGTGTCTTTAACACACGAATTCCACATGAGTTTGTCCAGATAGATCTGGATCTAACCAGAAATATCCGGTTCTGTGTGGCTAAATGAATATCAGCTTTTAAACAGCCTGTGTGTTTGTTAGTGTTTTCTGGATAATATCTATGAACTTTAGAGTTCTGAATGAATTTTAGCATGCTATATTTTTTTTTTGGTTGGCAAAAGCTAATTAGTTCCACATGCAGACACAACAAGTACACATAAGTGTTTTCTGAGTAGAATGCTACAGAAACTAGGTTAAAAATGATATTTGCTACTGTAAACATGACATTGAATTCACATTCCCAATAAAAAGACTTTGCTTTTCTCCAAAACCAGTTTCAACATCCTTTTCTGGGTCCTTTGCACACGAATTCCACACGAGTTTGTCCAGATAGGTCTGGATCTAACCAGAAATATCCGGTTCTGTGTGGCTAAATGAATATCAGCTTTTCAACAGCCTGTGTGTTTGTTAGTGTTTTCTGGATAGTATCTATGAACTTTAGAGTTCTGAATGAATTTTAGCATGTTACATTCTGTTTTTTTGTTGGCAAACGCTAATTAGTTCCACATGGAGACACAACAAGTACACATAATTGATTTCTGAGTAGAATGCTACAGAATCTAGGTTAAAAATTATATTTGCAAATGTAAACATGACATTGAATTCACATTCCCAAGAAAAAGACTTTGCTTTTCTCCAAAACCAGTTTCAACATCCTTTTCTGGGTCCTTTGCACACGAATTCCACATGTATTTGTCCAGATAGGTCTGGATCTAACCAGAAATATCCGGTTCTGTGTGGCTAAATGAATATCAGCTTTTCAACAGCCTGTGTGTTTGTTAGTGTTTTCTGGATAGTATCTATGAACTTTATAGTTCTGAATGAATTTTAGCTTGTTACATTTTGTTTTTTGTTGGCAAACGCTAATTAGTTCCACATGGAGACACAACAAGTACACATAATTGATTTCTGAGTAGAATGCTACAGAAACTAGGTTAAAAATGATATTTGCGACTGTAAACATGACCTTGAATACACATTCCCAAGAAAAAGACTTTGCTTCTCTCCAAAACCTGTTTGACTCTGCTTTTCGGGGTCCTTAATACACGAATTCCACATGAGTTTGTCCAGATAGATCTGGATCTAACCAGAAATATCCGGTTCTGTGTGGCTAAATGAATATCAGCTTTTCAACAGCCTGTGAGTTTGTTAGTATTTTCTGGATAGTATCTATGAACTTTAGAGTTCTGAATGAATTTTAGCATGTTACATTTTGGTTTTTTGTTGGCAAACGCTAATTAGTTCCACATGGAGACACAACAAGTACACATAAGTGATTTCTGAGTTGAATGCTATAGAAACTAGGCTAAAAATGATATTTGCGACTGTAAACATGACATTGAATTCACATTCCCAAGAAAAATACTTTGCTTTTCTCCAAAACCTGTTTGACTCTGTTTTCTGTGTCTTTAACACACGAATTCCACATGAGTTTGTCCATATAGATCTGGATCTAACTGGAAATATCCGGTTCTGTGTGGCTAAATGAATATCAGCTTTTCAACTGCCTGTGTGTTTGTTAGTGTTTTCTGGATAATATCTATGAACTTTAGAGTTCTGAATAAATTTTAGCATGCTACATTTTTTTTTGGTTGGCAAACGCTAATTAGTTCCACATGCAGACACAACAAGTACACATAAGTGTTTTCTGAGTAGAATGCTACACAAACTAGGTTAAAAATGATATTTGCAAATGTAAACATGACATTGAATTCACATTCCCAAGAAAAAGACTTTGCTTTTCTCCAAAACCAGTTTCAACATCCTTTTCTGGGTCCTTTGCACATGAATTCCACATGTTTTTGTCCAGATAGGTCTGGATCTAACCAGAAATATCCGGTTCTGTGTGGCTAAATGAATATCAGCTTTTCAACAGCCTGTGTGTTTGTTAGTGTTTTCTGGATAGTATCTATGAACTTTAGAGTTCTGAATGAATTTTAGCATGTTACATTTTGTTTTTTTGTTGGCAAACGCTAATTAGTTCCACATGGAGACACAACAAGTACACATAATTGATTTCTGAGTAGAATGCTACAGAATCTAGGTTAAAAATTATATTTGCAAATGTAAACATGACATTGAATTCACATTCCCAAGAAAAAGACTTTGCTTTTCTCCAAAACCAGTTTCAACATCCTTTTCTGGGTCCTTTGCACACGAATTCCACATGTATTTGTCCAGATAGGTCTGGATCTAACCAGAAATATCCGGTTCTGTGTGGCTAAATGAATATCAGCTTTTCAACAGCCTGTGTGTTTGTTAGTGTTTTCTGGATAGTATCTATGAACTTTATAGTTCTGAATGAATTTTAGCTTGTTACATTTTGTTTTTTGTTGGCAAACACTAATTAGTTCCACATGGAGACACAACAAGTACACATAATTGATTTCTGAGTAGAATGCTACAGAAACTAGGTTAAAAATGATATTTGCGACTGTAAACATGACCTTGAATTCACATTCCCAAGAAAAAGACTTTGCTTTTCTCCAAAACCTGTTTGACTCTGCTTTTCGGGGTCCTTAACACACAAATTCCACATGAGTTTGTCCAGATAGATCTGGATCTAACCAGAAATATCCGGTTCTGTGTGGCTAAATGAATATCAGCTTTTCAACAGCCTGTGTGTTTGTTAGTATTTTCTGGATAGTATCTATGAACTTTAGAGTTCTGAATGAATTTTAGCATGTTACATTTTGGTTTTTTGTTGGCAAACGCTAATTAGTTCCACATGCAGACACAACAAGTACACATAAGTGTTTTCTGAGTAGAATGCTACACAAACTAGGTTAAAAATGATATTTGCAAATGTAAACATGACATTGAATTCACATTCCCAAGAAAAAGACTTTGCTTTTCTCCAAAACCAGTTTCAACATCCTTTTCTGGGTCCTTTGCACATGAATTCCACATGTTTTTGTCCAGATAGGTCTGGATCTAACCAGAAATATCCGGTTCTGTGTGGCTAAATGAATATCAGCTTTTCAACAGCCTGTGTGTTTGTTAGTGTTTTCTGGATAGTATCTATGAACTTTAGAGTTTTGAATGAATTTTAGCATGTTACATTTTGGTTTTTTGTTGGCAAACGCTAATTAGTTCCACATGGAGACACAACAAGTACACATAAGTGATTTCTGAGTTGAATGCTATAGAAACTAGGCTAAAAATGATATTTGCGACTGTAAACATGACATTGAATTCACATTCCCAAGAAAAAGACTTTGCTTTTCTCCAAAACCTGTTTGACTCTGCTTTTCGGGGTCCTTTACACACGAATTCCACATGAGTTTGTACAGATAGATCTGGATCTAACTAGAAATATCCGGTTCTGTGTGGCTAAATGAATATCAGCTTTTAAACAGCCTGTGTGTTTGTTAGTGTTTTCTGGATAATATCTATGAACTTTAGAGTTCTGAATGAATTTTAGCATGCTACATTTTTTTTTGGTTGGCAAACACTAATTAGTTCCACATGCAGACACAACAAGTACACATAAGTGTTTTCTGAGTAGAATGCTACAGAAACTAGGTGAAAAATGATAATTGCAAATGTAAACATGATATTGAATTCACATTCCCAAGAAAATGACTTTGCTGTTCTCCAAAACCAGTTTCAACATTCTTTTCTGGGTCCTTTGCACATGAATTCCACATGAGTTTGTCCAGATAGGTCGGGATCTAACCAGAAATATCCGGTTCTGTGTGGCTAAATGAATATCAGCTTTTCAACAGCCTGTGTGTTTGTTAGTGTTTTCTGGATAGTATCTATGAACTTTAGAGTTCTGAATGAATTTTAGCATGTTATATTTTGTTTTTTTGTTGGCAAACGCTAATTAGTTCCACATGGAGACACAACAAGTACACATAATTGATTTCTGAGTAGAATGCTACAGAATCTAGGTTAAAAATTAATTTGCAAATGTAAACATGACATTGAATTCACATTCCCAAGAAAAAGACTTTGCTTTTCTCCAAAACCAGTTTGACTCTGCTTTTCGGGGTCCTTAACACAAGAATTCCACATGAGTTTGTCCAGATAGATCTGGATCTAACCAGCAATATCCGGTTCCGTGTGGGTAAATGAATATCAGCTTTGCAACAGCCTGTGTGTTTGTTAGTGTTTTCTGGATAGTATCTATGAACTTTAGAGTTTTGAATGAATTTTAGCAAGTTACATTTTGTTTTTTGTTGGCAAACGCTAATTAGTTCCACATGGAGACACAACAAGTACACATAAGTGTTTTCTGAGTAGAGTGCTACAGAAACTAGGTTAAAAATGATATTTGCGACTGTAAACATGACCCGAATTCACATTCCCAAGAAAAAGACTTTGCTTTTCTCCAAAACCTGTTTGACTCTGCTTTTCGGGGTCCTTAACACACGAATTCCACATTAGTTTGTCCAGATAGATCTGGATCTAACGAGAAATATCCAGTTCTGTGTGGCTAAATGAATATCAGCTTTTAAACAGCCTGTGTGTTGTTAGTGTTTTCTGGATAGTGTCTATGAACTTTAGAGTTCTGAATGAATTTTAGCATGTTACATTTTGGTTTTTTGTTGGCAAATGCAAATTAGTTCCACATGGAGACACAACAAGTACACATAAGTGTTTTCTGAGTAGAGTGCTACAGAAATAGGTGAAAAATGATATTTGCGACTGTAAACATGACATTGAATTCACATTCCCAAGAAAAAGACTTTGCTTCTCTCCAAAACCTGTTTGACTCTGCTTTTCGGGGTCCTTAACACACGAATTCCGCATGAGTTTGTCCAGATAGATCTGGATCTAACCAGAAATATCCGGTTCAGTGTGGCTAAATGAATATCAGCTTTTCAACAGCCTGTGTGTTTGTTAGTGTTTTCTGGATAGTATCTATGAACTTTAGAGTTCTGAATGAATTTTAGCATGTTACATTTTGGCTTTTTGTTGGCAAACGCTAATTAGTTCCACATGGAGACACAACAAGTACACATAAGTGATTTCTGAGTTGAATGCTATAGAAACTAGGCTAAAAATGATATTTGCGACTGTAAACATGACATTGAATTCACATTCCCAAGAAAAAGACTTTGCTTTTCTCCAAAACCTGTTTGACTCTGTTTTCTGTGTCTTTAACACACGAATTCCACATGAGTTTGTCCAGATAGATCTGGATCTAACCAGAAATATCCGGTTCTGTGTGGCTAAATGAATATCAGCTTTTAAACAGCCTGTGTGTTTGTTAGTGTTTTCTGGATAATATCTATGAACTTTAGAGTTCTGAATGAATTTTAGCATGCTATATTTTTTTTTTTGGTTGGCAAAAGCTAATTAGTTCCACATGCAGACACAACAAGTACACATAAGTGTTTTCTGAGTAGAATGCTACAGAAACTAGGTTAAAAATGATATTTGCTACTGTAAACATGACATTGAATTCACATTCCCAATAAAAAGACTTTGCTTTTCTCCAAAACCAGTTTCAACATCCTTTTCTGGGTCCTTTGCACACGAATTCCACACGAGTTTGTCCAGATAGGTCTGGATCTAACCAGAAATATCCGGTTCTGTGTGGCTAAATGAATATCAGCTTTTCAACAGCCTGTGTGTTTGTTAGTGTTTTCTGGATAGTATCTATGAACTTTAGAGTTCTGAATGAATTTTAGCATGTTACATTTTGTTTTTTTGTTGGCAAACGCTAATTAGTTCCACATGGAGACACAACAAGTACACATAATTGATTTCTGAGTAGAATGCTACAGAATCTAGGTTAAAAATTATATTTGCAAATGTAAACATGACATTGAATTCACATTCCCAAGAAAAAGACTTTGCTTTTCTCCAAAACCAGTTTCAACATCCTTTTCTGGGTCCTTTGCACACGAATTCCACATGTATTTGTCCAGATAGGTCTGGATCTAACCAGAAATATCCGGTTCTGTGTGGCTAAATGAATATCAGCTTTTCAACAGCCTGTGTGTTTGTTAGTGTTTTCTGGATAGTATCTATGAACTTTATAGTTCTGAATGAATTTTAGCTTGTTACATTTTGTTTTTTGTTGGCAAACGCTAATTAGTTCCACATGGAGACACAACAAGTACACATAATTGATTTCTGAGTAGAATGCTACAGAAACTAGGTTAAAAATGATATTTGCGACTGTAAACATGACCTTGAATACACATTCCCAAGAAAAAGACTTTGCTTTTCTCCAAAACCAGTTTCAACATCCTTTTCTGGGTCCTTTGCACATGAATTCCACATGTTTTTGTCCAGATAGGTCTGGATCTAACCAGAAATATCCGGTTCTGTGTGGCTAAATGAATATCAGCTTTTCAACAGCCTGTGTGTTTGTTAGTGTTTTCTGGATAGTATCTATGAACTTTAGAGTTCTGAATGAATTTTAGCATGTTACATTTTGTTTTTTTGTTGGCAAACGCTAATTAGTTCCACATGCAGACACAACAAGTACACATAATTGATTTCTGAGTAGAATGCTACAGAATCTAGGTTAAAAATTATATTTGCAAATGTAAACATGACATTGAATTCACATTCCCAAGAAAAAGACTTTGCTTTTCTCCAAAACCAGTTTCAACATCCTTTTCTGGGTCCTTTGCACACGAATTCCACATGTATTTGTCCAGATAGGTCTGGATCTAACCAGAAATATCCGGTTCTGTGTGGCTAAATGAATATCAGCTTTTCAACAGCCTGTGTGTTTGTTAGTGTTTTCTGGATAGTATCTATGAACTTTATAGTTCTGAATGAATTTTAGCTTGTTACATTTTGTTTTTTGTTGGCAAACACTAATTAGTTCCACATGGAGACACAACAAGTACACATAATTGATTTCTGAGTAGAATGCTACAGAAACTAGGTTAAAAATGATATTTGCGACTGTAAACATGACCTTGAATTCACATTCCCAAGAAAAAGACTTTGCTTTTCTCCAAAACCTGTTTGACTCTGCTTTTCGGGGTCCTTAACACACGAATTCCACTTGAGTTTGTCCAGATAGATCTGGATCTAACCAGAAATATCCGGTTCTGTGTGGCTAAATGAATATCAGCTTTTCAACAGCCTGTGTGTTTGTTAGTATTTTCTGGATAGTATCTATGAACTTTAGAGTTCTGAATGAATTTTAGCATGTTACATTTTGGTTTTTTGTTGGCAAACGCTAATTAGTTCCACATGGAGACACAACAAGTACACATAAGTGATTTCTGAGTTGAATGCTATAGAAACTAGGCTAAAAATGATATTTGCGACTGTAAACATGACATTGAATTCACATTCCCAAGAAAAAGACTTTGCTTTTCTCCAAAACCTGTTTGACTCTGTTTTCTGTGTCTTTAACACACGAATTCCACATGAGTTTGTCCAGATAGATCTGGATCTAACTAGAAATATCCGGTTCTGGGTGGCTAAATGAATATCAGCTTTTAAACAGCCTGTGTGTTTGTTAGTGTTTTCTGGATAATATCTATGAACTTTAGAGTTCTGAATGAATTTTAGCATGCTACATTTTTTTTTGGTTGGCAACCCTAATTAGTTCCACATGCAGACACAACAAGTACACATAAGTGTTTTCTGAGTAGAATGCTACAGAAACTAGGTTAAAAATGATATTTGGAACTGTAAACATGACATTGAATTCACATTCCCAAGAAAAAGACTTTGCTTTTCTCCAAAACCAGTTTGACTCTGCTTTTCGGGGTCCTTAACACACGAATTCCACATGAGTTTGTCGAGATAGATCTGGATCCTACCAGAAATATACGGTTCTGTGTGGCTAAATGAATATCAGCTTTTCAACAGTCTGTGAGTTTGTTAGGGTTTTCTGGATAGTATCTATGAACTTTAGAGTTCTGAATGAATTTTAGCATGTTACATTTTGTTTTTTTGTTGGCAAATGCTAATTAGTTCCACATGGAGACACAACAAGTACACATAAGTGTTTTCTGAGTAGAGTGCTACAGAAACTAGTTGAAAAATGATATTTGCGACTGTAAACATGACATTGAATTCACATTCCCAAGAAAAAGACTTTGCTTTTCTCCAAAACCTGTTTGACTCTGCTTTTCTGGGTCTTTGCACTCAAATTCCACACGAGTTTGTCCAGATAGGTCTGGATCTAACCAGAAATATCCGGTTCTGGGTGGCTAAATGAATATCAGCTTTTCAACAGCCTGTGTGTTTGTTAGTGTTTTCTGGATAGTGGCTATGAACTTTAGAGTTCTGAATGAATTTTAGCATTTTACATTTTGGTTTTTTGTTGGCAAACGCTAATTAGTTCCACATGGAGACACAACAAGTACACATAATTGATTTCTGAGTAGAATGCTACAGAATCTAGGTTAAAAATGATATTTGCGTCTGTAAACATGACATTGAATTCACATTCCCAAGAAAAAGACTTTGCTTTTCTCCAAAACCAGTTTGACTCTGCTTTTCGGGGTCCTTAACACACGAATTCCACATGAGTTTGTCGAGATAGATCTGGATCTAACCAGAAATATCCGGTTCTGTGTGGCTAAATGAATATCAGCTTTTAAACAGCCTGTGTGTTTGTTAGTGTTTTCTGGATAATATCTATGAACTTTAGAGTTCTGAATGAATTTTAGCATGCCACAATTTTTTTTTGGTTGGCAAAAGCTAATTAGTTCCACATGCAGACACAACAAGTACACATAAGTGTTTTCTGAGTAGAATGCTACAGAAACTAGGTTAAAAATGATATTTGCTACTGTAAACATGACATTGAATTCACATTCCCAAGAAAAAGACTTTGCTTTTCTCCAAAACCAGTTTCAACATCCTTTTCTGGGTCCTTTGCACACGAATTCCACACGAGTTTGTCCAGATAGGTCTGGATCTAACCAGAAATATCCGGTTCTGTGTGGCTAAATGAATATCAGCTTTTCAACAGCCTGTGTGTTTGTTAGTGTTTTCTGGATAGTATCTATGAACTTTAGAGTTCTGAATGAATTTTAGCATGTTACATTTTGTTTTTTTGTTGGCAAACGCTAATTAGTTCCACATGGAGACACAACAAGTACACATAATTGATTTCTGAGTAGAATGCTACAGAATCTAGGTTAAAAATTATATTTGCAAATGTAAACATGACATTGAATTCACATTCCCAAGAAAAAGACTTTGCTTTTCTCCAAAACCAGTTTCAACATCCTTTTCTGGGTCCTTTGCACACGAATTCCACATGTATTTTTCCAGATAGGTCTGGATCTAACCAGAAATATCCGGTTCTGTGTGGCTAAATGAATATCAGCTTTTCAACAGCCTGTGTGTTTGTTAGTGTTTTCTGGATAGTATCTATGAACTTTATAGTTCTGAATGAATTTTAGCTTGTTACATTTTGTTTTTTGTTGGCAAACGCTAATTAGTTCCACATGGAGACACAACAAGTACACATAATTGATTTCTGAGTAGAATGCTACAGAAACTAGGTTAAAAATGATATTTGCGACTGTAAACATGACCTTGAATTCACATTCCCAAGAAAAAGACTTTGCTTTTCTCCAAAACCTGTTTGACTCTGCTTTTCGGGGTCCTTAACACACGAATTCCACATGAGTTTGTCCAGATAGATCTGGATCTAACCAGAAATATCCGGTTCTGTGTGGCTAAATGAATATCAGCTTTTCAACAGCCTGTGTGTTTGTTAGTATTTTCTGGATAGTATCTATGAACTTTAGAGTTCTGAATGAATTTTAGCATGTTACATTTTGGTTTTTTGTTGGCAAACGCTAATTAGTTCCACATGGAGACACAACAAGTACACATAAGTGATTTCTGAGTTGAATGCTATAGAAACTAGGCTAAAAATGATATTTGCGACTGTAAACATGACATTGAATTCACATTCCCAAGAAAAAGACTTTGCTTTTCTCCAAAACCTGTTTGACTCTGTTTTCTGTGTCTTTAACACACGAATTCCACATGAGTTTGTCCATATAGATCTGGATCTAACTAGAAATATCCGGTTCTGTGTGGCTAAATGAATATCAGCTTTTCAACTGCCTGTGTGTTTGTTAGTGTTTTCTGGATAATATCTATGAACTTTAGAGTTCTGAATGAATTTTAGCATGCTACATTTTTTTTTGGTTGGCAAACGCTAATTAGTTCCACATGCAGACACAACAAGTACACATAAGTGTTTTCTGAGTAGAATGCTACACAAACTAGGTTAAAAATGATATTTGCAAATGTAAACATGACATTGAATTCACATTCCCAAGAAAAAGACTTTGCTTTTCTCCAAAACCAGTTTCAACATCCTTTTCTGGGTCCTTTGCACATGAATTCCACATGTTTTTGTCCAGAGAGGTCTGGATCTAACCAGAAATATCCGGTTCTGTGTGGCTAAATGAATATCAGCTTTTCAACAGCCTGTGTGTTTGTTAGTGTTTTCTGGATAGTATCTATGAACTTTAGAGTTCTGAATGAATTTTAGCATGTTACATTTTGTTTTTTTGTTGGCAAACGCTAATTAGTTCCACATGGAGACACAACAAGTACACATAATTGATTTCTGAGTAGAATGCTACAGAATCTAGGTTAAAAATTTTATTTGCAAATGTAAACATGACATTGAATTCACATTCCCAAGAAAAAGACTTTGCTTTTCTCCAAAACCAGTTTCAACATCCTTTTCTGGGTCCTTTGCACACGAATTCCACATGTATTTTTCCAGATAGGTCTGGATCTAACCAGAAATATCCGGTTCTGTGTGGCTAAATGAATATCAGCTTTTCAACAGCCTGTGTGTTTGTTAGTGTTTTCTGGATAGTATCTATGAACTTTATAGTTCTGAATGAATTTTAGCTTGTTACATTTTGTTTTTTGTTGGCAAACGCTAATTAGTTCCACATGGAGACACAACAAGTACACATAATTGATTTCTTAGTAGAATGCTACAGAAACTAGGTTAAAAATGATATTTGCGACTGTATACATGACCTTGAATTCACATTCCGAAGAAAAAGACTTTGCTTTTCTCCAAAACCTGTTTGACTCTGCTTTTCGGGGTCCTTAACACACGAATTCCACATGAGTTTGTACAGATAGATCTGGATCTAACCAGAAATATCCGGTTCTGTGTGGCTAAATGAATATCAGCTTTTCAACAGCCTGTGTGTTTGTTAGTATTTTCTGGATAGTATCTATGAACTTTAGAGTTCTGAATGAATTTTAGCATGTTACATTTTGGTTTTTTGTTGGCAAACGCTAATTAGTTCCACATGGAGACACAACAAGTACACATAAGTGATTTCTGAGTTGAATGCTATAGAAACTAGGCTAATAATGATATTTGCGACTGTAAACATGACATTGAATTCACATTCCCAAGAAAAAGACTTTGCTTTTCTCCAAAACCTGTTTGACTCTGTTTTCTGTGTCTTTAACACACGAATTCCACATGAGTTTGTCCAGATACATCTGGATCTAACTAGAAATATCCGGTTCTGTGTGGCTAAATGAATATCAGCTTTTCAACTGCCTGTGTGTTTGTTAGTGTTTTCTGGATAATATCTATGAACTTTAGAGTTCTGAATGAATTTTAGCATGCTACATTTTTTTTTGGTTGGCAAACGCTAATTAGTTCCACATGCAGACACAACAAGTACACATAAGAGTTTTCTGAGTAGAATGCTACACAAACTAGGTTAAAAATGATATTTGCAAATGTAAACATGACATTGAATTCACATTCCCAAGAAAAAGACTTTGCTTTTCTCCAAAACCAGTTTCAACATCCTTTTCTGGGTCTTTTGCACATGAATTCCACATGTTTTTGTCCAGATAGGTCTGGATCTAACCAGAAATATCCGGTTCTGTGTGGCTAAATGAATATCAGCTTTTCAACAGCCTGTGTGTTTGTTAGTGTTTTCTGGATATTATCTATGAACTTTAGAGTTCTGAATGAATTTTAGCATGTTACATTTTGTTTTTGTTGGAAAACGCTAATTAGTTCCACATGGAGACACAACAAGTACACATAATTGATTTCTGAGTAGAATGCTACAGAATCTAGGTTAAAAATTATATTTGCAAATGTAAACATGACATTGAATTCACATTCCCAAGAAAAAGACTTTGCTTTTCTCCAAAACCAGTTTCAACATCCTTTTCTGGGTCCTTTGCACACGAATTCCACATGTATTTGTCCAGATAGGTCTGGATCTAACCAGAAATATCCGGTTCTGTGTGGCTAAATGAATATCAGCTTTTCAACAGCCTGTGTGTTTGTTAGTGTTTTCTGGATAGTATCTATGAACTTTATAGTTCTGAATGAATTTTAGCTTGTTACATTTTGTTTTTTGTTGGCAAACGCTAATTAGTTCCACATGGAGACACAACAAGTACACATAATTGATTTCTGAGTAGAATGCTACAGAAACTAGGTTAAAAATGATCTTTGCGACTGTAAACATGACATTGAATTCACATTCCCAAGAAAAAGACTTTGCTTTTCTCCAAAACCTGTTTGACTCTGCTTTTCGGGGTCCTTAACACACAAATTCCACATGAGTTTGTCCAGATAGATCTGGATCTAACCAGAAATATCCGGTTCTGTGTGGCTAAATGAATATCAGCTTTTCAACAGCCTGTGTGTTTGTTAGTATTTTCTGGATAGTATCTATGAACTTTAGAATTCTGAATGAATTTTAGCATGTTACATTTTGGTTTTTTGTTGGCAAACGCTAATTAGTTCCACATGGAGACACAACAAGTACACATAAGTGATTTCTGAGTTGAATGCTATAGAAACTAGGCTAAAAATGATATTTGCGACTGTAAACATGACATTGAATTCACATTCCCAAGAAAAAGACTTTGCTTTTCTCCAAAACCTGTTTGACTCTGTTTTCTGTGTCTTTAACACACGAATTCCACATGAGTTTGTCCAGATAGATCTGGATCTAACTAGAAATATCCGGTTCTGGGTGGCTAAATGAATATCAGCTTTTAAACAGCCTGTGTGTTTGTTAGTGTTTTCTGGATAATATCTATGAACTTTAGAGTTCTGAATGAATTTTAGCATGTTACATTTTTTTTTGTTTGGCAACCCTAATTAGTTCCACATGCAGACACAACAAGTACACATAAGTGTTTTCTGAGTAGAATGCTACAGAAACTAGGTTAAAAATGATATTTGCGACTGTAAACATGACATTGAATTCACATTCCCAAGAAAAAGACTTTGCTTTTCTCCAAAACCAGTTTGACTCTGCTTTTCGGGGTCCTTAACACACGAATTCCACATGAGTTTGTCGAGATAGATCTGGATCCTACCAGAAATATACGGATCTGTGTGGCTAAATGAATATCAGCTTTTCAACAGTCTGTGTGTTTGTTAGGGTTTTCTGGATAGTATCTATGAACTTTAGAGTTCTGAATGAATTTTAGCATGTTACATTTTGTTTTTTTGTTGGCAAATGCTAATTAGTTCCACATGGAGACACAACAAGTACACATAAGTGTTTTCTGAGTAGAGTGCTACAGAAACTAGGTGAAAAATGATATTTGCTACTGTAAACATGACATTGAATTCACATTCCCAAGAAAAAGACTTTGCTTTTCTCCAAAACCTGTTTGACTCTGCTTTTCTCGGTCTTTGCACTCAAATTCCACACGAGTTTGTCCAGATAGGTCTGGATCTAACCAGAAATATCCGGTTCTGGGTGGCTAAATGAATATCAGCTTTTCAACAGCCTGTGTGTTTCTTAGTGTTTTCTGGATAGTGTCTATGAACTTTAGAGTTCTGAATGGATTTTAGCATTTTACATTTTGGTTTTTTGTTGGCAAACGCTAATTAGTTCCACATGGAGACACAACAAGTACACATAATTGATTTCTGAGTAGAATGCTACAGAATCTAGGTTAAAAATGATATTTGCGTCTGTAAACATGACATTGAATTCACATTCCCAAGAAAAAGACTTTGCTTTTCTCCAAAACCAGTTTGACTCTGCTTTTCGGGGTCCTTAACACACGAATTCCACATGAGTTTGTCGAGATAGATCTGGATCTAACCAGAAATATCCGGTTCTGTGTGGCTAAATGAATATCAGCTTTTCAACAGCATGTGTGTTTGTTAGTGTTTTCTGGATAGTATCTATGAACTTTAGAGTTCTGAATGAATTTTAGCATGTTACATTTTGTTTTTTTGTTGGCAAACGCTAATTAGTTCCACATGGAGACACAACAAGTACACATAAGTGTTTTCTGAGTAGAGTGCTACAGAAACTAGGTGAAAAATGATATTTGCTACTGTAAACATGACATTGAATTCATATTCCCAAGGAAAAGACTTTGCTTTTCTCCAAAACCAGTTTCAACATCCTTTTCTGGGTCCTTTGCACACGAATTCCACACGTTTTTGTCCAGATAGGTCTGGATCTAACAGGAAATATCAGGTTCTGTGTGGCTAAATGAATATCAGGTTTTCAATAGCCCGTGTGTTTGTTAGTGTTTTCTGGATAGTATCTATGAACTTTAGATTTCTGAATGAATTTTAGCATGTTACATTTTGTTTTTTTGTTGGCACGCTAATTAGTTCCACATGGAGACACAACAAGTACACATAACTGTTTTCTGTGTAGAATGCTACAGAAACTAGGTGAAAAATGATATTTGCGACTGTAAACATGACATTGAATTCACATTCCCAAGAAAAAGACTTTGCTTTTCTCCAAAACCTGTTTGACTCTGCTTTTCGGGGTCCTTAACACACGAATTCCACATGAGTTTGTCCAGATAGATCTGGATCTAACCAGAAATATCCAGTTCTGTGTGGCTAAATGAATATCAGCTTTTCAACAGCCTGTGTGTTGTTAGTATTTTCTGGATAGTGTCTATGAACTTTAGAGTTCTGAATGAATTTTAGCATGTTACATTTTGGTTTTTTGTTGGCAAACGCTAATTAGTTCCACATGGAGACACAACAAGTACACATAATTTATTTCTGAGTAGAATGCTATAGAAAGTAGGCTAAAAATGATATTTGTGACTGTAAACATGACATTGAATTCACATTCCCAAGAAAAAGACTTTGCTTTTCTCCAAAACCTGTTTGACTCTGTTTTCGGTGTCCTTAACACACGAATTCCACATGAGTTTTTCCAGATACATATGGATCTGACCAGAAATATCCGGTTCTGTGTGGCTAAATGAATATAAGCTTTTAAACAGCCTGTGTGTTTGTTAGTGTTTTCTGGATAGTATCTATGAACTTTAGAGTTCTGAATGAATTTTAGCATGCTACATTTTGTTTTTTTTGTTGGCAAACGCTAATTAGTTCCACATGGAGACACAACAAGTACACATAATTGATTTCTGAGTAGAATGCTACAGAATCTAGGTTAAAAATGATATTTGCGACTGTAAACATGACATTGAATTCACATTCCCAAGAAACAGACTTTGCTTTTCTCCAAAACCAGTTTGACTCTGCTTTTCGGGGTCCTTAACACACGAATTCCACACGAGTTTGTCGTGATTGATCTGGATCTAACCAGAAATATCCGGTTCTGTGTGGCTAAATGAATATCAGCTTTTCAACAGCCTGTGTGTTTGTTAGTGTTTTCTGGATAGTATCTATGAACTTTAGAGTTCTGAATGAATTTTAGCATGTTACATTTTGTTTTTTTGTTGAAAACGCTAATTAGTTCCACATGGAGACACAACAAGTACACATAAGTGTTTTCTGAGTAGAGTGCTACAGAAACTAGGTGAAAAATGATATTTGCGTCTGTAAACATGACATTGAATTCACATTCCCAAGAAAAAGACTTTGCTTTTCTCCAAAACCTGTTTGACTCTGCTTTTCTGGGTCTTTGCACTCAAATTCCACACGAGTTTGTCCAGATAGGTCTGGATCTAACCAGAAATATCCGGTTCTGGGTGGCTAAATGAATATCAGCTTTTCAACAGCCTGTGTGTTTGTTAGTGTTTTCTGGATAGTGTCTATGAACTTTACAGTTCTGAATGAATTTTAGCATGTTACATTTTGGTTTTTTGTTGGCAAACGCTAATTAGTTCCACATGGAGACACAACAAGTACACATAAGTGAAATCTGAGTAGAATGCTATAGAAACTAGGCTAAAAATGATATTTGCGACTGTCAACATGACATTGAATTCACATTCCCAAGAAAAAGACTTTGCTTTTCTCCAAAACCTGTTTGACTCTGCTTTTCGAGGTCCTCAACACACGAATTCCACATGAGTTTGTCCAGATAGATCTGGATCTAACCAGCAATATCCGGTTCTGTGTGGCTAAAGGAATATCAGCTTTTCAACAGCCTGTGTGTTTGTTAGTGTTTTCTGGATAGTATCTATGAACTTTACAGTTCTGAATGAATTTTAGCATGCTACATTTTTTTTTTGGTTGGCAAACGCTAATTAGTTCCACATGGAGATACAACAAGTACACATAAGTGTTTTCTGAGTAGAATGCTACACAAACTAGGTGAAAAATGATATTTGCTACTGTAAACATGACATTGAATTCACATTCCCAAGAAAAAGACTTTGCTTTTCTCCAAAACCAGTTTCAACATCCTCTTCTGGGTCCTTTGCACATGATTTCCACATGTATTTGTCCAGATAGGTCTGGATCTAACCAGAAATATCCGGTTCTGTGTGGCTAAATGAATATCAGCTTTTAAACAGCCTGTGTGTTTGTTAGTGTTTTCTGGATAGTGTCTATGAACTTTACAGTTCTGAATGAATTTTAGCATGTTACATTTTGGTTTTTTGTTGGCAAACGCTAATTAGGTCCACATGGAGACACAACAAGTACACATAAGTGATTTCTGAGTAGAATGCTATAGAAACTAGGTTAAAAATGATATTTGCGACTGTAAATATGACATTGAATTCACATTCCCAAGAAAAAGAATTTGCTTTTCTCCAAAACCAGTTTGACTCTGCTTTTCTGGGTGTTTGCACTCAAATTCCACACGGGTTTGTCCAGATAGGTCTGGATGTAACCAGAAATATATGGTTCTGTGTGGTTAAATGAATATCAGCTTTTAAACAGCCTGTGTGTTTGTCAGTGTTTTCTGGATAGGATCTATGAACTTTAGAGTTCTGAATGAATTTTAGCATGTTACATTTTGTTTTTTTGTTGGCAAACGCTAATTAGTTCCACATGGAGACACAACAAGTACACATAAGTGATTTCTGAGTAGAATGCTACAGAAACTAGGTTAAAAATGATATTTGCGACTGTAAACATGATGTTGAATTCACATTCCCAAGAAAAAGAATTTGCTTTTCTCCAAAACCAGTTTGACTCTGCTTTTCGGGGTCCTTAACACACGAATTCCACATGAGTTTGTCCAGATAGATCTGGATCTAACCAGAAATATCCGGTTCTGTGTTGCTAAATGAATATCAGCTTTTAAACAGCCTGTGTGTTTCTTAGTGTTTTCTGGATAGTATCTATGAACTTTAGAGTTCTGAATGAATTTTAGCATGTTACATTTTGTTTTTTTGTTGGCAAACGCTAATTAGTTCCACATGGAGACACAACAAGTACACATAAGTGATTTCTGAGTAGAATGTTACACAAACTAGGTTAAAAAGGATATTTGCGACTGTAAATATGACATTGAATTCACATTCCCAAGAAAAAGACTTTGCTTTTCTCCAAAACCAGTTTTACTCTGCTTTTCTGGGTCTTTGCACTCAAATTCCACACGAGTTTGTCCAGATAGGTCTGGATCTAACGAGAAATATAAGGTTCTGTGTGGCTAAATGAATATCAGCTTTTCAACAGCCTGTGTGTTTGTTAGTGTTTTCTGGATAGTATGTATGAACTTTAGAGTTTTGAATGAATTTTAGCATGTTACATTTTTTTCTTTGTTGGCAAACGCTAATTAGTTCCACATGGAGACACAACAAGTACACATAATTGATTTCTGAGTAGAATGCTATAGAAAGTAGGCTAAAAATGATATTTGCGACTGTAAACATGACATTGAATTCACATTCCCAAGAAAAAGACTTTGCTTTTCTCCAAAACCAGTTTGACTCTGCTTTTCGGGGTCCTTAACACACGAATCCCACATGAGTTTGTCCAGATAGATCTGGATTTAAGCAGAAATATCCGGTTCTGTGTGGCTAAATGAATATCAGCTTTTCAACAGCCTGTGTGTTTGTTAGTGTTTTCTTGATAGTATCTATGAACTTTAGAGTTCTGAATGAATTTAAGCATGTTACATTTTGGTTTTTTGTTGGCAAACGCTAATTAGTTCCACATGGAGACACAACAAGTACACATAAGTGTTTTCTGAGTAGAGTGCTAGAGAAACTAGGTGAAAAATGATATTTGCTACTGTAAACATGACATTGAATTCACATTCCCAAGAAAAAGACTTTGCTTTTCTCCAAAACCAGTTTGACTCTGCTTTTCGGGGTCCTTAACACACGAATTCCACATTAGTTTGTCCAGATAGATCTGGATCTAACCAGAAATATCCAGTTCTGTGTGGCTAAATGAATATCAGGTTTTAAACAGCCTGTGTGTTGTTAGTGTTTTCTGGATAGTGTCTATGAACTTTACAGTTCTGAATGAATTTTAGCATGTTACATTTTGGTTTTTTGTTGGCAAACGCTAATTAGTTCCACATGGAGACACAACAAGTACACATAAGTGTTTTCTGAGTAGAATGCTACAGAAACCAGGTTAAAAATGATATTTGCTAATGTAAACATGACATTGAATTCACATTCCCAAGAAAAAGACTTTGCTTTTCTCCAAAACCAGTTTCAACATCCTCTTTTGGGTCCTTTGCACACGAATTCCACATGTTTTTGTTCAGATAGGTCTGGATCTAACCAGAAATATCCGGTTCTGTGTGGCTAAATGAATATCAGCTTTTCAACAGCCTGTGTGTTTTTTAGTGTTTTCTGGATAGTATCTATGAACTTTAGAGTTCTGAATGAATTTTAGCATGTTACATTTTGTTTTTTTGTTGGCAAACGTGAATTAGTTCCACATGGAGACACAACAAGTACACATACGTGTTTTCTGTGTGGAATGCTACAGAAATTAGGTTAAAAATGATATTTGCGACTGTAAACATGACATTGAATTCACATTCCCAAGAAAAAGACTTTGCTTTTCTCCAAAACCAGTTTGACTCTGCTTTTCGGGGTCCTTAACACACGAATTCCACATGAGTTTGTGCAGATAGATTTGGATCTAACCAGCAATATCCGGTTCTGTGTGGCTAAATGAATATCAGCTTTTCAACAGCCTGTGTGTTTCCTAGTGTTTTCTGGATAGTATCTATGAACTTTACAGTTCTGAATGAATTTTAGCATGTTACATTTTGTTTTTTTGTTGGCAAACGCTAATTAGTTCCACATGGAGACACAACAAGTACACATAATTGATTTCTGAGTAGAATGCTACAGAATCTAGGTTAAAAATTATATTTGTAAATGTAAACATGACATTGAATTCACATTCCCAAGAAAAAGACTTTGCTTTTCTCCAAAACCAGTTTCAACATCCTTTTCTGGGTCCTTTGCACACGAATTCCACATGTATTTTTCCAGATAGGTCTGGATCTAACCAGAAATATCCGGTTCTGTGTGGCTAAATGAATATCAGCTTTTCAACAGCCTGTGTGTTTGTTAGTGTTTTCTGGATAGTATCTATGAACTTTATAGTTCTGAATGAAATTTAGCTTGTTACATTTTGTTTTTTGTTGGCAAACGCTAATTAGTTCCACATGGAGACACAACAAGTACACATAATTGATTTCTGAGTAGAATGCTACAGAATCTAGGTTAAAAATGATATTTGCGACTGTAAACATGACCTTGAATTCACATTCCCAAGAAAAAGACTTTGCTTTTCTCCAAAACCTGTTTGACTCTGCTTTTCGGGGTCCTTAACACACGAATTCCACATGAGTTTGTCCATATAGATCTGGATCTAACCAGAAATATCCGGTTCTGTGTGGCTAAATGAATATCAGCTTTTCAACAGCCTGTGTGTTTGTTAGTATTTTCTGGATAGTATCTATGAACTTTAGAGTTCTGAATGAATTTTAGCATGTTACATTTTGGTTTTTTGTTGGCAAACGCTAATTAGTTCCACATGGAGACACAACAAGTACACATAAGTGATTTCTGAGTTGAATGCTATAGAAACTAGGCTAAAAATGATATTTGCGACTGTAAACATGACATTGAATTCACATTCCCAAGAAAAAGACTTTGCTTTTCTCCAAAACCTGTTTGACTCTGTTTTCTGTGTCTTTAACACACGAATTCCACATGAGTTTGTCCATATAGATCTGGATCTAACTAGAAATATCCGGTTCTGTGTGGCTAAATGAATATCAGCTTTTCAACTGCCTGTGTGTTTGTTAGTGTTTTCTGGATAATATCTATGAACTTTAGAGTTCTGAATGAATTTTAGCATGCTACATTTTTTTTTGGTTGGCAAACGCTAATTAGTTCCACATGCAGACACAACAAGTACACATAAGTGTTTTCTGAGTAGAATGCTACACAAACTAGGTTAAAAATGATATTTGCAAATGTAAACATGACATTGAATTCACATTCCCAAGAAAAAGACTTTGCTTTTCTCCAAAACCAGTTTCAACATCCTTTTCTGGGTCCTTTGCACATGAATTCCACATGTTTTTGTCCAGATAGGTCTGGATCTAACCAGAAATATCCGGTTCTGTGTGGCTAAATGAATATCAGCTTTTCAACAGCCTGTGTGTTTGTTAGTGTTTTCTGGATAGTATCTATGAACTTTAGAGTTCTGAATGAATTTTAGCATGTTACATTTTGTTTTTTTGTTGGCAAACGCTAATTAGTTCCACATGGAGACACAACAAGTACACATAAGTGTTTTCTGAGTAGAATGCTACAGAAACTAGGTTAAAAATGATATTTGCGACTGTAAACATGACATTGAATTCACATTCCCAAGAAAAAGACTTTGCTTTTCTCCAAAACCAGTTTGACTCTGCTTTTCGGGGTCCTTAACACACGAATTCCACATGAGTTTGTCGAGATAGATCTGGATCCTACCAGAAATATACGGTTCTGTGTGGCTAAATGAATATCAGCTTTTCAACAGTCTGTGTGTTTGTTAGGGTTTTCTGGATAGTATCTATGAACTTTAGAGTTCTGAATGAATTTTAGCATGTTACATTTTGTTTTTTTGTTGGCAAATGCTAATTAGTTCCACATGGAGACACAACAAGTACACATAAGTGTTTTCTGAGTAGAGTGCTACAGAAACTAGGTGAAAAATGATATTTGCTACTGTAAACATGACATTGAATTCACATTCCCAAGAAAAAGACTTTGCTTTTCTCCAAAACCTGTTTGACTCTGCTTTTCTGGGTCTTTGCACTCAAATTCCACACGAGTTTGTCCAGATAGGTCTGGATCTAACCAGAAATATCCGGTTCTGGGTGGCTAAATGAATATCAGCTTTTCAACAGCCTGTGTGTTTGTTAGTGTTTTCTGGATAGTGTCTATGAACTTTAGAGTTCTGAATGAATTTTAGCATTTTACATTTTGGTTTTTTGTTGGCAAACGCTAATTAGTTCCACATGGAGACACAACAAGTACACATAATTGATTTCTGAGTAGAATGCTACAGAATCTAGGTTAAAAATGATATTTGCGTCTGTAAACATGACATTGAATTCACATTCCCAAGAAAAAGACTTTGCTTTTCTCCAAAACCAGTTTGACTCTGCTTTTCGAGGTCCTTAACACACGAATTCCACATGAGTTTGTCGAGATAGATCTGGATCTAACCAGAAATATCCGGTTCTGTGTGGCTAAATGAATATCAGCTTTTCAACAGCATGTGTGTTTGTTAGTGTTTTCTGGATAGTATCTATGAACTTTAGAGTTCTGAATGAATTTTAGCATGTTACATTTTGTTTTTTTGTTGGCAAACGCTAATTAGTTCCACATGGAGACACAACAAGTACACATAAGTGTTTTCTGAGTAGAGTGCTACAGAAACTAGGTGAAAAATGATATTTGCTACTGTAAACATGACATTGAATTCACATTCCCAAGAAAAAGACTTTGCTTTTCTCCAAAACCAGTTTCAACATCCTTTTCTGGGTCCTTTGCACACGAATTCCACACGTTTTTGTCCAGATAGGTCTGGATCTAACAGGAAATATCAGGTTCTGTGTGGCTAAATGAATATCAGGTTTTCAATAGCCCGTGTGTTTGTTAGTGTTTTCTGGATAGTATCTATGAACTTTAGATTTCTGAATGAATTTTAGCATGTTACATTTTGTTTTTTTGTTGGCACGCTAATTAGTTCCACATGGAGACACAACAAGTACACATAACTGTTTTCTGTGTAGAATGCTACAGAAACTAGGTGAAAAATGATATTTGCGACTGTAAACATGACATTGAATTCACATTCCCAAAAAACAGACTTTGCTTTTCTCCAAAACCAGTTTGACTCTGCTTTTCGGGGTCCTTAACACACGAATTCCACATGAGTTTGTCGTGATTGATCTGGATCTAACCAGAAATATCCGGTTCTGTGTGGCTAAATGAATATCAGCTTTTCAACAGCCTGTGTGTTTGTTAGTGTTTTCTGGATAGTATCTATGAACTTTAGAGTTCTGAATGAATTTTAGCATGTTACATTTTGTTTTTTTGTTGGCAAACGCTAATTAGTTCCACATGGAGACACAACAAGTACACATAAGTGTTTTCTGAGTAAAGTGCTACAGAAACTAGGTGAAAAATGATATTTGCTACTGTAAACATGACATTGAATTCACATTCCCAAGAAAAAGACTTTGGTTTTCTCCAAAACCAGTTTCAACATCCTTTTCTGGGTCCTTTGCACACGAATTCCACACGTTTTTGTCCAGATAGGTCTGGATCTAACCAGAAATATCCGGTTCTGTGTGGCTAAATGAATATCAGCTTTTCAACAGCCTGTGTGTTTGTTAGTGTTTTCTGGATAGTATCTATGAACTTTAGAGTTCTGAATGAATTTTAGCATGTTACATTTTGTTTTTTTGTTGGCAAACGCTAATTAGATCCACATGGAGACACAACAAGTACACATAAGTGTTTTCTGAGTAGAGTGCTACAGAAACTAGGTGAAAAATGATATTTGCTACTGTAAACATGACATTGAATTCACATTCCCAAGAAAAAGACTTTGCTTTTCTCCAAAACCAGTTTCAACATCCTTTTCTGGGTCCTTAACTCACGAATTCCACACGTTTTTGTCCAGATTAGTCTGGATCTAACAGGAAATATCCGGTTCTTTGTGGCTAAATGAATATCAGCTTTTCAACAGCCTGTGTGTTGTTAGTGTTTTCTGGATAGTGTCTATGAACTTTAGAGTTCTGAATGAATTTTAGCATGTTACATTTTGGTTTTTTGTTGGCAAACGCTAATTAGTTCCACATGGAGACACAACAAGTACACATAAGTGATTTCTGAGTAGAATGCTATAGAAAGTAGGCTAAAAATGATATTTGCGACTGTAAACATGACATTGAATTCACATTCCCAAGAAACAGACTTTGCTTTTCTCCAAAACCAGTTTGACTCTGCTTTTCGGGGTCCTTAACACACGAATTCCACATGAGTTTGTCGTGATTGATCTGGATCTAACCAGAAATATCCGGTTCTGTGTGGCTAAATGAATATAAGCTTTTAAACAGCCTGTGTGTTTGTTAGTGTTTTCTGGATAGTATCTATGAACTTTAGATTTCTGAATGAATTTTAGCATGCTACATTTTGTTTTTTTGTTGGCAAACGCTAATTAGTTCCACATGGAGACACAACAAGTACACATAATTGATTTCTGAGTAGAATGCTACAGAATCTAGGTTAAAAATGATATTTGCGACTGTAAACATGACATTGAATTCACATTCCCAAGAAAATGACTTTGCTTTTCTCGAAAACAAGTTTGACTCTGCTTTTCGGGGTCCTTTACACATGAATTCCACATGAGTTTGTCCAGATACATCTGGATCTAACCAGCAATATCCGGTTCTGTGTGGCTAAATGAATATCAGCTTTGCAACAGCCTGTGTGTTTGTTAGTGTTTTCTGGATAGTATCTATGAACTTTAGAGTTTTGAATGTATTTTAGCATGTTACATTTTGTTTTTTTGTTGGCAAACGCTAATTAGTTCCACATGGAGACACAACAAGTACACATAAGTGTTTTCTGAGTAGAGTGCTACAGAAACTAGGTTAAAAATGATATTTGCAAATGTAAACATGACATTGAATTCACATTCCCAAGAAAAAGACTTTGCTTCTCTCCAAAACCTGTTTGACTCTGTTTTCTGTGTCTTTAACACACGAATTCCACATGAGTTTGTCCAGATAGATCTGGATCTAACTAGAAATATCCGGTTCTGTGTGGCTAAATGAATATCAGCTTTTCAACAGCCTGTGTGTTTGTTAGTGTTTTCTGGATAATATCTATGAACTTTAGAGTTCTGAATGAATTTTAGCATGCTACATTTTTTTTTGTTTGGCAAACGCTAATTAGTTCCACATGCAGACACAACAAGTACACATAAGTGTTTTCTGAGTAGAATGCTACAGAAACTAGGTGAAAAATGATATTTGCAAATGTAAACATGACATTGAATTCACATTCCCAAGAAAAAGACTTTGCTTTTCTCCAAAACCAGTTTCAACATCCTTTTCTGGGTCCTTTGCACATGAATTCCACATGTTTTTGTCCAGATAGGTCTGGATCTAACCAGAAATATCCGGTTCTGTGTGGCTAAATGAATATCAGCTTTTCAACAGCCTGTGTGTTTGTTAGTGTTTTCTGGATAGTATCTATGAACTTTAGAGTTCTGAATGAATTTTAGCATGTTATATTTTGGGTTTTTTTTGGCAAACGCTAATTAGTTCCACATGGAGACACAACAAGTACACATAATTGTTTTCTGAGTAGAATGCTACAGAATCTAGGTTAAAAATGATATTTGCAAATGTAAACATGACATTGAATTCACATTCCCAAGAAACAGACTTTGCTTTTCTCCAAAACCTGTTTAACTCTGCTTTTCGGGGTCCTTAACACACGAATTCCACATGAGTTTGTCCAGATAGATCTGGATCTAACCACAAATATCCAGTTCTGTGTGGCTAAAGGAATATCAGCTTTTCAACAGCCTGTGTGTTTGTTAGTGTTTTCTGGATAGTATCTATGAACTTTAGAGTTTTGAATGAATTTTAGCATGTTACATTTCGTTTTTTTGTTGGCAAACGCTAATTAGTTCCACATGGAGACACAACAAGTACACAGAAGTGTTTTCTGAGTAGAATGCTACAGAAACTAGGTGAAAAATGATATTTGGAACTGTAAACATGACATTGAATTCACATTCCCAAGTAAAAGACTTTGCTTTTCTCCAAAACCTGTTTAACTCTGCTTTTCGTGGTCCTTAACACACGAATTCCACATGAGTTTGTCGAGATAGATCTGGATTCTACCAGAAATATACGGTTCTGTGTGGCTAAATGATTATCAGCTTTTCAACAGTCTGTGTGTTTGTTAGGGTTTTCTGGATAGTATCTATGAACTTTAGAGTTTTGAATGAATTTTAGCATGTTACATTTTGTTTTTTTGTTGAAAACGCTAATTAGTTCCACATGGAGACACAACAAGTACACATAAGTGTTTTCTGAGTAGAGTGCTACAGAAACTAGGTGAAAAATGATATTTGCTACTGTAAACATGACATTGAATTCACATTCCCAAGAAAAAGACTTTGCTTTTCTCCAAAACCTGTTTGACTCTGCTTTTCTGGGTCTTTGCACTCAAATTCCACACGAGTTTGTCCAGATAGGTCTGGATCTAACCAGAAATATCCGGTTCTGGGTGGCTAAATGAATATCAGCTTTTCAACAGCCTGTGTGTTTTTTTAGTGTTTTCTGGATAGTGTCTATGAACTTTAGAGTTCTGAATGAATTTTAGCATGTTACATTTTGTTTTTTTGTTGGCAAACGCTAATTAGTTCCACATGGAGACACAACAAGTACACATAAGTGAAATCTGAGTAGAATGCTATAGAAACTAGGCTAAAAATGATATTTGCGACTGTAAACATGACATTGAATTCACATTCCCAAGAAAAAGACTTTGCTTTTCTCCAAAACCTGTTTGACTCTGCTTTTCGAGGTCCTCAACACACGAATTCCACATGAGTTTGTCCAGATAGATCTGGATCTAACCAGCAATATCCGGTTCTGTGTGGCTAAAGGAATATCAGCTTTTCAACAGCCTGTGTGTTTGTTAGTGTTTTCTTGATAGTATCTATGAACTTTAGAGTTCTGAATGAATTTAAGTATGTTACATTTTGGTTTTTTGTTGGCAAACGCTAATTAGTTCCACATGGAGACACAACAAGTACACATAAGTGTTTTCTGAGTAGAGTGCTACAGAAACTAGGTGAAAAATGATATTTGCTACTGTAAACATGACATTGAATTCACATTCCCAAGAAAAAGACTTTGCTTTTCTCCAAAACCTGTTTAACTCTGCTTTTCGGGGTCCTTAACACACGAATCCCACATTAGTTTGTCCAGATAGATCTGGATCTAACCAGAAATATCCAGTTCTGTGTGGCTAAATGAATATCAGGTTTTAAACAGCCTGTGTGTTGTTAGTGTTTTCTGGATAGTGTCTATGAACTTTAGAGTTCTGAATGAATTTTAGCATGTTACATTTTGGTTTTTTGTTGGCAAACGCTAATTAGTTCCACATGGAGACACAACAAGTACACATAAGTGTTTTCTGAGTAGAATGCTACAGAAACCAGGTTAAAAATGATATTTGCTAATGTAAACATGACATTGAATTCACATTCCCAAGAAAAAGACTTTGCTTTTCTCCAAAACCAGTATGACTCTGCTTTTCGGGGTCCTTAACACACGAATTCCACATGAGTTTGTCGAGATAGATCTGGATCTAACCAGCAATATCCGGTTCTGTGTGGCTAAATGAATATCAGCTTTTCAACAGCCTGTGTGTTTCCTAGTGTTTTCTGGATAGTATCTATGAACTTTACAGTTCTGAATGAATTTTAGCATGTTACATTTTGTTTTTTTGTTGGCAAACGCTAATTAGTTCCACATGGAGACACAACAAGTACACATAATTGATTTCTGAGTAGAATGCTACAGAATCTAGGTTAAAAATTATATTTGCAAATGTAAACATGACATTGAATTCACATTCCCAAGAAAAAGACTTTGCTTTTCTCCAAAACCAGTTTCAACATCCTTTTCTGGGTCCTTTGCACACGAATTCCACATGTATTTTTCCAGATAGGTCTGGATCTAACCAGAAATATCCGGTTCTGTGTGGCTAAATGAATATCAGCTTTTCAACAGCCTGTGTGTTTGTTAGTGTTTTCTGGATAGTATCTATGAACTTTATAGTTCTGAATGAAATTTAGCTTGTTACATTTTGTTTTTTGTTGGCAAACGCTAATTAGTTCCACATGGAGACACAACAAGTACACATAATTGATTTCTGAGTAGAATGCTACAGAATCTAGGTTAAAAATGATATTTGCGACTGTAAACATGACCTTGAATTCACATTCCCAAGAAAAAGACTTTGCTTTTCTCCAAAACCTGTTTGACTCTGCTTTTCGGGGTCCTTAACACACGAATTCCACATGAGTTTGTCCATATAGATCTGGATCTAACCAGAAATATCCGGTTCTGTGTGGCTAAATGAATATCAGCTTTTCAACAGCCTGTGTGTTTGTTAGTATTTTCTGGATAGTATCTATGAACTTTAGAGTTCTGAATGAATTTTAGCATGTTACATTTTGGTTTTTTGTTGGCAAACGCTAATTAGTTCCACATGGAGACACAACAAGTACACATAAGTGATTTCTGAGTTGAATGCTATAGAAACTAGGCTAAAAATGATATTTGCGACTGTAAACATGACATTGAATTCACATTCCCAAGAAAAAGACTTTGCTTTTCTCCAAAACCTGTTTGACTCTGTTTTCTGTGTCTTTAACACACGAATTCCACATGAGTTTGTCCATATAGATCTGGATCTAACTAGAAATATCCGGTTCTGTGTGGCTAAATGAATATCAGCTTTTCAACTGCCTGTGTGTTTGTTAGTGTTTTCTGGATAATATCTATGAACTTTAGAGTTCTGAATGAATTTTAGCATGCTACATTTTTTTTTGGTTGGCAAACGCTAATTAGTTCCACATGCAGACACAACAAGTACACATAAGTGTTTTCTGAGTAGAATGCTACACAAACTAGGTTAAAAATGATATTTGCAAATGTAAACATGACATTGAATTCACATTCCCAAGAAAAAGACTTTGCTTTTCTCCAAAACCAGTTTCAACATCCTTTTCTGGGTCCTTTGCACATGAATTCCACATGTTTTTGTCCAGATAGGTCTGGATCTAACCAGAAATATCCGGTTCTGTGTGGCTAAATGAATATCAGCTTTTCAACAGCCTGTGTGTTTGTTAGTGTTTTCTGGATAGTATCTATGAACTTTAGAGTTCTGAATGAATTTTAGCATGTTACATTTTGTTTTTTTGTTGGCAAACGCTAATTAGTTCCACATGGAGACACAACAAGTACACATAAGTGTTTTCTGAGTAGAATGCTACAGAAACTAGGTTAAAAATGATATTTGCGACTGTAAACATGACATTGAATTCACATTCCCAAGAAAAAGACTTTGCTTTTCTCCAAAACCAGTTTGACTCTGCTTTTCGGGGTCCTTAACACACGAATTCCACATGAGTTTGTCGAGATAGATCTGGATCCTACCAGAAATATACGGTTCTGTGTGGCTAAATGAATATCAGCTTTTCAACAGTCTGTGTGTTTGTTAGGGTTTTCTGGATAGTATCTATGAACTTTAGAGTTCTGAATGAATTTTAGCATGTTACATTTTGTTTTTTTGTTGGCAAATGCTAATTAGTTCCACATGGAGACACAACAAGTACACATAAGTGTTTTCTGAGTAGAGTGCTACAGAAACTAGGTGAAAAATGATATTTGCTACTGTAAACATGACATTGAATTCACATTCCCAAGAAAAAGACTTTGCTTTTCTCCAAAACCTGTTTGACTCTGCTTTTCTGGGTCTTTGCACTCAAATTCCACACGAGTTTGTCCAGATAGGTCTGGATCTAACCAGAAATATCCGGTTCTGGGTGGCTAAATGAATATCAGCTTTTCAACAGCCTGTGTGTTTGTTAGTGTTTTCTGGATAGTGTCTATGAACTTTAGAGTTCTGAATGAATTTTAGCATTTTACATTTTGGTTTTTTGTTGGCAAACGCTAATTAGTTCCACATGGAGACACAACAAGTACACATAATTGATTTCTGAGTAGAATGCTACAGAATCTAGGTTAAAAATGATATTTGCGTCTGTAAACATGACATTGAATTCACATTCCCAAGAAAAAGACTTTGCTTTTCTCCAAAACCAGTTTGACTCTGCTTTTCGAGGTCCTTAACACACGAATTCCACATGAGTTTGTCGAGATAGATCTGGATCTAACCAGAAATATCCGGTTCTGTGTGGCTAAATGAATATCAGCTTTTCAACAGCATGTGTGTTTGTTAGTGTTTTCTGGATAGTATCTATGAACTTTAGAGTTCTGAATGAATTTTAGCATGTTACATTTTGTTTTTTTGTTGGCAAACGCTAATTAGTTCCACATGGAGACACAACAAGTACACATAAGTGTTTTCTGAGTAGAGTGCTACAGAAACTAGGTGAAAAATGATATTTGCTACTGTAAACATGACATTGAATTCACATTCCCAAGAAAAAGACTTTGCTTTTCTCCAAAACCAGTTTCAACATCCTTTTCTGGGTCCTTTGCACACGAATTCCACACGTTTTTGTCCAGATAGGTCTGGATCTAACAGGAAATATCAGGTTCTGTGTGGCTAAATGAATATCAGGTTTTCAATAGCCCGTGTGTTTGTTAGTGTTTTCTGGATAGTATCTATGAACTTTAGATTTCTGAATGAATTTTAGCATGTTACATTTTGTTTTTTTGTTGGCACGCTAATTAGTTCCACATGGAGACACAACAAGTACACATAACTGTTTTCTGTGTAGAATGCTACAGAAACTAGGTGAAAAATGATATTTGCGACTGTAAACATGACATTGAATTCACATTCCCAAAAAACAGACTTTGCTTTTCTCCAAAACCAGTTTGACTCTGCTTTTCGGGGTCCTTAACACACGAATTCCACATGAGTTTGTCGTGATTGATCTGGATCTAACCAGAAATATCCGGTTCTGTGTGGCTAAATGAATATCAGCTTTTCAACAGCCTGTGTGTTTGTTAGTGTTTTCTGGATAGTATCTATGAACTTTAGAGTTCTGAATGAATTTTAGCATGTTACATTTTGTTTTTTTGTTGGCAAACGCTAATTAGTTCCACATGGAGACACAACAAGTACACATAAGTGTTTTCTGAGTAAAGTGCTACAGAAACTAGGTGAAAAATGATATTTGCTACTGTAAACATGACATTGAATTCACATTCCCAAGAAAAAGACTTTGGTTTTCTCCAAAACCAGTTTCAACATCCTTTTCTGGGTCCTTTGCACACGAATTCCACACGTTTTTGTCCAGATAGGTCTGGATCTAACCAGAAATATCCGGTTCTGTGTGGCTAAATGAATATCAGCTTTTCAACAGCCTGTGTGTTTGTTAGTGTTTTCTGGATAGTATCTATGAACTTTAGAGTTCTGAATGAATTTTAGCATGTTACATTTTGTTTTTTTGTTGGCAAACGCTAATTAGATCCACATGGAGACACAACAAGTACACATAAGTGTTTTCTGAGTAGAGTGCTACAGAAACTAGGTGAAAAATGATATTTGCTACTGTAAACATGACATTGAATTCACATTCCCAAGAAAAAGACTTTGCTTTTCTCCAAAACCAGTTTCAACATCCTTTTCTGGGTCCTTAACTCACGAATTCCACACGTTTTTGTCCAGATTAGTCTGGATCTAACAGGAAATATCCGGTTCTTTGTGGCTAAATGAATATCAGCTTTTCAACAGCCTGTGTGTTGTTAGTGTTTTCTGGATAGTGTCTATGAACTTTAGAGTTCTGAATGAATTTTAGCATGTTACATTTTGGTTTTTTGTTGGCAAACGCTAATTAGTTCCACATGGAGACACAACAAGTACACATAAGTGATTTCTGAGTAGAATGCTATAGAAAGTAGGCTAAAAATGATATTTGCGACTGTAAACATGACATTGAATTCACATTCCCAAGAAACAGACTTTGCTTTTCTCCAAAACCAGTTTGACTCTGCTTTTCTGGGTCCTTAACACACGAATTCCACATGAGTTTGTCGTGATTGATCTGGATCTAACCAGAAATATCCGGTTCTGTGTGGCTAAATGAATATAAGCTTTTAAACAGCCTGTGTGTTTGTTAGTGTTTTCTGGATAGTATCTATGAACTTTAGATTTCTGAATGAATTTTAGCATGCTACATTTTGTTTTTTTGTTGGCAAACGCTAATTAGTTCCACATGGAGACACAACAAGTACACATAATTGATTTCTGAGTAGAATGCTACAGAATCTAGGTTAAAAATGATATTTGCGACTGTAAACATGACATTGAATTCACATTCCCAAGAAAATGACTTTGCTTTTCTCGAAAACAAGTTTGACTCTGCTTTTCGGGGTCCTTTACACATGAATTCCACATGAGTTTGTCCAGATACATCTGGATCTAACCAGCAATATCCGGTTCTGTGTGGCTAAATGAATATCAGCTTTGCAACAGCCTGTGTGTTTGTTAGTGTTTTCTGGATAGTATCTATGAACTTTAGAGTTTTGAATGTATTTTAGCATGTTACATTTTGTTTTTTTGTTGGCAAACGCTAATTAGTTCCACATGGAGACACAACAAGTACACATAAGTGTTTTCTGAGTAGAGTGCTACAGAAACTAGGTTAAAAATGATATTTGCAAATGTAAACATGACATTGAATTCACATTCCCAAGAAAAAGACTTTGCTTCTCTCCAAAACCTGTTTGACTCTGTTTTCTGTGTCTTTAACACACGAATTCCACATGAGTTTGTCCAGATAGATCTGGATCTAACTAGAAATATCCGGTTCTGTGTGGCTAAATGAATATCAGCTTTTCAACAGCCTGTGTGTTTGTTAGTGTTTTCTGGATAATATCTATGAACTTTAGAGTTCTGAATGAATTTTAGCATGCTACATTTTTTTTTGTTTGGCAAACGCTAATTAGTTCCACATGCAGACACAACAAGTACACATAAGTGTTTTCTGAGTAGAATGCTACAGAAACTAGGTGAAAAATGATATTTGCAAATGTAAACATGACATTGAATTCACATTCCCAAGAAAAAGACTTTGCTTTTCTCCAAAACCAGTTTCAACATCCTTTTCTGGGTCCTTTGCACATGAATTCCACATGTTTTTGTCCAGATAGGTCTGGATCTAACCAGAAATATCCGGTTCTGTGTGGCTAAATGAATATCAGCTTTTCAACAGCCTGTGTGTTTGTTAGTGTTTTCTGGATAGTATCTATGAACTTTAGAGTTCTGAATGAATTTTAGCATGTTATATTTTGGGTTTTTTTTGGCAAACGCTAATTAGTTCCACATGGAGACACAACAAGTACACATAATTGTTTTCTGAGTAGAATGCTACAGAATCTAGGTTAAAAATGATATTTGCAAATGTAAACATGACATTGAATTCACATTCCCAAGAAACAGACTTTGCTTTTCTCCAAAACCTGTTTAACTCTGCTTTTCGGGGTCCTTAACACACGAATTCCACATGAGTTTGTCCAGATAGATCTGGATCTAACCACAAATATCCAGTTCTGTGTGGCTAAAGGAATATCAGCTTTTCAACAGCCTGTGTGTTTGTTAGTGTTTTCTGGATAGTATCTATGAACTTTAGAGTTTTGAATGAATTTTAGCATGTTACATTTCGTTTTTTTGTTGGCAAACGCTAATTAGTTCCACATGGAGACACAACAAGTACACAGAAGTGTTTTCTGAGTAGAATGCTACAGAAACTAGGTGAAAAATGATATTTGGAACTGTAAACATGACATTGAATTCACATTCCCAAGTAAAAGACTTTGCTTTTCTCCAAAACCTGTTTAACTCTGCTTTTCGTGGTCCTTAACACACGAATTCCACATGAGTTTGTCGAGATAGATCTGGATTCTACCAGAAATATACGGTTCTGTGTGGCTAAATGATTATCAGCTTTTCAACAGTCTGTGTGTTTGTTAGGGTTTTCTGGATAGTATCTATGAACTTTAGAGTTTTGAATGAATTTTAGCATGTTACATTTTGTTTTTTTGTTGAAAACGCTAATTAGTTCCACATGGAGACACAACAAGTACACATAAGTGTTTTCTGAGTAGAGTGCTACAGAAACTAGGTGAAAAATGATATTTGCTACTGTAAACATGACATTGAATTCACATTCCCAAGAAAAAGACTTTGCTTTTCTCCAAAACCTGTTTGACTCTGCTTTTCTGGGTCTTTGCACTCAAATTCCACACGAGTTTGTCCAGATAGGTCTGGATCTAACCAGAAATATCCGGTTCTGGGTGGCTAAATGAATATCAGCTTTTCAACAGCCTGTGTGTTTTTTTAGTGTTTTCTGGATAGTGTCTATGAACTTTAGAGTTCTGAATGAATTTTAGCATGTTACATTTTGTTTTTTTGTTGGCAAACGCTAATTAGTTCCACATGGAGACACAACAAGTACACATAAGTGAAATCTGAGTAGAATGCTATAGAAACTAGGCTAAAAATGATATTTGCGACTGTAAACATGACATTGAATTCACATTCCCAAGAAAAAGACTTTGCTTTTCTCCAAAACCTGTTTGACTCTGCTTTTCGAGGTCCTCAACACACGAATTCCACATGAGTTTGTCCAGATAGATCTGGATCTAACCAGCAATATCCGGTTCTGTGTGGCTAAAGGAATATCAGCTTTTCAACAGCCTGTGTGTTTGTTAGTGTTTTCTTGATAGTATCTATGAACTTTAGAGTTCTGAATGAATTTAAGTATGTTACATTTTGGTTTTTTGTTGGCAAACGCTAATTAGTTCCACATGGAGACACAACAAGTACACATAAGTGTTTTCTGAGTAGAGTGCTACAGAAACTAGGTGAAAAATGATATTTGCTACTGTAAACATGACATTGAATTCACATTCCCAAGAAAAAGACTTTGCTTTTCTCCAAAACCTGTTTAACTCTGCTTTTCGGGGTCCTTAACACACGAATCCCACATTAGTTTGTCCAGATAGATCTGGATCTAACCAGAAATATCCAGTTCTGTGTGGCTAAATGAATATCAGGTTTTAAACAGCCTGTGTGTTGTTAGTGTTTTCTGGATAGTGTCTATGAACTTTAGAGTTCTGAATGAATTTTAGCATGTTACATTTTGGTTTTTTGTTGGCAAACGCTAATTAGTTCCACATGGAGACACAACAAGTACACATAAGTGTTTTCTGAGTAGAATGCTACAGAAACCAGGTTAAAAATGATATTTGCTAATGTAAACATGACATTGAATTCACATTCCCAAGAAAAAGACTTTGCTTTTCTCCAAAACCAGTTTCAACATCCTCTTCTGGGTCCTTTGCACACGAATTCCACATTTTTTTGTCCAGATAGGTCTGGATCTAACCAGAAATATCCGGTTCTGTGTGGCTAAATGAATATCAGCTTTTCAACAGCCTGTGTGTTTTTTAGTGTTTTCTGGATAGTATCTATGAACTTTAGAGTTCTAAATGAATTTTAGCATGTTACGTTTTGTTTTTTTGTTGGCTAACGTGAATTAGTTCCACATGGAGACACAACAAGTACACATACGTGTTTTCTGTGTGGAATGCTACAGAAATTAGGTTAAAAATGATATTTGCGACTGTAAACATGACATTGAATTCACATTCCCAAGAAAAAGACTTTGCTTTTCTCCAAAACCAGTTTGACTCTGCTTTTCGGGGTCCTTAACACACAAATTCCACATGAGTTTGTGCAGATAGATTTGGATCTAACCAGCAATATCCGGTTCTGTGTGGCTAAATGAATATCAGCTTTTCAACAGCCTGTGTGTTTCCTAGTGTTTTCTGGATAGTATCTATGAACTTTACAGTTCTGAATGAATTTTAGCATGTTACATTTTGGTTTTTTGTTGGCAAACGCTAATTAGTTCCACATGGAGACACAACAAGTACACATAAGTGATTTCTGAGTAGAATGCTATAGAAACTAGGCTAAAAATGATATTTGCGACTGTAAACATGACATTGAATTCACATTCCCAAGAAAAAGACTTTGCTTTTCTCCAAAACCTGTTTGACTCTGCTTTTCGAGGTCCTTAACACACGAATTCCACATGAGTTTGTCCAAATAGATCTGGATCTAACGAGAAATATCCGGTTCTGTGTGGCTAAATGAATATCAGCTTTTAAACAGCCTGTGTGTTTGTTAGTGTTTTCTGGATAGTATCTATGAACTTTAGAGTTCTGAATGAATTTTAGCATGTTACATTTTGTTTTTTCGTTGGCAAACGCTAATTAGTTCCACATGGAGACACAACAAGTACACATAAGTGATTTCAGAGTAGAATGTTACACAAACTAGGTTAAAAAGGATATTTGCGACTGTAAATATGACATTGAATTCACATTCCCAAGAAAAAGAATTTGCTTTTCTCCAAAACCAGTTTGACTCTGCTTTTCTGGGTCTTTGCACTCAAATTCCACACGAGTTTGTCCAGATAGGTCTGGATCTAACAAGAAATATAAGGTTCTGTGTGGCTAAATGAATATCAGCTTTTAAACAGCCTGTGTGTTTGTTAGTGTTTTCTGGATAGTATCTATGAACTTTAGAGTTCTGAATGAATTTTAGCATGTTACATTTTTTTCTTTGTTGGCAAACGCTAATTAGTTCCACATGGAGACACAACAAGTACACATAAGTGATTTCTGAGTAGAATGCTATAGAAAGTAGGCTAAAAATGATATTTGCGACTGTAAACATGACATTGAATTCACATTCCCAAGAAAAAGACTTTGCTTTTCTCCAAAACCTGTTTGACTCTGTTTTCGGGGTCCTTAACACACGAATTCCACATGAGTTTTTCCAGATAGATCTGGATCTAACTAGAAATATCCGGTTCTGGATGGCTGAATGAATATCTGCTTTTAAACAGCCTGTGTGTTTGTTAGTGTTTTCTGGATAGTATCTATGAACTTTAGAGTTCTGAATGAATTTTAGCATGTTACATTTTGTTTTTTTGTTGGCAAACGCTAATTAGTTCCACATGGAGACACAACAAGTACACATAAGTGTTTTCTGAGTAGAGTGCTACAGAAACTAGGTGAAAAATGATATTTGCAAATGTAAACATGACATTGAATTCACATTCCCAAGAAAAAGACTTTGCTTTTCTCCAAAACCTGTTTGACTCTGCTTTTCTCGGTCTTTGCACTCAAATTCCACACGAGTTTGTCCAGATAGGTCTGGATCTAACCAGAAATATCCGGTTCTGGGTGGCTAAATGAATATCAGCTTTTCAACAGCCTGTGTGTTTGTTAGTGTTTTCTGGATAGTGTCTATGAACTTTAGAGTTCTGAATGAATTTTAGCATTTTACATTTTGGTTTTTTGTTGGCAAACGCTAATTATTTCCACATGGAGACACAACAAGTACACATAGTTGATTTCTGAGTAGAATGCTACAGAATCTAGGTTAAAAATGATATTTGCGACTGTAAACATGACATTGAATTCACATTCCCAAGAAAAAGACTTTGCTTTTCTCCAAAACCAGTTTGACTCTGCTTTTCGGGGTCCTTAACACACGAATTCCACATCAGTTTGTCGAGATAGATCTGGATCTAACCAGAAATATCCGGTTCTGGGTGGCTAAATGATTATCAGCATTTAAACAGCCTGTGTGTTTGTTAGTGTTTTCTGGATAGTATCTATGAACTTTAGAGTTCTGAATGAATTTTAGCATGTTACATTTTGTTTTTTTGTTGGCAAACGCGAATTACTTCCACATGGAGACACAACAAGTACACATAAGTGTTTTCTGAGTAGAGTGCTACAGAAACTAGGTGAAAAATGATATTTGCTACTGTAAACATGACATTGAATTCACATTCCCAAGAAAAAGACTTTGCTTTTCTCCAAAACCAGTTTCAACATCCTTTTCTAGGTCCTTTGCACACGAATTCCACATGTTTTAGTCCAGATAGGTCTGGATCTAACAGGAAATATCCGGTTCTGTGTGGCTAAATGAATATCAGCTTTTAACAGCCTGTGTGTTTGTTAGTGTTTTTTGGATAGTATCTATGAACTTTAGAGTTCTGAATGAATTTTAGCATGCTACATTTTGTTTTTTTGTTGGCAAACACTAATTAGTTCCACATGGAGACACAACAAGTACACATAAGTGTTTTCTGAGTAGAGTGCTACAGAATCTAGGTTAAAAATGATATTTGCGACTGTAAACATGACATTGAATTCACATTCCCAAGAAAAAGACTTTGCTTTTCTCCAAAACCAGTTTGACTCTGCTTTTCGGGGTCCTTAACACACGAATCCCACATGAGTTTGTCCAGATAGATCTGGATTTCAGCAGAAATATCCGGTTCTGTGTGGCTAAATGAATATCAGCTTTTCAACAGCCTGTGTGTTTGTTAGTGTTTTCTTGATAGTATCTATGAACTTTAGAGTTCTGAATGAATTTTAGCATGTTACATTTTGGTTTTTTGTTGGCAAACGCTAATTAGTTCCACAAGGAGACACAACAAGTACACATAAGTGTTTTCTGAGTAGAGTGCTACAGAAACTAGGTGAAAAATGATATTTGCTACTGTAAACATGACATTGAATTCACATTCCCAAGAAAAAGACTTTGCTTTTCTCCAAAACCTGTTTAACTCTGCTTTTCGGGGTCCTTAACACACGAATTCCACATTAGTTTGTCCAGATAGATCTGGATCTAACCAGAAATATCCAGTTCTGTGTGGCTAAATGAATATCAGGTTTTAAACAGCCTGTGTGTTGTTAGTGTTTTCTGGATAGTGTCTATGAACTTTAGAGTTCTGAATGAATTTTAGCATGTTACATTTTGGTTTTTTGTTGGCAAACGCTAATTAGTTCCACATGGAGACACAACAAGTACACATAAGTGTTTTCTGAGTAGAATGCTACAGAAACCAGGTTAAAAATGATATTTGCAAATGTAAACATGACATTGAATTCACATTCCCAAGAAAAAGACTTTGCTTTTCTCCAAAACCAGTTTCAACATCCTCTTCTGGGTCCTTTGCACACGAATTCCACATGTTTTTGTCCAGATAGGTCTGTATCTAACCAGAAATATCCGGTTCTGTGTGGCTAAATGAATATCAGGTTTTAAACAGCCTGTGTGTTTGGTAGTGTTTTCTGGATAGTATCTAGGAACTTTAGAGTTCTGAATGAATTTTAGCATGCTACATTTTGTTTTTTTGTTGGCAAACGTTAATTAGTTCCACATGGAGACACAACAAGTACACATAATTGATTTCTGAGTAGAATGCTATAGAAACTAGGCTAAAAATGATATTTGCGACTGTAAACATGACATTGAATTCACATTCCCTAGAAAAAGAATTTGCTTTTCTCCAAAACCAGTTTGACTCTGCTTTTCGGGGTCCTTAACACACGAATTCCACATGAGTTTGTCGAGATAGATCTGGATCTAACCAGCAATATCCGGTTCTGTGTGGCTAAATGAATATCAGCTTTTCAACAGCCTGTGTGTTTGTTAGTGTTTTCTGGATAGTATCTATGAACTTTAGAGTTCTGAATGAATTTTAGCATGTTACATTTTGTTTTTTTGTTGGCAAACGCTAATTAGTTCCACATGGAGACACAACAAGTACACATAAGTGTTTTCTGAGTAGAGTGCTACAGAAACTAGGTGAAAAATGATATTTGCGACTGTAAACATGACATTGAATTCACATTCCCAAGAAAAAGACTTTGCTTTGCTCCAAAACCAGTTTCAACATCCTTTTCTGGGTCCTTTGCACACGAATTCCACACGTTTTTGTCCAGATAGGTCTGGATCTAACCAGAAATATCCGGTTCTGTGTGGCTAAATGAATATCAGCTTTTCAACAGCCTGTGTGTTTGTTAGTGTTTTCTGGATAGTATCTATGAACTTTAGAGTTCTGAATGAATTTTAGCATGTTACATTTTGTTTTTTTGTTGGCAAACACTGATTAGTTCCACATGGAGACACAACAAGTACACATAAGTGTTTTCTGAGTAGAGTGCTACAGAAACTAGGTGAAAAATGATATTTGCTACTGTTAACATGACATTGAATTCACATTCCCAAGAAAAAGACTTTGCTTTTCTCCAAAACCAGTTTCAACATCCTTTTCTGGGTCCTTTGCACACGAATTCCACACGTTTTTGTCCAGATAGGTCTGGATCTAACCAGAAATATCCGGTTCTGTGTGGCTAAATGAATATCAGCTTTTCAACAGCCTGTGTGTTTGTTAGTGTTTTCTGGATAGTATCTATGAACTTTAGAGTTCTGAATGAATTTTAGCATGTTACATTTTGTTTTTTTGTTGGCAAACGCTAATTAGTTCCACATGGAGACACAACAAGTACACATAAGTGATTTCTGAGTAGAATGCTACAGAAACTAGGTTAAAAATGATATTTGCGACTGTAAACATGACATTGAATTCACATTCCCAAGAAACAGACTTTGCTTTTCTCCAAAACCAGTTTGACTCTGCTTTTCAGGGTTCTTAACGCACGAATTCCACATGAGTTTGTCCAGATAGATCTGGATCTAACCAGAAATATCCAGTTCTGTGTGGCTAAATGAATATCAGCTTTTAAACAGCCTGTGTGTTGTTAGTGTTTTCTAGATTGTGTCTATGAATTGTAGAGTTCTGAATGAATTTTAGCATGTTACATTTTGGTTTTTTGTTGGCAAATGCTAATTAGTTCCACATGGAGACACAACAAGTACACATAAGTGATTCTGAGTAGAATGCAACAGAAACTAGGTGAAAAATGATATTTGCGACTGTAAACATGACATTGAATTCACATTCCCAAGAAAAAGACTTTGCTTTTCTCCAAAACCAGTTTGACTCTGCTTTTCAGGGTCCTTAACACACGAATTGCACCTGAGTTTGTACAGATAGATCTGGATCTAACCAGCAATATCCGGTTATGTGTGGCTAAATGAGTATCAGCTTTTCAACAACCTGTGTGTTTGTTAGTGTTTTCTGGATAGTATCTATGAACTTTAGAGTTTTGAATGAAGTTTAGCATGCTACATTTTGTTTTTTTTGTTGGCAAACGTTAATTAGTTCCACATGGAGACACAACAAGTACACATAAGTGTTTTCTGAGTAGAATGCTACAGAAACTAGGTTAAAAATGATATTTGCAAATGTAAACATGACATTGAAATCACATTCCCAAGAAAAAGACTTTACTTTGCTCCAAAACCAGTTTCAACATTCTTTTCTGGGTCCTTTGCACACGATTTCCACATGTTTTTGTCCAGATATGTCTGGATCTAACCAGAACTATCCGGTTCTGTGTGGCTAAGTGAATATCAGCTTTTAACAGCCTGTGTGTTTGTTAGTGTTTTTTGGATAGTATCTATGAACTTTAGAGTTCTGAATGAATTTTAGCATGCTACATTTTGTTTTTTTGTTGGCAAACACTAATTAGTTCCACATGGAGACACAACAAGTACACATAAGTGTTTTCTGAGTAGAGTGCTACAGAATCTAGGTTAAAAATGATATTTGCGACTGTAAACATGACATTGAATTCACATTCCCAAGAAAAAGACTTTGCTTTTCTCCAAAACCAGTTTGACTCTGCTTTTCTGGGTCTTTGCACTCAAATTCCACACGAGTTTGTCCAGATAGGTCTGGATCTAACCAGAAATATCCGGTTCCTTGTGGCTAAATGAATATCAGCTTTTAAACAGCCTGTGTGTTGATTAGTGTTTTCTGGACAGTATGTATGAACTTTACAGTTCAGAATGAATTTTAGCATGTTACATTTTTTTCTTTGTTGGCAAATGCTAATTAGTTCCACATGGAGACACAACAAGTACACATAAGTGATTTCTGAGTAGAATGCTACAGAAACTATGTTAAAAATGATATTTGCGACTGTAAACATGACATTGAATTCACATTCCCAAGAAAAAGACTTTGCTTTTCTCCAAAACCAGTTTGACTCTGCTTTTCAGGGTCCTTAACACACGAATTGCACCTGAGTTTGTACAGATAGATCTGGATCTAACCAGCAATATCCGGTTCTGTGTGGCTAAATGAGTATCAGCTTTTCAACAGCCTGTGTGTTTGTTAGTGTTTTCTGGATAGTATCTATGAACTTTAGAGTTTTGAATGAATTTTAGCATGCTACATTTTGTTTTTTTGTTGGCAAACGTTAATTAGTTCCACTTGGAGACACAACAAGTACACATACGTGTTTTCTGTGTAGAATGATACAGAAACTAGGTTAAAAATGATATTTGCGACTGTAAACATGACATTGAATTCACATTCCCAAGAAAAAGACTTTACTTTTCTCCAAAACAAGTTTGACTCTGCTTTTCGGGGTCCTTAACACACGAATTCCACATGAGTTTGTCCAGATAGATCTGGATCTAACCAGAAATATCCAGTTCTGTGTGGCTAAAAGAATATCAGCTTTTAAACAGCCTGTGTGTTGTTAGTGTTTTCTGGTTAGTGTCTATGAACTTTAGAGTTCTGAATGAATTTTAGCGTGTTACATTAAGGTTTTTTGTTGGCAAACGCTAATTAGTTCCACATGGAGACACAACAAGTACACATAAGTGATTTCTCAGTAGAATGCTACAGAAACTAGGTTAAAAATGATATTTGCGACTGTAAACATGACATTGAATTCACATTCCCAAGAAAAAGACTTTGCTTTTCTCCAAAACCAGTTTGACTCTGCTTTTCGGGGTTCTTAACGCACGAATTCCACATGAGTTTGTCCAGATAGATCTGGATCTAACCAGAAATATCCGGTTCTGTGTGGCTAAATGAATATCAGCTTTTAAACAGCCTGTGTGTTTGTTAGTGTTTTCTGGATAGTATCTATGAACTTTAGAGTTCTGAATGAATTTTAGCATGTTACATTTTGTTTTTTTGTTGGCAAACTCTAATTAGTTCCACATGGAGATACAACAAGTACACATAAGTGTTTTCTGAGTAGAATGCTACAGAAACTAGGTGAAAAATGATATTTGCTACTGTAAACATGACATTGAATTCACATTCCCAAGAAAAAGACTTTGCTTTTCTCCAAAACCTGATTGACTCTGCTTTTCGGGGTCCTTAACACACGAATTCCACATGAGTTTGTCCAGATAGATCTGGATCTAACCAGCAATATCCGGTTCTGTGTGGCTAAATGAATATCAGCTTTTAAAAACCGGTGTGTTTGTTAGTGTTTTCTGGATAGTATCTATGAACTTTAGAGTTCTGAATGAATTTTAGCATGTTACATTTTGTTTTTTTGTTGGCAAACGCTAATTAGTTCCACATGGAGACACAACAAGTACACATAAGTGATTTCTGAGTAGAATGTTACACAAACTAGGTTAAAAAGGATATTTGCGACTGTAAATATGACATTGAATTCACATTCCCAATAAAAAGAATTTGCTTTTCTCCAAAACCAGTTTGACTCTGCTTTTCTGGGTCTTTGCACTCAAATTCCACACGAGTTTGTCCAGATAGGTCTGGATCTAACGAGAAATATCCGGTTCTGTGTGGCTAAATGAATATCAGCTTTTAAACAGCCTGTGTGTTTATTAGTGTTTTCTGGACAGTATGTATGAACTTTAGAGTTTTGAATGAATTTTAGCATGTTACATTTTTTTCTTTGTTGGCAAATGCTAATTAGTTCCACATGGAGACACAACAAGTACACATAAGTGTTTTCTGAGTAGAATGCTACAGAAACTAGGTTAAAAATGATATTTGCAAATGTTAACATGACATTGAATTCACATTCCCAAGAAAAAGACTTTACTTTTCTCCAAAACCAGTTTCAACATTCTTTTCTGGTTCCTTTGCACACGATTTCCACATGTTTTTGTCCAGACAGGTCTGGATCTAACCAGAAATATCCGGTTCTGTGTGGCTAAATGAATATCAGCTTTTAAACAGCCTGTGTGTTGTTAGTGTTTTCTGGATAGTGTCTATGAATTTTAGAGTTCTGAATGAATTTTAGCATGTTACATTTTGTTTTTTTGTTGGCAAACGCTAATTAGTTCCACATGGAGACACAACAAGTACACATAAGTGATTTCTGAGTAGAATGCTATAGAAACTAGGCTAAAAATGATATTTGCGACTGTAAACATGACATTGAATTCACATTCCCAAGAAAAAGACTTTGCTTTTTTCCAAAACCTGTTTGAATCTGCTTTTCGAGGTCCTTAACACACAATTCCACATGAGTTTGTCCAGATAGATCTGGATCTAACCAGCAATATCCGGTTCTGTGTGGCTAAATGAATATCAGCTTTTCAACAGCCTGTGTGTTTGTTAGTGTTTTCTGGATAGTATCTATGAACTTTAGAGTTCTGAATGAATTTTAGCATGTTACATTTTGTTTTTTTGTTGGCAAACGCTAATTAGTTCCACATGGAGATACAACAAGTACACATAAGGGTTTTCTGAGTAGAATGCTACAGAAACTAGGTGAAAAATGATATTTGCTACTGTAAACATGACATTGAATTCACATTCCCAAGAAAAAGACTTTGCTTTTCTCCAAAACCAGTTTCAACATTCTTTTCTGGGTCCTTTGCACACGAATTCCACATGAGTTTGTCCAGATAGATCTGGATCTAACCAGAAATATCCGGTTCTGTGTGGCTAAATGAATATCAGCTTTTCAACAGCCTGTGTGTTTCTTAGTGTTTTCTGGATAGTATCTATGAACTTTAGAGTTCTGAATGAATTTTAGCATGTTACATTTTGTGTTTTTGTTGGCAAACGCTAATTAGTTCCACATGGAGACACAACAAGTACACATAAGTGATTTCTGAGAAGAATGGTACAGAAACTAGGTTAAAAATGATATTTGCCACTGTAAACATGACATTGAATTCACATTCCCAAGAAAAAGACTTTGCTTTTCTCCAAAACCTGATTGACTCTGCTTTTCGGGGTCCTTAACACACGAATTCCACATGAGTTTGTCCAGATAGATCTGGATCTAACCAGCAATATCCGGTTCTGTGTGGCTAAATGAATATCAGCTTTTAAAAACCTGTGTGTTTGTTAGTGTTTTCTGGATAGTATCTATGAACTTTAGAGTTCTGAATGAATTTTAGCATGCTACATTTTGTTTTGTGGTTGGCAAACGCTAATTAGTTCCACATGGAGATACAACAAGTACACATACGTGTTTTCTGTGTAGAATGCTACAAAAACTAGGTTAAAAATGATATTTGCGACTGTAAACATGACATTGAATTCACATTCCCAAGAAAAAGACTTTGCTTTTCTCCAAAACCAGTTTGGCTCTGCTTTTCGGGGTTCTTAACACACGAATTCCACATGAGTTTGTCCAGATAGATCTGGATCTAACCAGCAATATCCGGTTCTGTGTGGCTAAATGAATATCAGCTTTTAAAAACCTGTGTGTTTGTTAGTGTTTTCTGGATAGTATCTATGAACTTTCGAGTTTTGAATGAATTTTAGCATGCTACATTTTGTTTTGTGGTTGGCAAACGCTAATTAGTTCCACATGGAGACACAACAAGTACACATAAGTGTTTTCTGAGTAGAATGCTACAGAAACTATGTGAAAAATGATATTTGCGACTGTAAACATGACATTGAATTCACATTCCCAAGAAAAAGACTTTGCTTTTCTCCAAAACCAGTTTCAACATCCTTTTCTGGGTCCTTTGCACACGAATTCCACACATATTTGTCCAGATAAGTCTGGATCTAACAGGAAATATCCGGTTCTGTGTGGCTAAATGAATATCAGCTTTTCAACAGCCTGTGTGTTTGTTAGTGTTTTCTTGATAGTATCTATGAACTTTACAGTTCTGAATGAATTTTAGCATGTTACATTTTGTTTTTTTGTTGGCAAACGCTAATTAGTTCCACATGGAGACACAACAAGTACACATAAGTGATTTCTCAGTAGAATGCTACAGAAACTAGGTTAAAAATGATATTTGCGACTGTAAACATGACATTGAATTCACATTCCCAAGAAAAAGACTTTGCTTTTCTCCAAAACCAGTTTGACTCTGCTTTTCGGGGTTCTTAACGCACGAATTCCACATGAGTTTGTCCAGATAGATCTGGATCTAACCAGAAATATCCAGTTCTGTGTGGCTAAATGAATATCAGCTTTTAAACAGCCTGTGTGTTGTTAGTGTTTTCTAGATTGTGTCTATGAACTTTAGAGTTCTGAATGAATTTTAGCATGTCACATTTTGGTTTTTTGTTGGCAAATGCTAATTAGTTCCACATGGAGACACAACAAGTACACATAAGTGATTTTGAGTAGAATGCAACAGAAACTAGGCTAAAAATGATGTTTGCGACTGTAAACATGACATTGAATTCACATTCCCAATAAAAAGAATTTGCTTTTCTCCAAAACCTGGTTCAACATCCTTTTCTGGGTCCTTTGCACACGAATTCCACATGTTTTTGTCCAGATAGGTCTGGATCTAACCAGAAATATCCGGTTCTGTGTGGCTAAATGAATATCAGCTTTTCAACAGCCTGTGTGTTTGTTAGTGTTTTCTTGATAGTATCTATGAACTTTACAGTTCTGAATGAATTTTAGCATGTTACATTTTGTTTTTTTGTTGGCAAACGCTAATTAGTTCCACATGGAGACACAACAAGTACACATACGTGTTTTCTGTGTAGAATGCTACAGAAACTAGGTTATAAATGATATTTGCGACTGTAAACATGACATTGAATTCACATTCCCAAGAAAAAGACTTTACTTTTCTCCAAAACCAGTTTGACTCTGCTTTTCGGGGTCCTTAACACACGAATTCCACATGAGTTTGTCCAGATAGATCTGGATCTAACCAGAAATATCCAGTTCTGTGTGGCTAAAAGAATATCAGCTTTTAAACAGCCTGTGTGTTGTTAGTGTTTTCTTGATAGTATCTATGAACTTTACAGTTCTGAATGAATTTTAGCATGTTACATTAAGGATTTTTGTTGGCAAATGCTAATTAGTTCCACATGGAGACACAACAAGTACACATAAGTGATTTCTCAGTAGAATGCTACAGAAACTAGGTTAAAAATGATATTTGCGACTGTAAACATGACATTGAATTCACATTCCCAAGAAAAAGACTTTGCTTTTCTCCAAAACCAGTTTGACTCTGCTTTTCGGGGTCCTTAACACACGAATTCCACATGAGTTTGTCCAGATAGATCTGGATCTAACCAGCAATATCCGGTTCTGTGTGGCTAAATGAATATCAGCTTTTCAACAGCCTGTGAGTTTCTTAGTGTTTTCTGGATAGTATCTATGAACTTCAGAGTCTGAATGAATTTTAGTATGTTACATTTTGTTTTTTTGTTGGCAAACACTAATTAGTTCCACATGGAGACAAAACAAGTACACATAAGTGTTTTCTGAGTAGAGTGCTACAGAAACTAGGTGAAAAATGATATTTGCTACTGTAAACATGACATTGAATTCACATTCCCAAGAAAAAGACTTTGCTTTTCTCCAAAACCAGTTTCAACATTCTTTTCTGGGTCCTTTGCACACGAATTCCACACGTTTTTGTCCAGATAGGTCTGGATCTAACCAGAAATATCCGGTTCTGTGTGGCTGAATGAATATCAGCTTTTCAACAGCCTGTGTGTTTGTTAGTGTTTTCTGAATAGTATCTATGAACTTTAGAGTTCTGAATGAATTTTAGCATGTTACATTTTGTTTTTTTGTTGGCAAACGCTAATTAGTTCCACATGGAGACACAACAAGTACACATACGTGTTTTCTGTGTGGAATGCTACAGAAACTAGGTTAAAAATGATATTTGCGACTGTAAACATGACATTGAATTCACATTCCCAAGAAAAAGACTTTACTTTTCTCCAAAACCAGTTTGACTCTGCTTTTCGGGGTCCTTAACACACGAATTCCACATGAGTTTGTGCAGATAGATCTGGATCTAATCAGCAATATCCGGTTCTGTGTGGCTAAATGAATATCAGCTTTTCAACAGCCTGTGTGTTTCTTAGTGTTTTCTGGATAGTACCTATGAACTTTACAGTTCTGAATGAATTTTAGCATGTTACATTTTGTTTTTTTGTTGGCAAACGCTAATTAGTTCCACATGGAGACACAACAAGTGCACATAAGTGATTTCTGAGTAGAATGCTACAGAAACTAGGTTAAAAATGATATTTGCAACTGTAAACATGACATTGAATTTACATTCCCAAGAAAAAGACTTTGCTTTTCTCCAAAACCAGTTTGACTCTGCTTTTCTGAGTCCTTTGCACACAAATTCCACACGAGTTTGTCCAGATACGTCTGGATCTAACGAGAAATATAAGGTTCTGTATGGCTAAATGAATATCAGCTTTTCAAAAGCCTGTGTGTTGTTAGTGTTTTCTGGATAGTGTCTATGAACTTTAGAGTTCTGAATGAATTTTTGCATGTTACATGTTGGTTTTTTGTTGGCAAACGATAATTAGTTCCACATGGAGACACAACAAGTACACATAAGTGATTTCTGAGTAGAAAGCTATAGAAACTAGGCTAAAAATGATATTTGCGACTGTAAACATGACATTGAATTCACATTCCCAAGAAAAAGACTTTGCTTTTCTCCAAAACCAGTTTGACTCTGCTTTTCGGGGTCCTTAACACACGAATTCCACATGAGTTTGTCCAGATAGATCTGGATCTAACCAGCAATATCCGGTTCTGTGTGGCTAAATGAATATCAGCTTTTAAACCGCCTGTGTGTTTCTTAGTGTTTCCCGGATAGTATCTATGAACTATAGAGTTTTGAATGTATTTTAGCATGCTACATTTTGGTTTTTTGTTGGCAAACGCTAATTAGTTCCACATGGAGACAAAACAAGTACACATAAGTGTTTTCTGGGTAGAGTGCTACAGAAACTAGGTGAAAAATGATATTTGCTACTGTAAACATGACATTGAATTCACATTCCCAAGAAAAAGACTTTGCTTTTCTCCAAAACCAGTTTCAACATCCTTTTCTGGGTCCTTTGCACACGAATTCCACATGTTTTTGTCCAGATAGGTCTGGATCTAACCAGAAATATCCCGTTCTGTGTGGCTAAATGAATATCAGCTTTTCAACAGCCTGTGTGTTTCTTAGTGTTTTCTGGATAGTATCTATGAACTTTAGAGTTCTGAATGAATTTTAGCATGTTACATTTTTTTTTTGTTGGCAAATGCTAATTAGTTCCACATGGAGACACAACAAGTACACATAAGTGATTTCTGAGTAGAATGTTACACAAACTAGGTTAAAAAGGATATTTGCGACTGTAAATTTGACATTGAATTCACATTCCGAAGAAAAAGACTTTGCTTTTCTCCAAAACCAGTTTGACTCTGCTTTTCTGGGTCTTTGCACTCAAATTCACACGAGTTTGTCCAGATACGTCTGGATCTAACGAGAAATATAAGGTTCTGTATGGCTAAATGAATATCAGCTTTTAAACAGCCTGTGTGTTTGTTAGTGTTTTCTGGATAGTATCTATGAACTTTAGAGTTTTGAATGAATTTTAGCATGTTACATTTTGTTTTTTTGTTGGCTAACGCTAATTAGTTCCACATGGAGACACAACAAGTACACATAAGTGTTTTCTGAGTAGAATGCTTCAGAAACTAGGTTAAAAATGATATTTCAAATGTAAACATGACATTGAATTCACATTCCCAAGAAAAAGACTTTGCTTTTCTCCAAAACCAGTTTGACTCTGCTTTTCGGGGTCCTTAACACACGAATTCCACATGAGTTTGTCCAGATAGATCTGGATCTAACCAGAAATATCCGGTTCTGTGTGGCTAAATGAATATCAGCTTTTCAACAGCCTGTGTGTTTGTTAGTGTTTTCTGGATAGTATCTATGAACTTTAGAGTTCTGAATGAATTTTAGCATGTTACATTTTGTTTTTTTGTTGGCAAATGCTAATTAGTTCCACATGGAGACACAACAAGTACACATAAGTGTTTTCTGAGTAGAGTGCTACAGAAACTAGGGGAAAAATGATATTTGCTACTGTAAACATGACATTGAATTCACATTCCCTAGAAAAAGACTTTGCTTTTCTCCAAAACCAGTTTCAACATTCTTTTCTGGGTCCTTTGCACACGAATTCCACACGTTTTTGTCCAGATTCGTCTGGATCTAACAGGAAATATCCGGTTCTGTGTGGCTAAATGAATATCAGCTTTTCAACAGCCTGTGTGTTGTTAGTGTTTTCTGGATAGTGTCTATGAACTTTAGAGTTCTGAATGAATTTTAGTATGTTACATTTTGTTTTTTTGTTGGCAAACACTAATTAGTTCCACATGGAGACACAACAAGTACACATAAGTGATTTCTGATTAGAGTGCTACAGAAACTAGGTGAAAAATGATATTTGCAACAGTAAACATGACATTGAATTTACATTCCCAAGAAAAAGACTTTGCTTTTCTCCAAAACCAGTTTGACTCTGCTTTTCGAGGTCCTTAACGCACGAATTCCAAATTTGTTTGACCAGATAGGTCTGGATCTAACCAGCAATATCCGGTACTGTGTGGCTAAATGAATATCAGCTTTTCAACAGCCTGTGTGTTTGTTAGTGTTTTCTGGATAGTATCTATGAACTTTAGAGTTCTGAATGAATTTTAGCATGTTACATTTTGTTTTTTTGTTGGCAAACGCTAATTAGTTCCACATGGAGACACAACAAGTACACATAAGTGTTTTCTGAGTAGAATGCTACAGAAACTAGGTTAAAAATGATATTTGCGACTGTAAACATGACATTGAATTCACATTCCCAAGAAAAAGACTTTGCTTTTCTCCAAAACCAGTTTGACTCTGCTTTTCGGGGTCCTTAACACACGAATTCCACATGAGTTTGTGCAGATAGATCTGCATCTAACCAGCAATATCCGGTTCTGTGTGGCTAAATGAATATCAGCTTTTCAACACCCTTTGTGTTTCTTAGTGTTTTCTGGATAGTATCTATGAACTTTACAGTTCTGAATGAATTTTAGCATGTTACATTTTGTTTTTTTGTTGGCAAACGCTAATTAGTTCCACATGGAGACACAACAAGTACATATAAGTGATTTCTGAGTAGAATGCTACAGAAACTAGGTTAAAAATGATATTTCAAATGTAAACATGACATTGAATTCACATTCCCAAGAAAAAGACTTTGCTTTTCTCCAAAACCAGTTTGACTCTGCTTTTCGGGGTCCTTAACACACGAATTCCACATGAGTTTGTCGAGATAGATCTGGATCTAACCAGCAATATCCGGTTCTGTGTGGCTAAATGAATATCAGCTTTTAAACAGCCTGGTTGTTTCTTAGTGTTTCCCGGATAGTATCTATGAACTATAGAGTTTTGAATGAATTTTAGCATGCTACATTTTGTTTTGTGGTTGGCAAACGCTAATTAGTTCCACATGGAGACAAACAAGTACACATAAGTGTTTTCTGAGTAGAGTGCTACAGAAACTAGGTGAAAAATGATATTTGCTACTGTAAACATGACATTGAATTCACATTCCCAAGAAAATGACTTTGCTTTTCTCCAAAACCAGTTTCAACATCCTTTTCTGGGTCCTTTGCACACGAATTCCACACGTTTTTGTCCAGATAGGTCTGGATCTAACCAGCAATATCCGGTTCTGTGTGGCTAAATGAATATCAGCTTTTCAACAGCCTGTGTGTTTGTTAGTGTTTTCTTGATAGTATCTATGAACTTTACAGTTCTGAATGAATTTTAGCATGTTACATTTTGTTTTTTTGTTGGCAAACGCTAATTAGTTCCACATGGAGACACAACAAGTACACATAAGTGATTTCTCAGTAGAATGCTACAGAAACTAGGTTAAAAATGATATTTGCGACTGTAAACATGACATTGAATTCACATTCCCAAGAAACAGACTTTGCTTTTCTCCAAAACCAGTTTGACTCTGCTTTTCGGGGTCCTTAACACACGAATTCCACATGAGTTTGTCCAGATAGATCTGGATCTAACCAGCAATATCCGGTTCTGTGTGGCTAAATGAATATCAGCTTTTCAACACCCTGGTTGTTTCTTAGTGTTTCCCGGATAGTATCTATGAACTATAGAGTTTTGAATGAATTTTAGCATGCTACATTTTGGTTTTTTGTTGGCAAACGCTAATTAGTTCCACATGGAGACAAAACAAGTACACATAAGTGTTTTCTGAGTAGAGTGCTACAGAAACTGGGTGAAAAATGATATTTGATACTGTAAACATGACATTGAATTCACATTCCCAAGAAAAAGACTTTGCTTTTCTCCAAAACCAGTTTCAACATCCTTTTCTGGGTCCTTTGCACACGAATTCCACACGTTTTTGTCCAGATAGGTCTGGATCTAACCAGAAATATCCGGTTCTGTGTGGCTAAATGAATATCAGCTTTTCAACAGCCTGTGTGTTTGTTAGTGTTTTCTGGATAGTATCTATGAACTTTAGAGTTTTGAATGAATTTTAGCATGTTACATTTTGTTTTTTTGTTGGCAAACGCTAATTAGTTCCACATGGAGACACAACAAGTACACATAAGTGTTTTCTGAGTAGAATGCTACAGAAACTAGGTTAAAAATGATATTTCAAATGTAAACATGACATTGAATTCACATTCCCAAGAAAAAGACTTTGCTTTTCTCCAAAACCAGTTTGACTCTGCTTTTCGGGGTCCTTAACACACGAATTCCACATGAGTTTGTGCAGATAGATCTGGATCTAACCAGCAATATCCGGTTCTGTGTGGCTAAATGAATATCAGCTTTTCAACAGCCTGTGTGTTTGTTAGTATTTTCTGGATAGTATCTATGAACTTTAGAGTTCTGAATGAATTTTAGCATGCTACATTTTGGTTTTTTGTTGGCAAACGCTAATTAGTTCCACATGGAGACACAACAAGTACACATAAGTGATTTCTGAGTTGAATGCTATAGAAACTAGGCTAATAATGATATTTGCGACTGTAAACATGACATTGAATTCACATTCCCAAGAAAAAGACTTTGCTTTTCTCCAAAACCTGTTTGACTCTGTTTTCTGTGTCTTTAACACACGAATTCCACATGAGTTTGTCCATATAGATCTGGATCTAACTAGAAATATCCGGTTCTGTGTGGCTAAATGAATATCAGCTTTTCAACAGCCTGTGTGTTTGTTAGTGTTTTCTGGATAATATCTATGAACTTTAGAGTTCTGAATGAATTTTAGCATGCTACATTTTTTTTTGGTTGGCAAACGCTAATTAGTTCCACATGCAGACACAACAAGTACACATAAGTGTTTTCTGAGTAGAATGCTACACAAACTAGGTTAAAAATGATATTTGCAAATGTAAACATGACATTGAATTCACATTCCCAAGAAAAAGACTTTGCTTTTCTCCAAAACCAGTTTCAACATCCTTTTCTGGGTCTTTTGCACATGAATTCCACATGTTTTTGTCCAGATAGGTCTGGATCTAACCAGAAATATCCGGTTCTGTGTGGCTAAATGAATATCAGCTTTTCAACAGCCTGTGTGTTTGTTAGTGTTTTCTGGATAGTATCTATGAACTTTAGAGTTCTGAATGAATTTTAGCATGTTACATTTTGTTTTTGTTGGAAAACGCTAATTAGTTCCACATGGAGACACAACAAGTACACATAATTGATTTCTGAGTAGAATGCTACAGAATCTAGGTTAAAAATTATATTTGCAAATGTAAACATGACATTGAATTCACATTCCCAAGAAAAAGACTTTGCTTTTCTCCAAAACCAGTTTCAACATCCTTTTCTGGGTCCTTTGCACACGAATTCCACATGTATTTGTCCAGATAGGTCTGGATCTAACCAGAAATATCCGGTTCTGTGTGGCTAAATGAATATCAGCTTTTCAACAGCCTGTGTGTTTGTTAGTGTTTTCTGGATAGTATCTATGAACTTTATAGTTCTGAATGAATTTTAGCTTGTTACATTTTGTTTTTTGTTGGCAAACGCTAATTAGTTCCACATGGAGACACAACAAGTACACATACGTGTTTTCTGTGTGGAATGCTACAGAAATTAGGTTAAAAATGATATTTGCGACTGTAAACATGACATTGAATTCACATTCCCAAGAAAAAGACTTTGCTTTTCTCCAAAACCTGTTTGACTCTGCTTTTCTCGGTCTTTGCACTCAAATTCCACACGAGTTTGTCCAGATAGGTCTGGATCTAACCAGAAATATCCAGTTCTGTGTGGCTAAATGAATATCAGCTTTTCAACAGCCTGTGTGTTTGTTAGTATTTTCTGGATAGTATCTATGAACTTTAGAGTTCTGAATGAATTTTAGCATGTTACATTTTGGTTTTTTGTTGGCAAACGCTAATTAGTTCCACATGGAGACACAACAAGTACACATAAGTGATTTCTGAGTTGAATGCTATAGAAACTAGGCTAAAAATGATATTTGCGACTGTAAACATGACATTGAATTCACATTCCCAAGAAAATGACTTTGCTTTTCTCGAAAACAAGTTTGACTCTGTTTTCTGTGTCTTTAACACACGAATTCCACATGAGTTTGTCCATATAGATCTGGATCTAACTAGAAATATCCGGTTCTGTGTGGCTAAATGAATATCAGCTTTTCAACTGCCTGTGTGTTTGTTAGTGTTTTCTGGATAATATCTATGAACTTTAGAGTTCTGAATGAATTTTAGCATGCTACATTTTTTTTTGGTTGGCAAACGCTAATTAGTTCCACATGCAGACACAACAAGTACACATAAGTGTTTTCTGAGTAGAATGCTACACAAACTAGGTTAAAAATGATATTTGCAAATGTAAACATGACATTGAATTCACATTCCCAAGAAAAAGACTTTGCTTTTCTCCAAAACCAGTTTCAACATCCTTTTCTGGGTCCTTTGCACATGAATTCCACATGTTTTTGTCCAGATAGGTCTGGATCTAACCAGAAATATCCGGTTCTGTGTGGCTAAATGAATATCAGCTTTTCAACAGCATGTGTGTTTGTTAGTGTTTTCTGGATAGTATCTATGAACTTTAGAGTTCTGAATGAATTTTAGCATGTTACATTTTGTTTTTTTGTTGGCAAACGCTAATTAGTTCCACATGGAGACACAACAAGTACACATAAGTGTTTTCTGAGTAGAATGCTACAGAAACTAGGTTAAAAATGATATTTGCGACTGTAAACATGACATTGAATTCACATTCCCAAGAAAAAGACTTTGCTTTTCTCCAAAACCAGTTTGACTCTGCTTTTCGGGGTCCTTAACACACGAATTCCACATGAGTTTGTCGAGATAGATCTGGATCCTACCAGAAATATACGGTTCTGTGTGGCTAAATGAATATCAGCTTTTCAACAGTCTGTGTGTTTGTTAGGGTTTTCTGGATAGTATCTATGAACTTTAGAGTTCTGAATGAATTTTAGCATGTTACATTTTGTTTTTTTGTTGGCAAATGCTAATTAGTTCCACATGGAGACACAACAAGTACACATAAGTGTTTTCTGAGTAGAGTGCTACAGAAACTAGGTGAAAAATGATATTTGCTACTGTAAACATGACATTGAATTCACATTCCCAAGAAAAAGACTTTGCTTTTCTCCAAAACCTGTTTGACTCTGCTTTTCTGGGTCTTTGCACTCAAATTCCACACGAGTTTGTCCAGATAGGTCTGGATCTAACCAGAAATATCCGGTTCTGGGTGGCTAAATGAATATCAGCTTTTCAACAGCCTGTGTGTTTGTTAGTGTTTTCTGGATAGTGTCTATGAACTTTAGAGTTCTGAATGAATTTTAGCATTTTACATTTTGGTTTTTTGTTGGCAAACGCTAATTAGTTCCACATGGAGACACAACAAGTACACATAATTGATTTCTGAGTAGAATGCTACAGAATCTAGGTGAAAAATGATATTTGCGTCTGTAAACATGACATTGAATTCACATTCCCAAGAAAAAGACTTTGCTTTTCTCCAAAACCAGTTTGACTCTGCTTTTCGGGGTCCTTAACACACGAATTCCACATGAGTTTGTCGAGATAGATCTGGATCTAACCAGAAATATCCGGTTCTGTGTGGCTAAATGAATATCAGCTTTTCAACAGCATGTGTGTTTGTTAGTGTTTTCTGGATAGTATCTATGAACTTTAGAGTTCTGAATGAATTTTAGCATGTTACATTTTGTTTTTTTGTTGGCAAACGCTAATTAGTTCCACATGGAGACACAACAAGTACACATAAGTGTTTTCTGAGTAGAGTGCTACAGAAACTAGGTGAAAAATGATATTTGCTACTGTAAACATGACATTGAATTCACATTCCCAAGAAAAAGACTTTGCTTTTCTCCAAAACCAGTTTCAACATCCTTTTCTGGGTCCTTTGCACACGAATTCCACACGTTTTTGTCCAGATAGGTCTGGATCTAACAGGAAATATCAGGTTCTGTGTGGCTAAATGAATATCAGGTTTTCAATAGCCCGTGTGTTTGTTAGTGTTTTCTGGATAGTATCTATGAACTTTAGATTTCTGAATGAATTTTAGCATGTTACATTTTGTTTTTTTGTTGGCACGCTAATTAGTTCCACATGGAGACACAACAAGTACACATAACTGTTTTCTGTGTAGAATGCTACAGAAACTAGGTGAAAAATGATATTTGCGACTGTAAACATGACATTGAATTCACATTCCCAAGAAACAGACTTTGCTTTTCTCCAAAACCAGTTTGACTCTGCTTTTCGGGGTCCTTAACACACGAATTCCACATGAGTTTGTCGTGATTGATCTGGATCTAACCAGAAATATCCGGTTCTGTGTGGCTAAATGAATATCAGCTTTTCAACAGCCTGTGTGTTTGTTAGTGTTTTCTGGATAGTATCTATGAACTTTAGAGTTCTGAATGAATTTTAGCATGTTACATTTTGTTTTTTTGTTGGCAAACGCTAATTAGTTCCACATGGAGACACAACAAGTACACATAAGTGTTTTCTGAGTAAAGTGCTACAGAAACTAGGTGAAAAATGATATTTGCTACTGTAAACATGACATTGAATTCACATTCCCAAGAAAAAGACTTTGGTTTTCTCCAAAACCAGTTTCAACATCCTTTTCTGGGTCCTTTGCACACGAATTCCACACGTTTTTGTCCAGATAGGTCTGGATCTAACCAGAAATATCCGGTTCTGTGTGGCTAAATGAATATCAGCTTTTAAACAGCCTGTGTGTTTGTTAGTGTTTTCTGGATAGTATCTATGAACTTTAGAGTTCTGAATGAATTTTAGCATGTTACATTTTGTTTTTTTGTTGGCAAACGCTAATTAGGTCCACATGGAGACACAACAAGTACACATAAGTGTTTTCTGAGTAGAGTGCTACAGAAACTAGGTGAAAAATGATATTTGCTACTGTAAACATGACATTGAATTCACATTCCCAAGAAAAAGACTTTGCTTTTCTCCAAAACCAGTTTCAACATCCTTTTCTGGGTCCTTAACTCACGAATTCCACACGTTTTTGTCCAGATTAGTCTGGATCTAACAGGAAATATCCGGTTCTTTGTGGCTAAATGAATATCAGCTTTTCAACAGCCTGTGTGTTGTTAGTGTTTTCTGGATAGTGTCTATGAACTTTAGAGTTCTGAATGAATTTTAGCATGTTACATTTTGGTTTTTTGTTGGCAAACGCTAATTAGTTCCACATGGAGACACAACAAGTACACATAACTGTTTTCTGTGTAGAATGCTACAGAAACTAGGTGAAAAATGATATTTGCGACTGTAAACATGACATTGAATTCACATTCCCAAGAAACAGACTTTGCTTTTCTCCAAAACCAGTTTGACTCTGCTTTTCGGGGTCCTTAACACACGAATTCCACATGAGTTTGTCGTGATTGATCTGGATCTAACCAGAAATATCCGGTTCTGTGTGGCTAAATGAATATCAGCTTTTCAACAGCCTGTGTGTTTGTTAGTGTTTTCTGGATAGTATCTATGAACTTTAGAGTTCTGAATGAATTTTAGCATGTTACATTTTGTTTTTTTGTTGGCAAACGCTAATTAGTTCCACATGGAGACACAACAAGTACACATAAGTGTTTTCTGAGTAAAGTGCTACAGAAACTAGGTGAAAAATGATATTTGCTACTGTAAACATGACATTGAATTCACATTCCCAAGAAAAAGACTTTGGTTTTCTCCAAAACCAGTTTCAACATCCTTTTCTGGGTCCTTTGCACACGAATTCCACACGTTTTTGTCCAGATAGGTCTGGATCTAACCAGAAATATCCGGTTCTGTGTGGCTAAATGAATATCAGCTTTTAAACAGCCTGTGTGTTTGTTAGTGTTTTCTGGATAGTATCTATGAACTTTAGAGTTCTGAATGAATTTTAGCATGTTACATTTTGTTTTTTTGTTGGCAAACGCTAATTAGGTCCACATGGAGACACAACAAGTACACATAAGTGTTTTCTGAGTAGAGTGCTACAGAAACTAGGTGAAAAATGATATTTGCTACTGTAAACATGACATTGAATTCACATTCCCAAGAAAAAGACTTTGCTTTTCTCCAAAACCAGTTTCAACATCCTTTTCTGGGTCCTTAACTCACGAATTCCACACGTTTTTGTCCAGATTAGTCTGGATCTAACAGGAAATATCCGGTTCTTTGTGGCTAAATGAATATCAGCTTTTCAACAGCCTGTGTGTTGTTAGTGTTTTCTGGATAGTGTCTATGAACTTTAGAGTTCTGAATGAATTTTAGCATGTTACATTTTGGTTTTTTGTTGGCAAACGCTAATTAGTTCCACATGGAGACACAACAAGTACACATAAGTGATTTCTGAGTAGAATGCTATAGAAAGTAGGCTAAAAATGATATTTGCGACTGTAAACATGACATTGAATTCACATTCCCAAGAAACAGACTTTGCTTTTCTCCAAAACCAGTTTGACTCTGCTTTTCGGGGTCCTTAACACACGAATTCCACATGAGTTTGTCGTGATTGATCTGGATCTAACCAGAAATATCCGGTTCTGTGTGGCTAAATGAATATAAGCTTTTAAACAGCCTGTGTGTTTGTTAGTGTTTTCTGGATAGTATCTATGAACTTTAGATTTCTGAATGAATTTTAGCATGCTACATTTTGTTTTTTTGTTGGCAAACGCTAATTAGTTCCACATGGAGACACAACAAGTACACATAATTGATTTCTGAGTAGAATGCTACAGAATCTAGGTTAAAAATGATATTTGCGACTGTAAACATGACATTGAATTCACATTCCCAAGAAAATGACTTTGCTTTTCTCGAAAACAAGTTTGACTCTGCTTTTCGGGGTCCTTTACACATGAATTCCACATGAGTTTGTCCAGATACATCTGGATCTAACCAGCAATATCCGGTTCTGTGTGGCTAAATGAATATCAGCTTTGCAACAGCCTGTGTGTTTGTTAGTGTTTTCTGGATAGTATCTATGAACTTTAGAGTTTTGAATGTATTTTAGCATGTTACATTTTGTTTTTTTGTTGGCAAACGCTAATTAGTTCCACATGGAGACACAACAAGTACACATAAGTGTTTTCTGAGTAGAGTGCTACAGAAACTAGGTTAAAAATGATATTTGCAAATGTAAACATGACATTGAATTCACATTCCCAAGAAAAAGACTTTGCTTCTCTCCAAAACCTGTTTGACTCTGTTTTCTGTGTCTTTAACACACGAATTCCACATGAGTTTGTCCAGATAGATCTGGATCTAACTAGAAATATCCGGTTCTGTGTGGCTAAATGAATATCAGCTTTTCAACAGCCTGTGTGTTTGTTAGTGTTTTCTGGATAATATCTATGAACTTTAGAGTTCTGAATGAATTTTAGCATGCTACATTTTTTTTTGTTTGGCAAACGCTAATTAGTTCCACATGCAGACACAACAAGTACACATAAGTGTTTTCTGAGTAGAATGCTACAGAAACTAGGTGAAAAATGATATTTGCAAATGTAAACATGACATTGAATTCACATTCCCAAGAAAAAGACTTTGCTTTTCTCCAAAACCAGTTTCAACATCCTTTTCTGGGTCCTTTGCACATGAATTCCACATGTTTTTGTCCAGATAGGTCTGGATCTAACCAGAAATATCCGGTTCTGTGTGGCTAAATGAATATCAGCTTTTCAACAGCCTGTGTGTTTGTTAGTGTTTTCTGGATAGTATCTATGAACTTTAGAGTTCTGAATGAATTTTAGCATGTTATATTTTGGGTTTTTTTTGGCAAACGCTAATTAGTTCCACATGGAGACACAACAAGTACACATAATTGTTTTCTGAGTAGAATGCTACAGAATCTAGGTTAAAAATGATATTTGCAAATGTAAACATGACATTGAATTCACATTCCCAAGAAACAGACTTTGCTTTTCTCCAAAACCTGTTTAACTCTGCTTTTCGGGGTCCTTAACACACGAATTCCACATGAGTTTGTCCAGATAGATCTGGATCTAACCACAAATATCCAGTTCTGTGTGGCTAAAGGAATATCAGCTTTTCAACAGCCTGTGTGTTTGTTAGTGTTTTCTGGATAGTATCTATGAACTTTAGAGTTTTGAATGAATTTTAGCATGTTACATTTCGTTTTTTTGTTGGCAAACGCTAATTAGTTCCACATGGAGACACAACAAGTACACAGAAGTGTTTTCTGAGTAGAATGCTACAGAAACTAGGTGAAAAATGATATTTGCAACTGTAAACATGACATTGAATTCACATTCCCAAGTAAAAGACTTTGCTTTTCTCCAAAACCTGTTTAACTCTGCTTTTCGGGGTCCTTAACACACGAATTCCACATGAGTTTGTTCAGATAGATCTGGATTCTACCAGAAATATACGGTTCTGTGTGGCTAAATGATTATCAGCTTTTCAACAGTCTGTGTGTTTGTTAGGGTTTTCTGGATAGTATCTATGAACTTTAGAGTTTTGAATGAATTTTAGCATGTTACATTTTGTTTTTTTGTTGAAAACGCTAATTAGTTCCACATGGAGACACAACAAGTACACATAAGTGTTTTCTGAGTAGAGTGCTACAGAAACTAGGTGAAAAATGATATTTGCTACTGTAAACATGACATTGAATTCACATTCCCAAGAAAAAGACTTTGCTTTTCTCCAAAACCTGTTTGACTCTGCTTTTCTGGGTCTTTGCACTCAAATTCCACACGAGTTTGTCCAGATAGGTCTGGATCTAACCAGAAATATCCGGTTCTGGGTGGCTAAATGAATATCAGCTTTTCAACAGCCTGTGTGTTTTTTTAGTGTTTTCTGGATAGTGTCTATGAACTTTAGAGTTCTGAATGAATTTTAGCATGTTACATTTTGTTTTTTTGTTGGCAAACGCTAATTAGTTCCACATGGAGACACAACAAGTACACATAAGTGTTTTCTGAGTAGAGTGCTACAGAAACTAGGTGAAAAATGATATTTGCTACTGTAAACATGACATTGAATTCACATTCCCAAGAAAAAGACTTTGCTTTTCTCCAAAACCAGTTTCAACATCCTTTTCTGGGTCCTTTGCACACGAATTCCACACGTTTTTGTCCAGATAGGTCTGGATCTAACAGGAAATATCAGGTTCTGTGTGGCTAAATGAATATCAGGTTTTCAATAGCCCGTGTGTTTGTTAGTGTTTTCTGGATAGTATCTATGAACTTTAGATTTCTGAATGAATTTTAGCATGTTACATTTTGTTTTTTTGTTGGCACGCTAATTAGTTCCACATGGAGACACAACAAGTACACATAACTGTTTTCTGTGTAGAATGCTACAGAAACTAGGTGAAAAATGATATTTGCGACTGTAAACATGACATTGAATTCACATTCCCAAGAAACAGACTTTGCTTTTCTCCAAAACCAGTTTGACTCTGCTTTTCGGGGTCCTTAACACACGAATTCCACATGAGTTTGTCGTGATTGATCTGGATCTAACCAGAAATATCCGGTTCTGTGTGGCTAAATGAATATCAGCTTTTCAACAGCCTGTGTGTTTGTTAGTGTTTTCTGGATAGTATCTATGAACTTTAGAGTTCTGAATGAATTTTAGCATGTTACATTTTGTTTTTTTGTTGGCAAACGCTAATTAGTTCCACATGGAGACACAACAAGTACACATAAGTGTTTTCTGAGTAAAGTGCTACAGAAACTAGGTGAAAAATGATATTTGCTACTGTAAACATGACATTGAATTCACATTCCCAAGAAAAAGACTTTGGTTTTCTCCAAAACCAGTTTCAACATCCTTTTCTGGGTCCTTTGCACACGAATTCCACACGTTTTTGTCCAGATAGGTCTGGATCTAACCAGAAATATCCGGTTCTGTGTGGCTAAATGAATATCAGCTTTTCAACAGCCTGTGTGTTTGTTAGTGTTTTCTGGATAGTATCTATGAACTTTAGAGTTCTGAATGAATTTTAGCATGTTACATTTTGTTTTTTTGTTGGCAAACGCTAATTAGGTCCACATGGAGACACAACAAGTACACATAAGTGTTTTCTGAGTAGAGTGCTACAGAAACTAGGTGAAAAATGATATTTGCTACTGTAAACATGACATTGAATTCACATTCCCAAGAAAAAGACTTTGCTTTTCTCCAAAACCAGTTTCAACATCCTTTTCTGGGTCCTTAACTCACGAATTCCACACGTTTTTGTCCAGATTAGTCTGGATCTAACAGGAAATATCCGGTTCTTTGTGGCTAAATGAATATCAGCTTTTCAACAGCCTGTGTGTTGTTAGTGTTTTCTGGATAGTGTCTATGAACTTTAGAGTTCTGAATGAATTTTAGCATGTTACATTTTGGTTTTTTGTTGGCAAACGCTAATTAGTTCCACATGGAGACACAACAAGTACACATAAGTGATTTCTGAGTAGAATGCTATAGAAAGTAGGCTAAAAATGATATTTGCGACTGTAAACATGACATTGAATTCACATTCCCAAGAAACAGACTTTGCTTTTCTCCAAAACCAGTTTGACTCTGCTTTTCGGGGTCCTTAACACACGAATTCCACATGAGTTTGTCGTGATTGATCTGGATCTAACCAGAAATATCCGGTTCTGTGTGGCTAAATGAATATAAGCTTTTAAACAGCCTGTGTGTTTGTTAGTGTTTTCTGGATAGTATCTATGAACTTTAGATTTCTGAATGAATTTTAGCATGCTACATTTTGTTTTTTTGTTGGCAAACGCTAATTAGTTCCACATGGAGACACAACAAGTACACATAATTGATTTCTGAGTAGAATGCTACAGAATCTAGGTTAAAAATGATATTTGCGACTGTAAACATGACATTGAATTCACATTCCCAAGAAAATGACTTTGCTTTTCTCGAAAACAAGTTTGACTCTGCTTTTCGGGGTCCTTTACACATGAATTCCACATGAGTTTGTCCAGATACATCTGGATCTAACCAGCAATATCCGGTTCTGTGTGGCTAAATGAATATCAGCTTTGCAACAGCCTGTGTGTTTGTTAGTGTTTTCTGGATAGTATCTATGAACTTTAGAGTTTTGAATGTATTTTAGCATGTTACATTTTGTTTTTTTGTTGGCAAACGCTAATTAGTTCCACATGGAGACACAACAAGTACACATAAGTGTTTTCTGAGTAGAGTGCTACAGAAACTAGGTTAAAAATGATATTTGCAAATGTAAACATGACATTGAATTCACATTCCCAAGAAAAAGACTTTGCTTCTCTCCAAAACCTGTTTGACTCTGTTTTCTGTGTCTTTAACACACGAATTCCACATGAGTTTGTCCAGATAGATCTGGATCTAACTAGAAATATCCGGTTCTGTGTGGCTAAATGAATATCAGCTTTTCAACAGCCTGTGTGTTTGTTAGTGTTTTCTGGATAATATCTATGAACTTTAGAGTTCTGAATGAATTTTAGCATGCTACATTTTTTTTTGTTTGGCAAACGCTAATTAGTTCCACATGCAGACACAACAAGTACACATAAGTGTTTTCTGAGTAGAATGCTACAGAAACTAGGTGAAAAATGATATTTGCAAATGTAAACATGACATTGAATTCACATTCCCAAGAAAAAGACTTTGCTTTTCTCCAAAACCAGTTTCAACATCCTTTTCTGGGTCCTTTGCACATGAATTCCACATGTTTTTGTCCAGATAGGTCTGGATCTAACCAGAAATATCCGGTTCTGTGTGGCTAAATGAATATCAGCTTTTCAACAGCCTGTGTGTTTGTTAGTGTTTTCTGGATAGTATCTATGAACTTTAGAGTTCTGAATGAATTTTAGCATGTTATATTTTGGGTTTTTTTTGGCAAACGCTAATTAGTTCCACATGGAGACACAACAAGTACACATAATTGTTTTCTGAGTAGAATGCTACAGAATCTAGGTTAAAAATGATATTTGCAAATGTAAACATGACATTGAATTCACATTCCCAAGAAACAGACTTTGCTTTTCTCCAAAACCTGTTTAACTCTGCTTTTCGGGGTCCTTAACACACGAATTCCACATGAGTTTGTCCAGATAGATCTGGATCTAACCACAAATATCCAGTTCTGTGTGGCTAAAGGAATATCAGCTTTTCAACAGCCTGTGTGTTTGTTAGTGTTTTCTGGATAGTATCTATGAACTTTAGAGTTTTGAATGAATTTTAGCATGTTACATTTCGTTTTTTTGTTGGCAAACGCTAATTAGTTCCACATGGAGACACAACAAGTACACAGAAGTGTTTTCTGAGTAGAATGCTACAGAAACTAGGTGAAAAATGATATTTGCAACTGTAAACATGACATTGAATTCACATTCCCAAGTAAAAGACTTTGCTTTTCTCCAAAACCTGTTTAACTCTGCTTTTCGGGGTCCTTAACACACGAATTCCACATGAGTTTGTTCAGATAGATCTGGATTCTACCAGAAATATACGGTTCTGTGTGGCTAAATGATTATCAGCTTTTCAACAGTCTGTGTGTTTGTTAGGGTTTTCTGGATAGTATCTATGAACTTTAGAGTTTTGAATGAATTTTAGCATGTTACATTTTGTTTTTTTGTTGAAAACGCTAATTAGTTCCACATGGAGACACAACAAGTACACATAAGTGTTTTCTGAGTAGAGTGCTACAGAAACTAGGTGAAAAATGATATTTGCTACTGTAAACATGACATTGAATTCACATTCCCAAGAAAAAGACTTTGCTTTTAACCAAAACCTGTTTGACTCTGCTTTTCTGGGTCTTTGCACTCAAATTCCACACGAGTTTGTCCAGATAGGTCTGGATCTAACCAGAAATATCCGGTTCTGGGTGGCTAAATGAATATCAGCTTTTCAACAGCCTGTGTGTTTTTTTAGTGTTTTCTGGATAGTGTCTATGAACTTTAGAGTTCTGAATGAATTTTAGCATGTTACATTTTGTTTTTTTGTTGGCAAACGCTAATTAGTTCCACATGGAGACACAACAAGTACACATAAGTGAAATCTGAGTAGAATGCTATAGAAACTAGGCTAAAAATGATATTTGCGACTGTAAACATGACATTGAATTCACATTCCCAAGAAAAAGACTTTGCTTTTCTCCAAAACCTGTTTGACTCTGCTTTTCGAGGTCCTCAACACACGAATTCCACATGAGTTTGTCCAGATAGATCTGGATCTAACCAGCAATATCCGGTTCTGTGTGGCTAAAGGAATATCAGCTTTTCAACAGCCTGTGTGTTTGTTAGTGTTTTCTTGATAGTATCTATGAACTTTAGAGTTCTGAATGAATTTAAGTATGTTACATTTTGGTTTTTTGTTGGCAAACGCTAATTAGTTCCACATGGAGACACAACAAGTACACATAAGTGTTTTCTGAGTAGAGTGCTACAGAAACTAGGTGAAAAATGATATTTGCTACTGTAAACATGACATTGAATTCACATTCCCAAGAAAAAGACTTTGCTTTTCTCCAAAACCTGTTTAACTCTGCTTTTCGGGGTCCTTAACACACGAATTCCACATTAGTTTGTCCAGATAGATCTGGATCTAACCAGAAATATCCAGTTCTGTGTGGCTAAATGAATATCAGGTTTTAAACAGCCTGTGTGTTGTTAGTGTTTTCTGGATAGTGTCTATGAACTTTAGAGTTCTGAATGAATTTTAGCATGTTACATTTTGGTTTTTTGTTGGCAAACGCTAATTAGTTCCACATGGAGACACAACAAGTACACATAAGTGTTTTCTGAGTAGAATGCTACAGAAACCAGGTTAAAAATGATATTTGCTAATGTAAACATGACATTGAATTCACATTCCCAAGAAAAAGACTTTGCTTTTCTCCAAAACCAGTTTCAACATCCTCTTCTGGGTCCTTTGCACACGAATTCCACATGTTTTTGTCCAGATAGGTCTGGATCTAACCAGAAATATCCGGTTCTGTGTGGCTAAATGAATATCAGCTTTTCAACAGCCTGTGTGTTTTTTAGTGTTTTCTGGATAGTATCTATGAACTTTAGAGTTCTAAATGAATTTTAGCATGTTACGTTTTGTTTTTTTGTTGGCTAACGTGAATTAGTTCCACATGGAGACACAACAAGTACACATACGTGTTTTCTGTGTGGAATGCTACAGAAATTAGGTTAAAAATGATATTTGCGACTGTAAACATGACATTGAATTCACATTCCCAAGAAAAAGACTTTGCTTTTCTCCAAAACCAGTTTGACTCTGCTTTTCGGGGTCCTTAACACACAAATTCCACATGAGTTTGTGCAGATAGATTTGGATCTAACCAGCAATATCCGGTTCTGTGTGGCTAAATGAATATCAGCTTTTCAACAGCCTGTGTGTTTCCTAGTGTTTTCTGGATAGTATCTATGAACTTTACAGTTCTGAATGAATTTTAGCATGTTACATTTTGGTTTTTTGTTGGCAAACGCTAATTAGTTCCACATGGAGACACAACAAGTACACATAAGTGATTTCTGAGTAGAATGCTATAGAAACTAGGCTAAAAATGATATTTGCGACTGTAAACATGACATTGAATTCACATTCCCAAGAAAAAGACTTTGCTTTTCTCCAAAACCTGTTTGACTCTGCTTTTCGAGGTCCTTAACACACGAATTCCACATGAGTTTGTCCAAATAGATCTGGATCTAACGAGAAATATCCGGTTCTGTGTGGCTAAATGAATATCAGCTTTTAAACAGCCTGTGTGTTTGTTAGTGTTTTCTGGATAGTATCTATGAACTTTAGAGTTCTGAATGAATTTTAGCATGTTACATTTTGTTTTTTCGTTGGCAAACGCTAATTAGTTCCACATGGAGACACAACAAGTACACATAAGTGATTTCAGAGTAGAATGTTACACAAACTAGGTTAAAAAGGATATTTGCGACTGTAAATATGACATTGAATTCACATTCCCAAGAAAAAGAATTTGCTTTTCTCCAAAACCAGTTTGACTCTGCTTTTCTGGGTCTTTGCACTCAAATTCCACACGAGTTTGTCCAGATAGGTCTGGATCTAACAAGAAATATAAGGTTCTGTGTGGCTAAATGAATATCAGCTTTTAAACAGCCTGTGTGTTTGTTAGTGTTTTCTGGATAGTATCTATGAACTTTAGAGTTCTGAATGAATTTTAGCATGTTACATTTTTTTCTTTGTTGGCAAACGCTAATTAGTTCCACATGGAGACACAACAAGTACACATAAGTGATTTCTGAGTAGAATGCTATAGAAAGTAGGCTAAAAATGATATTTGCGACTGTAAACATGACATTGAATTCACATTCCCAAGAAAAAGACTTTGCTTTTCTCCAAAACCTGTTTGACTCTGTTTTCGGGGTCCTTAACACACGAATTCCACATGAGTTTTTCCAGATAGATCTGGATCTAACTAGAAATATCCGGTTCTGGATGGCTGAATGAATATCTGCTTTTAAACAGCCTGTGTGTTTGTTAGTGTTTTCTGGATAGTATCTATGAACTTTAGAGTTCTGAATGAATTTTAGCATGTTACATTTTGTTTTTTTGTTGGCAAACGCTAATTAGTTCCACATGGAGACACAACAAGTACACATAAGTGTTTTCTGAGTAGAGTGCTACAGAATCTAGGTGAAAAATGATATTTGCAAATGTAAACATGACATTGAATTCACATTCCCAAGAAAAAGACTTTGCTTTTCTCCAAAACCTGTTTGACTCTGCTTTTCTCGGTCTTTGCACTCAAATTCCACACGAGTTTGTCCAGATAGGTCTGGATCTAACCAGAAATATCCGGTTCTGGGTGGCTAAATGAATATCAGCTTTTCAACAGCCTGTGTGTTTGTTAGTGTTTTCTGGATAGTGTCTATGAACTTTAGAGTTCTGAATGAATTTTAGCATTTTACATTTTGGTTTTTTGTTGGCAAACGCTAATTATTTCCACATGGAGACACAACAAGTACACATAGTTGATTTCTGAGTAGAATGCTACAGAATCTAGGTTAAAAATGATATTTGCGACTGTAAACATGACATTGAATTCACATTCCCAAGAAAAAGACTTTGCTTTTCTCCAAAACCAGTTTGACTCTGCTTTTCGGGGTCCTTAACACACGAATTCCACATCAGTTTGTCGAGATAGATCTGGATCTAACCAGAAATATCCGGTTCTGGGTGGCTAAATGATTATCAGCATTTAAACAGCCTGTGTGTTTGTTAGTGTTTTCTGGATAGTATCTATGAACTTTAGAGTTCTGAATGAATTTTAGCATGTTACATTTTGTTTTTTTGTTGGCAAACGCGAATTACTTCCACATGGAGACACAACAAGTACACATAAGTGTTTTCTGAGTAGAGTGCTACAGAAACTAGGTGAAAAATGATATTTGCTACTGTAAACATGACATTGAATTCACATTCCCAAGAAAAAGACTTTGCTTTTCTCCAAAACCAGTTTCAACATCCTTTTCTAGGTCCTTTGCACACGAATTCCACATGTTTTAGTCCAGATAGGTCTGGATCTAACAGGAAATATCCGGTTCTGTGTGGCTAAATGAATATCAGCTTTTAACAGCCTGTGTGTTTGTTAGTGTTTTTTGGATAGTATCTATGAACTTTAGAGTTCTGAATGAATTTTAGCATGCTACATTTTGTTTTTTTGTTGGCAAACACTAATTAGTTCCACATGGAGACACAACAAGTACACATAAGTGTTTTCTGAGTAGAGTGCTACAGAATCTAGGTTAAAAATGATATTTGCGACTGTAAACATGACATTGAATTCACATTCCCAAGAAAAAGACTTTGCTTTTCTCCAAAACCAGTTTGACTCTGCTTTTCGGGGTCCTTAACACACGAATCCCACATGAGTTTGTCCAGATAGATCTGGATTTCAGCAGAAATATCCGGTTCTGTGTGGCTAAATGAATATCAGCTTTTCAACAGCCTGTGTGTTTGTTAGTGTTTTCTTGATAGTATCTATGAACTTTAGAGTTCTGAATGAATTTTAGCATGTTACATTTTGGTTTTTTGTTGGCAAACGCTAATTAGTTCCACAAGGAGACACAACAAGTACACATAAGTGTTTTCTGAGTAGAGTGCTACAGAAACTAGGTGAAAAATGATATTTGCTACTGTAAACATGACATTGAATTCACATTCCCAAGAAAAAGACTTTGCTTTTCTCCAAAACCTGTTTAACTCTGCTTTTCGGGGTCCTTAACACACGAATTCCACATTAGTTTGTCCAGATAGATCTGGATCTAACCAGAAATATCCAGTTCTGTGTGGCTAAATGAATATCAGGTTTTAAACAGCCTGTGTGTTGTTAGTGTTTTCTGGATAGTGTCTATGAACTTTAGAGTTCTGAATGAATTTTAGCATGTTACATTTTGGTTTTTTGTTGGCAAACGCTAATTAGTTCCACATGGAGACACAACAAGTACACATAAGTGTTTTCTGAGTAGAATGCTACAGAAACCAGGTTAAAAATGATATTTGCAAATGTAAACATGACATTGAATTCACATTCCCAAGAAAAAGACTTTGCTTTTCTCCAAAACCAGTTTCAACATCCTCTTCTGGGTCCTTTGCACACGAATTCCACATGTTTTTGTCCAGATAGGTCTGTATCTAACCAGAAATATCCGGTTCTGTGTGGCTAAATGAATATCAGCTTTTCAACAGCCTGTGTGTTTCTTAGTGTTTTCTGGATAGTATCTATGAACTTTAGAGTTCTGAATGAATTTTAGCATGCTACATTTTGTTTTTTTGTTGGCAAACGTTAATTAGTTCCACATGGAGACACAACAAGTACACATAATTGATTTCTGAGTAGAATGCTATAGAAACTAGGCTAAAAATGATATTTGCGACTGTGAACATGACATTGAATTCACATTCCCTAGAAAAAGAATTTGCTTTTCTCCAAAACCAGTTTGACTCTGCTTTTCGGGGTCCTTAACACACGAATTCCACATGAGTTTGTCGAGATAGATCTGGATCTAACCAGCAATATCCGGTTCTGTGTGGCTAAATGAATATCAGCTTTTCAACAGCCTGTGTGTTTGTTAGTGTTTTCTGGATAGTATCTATGAACTTTAGAGTTCTGAATGAATTTTAGCATGTTACATTTTGTTTTTTTGTTGGCAAACGCTAATTAGTTCCACATGGAGACACAACAAGTACACATAAGTGTTTTCTGAGTAGAGTGCTACAGAAACTAGGTGAAAAATGATATTTGCGACTGTAAACATGACATTGAATTCACATTCCCAAGAAAAAGACTTTGCTTTTCTCCAAAACCAGTTTCAACATCCTTTTCTGGGTCCTTTGCACACGAATTCCACACGTTTTTGTCCAGATAGGTCTGGATCTAACCAGAAATATCCGGTTCTGTGTGGCTAAATGAATATCAGCTTTTCAACAGCCTGTGTGTTTGTTAGTGTTTTCTGGATAGTATCTATGAACTTTAGAGTTCTGAATGAATTTTAGCATGTTACATTTTGTTTTTTTGTTGGCAAACACTGATTAGTTCCACATGGAGACACAACAAGTACACATAAGTGTTTTCTGAGTAGAGTGCTACAGAAACTAGGTGAAAAATGATATTTGCTACTGTTAACATGACATTGAATTCACATTCCCAAGAAAAAGACTTTGCTTTTCTCCAAAACCAGTTTCAACATCCTTTTCTGGGTCCTTTGCACACGAATTCCACACGTTTTTGTCCAGATAGGTCTGGATCTAACCAGAAATATCCGGTTCTGTGTGGCTAAATGAATATCAGCTTTTCAACAGCCTGTGTGTTTGTTAGTGTTTTCTGGATAGTATCTAGGAACTTTAGAGTTCTGAATGAATTTTAGCATGTTACATTTTGTTTTTTTGTTGGCAAACGCTAATTAGTTCCACATGGAGACACAACAAGTACACATAAGTGATTTCTGAGTAGAATGCTACAGAAACTAGGTTAAAAATGATATTTGCGACTGTAAACATGACATTGAATTCACATTCCCAAGAAACAGACTTTGCTTTTCTCCAAAACCAGTTTGACTCTGCTTTTCAGGGTTCTTAACGCACGAATTCCACATGAGTTTGTCCAGATAGATCTGGATCTAACCAGAAATATCCAGTTCTGTGTGGCTAAATGAATATCAGCTTTTAAACAGCCTGTGTGTTGTTAGTGTTTTCTAGATTGTGTCTATGAATTGTAGAGTTCTGAATGAATTTTAGCATGTTACATTTTGGTTTTTTGTTGGCAAATGCTAATTAGTTCCACATGGAGACACAACAAGTACACATAAGTGATTCTGAGTAGAATGCAACAGAAACTAGGTGAAAAATGATATTTGCGACTGTAAACATGACATTGAATTCACATTCCCAAGAAAAAGACTTTGCTTTTCTCCAAAACCAGTTTGACTCTGCTTTTCAGGGTCCTTAACACACGAATTGCACCTGAGTTTGTACAGATAGATCTGGATCTAACCAGCAATATCCGGTTATGTGTGGCTAAATGAGTATCAGCTTTTCAACAACCTGTGTGTTTGTTAGTGTTTTCTGGATAGTATCTATGAACTTTAGAGTTTTGAATGAAGTTTAGCATGCTACATTTTGTTTTTTTTGTTGGCAAACGTTAATTAGTTCCACATGGAGACACAACAAGTACACATAAGTGTTTTCTGAGTAGAATGCTACAGAAACTAGGTTAAAAATGATATTTGCAAATGTAAACATGACATTGAAATCACATTCCCAAGAAAAAGACTTTACTTTGCTCCAAAACCAGTTTCAACATTCTTTTCTGGGTCCTTTGCACACGATTTCCACATGTTTTTGTCCAGATATGTCTGGATCTAACCAGAACTATCCGGTTCTGTGTGGCTAAGTGAATATCAGCTTTTAACAGCCTGTGTGTTTGTTAGTGTTTTTTGGATAGTATCTATGAACTTTAGAGTTCTGAATGAATTTTAGCATGCTACATTTTGTTTTTTTGTTGGCAAACACTAATTAGTTCCACATGGAGACACAACAAGTACACATAAGTGTTTTCTGAGTAGAGTGCTACAGAATCTAGGTTAAAAATGATATTTGCGACTGTAAACATGACATTGAATTCACATTCCCAAGAAAAAGACTTTGCTTTTCTCCAAAACCAGTTTGACTCTGCTTTTCTGGGTCTTTGCACTCAAATTCCACACGAGTTTGTCCAGATAGGTCTGGATCTAACCAGAAATATCCGGTTTCTTGTGGCTAAATGAATATCAGCTTTTAAACAGCCTGTGTGTTGATTAGTGTTTTCTGGACAGTATGTATGAACTTTACAGTTCAGAATGAATTTTAGCATGTTACATTTTTTTCTTTGTTGGCAAATGCTAATTAGTTCCACATGGAGACACAACAAGTACACATAAGTGATTTCTGAGTAGAATGCTACAGAAACTAGGTTAAAAATGATATTTGCGACTGTAAACATGACATTGAATTCACATTCCCAAGAAAAAGACTTTGCTTTTCTCCAAAACCAGTTTGACTCTGCTTTTCAGGGTCCTTAACACACGAATTGCACCTGAGTTTGTACAGATAGATCTGGATCTAACCAGCAATATCCGGTTCTGTGTGGCTAAATGAGTATCAGCTTTTCAACAGCCTGTGTGTTTGTTAGTGTTTTCTGGATAGTATCTATGAACTTTAGAGTTTTGAATGAATTTTAGCATGCTACCTTTTGTTTTTTTGTTGGCAAACGTTAATTAGTTCCACTTGGAGACACAACAAGTACACATACGTGTTTTCTGTGTAGAATGCTACAGAAACTAGGTTAAAAATGATATTTGCGACTGTAAACATGACATTGAATTCACATTCCCAAGAAAAAGACTTTACTTTTCTCCAAAACAAGTTTGACTCTGCTTTTCGGGGTCCTTAACACACGAATTCCACATGAGTTTGTCCAGATAGATCTGGATCTAACCAGAAATATCCAGTTCTGTGTGGCTAAAAGAATATCAGCTTTTAAACAGCCTGTGTGTTGTTAGTGTTTTCTGGTTAGTGTCTATGAACTTTAGAGTTCTGAATGAATTTTAGCGTGTTACATTAAGGTTTTTTGTTGGCAAACGCTAATTAGTTCCACATGGAGACACAACAAGTACACATAAGTGATTTCTCAGTAGAATGCTACAGAAACTAGGTTAAAAATGATATTTGCGACTGTAAACATGACATTGAATTCACATTCCCAAGAAAAAGACTTTGCTTTTCTCCAAAACCAGTTTGACTCTGCTTTTCGGGGTTCTTAACGCACGAATTCCACATGAGTTTGTCCAGATAGATCTGGATCTAACCAGAAATATCCGGTTCTGTGTGGCTAAATGAATATCAGCTTTTCAACAGCCTGTGTGTTTGTTAGTGTTTTCTGGATAGTATCTATGAACTTTAGAGTTCTGAATGAATTTTAGCATGTTACATTTTGTTTTTTTGTTGGCAAACTCTAATTAGTTCCACATGGAGATACAACAAGTACACATAAGTGTTTTCTGAGTAGAATGCTACAGAAACTAGGTGAAAAATGATATTTGCTACTGTAAACATGACATTGAATTCACATTCCCAAGAAAAAGACTTTGCTTTTCTCCAAAACCTGATTGACTCTGCTTTTCGGGGTCCTTAACACACGAATTCCACATGAGTTTGTCCAGATAGATCTGGATCTAACCAGCAATATCCGGTTCTGTGTGGCTAAATGAATATCAGCTTTTAAAAACCTGTGTGTTTGTTAGTGTTTTCTGGATAGTATCTATGAACTTTAGAGTTCTGAATGAATTTTAGCATGTTACATTTTGTTTTTTTGTTGGCAAACGCTAATTAGTTCCACATGGAGACACAACAAGTACACATAAGTGATTTCTGAGTAGAATGTTACACAAACTAGGTTAAAAAGGATATTTGCGACTGTAAATATGACATTGAATTCACATTCCCAATAAAAAGAATTTGCTTTTCTCCAAAACCAGTTTGACTCTGCTTTTCTGGGTCTTTGCACTCAAATTCCACACGAGTTTGTCCAGATAGGTCTGGATCTAACGAGAAATATCCGGTTCTGTGTGGCTAAATGAATATCAGCTTTTAAACAGCCTGTGTGTTTATTAGTGTTTTCTGGACAGTATGTATGAACTTTAGAGTTTTGAATGAATTTTAGCATGTTACATTTTTTTCTTTGTTGGCAAATGCTAATTAGTTCCACATGGAGACACAACAAGTACACATAAGTGTTTTCTGAGTAGAATGCTACAGAAACTAGGTTAAAAATGATATTTGCAAATGTTAACATGACATTGAATTCACATTCCCAAGAAAAAGACTTTACTTTTCTCCAAAACCAGTTTCAACATTCTTTTCTGGGTCCTTTGCACACGATTTCCACATGTTTTTGTCCAGACAGGTCTGGATCTAACCAGAAATATCCGGTTCTGTGTGGCTAAATGAATATCAGCTTTTAAACAGCCTGTGTGTTGTTAGTGTTTTCTGGATAGTGTCTATGAATTTTAGAGTTCTGAATGAATTTTAGCATGTTACATTTTGTTTTTTTGTTGGCAAACGCTAATTAGTTCCACATGGAGACACAACAAGTACACATAAGTGATTTCTGAGTAGAATGCTATAGAAACTAGGCTAAAAATGATATTTGCGACTGTAAACATGACATTGAATTCACATTCCCAAGAAAAAGACTTTGCTTTTTTCCAAAACCTGTTTGACTCTGCTTTTCGAGGTCCTTAACACACAATTCCACATGAGTTTGTCCAGATAGATCTGGATCTAACCAGCAATATCCGGTTCTGTGTGGCTAAATGAATATCAGCTTTTCAACAGCCTGTGTGTTTGTTAGTGTTTTCTGGATAGTATCTATGAACTTTAGAGTTCTGAATGAATTTTAGCATGTTACATTTTGTTTTTTTGTTGGCAAACGCTAATTAGTTCCACATGGAGATACAACAAGTACACATAAGGGTTTTCTGAGTAGAATGCTACAGAAACTAGGTGAAAAATGATATTTGCTACTGTAAACATGACATTGAATTCACATTCCCAAGAAAAAGACTTTGCTTTTCTCCAAAACCAGTTTCAACATTCTTTTCTGGGTCCTTTGCACACGAATTCCACATGAGTTTGTCCAGATAGATCTGGATCTAACCAGAAATATCCGGTTCTGTGTGGCTAAATGAATATCAGCTTTTCAACAGCCTGTGTGTTTCTTAGTGTTTTCTGGATAGTATCTATGAACTTTAGAGTTCTGAATGAATTTTAGCATGTTACATTTTGTGTTTTTGTTGGCAAACGCTAATTAGTTCCACATGGAGACACAACAAGTACACATAAGTGATTTCTGAGAAGAATGGTACAGAAACTAGGTTAAAAATGATATTTGCTACTGTAAACATGACATTGAATTCACATTCCCAAGAAAAAGACTTTGCTTTTCTCCAAAACCTGATTGACTCTGCTTTTCGGGGTCCTTAACACACGAATTCCACATGAGTTTGTCCAGATAGATCTGGATCTAACCAGCAATATCCGGTTCTGTGTGGCTAAATGAATATCAGCTTTTAAAAACCTGTGTGTTTGTTAGTGTTTTCTGGATAGTATCTATGAACTTTAGAGTTCTGAATGAATTTTAGCATGCTACATTTTGTTTTGTGGTTGGCAAACGCTAATTAGTTCCACATGGAGATACAACAAGTACACATACGTGTTTTCTGTGTAGAATGCTACAAAAACTAGGTTAAAAATGATATTTGCGACTGTAAACATGACATTGAATTCACATTCCCAAGAAAAAGACTTTGCTTTTCTCCAAAACCAGTTTCAACATCCTTTTCTGGGTCCTTTGCACACGAATTCCACACATATTTGTCCAGATAAGTCTGGATCTAACAGGAAATATCCGGTTCTGTGTGGCTAAATGAATATCAGCTTTTCAACAGCCTGTGTGTTTGTTAGTGTTTTCTTGATAGTATCTATGAACTTTACAGTTCTGAATGAATTTTAGCATGTTACATTTTGTTTTTTTGTTGGCAAACGCTAATTAGTTCCACATGGAGACACAACAAGTACACATAAGTGATTTCTCAGTAGAATGCTACAGAAACTAGGTTAAAAATGATATTTGCGACTGTAAACATGACATTGAATTCACATTCCCAAGAAAAAGACTTTGCTTTTCTCCAAAACAAGTTTGACTCTGCTTTTCGGGGTTCTTAACGCACGAATTCCACATGAGTTTGTCCAGATAGATCTGGATCTAACCAGAAATATCCAGTTCTGTGTGGCTAAATGAATATCAGCTTTTAAACAGCCTGTGTGTTGTTAGTGTTTTCTAGATTGTGTCTATGAACTTTAGAGTTCTGAATGAATTTTAGCATGTCACATTTTGGTTTTTTGTTGGCAAATGCTAATTAGTTCCACATGGAGACACAACAAGTACACATAAGTGATTTTGAGTAGAATGCAACAGAAACTAGGCTAAAAATGATGTTTGCGACTGTAAACATGACATTGAATTCACATTCCCAATAAAAAGAATTTGCTTTTCTCCAAAACCTGGTTCAACATCCTTTTCTGGGTCCTTTGCACACGAATTCCACATGTTTTTGTCCAGATAGGTCTGGATCTAACCAGAAATATCCGGTTCTGTGTGGCTAAATGAATATCAGCTTTTCAACAGCCTGTGTGTTTGTTAGTGTTTTCTTGATAGTATCTATGAACTTTACAGTTCTGAATGAATTTTAGCATGTTACATTTTGTTTTTTTGTTGGCAAACGCTAATTAGTTCCACATGGAGACACAACAAGTACACATACGTGTTTTCTGTGTAGAATGCTACAGAAACTAGGTTATAAATGATATTTGCGACTGTAAACATGACATTGAATTCACATTCCCAAGAAAAAGACTTTACTTTTCTCCAAAACAAGTTTGACTCTGCTTTTCGGGGTCCTTAACACACGAATTCCACATGAGTTTGTCCAGATAGATCTGGATCTAACCAGAAATATCCAGTTCTGTGTGGCTAAAAGAATATCAGCTTTTAAACAGCCTGTGTGTTGTTAGTGTTTTCTTGATAGTATCTATGAACTTTACAGTTCTGAATGAATTTTAGCATGTTACATTAAGGATTTTTGTTGGCAAATGCTAATTAGTTCCACATGGAGACACAACAAGTACACATAAGTGATTTCTCAGTAGAATGCTACAGAAACTAGGTTAAAAATGATATTTGCGACTGTAAACATGACATTGAATTCACATTCCCAAGAAAAAGACTTTGCTTTTCTCCAAAACCAGTTTGACTCTGCTTTTCGGGGTCCTTAACACACGAATTCCACATGAGTTTGTCCAGATAGATCTGGATCTAACCAGCAATATCCGGTTCTGTGTGGCTAAATGAATATCAGCTTTTCAACAGCCTGTGAGTTTCTTAGTGTTTTCTGGATAGTATCTATGAACTTCAGAGTCTGAATGAATTTTAGTATGTTACATTTTGTTTTTTTGTTGGCAAACACTAATTAGTTCCACATGGAGACAAAACAAGTACACATAAGTGTTTTCTGAGTAGAGTGCTACAGAAACTAGGTGAAAAATGATATTTGCTACTGTAAACATGACATGGAATTCACATTCCCAAGAAAAAGACTTTGCTTTTCTCCAAAACCAGTTTCAACATTCTTTTCTGGGTCCTTTGCACACGAATTCCACACATTTTTGTCCAGATAGGTCTGGATCTAACCAGAAATATCCGGTTCTGTGTGGCTGAATGAATATCAGCTTTTCAACAGCCTGTGTGTTTGTTAGTGTTTTCTGAATAGTATCTATGAACTTTAGAGTTCTGAATGAATTTTAGCATGTTACATTTTGTTTTTTTGTTGGCAAACGCTAATTAGTTCCACATGGAGACACAACAAGTACACATACGTGTTTTCTGTGTGGAATGCTACAGAAACTAGGTTAAAAATGATATTTGCGACTGTAAACATGACATTGAATTCACATTCCCAAGAAAAAGACTTTACTTTTCTCCAAAACCAGTTTGACTCTGCTTTTCGGGGTCCTTAACACACGAATTCCACATGAGTTTGTGCAGATAGATCTGGATCTAATCAGCAATATCCGGTTCTGTGTGGCTAAATGAATATCAGCTTTTCAACAGCCTGTGTGTTTCTTAGTGTTTTCTGGATAGTATCTATGAACTTTACAGTTCTGAATGAATTTTAGCATGTTACATTTTGTTTTTTTGTTGGCAAACGCTAATTAGTTCCACATGGAGACACAACAAGTGCACATAAGTGATTTCTGAGTAGAATGCTACAGAAACTAGGTTAAAAATGATATTTGCAACTGTAAACATGACATTGAATTTACATTCCCAAGAAAAAGACTTTGCTTTTCTCCAAAACCAGTTTGACTCTGCTTTTCTGGGTCCTTTGCACACAAATTCCACACGAGTTTGTCCAGATACGTCTGGATCTAACGAGAAATATAAGGTTCTGTATGGCTAAATGAATATCAGCTTTTCAACAGCCTGTGTGTTGTTAGTGTTTTCTGGATAGTGTCTATGAACTTTAGAGTTCTGAATGAATTTTTGCATGTTACATGTTGGTTTTTTGTTGGCAAACGATAATTAGTTCCACATGGAGACACAACAAGTACACATAAGTGATTTCTGAGTAGAAAGCTATAGAAACTAGGCTAAAAATGATATTTGCGACTGTAAACATGACATTGAATTCACATTCCCAAGAAAAAGACTTTGCTTTTCTCCAAAACCAGTTTGACTCTGCTTTTCGGGGTCCTTAACACACGAATTCCACATGAGTTTGTCCAGATAGATCTGGATCTAACCAGCAATATCCGGTTCTGTGTGGCTAAATGAATATCAGCTTTTAAACCGCCTGTGTGTTTCTTAGTGTTTCCCGGATAGTATCTATGAACTATAGAGTTTTGAATGTATTTTAGCATGCTACATTTTGGTTTTTTGTTGGCAAACGCTAATTAGTTCCACATGGAGACAAAACAAGTACACATAAGTGTTTTCTGGGTAGAGTGCTACAGAAACTAGGTGAAAAATGATATTTGCTACTGTAAACATGACATTGAATTCACATTCCCAAGAAAAAGACTTTGCTTTTCTCCAAAACCAGTTTCAACATCCTTTTCTGGGTCCTTTGCACACGAATTCCACATGTTTTTGTCCAGATAGGTCTGGATCTAACCAGAAATATCCCGTTCTGTGTGGCTAAATGAATATCAGCTTTTCAACAGCCTGTGTGTTTCTTAGTGTTTTCTGGATAGTATCTATGAACTTTAGAGTTCTGAATGAATTTTAGCATGTTACATTTTTTTTTTTGTTGGCAAAAGCTAATTAGTTCCACATGGAGACACAACAAGTACACATAAGTGATTTCTGAGTAGAATGTTACACAAACTAGGTTAAAAAGGATATTTGCGACTGTAAATTTGACATTGAATTCACATTCCGAAGAAAAAGACTTTGCTTTTCTCCAAAACCAGTTTGACTCTGCTTTTCTGGGTCTTTGCACTCAAATTCACACGAGTTTGTCCAGATACGTCTGGATCTAACGAGAAATATAAGGTTCTGTATGGCTAAATGAATATCAGCTTTTAAACAGCCTGTGTGTTTGTTAGTGTTTTCTGGATAGTATCTATGAACTTTAGAGTTTTGAATGAATTTTAGCATGTTACATTTTGTTTTTTTGTTGGCTAACGCTAATTAGTTCCACATGGAGACACAACAAGTACACATAAGTGTTTTCTGAGTAGAATGCTTCAGAAACTAGGTTAAAAATGATATTTCAAATGTAAACATGACATTGAATTCACATTCCCAAGAAAAAGACTTTGCTTTTCTCCAAAACCAGTTTGACTCTGCTTTTCGGGGTCCTTAACACACGAATTCCACATGAGTTTGTCCAGATAGATCTGGATCTAACCAGAAATATCCGGTTCTGTGTGGCTAAATGAATATCAGCTTTTCAACAGCCTGTGTGTTTGTTAGTGTTTTCTGGATAGTATCTATGAACTTTAGAGTTCTGAATGAATTTTAGCATGTTACATTTTGTTTTTTTGTTGGCAAATGCTAATTAGTTCCACATGGAGACACAACAAGTACACATAAGTGTTTTCTGAGTAGAGTGCTACAGAAACTAGGTGAAAAATGATATTTGCTACTGTAAACATGACATTGAATTCACATTCCCTAGAAAAAGACTTTGCTTTTTTCCAAAACCAGTTTCAACATTCTTTTCTGGGTCCTTTGCACACGAATTCCACACGTTTTTGTCCAGATTCGTCTGGATCTAACAGGAAATATCCGGTTCTGTGTGGCTAAATGAATATCAGCTTTTCAACAGCCTGTGTGTTGTTAGTGTTTTCTGGATAGTGTCTATGAACTTTAGAGTTCTGAATGAATTTTAGTATGTTACATTTTGTTTTTTTGTTGGCAAACACTAATTAGTTCCACATGGAGACACAACAAGTACACATAAGTGATTTCTGATTAGAGTGCTACAGAAACTAGGTGAAAAATGATATTTGCAACAGTAAACATGACATTGAATTTACATTCCCAAGAAAAAGACTTTGCTTTTCTCCAAAACCAGTTTGACTCTGCTTTTCGAGGTCCTTAACGCACGAATTCCAAATTTGTTTGACCAGATAGGTCTGGATCTAACCAGCAATATCCGGTACTGTGTGGCTAAATGAATATCAGCTTTTCAACAGCCTGTGTGTTTCTTAGTGTTTTCTGGATAGTATCTATGAACTTTAGAGTTCTGAATGAATTTTAGCATGTTACATTTTGTTTTTTTGTTGGCAAACGCTAATTAGTTCCACATGGAGACACAACAAGTACACATAAGTGTTTTCTGAGTAGAATGCTACAGAAACTAGGTTAAAAATGATATTTGCGACTGTAAACATGACATTGAATTCACATTCCCAAGAAAAAGACTTTGCTTTTCTCCAAAACCAGTTTGACTCTGCTTTTCGGGGTCCTTAACACACGAATTCCACATGAGTTTGTGCAGATAGATCTGCATCTAACCAGCAATATCCGGTTCTGTGTGGCTAAATGAATATCAGCTTTTCAACACCCTTTGTGTTTCTTAGTGTTTTCTGGATAGTATCTATGAACTTTACAGTTCTGAATGAATTTTAGCATGTTACATTTTGTTTTTTTGTTGGCAAACGCTAATTAGTTCCACATGGAGACACAACAAGTACATATAAGTGATTTCTGAGTAGAATGCTACAGAAACTAGGTTAAAAATGATATTTCAAATGTAAACATGACATTGAATTCACATTCCCAAGAAAAAGACTTTGCTTTTCTCCAAAACCAGTTTGACTCTGCTTTTCGGGGTCCTTAACACACGAATTCCACATGAGTTTGTCGAGATAGATCTGGATCTAACCAGCAATATCCGGTTCTGTGTGGCTAAATGAATATCAGCTTTTAAACAGCCTGGTTGTTTCTTAGTGTTTCCCGGATAGTATCTATGAACTATAGAGTTTTGAATGAATTTTAGCATGCTACATTTTGTTTTGTGGTTGGCAAACGCTAATTAGTTCCACATGGAGACAAACAAGTACACATAAGTGTTTTCTGAGTAGAGTGCTACAGAAACTAGGTGAAAAATGATATTTGCTACTGTAAACATGACATTGAATTCACATTCCCAAGAAAATGACTTTGCTTTTCTCCAAAACCAGTTTCAACATCCTTTTCTGGGTCCTTTGCACACGAATTCCACACGTTTTTGTCCAGATAGGTCTGGATCTAACCAGCAATATCCGGTTCTGTGTGGCTAAATGAATATCAGCTTTTCAACAGCCTGTGTGTTTGTTAGTGTTTTCTTGATAGTATCTATGAACTTTACAGTTCTGAATGAATTTTAGCATGTTACATTTTGTTTTTTTGTTGGCAAACGCTAATTAGTTCCACATGGAGACACAACAAGTACACATAAGTGATTTCTCAGTAGAATGCTACAGAAACTAGGTTAAAAATGATATTTGCGACTGTAAACATGACATTGAATTCACATTCCCAAGAAAAAGACTTTGCTTTTCTCCAAAACCAGTTTGACTCTGCTTTTCGGGGTCCTTAACACACGAATTCCACATGAGTTTGTCCAGATAGATCTGGAACTAACCAGCAATATCCGGTTCTGTGTGGCTAAATGAATATCAGCTTTTCAACACCCTGGTTGTTTCTTAGTGTTTCCCGGATAGTATCTATGAACTATAGAGTTTTGAATGAATTTTAGCATGCTACATTTTGGTTTTTTGTTGGCAAACGCTAATTAGTTCCACATGGAGACAAAACAAGTACACATAAGTGTTTTCTGAGTAGAGTGCTACAGAAACTGGGTGAAAAATGATATTTGATACTGTAAACATGACATTGAATTCACATTCCCAAGAAAAAGACTTTGCTTTTCTCCAAAACCAGTTTCAACATCCTTTTCTGGGTCCTTTGCACACGAATTCCACACGTTTTTGTCCAGATAGGTCTGGATCTAACCAGAAATATCCGGTTCTGTGTGGCTAAATGAATATCAGCTTTTCAACAGCCTGTGTGTTTGTTAGTGTTTTCTGGATAGTATCTATGAACTTTAGAGTTTTGAATGAATTTTAGCATGTTACATTTTGTTTTTTTGTTGGCAAACGCTAATTAGTTCCACATGGAGACACAACAAGTACACATAAGTGTTTTCTGAGTAGAATGCTACAGAAACTAGGTTAAAAATGATATTTCAAATGTAAACATGACATTGAATTCACATTCCCAAGAAAAAGACTTTGCTTTTCTCCAAAACCAGTTTCAACATCCTTTTCTGGGTCCTTTGCACACGAATTCCACACGTTTTTGTCCAGATAGGTCTGGATCTAACCAGAAATATCCGGTTCTGTGTGGCTAAATGAATATCAGCTTTTCAACAGCCTGTGTGTTTGTTAGTGTTTTCTGGATAGTATCTATGAACTTTAGAGTTTTGAATGAATTTTAGCATGTTACATTTTGTTTTTTTGTTGGCAAACGCTAATTAGTTCCACATGGAGACACAACAAGTACACATAAGTGTTTTCTGAGTAGAATGCTACAGAAACTAGGTTAAAAATGATATTTCAAATGTAAACATGACATTGAATTCACATTCCCAAGAAAAAGACTTTGCTTTTCTCCAAAACCAGTTTGACTCTGCTTTTCGGGGTCCTTAACACACGAATTCCACATGAGTTTGTGCAGATAGATCTGGATCTAACCAGCAATATCCGGTTCTGTGTGGCTAAATGAATATCAGCTTTTCAACAGCCTGTGTGTTTGTTAGTGTTTTCTGGATAGTATCTATGAACTTTACAGTTCTGAATGAATTTTAGCATGTTACATTTTGTTTTTTTGTTGGCAAACGCTAATTAGTTCCACATGGAGACACAACAAGTACACATAAGTGATTTCTGAGTAGAATGCTACAGAAACTAGGTTAAAAATGATATTTGCCACTGTAAACATGACATTGAATTCACATTCCCAAGAAAAAGACTTTGCTTTTCTCCAAAACCAGTTTGACTCTGCTTTTCGGGGTCCTTAACACACGAATTCCACATGAGTTTGTCCAGATAGATCTGGATCTAACCAGAAATATCCGGTTCTGTGTGGCTAAATGAATATCAGCTTTTAAAAACCTGTGTGTTTGTTAGTGTTTTCTGGATAGTATCTATGAACTTTCGAGTTTTGAATGAATTTTAGCATGCTACATTTTGTTTTGTGGTTGGCAAACGCTAATTAGTTCCACATGGAGACACAACAAGTACACATAAGTGTTTTCTGAGTAGAATGCTACAGAAACTATGTGAAAAATGATATTTGCTACTGTAAACATGACATTGAATTCACATTCCCAAGAAAAAGACTTTGCTTTTCTCCAAAACCAGTTTCAACATCCTTTTCTGGGTCCTTTGCACACGAATTCCACACATTTTTGTCCAAATAGGTCTGGATCTAACCAGCAATATCCGGTTCTGTGTGGCTAAATGAATATCAGCTTTTCAACAGCATGTGTGTTTGTTAGTGTTTTCTTGATAGTATCTATGAACTTTACAGTTCTGAAAGAATTTTAGCATGCTACATTTTTTTTTTTGGTTGGCAAACGCTAACTAGTTCCACATGGAGATACAACAAGTACACATAAGTGTTTTCTGAGTAGAATGCTACAGAAAATAGGTGAAAAATGATAATTGCTTCTGTAAACATGACATTGAATTCACATTCCCAAGAAAAAGACTTTGCTTTTCTCCAAAACCAGTTTCAACATCCTTTTCTGGGTCCTTTGCACACGAATTCCACACGTTTTTGTCCAGATTCGTCTGGATCTAACAGGAAATATCCGGTTCTGTGTGGCTAAATGAATATCAGCTTTTCAACAGCCTGTGTGTTGTTAGTGTTTTCTGGATAGTGTCTATGAACTTTAGAGTTCTGAATGAATTTTAGTATGTTACATTTTGTTTTTTTGTTGGCAAACACTAATTAGTTCCACATGGAGACACAACAAGTACACATAAGTGATTTCTGAGTAGAGTGCTACAGAAACTAGGAGAAAAATGATATTTGCGACTGTAAACATGACATTGAATTTACATTCCCAAGAAAAAGACTTTGCTTTTCTCCAATACCAGTTTGACTCTGCTTTTCGAGGTCCTTAACGCACGAATTCCACATTTGTTTGACCAGATAGGTCTGGATATAACCAGCAATATCCGGTACTGTGTGGCTAAATGAATATCAGCTTTTCAACAGCCTGTGTGTTTGTTAGTGTTTTCTGGATAGTATCTATGAACTTTAGAGTTCTGAATGAATTTTAGCATGTTACATTTTGTTTTTTTGTTGGCAAACGCTAATTAGTTCCACATGGAGACACAACAAGTACACATAAGTGTTTTCTGAGTAGAATGCTACAGAAACTAGGTTAAAAATGATATTTGCGACTGTAAACATGACATTGAATTCACATTCCCAAGAAAAAGACTTTGCTTTTCTCCAAAACCAGTTTGACTCTGCTTTTCGGGGTCCTTAACACACGAATTCCACATGAGTTTGTCCAGATAGATCTGGCTCTAACCAGCAATATCCGGTTCTGTGTGGCTAAATGAATATCAGCTTTTCAACAGCCTGTATGTTTCTTAGTGTTTCCCGGATAGTATCTATGAACTATAGAGTTTTGAATGAATTTTAGCATGCTACATTTTGGTTTTTTGTTGGCAAACGCTAATTAGATCCACATGGAGACAAAACAAGTACACATAAGTGTTTTATGCGTAGAGTGCTAAAGAAACTAGGTGAAAAATGATATTTGCTACTGTAAACATGACATTGAATTCACATTCCCAAGAAAAAGACTTTGCTTTTCTCCAAAACCAGTTTCAACATCCTTTTCTGGGTCCTTTGCACACGAATTCCACACGTTTTTGTCCAGATAGGTCTGGATCTAACCAGCAATATCCGGTTCTGTGTGGCTAAATGAATATCAGCTTTTCAACAGTCTGTGTGTTTGTTAGTGTTTTCTGAATAGTATCTATGAACTTTAGAGTTCTGAATGAATTTTAGCATGTTACATTTTTTTTTTTGTTGGCAAAAGCTAATTAGTTCCACATGGAGACACAACAAGTACACATAAGTGATTTCTGAGTAGAATGTTACACAAACTAGGTTAAAAAGGATATTTGCGACTGTAAATTTGACATTGAATTCACATTCCGAAGAAAAAGACTTTGCTTTTCTCCAAAACCAGTTTGACTCTGCTTTTCTGGGTCTTTGCACTCAAATTCACACGAGTTTGTCCAGATACGTCTGGATCTAACGAGAAATATAAGGTTCTGTATGGCTAAATGAATATCAGCTTTTAAACAGCCTGTGTGTTTGTTAGTGTTTTCTGGATAGTATCTATGAACTTTAGAGTTTTGAATGAATTTTAGCATGTTACATTTTGTTTTTTTGTTGGCTAACGCTAATTAGTTCCACATGGAGACACAACAAGTACACATAAGTGTTTTCTGAGTAGAATGCTTCAGAAACTAGGTTAAAAATGATATTTCAAATGTAAACATGACATTGAATTCACATTCCCAAGAAAAAGACTTTGCTTTTCTCCAAAACCAGTTTGACTCTGCTTTTCGGGGTCCTTAACACACGAATTCCACATGAGTTTGTCCAGATAGATCTGGATCTAACCAGAAATATCCGGTTCTGTGTGGCTAAATGAATATCAGCTTTTAAACAGCCTGTGTGTTTGTTAGTGTTTTCTGGATAGTATCTATGAACTTTAGAGTTCTGAATGAATTTTAGCATGTTACATTTTGTTTTTTTGTTGGCAAATGCTAATTAGTTCCACATGGAGACACAACAAGTACACATAAGTGTTTTCTGAGTAGAGTGCTACAGAAACTAGGTGAAAAATGATATTTGCTACTGTAAACATGACATTGAATTCACATTCCCTAGAAAAAGACTTTGCTTTTCTCCAAAACCAGTTTCAACATTCTTTTCTGGGTCCTTTGCACACGAATTCCACACGTTTTTGTCCAGATTCGTCTGGATCTAACAGGAAATATCCGGTTCTGTGTGGCTAAATGAATATCAGCTTTTCAACAGCCTGTGTGTTGTTAGTGTTTTCTGGATAGTGTCTATGAACTTTAGAGTTCTGAATGAATTTTAGTATGTTACATTTTGTTTTTTTGTTGGCAAACACTAATTAGTTCCACATGGAGACACAACAAGTACACATAAGTGATTTCTGAGTAGAATGTTACACAAACTAGGTTAAAAAGGATATTTGCGACTGTAAATTTGACATTGAATTCACATTCCCAAGAAAAAGACTTTGCTTTTCTCCAAAACCAGTTTGACTCTGTTTTTCTGGGTCTTTGCACTCAAATTCACATGAGTTTGTCCAGATACGTCTGGATCTAACGAGAAATATAAGGTTCTGTATTGCTAAATGAATATCAGCTTTTAAACAGCCTGTGTGTTTGTTAGTGTTTTCTGGATAGTATCTATGAACTTTAGAGTTTTGAATGGATTTTAGCATGTTACATTTTGGTTTTTTGTTGGCAAACGCTAATTAGTTCCACATGGAGACACAACAAGTACACATAAGTGATTTCTGAGTAGAATGCTACAGAAACTAGGTGAAAAATGATATTTGCGACTGTAAACATGACATTGAATTCACATTCCCAAGAAAAAGACTTTGCTTTTCTCCAAAACCAGTTTCAAAATTCTTTTCTGGGTCCTTTGCACACGAATTCCACATGAGTTTGTCCAGATAGATCTGGATCTAACCAGCAATATCCGGTTCTGTGTGGCTAAATGAATATCAGCTTTTCAACAGCCTGTGTGTTTCTTAGTGTTTTCTGGATAGTATCTATGAACTTTAGAGTTCTGAATTAATTTTAGCATGTTACATTTTGTTTTTTTGTTGGCAAACGCTAATTAGTTCCACATGGAGACATAACAAGTACACATAAGTGTTTTCTGAGTAGAATGCTACAGAAACTAGGTTAAAAATGATATTTCAAATGTAAACATGACATTGAATTCACATTCCCAAGAAAAAGACTTTGCTTTTCCCCAAAACCAGTTTGACTCTGCTTTTCGGGGTCCTTAACACACGAATTCCACATGAGTTTGTCCAGATAGATCTGGATCTAATCAGCAATATCCGGTTCTGTGTGGCTAAATGAATATCAGCTTTTGAACAGCCTGTGTGTTTCTTAGTGTTTCCCGGATAGTATCTATGAACTATAGAGTTTTGAATGAATTTTAGCATGCTACATTTTGGTTTTTTGTTGGCAAACGCTAATTAGTTCCACATGGAGACAAAACAAGTAAACATAAGTGTTTTCTGAGTAGAGTGCTACAGAAACTAGGTGAAAAATGATATTTGCTACTGTAAACATGACATTGAATTCACATTCCCAAGTAAAAGACTTTGCTTTTCTCCAAAACCAGTTTCAACATCCTTTTCTGGGTCCTTTGCACACGAATTCCACACGTTTTTGTCCAGATAGGTCTGGATCTAACCAGAAATATCCGGTTCTGTGTGGCTAAATGAATATCAGCTTTTCAATAGCCTGTGTGTTTGTTAGTGTTTTCTGGATAGTATCTATGAACTTTAGAGTTCTGAATGAATTTTAGCATGTTACATTTTGTTTTTTTGTTGGCAAACGCTAATTAGTTCCACATGGAGACACAACAAGTACACATACGTGTTTTCTGTGTGGAACGCTACAGAAACTAGGTTAAAAATGATATTTGCGACTGTAAACATGACATTGAATTCACATTCCCAAGAAAAAGACTTTGCTTTTCTCCAAAACCAGTTTGACTCTGCTTTTCGGGGTCCTTAACACACGAATTCCACATGAGTTTGTGCAGATAGATCTGGATCTAACCAGAAATATCCGGTTCTGTGTGGCTAAATGAATATCAGCTTTTAAAAAGCCTGTGTGTTTGTTAGTGTTTTCTGGATAGTATCTATGAACTTTACAGTTCTGAATGAATTTTAGCATGTTACATTTTGTTTTTTTGTTGGCAAACGCTAATTAGTTCCACATGGAGACATAACAAGTACACATAAGTGTTCTCTGAGTAGAATGCTACAGAAACTAGGTTAAAAATGATATTTCAAATGTAAACATGACATTGAATTCACATTCCCAAGAAAAAGACTTTGCTTTTCTCCAAAACCAGTTTGACTCTGCTTTTCGGGGTCCTTAACACACGAATTCCACATGAGTTTGTCCAGATAGATCTGGATCTAACCAGCAATATCCGGTTCTGTGTGGCTAAATGAATATCAGCTTTTCAACAGCCTGGTTGTTTCTTAGTGTTTCCCGGATAGTATCTATGAACTATAGAGTTTTGAATGAATTTTAGCATGCTACATTTTGGTTTTTTGTTGGCAAACGCTAATTAGTTCCACATGGAGACAAAACAAGTACACATAAGTGTTTTCTGAGTAGAGTGCTACAGAAACTGGGTGAAAAATGATATTTGATACTGTAAACATGACATTGAATTCACATTCCCAAGAAAAAGACTTTGCTTTTCTCCAAAACCAGTTTCAACATCCTTTTCTGGGTCCTTTGCACACGAATTCCACACGTTTTTGTCCAGATAGGTCTGGATCTAACCAGAAATATCCGGTTCTGTGTGGCTAAATGAATATCAGCTTTTCAACAGCCTGTGTGTTTGTTAGTGTTTTCTGGATAGTATCTATGAACGTTAGAGTTTTGAATGAATTTTAGCATGTTACATTTTGTTTTTTTGTTGGCAAACGCTAATTAGTTCCACATGGAGACACAACAAGTACACATAAGTGTTTTCTGAGTAGAATGCTACAGAAACTAGGTTAAAAATGATATTTCAAATGTAAACATGACATTGAATTCACATTCCCAAGAAAAAGACTTTGCTTTTCTCCAAAACCAGTTTGACTCTGCTTTTCGGGGTCCTTAACACACGAATTCCACATGAGTTTGTGCAGATAGATCTGGATCTAACCAGCAATATCCGGTTCTGTGTGGCTAAATGAATATCAGCTTTTCAACAGCCTGTGTGTTTGTTAGTGTTTTCTGGATAGTATCTATGAACTTTACAGTTCTGAATGAATTTTAGCATGTTACATTTTGTTTTTTTGTTGGCAAACGCTAATTAGTTCCACATGGAGACACAACAAGTACACATAAGTGATTTCTGAGTAGAATGCTACAGAAACTAGGTTAAAAATGATATTTGCGACTGTAAACATGACATTGAATTTACATTCCCAAGAAAAAGACTTTGCTTTTCTCCAAAACCAGTTTGACTCTGCTTTTCGGGGTCCTTAACACACGAATTCCACATGAGTTTGTCCAGATAGATCTGGATCTAACCAGAAATATCCGGTTCTGTGTGGCTAAATGAATATCAGCTTTTAAAAACCTGTGTGTTTGTTAGTGTTTTCTGGATAGTATCTATGAACTTTAGAGTTCTGAATTAATTTTAGCATGCTACATTTTGTTTTGTGGTTGGCAAACGCTAATTAGTTCCACATGGAGACACAACAAGTACACATAAGTGTTTTCTGAGTAGAATGCTACAGAAACTATGTGAAAAATGATATTTGCTACTGTAAACATGACATTGAATTCACAGTCCCAAGAAAAAGACTTTGCTTTTCTCCAAAACCAGTTTCAACATCCTTTTCTGGGTCCTTTGCACACGAATTCCACACATTTTTGTCCAAATAGGTCTGGATCTAACCAGCAATATCCGGTTCTGTGTGGCTAAATGAATATCAGCTTTTCAACAGCCTGTGTGTTTGTTAGTGTTTTCTTGATAGTATCTATGAACTTTACAGTTCTGAATGAATTTTAGCATGCTACATTTTTTTTTTTGGTTGGCAAACGCTAACTAGTTCCACATGGAGATACAACAAGTACACATAAGTGTTTTCTGAGTAGAATGCTACAGAAACTAGGTTAAAAATGATATTTCAAATGTAAACATGACATTGAATTCACATTCCCAAGAAAAAGACTTTGCTTTTCTCCAAAACCAGTTTGACTCTGCTTTTCGGGGTCCTTAACACACGAATTCCACATGAGTTTGTCCAGATAGATCTGGATCTAATCAGCAATATCCGGTTCTGTGTGGCTAAATGAATATCAGCTTTTGAACAGCCTGTGTGTTTCTTAGTGTTTCCCGGATAGTATCTATGAACTATAGAGTTTTGAATGAATTTTAGCATGCTACATTTTGGTTTTTTGTTGGCAAACGCTAATTAGTTCCACATCGAGACAAAACAAGTAAACATAAGTGTTTTCTGAGTAGAGTGCTACAGAAACTAGGTGAAAAATGATATTTGCTACTGTAAACATGACATTGAATTCACATTCCCAAGTAAAAGACTTTGCTTTTCTCCAAAACCAGTTTCAACATCCTTTTCTGGGTCCTTTGCACACGAATTCCACACGTTTTTGTCCAGATAGGTCTGGATCTAACCAGAAATATCCGGTTCTGTGTGGCTAAATGAATATCAGCTTTTCAATAGCCTGTGTGTTTGTTAGTGTTTTCTGGATAGTATCTATGAACTTTACAGTTCTGAATTAATTTTAGCATGTTACATTTTGTTTTTTTGTTGGCAAACGCTAATTAGTTCCACATGGAGACACAACAAGTACACATACGTGTTTTCTGTGTGGAACGCTACAGAAACTAGGTTAAAAATGATATTTGCGACTGTAAACATGACATTGAATTCACATTCCCAAGAAAAAGACTTTGCTTTTCTCCAAAACCAGTTTGACTCTGCTTTTCGGGGTCCTTAACACACGAATTCCACATGAGTTTGTGCAGATAGATCTGGATCTAACCAGAAATATCCGGTTCTGTGTGGCTAAATGAATATCAGCTTTTAAAAAGCCTGTGTGTTTGTTAGTGTTTTCTGGATAGTATCTATGAACTTTACAGTTCTGAATGAATTTTAGCATGTTACATTTTGTTTTTTTGTTGGCAAACGCTAATTAGTTCCACATGGAGACATAACAAGTACACATAAGTGTTCTCTGAGTAGAATGCTACAGAAACTAGGTTAAAAATGATATTTCAAATGTAAACATGACATTGAATTTACATTCCCAAGAAAAAGACTTTGCTTTTCTCCAAAACCAGTTTGACTCTGCTTTTCGGGGTCCTTAACACACGAATTCCACATGAGTTTGTCCAGATAGATCTGGATCTAACCAGCAATATCCGGTTCTGTGTGGCTAAATGAATATCAGCTTTTCAACAGCCTGGTTGTTTCTTAGTGTTTCCCGGATAGTATCTATGAACTATAGAGTTTTGAATGAATTTTAGCATGCTACATTTTGGTTTTTTGTTGGCAAACGCTAATTAGTTCCACATGGAGACAAAACAAGTACACATAAGTGTTTTCTGAGTAGAGTGCTACAGAAACTGGGTGAAAAATGATATTTGATACTGTAAACATGACATTGAATTCACATTCCCAAGAAAAAGACTTTGCTTTTCTCCAAAACCAGTTTCAACATCCTTTTCTGGGTCCTTTGCACACGAATTCCACACGTTTTTGTCCAGATAGGTCTGGATCTAACCAGAAATATCCGGTTCTGTGTGGCTAAATGAATATCAGCTTTTCAACAGCCTGTGTGTTTGTTAGTGTTTTCTGGATAGTATCTATGAACTTTAGAGTTTTGAATGAATTTTAGCATGTTACATTTTGTTTTTTTGTTGGCAAACGCTAATTAGTTCCACATGGAGACACAACAAGTACACATAAGTGTTTTCTGAGTAGAATGCTACAGAAACTAGGTTAAAAATGATATTTCAAATGTAAACATGACATTGAATTCACATTCCCAAGAAAAAGACTTTGCTTTTCTCCAAAACCAGTTTGACTCTGCTTTTCGGGGTCCTTAACACACGAATTCCACATGAGTTTGTGCAGATAGATCTGGATCTAACCAGCAATATCCGGTTCTGTGTGGCTAAATGAATATCAGCTTTTCAACAGCCTGTGTGTTTGTTAGTGTTTTCTGGATAGTATCTATGAACTTTACAGTTCTGAATGAATTTTAGCATGTTACATTTTGTTTTTTTGTTGGCAAACGCTAATTAGTTCCACATGGAGACACAACAAGTACACATAAGTGATTTCTGAGTAGAATGCTACAGAAACTAGGTTAAAAATGATATTTGCCACTGTAAACATGACATTGAATTCACATTCCCAAGAAAAAGACTTTGCTTTTCTCCAAAACCAGTTTGACTCTGCTTTTCGGGGTCCTTAACACACGAATTCCACATGAGTTTGTCCAGATAGATCTGGATCTAACCAGAAATATCCGGTTCTGTGTGGCTAAATGAATATCAGCTTTTAAAAACCTGTGTGTTTGTTAGTGTTTTCTGGATAGTATCTATGAACTTTCGAGTTTTGAATGAATTTTAGCATGCTACATTTTGTTTTGTGGTTGGCAAACGCTAATTAGTTCCACATGGAGACACAACAAGTACACATAAGTGTTTTCTGAGTAGAATGCTACAGAAACTATGTGAAAAATGATATTTGCTACTATAAACATGACATTGAATTCACAGTCCCAAGAAAAAGACTTTGCTTTTCTCCAAAACCAGTTTCAACATCCTTTTCTGGGTCCTTTGCACACGAATTCCACACATTTTTGTCCAAATAGGTCTGGATCTAACCAGCAATATCCGGTTCTGTGTGGCTAAATGAATATCAGCTTTTCAACAGCCTGTGTGTTTGTTAGTGTTTTCTTGATAGTATCTATGAACTTTACAGTTCTGAATGAATTTTAGCATGCTACATTTTTTTTTTTGGTTGGCAAACGCTAACTAGTTCCACATGGAGATACAACAAGTACACATAAGTGTTTTCTGAGTAGAATGCTACAGAAAATAGGTGAAAATTGATAATTGCTTCTGTAAACATGACATTGAATTCACATTCCCAAGAAAAAGACTTTGCTGTTCTCCAAAACCAGTTTCAACATCCTTTTCTGGGTCCTTTGCACACGAATTCCACATGTTTTTGTCCAGATAGGTCTGGATCTAACCAGAAATATCCGGTTCTGTGTGGCTAAATGAATATCAGCTTTTAAACAGCCTGTGTGTTTGTTAGTGTTTTCTGGATAGTATCTATGAACTTTAGAGTTCTGAATGAATTTTAGCATGTTACATTTTGTTTTTTTGTTGGCAAACGCTAATTAGTTCCACATGGAGACACAACAAGTACACATAAGTGATTTCTGAGTAGAATGCTACAGAAACTTGGTTAAAAATGATATTTCAAATGTAAACATGACATTGAATTCACATTCCCAAGAAAAAGACTTTGCTTTTCTCCAAAACCAGTTTGACTCTGCTTTTCGGGGTCCTTAACACACGAATTCCACATGAGTTTGTCCAGATAGATCTGGATCTAACCAGCAATATCCGGTTCTGTGTGGCTAAATGAATATCAGCTTTTCAACAGCCTGGTTGTTTCTTAGTGTTTCCCGGATAGTATCTATGAACTATAGAGTTTTGAATGAATTTTAGCATGCTACATTTTGGTTTTTTGTTGGCAAACGCTAATTAGTTCCACATGGAGACAAAACAAGTACACATAAGTGTTTTCTGAGTAGAGTGCTACAGAAACTGGGTGAAAAATGATATTTGATACTGTAAACATGACATTGAATTCACATTCCCAAGAAAAAGACTTTGCTTTTCTCCAAAACCAGTTTCAACATCCTTTTCTGGGTCCTTTGCACACGAATTCCACACGTTTTTGTCCAGATAGGTCTGGATCTAACCAGAAATATCCGGTTCTGTGTGGCTAAATGAATATCAGCTTTTCAACAGCCTGTGTGTTTGTTAGTGTTTTCTGGATAGTATCTATGAACTTTAGAGTTTTGAATGAATTTTAGCATGTTACATTTTGTTTTTTTGTTGGCAAACGCTAATTAGTTCCACATGGAGACACAACAAGTACACATAAGTGTTTTCTGAGTAGAATGCTACAGAAACTAGGTTAAAAATGATATTTCAAATGTAAACATGACATTGAATTCACATTCCCAAGAAAAAGACTTTGCTTTTCTCCAAAACCAGTTTGACTCTGCTTTTCGGGGTCCTTAACACACGAATTCCACATGAGTTTGTGCAGATAGATCTGGATCTAACCAGCAATATCCGGTTCTGTGTGGCTAAATGAATATCAGCTTTTCAACAGCCTGTGTGTTTGTTAGTGTTTTCTGGATAGTATCTATGAACTTTAAAGTTCTGAATGAATTTTAGCATGTTACATTTTGTTTTTTTGTTGGCAAACGCTAATTAGTTCCACATGGAGACACAACAAGTACACATAAGTGATTTCTGAGTAGAATGCTACAGAAACTAGGTTAAAAATGATATTTGCTACTATAAACATGACATTGAATTCACAGTCCCAAGAAAAAGACTTTGCTTTTCTCCAAAACCAGTTTCAACATCCTTTTCTGGGTCCTTTGCACACGAATTCCACACATTTTTGTCCAAATAGGTCTGGATCTAACCAGCAATATCCGGTTCTGTGTGGCTAAATGAATATCAGCTTTTCAACAGCCTGTGTGTTTGTTAGTGTTTTCTTGATAGTATCTATGAACTTTACAGTTCTGAATGAATTTTAGCATGCTACATTTTTTTTTTTGGTTGGCAAACGCTAACTAGTTCCACATGGAGATACAACAAGTACACATAAGTGTTTTCTGAGTAGAATGCTACAGAAAATAGGTGAAAATTGATAATTGCTTCTGTAAACATGACATTGAATTCACATTCCCAAGAAAAAGACTTTGCTGTTCTCCAAAACCAGTTTCAACATCCTTTTCTGGGTCCTTTGCACACGAATTCCACATGTTTTTGTCCAGATAGGTCTGGATCTAACCAGAAATATCCGGTTCTGTGTGGCTAAATGAATATCAGCTTTTAAACAGCCTGTGTGTTTGTTAGTGTTTTCTGGATAGTATCTATGAACTTTAGAGTTCTGAATGAATTTTAGCATGTTACATTTTGTTTTTTTGTTGGCAAACGCTAATTAGTTCCACATGGAGACACAACAAGTACACATAAGTGATTTCTGAGTAGAATGCTACAGAAACTTGGTTAAAAATGATATTTCAAATGTAAACATGACATTGAATTCACATTCCCAAGAAAAAGACTTTGCTTTTCTCCAAAACCAGTTTGACTCTGCTTTTCGGGGTCCTTAACACACGAATTCCACATGAGTTTGTCCAGATAGATCTGGATCTAACCAGCAATATCCGGTTCTGTGTGGCTAAATGAATATCATCTTTTCAACAACCTGTGTGTCTGTTAGTGTTTTCTGGATAGTATCTATGAACTTTAGAGTTCTGAATGAATTTTAGCATGTTACATTTTGTTTTTTTGTTGGCAAATGCTAATTAGTTCCACATGGAGACACAACAAGTACACATAAGTGTTTTCTGAGCAGAGTGCTACAGAAACTAGGTGAAAAATGCTATTTGCGACTGTAAACATGACATTGAATTCACATTCCCTAGAAAAAGACTTTGCTTTTCTCCAAAACCAGTTTCAACATCCTTTTCTGGGTCCTTTGCACACGAATTCCACACGTTTTTGTCCAGATTCGTCTGGATCTAACAGGAAATATCCGGTTCTGTGTGGCTAAATGAATATCAGCTTTTCAACAGCCTGTGTGTTGTTAGTGTTTTCTGGATAGTGTCTATGAACTTTAGAGTTCTGAATGAATTTTAGTATGTTACATTTTGTTTTTTTGTTGGCAAACACTAATTAGTTCCACATGGAGACACAAAAAGTACACATAAGTGATTTCTGAGTAGAGTGCTACAGAAACTAGGAGAAAAATGATATTTGCGACTGTAAACATGACATTGAATTTACATTCCCAAGAAAAAGACTTTGCTTTTCTCCAATACCAGTTTGACTCTGCTTTTCGAGGTCCTTAACGCACGAATTCCACATTTGTTTGACCAGATAGGTCTGGATCTAACCAGCAATATCCGGTACTGTGTGGCTAAATGAATATCAGCTTTTCAACAGCCTGTGTGTTTGTTAGTGTTTTCTGGATAGTATCTATGAACTTTAGAGTTCTGAATGAATTTTAGCATGTTACATTTTGTTTTTTTGTTGGCAAACGCTAATTAGTTCCACATGGAGACACAACAAGTACACATAAGTGTTTTCTGAGTAGAATGCTACAGAAACTAGGTTAAAAATGATATTTGCGACTGTAAACATGACATTGAATTCACATTCCCAAGAAAAAGACTTTGCTTTTCTCCAAAACCAGTTTGACTCTGCTTTTCGGGGTCCTTAACACACGAATTCCACATGAGTTTGTCCAGATAGATCTGGCTCTAACCAGCAATATCCGGTTCTGTGTGGCTAAATGAATATCAGCTTTTCAACAGCCTGTATGTTTCTTAGTGTTTCCCGGATAGTATCTATGAACTATAGAGTTTTGAATGAATTTTAGCATGCTACATTTTGGTTTTTTGTTGGCAAACGCTAATTAGTTCCACATGGAGACAAAACAAGTACACATAAGTGTTTTATGCGTAGAGTGCTAAAGAAACTAGGTGAAAAATGATATTTGCTACTGTAAACATGACATTGAATTCACATTCCCAAGAAAAAGACTTTGCTTTTCTCCAAAACCAGTTTCAACATCCTTTTCTGGGTCCTTTGCACACGAATTCCACACGTTTTTGTCCAGATAGGTCTGGATCTAACCAGCAATATCCGGTTCTGTGTGGCTAAATGAATATCAGCTTTTCAACAGTCTGTGTGTTTGTTAGTGTTTTCTGAATAGTATCTATGAACTTTAGAGTTCTGAATGAATTTTAGCATGTTACATTTTGTTTTTTTGTTGGCAAACGCTAATTAGTTCCACATGGAGACACAACAAGTACACATACGTGTTTTCTGTGTGGAATGCTACAGAAACTAGGTTAAAAATGATATTTGCGACTGTAAACATGACATTGAATTCACATTCCCAAGAAAAAGACTTTGCTTTTCTCCAAAACCAGTTTGACTCTGCTTTTCGGGGTCCTTAACACACGAATTCCACATGAGTTTGTGCAGATAGATCTGGATCTAACCAGCAATGTCCGGTTCTGTGTGGCTAAATGAATATCAGCTTTTCAACAGCCTGTGTGTTTCTTAGTGTTTTCTGGATAGTATCTATGAACTTTACAGTTCTGAATGAATTTTAGCATGTTACATTTTGTTTTTTTGTTGGCAAACGCTAATTAGTTCCACATGGAGACATAACAAGTACACATAAGTGTTCTCTGAGTAGAATGCTACAGAAACTAGGTTAAAAATGATATTTCAAATGTAAACATGACATTGAATTCACATTCCCAAGAAAAAGACTTTGCTTTTCTCCAAAACCAGTTTGACTCTGCTTTTCGGGGTCCTTAACACACGAATTCCACATGAGTTTGTCCAGATAGATCTGGATCTAACCAGCAATATCCGGTTCTGTGTGGCTAAATGAATATCAGCTTTTCAACACCCTGGTTGTTTCTTAGTGTTTCCCGGATAGTATCTATGAACTATAGAGTTTTGAATGAATTTTAGCATGCTACATTTTGGTTTTTTGTTGGCAAACGCTAATTAGTTCCACATGGAGACACAACAAGTACACATAAGTGTTTTCTGAGTAGAATGCTACAGAAACTAGGTGAAAAATGATATTTGCGACTGTAAACATGACATTGAATTCACATTCCCAAGAAAAAGACTTTGCTTTTCTCCAAAACCAGTTTGACTCTGCTTTTCGGGGTCCTTAACACACGAATTCCACATGAGTTTGTCCAGATAGATCTGGCTCTAACCAGCAATATCCGGTTCTGTGTGGCTAAATGAATATCAGCTTTTCAACAGCCTGTATGTTTCTTAGTGTTTCCCGGATAGTATCTATGAACTATAGAGTTTTGAATGAATTTTAGCATGCTACATTTTGGTTTTTTGTTGGCAAACGCTAATTAGTTCCACATGGAGACAAAACAAGTACACATAAGTGTTTTATGCGTAGAGTGCTAAAGAAACTAGGTGAAAAATGATATTTGCTACTGTAAACATGACATTGAATTCACATTCCCAAGAAAAAGACTTTGCTTTTCTCCAAAACCAGTTTCAACATCCTTTTCTGGGTCCTTTGCACACGAATTCCACACGTTTTTGTCCAGATAGGTCTGGATCTAACCAGCAATATCCGGTTCTGTGTGGCTAAATGAATATCAGCTTTTCAACAGTCTGTGTGTTTGTTAGTGTTTTCTGAATAGTATCTATGAACTTTAGAGTTCTGAATGAATTTTAGCATGTTACATTTTGTTTTTTTGTTGGCAAACGCTAATTAGTTCCACATGGAGACACAACAAGTACACATACGTGTTTTCTGTGTGGAATGCTACAGAAACTAGGTTAAAAATGATATTTGCGACTGTAAACATGACATTGAATTCACATTCCCAAGAAAAAGACTTTGCTTTTCTCCAAAACCAGTTTGACTCTGCTTTTCGGGGTCCTTAACACACGAATTCCACATGAGTTTGTGCAGATAGATCTGGATCTAACCAGCAATACCCGGTTCTGTGTGGCTAAATGAATATCAGCTTTTCAACAGCCTGTGTGTTTGTTAGTGTTTTCTGGATAGTATCTATGAACTTTACAGTTCTGAATGAATTTTAGCATGTTACATTTTGTTTTTTTGTTGGCAAACGCTAATTAGTTCCACATGGAGACACAACAAGTACACATAAGTGATTTCTGAGTAGAATGTTACACAAACTAGGTTAAAAAGGATATTTGCGACTGTAAATTTGACATTGAATTCACATTCCCAAGAAAAAGACTTTGCTTTTCTCCAAAACCAGTTTGACTCTGTTTTTCTGGGTCTTTGCACTCAAATTCACATGAGTTTGTCCAGATACGTCTGGATCTAACGAGAAATATAAGGTTCTGTATTGCTAAATGAATATCAGCTTTTAAACAGCCTGTGTGTTTGTTAGTGTTTTCTGGATAGTATCTATGAACTTTACAGTTTTGAATGGATTTTAGCATGTTACATTTTGGTTTTTTGTTGGCAAACGCTAATTAGTTCCACATGGAGACACAACAAGTACACATAAGTGATTTCTGAGTAGAATGCTACAGAAACTAGGTGAAAAATGATATTTGCGACTGTAAACATGACATTGAATTCACATTCCCAAGAAAAAGACTTTGCTTTTCTCCAAAACCAGTTTCAAAATTCTTTTCTGGGTCCTTTGCACACGAATTCCACATGAGTTTGTCCAGATAGATCTGGATCTAACCAGCAATATCCGGTTCTGTGTGGCTAAATGAATATCAGCTTTTCAACAGCCTGTGTGTTTCTTAGTGTTTTCTGGATAGTATCTATGAACTTTACAGTTCTGAATTAATTTTAGCATGTTACATTTTGTTTTTTTGTTGGCAAACGCTAATTAGTTCCACATGGAGACATAACAAGTACACATAAGTGTTTTCTGAGTAGAATGCTACAGAAACTAGGTTAAAAATGATATTTCAAATGTAAACATGACATTGAATTCACATTCCCAAGAAAAAGACTTTGCTTTTCTCCAAAACCAGTTTGACTCTGCTTTTCGGGGTCCTTAACACACGAATTCCACATGAGTTTGTCCAGATAGATCTGGATCTAATCAGCAATATCCGGTTCTGTGTGGCTAAATGAATATCAGCTTTTGAACAGCCTGTGTGTTTCTTAGTGTTTCCCGGATAGTATCTATGAACTATAGAGTTTTGAATGAATTTTAGCATGCTACATTTTGGTTTTTTGTTGGCAAACGATAATTAGTTCCACATGGAGACAAAACAAGTAAACATAAGTGTTTTCTGAGTAGAGTGCTACAGAAACTAGGTGAAAAATGATATTTGCTACTGTAAACATGACATTGAATTCACATTCCCAAGTAAAAGACTTTGCTTTTCTCCAAAACCAGTTTCAACATCCTTTTCTGGGTCCTTTGCACACGAATTCCACACGTTTTTGTCCAGATAGGTCTGGATCTAACCAGAAATATCCGGTTCTGTGTGGCTAAATGAATATCAGCTTTTCAATAGCCTGTGTGTTTGTTAGTGTTTTCTGAATAGTATCTATGAACTTTAGAGTTCTGAATGAATTTTAGCATGTTACGTTTTGTTTTTTTGTTGGCAAACGCTAATTAGTTCCACATGGAGACACAACAAGTACACATACGTGTTTTCTGTGTGGAATGCTACAGAAACTAGGTGAAAAATTATATTTGCGACTGTAAACATGACATTGAATTCACATTCCCAAGAAAAAGACTTTGCTTTTCTCCAAAACCAGTTTGACTCTGCTTTTCGGGGTCCTTAACACACGAATTCCACATATGTTTGACCAGATAGGTCTGGATCTAACCAGCAATATCCGGTACTGTGTGGCTAAATGAATATCAGCTTTTCAACAACCTGTGTGTTTGTTAGTGTTTTCTTGATAGTATCTATGAACTTTAGAGTTCTGAATGAATTTTAGCATGTTACATTTTGTTTTTTTGTTGGCAAACGCTAATTAGTTCCACATGGAGACACAACAAGTACACATAAGTGTTTTCTGAGTAGAATGCTACAGAAACTAGGTTAAAAATGATATTTGCGACTGTAAACATGATATTGAATTCACATTCCCAAGAAAAAGACTTTGCTTTTCTCCAAAACCAGTTTGACTCTGCTTTTCGGGGTCCTTAACACACGAATTCCACATGAGTTTGGCCAGATAGATCTGGCTCTAACCAGCAATATCCGGTTCTGTGTGGCTAAATGAATATCAGCTTTTCAACAGCCTGTATGTTTCTTAGTGTTTCCCGGATAGTATCTATGAACTATAGAGTTTTGAATGAATTTTAGCATGCTACATTTTGGTTTTTTGTTGGCAAACGCTAATTAGTTCCAAATGGAGACAAAACAAGTACACATAAGTGTTTTCTGCGTAGAGTGCTAAAGAAACTAGGTGAAAAATGATATTTGCTACTGTAAACATGACATTGAATTCACATTCCCAAGAAAAAGACTTTGCTTTTCTCCAAAACCAGTTTCAACATCCTTTTCTGGGTCCTTTGCACACGAATTCCACACGTTTTTGTCCAGATAGGTCTGGATCTTACCAGCAATATCCGGTTCTGTGTGGCTAAATGAATATCAGCTTTTCAACAGTCTGTGTGTTTGTTAGTGTTTTCTGAATAGTATCTATGAACTTTAGAGTTCTGAATGAATTTTAGCATGTTACATTTTGTTTTTTTGTTGGCAAACGCTAATTAGTTCCACATGGAGACACAACAAGTACACATACGTGTTTTCTGTGTGGAATGCTACAGAAACTAGGTTAAAAATGATATTTGCGACTGTAAACATGACATTGAATTCACATTCCCAAGAAAAAGACTTTGCTTTTCTCCAAAACCAGTTTGACTCTGCTTTTCGGGGTCCTTAACACACGAATTCCACATGAGTTTGTGCAGATAGATCTGGATCTAACCAGCAATATCCGGTTCTGTGTGGCTAAATGAATATCAGCTTTTCAACAGCCTGTGTGTTTGTTAGTGTTTTCTGGATAGTATCTATGAACTTTACAGTTCTGAATGAATTTTAGCATGTTACATTTTGTTTTTTTGTTGGCAAACGCTAATTAGTTCCACATGGAGACACAACAAGTACACATAAGTGATTTCTGAGTAGAATGTTACACAAACTAGGTTAAAAAGGATATTTGCGACTGTAAATTTGACATTGAATTCACATTCCCAAGAAAAAGACTTTGCTTTTCTCCAAAACCAGTTTGACTCTGTTTTTCTGGGTCTTTGCACTCAAATTCACATGAGTTTGTCCAGATACGTCTGGATCTAACGAGAAATATAAGGTTCTGTATTGCTAAATGAATATCAGCTTTATACAGCCTGTGTGTTTGTTAGTGTTTTCTGGATAGTATCTATGAACTTTAGAGTTTTGAATGGATTTTAGCAGGTTACATTTTGGTTTTTTGTTGGCAAACGCTAATTAGTTCCACATGGAGACACAAGAAGTACACATAAGTGATTTCTGAGTAGAATGCTACAGAAACTAGGTGAAAAATGATATTTGCGACTGTAAACATGACATTGAATTCACATTCCCAAGAAAAAGACTTTGCTTTTCTCCAAAACCAGTTTCAAAATTCTTTTCTGGGTCCTTTGCACACGAATTCCACATGAGTTTGTCCAGATAGATCTGGATCTAACCAGCAATATCCGGTTCTGTGTGGCTAAATGAATATCAGCTTTTCAACAGCCTGTGTGTTTCTTAGTGTTTTCTGGATAGTATCTATGAACTTTAGAGTTCTGAATTAATTTTAGCATGTTACATTTTGTTTTTTTGTTGGCAAACGCTAATTAGTTCCACATGGAGACATAACAAGTACACATAAGTGTTTTCTGAGTAGAATGCTACAGAAACTAGGTTAAAAATGATATTTCAAATGTAAACATGACATTGAATTCACATTCCCAAGAAAAAGACTTTGCTTTTCTCCAAAACCAGTTTGACTCTGCTTTTCGGGGTCCTTAACACACGAATTCCACATGAGTTTGTCCAGATAGATCTGGATCTAATCAGCAATATCCGGTTCTGTGTGGCTAAATGAATATCAGCTTTTGAACAGCCTGTGTGTTTCTTAGTGTTTCCCGGATAGTATCTATGAACTATAGAGTTTTGAATGAATTTTAGCATGCTACATTTTGGTTTTTTGTTGGCAAACGCTAATTAGTTCCACATGGAGACAAAACAAGTAAACATAAGTGTTTTCTGAGTAGAGTGCTACAGAAACTAGGTGAAAAATGATATTTGCTACTGTAAACATGACATTGAATTCACATTCCCAAGTAAAAGACTTTGCTTTTCTCCAAAACCAGTTTCAACATCCTTTTCTGGGTCCTTTGCACACGAATTCCACACGTTTTTGTCCAGATAGGTCTGGATCTAACCAGAAATATCCGGTTCTGTGTGGCTAAATGAATATCAGCTTTTCAATAGCCTGTGTGTTTGTTAGTGTTTTCTGAATAGTATCTATGAACTTTAGAGTTCTGAATGAATTTTAGCATGTTACGTTTTGTTTTTTTGTTGGCAAACGCTAATTAGTTCCACATGGAGACACAACAAGTACACATACGTGTTTTCTGTGTGGAATGCTACAGAAACTAGGTGAAAAATTATATTTGCGACTGTAAACATGACATTGAATTCACATTCCCAAGAAAAAGACTTTGCTTTTCTCCAAAACCAGTTTGACTCTGCTTTTCGGGGTCCTTAACACACGAATTCCACATTTGTTTGACCAGATAGGTCTGGATCTAACCAGCAATATCCGGTTCTGTGTGGCTAAATGAATATCAGCTTTTCAACAGCCTGTGTGTTTCTTAGTGTTTTCTGGATAGTGTCTATGAACTTTACAGTTCTGAATGAATTTTAGCATGTTACATTTTGTTTTTTTGTTGGCAAACACTAATTAGTTCCACATGGAGACACAACAAGTACACATAAGTGATTTCTGAGTAGAATGTTACCAAACTAGGTTAAAAAGGATATTTGCGACTGTAAATTTGACATTGAATTCACATTCCGAAGAAAAAGACTTTGCTTTTCTCCAAAACCAGTTTGACTCTGCTTTTCTGGGTCTTTGCACTCAAATTCACACGAGTTTGTCCAGATACGTCTGGATCTAACGAGAAATATAAGGTTCTGTATGGCTAAATGAATATCAGCTTTTAAACAGCCTGTGTGTTTGTTAGTGTTTTCTGGATAGTATCTATGAACTTTAGAGTTCTGAATGAATTTTAGCATGTTACATTTTGGTTTTTTGTTGGCAAACGCTAATTAGTTCCACATGGAGACACAACAACTACACATAAGTGATTTCTGAGTAGAATGCTACAGAAACTAGGTTAAAAATGATATTTGCGACTGTAAACATGACATTGAATTCACATTCCCAAGAAAAAGACTTTGCTTTTCTCCCAAACCAGTTTCAACATTCTTTTCTGGGTCCATTGCACACGAATTCCACATGAGTTTGTCCAGATAGATCTGGATCTAACCAGCAATATCCGGTTCTGTGTGGCTAAATGAATATCAGCTTTTCAACAGCCTGTGTGTTTGTTAGTGTTTTCTGGATAGTATCTATGAACTTTAGAGTTCTGAATGTATTTTAGCATGTTACATTTTGTTTTTTTGTTGGCAAACGCTAATTAGTTCCACATGGAGACACAACAAGTACACATAAGTGTTTTCTGAGTAGAATGCTACAGAAACTATGTGAAAAATGATATTTGCTACTGTAAACATGACATTGAATTCACATTCCCAAGAAAAAGACTTTGCTTTTCTCCAAAACCAGTTTCAACATCCTTTTCTGGATCCTTTGCACACGAATTCCACACATTTTTGTCCAGATAGGTCTGGATCTAACCAGCAATATCCGGTTCTGTGTGGCTAAATGAATATCAGCTTTTCAACAGCCTGTGAGTTTGTTAGTGTTTTCTTGATAGTATCTATGAACTTTACAGTTCTGAATGAATTTTAGCATGCTACATTTTTTTTTTTTTGGTTGGCCAACGCTAACTAGTTCCACATGGAGATACAACAAGTACACATAAGTGTTTTCTGAGTAGAATGCTACAGAAAATAGGTGAAAAATGATAATTGCTTCTGTAAACATGACATTGAATTCACATTCCCAAGAAAAAGACTTTGCTGTTCTCCAAAACCAGTTTCAACATCCTTTTCTGGGTCCTTTGCACACGAATTCCACATGTTTTTGTCAAGATAGGTCTGGATCTAACCAGAAATATCCGGATCTGTGTGGCTAAATGAATATCAGCTTTTCAACAGCCTGTGTGTTTGTTAGTGTTTTCTGGATAGTATCTATGAACTTTAGAGTTCTGAATGAATTTTAGCATGTTACATTTTGTTTTTTTGTTGGCAAACGCTAATTAGTTCTACATGGAGACACAACAAGTACACATAAGTGATTTCTGAGTAGAATGCTACAGAAACTAGGTGAAAAATGATATTTGCGACTGTAAACATGACATTGAATCCACATTCCCAAGAAAAAGACTTTGCTTTTCTCCAAAACCAGTTTCAACATCCTTTTCTGGGTCCTTTGCACACGAATTCCACATGTTTTTGTCCAGATAGGTCTGGATCTAACCAGCAATATCCGGTTCTGTGTGGCTAAATGAATATCAGCTTTTCAACAGTCTGTGTGTTTGTTAGTGTTTTCTGAATAGTATCTATGAACTTTAGAGTTCTGAATGAATTTTAGCATGTTACATTTTATTTTTTTGTTGGCAAACGCTAATTAGTTCCACATGGAGACACAACAAGTACACATACGTGTTTTCTGTGTGGAATGCTACAGAAACTAGGTTAAAAATGATATTTGCGACTGTAAACATGACATTGAATTCACATTCCCAAGAAAAAGACTTTGCTTTTCTCCAAAACCAGTTTGACTCTGCTTTTCGGGGTCCTTAACACACGAATTCCACATGAGTTTGTGCAGATAGATCTGGATCTAACCAGCAATATCCGGTTCTGTGTGGCTAAATGAATATTAGCTTTTCAACAGCCTGTGTGTTTGTTAGTGTTTTCTGGATAGTATCTATGAACTTTACAGTTCTGAATGAATTTTAGCATGTTACATTTTGTTTTTTTGTTGGCAAACGCTAATTAGTTCCACATGGAGACACAACAAGTACACATAAGTGATTTCTGAGTAGAATGTTACACAAACTAGGTTAAAGAGGATATTTGCGACTGTAAATTTGACATTGAATTCACATTCCCAAGAAAAAGACTTTGCTTTTCTCCAAAACCAGTTTGACTCTGTTTTTCTGGGTCTTTGCACTCAAATTCACATGAGTTTGTCCAGATACGTCTGGATCTAACGAGAAATATAAGGTTCTGTATTGCTAAATGAATATCAGCTTTTAAACAGCCTGTGTGTTTGTTAGTGTTTTCTGGATAGTATCTATGAACATTAGAGTTTTGAATGAATTTTAGCATGTTACATTTTGGTTTTTGTTGGCAAAAGCTAATTAGTTCCACATGGAGACACAACAAGTACACATAAGTGATTTCTGAGTAGAATGCTACAGAAACTAGGTGAAAAATGATATTTGCGACTGTAAACATGACATTGAATTCACATTCCCAAGAAAAAGACTTTGCTTTTCTCCAAAACCAGTTTCAAAATTCTTTTCTGGGTCCTTTGCACACGAATTCCACCTGAGTTTGTCCAGATAGATCTGGATCTAACCAGCAATATCCGGTTCTGTGTGGCTAAATGAATATCAGCTTTTCAACAGCCTGTGTGTTTCTTAGTGTTTTCTGGATAGTATCTATGAACTTTAGAGTTATGAATTAATTTTAGCATGTTACATTTTGTTTTTTTGTTGGCAAACGCTAATTAGTTCCACATGGAGACATAACAAGTACACATAAGTGTTTTCTGAGTAGAATGCTACAGAAACTAGGTTAAAAATGATATTTGCGACTGTAAACATGACATTGAATTCACATTCCCAAGAAAAAGACTTTGCTTTTCTCCAAAACCAGTTTGACTCTGCTTTTCGGGGTCCTTAACACACGAATTCCACATGAGTTTGTCCAGATAGATCTGGATCTAATCAGCAATATCCGGTTCTGGGTGGCTAAATGAATATCAGCTTTTGAACAGCCTGTGTGTTTCTTAGTGTTTCCCGGATAGTATCTATGAACTATAGAGTTTTGAATGAATTTTAGCATGCTACATTTTGGTTTTTTGTTGGCAAACGCTAATTAGTTCCACATGGAGACAAAACAAGTACACATAAGTGTTTTCTGAGTAGAGTGCTACAGAAACTAGGTGAAAAATGATATTTGCTACTGTAAACATGACATTGAATTCACATTCCCAAGTAAAAGACTTTGCTTTTCTCCAAAACCAGTTTCAACATCCTTTTCTGGGTCCTTTGCACACGAATTCCACACGTTTTTGTCCAGATAGGTCTGGATCTAACCAGAAATATCCGGTTCTGTGTGGCTAAATGAATATCAGCTTTTCAATAGCCTGTGTGTTTGTTAGTGTTTTCTGAATAGTATCTATGAACTTTAGAGTTCTGAATGAATTTTAGCATGTTACGTTTTGTTTTTTTGTTGGCAAACGCTAATTAGTTCCACATGGAGACACAACACGTACACATACGTGTTTTCTGTGTGGAATGCTACAGAAACTAGGTTAAAAATTATATTTGCGACTGTAAACATGACATTGAATTCACATTCCCAAGAAAAAGACTTTGCTTTTCTCCAAAACCAGTTTGACTCTGCTTTTCGGGGTCCTTAACACACGAATTCCACATGAGTTTGTCCAGACAGATCTGGATCTAACCAGCAATATCCGGTTCTGTGTGGCTAAATGAATATCAGCTTTTCAACAGCCTGTGTGTTTCTTAGTGTTTTCTGGATAGTATCTATGAACTTTACAGTTCTGAATGAATTTTAGCATGTTACATTTTTTTTTTTTGTTGGCAAACGCTAATTAGTTCCACATGGAGACACAACAAGTACACATAAGTGATTTCTGAGTAGAATGTTACCAAACTAGGTTAAAAAGGATATTTGTGACTGTAAATTTGACATTGAATTCACATTCCGAAGAAAAAGACTTTGCTTTTCTCCAAAACCAGTTTGACTCTGCTTTTCTGGGTCTTTGCACTCAAATTCACACGAGTTTGTCCAGATACGTCTGGATCTAACGAGAAATATAAGGTTCTGTATGGCTAAATGAATATCAGCTTTTAAACAGCCTGTGTGTTTGTTAGTGTTTTCTGGATAGTATCTATGAACTTTAGAGTTTTGAATGAATTTTAGCATGTTACATTTTGGTTTTTTGTTGGCAAACGCTAATTAGTTCCACATGGAGACACAACAAGTACACATAAGTGATTTCTGAGTAGAATGCTACAGAAACTAGGTGAAAAATGATATTTGCGACTGTAAACATGACATTGAATTCACATTCCCAAGAAAAAGACTTTGCTTTTCTCCCAAACCAGTTTCAACATTCTTTTCTGGGTCCTTTGCACACGAATTCCACATGAGTTTGTGCAGATAGATCTGGATCTAATCAGCAATATCCGGTTCTGTGTGGCTAAATGAATATCAGCTTTTCAACAGCCTGTGTGTTTCTTAGTGTTTTCTGGATAGTATCTATGAACTTTACAGTTCTGAATGAATTTTAGCATGTTACATTTTGTTTTTTTGTTGGCAAACGCTAATTAGTTCCACATGGAGACACAACAAGTACACATAAGTGTTTTCTGAGTAGAATGCTACAGAAACTAGGTTAAAAATGATATTTCAAATGTAAACATGACATTGAATTCACATTCCCAAGAAAAAGACTTTGCTTTTCTCCAAAACCAGTTTGACACTGCTTTTCGGGGTCCTTAACACACGATTTCCACATGAGTTTGTCCAGATAGATCTGGATCTAACCAGCAATATCCGGTTCTGTGTGGCTAAATGAATATCAGCTTTTAAACAGCCTGTGTGTTTGTTAGTGTTTTCTGGATAGTATTTATGAACTTTCGAGTTTTGAATGAATTTTAGCATGCTACATTTTGTTTTGTGGTTGGCAAACGCTAATTAGTTCCACATGGAGACACAACAAGTACACATAAGTGTTTTCTGAGTAGAATGCTACAGAAAATATGTGAAAAATGATATTTGCTACTGTAAACATGACATTGAATTCACATTCCCAAGAAAAAGACTTTGCTTTTCTCCAAAACCAGTTTCAACATCCTTTTCTGGATCCTTTGCACACGAATTCCACACATTTTTGTCCAGATAGGTCTGGATCTAACCAGCAATATCCGGTTCTGTGTGGCTAAATGAATATCAGCTTTTCAACAGCCTGTGTGTTTGTTAGTGTTTTCTTGATAGTATCTATGAACTTTACAGTTCTGAATGAATTTTAGCATGCTACATTTTTTTTTTTGGTTGGCAAACGCTAACTAGTTCCACATGGAGATACAACAAGTACACATAAGTGTTTTCTGAGTAGAATGCTACAGAAAATAGGTGAAAAATGATAATTGCTTCTGTAAACATGACATTGAATTCACATTCCCAAGAAAAAGACTTTGCTGTTCTCCAAAACCAGTTTCAACATCCATTTCTGGGTCCTTTGCACACGAATTCCACATGTTTTTGTCAAGATAGGTCTGGATCTAATCAGAAATATCCGGATCTGTGTGGCTAAATGAATATCAGCTTTTCAACAGCCTGTGTGTTTGTTAGTGTTTTCTGGATAGTATCTATGAACTTTAGAGTTCTGAATGAATTTTAGCATGTTACATTTTGTTTTTTTGTTGGCAAACGCTAATTAGTTCCACATGGAGACACAACAAGTACACATAAGTGTTTTCTGAGTAGAATGCTACAGAAACTAGGTTAAAAATGATATTTGCGACTGTAAACATGACATTGAATTCACATTCCCAAGAAAAAGACTTTGCTTTTCTCCAAAACCAGTTTCAACATCCTTTTCTGGGTCCTTTGCACACGAATTCCACATGTTTTTGTCCAGATACGTCTGGATCTAACCAGAAATATCCGGTTCTGGGTGGCTAAATGAATATCAGCTTTTCAACAGCCTGTGTGTTTCTTAGTGTTTTCTGGATAGTATCTATGAACTTTAGAGTTCTGAATGAATTTTAGCATGTTACATTTTGTTTTTTTGTTGGCAAACGCTAATTAGTTCTACATGGAGACATAACAAATACACATAAGTGTTCTCTGAGTAGAATGCTACAGAAACTAGGTTAAAAATGATATTTCAAATGTAAACATGACATTGAATTCACATTCCCAAGAAAAAGACTTTGCTTTTCTCCAAAACCAGTTTGACTCTGCTTTTCGGGGTCCTTAACACACGAATTCCACATGAGTTTGTCCAGATAGATCTGGATCTAACCAGCAATATCCGGTTCTGTGTGGCTAAATGAATATCAGCTTTTAAACAGCCTGTGTGTTTCTTAGTGTTTCCCGGATAGTATCTATGAACTATAGAGTTTTGAATGAATTTTAGCATGCTACATTTTGGTTTTTTGTTCACAAACGCTAATTAGTTCCACATGGAGACAAAACAAGTACACATAAGTGTTTTCTGAGTAGAGTGCTACAGAAACTAGGTGAAAAATGATATTTGCTACTGTAAACATGACATTGAATTCACATTCCCAAGAAAATGACTTTGCTTTTCTCCAAAACCAGTTTCAACATCCTTTTCTGGGTCCTTTGCACACGAATTCCACACGTTTTTGTCCAGATAGGTCTGGATCTAACCAGAAATATCCGGTTCTGTGTGGCTAAATGAATATCAGCTTTTCAATAGCCTGTGTGTTTGTTAGTGTTTTCTGGATAGTATCTATGAACTTTAGAGTTCTGAATGAATTTTAGCATGTTACATTTTGTTTTTTTGTTGGCAAACGCTAATTAGTTCCACATGGAGACACAACAAGTACACATACGTGTTTTCTGTGTGGAATGCTACAGAAACTAGGTTAAAAATGATATTTGCGACTGTAAACATGACATTGAATTCACATTCCCAAGAAAAAGACTTTGCTTTTCTCCAAAACCAGTTTGACTCTGCTTTTCGGGGTCCTTAACACACGAATTCCACATGAGTTTGTGCAGATAGATCTGGATCTAACCAGCAATATCCGGTTCTGTGTGGCTAAATGAATATCAGCTTTTCAACAGCCTGTGTGTTTCTTAGTGTTTTCTGGATAGTATCTATGAACTTTACAGTTCTGAATGAATTTTAGCATGTTACATTTTGTTTTTTTGTTGGCAAACGCTAATTAGTTCCACATGGAGACATAACAAGTACACATAAGTGTTCTCTGAGTAGAATGCTACAAAAACTAGGTTAAAAATGATATTTCAAATGTAAACATGACATTGAATTCACATTCCCAAGAAAAAGACTTTGCTTTTCTCCAAAACCAGTTTGACTCTGCTTTTCGGGGTCCTTAACACACGAATTCCACATGAGTTTGTCCAGATAGATCTGGATCTAACCAGCAATATCCGGTTCTGTGTGGCTAAATGAATATCAGCTTTTCAACAGCCTGGGTGTTTCTTAGTGTTTCCCGGATAGTATCTATGAACTATAGAGTTTTGAATGAATTTTAGCATGCTACATTTTGGTTTTTTGTTGGCAAACGCTAATTAGTTCCACATGGAGACAAAACAAGTACACATAAGTGTTTTCTGAGTAGAGTGCTACAGAAACTGGGTGAAAAATGATATTTGATACTGTAAACATGACATTGAATTCACCTTCCCAAGAAAAAGACTTTGCTTTTCTCCAAAACCAGTTTCAACATCCTTTTCTGGGTCCTTTGCACACGAATTCCACACGTTTTTGTCCAGATAGGTCTGGATCTAACCAGAAATATCCGGTTCTGTGTGGCTAAATGAATATCAGCTTTTCAACAGCCTGTGTGTTTCTTAGTGTTTTCTGGATAGTATCTATGAACTTTAGAGTTCTGAATGAATTTTAGCATGTTACATTTTGTTTTTTTTGTTGGCAAACGCTAATTAGTTCCACATGGAGACACAACAAGTACACATAAGTGTTTTCTGAGTAGAATGCTACAGTAACTAGGTTAAAAATGATATTTCAAATGTAAACATGACATTGAATTCACATTCCCAAGAAAAAGACTTTGCTGTTCTCCAAAACCAGTTTGACTCTGCTTTTCGGGGTCCTTAACACACGAATTCCACATGAGTTTGTCCAGATAGATCTGGATCTAACCAGAAATATCCGGTTCTGTGTGGCTAAATGAATATCAGCTTTTAAAAACCTGTGTGTTTGTTAGTGTTTTCTGGATAGTATCTATGAACTTTAGAGTTTTGAATGAATTTTAGCATGCTACTTTTTGTTTTTTTGTTGGCAAACGCTAATTAGTTCCACATGGAGACACAACAAGTACACATAAGTGTTTTCTGAGTAGAATGCTACAGAAACTATGTGAAAAATGATATTTGCTACTGTAAACATGACATTGAATTCACATTCCCAAGAAAAAGACTTTGCTTTTCTCCAAAACCAGTTTCAACATTCTTTTCTGGGTCCTTTGCACACGAATTCCACACATTTTTGTCCAGATAGGTCTGGCTCTAACAGGAAATATCCGGTTCTGTGTGGCTAAATGAATATCAGCTTTTCAACAGCCTGTGTGTTTGTTAGTGTTTTCTTGATAGTATCTATGAACTTTCCAGTTCTGAATGAATTTTAGCATGCTACATTTTTTTTTTTTGGTTGGCAAATGCTAATTAGTTCCACATGGAGATACAACAAGTACACATAAGTGTTTTCTGAGTAGAATGCTACAGAAACTAGGTGAAAAATGATATTTGCTTCTGTAAACATGACATTGAATTCACATTCCCAAGAAAAAGACTTTGCTGTTCTCCAAAACCAGTTTCAACATCCTTTTCTGGGTCCTTTGCACACGAATTCCACATGTTTTTGTCCAGATATGTCTGGATCTAACCAGAAATATCCGGTTCTGTGTGGCTAAATGAATATCAGCTTTTCAACAGCCTGTGTGTTTGTTAGTGTTTTCTGGATAGTATCTATGAACTTTACAGTTCTGAATGAATTTTAGCATGTTACATTTTGTTTTTTTGTTGGCAAACGCTAATTAGTTCCACATGGAGACACAACAAGTACACATAAGTGATTTCTGAGTAGAATGCTACAGAAACTAGGTTAAAAATGATATTTGCCACTGTAAACATGACATTGAATTCACATTCCCAAGAAAAAGACTTTGCTTTTCTCCAAAACCAGTTTCAACATCCTTTTCTGGGTCCTTTGCACACGAATTCCACACGTTTTTGTCCAGATAGGTCTGGATCTAACAGGAAATATCCGGTTCTGTGTGGCTAAATGAATATCAGCTTTTCAACAGCCTGTGTGTTGTTACTGTTTTCTGGATAGTGTCTATGAACTTTAGAGTTCTGAATGAATTTTAGCATGTTACATTTTGGTTTTTTGTTGGCAAACACTAATTAGTTCCACATGGAGACACAACAAGTACACATAAGTGATTTCTGAGTAGAATGCTATAGAAACTAGGTTAAAAATGATATTTCAAATGTAAACATGACATTGAATTCACATTCCCAAGAAAAAGACTTTGCTTTTCTCCAAAACCTGTTTGACTCTCTTTTCGGTGTCCTTAAACACGAATTCCACATGAGTTTGTCCAGATAGATCTGGATCTAACTAGAAATATCCGGTTCTGTGTGGCTAAATGAATATCAGCTTTTCAACAGCCTGTGTGTTTGTTAGTGTTTTCTGGATAGTATCTATGAACTATAGAGTTTTGAATGAATTTTAGCATGCTACATTTTGTTTTTTTGTTGGCAAACGCTAATTAGTTCCACATGGAGACACAACAAGTACACATAATTGTTTTCTGAGTAGAGTGCTACAGAAACTAGGTGAAAAATGATATTTGCTACGGTAAACATGACATTGAATTCACATTCCCAAGAAAAAGACTTTGCTTTTCTCCAAAACCAGTTTCAACATCCTTTTCTGGGTCCTTTGCACACGAAGTCCACACGTTTTTGTCCAGATAGGTCTGGATCTAACCAGCAATATCCGGTTCTGTGTGGCTAAATGAATATCAGCTTTTCAACAGCCTGTGTGTTTGTTAGTGTTTTCTTGATAGTATCTATGAACTTTACAGTTCTGAATGAATTTTAGCATGCTACATTTTTTTTTTTGGTTGGCAAACGCTAACTAGTTCCACATGGAGATACAACAAGTACACATAAGTGTTTTCTGAGTAGAATGCTACAGAAAATAGGTGAAAAATGATAATTGCTTCTGTAAACATGACATTGAATTCACATTCCCAAGAAAAAGACTTTGCTGTTCTCCAAAACCAGTTTCAACATCCATTTCTGGGTCCTTTGCACACGAATTCCACATGTTTTTGTCAAGATAGGTCTGGATCTAATCAGAAATATCCGGATCTGTGTGGCTAAATGAATATCAGCTTTTCAACAGCCTGTGTGTTTGTTAGTGTTTTCTGGATAGTATCTATGAACTTTAGAGTTCTGAATGAATTTTAGCATGTTACATTTTGTTTTTTTGTTGGCAAACGCTAATTAGTTCCACATGGAGACACAACAAGTACACATAAGTGTTTTCTGAGTAGAATGCTACAGAAACTAGGTTAAAAATGATATTTGCGACTGTAAACATGACATTGAATTCACATTCCCAAGAAAAAGACTTTGCTTTTCTCCAAAACCAGTTTCAACATCCTTTTCTGCGTCCTTTGCACACGAATTCCACATGTTTTTGTCCAGATACGTCTGGATCTAACCAGAAATATCCGGTTCTTTGTGGCTAAATGAATATCAGCTTTTCAACAGCCTGTGTGTTTCTTAGTGTTTTCTGGATAGTATCTATGAACTTTAGAGTTCTGAATGAATTTTAGCATGTTACATTTTGTTTTTTTGTTGGCAAACGCTAATTAGTTCTACATGGAGACATAACAAATACACATAAGTGTTCTCTGAGTAGAATGCTACAGAAACTAGGTTAAAAATGATATTTCAAATGTAAACATGACATTGAATTCACATTCCCAAGAAAAAGACTTTGCTTTTCTCCAAAACCAGTTTGACTCTGCTTTTCGGGGTCCTTAACACACGAATTCCACATGAGTTTGTCCAGATAGATCTGGATCTAACCAGCAATATCCGGTTCTGTGTGGCTAAATGAATATCAGCTTTTAAACAGCCTGTGTGTTTCTTAGTGTTTCCCGGATAGTATCTATGAACTATAGAGTTTTGAATGAATTTTAGCATGCTACATTTTGGTTTTTTGTTCACAAACGCTAATTAGTTCCACATGGAGACAAAACAAGTACACATAAGTGTTTTCTGAGTAGAGTGCTACAGAAACTAGGTGAAAAATGATATTTGCTACTGTAAACATGACATTGAATTCACATTCCCAAGAAAATGACTTTGCTTTTCTCCAAAACCAGTTTCAACATCCTTTTCTGGGTCCTTTGCACACGAATTCCACACGTTTTTGTCCAGATAGGTCTGGATCTAACCAGAAATATCCGGTTCTGTGTGGCTAAATGAATATCAGCTTTTCAATAGCCTGTGTGTTTGTTAGTGTTTTCTGGATAGTATCTATGAACTTTAGAGTTCTGAATGAATTTTAGCATGTTACATTTTGTTTTTTTGTTGGCAAACGCTAATTAGTTCCACATGGAGACACAACAAGTACACATACGTGTTTTCTGTGTGGAATGCTACAGAAACTAGGTTAAAAATGATATTTGCGACTGTAAACATGACATTGAATTCACATTCCCAAGAAAAAGACTTTGCTTTTCTCCAAAACCAGTTTGACTCTGCTTTTCGGGGTCCTTAACACACGAATTCCACATGAGTTTGTGCAGATAGATCTGGATCTAACCAGCAATATCCGGTTCTGTGTGGCTAAATGAATATCAGCTTTTCAACAGCCTGTGTGTTTCTTAGTGTTTTCTGGATAGTATCTATGAACTTTACAGTTCTGAATGAATTTTAGCATGTTACATTTTGTTTTTTTGTTGGCAAACGCTAATTAGTTCCACATGGAGACATAACAAGTACACATAAGTGTTCTCTGAGTAGAATGCTACAAAAACTAGGTTAAAAATGATATTTCAAATGTAAACATGACATTTAATTCACATTCCCAAGAAAAAGACTTTGCTTTTCTCCAAAACCAGTTTGACTCTGCTTTTCGGGGTCCTTAACACACGAATTCCACATGAGTTTGTCCAGATAGATCTGGATCTAACCAGCAATATCCGGTTCTGTGTGGCTAAATGAATATCAGCTTTTCAACAGCCTGGGTGTTTCTTAGTGTTTCCCGGATAGTATCTATGAACTATAGAGTTTTGAATGAATTTTAGCATGCTACATTTTGGTTTTTTGTTGGCAAACGCTAATTAGTTCCACATGGAGACAAAACAAGTACACATAAGTGTTTTCTGAGTAGAGTGCTACAGAAACTGGGTGAAAAATGATATTTGATACTGTAAACATGACATTGAATTCACCTTCCCAAGAAAAAGACTTTGCTTTTCTCCAAAACCAGTTTCAACATCCTTTTCTGGGTCCTTTGCACACGAATTCCACACGTTTTTGTCCAGATAGGTCTGGATCTAACCAGAAATATCCGGTTCTGTGTGGCTAAATGAATATCAGCTTTTCAACAGCCTGTGTGTTTCTTAGTGTTTTCTGGATAGTATCTATGAACTTTAGAGTTCTGAATGAATTTTAGCATGTTACATTTTGTTTTTTTGTTGGCAAACGCTAATTAGTTCCACATGGAGACACAACAAGTACACATAAGTGTTTTCTGAGTAGAATGCTACAGTAACTAGGTTAAAAATGATATTTCAAATGTAAACATGACATTGAATTCACATTCCCAAGAAAAAGACTTTGCTGTTCTCCAAAACCAGTTTGACTCTGCTTTTCGGGGTCCTTAACACACGAATTCCACATGAGTTTGTCCAGATAGATCTGGATCTAACCAGAAATATCCGGTTCTGTGTGGCTAAATGAATATCAGCTTTTAAAAACCTGTGTGTTTGTTAGTGTTTTCTGGATAGTATCTATGAACTTTAGAGTTTTGAATGAATTTTAGCATGCTACTTTTTGTTTTTTTGTTGGCAAACGCTAATTAGTTCCACATGGAGACACAACAAGTACACATAAGTGTTTTCTGAGTAGAATGCTACAGAAACTATGTGAAAAATGATATTTGCTACTGTAAACATGACATTGAATTCACATTCCCAAGAAAAAGACTTTGCTTTTCTCCAAAACCAGTTTCAACATTCTTTTCTGGGTCCTTTGCACACGAATTCCACACATTTTTGTCCAGATAGGTCTGGCTCTAACAGGAAATATCCGGTTCTGTGTGGCTAAATGAATATCAGCTTTTCAACAGCCTGTGTGTTTGTTAGTGTTTTCTTGATAGTATCTATGAACTTTCCAGTTCTGAATGAATTTTAGCATGCTACATTTTTTTTTTTGGTTGGCAAATGCTAATTAGTTCCACATGGAGATACAACAAGTACACATAAGTGTTTTCTGAGTAGAATGCTACAGAAACTAGGTGAAAAATGATATTTGCTTCTGTAAACATGACATTGAATTCACATTCCCAAGAAAAAGACTTTGCTGTTCTCCAAAACCAGTTTCAACATCCTTTTCTGGGTCCTTTGCACACGAATTCCACATGTTTTTGTCCAGATATGTCTGGATCTAACCAGAAATATCCGGTTCTGTGTGGCTAAATGAATATCAGCTTTTCAACAGCCTGTGTGTTTGTTAGTGTTTTCTGGATAGTATCTATGAACTTTACAGTTCTGAATGAATTTTAGCATGTTACATTTTGTTTTTTTGTTGGCAAACGCTAATTAGTTCCACATGGAGACACAACAAGTACACATAAGTGATTTCTGAGTAGAATGCTACAGAAATTAGGTTAAAAATGATATTTGCCACTGTAAACATGACATTGAATTCACATTCCCAAGAAAAAGACTTTGCTTTTCTCCAAAACCAGTTTCAACATCCTTTTCTGGGTCCTTTGCACACGAATTCCACACGTTTTTGTCCAGATAGGTCTGGATCTAACAGGAAATATCCGGTTCTGTGTGGCTAAATGAATATCAGCTTTTCAACAGCCTGTGTGTTGTTACTGTTTTCTGGATAGTGTCTATGAACTTTAGAGTTCTGAATGAATTTTAGCATGTTACATTTTGGTTTTTTGTTGGCAAACACTAATTAGTTCCACATGGAGACACAACAAGTACACATAAGTGATTTCTGAGTAGAATGCTATAGAAACTAGGTTAAAAATGATATTTCAAATGTAAACATGACATTGAATTCACATTCCCAAGAAAAAGACTTTGCTTTTCTCCAAAACCTGTTTGACTCTGTTTTCGGTGTCCTTAAACACGAATTCCACATGAGTTTGTCCAGATAGATCTGGATCTAACTAGAAATATCCGGTTCTGTGTGGCTAAATGAATATCAGCTTTTCAACAGCCTGTGTGTTTGTTAGTGTTTTCTGGATAGTATCTATGAACTATAGAGTTTTGAATGAATTTTAGCATGCTACATTTTGTTTTTTTGTTGGCAAACGCTAATTAGTTCCACATGGAGACACAACAAGTACACATAAGTGTTTTCTGAGTAGAGTGCTACAGAAACTAGGTGAAAAATGATATTTGCTACGGTAAACATGACATTGAATTCACATTCCCAAGAAAAAGACTTTGCTTTTCTCCAAAACCAGTTTCAACATCCTTTTCTGGGTCCTTTGCACACGAAGTCCACACGTTTTTGTCCAGATAGGTCTGGATCTAACCAGAAATATCCGGTTCTGTGTGGCTAAATGAATATCAGCTTTTCAACAGCCTGTGTGTTTGTTAGTGTTTCCCGGATAGTATCTATGAACTTTAGAGTTCTGAATGAATTTTAGCATGTTACATTTTGTTTTTTTGTTGGCAAACGCTAATTAGTTCCACATGGAGACACAACAAGTACACATACGTGTTTTCTGTGTGGAATGCTACAGAAACTAGGTTAAAAATGATATTTGCGACTGTAAACATGACATTGAATTCACATTCCCAAGAAAAAGACTTTGCTTTTCTCCAAAACCAGTTTGACTCTGCTTTTCGGGGTCCTTAACACACGAATTCCACATGAGTTTGTGCAGATAGATCTGGATCTAACCAGCAATATCCGGTTCTGTGTGGCTAAATTAATATCAGCTTTTTAACAGCCTGTGTGTTTCTTAGTGTTTTCTGGATAGTATCTATGAACTCTACAGTTCTGAATGAATTTTAGCATGTTACATTTTGTTTTTTTGTTGGCAAACGCTAATTAGTTCCACATGGAGACACAACAAGTACACATACGTGTTTTCTGTGTGGAATGCTACAGAAACTAGGTTAAAAATGATATTTGCGACTGTAAACATGACATTGAATTCACATTCCCAAGAAAAAGACTTTGCTTTTCTCCAAAACCAGTTTGACTCTGCTTTTCTGGGTCTTTGTACTCAAATTCACACGAGTTTGTCCAGATACGTCTGGATCTAACGAGAAATATAAGGTTCTGTATGGCTAAATGAATATCAGCTTTTAAACAGCCTGTGTGTTTGTTAGTGTTTTCTGGATAGTATCTATGAACTTTAGAGTTTTGAATGAATTTTAGCATGTTACATTTTGATTTTTTGTTGGCAAACGCTAATTAGTTCCACATGGAGACACAACAAGTACACATAAGTGATTTCTGTGTAGAATGCTACAGAAACTAGGTGAAAAATGATATTTGCGTCTGTAAACATGACATTGAATTCACATTCCCAAGAAAAAGACTTTGGTTTTCTCCAAAACCAGTTTCAACATTCTTTTCTGGGTCCTTTGCGCACGAATTCCACATGAGTTTGTCCAGATAGATCTGGATCTAACCAGAAATATCCGGTTCTGTGTGGCTAAATGAATATCAGCTTTTCAACAGCCTGTGTGTTTCTTAGGGTTTTCTGGATAGTATCTATGAACTTTAGAGTTCTGAATGAATTTTAGCATGTTACATTTTGTTTTATTGTTGACAAAATCTAATTAGTTCCACATGGAGACACAACAAGTACACATAAGTGATTTCTGAGTAGAGTGCTACAGAAACTAGGTGAAAAATGATATTTGCTACTGTAAACATGACATTGAATTCACATTCCCAAGAAAAAGACTTTGCTTTTCTCCAAAACCTGTTTGACTCTGCTTTTCGGGGTCCTTAACACACGAATTCCACATGAGTTTGTCCAGATAGATCTGGATCTAACCAGAAATATCCAGTTCTGTGTGGCTAAATGAATATCAGCTTTTAAATAGCCTGTGTGTTGTTAGGGTTTTCTGGATAGTGTCTATGAACTTTAGAGTTCTGAATGAATTTTAGCATGTTACATTTTGGTTTTTTGTTGGCAAACGCGAATTAGTTCCACATGGAGACACAACAAGTACACATAAGTGTTCTCTGAGTAGAATGCTACAGAAACTAGGTTAAAAATTATATTTCAAATGTAAACATGACATTGAATTCACATTCCCAAGAAAAACACTTTGCTTTTCTCCAAAACCAGTTTGACTCTGCTTTTCTGTGTCCTTTGCACACGAATTCCACATGAGTTTGTCCAGATAGATCTGGATCTAACCAGCAATATCCGGTTCTGTGTGGCTAAATGAATATCAGCTTTTAAACAGCCTGTGTGTTTCTTAGTGTTTCCCGGATAGTATCTATGAACTTTAGAGTTTTGAATGAATTTTAGCATGTTTCATTTTGGTTTTTTGTTGGCAAACGCTAATTAGTTCCACATGGAGACACAACAAGTACACATAAGTGATTTCTGAGTAGAATGCTACAGAAACTAGGTTAAAAATGATATTTGCGACTGTAAACATGACATTGAATTCACATTCCCAAGAAAAAGACTTTGCTTTTCTCCAAAACCTGTTTGACTCTGTTTTCGGTGTCCTTAACACACGAATTCCACATGAGTTTGTCCAGATAGATCTGGATCTAACTAAAAATATCCGGTTCTGTGTGGCTAAATGAATATCAGCTTTTCAACAGCCTGTGTGTTTGTTAGTGTTTTCTGGATAGTATCTATGAACTTTAGAGTTCTGAATGAATTTTAGCATGTTACATTTTGTTTTTTTGTTGGCAAACACTAATTATTTCCACATGGAGACACAACAAGTACACATAAGTGTTCTCTGAGTAGAATGCTACAGAAACTAGGTTAAAAATGATATTTCAAATGTAAACATGACATTGAATTCACATTCCCAAGAAAAAGACTTTGCTTTTCTCCAAAACCTGTTTGACTCTGCTTTCGGGGTCCTTAACACACTAATTCCACATTAGTTTGTCCAGATAGATCTGGATCTAACCAGAAATATCCAGTTCTGTGTGGCTAAATGAATATCAGCTTTTCAACAGCCTGTGTGTTTCTTAGTGTTTCCTGGAGAGTATCTATGACTATAGAGTTTTGAATGAATTTTAGCATGCTACATTTTGGTTTTTTGTTGGCAAACGCTAATTAGTTCCACATGGAGACATAACAAGTACACATAACTGTTTTCTGAGTAGAGTGCTACAGAAACTAGGTGAAAAATGATATTTGCTACTGTAAACATGACATTGAATTCACATTCCCAAGAAAAAGACTTTGCTTTTCTCCAAAACCAGTTTCAACATCCTTTTCTGGGTCCTTTGCACACGAATTCCACACGTTTTTGTCCAGATAGGTCTGGATCTAACAGGAAATATCCGGTTCTGTGTGGCTAAATGAATATCAGCTTTTCAACAGCCTGTGTGTTGTTAGTGTTTTCTGGATAGTGTCTATGAACTTTAGAGTTCTGAATGAATTTTAGCATGTTACATTTTGGTTTTTTTTGGCAAACGCTAATTAGTTCCACATGGAGACACAACAAGTACACATAAGTGATTTCTGAGTAGAATGCTATAGAAACTAGGCTAAAAATGATATTTGCGACTGTAAACATGACATTGAATTCACATTCCCAAGAAAAAGACTTTGCTTTTCTCCAAAACCTGTTTGACTCTGTTTTCGGTGTCCTTAACACACGAATTCCACATGAGTTTTTCCAGATAGATCTAGATCTAAATAAAAATATCCGGTTCTGTGTGGCTAAATGAATATCAGCTTTTCAACAGCCTGTGTGTTTGTTAGTGTTTTCAGGATAGTATCTATGAACTTTAGAGTTCTGAATGAATTTTAGCATGTTACATTTTGTTTTTTTGTTGGCAAACGCTAATTAGTTCCACATGGAGACACAACAAGTACACATAAGTGTTCTCTGAGTAGAATGCTACAGAAACTAGGTTAAAAATTATATTTCAAATGTAAACATGACATTGAATTCACATTCCCAAGAAAAAGACTTTGCTTTTCTCCAAAACCAGTTTGACTCTGCTTTTCGGGGTCCGTAACACACGAATTCCACATGCGTTTGTCCAGATAGATCTGGATCTAACCAGAAATATCCGGTTCTGTGTGGCTAAATGAATATCAGTTTTTAAACAGCCTGTGTGTTTCTTAGTGTTTCCCGGATAGTATCTATGAACTATAGAGTTTTGAATGAATTTTAGCATGCTACATTTTGGTTTTTTTGTTGGCAAACGCTAATTAGTTCCACATGGAGACATAACAAGTACACATAAGTGTTTTCTGAGTAGAGTGCTACAGAAACTAGGTGAAAAATGATATTTGCTACTGTAAACATGACATTGAATTCACAACCCAAGAAAAAGACTTTGCTTTTCTCCAAAACCAGTTTTAACATCCTTTTCTGGGTCCTTTGCACACGAATTCCACACGTTTTTGTCCAGATAGGTCTGGATCTAACCAGAAATATCCGGTTCTGTGTGGCTAAATGAATATCAGCTTTTCAACAGCCTGTATGTTTCTTAGTGTTTTCTGGATAGTATCTATGGACTTTACAGTTCTGAATGAATTTTAGCATGTTACATTTTGTTTTTTTGTTGGCAAACGCTAATTAGTTCCACATGGAGACACAACAAATACACATAAGTGATTTCTGAGAAGAATGCTACAGAAACTAGGTTAAAAATGATATTTGCGACTGTAAACATGACATTGAATTCACATTCGCAAGAAAAAGACTTTGCTTTTCTCCAAAACCTGATTGACTCTGCTTTTCGGGGTCCTTAACACACGAATTCCACATGAGTTTGTCCAGATAGATCTGGATATAACCAGAAATATCCGGTTCTGTGTGGCTAAATGAATATCTGCTTTTAAAAACCTGTGTGTTTGTTAGTGTTTTCTGGATAGTATCTATGAACTTTCGAGTTTTGAATGAATTTTAGCATGCTACATTTTGTTTTGTGGTTGGCAAACGCTAATTAGTTCCAAATGGAGACACAACAAGTACACATAAGTGTTTTCTGAGTTGAATGCTACAGAAACTTGGTTAAAAATGATATTTGCTACTGTAAACATGACATTAAATTCACATTCCCAAGAAAAAGACTTTGCTTTTCTCCAAAACCAGTTTCAACATCCTTTTCTGGGTCCTTTGCACACGAATTCCACACATATTTGTCCAGATAGGTCTGGATCTAACCAGAAATATCCGGTTCTGTGTGGCTAAATGAATATCAGCTTTTCAACAGCCTGTGTGTTTGTTAGTGTTTTCTGGATTGTATCTATGATCTTTAGAGTTCTGAATGAATTTTAGCATGTTACATTTTGTTTTTTTGTTGGCAAACGCTAATTAGTTCCACATGGAGACACAACAAGTACACATACGTGTTTTCTGTGTAGAATGCTGCAGAAACTAGGTTAAAAATGATATTTGCGACTGTGAACATGACATTGAATTCACATTCCCAAGAAAAAGACTTTGCTTTTCTCCAAAACAAGTTTGACTCTGCTTTTCGGGGTCCTTAACACACGAATTCCACATGAGTTTGTCCAGATAGATCTGGATCTAACCAGAAATATCCAGTTCTGTGTGGCTAAAAGAATATCAGCTTTTAAACAGCCTGTGTGTTGTTAGTGTTTTCTGGATAGTGTCTATGAACTTTAGAGTTCTGAATGAATTTTAGCATGTTACATTAAGGTTTTTTGTTGGCAAACGCTAATTAGTTCCACATGGAGACACAACAAGTACACATAAGTGATTTCTGAGGAGAATGCTACAGAAACTAGGTTAAAAATGATATTTGCCACTGTAAACATGACATTGAATTCACATTCCCAAGAAAAAGACTTTGCTTTTCTCCAAAACCTGATTGACTCTGCTTTTCGGGGTCCTTAACACACGAATTCCACATGAGTTTGTCCAGATAGATCTGGATCTAACCAGAAATATCCGGTTCTGTGTGGCTAAATGAATATCTGCTTTTAAAAACCTGTGTGTTTGTTAGTGTTTTCTGGATAGTATCTATGAACTTTCGAGTTTTGAATGAATTTTAGCATGCTACATTTTGTTTTGTGGTTGGCAAACGCTAATTAGTTCCACATGGAGACACAACAAGTACACATAAGTGTTTTCTCAGTTGAATGCTACAGAAACTAGGTTAAAAATGATATTTGCTACTGTAAACATGACATTGAATTCACATTCGCAAGAAAAAGACTTTGCTTTTCTCCAAAACCAGTTTCAACATCCTTTTCTGGTCCTTTGCACACGAATTCCACACATATTTGTCCAGATAGGTCTGGATCTAACAGGAAATATCCGGTTCTGTGTGGCTAAATGAATATCAGCTTTTCAACAGCCTGTGTGTTTCTTAGTGTTTTCTGGATAGTATCTATGAACTTTAGAGTTCTGAATGAATTTTAGCATGTTACATTTTGTTTTTTTGTTGGCAAACGCTAATTAGTTCCACATGGAGACACAACAAGTACACATACGTGTTTTCTGTGTGGAATGCTACAGAAACTAGGTTAAAAATGATATTTGCGACTGTAAACATGACATTGAATTCACATTCCCAAGAAAAAGACTTTGCTTTTCTCCAAAACAAGTTTGACTCTTCTTTTCGGGGTCCTTAACACACGAATTCCACATGAGTTTGTCCAGATAGATCTGGATCTAACCAGAAATATCCAGTTCTGTGTGGCTAAATGAATATCAGCTTTTAAACATCCTGTGTGTTGTTAGTGTTTTCTGGATAGTGTCTATGAACTTTAGAGTTCTGAATGAATTTTAGCATGTTACATTAAGGTTTTTTGTTGGCAAACGCTAATTAGTTCCACATGGAGACACAACAAGTACACATAACTGTTTTCTGAGTAGAGTGCTACAGAAACTAGGTGAAAAATGATATTTGCTACTGTAAACATGACATTGAATTCACATTCCCAAGAAAAAGACTTTGCTTTTCTCCAAAACCAGTTTCAACATCCTTTTCTGGGTCCTTTGCACACGAATTCCACACGTTTTTGTCCAGATAGGTCTGGATCTAACAGGAAATATCCGGTTCTGTGTGGCTAAATGAATATCAGCTTTTCAACAGCCTGTGTGTTGTTAGTGTTTTCTGGATAGTGTCTATGAACTTTAGAGTTCTGAATGAATTTTAGCATGTTACATTTTGGTTTTTTGTTGGCAAACGCTAATTAGTTCCACATGGAGACACAACAAGTACACATAAGTGATTTCTGAGTAGAATGCTATAGAAACTAGGTGAAAAATGATATTTGCGACTGTAAACATGACATTGAATTCACATTCCCAAGAAAAAGACTTTGCTTTTCTCCAAAACCTGTTTGACTCTGTTTTCGGTGTCCTTAACACACGAATTCCACATGAGTTTTTCCAGATAGATCTAGATCTAAATAAAAATATCCGGTTCTGTGTGGCTAAATGAATATCAGCTTTTCAACAGCCTGTGTGTTTGTTAGTGTTTTCTGGATAGTATCTATGAACTTTAGAGTTCTGAATGAATTTTAGCATGTTACATTTTGTTTTTTTGTTGGCAAACGCTAATTAGTTCCACATGGAGACACAACAAGTACACATAAGTGTTCTCTGAGTAGAATGCTACAGAAACTAGGTTAAAAATTATATTTCAAATGTAAACATGACATTGAATTCACATTCCCAAGAAAAAGACTTTGCTTTTCTCCAAAACCAGTTTGACTCTGCTTTTCGGGGTCCGTAACACACGAATTCCACATGCGTTTGTCCAGATAGATCTGGATCTAACCAGAAATATCCGGTTCTGTGTGGCTAAATGAATATCAGTTTTTAAACAGCCTGTGTGTTTCTTAGTGTTTCCCGGATAGTATCTATGAACTATAGAGTTTTGAATGAATTTTACATGCTACATTTTGGTTTTTTTGTTGGCAAACGCTAATTAGTTCCACATGGAGACATAACAAGTACACATAAGTGTTTTCTGAGTAGAGTGCTACAGAAACTAGGTGAAAAATGATATTTGCTACTGTAAACATGACATTGAATTCACAACCCAAGAAAAAGACTTTGCTTTTCTCCAAAACCAGTTTTAACATCCTTTTCTGGGTCCTTTGCACACGAATTCCACACGTTTTTGTCCAGATAGGTCTGGATCTAACCAGAAATATCCGGTTCTGTGTGGCTAAATGAATATCAGCTTTTCAACAGCCTGTGTGTTTCTTAGTGTTTTCTGGATAGTATCTATGGACTTTACAGTTCTGAATGAATTTTAGCATGTTACATTTTGTTTTTTTGTTGGCAAACGCTAATTAGTTCCACATGGAGACACAACAAGTACACATAAGTGATTTCTGAGTAGAATGCTACAGAAACTAGGTTAAAAATGATATTTGCGACTGTAAACATGACATTGAATTCACATTCCCAAGAAAAAGACTTTGCTTTTCTCCAAAACCTGATTGACTCTGCTTTTCGGGGTCCTTAACACACGAATTCCACATGAGTTTGTCCAGATAGATCTGGATATAACCAGAAATATCCGGTTCTGTGTGGCTAAATGAATATCTGCTTTTAAAAACCTGTGTGTTTGTTAGTGTTTTCTGGATAGTATCTATGAACTTTCGAGTTTTGAATGAATTTTAGCATGCTACATTTTGTTTTGTGGTTGGCAAACGCTAATTAGTTCCAAATGGAGACACAACAAGTACACATAAGTGTTTTCTGAGTTGAATGCTACAGAAACTTGGTTAAAAATGATATTTGCTACTGTAAACATGACATTAAATTCACATTCCCAAGAAAAAGACTTTGCTTTTCTCCAAAACCAGTTTCAACATCCTTTTCTGGGTCCTTTGCACACGAATTCCACACATATTTGTCCAGATAGGTCTGGATCTAACCAGAAATATCCGGTTCTGTGTGGCTAAATGAATATCAGCTTTTCAACAGCCTGTGTGTTTGTTAGTGTTTTCTGGATTGTATCTATGATCTTTAGAGTTCTGAATGAATTTTAGCATGTTACATTTTGTTTTTTTGTTGGCAAACACTAATTAGTTCCACATGGAGACACAACAAGTACACATACGTGTTTTCTGTGTAGAATGCTGCAGAAACTAGGTTAAAAATGATATTTGCGACTGTGAACATGACATTGAATTCACATTCCCAAGAAAAAGACTTTGCTTTTCTCCAAAACAAGTTTGACTCTGCTTTTCGGGGTCCTTAACACACGAATTCCACATGAGTTTGTCCAGATAGATCTGGATCTAACCAGAAATATCCAGTTCTGTGTGGCTAAAAGAATATCAGCTTTTAAACAGCCTGTGTGTTGTTAGTGTTTTCTGGATAGTGTCTATGAACTTTAGAGTTCTGAATGAATTTTAGCATGTTACATTAAGGTTTTTTGTTGGCAAACGCTAATTAGTTCCACATGGAGACACAACAAGTACACATAAGTGATTTCTGAGGAGAATGCTACAGAAACTAGGTTAAAAATGATATTTGCCACTGTAAACATGACATTGAATTCACATTCCCAAGAAAAAGACTTTGCTTTTCTCCAAAACCTGATTGACTCTGCTTTTCGGGGTCCTTAACACACGAATTCCACATGAGTTTGTCCAGATAGATCTGGATCTAACCAGAAATATCCGGTTCTGTGTGGCTAAATGAATATCTGCTTTTAAAAACCTGTGTGTTTGTTAGTGTTTTCTGGATAGTATCTATGAACTTTCGAGTTCTGAATGAATTTTAGCATGTTACATTTTGGTTTTTTGTTGGCAAACGCTAATTAGTTCCACATGGAGACACAACAAGTACACATAACTGTTTTCTGAGTAGAGTGCTACAGAAACTAGGTGAAAAATGATATTTGCTACTGTAAACATGACATTGAATTCACATTCCCAAGAAAAAGACTTTGCTTTTCTCCAAAACCAGTTTCAACATCCTTTTCTGGGTCCTTTGCACACGAATTCCACACGTTTTTGTCCAGATAGGTCTGGATCTAACAGGAAATATCCGGTTCTGTGTGGCTAAATGAATATCAGCTTTTCAACAGCCTGTGTGTTGTTAGTGTTTTCTGGATAGTGTCTATGAACTTTAGAGTTCTGAATGAATTTTAGCATGTTACATTTTGGTTTTTTGTTGGCAAACGCTAATTAGTTCCACATGGAGACACAACAAGTACACATAAGTGATTTCTGAGTAGAATGCTATAGAAACTAGGTGAAAAATGATATTTGCGACTGTAAACATGACATTGAATTCACATTCCCAAGAAAAAGACTTTGCTTTTCTCCAAAACCTGTTTGACTCTGTTTTCGGTGTCCTTAACACACGAATTCCACATGAGTTTTTCCAGATAGATCTAGATCTAAATAAAAATATCCGGTTCTGTGTGGCTAAATGAATATCAGCTTTTCAACAGCCTGTGTGTTTGTTAGTGTTTTCTGGATAGTATCTATGAACTTTAGAGTTCTGAATGAATTTTAGCATGTTACATTTTGTTTTTTTGTTGGCAAACGCTAATTAGTTCCACATGGAGACACAACAAGTACACATAAGTGTTCTCTGAGTAGAATGCTACAGAAACTAGGTTAAAAATTATATTTCAAATGTAAACATGACATTGAATTCACATTCCCAAGAAAAAGACTTTGCTTTTCTCCAAAACCAGTTTGACTCTGCTTTTCGGGGTCCGTAACACACGAATTCCACATGCGTTTGTCCAGATAGATCTGGATCTAACCAGAAATATCCGGTTCTGTGTGGCTAAATGAATATCAGTTTTTAAACAGCCTGTGTGTTTCTTAGTGTTTCCCGGATAGTATCTATGAACTATAGAGTTTTGAATGAATTTTACATGCTACATTTTGGTTTTTTTGTTGGCAAACGCTAATTAGTTCCACATGGAGACATAACAAGTACACATAAGTGTTTTCTGAGTAGAGTGCTACAGAAACTAGGTGAAAAATGATATTTGCTACTGTAAACATGACATTGAATTCACAACCCAAGAAAAAGACTTTGCTTTTCTCCAAAACCAGTTTTAACATCCTTTTCTGGGTCCTTTGCACACGAATTCCACACGTTTTTGTCCAGATAGGTCTGGATCTAACCAGAAATATCCGGTTCTGTGTGGCTAAATGAATATCAGCTTTTCAACAGCCTGTGTGTTTCTTAGTGTTTTCTGGATAGTATCTATGGACTTTACAGTTCTGAATGAATTTTAGCATGTTACATTTTGTTTTTTTGTTGGCAAACGCTAATTAGTTCCACATGGAGACACAACAAGTACACATAAGTGATTTCTGAGTAGAATGCTACAGAAACTAGGTTAAAAATGATATTTGCGACTGTAAACATGACATTGAATTCACATTCCCAAGAAAAAGACTTTGCTTTTCTCCAAAACCTGATTGACTCTGCTTTTCGGGGTCCTTAACACACGAATTCCACATGAGTTTGTCCAGATAGATCTGGATATAACCAGAAATATCCGGTTCTGTGTGGCTAAATGAATATCTGCTTTTAAAAACCTGTGTGTTTGTTAGTGTTTTCTGGATAGTATCTATGAACTTTCGAGTTTTGAATGAATTTTAGCATGCTACATTTTGTTTTGTGGTTGGCAAACGCTAATTAGTTCCAAATGGAGACACAACAAGTACACATAAGTGTTTTCTGAGTTGAATGCTACAGAAACTTGGTTAAAAATGATATTTGCTACTGTAAACATGACATTAAATTCACATTCCCAAGAAAAAGACTTTGCTTTTCTCCAAAACCAGTTTCAACATCCTTTTCTGGGTCCTTTGCACACGAATTCCACACATATTTGTCCAGATAGGTCTGGATCTAACCAGAAATATCCGGTTCTGTGTGGCTAAATGAATATCAGCTTTTCAACAGCCTGTGTGTTTGTTAGTGTTTTCTGGATTGTATCTATGATCTTTAGAGTTCTGAATGAATTTTAGCATGTTACATTTTGTTTTTTTGTTGGCAAACACTAATTAGTTCCACATGGAGACACAACAAGTACACATACGTGTTTTCTGTGTAGAATGCTGCAGAAACTAGGTTAAAAATGATATTTGCGACTGTGAACATGACATTGAATTCACATTCCCAAGAAAAAGACTTTGCTTTTCTCCAAAACAAGTTTGACTCTGCTTTTCGGGGTCCTTAACACACGAATTCCACATGAGTTTGTCCAGATAGATCTGGATCTAACCAGAAATATCCAGTTCTGTGTGGCTAAAAGAATATCAGCTTTTAAACAGCCTGTGTGTTGTTAGTGTTTTCTGGATAGTGTCTATGAACTTTAGAGTTCTGAATGAATTTTAGCATGTTACATTAAGGTTTTTTGTTGGCAAACGCTAATTAGTTCCACATGGAGACACAACAAGTACACATAAGTGATTTCTGAGGAGAATGCTACAGAAACTAGGTTAAAAATGATATTTGCCACTGTAAACATGACATTGAATTCACATTCCCAAGAAAAAGACTTTGCTTTTCTCCAAAACCTGATTGACTCTGCTTTTCGGGGTCCTTAACACACGAATTCCACATGAGTTTGTCCAGATAGATCTGGATCTAACCAGAAATATCCGGTTCTGTGTGGCTAAATGAATATCTGCTTTTAAAAACCTGTGTGTTTGTTAGTGTTTTCTGGATAGTATCTATGAACTTTCGAGTTCTGAATGAATTTTAGCATGTTACATTTTGGTTTTTTGTTGGCAAACGCTAATTAGTTCCACATGGAGACACAACAAGTACACATAAGTGTTCTCTGAGTAGAATGCTACAGAAACTAGGTTAAAAATTATATTTCAAATGTAAACATGACATTGAATTCACATTCCCAAGAAAAACACTTTGCTTTTCTCCAAAACCAGTTTGACTCTGCTTTTCTGTGTCCTTTGCACACGAATTCCACATGAGTTTGTCCAGATAGATCTGGATCTAACCAGCAATATCCGGTTCTGTGTGGCTAAATGAATATCAGCTTTTAAACAGCCTGTGTGTTTCTTAGTGTTTCCCGGATAGTATCTATGAACTTTAGAGTTTTGAATGAATTTTAGCATGTTTCATTTTGGTTTTTTGTTGGCAAATGCTAATTAGTTCCACATGGAGACACAACAAGTACACATAAGTGATTTCTGAGTAGAATGCTACAGAAACTAGGTTAAAAATGATATTTGCGACTGTAAACATGACATTGAATTCACATTCCCAAGAAAAAGACTTTGCTTTTCTCCAAAACCTGTTTGACTCTGTTTTCGGTGTCCTTAACCCACGAATTCCACATGAGTTTGTCCAGATAGATCTGGATCTAAATAAAAATATCCGGTTCTGTGTGGCTAAATGAATATCAGCTTTTCAACAGCCTGTGTGTTTGTTAGTGTTTTCTGGATAGTATCTATGAACTTTAGAGTTCTGAATGAATTTTAGCATGTTACATTTTGTTTTTTTGTTGGCAAACACTAATTATTTCCACATGGAGACACAACAAGTACACATAAGTGTTCTCTGAGTAGAATGCTACAGAAACTAGGTTAAAAATGATATTTCAAAAGTAAACATGACATTGAATTCACATTCCCAAGAAAAAGACTTTGCTTTTCTCCAAAACCTGTTTGACTCTGCTTTCGGGGTCCTTAACACACTAATTCCACATTAGTTTGTCCAGATAGATCTGGATCTAACCAGAAATATCCAGTTCTGTGTGGCTAAATGAATATCAGCTTTTAAACAGCCTGTGTGTTTCTTAGTGTTTCCTGGAGAGTATCTATGACTATAGAGTTTTGAATGAATTTTAGCATGCTACATTTTGGTTTTTTGTTGGCAAACGCTAATTAGTTCCACATGGAGACATAACAAGTACACATAACTGTTTTCTGAGTAGAGTGCTACAGAAACTAGGTGAAAAATGATATTTGCTACTGTAAACATGACATTGAATTCACATTCCCAAGAAAAAGACTTTGCTTTTCTCCAAAACCAGTTTCAACATCCTTTTCTGGGTCCTTTGCACACGAATTCCACACGTTTTTGTCCAGATAGGTCTGGATCTAACAGGAAATATCCGGTTCTGTGTGGCTAAATGAATATCAGCTTTTCAACAGCCTGTGTGTTGTTAGTGTTTTCTGGATAGTGTCTATGAACTTTAGAGTTCTGAATGAATTTTAGCATGTTACATTTTGGTTTTTTGTTGGCAAACGCTAATTAGTTCCACATGGAGACACAACAAGTACACATAAGTGTTTTCTGAGTAGAATGCTACAGAAACTAGTTGAATAATGATATTTGCGACTGTAAACATGACATTGAATTCACATTCCCAAGAAAAAGACTTTGCTTTTCTCCAAAACCTGTTTGACTCTGTTTTCGGTGTCCTTAACACACGAATTCCACATGAGTTTTTCCAGATAGATCTAGATCTAAATAAAAATATCCGGTTCTGTGTGGCTAAATGAATATCAGCTTTTCAACAGCCTGTGTGTTTGTTAGTGTTTTCTGGATAGTATCTATGAACTTTACAGTTCTGAATGAATTTTAGCATGTTACATTTTGTTTTTTTGTTGGCAAACGCTAATTAGTTCCACATGGAGACACAACAAGTACACATAAGTGTTCTCTGAGTAGAATGCTACAGAAACTAGGTTAAAAATTATATTTCAAATGTAAACATGACATTGAATTCACATTCCCAAGAAAAAGACTTTGCTTTTCTCCAAAACCAGTTTGACTCTGCTTTTCGGGGTCCGTAACACACGAATTCCACATGCGTTTGTCCAGATAGATCTGGATCTAACCAGAAATATCCGGTTCTGTGTGGCTAAATGAATATCAGTTTTTAAACAGCCTGTGTGTTTCTTAGTGTTTCCCGGATAGTATCTATGAACTATAGAGTTTTGAATGAATTTTAGCATGCTACATTTTGGTTTTTTTGTTGGCAAACGCTAATTAGTTCCACATGGAGACATAACAAGTACACATAAGTGTTTTCTGAGTAGAGTGCTACAGAAACTAGGTGAAAAATGATATTTGCTACTGTAAACATGACATTGAATTCACAACCCAAGAAAAAGACTTTGCTTTTCTCCAAAACCAGTTTTAACATCCTTTTCTGGGTCCTTTGCACACGAATTCCACACGTTTTTGTCCAGATAGGTCTGGATCTAACCAGAAATATCCGGTTCTGTGTGGCTAAATGAATATCAGCTTTTCAACAGCCTGTGTGTTTCTTAGTGTTTTCTGGATAGTATCTATGGACTTTACAGTTCTGAATGAATTTTAGCATGTTACATTTTGTTTTTTTGTTGGCAAACGCTAATTAGTTCCACATGGAGACACAACAAGTACACATAAGTGATTTCTGAGAAGAATGCTACAGAAACTAGGTTAAAAATGATATTTGCGACTGTAAACATGACATTGAATTCACATTCGCAAGAAAAAGACTTTGCTTTTCTCCAAAACCTGATTGACTCTGCTTTTCGGGGTCCTTAACACACGAATTCCACATGAGTTTGTCCAGATAGATCTGGATATAACCAGAAATATCCGGTTCTGTGTGGCTAAATGAATATCTGCTTTTAAAAACCTGTGTGTTTGTTAGTGTTTTCTGGATAGTATCTATGAACTTTCGAGTTTTGAATGAATTTTAGCATGCTACATTTTGTTTTGTGGTTGGCAAACGCTAATTAGTTCCAAATGGAGACACAACAAGTACACATAAGTGTTTTCTGAGTTGAATGCTACAGAAACTTGGTTAAAAATGATATTTGCTACTGTAAACATGACATTAAATTCACATTCCCAAGAAAAAGACTTTGCTTTTCTCCAAAACCAGTTTCAACATCCTTTTCTGGGTCCTTTGCACACGAATTCCACACATATTTGTCCAGATAGGTCTGGATCTAACCAGAAATATCCGGTTCTGTGTGGCTAAATGAATATCAGCTTTTAAACAGTCTGTGTGTTTGCTAGTGTTTTCTGGATTGTATCTATGATCTTTAGAGTTCTGAATGAATTTTAGCATGTTACATTTTGTTTTTTTGTTGGCAAACACTAATTAGTTCCACATGGAGACACAACAAGTACACATACGTGTTTTCTGTGTAGAATGCTGCAGAAACTAGGTTAAAAATGATATTTGCGACTGTGAACATGACATTGAATTCACATTCCCAAGAAAAAGACTTTGCTTTTCTCCAAAACAAGTTTGACTCTGCTTTTCGGGGTCCTTAACACACGAATTCCACATGAGTTTGTCCAGATAGATCTGGATCTAACCAGAAATATCCAGTTCTGTGTGGCTAAAAGAATATCAGCTTTTAAACAGCCTGTGTGTTGTTAGTGTTTTCTGGATAGTGTCTATGAACTTTAGAGTTCTGAATGAATTTTAGCATGTTACATTAAGGTTTTTTGTTGGCAAACGCTAATTAGTTCCACATGGAGACACAACAAGTACACATAAGTGATTTCTGAGGAGAATGCTACAGAAACTAGGTTAAAAATGATATTTGCCACTGTAAACATGACATTGAATTCACATTCCCAAGAAAAAGACTTTGCTTTTCTCCAAAACCTGATTGACTCTGCTTTTCGGGGTCCTTAACACACGAATTCCACATGAGTTTGTCCAGATAGATCTGGATCTAACCAGAAATATCCGGTTCTGTGTGGCTAAATGAATATCTGCTTTTAAAAACCTGTGTGTTTGTTAGTGTTTTCTGGATAGTATCTATGAACTTTCGAGTTTTGAATGAATTTTAGCATGCTACATTTTGTTTTGTGGTTGGCAAACGCTAATTAGTTCCACATGGAGACACAACAAGTACACATAAGTGTTTTCTCAGTTGAATGCTACAGAAACTAGGTTAAAAATGATATTTGCTACTGTAAACATGACATTGAATTCACATTCGCAAGAAAAAGACTTTGCTTTTCTCCAAAACCAGTTTCAACATCCTTTTCTGGGTCCTTTGCACACGAATTCCACACATATTTGTCCAGATAGGTCTGGATCTAACAGGAAATATCCGGTTCTGTGTGGCTAAATGAATATCAGCTTTTCAACAGCCTGTGTGTTTCTTAGTGTTTTCTGGATAGTATCTATGAACTTTAGAGTTCTGAATGAATTTTAGCATGTTACATTTTGTTTTTTTGTTGGCAAACGCTAATTAGTTCCACATGGAGACACAACAAGTACACATACGTGTTTTCTGTGTGGAATGCTACAGAAACTAGGTTAAAAATGATATTTGCGACTGTAAACATGACATTGAATTCACATTCCCAAGAAAAAGACTTTGCTTTTCTCCAAAACAAGTTTGACTCTTCTTTTCGGGGTCCTTAACACACGAATTCCACATGAGTTTGTCCAGATAGATCTGGATCTAACCAGAAATATCCAGTTCTGTGTGGCTAAAAGAATATCAGCTTTTAAACAGCCTGTGTGTTGTTAGTGTTTTCTGGATAGTGTCTATGAACTTTAGAGTTCTGAATGAATTTTAGCATGTTACATTAAGGTTTTTTGTTGGCAAACGCTAATTAGTTCCACATGGAGACATAACAAGTACACATAAGTGTTTTCTGAGTAGAGTGCTACAGAAACTAGGTGAAAAATGATATTTGCTACTGTAAACATGACATTGAATTCACAACCCAAGAAAAAGACTTTGCTTTTCTCCAAAACCAGTTTTAACATCCTTTTCTGGGTCCTTTGCACACGAATTCCACACGTTTTTGTCCAGATAGGTCTGGATCTAACCAGAAATATCCGGTTCTGTGTGGCTAAATGAATATCAGCTTTTCAACAGCCTGTGTGTTTCTTAGTGTTTTCTGGATAGTATCTATGGACTTTACAGTTCTGAATGAATTTTAGCATGTTACATTTTGTTTTTTTGTTGGCAAACGCTAATTAGTTCCACATGGAGACACAACAAGTACACATAAGTGATTTCTGAGAAGAATGCTACAGAAACTAGGTTAAAAATGATATTTGCGACTGTAAACATGACATTGAATTCACATTCGCAAGAAAAAGACTTTGCTTTTCTCCAAAACCTGATTGACTCTGCTTTTCGGGATCCTTAACACACGAATTCCACATGAGTTTGTCCAGATAGATCTGGATATAACCAGAAATATCCGGTTCTGTGTGGCTAAATGAATATCTGCTTTTAAAAACCTGTGTGTTTGTTAGTGTTTTCTGGATAGTATCTATGAACTTTCGAGTTTTGAATGAATTTTAGCATGCTACATTTTGTTTTGTGGTTGGCAAACGCTAATTAGTTCCAAATGGAGACACAACAAGTACACATAAGTGTTTTCTGAGTTGAATGCTACAGAAACTTGGTTAAAAATGATATTTGCTACTGTAAACATGACATTAAATTCACATTCCCAAGAAAAAGACTTTGCTTTTCTCCAAAACAAGTTTGACTCTTCTTTTCGGGGTCCTTAACACACGAATTCCACATGAGTTTGTCCAGATAGATCTGGATCTAACCAGAAATATCCAGTTCTGTGTGGCTAAAAGAATATCAGCTTTTAAACAGCCTGTGTGTTGTTAGTGTTTTCTGGATAGTGTCTATGAACTTTAGAGTTCTGAATGAATTTTAGCATGTTACATTAAGGTTTTTTGTTGGCAAACGCTAATTAGTTCCACATGGAGACATAACAAGTACACATAAGTGTTTTCTGAGTAGAGTGCTACAGAAACTAGGTGAAAAATGATATTTGCTACTGTAAACATGACATTGAATTCACAACCCAAGAAAAAGACTTTGCTTTTCTCCAAAACCAGTTTTAACATCCTTTTCTGGGTCCTTTGCACACGAATTCCACACGTTTTTGTCCAGATAGGTCTGGATCTAACCAGAAATATCCGGTTCTGTGTGGCTAAATGAATATCAGCTTTTCAACAGCCTGTGTGTTTCTTAGTGTTTTCTGGATAGTATCTATGGACTTTACAGTTCTGAATGAATTTTAGCATGTTACATTTTGTTTTTTTGTTGGCAAACGCTAATTAGTTCCACATGGAGACACAACAAGTACACATAAGTGATTTCTGAGAAGAATGCTACAGAAACTAGGTTAAAAATGATATTTGCGACTGTAAACATGACATTGAATTCACATTCGCAAGAAAAAGACTTTGCTTTTCTCCAAAACCTGATTGACTCTGCTTTTCGGGATCCTTAACACACGAATTCCACATGAGTTTGTCCAGATAGATCTGGATATAACCAGAAATATCCGGTTCTGTGTGGCTAAATGAATATCTGCTTTTAAAAACCTGTGTGTTTGTTAGTGTTTTCTGGATAGTATCTATGAACTTTCGAGTTTTGAATGAATTTTAGCATGCTACATTTTGTTTTGTGGTTGGCAAACGCTAATTAGTTCCAAATGGAGACACAACAAGTACACATAAGTGTTTTCTGAGTTGAATGCTACAGAAACTTGGTTAAAAATGATATTTGCTACTGTAAACATGACATTAAATTCACATTCCCAAGAAAAAGACTTTGCTTTTCTCCAAAACCAGTTTCAACATCCTTTTCTGGGTCCTTTGCACACGAATTCCACACATATTTGTCCAGATAGGTCTGGATCTAACCAGAAATATCCGGTTCTGTGTGGCTAAATGAATATCAGCTTTTCAACAGCCTGTGTGTTTGCTAGTGTTTTCTGGATTGTATCTATGATCTTTAGAGTTCTGAATGAATTTTAGCATGTTACATTTTGTTTTTTTGTTGGCAAACACTAATTAGTTCCACATGGAGACACAACAAGTACACATACGTGTTTTCTGTGTAGAATGCTGCAGAAACTAGGTTAAAAATGATATTTGCGACTGTGAACATGACATTGAATTCACATTCCCAAGAAAAAGACTTTGCTTTTCTCCAAAACAAGTTTGACTCTGCTTTTCGGGGTCCTTAACACACGAATTCCACATGAGTTTGTCCAGATAGATCTGGATCTAACCAGAAATATCCAGTTCTGTGTGGCTAAAAGAATATCAGCTTTTAAACAGCCTGTGTGTTGTTAGTGTTTTCTGGATAGTGTCTATGAACTTTAGAGTTCTGAATGAATTTTAGCATGTTACATTAAGGTTTTTTGTTGGCAAACGCTAATTAGTTCCACATGGAGACACAACAAGTACACATAAGTGATTTCTGAGGAGAATGCTACAGAAACTAGGTTAAAAATGATATTTGCCACTGTAAACATGACATTGAATTCACATTCCCAAGAAAAAGACTTTGCTTTTCTCCAAAACCTGATTGACTCTGCTTTTCGGGGTCCTTAACACACGAATTCCACATGAGTTTGTCCAGATAGATCTGGATCTAACCAGAAATATCCGGTTCTGTGTGGCTAAATGAATATCTGCTTTTAAAAACCTGTGTGTTTGTTAGTGTTTTCTGGATAGTATCTATGAACTTTCGAGTTTTGAATGAATTTTAGCATGCTACATTTTGTTTTGTGGTTGGCAAACGCTAATTAGTTCCACATGGAGACACAACAAGTACACATAAGTGTTTTCTCAGTTGAATGCTACAGAAACTAGGTTAAAAATGATATTTGCTACTGTAAACATGACATTAAATTCACATTCCCAAGAAAAAGACTTTGCTTTTCTCCAAAACCAGTTTCAACATCCTTTTCTGGGTCCTTTGCACACGAATTCCACACATATTTGTCCAGATAGGTCTGGATCTAACCAGAAATATCCGGTTCTGTGTGGCTAAATGAATATCAGCTTTTCAACAGCCTGTGTGTTTCTTAGTGTTTTCTGGATAGTATCTATGAACTTTAGAGTTCTGAATGAATTTTAGCATGTTACATTTTGTTTTTTTGTTGGCAAACGCTAATTAGTTCCACATGGAGACACAACAAGTACACATACGTGTTTTCTGTGTGGAATGCTACAGAAACTAGGTTAAAAATGATATTTGCGACTGTAAACATGACATTGAATTCACATTCCCAAGAAAAAGACTTTGCTTTTCTCCAAAACAAGTTTGACTCTTCTTTTCGGGGTCCTTAACACACGAATTCCACATGAGTTTGTCCAGATAGATCTGGATCTAACCAGAAATATCCAGTTCTGTGTGGCTAAAAGAATATCAGCTTTTAAACAGCCTGTGTGTTGTTAGTGTTTTCTGGATAGTGTCTATGAACTTTAGAGTTCTGAATGAATTTTAGCATGTTACATTAAGGTTTTTTGTTGGCAAACGCTAATTAGTTCCACATGGAGACACAACAAGTACACATAACTGTTTTCTGAGTAGAGTGCTACAGAAACTAGGTGAAAAATGATATTTGCTACTGTAAACATGACATTGAATTCACATTCCCAAGAAAAAGACTTTGCTTTTCTCCAAAACCAGTTTCAACATCCTTTTCTGGGTCCTTTGCACACGAATTCCACACGTTTTTGTCCAGATAGGTCTGGATCTAACAGGAAATATCCGGTTCTGTGTGGCTAAATGAATATCAGCTTTTCAACAGCCTGTGTGTTGTTAGTGTTTTCTGGATAGTGTCTATGAACTTTAGAGTTCTGAATGAATTTTAGCATGTTACATTTTGGTTTTTTGTTGGCAAACGCTAATTAGTTCCACATGGAGACACAACAAGTACACATAAGTGATTTCTGAGTAGAATGCTATAGAAACTAGGCTAAAAATGATATTTGCGACTGTAAACATGACATTGAATTCACATTCGCAAGAAAAAGACTTTGATTTTCTCCAAAACCTGTTTGACTCTGTTTTCGGTGTCCTTAACACACGAATTCCACATGAGTTTTTCCAGATAGATCTAGATCTAAATAAAAATATCCGGTTCTGTGTGGCTAAATGAATATCAGCTTTTCAACAGCCTGTGTGTTTGTTAGTGTTTTCTGGATAGTATCTATGAACTTTACAGTTCTGAATGAATTTTAGCATGTTACATTTTGTTTTTTTGTTGGCAAACGCTAATTAGTTCCACATGGAGACACAACAAGTACACATAAGTGTTCTCTGAGTAGAATGCTACAGAAACTAGGTTAAAAATTATATTTCAAATGTAAACATGACATTGAATTCACATTCCCAAGAAAAAGACTTTGCTTTTCTCCAAAACCAGTTTTAACATCATTTCTGGGTCCTTTGCACACGAATTCCACACGTTTTTGTCCAGATAGGTCTGGATCTAACCAGAAATATCCGGTTCTGTGTGGCTAAATGAATATCAGCTTTTCAACAGCCTGTGTGTTTCTTAGTGTTTTCTGGATAGTATCTATGGACTTTACAGTTCTGAATGAATTTTAGCATGTTACATTTTGTTTTTTTGTTGGCAAACGCTAATTAGTTCCACATGGAGACACAACAAGTACACATAAGTGATTTCTGAGAAGAATGCTACAGAAACTAGGTTAAAAATGATATTTGCGACTGTAAACATGACATTGAATTCACATTCGCAAGAAAAAGACTTTGCTTTTCTCCAAAACCTGATTGACTCTGCTTTTCGGGGTCCTTAACACACGAATTCCACATGAGTTTGTCCAGATAGATCTGGATATAACCAGAAATATCCGGTTCTGTGTGGCTAAATGAATATCTGCTTTTAAAAACCTGTGTGTTTGTTAGTGTTTTCTGGATAGTATCTATGAACTTTCGAGTTTTGAATGAATTTTAGCATGCTACATTTTGTTTTGTGGTTGGCAAACGCTAATTAGTTCCAAATGGAGACACAACAAGTACACATAAGTGTTTTCTGAGTTGAATGCTACAGAAACTTGGTTAAAAATGATATTTGCTACTGTAAACATGACATTAAATTCACATTCCCAAGAAAAAGACTTTGCTTTTCTCCAAAACCAGTTTCAACATCCTTTTCTGGGTCCTTTGCACACGAATTCCACACATATTTGTCCAGATAGGTCTGGATCTAACCAGAAATATCCGGTTCTGTGTGGCTAAATGAATATCAGCTTTTCAACAGCCTGTGTGTTTGTTAGTGTTTTCTGGATTGTATCTATGATCTTTAGAGTTCTGAATGAATTTTAGCATGTTACATTTTGTTTTTTTGTTGGCAAACACTAATTAGTTCCACATGGAGACACAACAAGTACACATACGTGTTTTCTGTGTAGAATGCTGCAGAAACTAGGTTAAAAATGATATTTGCGACTGTGAACATGACATTGAATTCACATTCCCAAGAAAAAGACTTTGCTTTTCTCCAAAACAAGTTTGACTCTGCTTTTCGGGGTCCTTAACACACGAATTCCACATGAGTTTGTCCAGATAGATCTGGATATAACCAGAAATATCCAGTTCTGTGTGGCTAAAAGAATATCAGCTTTTAAACAGCCTGTGTGTTGTTAGTGTTTTCTGGATAGTGTCTATGAACTTTAGAGTTCTGAATGAATTTTAGCATGTTACATTAAGGTTTTTTGTTGGCAAACGCTAATTAGTTCCACATGGAGACACAACAAGTACACATAAGTGATTTCTGAGGAGAATGCTACAGAAACTAGGTTAAAAATGATATTTGCCACTGTAAACATGACATTGAATTCACATTCCCAAGAAAAAGACTTTGCTTTTCTCCAAAACCTGATTGACTCTGCTTTTCGGGGTCCTTAACACACGAATTCCACATGAGTTTGTCCAGATAGATCTGGATCTAACCAGAAATATCCGGTTCTGTGTGGCTAAATGAATATCAGCTTTTAAACAGCCTGTGTGTTTCTTAGTGTTTTCTGGATAGTATCTATGAACTTTAGAGTTTTGAATGAATTTTAGCATGCTACATTTTTTTTTTTGTTGGCAAACGCTAATTAGTTCCACATGGAGACACAACAAGTACACATAAGTGTTTTCTGAGTAGAGTGCTAGAGAAACTAGGTGAAAAATGATATTTGCTACTGTAAACATGACATTAAATTCACATTCCCAAGAAAAAGACTTTGCTTTTCTCCAAAACCAGTTTCAACATCCTTTTCTGGGTCCTTTGCACACGAATTCCACACATTTTTTTCCAGATAGGTCTGGATCTAACAGGAAATATCCGGTTCTGTGTGGCTAAATGAATATCAGCTTTCAACAGCCTGTGTGTTTGTTAGTGTTTTCTTGATAGTATCTATAAACTTTAGAGTTTTGAATGAATTTTAGCATGTTACATTTTGTTTTTTTGTTGGCAAACGCTAATTAGTTCCACATGGAGACACAACAAGTACACATACGTGTTTTCTGTGTAGAATGCTATAGAAACTAGGTTAGAAATGATATTTGCGACTGTAAACATGACATTGAATTCACATTCCCTAGAAAACGACTTTGCTTTTCCCCAAAACCAGTTTCAACATCCTTTTCTGGGTCCTTAGCACACGAAGTCCACACGTTTTTGTCCAGATAGGTCTGGATCTAACCAGAAATATCCGGTTCTGTGTGGCTAAATGAATATCAGCTTTTCAACAGCCTGTGTGTTTCTTAGTGTTTTCTGGATAGTATCTATGAACTTTAGAGTTCTGAATGAATTTTAGCATGTTACATTTTGGTTTTTTGTTGGCAAACGCTAATTAGTTCCACATGGAGACACAACAAGTACACATAAGTGATTTCTGAGTAGAATGCTACAGAAACTAGGTTAAAAATGAAATTTGCGACTTAAACATGACATTGAATTCACAGTCCCAAGAAAAAGACTTTACGTTTCTCCAAAACCTGTTTTACACTGCTTTTCGGTGTCCTTAACAAACGAATTCCACATGAGTTTGTCCAGATAGATATGGATCTAACCAGGAATATCCGGTTCTGTGTGGCTAAATGAATATCAGCTTTTAAAAAGCCTGTGTGTTTGTTAGTGTTTTCTGGATAGTATCTATGAACTTTAGAGTTCTGAATGAATTTTAGCATGTTACATTTTGTTTTTTTGTTGGCAAAATCTAATTAGTTCCACATGGAGACACAACAAGTACACATAAGTGATTTCTGAGTAGAATGCTACAGAAACTAGGTTAAAAATGAAATTTGCGACTTAAACATGACATTGAATTCACAGTCCCAAGAAAAAGACTTTACGTTTCTCCAAAACCTGTTTTACACTGCTTTTCGGGGTCCTTAACAAACGAATTCCACATGAGTTTGTCCAGATAGATCTGGATATAACCAGCAATATCCGGTTCTGTGTGGCTAAATGAATATCAGCTTTTAAACAGCCTGTGTGTTGTTACTGTTTTCAGGATAGTGTCTATGAACTTTAGAGTTCTGAATGAATTTTAGCATGTTACATTTTGTTTTTTTGTTGGCAAACGCTAATTAGTTCCACATGGAGACACAACAAGTACACATAAGTGATTTCTGAGTAGAATGCTACAGAAACTAGGTTAAAAATGATATTTCAAATGTAAACATGACATTGAATTCACAGTCCCAAGAAAAAGACTTTGCTTTTCTCCAAAACCAGTTTGACTCTGCTTTACGGAGTCCTTACACACGAATTCCACATGAGTTTGTCCAGATAGATCTGGATCTAACCAGAAATATCCGGTTCTGTGTGGCTAAATGAATATCAGCTTTTCAACAGCCTGTGTGTTTCTTAGTGTTTTCTGGATAGTATCTATGAACTTTAGAGTTCTGAATGAATTTTAGCATGTTACATTTTGTTTTTTTGTTGGCAAACGCTAATTAGTTCCACATGGAGACACAACATGTACACATAAGTGATTTCTGAGTAGAATGCTACAGAAACTAGGTTAAAAATGATATTTGCGACTGTGAACATGACATTGAATTCACAGTCCCAAGAAAAAGACTTTGCTTTTCTCCAAAACCTGTTTGACTCTGCTTTTCGGGGTCCTTAACACACGAATTCCACATGAGTTTGTCCAGATAGATCTGGATCTAACCAGCAATATCCGGTTCTGTGTGGCTAAATGAATATCAGCTTTTCAACAGCCTGTGTGTTTGTTATTGTTTTCTGGATAGTATCTATGAACTTTAGAGTTCTGAATGAATTTTACCATGTTACATTTTGTTTTTTTGTTGGCAAACGCTAATTAGTTCCACATGGAGACACAACAAGTACACATAAGTGATTTCTGAGTAGAATGCTACAGAAACTAGGTTAAAAATGATATTTGCGACTGTAAACATGACATTGAATTCACATTCCCAAGAAAAAGACTTTGCTTTTCTCCAAAACCTGTTTGACTCTGCTTTTCGGGGTCCTTAACACAGGAATTCCACAGGAGTGTGTCCCGATAGATATGGATTTAACCAGAAATATCCGGTTCTGTGTGGCTAAATGAATATCAGCTTTTAAAATCCTGTGTGTTTGTTAGTGTTTTCTGGATAGTATCTATGAACTTAGAGTTTTGAATGAATTTTATCATGCTACATTTTGTGTTTTTGTTGGCAAATGCTAATTAGTTCCACATGGATACACAACAAGTACACATAAGATTTTTCTGATTAGAATGCTACAGAAACTAGGTTAAAAATGATATTTGCGAATGTAATCATGACATTGAATTCACATTCCCTAGAAAACGACTTTGCTTTTCTCCAAAACCAGTTTCAACATCCTTTTCTGGGTCCTTAGCACACGAAGTCCACACGTTTTTGTCCAATAGGTCTGGATCTAACCAGAAATATCCGGTTCTGTGTGGCTAAATGAATATCAGCTTTTCAACAGCCTGTGTGTTTCTTAGTGTTTTCTGGATAGTATTATAAACTTTAGAGTTCTGAATGAATTTTAGCATGTTACATGTTGTTTTTTCTTTGGCAAACTCTAATTAGTTCCACAAGGAGACACAACAAGTACACATAAATGATTTCTGAGTAGAATGCTACAGAAACTAGGTTAAAAATGAAATTTGCGACTTAAACATGACATTGAATTCACAGTCGCAAGAAAAAGACTTTACGTTTCTCCAAAACCTGTTTTACACTGCTTTTCGGGGTCCTTAACAAACGAATTCCACATGAGTTTGTCCAGATAGGTCTGGATCTGACCAGCAATATCCGGTTCTGTGTGGCTAAATGAATATCAGCTTTTAAACAGCCTGTGTGTTGTTAGTGTTTTCTGGATAGTGTCTATGAACTTTAGAGTTCTGAATGAATTTTAGCATGTTACATTTTGTTTTTTTGTTGGCAAACGCTAATTAGTTCCACATGGTGACACAACATGTACACATAAGTGATTTCTGAGTAGAATGCTACAGAAACTAGGTTAAAAATGATATTTGCAAATGTAAACATGACATTGAATTCACATTCCCAAGAAAATACTTTGCTTTTCTCCAAAACCAGTTTGACTCTGCTTTTCGGAGTCCTTAACACACGAATTCCACATGAGTTTGTCCAGATAGATCTGGATCTAACCAGAAATATCCGGTTCTGTGTGGCTAAATGAATATCAGCTTTTCAACAGCCTGTGTGTTTGTTAGTGTTTTCTGGATAGTATCTATGAACTTTAGAGTTCTGAATGAATTTTACCATGTTACATTTTGTTTTTTTGTTGGCAAACGCTAATTAGTTCCACATGGAGACACAACAAGTACACATAAGTGATTTCTGAGTAGAATGCTACAGAAACTAGGTTAAAAATGATATTTGCGACTGTAAACATGACTTTGAATTCACATTCCCTAGAAAACGACTTTGCTTTTCTCCAAAACCAGTTTCAACATCCTTTTCTGGGTCCTTTGCACACGAATTCCACATGTTTTTGTCCAGATAGGTCTGGATCTAACCAGAAACATTGGGTTCTGTGTGGCTAAATGAATATCAGCTTTTAAAAAGCCTGTGTGTTTGTTAGTGTTTTCTGGATAGTATCTATGAACTTTAGAGTTCTGAATGAATTTTAGCATGTTACATTTTGTTTTTTTGTTGGCAAACGCTAATTAGTTCCACATGGAGACACAACAAGTACACATAAGTGATTTCTGAGAAGAATGCTACAGAAACTAGGTTAAAAATGATATTTGCGACTGTAAACATGACATTGAATTCACATTCCCAAGAAAAAGACTTTGCTTTTCTCCAAAACCTGATTGACTCTGCTTTTCGGGGTCCTTAACACACGAATTCCACATGAGTTTGTCCAGATAGATCTGGATCTAACCAGCAATATCCGGTTCTGTGTGGCTAAATGAATATCAGCTTTTAAAAACCTGTGTGTTTGTTAGTGTTTTCTGGATCGTATCTATGAACTTTCGAGTTTTGAATGAATTTTAGCACGTTACATTTTGTTTTTTTGTTGGCAAACACTAATTAGTTCCACATGGAGACACAACAAGTACACATAAGTGATTTCTGAGTAGAATGCTACAGAAACTAGGTTAAAAATGATATTTGCGACTGTAAACATGACATTGAATTCACATTCCCTAGAAAACGACTTTGCTTTTCCCCAAAACCAGTTTGACTCTGCTTTTCGGGGTCCTTAACACATTAATTCCACATGAGTTTGTCCAGATAGATCTGGATCTAACCAGCAATATCCGGTTCTGTGTGGCTAAATGAATATCAGGTTTTCAACAGCCTGTGTTTTTCTTAGTGTTTTCTGGATAGTATCTATGAACTTTAGAGTTCTGAAAGAATTTTAGCATGTTACATTTTGTTTTTTCGTTGGCAAACGCTAATTAGTTCCACATGGAGACACAACAAGTACACATAAGTGATTTCTGAGTAGAATGCTACAGAAACTAGGTTAAAAATGAAATTTGTGACTTAAACATGACATTGAATTCACAGTCCCAAGAAAAAGACTTTACGTTTCTCCAAAACCTGTTTTAAACTGCTTTTCGGGGTCCTTAATAAACGAATTCCACATGAGTTTGTCCAGATAGATCTGGATCTAACCAGCAATATCCGGTTCTGTGTGGCTAAATGAATATCAGCTTTCCAACAGCCTGTGTGTTGTTAGTGTTTTCTGGATAGTGTCTATGAACTTTAGAGTTCTGAATGAATTTTAGCATGTTACATTTTGTTTTTTTGTTGGCAAACGCTAATTAGTTCCACATGGAGACACAACAAGTACACATAAGTGATTTCTGAGTAGAATGCTACAGAAACTAGGTTAAAAATGATATTTGCGACTGTAAACATGACATTGAATTCACATTCCCAAATAAAAGAATTTACTTTTCTCCAAAACCAGTTTCAACATTCTTTTCTGGGTCCTTTGCACACGAATTCCACATGTTTTTGTCCAGATAGGTCTGGATCTATCCAGAAATATCCGGTTCTGTGTGGTTAAATGAATATCAGCTTTTAAACAGCCTGTGTGTTTGTCAGTGTTTTCTGGATAGTATCTATGAACTTTACAGTTCTGAATGAATTTTAGCAAGTTACAGTTTGTTTTTTTGTTGGCAAACGCTAATTAGTTCCACATGGAGACACAACAAGTACACATAAGTGATTTTTGAGTAGAATGCTACAGAAACTAGGTTAAAAATGATATTTGCGACTGTAAACATGACATTGAATTCACATTCCCAAGAAAAAGACTTTGCTTTTCTCCAAAACCTGTTTGACTCTGCTTTTCGGGGTCCTTAACACACGAATTCCACATGAGTGTGTCCCGATAGATATGGATTTAACCAGAAATATCCGGTTCAGTGTGGCTAAATGAATATCAGCTTTTAAAAAGCCTGTGTGTTTGTTAGTGTTTTCTGGATAGTATCTATGAACTTTCGAGTTTTGAATGAATTTTAGCATGTTACATTTTGTTTTTTTGTTGGCAAACACTAATTAGTTCCACATGGAGACACAACAAGTACACATAAGTGATTTCTGAGTAGAATGCTACAGAAACTAGGTTAAAAATGATATTTGCGACTGTAAACATGACATTGAATTCACATTCCCTAGAAAACGACTTTGCTTTTCCCCAAAACCAGTTTGACTCTGCTTTTCGGGGTCCTTAACACATTAATTCCACATGAGTTTGTCCAGATAGATCTGGATCTAACCAGCAATATCCGGTTCTGTGTGGCTAAATGAATATCAGGTTTTCAACAGCCTGTGTTTTTCTTAGTGTTTTCTGGATAGTATCTATGAACTTTAGAGTTCTGAAAGAATTTTAGCATGTTACATTTTGTTTTTTCGTTGGCAAACGCTAATTAGTTCCACATGGAGACACAACAAGTACACATAAGTGATTTCTGAGTAGAATGCTACAGAAACTAGGTTAAAAATGAAATTTGTGACTTAAACATGACATTGAATTCACAGTCCCAAGAAAAAGACTTTACGTTTCTCCAAAACCTGTTTTAAACTGCTTTTCGGGGTCCTTAATAAACGAATTCCACATGAGTTTGTCCAGATAGATCTGGATCTAACCAGCAATATCCGGTTCTGTGTGGCTAAATGAATATCAGCTTTCCAACAGCCTGTGTGTTGTTAGTGTTTTCTGGATAGTGTCTATGAACTTTAGAGTTCTGAATGAATTTTAGCATGTTACATTTTGTTTTTTTGTTGGCAAACGCTAATTAGTTCCACATGGAGACACAACAAGTACACATAAGTGATTTCTGAGTAGAATGCTACAGAAACTAGGTTAAAAAGGATATTTGCGACTGTAAACATGACATTGAATTCACATTCCCAAATAAAAGAATTTACTTTTCTCCAAAACCAGTTTCAACATTCTTTTCTGGGTCCTTTGCACACGAATTCCACATGTTTTTGTCCAGATAGGTCTGGATCTATCCAGAAATATCCGGTTCTGTGTGGTTAAATGAATATCAGCTTTTAAACAGCCTGTGTGTTTGTCAGTGTTTTCTGGATAGTATCTATGAACTTTACAGTTCTGAATGAATTTTAGCAAGTTACAGTTTGTTTTTTTGTTGGCAAACGCTAATTAGTTCCACATGGAGACACAACAAGTACACATAAGTGATTTTTGAGTAGAATGCTACAGAAACTAGGTTAAAAATGATATTTGCGACTGTAAACATGACATTGAATTCACATTCCCAAGAAAAAGACTTTGCTTTTCTCCAAAACCTGTTTGACTCTGCTTTTCGGGGTCCTTAACACACGAATTCCACATGAGTGTGTCCCGATAGATATGGATTTAACCAGAAATATCCGGTTCTGTGTGGCTAAATGAATATCAGCTTTTAAAAAGCCTGTGTGTTTGTTAGTGTTTTCTGGATAGTATCTATGAACTTTAGAGTTTTGAATGAATTTTAGCATGTTACATTTTGTTTTTTTGTTGGCAAACGCTAATTAGTTCCACATGGAGACACAACAAGTACACATAAGATTTTTCTGATTAGAATGCTACAGAAACTAGGTTAAAAATGATATTTGCGACTGTAAACATGACATTGAATTCACATTCCCTAGAAAACGACTTTGCTTTTCCCCAAAACCAGTTTCAACATCCTTTTCTGGGTCCTTAGCACACGAAGTCCACACGTTTTTGTCCAGATAGGTCTGGATCTAACCAGAAATATCCGGTTCTGTGTGGCTAAATGAATATCAGCTTTTCAACAGCCTGTGTGTTTCTTAGTGTTTTCTGGATAGTATCTATGAACTTTAGAGTTCTGAATGAATTTTACCATGTTACATTTTGTTTTTTTGTTGGCAAACGCTAATTAGTTCCACATGGAGACACAACAAGTACACATAAGTGATTTCTGAGTAGAATGCTACAGAAACTAGGTTAAAAATGATATTTGCGACTGTAAACATGACATTGAATTCACATTCCCAAGAAAATGACATTGCTTTTCTCCAAAACCTGTTTGACTCTGCTTTTCGGGGTCCTTAACATACGAATTACACATGAGTTTGTCCAGATAGATATGGATCTAACCAGGAATATCCGGTTCTGTGTGGCTAAATGAATATCAGCTTTTAAAAAGCCTGTGTGTTTGTTAGTGTTTTCTGGATAGTATCTATGAACTTTAGAGTTCTGAATGAATTTTAGCATGTTACATTTTGTTTTTTCGTTGGCAAAATCTAATTAGTTCCACATGGAGACACAACAAGTACACATAAGTGATTTCTGAGTAGAATGCTACAGAAACTAGGTTAAAAATGAAATTTGCGACTTAAACATGACATTGAATTCACAGTCCCAAGAAAAAGACTTTACGTTTCTCCAAAACCTGTTTTACACTGCTTTTCGGGGTCCTTAACAAACGAATTCCACATGAGTTTGTCCAGATAGATCTGGATATAACCAGCAATATCCGGTTCTGTGTGGCTAAATGAATATCAGCTTTTAAACAGCCTGTGTGTTGTTAGTGTTTTCAGGATAGTGTCTATGAACTTTAGAGTTCTGAATGAATTTTAGCATGTTACATTTTGTTTTTTTGTTGGCAAACGCTAATTAGTTCCACATGGAGACACAACAAGTACACATAAGTGATTTCTGAGTAGAATGCTACAGAAACTAGGTTAAAAATGATATTTGCAAATGTAAACATGACATTGAATTCACAGTCCCAAGAAAAAGACTTTGCTTTTCTCCAAAACCAGTTTGACTCTGCTTTACGGAGTCCTTAACACACGAATTCCACATGAGTTTGTCCAGATAGATCTGGATCTAACCAGAAATATCCGGTTCTGTGTGGCTAAATGAATATCAGCTTTTCAACAGCCTGTGTGTTTCTTAGTGTTTTCTGGATAGTATCTATGAACTTTAGAGTTCTGAATGAATTTTAGCATGTTACATTTTGTTTTTTTGTTGGCAAACGCTAATTAGTTCCACATGGAGACACAACATGTACACATAAGTGATTTCTGAGTAGAATGCTACAGAAACTAGGTTAAAAATGATATTTGCGACTGTGAACATGACATTGGATTCACAGTCCCAAGAAAAAGACTTTGCTTTTCTCCAAAACCTGTTTGACTCTGCTTTTCGGGGTCCTTAACACACGAATTCCACATGAGTTTGTCCAGATAGATCTGGATCTAACCAGCAATATCCGGTTCTGTGTGGCTAAATGAATATCAGCTTTTCAACAGCCTGTGTGTTTGTTATTGTTTTCTGGATAGTATCTATGAACTTTAGAGTTCTGAATGAATTTTACCATGTTACATTTTGTTTTTTTGTTGGCAAACGCTAATTAGTTCCACATGGAGACACAACAAGTACACATAAGTGATTTCTGAGTAGAATGCTACAGAAACTAGGTTAAAAATGATATTTGCGACTGTAAACATGACATTGAATTCACATTCCCAAGAAAAAGACTTTGCTTTTCTCCAAAACCTGTTTGACTCTGCTTTTCGGGGTCCTTAACACAGGAATTCCACAGGAGTGTGTCCCGATAGATATGGATTTAACCAGAAATATCCGGTTCTGTGTGGCTAAATGAATATCAGCTTTTAAAAAGCCTGTGTGTTTGTTAGTGTTTTCTGGATAGTATCTATGAACTTAGAGTTTTGAATGAATTTTAGCATGCTACATTTTGTGTTTTTGTTGGCAAATGCTAATTAGTTCCACATGGATACACAACAAGTACACATAAGTTTTTTCTGATTAGAATGCTACAGAAACTAGGTTAAAAATGATATTTGCGAATGTAATCATGACATTGAATTCACATTCCCTAGAAAACGACTTTGCTTTTCTCCAAAACCAGTTTCAACATCCTTTTCTGGGTCCTTAGCACACGAAGTCCACACGTTTTTGTCCAATAGGTCTGGATCTAACCAGAAATATCCGGTTCTGTGTGGCTAAATGAATATCAGCTTTTCAACAGCCTGTGTGTTTCTTAGTGTTTTCTGGATAGTATTATAAACTTTAGAGTTCTGAATGAATTTTAGCATGTTACATGTTGTTTTTTCTTTGGCAAACTCTAATTAGTTCCACAAGGAGACACAACAAGTACACATAAATGATTTCTGAGTAGAATGCTACAGAAACTAGGTTAAAAATGAAATTTGCGACTTAAACATGACATTGAATTCACAGTCGCAAGAAAAAGACTTTACGTTTCTCCAAAACCTGTTTTACACTGCTTTTCGGGGTCCTTAACAAACGAATTCCACATGAGTTTGTCCAGATAGGTCTGGATCTGACCAGCAATATCCGGTTCTGTGTGGCTAAATGAATATCAGCTTTTAAACAGCCTGTGTGTTGTTAGTGTTTTCTGGATAGTGTCTATGAACTTTAGAGTTTTGAATGAATTTTAGCATGTTACATTTTGTTTTTTTGTTGGCAAACGCTAATTAGTTCCACATGGTGACACAACATGTACACATAAGTGATTTCTGAGTAGAATGCTACAGAAACTAGGTTAAAAATGATATTTGCAAATGTAAACATGACATTGAATTCACATTCCCAAGAAAATACTTTGCTTTTCTCCAAAACCAGTTTGACTCTGCTTTTCGGAGTCCTTAACACACGAATTCCACATGAGTTTGTCCAGATAGATCTGGATCTAACCAGAAATATCCGGTTCTGTGTGGCTAAATGAATATCAGCTTTTCAACAGCCTGTGTGTTTGTTAGTGTTTTCTGGATAGTATCTATGAACTTTAGAGTTCTGAATGAATTTTACCATGTTACATTTTGTTTTTTTGTTGGCAAACGCTAATTAGTTCCACATGGAGACACAACAAGTACACATAAGTGATTTCTGAGTAGAATGCTACAGAAACTAGGTTAAAAATGATATTTGCGACTGTAAACATGACTTTGAATTCACATTCCCTAGAAAACGACTTTGCTTTTCTCCAAAACCAGTTTCAACATCCTTTTCTGGGTCCTTTGCACACGAATTCCACATGTTTTTGTCCAGATAGGTCTGGATCTAACCAGAAATATTGGGTTCTGTGTGGCTAAATGAATATCAGCTTTTAAAAAGCCTGTGTGTTTGTTAGTGTTTTCTGGATAGTATCTATGAACTTTAGAGTTCTGAATGAATTTTAGCATGTTACATTTTGTTTTTTTGTTGGCAAACGCTAATTAGTTCCACATGGAGACACAACAAGTACACATAAGTGATTTCTGAGAAGAATGCTACAGAAACTAGGTTAAAAATGATATTTGCGACTGTAAACATGACATTGAATTCACATTCCCAAGAAAAAGACTTTGCTTTTCTCCAAAACCTGATTGACTCTGCTTTTCGGGGTCCTTAACACACGAATTCCACATGAGTTTGTCCAGATAGATCTGGATCTAACCAGAAATATCCGGTTCTGTGTGGCTAAATGAATATCAGCTTTTAAAAACCTGTGTGTTTGTTAGTGTTTTCTGGATAGTATCTATGAACTTTCGAGTTTTGAATGAATTTTAGCATGTTACATTTTGTTTTTTTGTTGGCAAACACTAATTAGTTCCACATGGAGACACAACAAGTACACATAAGTGATTTCTGAGTAGAATGCTACAGAAACTAGGTTAAAAATGATATTTGCGACTGTAAACATGACATTGAAATCACATTCCCTAGAAAACGACTTTGCTTTTCCCCAAAACCAGTTTGACTCTGCTTTTCGGGGTCCTTAACACATTAATTCCACATGAGTTTGTCCAGATAGATCTGGATCTAACCAGCAATATCCGGTTCTGTGTGGCTAAATGAATATCAGCTTTTAAACAGCCTGTGTTTTTCTTAGTGTTTTCTGGATAGTATCTATGAACTTTAGAGTTCTGAAAGAATTTTAGCATGTTACATTTTGTTTTTTCGTTGGCAAACGCTAATTAGTTCCACATGGAGACACAACAAGTACACATAAGTGATTTCTGAGTAGAATGCTACAGAAACTAGGTTAAAAATGAAATTTGTGACTTAAACATGACATTGAATTCACAGTCCCAAGAAAAAGACTTTACGTTTCTCCAAAACCTGTTTTAAACTGCTTTTCGGGGTCCTTAATAAACGAATTCCACATGAGTTTGTCCAGATAGATCTGGATCTAACCAGCAATATCCGGTTCTGTGTGGCTAAATGAATATCAGCTTTCCAACAGCCTGTGTGTTGTTAGTGTTTTCTGGATAGTGTCTATGAACTTTAGAGTTCTGAATGAATTTTAGCATGTTACATTTTGTTTTTTTGTTGGCAAACGCTAATTAGTTCCACATGGAGACACAACAAGTACACATAAGTGATTTCTGAGTAGAATGCTACAGAAACTAGGTTAAAAATGATATTTGCGACTGTAAACATGACATTGAATTCACATTCCCAAATAAAAGAATTTACTTTTCTCCAAAACCAGTTTCAACATTCTTTTCTGGGTCCTTTGCACACGAATTCCACATGTTTTTGTCCAGATAGGTCTGGATCTATCCAGAAATATCCGGTTCTGTGTGGTTAAATGAATATCAGCTTTTAAACAGCCTGTGTGTTTGTCAGTGTTTTCTGGATAGTATCTATGAACTTTACAGTTCTGAATGAATTTTAGCAAGTTACAGTTTGTTTTTTTGTTGGCAAACGCTAATTAGTTCCACATGGAGACACAACAAGTACACATAAGTGATTTCTGAGTAGAATGCTACAGAAACTAGGTTAAAAATGATATTTGCGACTGTAAACATGACATTGAATTCACATTCCCAAGAAAAAGACTTTGCTTTTCTCCAAAACCTGTTTGACTCTGCTTTTCGGGGTCCTTAACACACGAATTCCACATGAGTGTGTCCCGATAGATATGGATTTAACCAGAAATATCCGGTTCTGTGTGGCTAAATGAATATCAGCTTTTAAAAAGCCTGTGTGTTTGTTAGTGTTTTCTGGATAGTATCTATGAACTTTAGAGTTTTGAATGAATTTTAGCATGTTACATTTTGTTTTTTTGTTGGCAAACGCTAATTAGTTCCACATGGAGACACAACAAGTACACATAAGATTTTTCTGATTAGAATGCTACAGAAACTAGGTTAAAAATGATATTTGCGACTGTAAACATGACATTGAATTCACATTCCCTAGAAAACGACTTTGCTTTTCCCCAAAACCAGTTTCAACATCCTTTTCTGGGTCCTTAGCACACGAAGTCCACACGTTTTTGTCCAGATAGGTCTGGATCTAACCAGAAATATCCGGTTCTGTGTGGCTAAATGAATATCAGCTTTTCAACAGCCTGTGTGTTTCTTAGTGTTTTCTGGATAGTATCTATGAACTTTAGAGTTCTGAATGAATTTTAGCATGTTACATTTTGTTTTTTTGTTGGCAAACGCTAATTAGTTCCACATGGAGACACAACAAGTACACATAAGTGATTTCTGAGTAGAATGCTACAGAAACTAGGTTAAAAATGATATTTGCGAATTAAACATGACATTGAATTCACAGTCCCAAGAAAAAGACTTTACGTTTCTCCAAAACCTGTTTGACTCTGCTTTTCGGGGTTCTTATCGCACGAATTCCAGATTAGTTTGTCCAGATAGATCTGGATCTATCCAGAAATATCCGGTTCTGTGTGGCTAAATGAATATCAGGTTTTCAACAGCCTGTGTTTTTCTTAGTGTTTTCTGGATAGTATCTATGAACTTTAGAGTTTGGAATGAATTTTATCATGCTACGTTTTGTTTTTTTGTTGGCAAATGCTAATTAGTTCCACATGGATACACAACAAGTACACATAAGTTTTTTATGATTAGAATGCTACGGAAACTAGGTTAAAAATGATATTTGCGACTGTAAACATGACATTGAATTCACATTCCCTAGAAAACGACTTTGCTTTTCTCCAAAACCAGTTTCAACATCCTTTTCTGGGTCCTTAGCACACGAAGTCCACACGTTTTTGTCCAGATAGGTCTGGATCTAACCAGAAATATCCGGTTCTGTGTGGCTAAATGAATATCAGCTTTTCAACAGCCTGTGTGTTTCTTAGTGTTTTCTGGATAGTATCTATGAACTTTAGAGTTCTGAAAGAATTTTAGCATGTCACATTTTGTTTTTTCGTTGGCAAACGCTAATTAGTTCCACATGGAGACACAACAAGTACACATAAGTGATTTCTGAGTAGAATGCTACAGAAACTAGGTTAAAAATGAAATTGTGACTTAAACATGACATTGAATTCACAGTGCCAAGAAAAAGACTTTACGTTTCTCCAAAACCTGTTTTAAACTGCTTTTCGGGGTCCTTAACAAACGAATTCCACATGAGTTTGTCCAGATAGATCTGGATCTAACCAGCAATATCCGGTTCTGTGTGGCTAAATGAATATCAGCTTTTCAACAGCCTGTGTGTTGTTATTGTTTTCTGGATAGTGTCTATGAACTTTAGAGTTCTGAATGAATTTTAGCATGTTACATTTTGTTTTTTTGTTGGCAAACGCTAATTAGTTCCACATGGTGACACAACAAGTACACATAAGTGATTTCTGAGTAGAATGCTACAGAAACTAGGTTAAAAATGATATTTGCGACTGTAAACATGATATTGAATTCACATTCCCAAGAAAAAGACTTTACTTTTCTCCAAAACCAGTTTCAAAATTCTTTTCTGGGTCCTTTGCACACGAATTCCACATGTTTTTGTCTTGATAGGTCTGGATCTATCCAGAAATATCCGGTTCTGTGTGGTTAAATGAATATCAGCTTTTCAACAGCCTGTGTGTTGTTAGTGTTTTCTGGATAGTGTCTATGAACTTTAGAGTTCTGAATGAATTTTAGCATGTTACATTTTGTTTTTTTGTTGGCAAAATCTAATTAGTTCCACATGGAGACGCAACAAGTACACATAAGTGATTTCTGAGTAGAATGCTACAGAAACTAGGTTAAAAATGAAATTTGCGACTTAAACATGACATTGAATTCACAGTCCCAAGAAAAAGACTTTACGTTTCTCCAAAACCAGTTTCAACATCCTTTTCTGGGTCCTTAGCACACGAAGTCCACACGTTTTTGTCCTTTTAGGTCTGGATCTAACCAGCAATATCCGGTTCTGTGTGGCTAAATGAATATCAGCTTTTCAACAGCCTTTGTGTTTCTTAGTGTTTTCTGGATAGTATCTATGAACTTTAGAGTTCTGAATGAATTTTAGCATGTTACATTTTGTTTTTTTGTTGGCAAACGCTAATTAGTTCCACATGGAGACGCAACAAGTACACATAAGTTGTTTCTGAGTAGAATGCTACAGAAACTAGGTTAAAAATGAAATTTGAGACTTAAACATGACATTGAATTCACAGTCCCAAGAAAAAGACTTTACGTTTCTCCAAAACCTGTTTTACACTGCTTTTCGGGGTCCTTAACAAACGAATTCCACATGAGTTTGTCCAGATAGATCTGGATCTAACCAGCAATATCCGGTTCTATGTGGCTAAATGAATATCAGCTTTTAAACAGTCTGTGTGTTGTTAGTGTTTTCTGGATAGTGTCTATGAACTTTAGAGTTCTGAATGAATTTTAGCATGTTACAATTTGGTTTTTTGTTGGCAAACGCTAATTAGTTCCACATGGAGACACAACAAGTACACATAAGTGATTTCTTAGTAGAATGCTACAGAAACTAGGTTAAAAATGATATTTGCGACTTAAACATGACATTGAATTCACAGTCCCAAGAAAAAGACTTTACGTTTCTCCAAAACCTGTTTGACTCTGCTTTTCGGGGTCCTTAACACACGAATTCCACATGAGTTTGTCCAGATAGGTCTGGATCTAACCAGCAATATCCGGTTCTGTGTGGCTAAATGAATATCAGCTTTTCAACAGCCTGTGTGTTTCTTAGTGTTTTCTGGATAGTATCTATGAACTTTAGAGTTTTGAATGAATTTTAGCATGCTACGTTTTGTTTTTTTGTTGGCAAACGCTAATTAGTTCCACATGGATACACAACAAGTACACATAAGTTTTTTCTGATTAGAATGCTACAGAAACTAGGTTAAAAATGATATTTGCGACTGTAAACATGACATTGAATTCACATTCCCTAGAAAACGACTTTGCTTTTCTACAAAACCAGTTTCAACATCCTTTTCTGGGTCCTTAGCACACGAAGTCCACACGTTTTTTTCCAGATAGGTCTGGATCTAACCAGAAATATCCGGTTCTGTGTGGCTAAATGAATATCAGCTTTTCAACAGCCTGTGTGTTTCTTAGTGTTTTCTGGATAGTATCTATGAACTTTAGAGTTCTGAATGAATTTTAGCATGTTACATTTTGTTTTTTCGTTGGCAAATGCTAATTAGTTCCACATGGAGACACAACAAGTACACATAAGTGTTTTATGAGTAGAATGCTACAGAAACTAGGTTAAAAATGAAATTTGCGACTTAAACATGACATTGAATTCACAGTCCCAAGAAAAAGACTTTACGTTTCTCCAAAACCTGTTTTACACTGCTTTTCGGGGTCCTTAACAAACGAATTCCACATGAGTTTGTCCAGATAGATCTGGATCTAACCAGCAATATCCGGTTCTGTGTGGCTAAATGAATATCAGCTTTTAAACAGCCTGTGTGTTGTTAGGGTTTTCTGAATAGTGTCTATGAACTTTAGAGTTCTGAATGAATTTTAGCGTGTTACATTTTGGTTTTTTGTTGGCAAATGCTAATTAGTTCCACATGGAGACACAACAAGTACACATAAGTGATTTCTGAGTAGAATGCTACAGAAACTAGGTTAAAAATGATATTTGCGACTGTAAACATGACATTGAATTCACATTCCCAAGAAAAAGACTTTACTTTTCTCCAAAACCAGTTTCAACATTCTTTTCTGGGTCCTTTGCACACGAATTCCACATGTTTTTGTCCAGATAGGTCTGGATCTATCCAGAAATATCCGGTTCTGTGTGGTTAAATGAATATCAGCTTTTAAACAGCCTGTGTGTTTGTCAGTGTTTTCTGGATAGTATCTATGAACTTTAGAGTTCTGAATGAATTTTAGCATGTTACATTTTGTTTTTTTGTTGGCAAACGCTAATTAGTTCCACATGGAGACGCAACAAGTACACATAAGTGATTTCTGAGTAGAATGCTACAGAAACTAGGTTAAAAATGATATTTGCGACTGTAAACATGACATTGAATTCACATTCCCAAGAAAAAGACTTTGCTTTTCTCCAAAACCTGTTTGACTCTGCTTTTCGGTGTCCTTAACACACGAATTCCACATGAGTGTGTCCCGATAGATATGGATTTAACCAGAAATATCCGGTTCTGTGTGGCTAAATGAATATCAGCTTTTAAAAAGCCTGTGTGTTTGTTAGTGTTTTCTGTATATATGAACTTAAAGTTTTGAATGAATTTTAGCGTGCTACATTTTGTTTTTTTGTTGGCAAACGCTAATTAGTTCCACATGGAGACACAACAAGTACACATAAGTTTTCTCTGATTAGAATGCTACAGAAACTAGGTTAAAAATGATATTTGGACTGTAAACATGACATTGAATTCACATTCCCTAGAAAACGACTTTGCTTTTCTCCAAAACCAGTTTCAACATCCTTTTCTGGGTCCTTAGCACACGAAGTCCACACGTTTTTGTGGCAAACGCTAATTAGTTCCACATGGAGACACAACAAGTACACATAAGTGATTTCTGAGTAGAATGCTACAGAAACTAGGTTAAAAATGAAATTTGCGACTTAAACATGACATTGAATTCACAGTCCCAAGAAAAAGACTTTACGTTTCTCCAAAACCTGTTTTACACTGCTTTTCGGGGTCCTTAACAAACGAATTCCACATGAGTTTGTCGAGATAGATCTGGATCTAACCAGCAATATCCAGTTCTGTGTGGCTAAATGAATATCAGCTTTTAAACAGCCTGTGTGTTGTTATTGTTTTCTGGATAGTGTCTATGAACTTTAGAGTTCTGAATGAATTTTAGCATGTTACATTTTGGTTTTTTGTTGGCAAACGCTAATTAGTTCCACATGGAGACACAACAAGTACACAGAAGTGATTTCTGAATAGAATGCTACAGAAACTAGGTTAAAAATGATATTTGCGACTGTAAACATGACATTGAATTCACATTCCCAAGAAAAAGACTTTGCTTTTCTCCAAAACCAGTTTGACTCTGCTTTTCGGAGTCCTTAACACACGAATTCCACATGAGTTTGTCCAGATAGATCTGGATCTAACCAGAAATATCCGGTTCTGTGTGGCTAAATGAATATCAGCTTTTCAACAGCCTGTGTGTTTGTTAGTGTTTTCTGGATAGTGTCAATGAACTTTAGAGTTCTGAATGAATTTTAGCATGTTACATTTTGTTTTTTTGTTGGCAAACGCTAATTAGTTCCACATGGAGACACAACAAGTACACATAAGTGTTTTCTGAGTAGAATGCTACACAAACTAGGTTAAAAATGATATTTGCGACTGTAAACATGACATTGAATTCACATTCCCAAGAAAAAGACTTTGCTTTTCTCCAAAACCTGTTTGACTCTGCTTTTCGGGGTCCTTAACACACGAATTCCACATGAGTTTGTCCAGATAGATCTGGATCTAACCAGGAATATCCGGTTCTGTGTGGCTAAATGAATATCAGCTTTTAAAAAGCCTGTTTGTTTGTTAGTGTTTTCTGGATAGTATCTATGAACTTTAGAGTTTTGAATGAATTTTAGCATGTTACATTTTGTTTTTTTGTTGGCAAACGCTAAAGAGTTCCACATGGAGACACAACAAGTACACATAAGTGATTTCTGAGTAGAATGCTACAGAAACTAGGTTAAAAATGGTATTTGCGACTGTAAACATGACTTTGAATTCACATTCACAAGAAAAAGACTTTGCTGTTCTCCAAAACCAGTTTCAACATCCTTTTCTGGGTCCTTTGCACACGAATTCCACATGTTTTTGTCCAGATAGGTCTGGATCTAACCAGAAATATTCGGTTCTGTGTGGCTAAATGAATATCAGCTTTTAAAAAGCCTGTGTGTTTGTTAGTGTTTTCTGGATAGTATCTATGAACTTTAGAGTTCTGAATGAATTTTAGCATGTTACATTTTGTTTTTTTGTTGGCAAACGCTAATTAGTTCCACATGGAGACACAACAAGTACACATAAGTGATTTCTGAGTAGAATGCTACAGAAACTAGGTTAAAAATGATATTTGCGACTGTAAACATGATATTGAATTCACATTCCCAAGAAAAGGACTTTGCTTTTCCCAAAACCAGTTTGACTCTGCTATTCGGGGTCCTTAACACATGAATTCCACTTGAGTTTGTCGAGATAGATCTGGATCTAACCAGCAATATCCGGTTCTGTGTGGCCTAATGAATATCAGCTTTTAAACAGCCTGTGTGTTTCTTAGTGTTTCCTGGATAGTATCTATGAACTATAGAGTTTTGAATTAATTTTAGCATGTTACATTTTGTTTTTTTGTTGGCAAACGCTAATTAGTTCCACATGGAGACACAACAAGTACACATAAGTGATTTCTGAGTAGAATGCTACAGAAACTAGGTTAAAAATGATATTTGCGACTTAAACATGACATTGAATTCACAGTCCCTAGAAAAAGACTTTACGTTTCTCCAAAACCAGTTTGACTCTGCTTTTCGGGGTCCTTAACACACGAATTCCACATGAGTTTGTCCAGATAGATCTGGATCTAACCAGCAATATCCGGTTCTGTGTGGCTAAATGAATATCAGGTTTTCAACAGCCTGTGTGTTTGTTAGTGTTTTCTGGATAGTATCTATGAACTTTAGAGTTTTGAATGAATTTTAGCATGCTACATTTTGTTTTTTTGTTGGCAAACGCTAATTAGTTCCACATGGAGACACAACAAGTACACATAAGTGTTTTGTGAGTAGAATGCTACATAAACTAGGTTAAAAATGATATTTGCGACTGTAAACATGACATTGAATTCACATTCCCAAGAAAAGACTTTACTTTTCTCCAAAACCAGTTTCAACATCCTTTTCTGGGTCCTTAGCACACGAAGTCCACAGGTTTTTGTCCAGATAGGTCTGGATCTAACCATGAATATCCGGTTCTGTGTGGCTAAATGAATATCAGCTTTTAAACAGCCTGTGTGTTTGTTAGTGTTTCCTGGATAGTATCTATGAACTATACAGTTTTGAATGAATTTTAGCATGCTACATTTTGTTTTTTTGTTGGCAAACGCTAATTAGTTCCACATGGAGACACAACAAGTACACATAAGTGTTTTCTGAGTAGAATGCTACAGAAACTAGGTTAAAAATGATATTTGCGACTGTAAACATGACATTGAATTCACATTCCCAAGAAATAGACTTTGCTTTTCTCCGAAACCAGTTTGACTCTGCTTTTCGGGGTCCTTAACACATGAATTCCACATGAGTTTGTCCAGATAGATCTGGATCTAACCAGGAATATCCGGTTCTGTGTGGCTAAATGAATATCAGCTTTTCAACAGCCTGTGTTTTTGTTACTGTTTTCTGGATAGTATCTATGAACTTTAGAGTTTTGAATGAATTTTAGCATGTTACATTTTGTTTCTTTGTTGGCAAATGCTAATTAGTTCCACATGGAGACACAACAAGTACACATAAGTGTTTTCTGAGTAGAATGCTACAGAAAATAGGTTAAAAATGATATTTGCGACTGTAAACATGACACTGAATTCACATTCCTTAGAAAAAGTCTTTGCTTTTCTCCAAAACCAGTTGCAACATCCTTTTCTGGGTCCTTTGCACACGAATTCCACACGAATTTGTCCAGATAGTTCTGGATCTAACCAGAAATATCCGGTTCTGTGTGGCTAAATGAATATCAGCTTTTCAACAGCCTGTGTGTTTCTTAGTGTTTTCTGGATAGTATCTATGAACTTTAGAGTTCTGAATGAATTTTAGCATGCTACATTTTGTTTTTTCGTTGGCAAACGCTAATTAGTTCCACATGGAGACACAACAAGTACACATAAGTGATTTCTGAGTAGAATGCTACAGAAACTAGGTTAAAAATGATATTTGCGACTGTAAACATGACATTGAATTCACATTCCCAAGAAAAAGACTTTGCTTTTCTCGAAAACCAGTTTGACTCTGCTTTTCGGGGTCCTTAACACACGAATTCCACATGAGTTTGTCCAGATAGATCTGGATCTATCCAGAAATATCCGGTTCTATGTGGCTAAATGAATATCAGCTTTTAAACAGCCTGTGTGTTTGTTAGTGTTTTCTGGATAGTATCTATGAACTTTAGAGTTCTGAATGAATTTTAGCATGCTACATTTTGTTTTTTTGTTGTCAAACGCTATTTAGTTCCACATGGAGACACAACAAGTACACATAAGTGTTTTCTGAGTAGAATGCTACACAAACTAGGTTAAAAATGATATTTGAAAATGTAAACATGACATTGAATTCACATTCCCAAGAAAAAGACTTTGCTTTTCTCCAAAACCAGTTTCAACATCCTTCTCTGAGTCCTTTACACACGAATTGCACACGTTTTTTTCCAGATAGGTCTGGATCTAACCAGAAATATCCGGTTCTGTGTGGCTAAATGAATATCAGCTTTTAAACAGCCTGTGTGTTTGTTAGTGTTTTCTGGATAGTATCTATGAACTTTAGAGTTTGAATGAATTTTAGCATGTTACATTTTGTTTTTTTGTTGGCAAACGCTAATTAGTTCCACATGGAGATACAACAAGTACACATGAGTGATTTCTGAGTAGAATGCTACAGAAACTAGGTTAAAAATGATATTTGCGACTGTAAACATGACATTGAATTCACATTCCCAAGAAAAAGACTTTGCTTTACTCTAAAACCAGTTTGACTCTGCTTTTCGGGGTCCTTAACACACGAATTCCACATGAGTTTGTCCAGATAGATCTTGATCTAACCATCAATATCCGGTTCTGTGTGGCTAAATGAATATCAGCTTTTCAACAGCCTGTGTGTTTGTTAGTGTTTTCTGGATAGTATCTATGAACTTTACAGTTCTGAATGAATTTTAGCATGTTACATTTTATTTCTTTGTTGGCAAACGCTAATTAGTTCCACATGGAGACACAACAAGTACACATAAGTGATTTCTGAGTAGAATGCTACAGAAACTAGTTTGAAAATGATATTTGCAACTGTAAACATGACATTGAATTCACATTCCCAAGAAAAAGACTATGCTTTTCTCCAAAACCAGTTTCACTCTGCTTTTCTGGGTCTTTAACACACACGAATTCCACATGAGTTTGTCCAGATAGATCTGGATCTATCCAGAAATATCCGGTTCTGTGTGGCTAAATGAATATCAGCGTTTAAACAGCCTGTGTGTTTGTTAGTGTTTTCTGGATAGTATCTATGTACTTTAGAGTTTTGAATGAATTTTAGCATGCTACATTTTGTTTTTTTGTTGGCAAACGCTAAAGAGTTCCACATGGAGAAACAACAAGTACACATAACTGATTTCTGAGTAGAATGCTACAGAAACTAGGTTAAAAATGATATTTGCGACTGTAAACATGACATTGAATTCACATTCCCAAGAAAAAGACTTTGCTTTTCTCCAAAACCAGTTTCAACATCCTTTTCTGGGTCCTTTGCACACGAATTCAACACGTTTTTGTCCAGATAGGTCTGGATCTAACCAGAAATATCCGGTTCTGTGTGGCTAAATGAATATCAGCTTTTCAACAGCCTGTGTGTTTCTTAGTGTTTCCTGGATAGTATCTATGAACTTTACAGTTCTGAATGAATTTTAGCATGTTACATTTTGTTTTTTTGTTGGCAAACGCTAATTAGTTCCACATGGAGACAAAACAAGTACACATAAGTGTTTTCTGAGTAGAATGCTACAGAAAATAGGTTAAAAATGATATTTGCGACTGTAAACATGACATTGAATTCACATTCCTTAGAAAAAGACTTTGCTTTTCTCCAAAACCAGTTGCAACATCCTTTTCTGGGTCCTTTGCACACGAATTCCACACGAATTTGTCCAGATAGTTCTGGATCTAACCAGAAATATCCGGTTCTGTGTGGCTAAATGAATATCAGCTTTTCAACAGCCTGTGTGTTTCTTAGTGTTTTCTGGATAGTATCTATGAACTTTAGAGTTCTGAATGAATTTTAGCATGCTACATTTTGTTTTTTTGTTGGCAAACGCTAATTAGTTCCACATGGAGACACAACAAGTACACTTAAGTGATTTCTGAGTAGAATGCTACAGAAACTAGGTTAAAAATGATATTTGCGACTGTAAACATGACATTGAATTCACATTCCCAAGAAAAAGACTTTGCTTTTCTCGAAAACCAGTTTGACTCTGCTTTTCGGGGTCCTTAACACACAAATTCCACATGAATTTGTCCAGATAGATATGGATCTATCCAGAAATATCCGGTTCTATGTGGCTAAATGAATATCAGCTTTTAAACAGCCTGTGTGTTTGTTAGTGTTTTCTGGATAGTATCTATGAACTTTAGAGTTTGGAATGAATTTTAGCATGCTACATTTTGTTTTTTTGTTGTCAAACGCTATTTAGTTCCACATGGAGACACAACAAGTACACATAAGTGTTTTCTGAGTAGAATGCTACACAAACTAGGTTAAAAATGATATTTGAAAATGTAAACATGACATTGAATTCACATTCCCAAGAAAAAGACTTTGCTTTTCTCCAAAACCAGTTTCAACATCCTTCTCTGAGTCCTTTGCACACGAATTGCACACGTTTTTTTCCAGATAGGTCTGGATCTAACCAGAAATATCCGGTTCTGTGTGGCTAAATGAATAGCAGCTTTTAAACAGCCTGTGTGTTTGTTACTGTTTTCTGGATAGTATCTATGAACTTTAGAGTTTTGAATGAATTTTAGCATGTTACATTTTGTTTTTTTGTTGGCAAACGCTAATTAGTTCCACATGGAGATACAACAAGTACACATGAGTGATTTCTGAGTAGAATGCTACAGAAACTAGGTTAAAAATGATATTTGCGACTGTAAACATGACATTGAATTCACATTCCCAAGAAAAAGACTTTGCTTTACTCTAAAACCAGTTTGACTCTGCTTTTCGGGGTCCTTAACACATGAATTCCACATGAGTTTGTCCAGATAGATCTTGATCTAACCATCAATATCCGGTTCTGTGTGGCTAAATGAATATCAGCTATTCAACAGCCTGTGTGTTTCTTAGTGTTTTCTGGATAGTATCTATGAACTTTACAGTTCTGAATGAATTTTAGCATGTTACATTTTATTTCTTTGTTGGCAAACGCTAATTAGTTCCACATGGAGACACAACAAGTACACATAAGTGATTTCTGAGTAGAATGCTACAGAAACTAGTTTGAAAATGATATTTGCAACTGTAAACATGACATTGAATTCACATTCCCAAGAAAAAGACTATGCTTTTCTCCAAAACCAGTTTCACTCTGCTTTTCTGGGTCTTTAACACACACGAATTCCACATGAGTTTGTCCAGATAGATCTGGATCTATCCAGAAATATCCGGTTCTGTGTGGCTAAATGAATATCAGCGTTTAAACAGCCTGTGTGTTTGTTAGTGTTTTCTGGATAGTATCTATGTACTTTAGAGTTTTGAATGAATTTTAGCATGCTACATTTTGTTTTTTTGTTGGCAAACGCTAAAGAGTTCCACATGGAGAAACAACAAGTACACATAACTGATTTCTGAGTAGAATGCTACAGAAACTAGGTTAAAAATGATATTTGCGACTGTAAACATGACATTGAATTCACATTCCCAAGAAAAAGACTTTACTTTTCTCCAAAACCAGTTTCAACATCCTTTTCTGGGTCCTTTGCACACGAATTCAACACGTTTTTGTCCAGATAGGTCTGGATCTAACCAGAAATATCCGGTTCTGTGTGGCTAAATGAATATCAGCTTTTCAACAGCCTGTGTGTTTCTTAGTGTTTCCTGGATAGTATCTATGAACTTTACAGTTCTGAATGAATTTTAGCATGTTACATTTTGTTTTTTTGTTGGCAAACGCTAATTAGTTCCACATGGAGACAAAACAAGTACACATAAGTGTTTTCTGAGTAGAATGTTACACAAACTAGGTTAAAAAGAATATTTGCGACTGTAAACATGACTTTGAATTCACATTCCCAAGAAAAAGACTTTGCTTTTCTCCAAAACCAGTTTGACTCTGCTTTTCTGGGTCTTTGCACTCAAATTCCACACGAGTTTGTCCAGAAAGATCTGGATCTAACCAGAAATATTTGGTTCTGTGTGACTAAATGAATATCAGCTTTTCAACAGCCTGTGTGTTTCTTAGTGTTTTCTGGATAGTATCTATGAACTTTAGAGTTTTGAATGAATTTTAGCATGCTACATTTTGTTTTTTTGTTGGCAAACGCTAATTAGTTCCACATGGAGACACAACAAGTACACTTAAGTGATTTCTGAGTAGAATGCTACAGAAACTAGGTTAAAAATGATATTTGCGACTGTAAACATGACATTGAATTCACATTCCCAAGAAAAAGACTTTGCTTTTCTCGAAAACCAGTTTGACTCTGCTTTTCGGGGTCCTTAACACACGAATTCCACATGAATTTGTCCAGATAGATATGGATCTATCCAGAAATATCCGGTTCTATGTGGCTAAATGAATATCAGCTTTTAAACAGCCTGTGTGTTTGTTAGTGTTTTCTGGATAGTATCTATGAACTTTAGAGTTTGGAATGAATTTTAGCATGCTACATTTTGTTTTTTTGTTGTCAAACGCTATTTAGTTCCACATGGAGACACAACAAGTACACATAAGTGTTTTCTGAGTAGAATGCTACACAAACTAGGTTAAAAATGATATTTGAAAATGTAAACATGACATTGAATTCACATTCCCAAGAAAAAGACTTTGCTTTTCTCCAAAACCAGTTTCAACATCCTTCTCTGAGTCCTTTGCACACGAATTGCACACGTTTTTTTCCAGATAGGTCTGGATCTAACCAGAAATATCCGGTTCTGTGTGGCTAAATGAATAGCAGCTTTTAAACAGCCTGTGTGTTTGTTACTGTTTTCTGGATAGTATCTATGAACTTTAGAGTTTTGAATGAATTTTAGCATGTTACATTTTGTTTTTTTGTTGGCAAACGCTAATTAGTTCCACATGGAGACACAACAAGTACACATGAGTGATTTCTGAGTAGAATGCTACAGAAACTAGGTTAAAAATGATATTTGCGACTGTAAACATGACATTGAATTCACATTCCCAAGAAAAAGACTTTGCTTTACTCTAAAACCAGTTTGACTCTGCTTTTCGGGGTCCTTAACACACGAATTCCACATGAGTTTGTCCAGATAGATCTTGATCTAACCATCAATATCCGGTTCTGTGTGGCTAAATGAATATCAGCTATTCAACAGCCTGTGTGTTTCTTAGTGTTTTCTGGATAGTATCTATGAACTTTACAGTTCTCAATGAATTTTAGCATGTTACATTTTATTTCTTTGTTGGCAAACGCTAATTAGTTCCACATGGAGACACAACAAGTACACATAAGTGATTTCTGAGTAGAATGCTACAGAAACTAGTTTGAAAATGATATTTGCAACTGTAAACATGACATTGAATTCACATTCCCAAGAAAAAGACTATGCTTTTCTCCAAAACCAGTTTCACTCTGCTTTTCTGGGTCTTTAACACACACGAATTCCACATGAGTTTGTCCAGATAGATCTGGATCTATCCAGAAATATCCGGTTCTGTGTGGCTAAATGAATATCAGCGTTTAAACAGCCTGTGTGTTTGTTAGTGTTTTCTGGATAGTATCTATGTACTTTAGAGTTTTGAATGAATTTTAGCATGCTACATTTTGTTTTTTTGTTGGCAAACGCTAAAGAGTTCCACATGGAGAAACAACAAGTACACATAACTGATTTCTGAGTAGAATGCTACAGAAACTAGGTTAAAAATGATATTTGCGACTGTAAACATGACATTGAATTCACATTCCCAAGAAAAAGACTTTGCTTTTCTCCAAAACCAGTTTCAACATCCTTTTCTGGGTCCTTTGCACACGAATTCAACACGTTTTTGTCCAGATAGGTCTGGATCTAACCAGAAATATCCGGTTCTGTGTGGCTAAATGAATATCAGCTTTTCAACAGCCTGTGTGTTTCTTAGTGTTTCCTGGATAGTATCTATGAACTTTACAGTTCTGAATGAATTTTAGCATGTTACATTTTGTTTTTTTGTTGGCAAACGCTAATTAGTTCCACATGGAGACAAAACAAGTACACATAAGTGTTTTCTGAGTAGAATGTTACACAAACTAGGTTAAAAAGAATATTTGCGACTGTAAACATGACTTTGAATTCACATTCCCAAGAAAAAGACTTTGCTTTTCTCCAAAACCAGTTTGACTCTGCTTTTCTGGGTCTTTGCACTCAAATTCCACACGAGTTTGTCCAGAAAGATCTGGATCTAACCAGAAATATTTGGTTCTGTGTGACTAAATGAATATCAGCTTTTCAACAGCCTGTGTGTTTCTTAGTGTTTTCTGGATAGTATCTATGAACTTTAGAGTTTTGAATGAATTTTAGCATGCTACTTTTTGTTTTTTTGTTGGCAAACGCTAATTAGTTCCACATGGAGACACAACAAGTACACATAAGTGTTTTCTGAGTAGAATGCTACATAAACTAGGTTAAAAATGATATTTGCGACTGTAAACATGACATTGAATTCACATTCCCTAGAAAACGACTTTGCTTTTCTCCAAAACCAGTTTCAACATCCCTTTCTGGGTCCTTAGCACACGAAGTGCACACGTTTTTGTCCAAATAGGTCTGGATCTAACCAGAAATATCCGGTTCTGTGTGGCTAAAAGAATATCAGCTTTTCAACAGCCTGTGAGTTTCTTAGTGTTTTCTGGATAGTATCTATGAACTTTAGAGTTCTGAATGAATTTTAGCATGTTACATTTTGTTTTTTCATTGGCAAACGCTAATTAGTTCCACATGGAGACACAACAAGTACACATAAGTGATTTCTGAGTAGAATGCAACAGAAACTAGTTGAATAATGATATTTGCGACTGTAAACATGACATTGAATTCACATTCCCAAGAAAAAACTTTGCTTTTCTCCAAAACCAGTTTCAACATTCTTTTCTGGGTCCTTTGCACACGAATTCCACACATTTTTGTCCAGATAGGTCTGGATCTAACCAGCAATATCCGGTTCTGTGTGGCGAAATGAATATCAGCTTTTAAACAGCCTGTGTGATTGTTAGTGTTTTCTGGATACTATCTATGAACTTTAGAGTTCTGAATGAATTTTAACATGTTACATTTTGGTTTTTTGTTGGCAAACGCTAATTAGTTCCACATGGAGACACATCAAGCACACATGAGTGATTTCTGAGTAGAATGCTACAGAAACTAGGTTAAAAATGATATTTGCGACTGTAAACATGACATTGAATTCACATTCCCAAGAAAAAGACTTTGCTTTTCTCCAAAACCAGTTTGACTCTGCATTTCGGGGTCCTTAACACACGAATTCCACATGAGTTTGTCCAGATAGATCTGGATTAAACCAGCAATATCCGGATCTGTGTGGCTAAATGAATATCAGCTTTTCAACAGCCTGTGTGTTTCTTAGTGTTTTCTGGATAGTATCTATGAACTTTAGAGTTCTGAATGAAGTTTAGCATGTTACATTTTGGTTTTTTTTGGCAAACGCTAATTAGTTCCACATGGAGACACAACAAGTACACATAAGTGATTTCTGAGTAGAATGCTACAGAAACTAGGTTAAAAATGATATTTGCAAATGTAAACATGACATTGAATTCACATTCCCAAGAAAAAGACTTTGCTTTTCTCCAAAACCAGTTTCAACATTCTTTTCTGGGTCCTTTGCACACAAATTCCACACGTTTTTGTCCAGATAGGTCTGGATCTAACCAGCAATATCCGGTTCTGTGTGGCGAAATGAATATCAGCTTTTAAACAGCCTGTGTGTTTGTTAGTGTTTTCTGGATAGTATCTATGAACTTTAGAGTTTTGAATGAATTTTAGCATGCTACATTTTGTTTTTTTGTTGGCAAATGCTAATTAGTTCCACATGGAGACACAACAAGTACACATAAGTGTTTTCTGAGTAGAATGCTACAGAAACTATGTTAAAAATGATATTTGCAAATGTAAACATGAGACTGAATTCACATTCCCAAGAAAAAACTTTGCTTTTCTCCAAAACCAGTTTGACTCTGCTTTTCGGGGTCCTTAACACACGAATTCCACATGAGTTTGTCCAGATAGATCTGGATCTAACAAGCAATATCCGGTTCTGTGTGGCTAAATGAATATCAGCTTTTCAACAGCCTGTGTGTTTGTTAGTGTTTTTGGATAGTATCTATGAACTTTAGAGTTCTGAATGAATTTTAGCATGTTACATTTTGTTTTTTTGTTGGCAAACGCTAATTAGTTCCACATGGAGACAAAACAAGTACACATAAGTGATTTCTGAGTAGAATGCTACAGAATCTAGGTTAAAAATGATATTTGTGACTGTAAACATGACAATGAATTCACATTCCCAAGAAAAAACTTTGCTTTTCTCCAAAACCAGTTTGACTCTGCTTTTCGGGGTCCTTAACACACGAATTCCACATGAGTTTGTCCAGATAGATCTGGATCTAACCAGCAATATCCGGTTCTGTGTGGCTAAATGAATATCAGCTTTTCAACAGCCTGTGTGTTTGTTAGTGTTTTCTGGATAGTATCTATGAACTTTAGAGTTCTGAATGAATTTTAGCATGTTACATTTTGGTTTTTTGTTGGCAAATGCTAATTAGTTCCACATGGAGACACAACAAGTACACATAAGTGTTTTCTGAGTAGAATGCTACAGAAACTAGGTTAAAAATGATATTTGCAAATGTAAACATGAGATTGAATTCACATTCCCTAGAAAAAGACTTTGCTTTTCTCCAAAACCAGTTTCAACATCCTTTTCTGGGTCCTTTTGCACACGAATTCCACACGTTTTTTTCCAGATAGGTCTGGATCTAACCAGCAATATCCGGTTCTGTGTGGCTAAATGTATATCAGCTTTTCAACAGCCTGTGTGTTTGTTAGTGTTTTCTGGATAGTATCTATGAACTTTAGAGTTCTGAATGAATTTTAGCACGTTACATTTTGTTTTTTTTTTAGCAAACCCTAATTAGTTCCACATGGAGACACAACAAGTACACATAAGTGATTTCTGAGTAGAATGCTACAGAAACTAGGTTAAAGATGATATTTGCGACTGTAAACATGACATTGAATTCACATTCCAAAAAAAAGACTTAGCTTTTCTCCAAAACCAGTTTCAACATCCTTTTCTGAGTCCTTTGCACACAAATTCCACACGTTTTTGTCCAGATAGGTCTGGATCTAACCAGCAATATCCTGTTCTGTGTGGCTAAATGAATATCAGCTTTTCAACAGCCTGTGTGTTTGTTAGTGTTTTCTGGATAGTATCTATGAACTTTAGAGTTCTGAATGAATTTTAGCATGTTACATTTTGTTTTTTTGTTGGCAAACGCTAATTAGTTCCACATGGAGACAAAACAAGTACACATAAGTGATTTCTGAGTAGAATGTCACAGAAACTAGGTTAAAAATGATATTTGCGACTGTAAACATGACAATGAATTCACATTCCCAAGAAAAAACTTTGCTTTTCTCCAAAACCAGTTTGACTCTGCTTTTCGGGGTCCTTAACACACGAATTCCACATGAGTTTGTCGAGATAGATCTGGATCTAACCAGCAATATCCGGTTCTGTGTGGCTAAATGAATATCAGCTTTTAAAAAGCCTGTGTGTTTGTTAGTGTTTTCTGGATAGTATCTATGAACTTTAGAGTTCTGAATGAATTTTAGCATGTTACATTTTGGTTTTTTGTTGGCAAATGCTAATTAGTTCCACATGGAGACACAACAAGTACACATAAGTGTTTTCTGAGTAGAATGCTACAGAAACTAGGTTAAAAATGATATTTGCAAATGTAAACATGAGATTGAATTCACATTCCCTAGAAAAAGACTTTGCTTTTCTCCAAAACCAGTTTCAACATCCTTTTCTGGGTCCTTTTGCACACGAATTCCACACGTTTTTTTCCAGATAGGTCTGGATCTAACCAGCAATATCCGGTTCTGTGTGGCTAAATGTATATCAGCTTTTCAACAGCCTGTGTGTTTCTTAGTGTTTTCTGGATAGTATCTATGAACTTTAGAGTTCTGAATGAATTTTAGCACGTTACATTTTGTTTTTTTTTTAGCAAACCCTAATTAGTTCCACATGGAGACAAAACAAGTACACATAAGTGATTTCTGAGTAGAATGCTACAGAAACTAGGTTAAAAATGATATTTGCGACTGTAAACATGACAATGAATTCACATTCCCAAGTAAAAGACTTTGCTTTCTCCAAAACCAGTTTCAACATCCTTTTCTGAGTCGTTTGCACACAAATTCCACACGTTTTTGTCCAGATAGTTCTGGATCTAACCAGCAATATCCTGTTCTGTGTGGCTAAATGAATATCAGCTTTTCAACAGCCTGTGTGTTTGTTAGTGTTTTCTGGAGTGTATCTATGAACTTTAGAGTTCTGAATGAATTTTAGCAGGTTACATTTTGTTTCTTTGTTGGCAAATGCTAATTAGTTCCACATGGAGACACAACAAGTACACATAAGTGTTTTCTGAGTAGAATGCTACAGAAACTAGGTTAAAAATGATATGTGCGACTGTAAACATGACATTGTATTCACATTCCAAAAAAAAGACTTTGCTTTTCTCCAAAACCAGTTGCAACATCCTTTTCTGGGTCCTTTGCACACGAATTCCACACGAATTTGTCCAGATAGTTCTGGATCTAACCAGAAATATCCGGTTCTGTGTGGCTAAATGAATATCAGCTTTTCAACAGCCTGTGTGTTTCTTAGTGTTTTCTGGATAGTATCTATGAACTTTAGTGTTCTGAATGAATTTTAGCATGTTACATTTTTGTTTTTTTGTTGGCAAACGCTAATTAGTTCCACATGGAGACACAACAAGTACACATAAGTGATTTCTGAGTAGAATGCTACAGAAACTAGGTTAAAAATGATATTTGCGACTGTAAACATGACATTGAATTCACATTCCTAAGAAAAAGACTTTGCTTTTCTCGAAAACCAGTTTGACTCTGCTTTTCGGGGTCCTTAACACACGAATTCCACATGAGTTTGTCCAGATAGATCTGGATCTATCCAGAAATATCCGGTTCTGGGTGGCTAAATGAATATCAGCTTTTAAACAGCCTGTGTGTTTGTTAGTGTTTTCTGGATAGTATCTATGAACTTTAGAGTTTGGAATGAATTTTAGCATGCTACATTTTGTTTTTTTGTTGGAAAACGCTATTTAGTTCCACATGGAGACACAACAAGTACACATAAGTGTTTTCTGAGTAGAATGCTACAGAAACTAGTTGAATAATGATATTTGCGACTGTAAACATGACATTGAATTCACAGTCCCAAGAAAAAGACTTGCTTTTCTCCAAAACCAGTTTGACTCTGCTTTTCTGGGTCCTTATTACACTAATTTCACATCAGATTGTCCAGATAGGTCTGGATCTAACGAGAAATATAAGGTTCTGTGTGGCTAAATGAATATCAGCTTTTAAACAGCCTGTGTGTTTGTTAGTGTTTTCTGGATAGTATCTATGAACTTTAGAGTTTTGAATGAATTTTAGCATGTTACATTTTGTTTTTTTATTGGCAAACACTGATTAGTTCCACATGGAGACATAAAAGTACACATAAGTGTTTTCTGAGTAGAATGCTACAGAAACTAGGTGAAAAATGATATTTGCGACTGTAAACATGACATTGAATTCACATTCCCAAGAAAAAGACTTTGCTTTTCTCCAAAACCTGTTTGACTCTGCTTTTCGGGGTCCTTAACACACGAATTCCACATGAGTTTTTCCAGATAGATCTGGATCTAACCAGGAATATCCGGTTCTGTGTGGCTAAATGAATATCAGCTTTTAAAAAGCCTGTGTGTTTGTTAGTGTTTTCTGGATAGTATCTATGAACTTTAGAGTTCTGAATGAATTTTAGCATGTTACATTTTGTTTTTTTGTTGGCAAACGCTAATTAGTTCCACATGGAGACACAACAAGTACACATAAGTGATTTCTGAGTAGAATGCTACAGAAACTAGGTTAAAAATGATATTTGCGACTGTAAACATGACTTTGAATTCACATTCACAAGAAAAAGACTTTGCTGTTCTCCAAAACCAGTTTCAACATCCTTTTCTGGGTCCTTTGCACACGAATTCCACATGTTTTTGTCCAGATAGGTCTGGATCTAACCAGAAATATTCGGTTCTGTGTGGCTAAATGAATATCAGCTTTTAAACAGCCTGTGTGTTTGTTAGTGTTTTCTGGATAGTATCTATGAACTTTAGAGTTCTGAATGAATTTTAGCATGTTACATTTTGTTTTTTGTTGGCAAACGCTAATTAGTTCCACATGGAGACACAACAAGTACACATGAGTGATTTCTGAGTAGAATGCTACAGAAACTAGGTTAAAAATGATATTTGCGACTGTAAACATGACATTGAATTCACATTCCCAAGAAAAAGACTTTGCTTTTCTCCAAAACCAGTTTGACTCTGCTTTTCGGGGTCCTTAACACACGAATTCCACATGAGTTTGTCCAGATAGATCTGGATCAAACCAGCAATATCCGGTTCTGTGTGGCTAAATGAATATCAGCTTTTCAACAGCCTGTGTGTTTCTTAGTGTTTTCTGGATAGTATCTATGAACTTTAGAGTTCTGAATGAATTTTAGCATGTTACATTTTGGTTTTTTTTGGCAAACGCTAATTAGTTCCACATGGAGACACAACAAGTACACATAAGTGATTTCTGAGTAGAATGCTACAGAAACTAGGTTAAAAATGATATTTGCAAATGTAAACATGACATTGAATTCACATTCCCAAGAAAAAGACTTTGCTTTTCTCCAAAACCAGTTTCAACATTCTTTTCTGGGTCCTTTGCACACAAATTCCACACGTTTTTGTCCAGATAGGTCTGGATCTAACCAGCAATATCCGGTTCTGTGTGGCGAAATGAATATCAGCTTTTAAACAGCCTGTGTGTTTGTTAGTGTTTTCTGGATAGTATCTATGAACTTTAGAGTTTTGAATGAATTTTAGCATGCTACATTTTGTTTTTTTGTTGGAAAATGCTAATTAGCTCCACATGGAAACACAACAAGTACACATAAGTGATTTCTGAGTAGAATGCTACAGAAACTAGGTTAAAGATGATATTTGCGACTGTAAACATGACATTGAATTCACATTCCAAAAAAAAGACTTTGCTTTTCTCCAAAACCAGTTTGACTCTGCTTTTTGGGGTCCTTAACACATGAACTCCACATGAGTTTGTCCAGATAGATCTGGATCTAACCAGCAATATCCGGTTCTGTGTGGCTAAATGAATATCAGCTTTTCAACAGCCTGTGTGTTTCTTAGTGTTTTCTGGATAGTATCTATGAACTTAAGAGTTTTGAATGAATTTTAGCATGCTACATTTTGTTTTTTTGTTGGCAAACGCTAATTAGTTCCACATGGAGACACAACAAGTACACATAAGTGTTTTCTGAGTAGAATGCTACAGAAACTAGGTTAAAAATGATATTTGCGACTGTAAACATGACATTGATTTCACATTCCCTAGAAAACGAATTTGCTTTTCTCCAAAACCAGTTTCAACATCCTTTTCTGGGTCCTTAGCACACGAAGTCCACACGTTTTTGTCCAGATAGGTCTGGATCTAACCAGAAATATCCGGTTCTGTGTGGCTAAATGAATATCAGCTTTTCAACAGCCCGTGTGTTTCTTAGGGTTTTCTGGATAGTATCTATGAACTTTAGAGTTCTGAATGAATTTTAGCATGTTACATTTTGTTTTTTCGTTGGCAAACGCTAATTAGTACCACATGGAGACACAACAAGTACACATAAGTGATTTCTGAGTAGAATGCTACAGAAACTAGGTTAAAAATAATATTTGCGACTGGAAACATGACATTGAATTCACATTCTCAAGAAAAAGACTTTACGTTTCTCCAAAACCAGTTTTACTCTGCTTTTCGGGGTCCTTAACACACGAATTCCACATCAGTTTGTCCAGATAGATTTGGATCTAACCAGAAATATCCGGTTCTGTGTGGCTAAATGAATATCAGCTTTTCAACAGCCTGTGTGTTTCTTAGTGTTTTCTGGATAGTATCTATGAACTTAAGATTTTTGAATGAAGTTTAGCATGCTACCTTTTGTTTTTTTGTTGGCAAACGCTAATTAGTTCCACATGGAGACACAACAAGTACACATAATTGTTTTCTGAGTAGAATGCTACAGAAACTAGGTTAAAAATGATATTTGCGACTGTAAACATGACATTGAATTCAAATTCCCAAGAAAAAGACTTTGCTTTTCTCCAAAACCAGTTTGACTCTGCTTTTCGGGGTCCTTAACACATGAATTCCACATGAGTTTGTCCAGATAGATCAGGATCTAACCAGGAATATCCGGTTCTGTGTGGCTAAATGAATATCAGCTTTTAAACAGTCTGTGTGTTTGTTACTGTTTTCTGGATTGTATCTATGAACTTTAGAGTTTTGAATGAATTTTAGCATGTTACATTTTGTTTCTTTGTTGGCAAATTCTAATTAGTTTTACATGGAGATACAACAAGTACACATGAGTGATTTCTGAGTAGAATGCTACAGAAACTAGGTTAAAAATGATATTTGCGACTGTAAACATGACATTGAATTCACATTCCCAAGAAAAAGACTTTGCTTTACTCTAAAACCTGTTTGACTCTGCTTTTCGGGGTCCTTAACACACGAATTCCACATGAGTTTGTCCAGATAGATCTTGATCTAACCATCAATATCCGGTTCTGTGTGGCTAAATGAATATCAGCTTTTCAACAGCCTGTGTGTTTCTTAGTGTTTTCTGGATAGTATCTATGAACTTTAGAGTTTTGAATGAATTTTAGCATGTTACATTTTATTTCTTTGTTGGCAAACGCTAATTAGTTCCACATGGAGACACAACAAGTACACATAAGTGATTTCTGAGTAGAATGCTACAGAAACTAGTTTGAAAATGATATTTGCAACTGTAAACATGACATTGAATTCACATTCCCAAGAAAAAGACTATGCTTTTCTCCAAAACCAGTTTCACTCTGCTTTTCTGGGTCTTTAACACACACGAACTCCACATGAGTTTGTCCAGTTAGATCTGGATCTATCCAGAAATATCCGGTTCTGTGTGGCTAAATGAATATCAGCGTTTAAACAGCCTGTGTGTTTGTTAGTGTTATCTGGATAGTATCTATGTACTTTAGAGTTTTGAATGAATTTTAGCATGCTACATTTTGTTTTTTTGTTGGCAAACGCTAAAGAGTTCCACATGGAGACACAACAAGTACACATAACTGATTTCTGAGTAGAATGCTACAGAAACTAGGTTAAAAATGGTATTTGCGACTGTAAACATGACATTGAATTCACATTCCCAAGAAAAAGACTTTGCTTTTCTCCAAAACCAGTTTCAACATCCCTTTCTGGGTCCTTAGCACACGAAGTCCACACGTTTTTATCCAGATAGGTCTGGATCTAACCAGAAATATCCGGTTCTGTGTGGCTAAATGAATATCAGCTTTTCAACAGCCTGTGTGTTTCTTAGTGTTTTCTGGATAGTATCTATGAACTTTAGAGTTCTGAATGAATTTTAGCATGTTACATTTTGTTTTTTCATTGGCAAACGCTAATTAGTTCCACATGGAGACACAACAAGTACACATAAGTGATTTCTGAGTAGAATGCTACAGAAACTAGTTGAATAATGATATTTGCGACTGTAAACATGACATTGAATTCACATTCCCAAGAAAAAGACTTGCTTTTCTCCAAAACCAGTTTGAGTCTGCTTTTCGGGGTCCTTATTACACTAATTCCACATCAGTTTGTCCAGATCGATATGGATCTAACCAGCAATATCCGGTTCTGTGTGGCTAAATGAATATCAGCTTTTAAAAAGCCTGTGTGTTTGTTAGTGTTTTCTGGATAGTATCTATGAACTTTAGAGTTTTGAATGAATTTTAGCATGTTACATTTTGTTTTTTTGTTGGCAAACGTTAATTAGTTCCACATGGAGGCACAACAAGTACACATAAGTGATTTCTGAGTAGAATGCTACAGAAACTAGGTTAAAAATGATATTTGCGACTTAAACATGACATTGAATTCACAGTCCCAAGAAAAAGACTTTACGTTTCTCCAAAACCTGTTTTTCTCTGCTTTTCGGGGTCCTTAACACACAAATTCCACATGAGTTTGTCCAGATAGATCTGGATCTAACCAGAAATATCCGGTTCTGTGTGGCTAAATGAATATCAGGTTTTCAACAGCCTGTGTGTTTGTTAGTGTTTTCTGGATAGTATCTATGAACTTTAGAGTTTTGAATGAATTTTAGCATGCTACATTTTGTTTTTTGGTTGGCAAAGGCTAACGAGTTCCACATGGAGACACAACAAGTACACATAACTGATTTCTGAGTAGAATGCTACAGAAACTAGGTAAAAAATGATATTTGCAAATGTAAACATGACATTGAATTCACATTCCCAAGAAAAAGACTTTGCTTTTCTCCAAAACCAGTTTCAACATTCTTTTCTGGGTCCTTTGCACACAAATTCCACACGTTTTTGTCCAGATAGGTCTGGATCTAACCAGCAATATCCGGTTCTGTGTGGCGAAATGAATATCAGCTTTTAAACAGCCTGTGTGTTTGTTAGTGTTTTCTGGATAGTATCTATGAACTTTAGAGTTTTGAATGAATTTTAGCATGCTACATTTTGTTTTTTTGTTGGAAAATGCTAATTAGTTCCACATGGAGACACAACAAGTACACATAAGTGTTTTCTGAGTAGAATGCTACAGAAACTATGTTAAAAATGATATTTGCAAATGTAAACATGAGATTGAATTCACATTCCCAAGAAAAAACTTTGCTTTTCTCCAAAACCAGTTTGACTCTGCTTTTCGGGGTCCTTAACACACGAATTCCACATGAGTTTGTCCAGATAGATCTGGATCTAACCAGAAATATCCGGTTCTGTGTGGCTAAATGAATATCAGCTTTTCAACAGCCTGTGTGTTTCTTAGTGTTTTCTGGATAGTATCTATGAACTTTAGAGTTCTGAATGAATTTTAGCATGTTACATTTTGGTTTTTTGTTGGCAAATGCTAATTAGTTCCACATGGAATCACAACAAGTACACATCAGTGATTTCTGAGTAGAATGCTACAGAAACTAGGTTAAAAATGATATTTGCGACTGTAAACATGACATTGAATTCACATTCCAAAAAAAAGACTTTGCTTTTCTCCAAAACCAGTTTCAACATCCTTTTCTGAGTCCTTTGCACACAAATTCCACACGTTTTTGTCCAGATAGGTCTGGATCTAACCAGCAATATCCGGTTCTGTGTGGCTAAATGAATATCAGCATTTCAACAGCTTGTGTGTTTGTTAGTGTTTTCTGGATAGTATCTATGAACTTTAGAGTTCTGAATGAATTTTAGCATGTTACATTTTGTTTTTTTGTTGGCAAACGCTAATTAGTTCCACAAGGAGGCACAACAAGTACACATAAGTGATTTCTGAGTAGAATGCCACAGAAACTAGGTTAAAAATGATATTTGCGACTGTAAACATGACATTGAATTCACATTCCCAAGAAAAAGACTTTGCTTTTCTCCAAAACCAGTTTGACTCTGTGTTTCGGGGTCCTTAACACACGAATTCCGCATGAGTTTTTCCAGATAGATCTGGATCTAACCAGCAATATCCGGTTCTGTGTGGCTAAATGAATATCAGCTTTTCAACAGCCTGTGTGTTTCCTAGTGTTTTATGGATAGTATCTATGAATTTTAGAGTTTTGAATGAATTTTAGCATGCTACATTGGGTTTTTTTGTTGGCAAATTCTAATTAGTTCCACATTGAGACACAACAAGTACACATAAGTGTTTTCTGAGTAGAATGCTACAGAAACTAGGTTAAAAATGATATTTGCAAATGTAAACATGACATTGAATTCACATTCCCAAGAAAAAGACTTTGCTTTTCTCGAAAACCAGTTTGACTCTGCTTTTCGGGGTCCTTAACACTGGAATTCCACATGAGTTTGTCCAGATAGATCTGGATCTATCCAGAAATATCCGGATCTGGGTGGCTAAATGAATATCAGCTTTTAAACAGCCTGTGTGTTTCTTAGTGTTTTCTGGATAGTATCTATGAACTTTAGAGTTTTGAATGAATTTTAGCATGCTACTTTTTGTTTTTTTGTTGGCAAACGCTATTTAGTTCCACATGGAGACACAACAAGTACACATAAGTGTTTTCTGAGTAGAATGCTACAGAAACTAGTTGAATAATGATATTTGCGACTGTAAACATGACATTGAATTCACAGTCCCAAGAAAAAGACTTGCTTTTCTCCAAAACCAGTTTGACTCTGCTTTTCTGGGTCCTTAATACACTAATTTCACATCAGATTGTCCAGATCGATATGGATCTAACCAGCAATATCCGGTTCTGTGTGGCTAAATGAATATCAGCTTTTCAACAGCCTGTGTGTTTCTTAGTGTTTTATGGATAGTATCTATGAATTTTAGAGTTTTGAATGAATTTTAGCATGCTACATTGGGTTTTTTTGTTGGCAAATTCTAATTAGTTCCACATTGAGACACAACAAGTACACATAAGTGTTTTCTGAGTAGAATGCTACAGAAACTAGGTTAAAAATGATATTTGCAAATGTAAACATGACATTGAATTCACATTCCCAAGAAAAAGACTTTGCTTTTCTCGAAAACCAGTTTGACTCTGCTTTTCGGGGTCCTTAACACTCGAATTCCACATGAGTTTGTCCAGATAGATCTGGATCTATCCAGAAATATCCGGATCTGGGTGGCTAAATGAATATCAGCTTTTAAACAGCCTTTGTGTTTCTTAGTGTTTTCTGGATAGTATCTATGAACTTTAGAGTTTTGAATGAATTTTAGCATGCTACTTTTTGTTTTTTTGTTGGCAAACGCTATTTAGTTCCACATGGAGACACAACAAGTACACATAAGTGTTTTCTGAGTAGAATGCTACAGAAACTAGTTGAATAATGATATTTGCGACTGTAAACATGACATTGAATTCACAGTCCCAAGAAAAAGACTTGCTTTTCTCCAAAACCAGTTTGACTCTGCTTTTCTGGGTCCTTAATACACTAATTTCACATCAGATTGTCCAGATCGATATGGATCTAACCAGCAATATCCGGTTCTGTGTGGCTAAATGAATATCAGCTTTTAAACAGCCTGTGTGTTTGTTACTGTTTTCTGGATAGTATCTATGAACTTTAGAGTTTTGAATGAATTTTAGCATGCTACATTTTGTTTTTTTGTTGGCAAACGCTAATTAGTTCCACATGGAGACACAACAAGTACACATAAGTGTTTTCTGAGTAGAATGCTACACAAACTAGGTTAAAAATTATATTTGAAAATGTAAACATGACATTGAATTCACATTCCCAAGAAAAAGACTTTGCTTTTCTCCAAAACCAGTTTCAACATCCTTCTGTGAGTCCTTTGCACACGAATTGCACACGTTTTTTTCCAGATAGGTCTGGATCTAACCATGAATATCCGGTTCTGTGTGGCTAAATGAATATCAGCTTTTAAACAGCCTGTGTGTTTGTTAGTGTTTTCTGGATAGTATCTATGAACTTTAGAGTTTTGAATGAATTGTAGCATGTTACATTTTGTTTTTTTGTTGGCAAACGCTAATTAGTTCCACATGGAGATACAACAAGTACACATGAGTGATTTCTGAGTAGAATGCTACAGAAACTAGGTTAAAAATGATATTTGCGACTGTAAACATGACATTGAATTCACATTCCCAAGAAAAAGACTTTGCTTTACTCTAAAACCAGTTTGACTCTGCTTTTCGGGGTCCTTAACACACGAATTCCACATGAGTTTGTCCAGATAGATCTTGATCTAACCATCAATATCCGGTTCTGTGTGGCTAAATGAATATCAGCTTTTCAACAGCCTGTGTGTTTCTTAGTGTTTTCTGGATAGTATCTATGAACTTTAGAGTTCTGAATGAATTTTAGCATGTTACATTTTGTATTTTTGTTGGCAAACGCTAATTAGTTCCACATGGAGACACAACAAGTACACATAAGTGATTTCTGAGTAGAATGCTACAGAAACTAGTTTGAAAATGATATTTGCAACTGTAAACATGACATTGAGTTCACATTCCCAAGAAAAAGACTATGCTTTTCTCCAAAACCAGTTTCACTCTGCTTTTCTGGGTCTTTAACACACACGAATTCCACATGAGTTTGTCCAGATAGATCTGGATTTATCCAGAAATATCCGGTTCTGTGTGGCTAAATGAATATCAGCGTTTAAACAGCCTGTGTGTTTGTTAGTGTTTTCTGGATAGTATCTATGTACTTTAGAGTTTTGAATGAATTTTAGCATGCTACATTTTGTTTTTTTGTTGGCAAACGCTAAAGAGTTCCATATGGAGACACAACAAGTACACATAAGTGTTTTCTGAGTAGAATGCTACAGAAACTAGGTTAAAAATAATATTTGCGACTGTAAACATGACATTGAATTCACATTCCCAAGAAAAAGACTTTGCTTTTCTCCAAAACCAGTTTCAACATCCTTTTCTGGGTCCTTTGCACACGAATTCAACATGTTTTTGTCCAGATAGGTCTGGATCTAACCAGAAATATCCGGTTCTGTGTGGCTAAATGAATATCAGCTTTTCAACAGCCTGTGTGTTTCTTAGTGTTTCCTGGATAGTATCTATGAACTTTACAGTTCTGAATGAATTTTAGCATGTTACATTTTGTTTTTTTGTTGGTAAACACTAATTAGTTCCACATGGAGACAAAACAAGTACACATAAGTGTTTTCTGAGTAGAATGTTACACAAACTAGGTTAAAAAGAATATTTGCGACTGTAAACATGACTTTGAATTCACATTCCCAAGAAAAAGACTTTGCTTTTCTCGAAAACCCGTTTGACTCTGCTTTTCTGGGTCTTTGCACTCAAATTCCACACGAGTTTGTCCAGAAAGATCTGGATCTAACCAGAAATATCTGGTTCTGTGTGACTAAATGAATATCAGCTTTTCAACAGCCTGTGTGTTTCTTAGTGTTTTCTGGATAGTATCTATGAACTTTAGAGTTTTGAATGAATTTTAGCATGCTACTTTTTGTTTTTTTGTTGGCAAACGCTAATTAGTTCCACATGTAGACACAACAAGTACACATAAGTGTTTTCTGAGTAGAATGCTACATAAACTAGGTTAAAAATGATATTTGCGACTGTAAACATGACATTGAATTCACATTCCCTAGAAAACGACTTTGCTTTTCTCCAAAACCAGTTTCAACATCCCTTTCTGGGTCCTTAGCACACGAAGTCCACACGTTTTTGTCCAGATAGGTCTGGATCTAACCAGAAATATCCGGTTCTGTGTGGCTAAATGAATATCAGCTTTTCAACAGCCTGTGTGTTTCTTAGTGTTTTCTGGATAGTATCTATGAACTTTAGAGTTCTGAATGAATTTTAGCATGTTACATTTTGTATTTTTGTTGGCAAACGCTAATTAGTTCCACATGGAGACACAACAAGTACACATAAGTGATTTCTGAGTAGAATGCTACAGAAACTAGTTGAATAATGATATTTGCAACTGTAAACATGACATTGAATTCACATTCCCAAGAAAAAGACTTGCTTTTCTCCAAAACCAGTTTGAGTCTGCTTTTCTGGGTCCTTATTACACTAATTCCACATCAGTTTGTCCAGATCGATATGGATCTAACCAGAAATATCCGGTTCTGTGTGGCTAAATGAATATCAGCTTTTAAAAAGCCTGTGTGTTTGTTAGTGTTTTCTGGATAGTATCTATGAACTTTAGAGTTCTGAATGAATTTTAGCATGTTACATTTTGTTTTTTTGTTGGCAAACGCTAATTAGTTCCACAAGGAGGCACAACAAGTACACATAAGTGATTTCTGAGTAGAATGCTACAGAAACTAGGTTAAAAATGATATTTGCGACTTAAACATGACATTGAATTCACATTCCCAAGAAAAAGACTTTACGTTTCTCCAAAACCTGTTTTTCTCTGCTTTTCGGGGTCCTTAACACACAAATTCCACATGAGTTTGTCCAGATAGATCTGGATCTAACCAGAAATATCCGGTTCTGTGTGGCTAAATGAATATCAGGTTTTAAACAGCCTGTGTGTTTGTTAGTGTTTTCTGGATAGTATCTATGAACTTTAGAGTTTTGAATGAATTTTAGCATGCTACATTTTGTTTTTTGGTTGGCAAACGCTAAAGAGTTCCACATGAAGACACAACAAGTACACATAACTGATTTCTGCGTAGAATGCTACAGAAACTAGGTTAAAAATGATATTTGCGACTGTAAACATGACATTGAATTCACATTCCCAAGAAAAAGACTTTGCTTTTCTCCAAAACCAGTTTCAACATCCTTTTCTGGGTCCTTTGCACACGAATTCAACATGTTTTTGTCCAGATAGGTCTGGATCTAACCAGAAATATCCGGTTCTGTGTGGCTAAATGAATATCAGCTTTTCAACAGCCTGTGTGTTTCTTAGTGTTTTCTGGATAATATCTATGAACTTTAGAGTTCTGAATGAATTTTAGCATGTTACATTTTGGTTTTTTGTTGGCAAACGCTAATTAGTTCCACATGGAGACAAAACAAGTACACATAAGTGTTTTCTGAGTAGAATGTTACACAAACTAGGATAAAAAGAATATTTGCGACTGCAAACATGACTTTGAATTCACATTCCCAAGAAAAAGACTTTGCTTTTCTCCAAAACCAGTTTGACTCTGCTTTTCTGAGTCTTTGCACTCAAATTCCACACGAGTTTGTCCAGAAAGATCTGGATCTAACCAGAAATATCTGGTTCTGTGTGACTAAATGAATATCAGCTTTTCAACAGCCTGTGTGTTTCTTAGTGTTTTCTGGATAGTATCTATGAACTTTAGAGTTTTGAATGAATTTTAGCATGCTACATTTTGTTTTTTTGTTGGCAAACGCTAATTAGTTCCACATGGAGACACAACAAGTACACATAAGTGTTTTGTGAGTAGAATGCTACAGAAACTAGGTTAAAAATGATATTTGCAAATGTAAACATGACATTGAATTCACATTCCCAAGAAAAAGACTTTACTTTTCTCCAAAACCAGTTTCAACATTCTTTTCTGGGTCCTTTGCACACGAATTCCACATGTTTTTGTCCAGATAGGTCTGGATCTAACCAGAAATGTCCGGTTCTGTGTGGTAAAATGAATATCAGCTTTTAAACAGCCTGTGTGTTTGTCAGTGTTTTCTGGATAGTATCTATGAACTTTAGAGTTCTGAATGAAGTTTAGCATGTTACATTTTGATTTTTTGTTGGCAAATGCTAATTAGTTCCACATGGAGACACAACAAGTACACATAAGTGATTTCTGAGTAGAATGTTACACAAACTAGGTTAAAAATGATATTTGCGACTGTAAACATGACATTGAATTCACATTCCCAAGAAAAAGACTTTGCTTTTCTCCAAAACCTGTTTGACTCTGCTTTTCGGCGTCCTTAACACACGAATTCCACATGAGTTTGTCCAGATAGATATGGATCTAACCAGGAATATCCGGTTCTGTGTGGCTAAATGAATATCAACTTTTAAAAAGCCTGTGTGTTTCTTAGTGTTTTCTGGATAGTATCTATGAACTTTAGAGTTCTGAATGTATTTTAGCATGTTACATTTTGGTTTTTTGTTGGCAAACGCTAATTAGTTCCACATGGAGACAAAACAAGTACACATAAGTGATTTCTGAGTAGAATGCTACAGAAACTAGGTTAAAAATGATATTTGCGACTGTAAACATGACTTTGAATTCACATTCCCAAGAAAAAGACTTTCCTTTTCTCCAAAACCAGTTTGACTCTGTTTTTCGGGGTCCTTAACACACGAATTCCGCATGAGTTTGTCCAGATAGATCTGGATCTAACCAGAAATATCCGGTTCTATGTGGCTAAATGAATATCAGCTTTTCAACAGCCTGTGTGTTTCTTAGTGTTTTCTGGATAGTATCTATGAACTTTAGAGTTTTGAATGAATTTTAGCATGTTACATTTTGTTTTTTTGTTGGCAAATGCTAATTAGTTCCACATGGAGACACAACAAGTACACATAAGTGATTTCTGAGTAGAATGCTACAGAAACTAGGTTAAAAATGATATTTGCGACTGTAAACATGATATTGAATTCACATTCCCAAGAAAAAGACTTTGCTTTTCTCCAAAACCAGTTTGATTCTGCTATTCGGGGTCCTTAACACACGAATTCCACATGAGTTTGTCGAGATAAATCTGGATCTAACCAGCAATATCCGGTTCTGTGTGGCTAAATGAATATCAGCTTTTAAACAGCCTGTGTGTTTCTTAGTGTTTCCTGGATAGTATCTATGAACTTTCGAGTTTTGAATGAATTTTAGCATGTTACATTTTTTTCTTTGTAGGCAAATGCTAATTAGTTCCACATGGAGACACAACAAGTACACATAAGTGATTTCTGAGTAGAATGCTACAGAAACTAGGTTAAAAATGATATTTGCCACTGTAAACATAACATTGAATTCACAATCCAAGAAAAAGACTTTGCTTTTCTGAAAACCAGTTTGACTCTGCTTTTCGGGGTCCTTAACACATGAATTCCACATGAGTTTGTACAGATAGATCTGGATCTAACCAGCAATATCCGGTTCTGTGTGGCTAAATGAATATCAGCTTTTAAACAGCCTGTGTGTTTGTTACTGTTTTCTGGATAGTATCTATGAACTTTAGAGTTTTGAATGAATTTTAGCATGTTACATTTTGTTTCTTTGTTGGCAAATGCTAATTAGTTCCACATGGAGACACAACAAGTACACATAAGTGTTTTGTGAGTAGAATGCTACAGAAACTAGGTTAAAAATGATATTTGCAAATGTAAACATGACATTGAATTCACATTCCCAAGAAAAAGACTTTACTTTTCTCCAAAACCAGTTTCAACATTCTTTTCTGGGTCCTTTGCACACGAATTCCACATGTTTTTGTCCAGATAGGTCTGGATCTAACCAGAAATGTCCGGTTCTGTGTGGTAAAATGAATATCAGCTTTTAAACAGCCTGTGTGTTTGTCAGTGTTTTCTGGATAGTATCTATGAACTTTAGAGTTCTGAATGAAGTTTAGCATGTTACATTTTGATTTTTTGTTGGCAAATGCTAATTAGTTCCACATGGAGACACAACAAGTACACATAAGTGATTTCTGAGTAGAATGTTACACAAACTAGGTTAAAAATGATATTTGCGACTGTAAACATGACATTGAATTCACATTCCCAAGAAAAAGACTTTGCTTTTCTCCAAAACCTGTTTGACTCTGCTTTTCGGCGTCCTTAACACACGAATTCCACATGAGTTTGTCCAGATAGATATGGATCTAACCAGGAATATCCGGTTCTGTGTGGCTAAATGAATATCAACTTTTAAAAAGCCTGTGTGTTTCTTAGTGTTTTCTGGATAGTATCTATGAACTTTAGAGTTCTGAATGTATTTTAGCATGTTACATTTTGGTTTTTTGTTGGCAAACGCTAATTAGTTCCACATGGAGACAAAACAAGTACACATAAGTGATTTCTGAGTAGAATGCTACAGAAACTAGGTTAAAAATGATATTTGCGACTGTAAACATGACTTTGAATTCACATTCCCAAGAAAAAGACTTTCCTTTTCTCCAAAACCAGTTTGACTCTGTTTTTCGGGGTCCTTAACACACGAATTCCGCATGAGTTTGTCCAGATAGATCTGGATCTAACCAGAAATATCCGGTTCTATGTGGCTAAATGAATATCAGCTTTTCAACAGCCTGTGTGTTTCTTAGTGTTTTCTGGATAGTATCTATGAACTTTAGAGTTTTGAATGAATTTTAGCATGTTACATTTTGTTTTTTTGTTGGCAAATGCTAATTAGTTCCACATGGAGACACAACAAGTACACATAAGTGATTTCTGAGTAGAATGCTACAGAAACTAGGTTAAAAATGATATTTGCGACTGTAAACATGATATTGAATTCACATTCCCAAGAAAAAGACTTTGCTTTTCTCCAAAACCAGTTTGATTCTGCTATTCGGGGTCCTTAACACACGAATTCCACATGAGTTTGTCGAGATAAATCTGGATCTAACCAGCAATATCCGGTTCTGTGTGGCTAAATGAATATCAGCTTTTAAACAGCCTGTGTGTTTCTTAGTGTTTCCTGGATAGTATCTATGAACTTTCGAGTTTTGAATGAATTTTAGCATGTTACATTTTTTTCTTTGTAGGCAAATGCTAATTAGTTCCACATGGAGACACAACAAGTACACATAAGTGATTTCTGAGTAGAATGCTACAGAAACTAGGTTAAAAATGATATTTGCCACTGTAAACATAACATTGAATTCACAATCCAAGAAAAAGACTTTGCTTTTCTGAAAACCAGTTTGACTCTGCTTTTCGGGGTCCTTAACACATGAATTCCACATGAGTTTGTACAGATAGATCTGGATCTAACCAGCAATATCCGGTTCTGTGTGGCTAAATGAATATCAGCTTTTAAACAGCCTGTGTGTTTGTTACTGTTTTCTGGATAGTATCTATGAACTTTAGAGTTTTGAATGAATTTTAGCATGTTACATTTTGTTTCTTTGTTGGCAAATGCTAATTAGTTCCACATGGAGCCACAACAAGTACACATAAGTGTTTTCTGAGTAGAATGCTACAGAAACTAGTTGAATAATGATATTTGCGACTGTAAACATGACATTGAATTCACATTCCCAAGAAAAAGACTTTGCTTTTCTCCAAAACCAGTTTGACTCTGCTTTTCGGGGCCCTTAACACACGAATTCCACATGAGTTTTTCCAGATAGATCTGGATCTATCCAGAAATATCCGATTCTGGGTGGCTAAATGAATATCAGCTTTTAAACAGCCTGTGTGTTTGTTAGTGTTTTCTGGATAGTATCTATGAACTTTAGAGTTTTGAATGAATTTTAGCATGCTACATTTTGTTTTTTTGTTGGCAAACGCTAATTAGTTCCACATGGAGACACAACAAGTACACATAAGTGTTTTCTGAGTAGAATGCTACAGAAACTAGTTGAATAATGATATTTGCGACTGTAAACATGACATTGAATTCACATTCCCAAGAAAAAGACTTGCTTTTCTCCAAAACCAGTTTGACTCTGCATTTATGGGTCCTTATTACACTAATTCCACATCAGATTGTCCAGGTCGATATGGATCTAACCAGGAATATCCGGTTCTGTGTGGCTAAATGAATATCAGCTTTTAACAGCCTGTGTGTTTCTTAGTGTTTTCTGGATAGTATCTATGAACTTTAGAGTTTTGAATGAATTTTAGCGTGCTACATTTTGTTTTTTTGTTGGCAAACGCTAATTAGTTCCACATGGAGACACAACAAATACACATAAGTGTTTTCTGAGTAGAATGCTACACAAACTAGGTTAAAAATGATATTTGCAAATGTAAACATGACATTGAATTCACATTCCCAAGAAAAAGACTTTGCTTTTCTCCAAAACCATTTTCAACATCCTTCTCTGAGTCCTTTGCACACGAATTCCACACGTTTTTTTCCAGATAGCTCTGGATCTAACCAGAAATATCCGGTTCTATGTGGCTAAATGAATATCAGCTTTTAAACAGCCTGTGTGTTTGTTAGAGTTTTCTGGATAGTATCTATGAACTTTAGAGTTTTGAATGAATTTTAGCATGTTACATTTTGTTTTTTCGTTGGCAAACACTAATTAGTTCCACATGGAGACACAACAAGTACACATAAGTGATTTCTGAGTAGAATGCTACAGAAACTAGGTTAAAAATGATATTTGCGACTGTAAACATGACATTGAATTCACATTCCCAAGAAAAAGACTTTGCTTTTCTCCAAAACCTGTTTGACTCTGCTTTTCGGGGTCCTTAACACACGAATTCTATATGAGTTTGTCCAGATAGATCTTGATCTAACCATCAATATCCGGTTCTGTGTGGCTAAATTAATATCAGCTTTTCAACAGCCTGTGTGTTTCTTAGTGTTTTCTGGATAGTATCTATGAACTTTACAGTTCTGAATGAATTTTAGCATGTTACATTTTGTTTCTTTGTTGGCAAACGCTAATTAGTTCCACATGGAGACACAACAAGTACACATAAGTGATTTCTGAGTAGAATGCTACAGAAACTAGGTTAAAAATGATATTTGCCACTGTAAACATGACATTGAATACACATTCCCAAGAAAATGACTTTGCTTTTCTCCAAAACCTGTTTGACTCTGCTTTTGGGGTCCTTAACACACGAATTCCACATGAGTTTGTCCAGATAGATCTGTTTCTAAACCGGAATATCCGGTTCTGTGTGGCTAAATGACTATCAGCTTTTAAAAAGCCTGTGTGTTTGTTAGTGTTTTCTGGATATTATCTATGAACTTTAGAGTTCTGAATGAATTTTATCATGTTACATTTTGTTTTTGTTGGCAAACGCTAATTAGTTCCACATGGATACACAACAAGTACACATAAGGTTTTTCTGATTAGAATGCTACAGAAACTAGGTTAAAAATGATATTTGCGAATGTAAACATGACATTGAATTCACATTCCCTGGAAAACGACTTTGCTTTTCTCCAAAACCAGTTTCAACATCCTTTTCTGGGTCGTTAGCACACGAAGTCCACAGGTTTTTGTCCAGATAGGTCTGGATCTAACCAGAAATATCGGGTTCTGTGTGGCTAAATGAATATCAGCTTTTCAACAGCCTGTGTGTTTCTTAGTGTTTTCTGGATAGTATCTATGAACTTTAGAGTTCTGAATGAATTTTAGCATGTTACATTTTGTTTTTTCGTTGGCAAATGCTAATTAGTTCCACATGGAGACACAACAAGTACACATAAGTGATTTCTGAGTAGAATGCTACAGAAACTAGGTTAAAAATGATATTTGCGACTGTAAACATGACATTGAATTCACATTCCCAAGAAAAAGACTTTGCTTTTCTCCAAAACCTGTTTGACTCTGCTTTTCGGCGTCCTTAACACACGAATTCCACATGAGTTTGTCCAGATAGATCTGGATCTAACCAGCAATATCCGGTTCTGTGTGGCTAAATGAATATCAGCTTTTCAACAGCCTGTGTGTTTCTTAGTGTTTTCTGGATAGTATCTATGAACTTTAGAGTTCTGAATGAATTTTAGCATGTTACATTTTGTTTCTTTGTTGGCAAACGCTAAGTAGTTCCACATGGAGACAAAACAAGTACACATAAGTGTTTTCAGAGTAGAATGCTACAGAAACTAGGTTAAAAATGATATTTGCGACTGTAAACATGACATTGAATTCACATTCCCAAGAAAAAGACTTTGCTTTTCTCCAAAACCTGTTTGACTCTGCTTTTCGGGGTCCTTAACACACGAATTCCACATGAGTTTGTCCAGATAGATCTGGATCTAACCAGCAATATCCGGTTCTGTGTGGCTAAATGAATATCAGCTTTTAAAAAGCCTGTGTGTTTGTTAGTGTTTTCTGGATAGTATCTATGAACTTTAGAGTTCTGAATGAATTTTAGCATGTTACATTTTGTTTTTGTTGGCAAACGCTAATTAGTTCCACATGGAGACACAACAAGTACACATAAGTTTTTTCTGATTAGAATGCTACAGAAACTAGGTTAAAAATGATATTTGCGAATGTAAACAAGGCATTGAATTCACATTCCCTAGAAAATGACTTTGCTTTTCTCCAAAACCAGTTTCAACATCCTTTTCTGGGTCCTTAGCACACGAAGTCCACAGGTTTTTGTCCAGATAGGTCTGGATCTAACCAGAAATATCCGGTTCTGTGTGGCTAAATGAATATCAGCTTTTCAACAGCCTGTGTGTTTCTTAGTGTTTTCTGGATATTATCTTTGAACTTTAGAGTTCTGAATGAATTTTAGCATGTTACATTTTGTTTTTTTGTTGGCAAACGCTAATTAGTTCCACATGGAGACACAACAAGTACACATAAGTGATTTCTGAGTAGAATGCTACAGAAACTAGGTTAAAAATGATATTTGCGACTGTAAACATGACTTTGAATTCACATTCCCAAGAAAAAGACTTTGCTTTTCTCCAAAACCAGTTTGACCCTGCTTTTCGGGGTCCTTAACACACGAATTCCACATGAGTTTGTCCAGATAGATCTGGATCTAACCAGGAATTTCCGGTTCTTTGTGGCTAAATGAATATCAGCTTTTAAAAAGCCTGTGTGTTTGTTAGTGTTTTCTGGATAGTATCTATGAACTTTAGAGTTCTGAATGAATTTTAGCATGTTACATTTTGGTTTTTTGTTGGCAAACGCTAATTAGTTCCACATGGAGACACAACAAGTACACATAAGTGATTTCTGAGTAGAATGCTACAGAAACTAGGTTAAAAATGATATTTGCGACTGTAAACATGACATTGAATTCACATTCCCAAGAAAATGACTTTGCTTTTCTCCAAAACCAGTTTGACTCTGCTTTTCGGGGTCCTTAACACACTAATTCCACATGAGTTTGTCCAGATAGATCTGGATCTATCCAGAAATATCCGGTTCTGGGTGGCTAAATGAATATCAGCTTTTCAACAGCCTGTGTGTTTGTTAGTGTTTTCTGGATAGTATCTATGAACTTTAGAGTTTTGAATGAATTTTAGCATGCTACATTTTGTTTTTTTGTTGGCAAACACTAATTAGTTCCACATGGAGACACAACAAGTACACATAAGTGATTTCTGAGTAGAATGCTACAGAAACTAGGTTAAAAATGATATTTGCGACTGTAAACATGACATTGAATTCACATTCCCAAGAAAAAGACTTGCTTTTCTCCAAAACCAGTTTGACTCTGCTTTTATGGGACCTTATTACACTAATTCCACATCAGATTGTCCAGATCGATATGGATCTAACCAGCAATATCCGGTTCTGTGTGGCTAAATGAATATCAGCTTTTAAACAGCCTGTGCGTTTCTTAGTGTTTTCTGGATAGTATCTATGAACTTTAGAGTTTTGAATGAATTTTAGCATGCTACATTTTGTTTTTTTGTTGGCAAACGCTAATTAGTTCCACATGGAGACACAACAAGTACACATAAGTGTTTTCTGAGTAGAATGCTACACAAACTATGTTAAAAATGATATTTGCGACTGTAAACATGACATTGAATTCACATTCCCAAGAAAAAGACTTGCTTTTCTCCAAAACCAGTTTGACTCTGCTTTTATGGGTCCTTATTACACTAATTCCGCATCAGATTGTCCAGATCGATATGGATCTAACCAGCAATATCCGGTACTGTGTGGCTAAATGAATATCAGCTTTTAAACAGCCTGTGTGTTTCTTAGTGTTTTCTGGATAGAATCTATGAACTTTAGAGTTTTGAATGAATTTTAGCGTGCTACATTTTGTTTTTTTGTTGGCAAACGCTAATTAGTTCCACATGAAGACACAACAAGTACACATAAGTGTTTTCTGAGTAGAATGCTACAGAAACTAGGTTAAAAATGATATTTGCGACTGTAAACATGACATTGAATTCACATTCCCAAGAAAAAGACTTAGCTTTTCTCCAAAACCAGTTGCAACATCCTTCTCTGAGTCCTTTGCACACGAATTCCACACGTTTTTTTCCAGATAGGTCTGGATCTAAGCAGAAATATCCGGTTCTATGTGGCTAAATGAATATCAGCTTTTAAACAGCCTGTATGTTTGTTAGTGTTTTCTGGATAGTATCTATGAACTTTAGAGTTCTGAATGAATTTTAGCATGTTACATTTTGTTTTTTCGTTGGCAAACGCTAATTAGTTCCACATGGAGACACAACAAGTACACATAAGTGATTTCTGAGTAGAATGCTACAGAAACTAGGTTAAAAATGATATTTGCGACTGTAAACATGACATTGAATTCACATTCCCAAGAAAAAGACTTTGCTTTTCTCCAAAACCAGTTTGACTCTGCTTTTCGGGGCCCTTAACACACGAATTCCACATGAGTTTTTCCAGATAGATCTGGATCTATCCAGAAATATCCGATTCTGGGTGGCTAAATGAATATCAGCTTTTAAACAGCCTGTGTGTTTGTTAGTGTTTTCTGGATAGTATCTATGAACTTTAGAGTTTTGAATGAATTTTAGCATGCTACATTTTGTTTTTTTGTTGGCAAACGCTAATTAGTTCCACATGGAGACACAACAAGTACACATAAGTGTTTTCTGAGTAGAATGCTACAGAAACTAGTTGAATAATGATATTTGCGACTGTAAACATGACATTGAATTCACATTCCCAAGAAAAAGACTTGCTTTTCTCCAAAACCAGTTTGACTCTGCATTTATGGGTCCTTATTACACTAATTCCACATCAGATTGTCCAGGTCGATATGGATCTAACCAGGAATATCCGGTTCTGTGTGGCTAAATGAATATCAGCTTTTAACAGCCTGTGTGTTTCTTAGTGTTTTCTGGATAGTATCTATGAACTTTAGAGTTTTGAATGAATTTTAGCGTGCTACATTTTGTTTTTTTGTTGGCAAACGCTAATTAGTTCCACATGGAGACACAACAAATACACATAAGTGTTTTCTGAGTAGAATGCTACACAAACTAGGTTAAAAATGATATTTGCAAATGTAAACATGACATTGAATTCACATTCCCAAGAAAAAGACTTTGCTTTTCTCCAAAACCATTTTCAACATCCTTCTCTGAGTCCTTTGCACACGAATTCCACACGTTTTTTTCCAGATAGCTCTGGATCTAACCAGAAATATCCGGTTCTATGTGGCTAAATGAATATCAGCTTTTAAACAGCCTGTGTGTTTGTTAGAGTTTTCTGGATAGTATCTATGAACTTTAGAGTTTTGAATGAATTTTAGCATGTTACATTTTGTTTTTTCGTTGGCAAACACTAATTAGTTCCACATGGAGACACAACAAGTACACATAAGTGATTTCTGAGTAGAATGCTACAGAAACTAGGTTAAAAATGATATTTGCGACTGTAAACATGACATTGAATTCACATTCCCAAGAAAAAGACTTTGCTTTTCTCCAAAACCTGTTTGACTCTGCTTTTCGGGGTCCTTAACACACGAATTCTATATGAGTTTGTCCAGATAGATCTTGATCTAACCAGAAATATCCAGTTCTGTGTGGCTAAATGAATATCAGCTTTTAAACAGCCTGTGTGTTTGTTAGTGTTTTCTGGATAGTATCTAGGAACTTTAGAGTTTTGAATGAATTCTAGCATGTTACATTTTGTTTCTTTGTTGGCAAACGCTAATTAGTTCCACATGGAGACACAACAAGTACACATAAGTGATTTCTGAGTAGAATGCTACAGAAACTAGGTTAAAAATGATATTTGCCACTGTAAACATGACATTGAATACACATTCCCAAGAAAATGACTTTGCTTTTCTCCAAAACCTGTTTGACTCTGCTTTTGGGGTCCTTAACACACGAATTCCACATGAGTTTGTCCAGATAGATCTGTTTCTAAACCGGAATATCCGGTTCTGTGTGGCTAAATGACTATCAGCTTTTAAAAAGCCTGTGTGTTTGTTAGTGTTTTCTGGATATTATCTATGAACTTTAGAGTTCTGAATGAATTTTATCATGTTACATTTTGTTTTTGTTGGCAAACGCTAATTAGTTCCACATGGATACACAACAAGTACACATAAGGTTTTTCTGATTAGAATGCTACAGAAACTAGGTTAAAAATGATATTTGCGAATGTAAACATGACATTGAATTCACATTCCCTGGAAAACGACTTTGCTTTTCTCCAAAACCAGTTTCAACATCCTTTTCTGGGTCGTTAGCACACGAAGTCCACAGGTTTTTGTCCAGATAGGTCTGGATCTAACCAGAAATATCGGGTTCTGTGTGGCTAAATGAATATCAGCTTTTCAACAGCCTGTGTGTTTCTTAGTGTTTTCTGGATAGTATCTATGAACTTTAGAGTTCTGAATGAATTTTAGCATGTTACATTTTGTTTTTTCATTGGCAAATGCTAATTAGTTCCACATGGAGACACAACAAGTACACATAAGTGATTTCTGAGTAGAATGCTACAGAAACTAGGTTAAAAATGATATTTGCGACTGTAAACATGACATTGAATTCACATTCCCAAGAAAAAGACTTTGCTTTTCTCCAAAACCTGTTTGACTCTGCTTTTCGGCGTCCTTAACACACGAATTCCACATGAGTTTGTCCAGATAGATCTGGATCTAACCAGCAATATCCGGTTCTGTGTGGCTAAATGAATATCAGCTTTTCAACAGCCTGTGTGTTTCTTAGTGTTTTCTGGATAGTATCTATGAACTTTAGAGTTCTGAATGAATTTTAGCATGTTACATTTTGTTTCTTTGTTGGCAAACGCTAAGTAGTTCCACATGGAGACAAAACAAGTACACATAAGTGTTTTCAGAGTAGAATGCTACAGAAACTAGGTTAAAAATGATATTTGCGACTGTAAACATGACATTGAATTCACATTCCCAAGAAAAAGACTTTGCTTTTCTCCAAAACCTGTTTGACTCTGCTTTTCGGGGTCCTTAACACACGAATTCCACATGAGTTTGTCCAGATAGATCTGGATCTAACCAGCAATATCCGGTTCTGTGTGGCTAAATGAATATCAGCTTTTAAAAAGCCTGTGTGTTTGTTAGTGTTTTCTGGATAGTATCTATGAACTTTAGAGTTCTGAATGAATTTTAGCATGTTACATTTTGTTTTTGTTGGCAAACGCTAATTAGTTCCACATGGAGACACAACAAGTACACATAAGTTTTTTCTGATTAGAATGCTACAGAAACTAGGTTAAAAATGATATTTGCGAATGTAAACAAGGCATTGAATTCACATTCCCTAGAAAATGACTTTGCTTTTCTCCAAAATCAGTTTCAACATCCTTTTCTGGGTCCTTAGCACACGAAGTCCACAGGTTTTTGTCCAGATAGGTCTGGATCTAACCAGAAATATCCGGTTCTGTGTGGCTAAATGAATATCAGCTTTTCAACAGCCTGTGTGTTTCTTAGTGTTTTCTGGATATTATCTATGAACTTTAGAGTTCTGAATGAATTTTAGCATGTTACATTTTGTTTTTTTGTTGGCAAACGCTAATTAGTTCCACATGGAGACACAACAAGTACACATAAGTGATTTCTGAGTAGAATGCTACAGAAACTAGGTTAAAAATGATATTTGCGACTGTAAACATGACTTTGAATTCACATTCCCAAGAAAAAGACTTTGCTTTTCTCCAAAACCAGTTTGACCCTGCTTTTCGGGGTCCTTAACACACGAATTCCACATGAGTTTGTCCAGATAGATCTGGATCTAACCAGGAATTTCCGGTTCTTTGTGGCTAAATGAATATCAGCTTTTAAAAAGCCTGTGTGTTTGTTAGTGTTTTCTGGATAGTATCTATGAACTTTAGAGTTCTGAATGAATTTTAGCATGTTACATTTTGGTTTTTTGTTGGCAAACGCTAATTAGTTCCACATGGAGACACAACAAGTACACATAAGTGATTTCTGAGTAGAATGCTACAGAAACTAGGTTAAAAATGATATTTGCGACTGTAAACATGACATTGAATTCACATTCCCAAGAAAATGACTTTGCTTTTCTCCAAAACCAGTTTGACTCTGCTTTTCGGGGTCCTTAACACACTAATTCCACATGAGTTTGTCCAGATAGATCTGGATCTATCCAGAAATATCCGGTTCTGGGTGGCTAAATGAATATCAGCTTTTCAACAGCCTGTGTGTTTGTTAGTGTTTTCTGGATAGTATCTATGAACTTTAGAGTTTTGAATGAATTTTAGCATGCTACATTTTGTTTTTTTGTTGGCAAACACTAATTAGTTCCACATGGAGACACAACAAGTACACATAAGTGATTTCTGAGTAGAATGCTACAGAAACTAGGTTAAAAATGATATTTGCGACTGTAAACATGACATTGAATTCACATTCCCAAGAAAAAGACTTGCTTTTCTCCAAAACCAGTTTGACTCTGCTTTTATGGGACCTTATTACACTAATTCCACATCAGATTGTCCAGATCGATATGGATCTAACCAGCAATATCCGGTTCTGTGTGGCTAAATGAATATCAGCTTTTAAACAGCCTGTGCGTTTCTTAGTGTTTTCTGGATAGTATCTATGAACTTTAGAGTTTTGAATGAATTTTAGCATGCTACATTTTGTTTTTTTGTTGGCAAACGCTAATTAGTTCCACATGGAGACACAACAAGTACACATAAGTGTTTTCTGAGTAGAATGCTACACAAACTATGTTAAAAATGATATTTGCGACTGTAAACATGACATTGAATTCACATTCCCAAGAAAAAGACTTGCTTTTCTCCAAAACCAGTTTGACTCTGCTTTTATGGGTCCTTATTACACTAATTCCGCATCAGATTGTCCAGATCGATATGGATCTAACCAGCAATATCCGGTACTGTGTGGCTAAATGAATATCAGCTTTTAAACAGCCTGTGTGTTTCTTAGTGTTTTCTGGATAGAATCTATGAACTTTAGAGTTTTGAATGAATTTTAGCGTGCTACATTTTGTTTTTTTGTTGGCAAACGCTAATTAGTTCCACATGAAGACACAACAAGTACACATAAGTGTTTTCTGAGTAGAATGCTACACAAACTAGGTTAAAAATGATATTTGCGACTGTAAACATGACATTGAATTCACATTCCCAAGAAAAAGACTTAGCTTTTCTCCAAAACCAGTTGCAACATCCTTCTCTGAGTCCTTTGCACACGAATTCCACACGTTTTTTTCCAGATAGGTCTGGATCTAAGCAGAAATATCCGGTTCTATGTGGCTAAATGAATATCAGCTTTTAAACAGCCTGTATGTTTGTTAGTGTTTTCTGGATAGTATCTATGAACTTTAGAGTTCTGAATGAATTTTAGCATGTTACATTTTGTTTTTTCGTTGGCAAACGCTAATTAGTTCCACATGGAGACACAACAAGTACACATAAGTGATTTCTGAGTAGAATGCTACAGAAACTAGGTTAAAAATGATATTTGCGACTGTAAACATGACATTGAATTCACATTCCCAAGAAAAAGACTTTGCTTTTCTCCAAAACCAGTTTGACCCTGCTTTTCGGGGTCCTTAACACACGAATTCCACATGAGTTTGTCCAGATAGATATGGATCTAACCAGGAATATCCGGTTCTGTGTGGCTAAATGAATATCAGCTTTTAAAAAGCCTGTGTGTTTGTTAGTGTTTTCTGGATAGTATCTATGAACTATACAGTTCTGAATGAATTTTAGCATGTTACATTTTGTTTCTTTGTTGGCAAATGCTAATTAGTTCCACATGGAGACACAACAAGTACACATAAGTGATTTCTGAGTAGAATGCTACAGAAACTAGGTTAAAAATGATATTTGCGACTGTAAACATGACATTGAATTCACATTCCCAAGAAAAAGACTTTGCTTTTCTCCAAAACCAGTTTGACTCTGCTTTTCGGGGTCCTTAACACACGAATTCCACATGAGTTTGTCCAGACAGATCTGGATCTAACCAGGAATATCCGGTTCTGTGTGGCTAAATGAATATCAGCTTTTAAAAAGCCTGTGTGTTTGTTAGTGTTTTCTGGATAGTATCTATGAACTTTAGAGTTCTGAATGAATTTTAGCATGTTACATTTTGTTTTTGTTGGCAAACGCTAATTAGTTCCACATGGATACACAACAAGTACACATAAGTTTTTTCTGATTAGAATGCTACAGAAACTAGGTTAAAAATGATATTTGCGAATGTAAACATGACATTGAATTCACATTCCCAAGAAAACGACTTTGCTTTTCTCCAAAACCAGTTTCAACATCCTTTTCTTGGTCCTTAGCACACGAAGTCCACAGGTTTTTGTCCAGATAGGTCTGGATCTAACCAGAAATATCCGGTTCTGTGTGGATAAATGAATATCAGCTTTTCAACAGCCTGTGTGTTTCTTAGTGTTTTCTGGATAGGATCTATGAACTTTAGAGTTCTGAATGAATTTTAGCATGTTACATTTTGTTTTTTTGTTGGCAAACGCTAATTAGTTCCACATGGAGACACAACAAGTACACATAAGTGATTTCTGAGTAGAATGCTACAGAAACTAGGTTAAAAATGATATTTGCGACTGTAAACATGACATTGAATTCACATTCCCAAGAAAATGACTTTGCTTTTCTCCAAAACCAGTTTGACTCTGCTTTTCGGGGTCCTTAACACACGAATTCCACATGAGTGTGTCCAGATAGATATGGATCTAACCAGAAATATCCGGTTCTGTGTGGCTAAATGAATATCAGCTTTTAAAAAGCCTGTGTGTTTGTTAGTGTTTTCTGGATAGTATCTATGAACTTAGAGTTCTGAATGAATTTTAGCATGTTACATTTTGGTTTTTGTTGGCAAACGCTAATTAGTTCCACATGGAGACACAACAAGTACACATAAGTGATTTCTGAGTAGAATGCTACAGAAACTAGGTTAAAAATGATATTTGCGACTGTAAACATGACATTGAATTCACATTCCCAAGAAAAAGACTTTGCTTTTCTCCAAAACCAGTTTGACTCTGCTTTTCGGGGTCCTTAACACACGAATTCCACATGAGTTTGTCCAGATAGATCTGGATCTATCCAGAAATATCCGGTTCTGGGTGGCTAAATGAATATCAGCTTTTCAACAGCCTGTGTGTTTGTTAGTGTTTTCTGGATAGTATCTATGAACTTTAGAGTTTTGAATGAATTTTAGCATGCTACATTTTGTTTTTTTGTTGGCAAACTCTAATTAGTTCCACATGGAGACACAACAAGTACACATAAGTGTTTTCTGAGTAGAATGCTACAGAAACTAGTTGAATAATGATATTTGCGACTGTAAACATGACATTGAATTCACATTCCCAAGAAAAAGACTTGCTTTTCTCCAAAACCAGTTTGACTCTGCTTTTATGGGTCCTTATTACACTAATTCCACATCAGATTGTCCAGATCGATATGGATCTAACCAGCAATATCCGGTTCTGTGTGGCTAAATGAATATCAGCTTTTAAACAGCCTGTGTGTTTCTTAGTGTTTTCTGGATAGTATCTATGAACTTTAGAGTTTTGAATGAATTTTAGCATGCTACATTTTGTTTTTTTGTTGGCAAACGCTAATTAGTTCCACATGGAGACACAACAAGTACACATAAGTGTTTTCTGAGTAGAATGCTACACAAACTAGATTAAAAATGATATTTGCGACTGTAAACATGACATTGAATTCACATTCCCAAGAAAAAGACTTTGCTTTTCTCCAAAACCATTTTCAACATCCTTCTCTGAGTCCTTTGCACACAAATTGCACACGTTTTTTTCCAGATAGGTCTGGATCTAACCAGAAATATCCGGTTCTATGTGGCTAAATGAATATCAGCTTTTAAACAGCCTGTGTGTTTGTTAGTGTTTTCTGGATAGTATCTATGAACTTTAGAGTTTTGAATGAATTTTAGCATGTTACATTTTGTTTTTTCGTTGGCAAACGCTAATTAGTTCCACATGGAGACACAACAAGTACACATAAGTGATTTCTGAGTAGAATGCTACAGAAACTAGGTTAAAAATAATATTTGCGACTGTAAACATGACATTGAATTCACATTCCCAAGAAAAAGACTTTGCTTTTCTCCAAAACCAGTTTGACTCTGCTTTTCGGGGTCCTTAACACACGAATTCCACATGAGTTTGTCCAGATAGATCTGGATCTATCCAGAAATATCCGGTTCTGGGTGGCTAAATGAATATCAGCTTTTCAACAGCCTGTGTGTTTGTTAGTGTTTTCTGGATAGTATCTATGAACTTTAGAGTTTTGAATGAATTTTAGCATGCTACATTTTGTTTTTTTGTTGGCAAACGCTAATTAGTTCCACATGGAGACACAACAAGTACACATAAGTGTTTTCTGAGTAGAATGCTACAGAAACTAGTTGAATAATGATATTTGCGACTGTAAACATGACATTGAATTCACATTCCCAAGAAAAAGACTTGCTTTTCTCCAAAACCAGTTTGACTCTGCTTTTATGGGTCCTTATTACACTAATTCCACATCAGATTGTCCAGATCGATATGGATTTAACCAGCAATATCCGGTTCTGTGTGGCTAAATGAATATCAGCTTTTAAACAGCCTGTGTGTTTCTTAGTGTTTTCTGGATAGTATCTATGAACTTTAGAGTTTTGAATGAATTTTAGCATGCTACATTTTGTTTTTTTGTTGGCAAACGCTAATTAGTTCCACATGGAGACACAACAAGTACACATAAGTGTTTTCTGAGTAGAATGCTACACAAACTAGGTTAAAAATGATATTTGCGACTGTTTACATGACATTGAATTCACATTCCCAAGAAAAAGACTTTGCTTTTCTCCAAAACCATTTTCAACATCCTTCTCTGAGTCCTTTGCACACAAATTGCACACGTTTTTTTCCAGATAGGTCTGGATCTAACCAGAAATATCCGGTTCTATGTGGCTAAATGAATATCAGCTTTTAAACAGCCTGTGTGTTTGTTAGTGTTTTCTGGATAGTATCTATGAACTTTAGAGTTTTGAATGAATTTTAGCATGCTACATTTTGTTTTTTCGTTGGCAAACGCTAATTAGTTCCACATGGAGACACAACAAGTACACATAAGTGATTTCTGAGTAGAATGCTACAGAAACTAGGTTAAAAATGATATTTGCGACTGTAAACATGACATTGAATTCACATTCCCAAGAAAAAGACTTTGCTTTTCTCCAAAACAAGTTTGACTCTGCTTTTCTGGGTCCTTAACACACGAATTCTACATGAGTTTGTCCAGATAGGTCTTGATCTAACCATCAATATCCGGTTCTGTGTGGCTAAATTAATATCAGCTTTTCAACAGCCTGTGTGTTTCTTAGTGTTTTCTGGATAGTATCTATGAACTTTAGAGTTTTGAATGAATTTTAGCATGTTACATTTTTTTCTTTGTTGGCAAACGCTAATTAGTTCCACATGGAGACACAACAAGTACACATAAGTGATTTCTGAGTAGAATGCTACAGAAACTAGGTTAAAAATGATATTTGCCACTGTAAACATAACTTTGAATTCACAATCCAATAAAAGACTTTGCTTTTCTCCAAAACCAGTTTGACTCTGCTTTTCGGGGTCCTTAACACACGAATTCCACATGAGTTTGTACAGATAGATCTGGATCTAACCAGGAATATCCGGATCTGTGTGGCTAAATGAATATCAGCTTTTCAACAGCCTGTGTGTTTGTTAGTGTTTTCTGGATAGTATCTATGAACTTAAGAGTTTTGAATGAATTTTAGCATGCTACATTTTGTTTTTTTGTTGGCAAATGCTAATTAGTTCCACATGGAGACACAACAAGTACACATAAGTGTTTTCTGAGTAGAATGCTGCAGAAACTAGGTTAAAAATGATATTTGCGACTGTAAACATGATATTGAATACACATTCCCAAGAAAAAGACTTTGCTTTTCTCCAAAACCATTTTGAATCTGCTATTCGGGGTCCTTAACACACGAATTCCACATGAGTTTGTCGAGATAAATCTGGATCTAACCAGCAATATCCGGTTCTGTGTGGCTAAATGAATATCAGCTTTTAAACAGCCTGTGTGTTTCTTAGTGTTTCCTGGATAGTATCTATGAACTATAGAGTTTTGAATGAATTTTAGCATGCTACATTTTGTTTTTTTGTTGGCAAACGCTAATTAGTTCCACATGGAGACACAACAAGTACAAATAAGTGATTTCTGAGTAGAATGCTACAGAAACTAGGTTAAAAATGATATTTGCGACTGTAAACATGACATTGAATTCACATTCCCAAGAAAAAGACTTTGCTTTTCTCCAAAACCAGTTTGACTCTGCTTTTCGGGGTCCTTAACACACGAATTCCGCATGAGTTTGTCCAGATAGATCTGGATCTAACCAGTAATATCCGGTTCTGTGTGGCTAAATGAATATCAGCTTTTAAACAGCCTGTGTGTTTCTTAGTGTTTTCTGGATAGTATCTATGAACTTTACAGTTCTGAATGAATTTTAGCATGCTACATTTGGTTTTTTTGTTGGCAAACCCTAATTAGTTCCACATGGAGACACAACAAGTACACATAAGTGATTTCTGAGTAGAATGTTACACAAACTAGGTTAAAAAGAATATTTGCGACTGTAAATATGACATTGAATTCACATTCCCAAGAAAAAGATTTGTTTTTCTCCAAAACCAGTTTGACTCTGCTTTTCTGGGTCTTTGCACTCAAATTCCACACGAGTTTGTCCAGATAGGTCTGGATCTAACCAGAAATATAAGGTTCTGTGTGGCTAAATGAATATCAGCTTTTCAACAGCCTGTGTGTTTGTTAGTGTTTTCTGGATAGTATCTATGAACTTTCGAGTTTTGAATGAATTTTAGCATGTTACATTTTTTTCTTTGTTGGCAAATGCTAATTAGTTCCACATGGAGACACAACAAGTACACATAAGTGATTTCTGAGTAGAATGCTACAGAAACTAGGTTAAAAATTATATTTGCCACTGTAAACATAACATTGAATTCACAATCCAAGAAAAAGACTTTGCTTTTCTCCAAAACCAGTTTGAACCTGCTTTTCGGGGTCCTTAACACACGAATTCCACATGAGTTTGTACAGATAGATCTGGATCTAACCAGGAATATCCGGTTCTGTGTGGCTAAATGAATATCAGCTTTTCAACAGCCTGTGTGTTTGTTAGTGTTTTCTGGATAGTATCTATGAACTTAAGAGTTTTGAATGAATTTTAGCATGCTACATTTTGTTTTTTTGTTGGCAAAGGCTAATTAGTTCCACATGGAGACACAACAAGTACACATAAGTGTTTTCTGAGTAGAATGCTGCAGAAACTAGGTTAAAAATGATATTTGCGACTGTAAACATGATATTGAATTCACATTCCCAAGAAAAAGACTTTGCTTTTCTCCAAAACCATTTTGACTCTGCTATTCGGGGTCCTTAACACACGAATTCCACATGAGTATGTCGAGATAGATCTGGATCTAACCAGCAATATCCGGTTCTGTGTGGCTAAATGAATATCAGCTTTTAAACAGCCTGTGTGTTTCTTAGTGTTTCCTGGATAGTATCTATGAACTATAGAGTTTTGAATGAATTTTAGCATGCTACATTTTGTTTTTTTGTTGGCAAACGCTAATTAGTTCCACATGGAGACACAACAAGTACACATAAGTGATTTCTGAGTAGAATGCTACAGAAACTAGGTTAAAAATGATATTTGCGACTGTAAACATGACATTGAATTCACATTCCCAAGAAAAAGACTTTGCTTTTCTCCAAAACCAGTTTGACTCTGCTTTTCTGGGTCTTTGCACTCAAATTCCACACGAGTTTGTCCAGATAGGTCTGGAACTAACCAGAAATATAAGGTTCTGTGTGGCTAAATGAATATCAGCTTTTCAACAGCCTGTGTGTTTGTTAGTGTTTTCTGGATAGTATCTATGAACTTTCGAGTTTTGAATGAATTTTAGCATGTTACATTTTTTTCTTTGTTGGCAAATGCTAATTAGTTCCACATGGAGACACAACAAGTACACATAAGTGATTTCTGAGTAGAATGCTACAGAAACAAGGTTAAAAATGATATTTGCCACTGTAAACATAACATTGAATTCACAATCCAAGAAAAAGACTTTGCTTTTCTCCAAAACCAGTTTGACCCTGCTTTTCGGGGTCCTTAACACACGAATTCCACATGAGTATGTCGAGATAGATCTGGATCTAACCAGGAATATCCGGTTCTGTGTGGCTAAATGAATATCAGCTTTTAAAAAGCCTGTGTGTTTTTTAGTGTTTTCTGGATAGTATCTATGAACTTTACAGTTCTGAATGAATTTTAGCATGTTACATTTTGTTTCTTTGTTGGCAAATGCTAATTAGTTCCACATGGAGACACAACAAGTACACATAAGTGTTTTCTGAGTAGAGTGCTACAGAAACTAGGTTAAAAATGATATTTGCGACTGTAAACATGATATTGAAATCACATTCCCTAGAAAACGACTTTGCTTTTCTCCAAAACCAGTTTCAACATCCTTCTCTGAGTCCTTTGCACACGAATTCCACATGTTTTTGTCCAGATAGGTCTGGATCTAACCAGAAATATCCGGTTCTGTGTGGCTAAATGAATATCAGCTTTTAAAAAGCCTGTGTGTTTGTAGTGTTTTCTGGATAGTATCTATGAACTTTAGAGTTCTGAATGAATTTTAGCATGTTACATTTTGTTTTTTTGTTGGCAAACGCTAATTAGTTCCACATGGAGACACAACTAGTACACATAAGTGATTTCTGAGTAGAATGCTACAGAAACTAGGTTAAAAATGATATTTGCGACTGTAAACATGACATTGAATTCACATTCCCAAGAAAAAGACTTTGCTTTTCTCCAAAACCAGTTTGACTCTGCTTTTCGGGGTCCTTAAAACACGAATTCCACATGAGTGTGTCCAGATAGATATGGATCTAACCAGCAATATCCGGTTCTGGGTGACTAAATGAATATCAGCTTTTAAACAGCCTGTGTGTTTCTTAGTGTTTCCTGGATAGTATCTAAGAACTATAGAGTTTTGAATGAATTTTAGCACGCTACATTTTGTTTTTTTGTAGGCAAACGCTAATTAGTTCCACATGGAGACACAACAAGTACACATAAGGGATTTCTGAGTAGAATGCTACAGAAACTAGGTTAAAAATGATATTTGCGACTGTAAACATGACATTGAATTCACATTCCCAAGAAAAAGACTTTGCTTTTCTCCAAAACCAGTTTGACTCTGCTTTTCGGGGTCCTTAACACACGAATTCCGCATGAGTTTGTCCAGATAGATCTGGATATAACCAGAAATATCCAGTTCTGTGTGGCTAAATGAATATCAGCTTTTCAACAGCCTGTGTGTTTCTTAGTGTTTTCTGGATAGTATCTATGAACTTTACAGTTCTGAATGAATTTTAGCATGTTACATTTTGTTTTTTTGTTGGCAAACGCTAATTAGTTCAACATGGGAACAAAACAAGTACACATAAGAGTTTTCTGAGTAGAATGTTACACAAACTAGGTTAAAAAGAATATTTGTGAATGTAAATATGACATTGAATTCACATTCCCAAGAAAAAGACTTTGCTTTTCTCCAAAACCAGTTTGACTCTGCTATTCGGGGTCTTTGCACTAAAATTCCACACGAGTTTGTCCAGAAAGATCTGGATCTAACCAGAAATATCCGGTTCTGTGTGGCTAAATGAATATCAGCTTTTCAACAGCCTGTGTGTTTGTTAGTGTTTCCTGGATTGTATCTATGAACTTTAGAGTTTTGAATGAATTTTAGCATGTTACATTTTGTTTTTTCGTTGGCAAACGCTAATTAGTTCCACATGGGGACACAACAAGTACACATAAGTGATTTCTGAGGAGAATGCTACAGAAACTAGGTTAAAAATGATATTTGCGACTGTAAACATGACTTTGAATTCACATTCCCAAGAAAAAGACTTTGCTTTTCTCCAAAACCAGTTTCAACATCCTTTTCTGGGTCCTTTGCCCACGAAGTCCACACGTTTTTGTCCAGATAGGTCTGGATCTAACCAGAAATATCCGGTTATGTGTGGCTAAATGAATATCAGCTTTTAAAAAGACTGTGTGTTTGTTAGTGTTTTCTGGATAGTATCTATGAACTTTAGAGTTCTGAATGAATTTCAGCATGTTACATTTTGTTTTTTTGTTGGCAAACGCTAATTAGTTCCACATGGAGACACAGCAAGTACACATAAGTGATTTCTGAGTAGAATGCTACAGAAACTAGGTTAAAAATGATATTTGCGACTGTAAACATGACATTGAATTCACATTCCCAAGAAAAAGACTTTGCTTTTCTCCAAAACCAGTATGACTCTGCTTTTCGGGGTCCTTAACACACGAATTCCACATGAGTTTGTCGAGATAGATCTGGATCTAACCAGCAATATCCGGTTCTGTGTGACTAAATGAATATCAGCTTTTAAACAGCCTGTGTGTTTCTTAGTGTTTCCTGGATAGTATCTAAGAACTATAGAGTTTTGAATGAATTTTAGCATGCTACATTTTGTTTTTTTGTTGGCAAACGCTAATTAGTTCCACATGGAGACACAACAAGTACACATAAGTGATTTCTGAGGAGAATGCTACAGAAACTAGGTTAAAAATGATATTTGCGACTGTAAACATGACTTTGAATTCACATTCCCAAGAAAAAGACTTTGCTTTTCTCCAAAACCAGTTTCAACATCCTTTTCTGGGTCCTTTGCACACGAATTCCACATGTTTTTGTCCGGATAGGTCTGGATCTAACCAGAAATATCCGGTTCTGTGTGGCTAAATGAATATCAGCTTTTAAAAAGCCTGTGTGTTTGTTAGTGTTTTCTGGATAGTATCTATGAACTTTAGAGTTCTGAATGAATTTTAGCATGTTACATTTTGTTTTTTTGTTGGCAAACGCTAATTAGTTCCACATGGAGACACAGCAAGTACACATAAGTGTTTTCTGAGTAGAATGTTACACAAACTAGGTCAAAAAGAATATTTGCGACTGTAAATATGACATTGAATTCACATTCCCAAGAAAAAGACTTTGCTTTTCTCCAAAACCAGTTTGACTCTGCTTTTCTGGGTCTTTGCACTCAAATTCCACACGAGTTTGTCCAGAAAGATCTGGATCTAACCAGAAATATCCGGTTCTGTGTGGCTAAATGAATATCAGCTTTTTAAAAGCCTGTGTGTTTGTTAGTGTTTTCTGGATAGTATCTATGAACTTTACAGTTCTGAATGAATTTTAGCATGCTACATTTTGTTTTTTTGTTGGAAAACGCTTATTAGTTCCACATGGAGACACAACAAGTACACATAAGTGTTTTCTGAGTAGAATGTTACACAAACTAGGTTAAAAAGAATATTTGCGACTGTAAATATGACATTGAATTCACATTCCCAAGAAAAAGACTTTGCTTTTCTCCAAAACCAGATTGACTCTGCTTTTCTGGGTCTTTGCACTCAAATTCCACACGAGTTTGTCCAGAAAGATCTGGATCTAACCAGAAATATCCGGTTCTGTGTGACTAAATGAATATCAGCTTTTAAACAGCCTGTGTGTTTGTTAGTGTTTTCTGGATAGTATCTATGAACTTTAGAGTTTTGAATGAATTTTAGCATGCTACATTTTGTTTTTTTGTTGGCAAACGCTAATTAGTTCCACATGGAGACACAACAAGTACACATAAGTGTTTTCTGAGTAGAATGCTACATAAACTAGGTTAAAAATGATATTTGCGACTGTAAACATGATATTGAAATCACATTCCCTAGAAAACGACTTTGCTTTTCTCCAAAACCAGTTTGAACATCCTTTTCTGGGTCCTTAGCACACGAAGTCCACACGTTTTTGTCCAGATAGGTCTGGATCTAACCAGAAATATCCGGTTCTGTGTGGCTAAATGAATATCAGCTTTTCAACAGCCTGTGTGTTTCTTAGTGTTTTCTGGATAGTATCTATGAACTTTAGAGTTTTGAATGAATTTTAGCACGCTACATTTTGTTTTTTTGTAGGCAAACGCTAATTAGTTCCACATGGAGACACAACAAGTACACATAAGGGATTTCTGAGTAGAATGCTACAGAAACTAGGTTAAAAATGATATTTGCGACTGTAAACATGACATTGAATTCACATTCCCAAGAAAAAGACTTTGCTTTTCTCCAAAACCAGTTTTACTCTGCTTTTCGGGGTCCTTAACACACGAATTCCGCATGAGTTTGTCCAGATAGATCTGGATATAACCAGAAATATCCAGTTCTGTGTGGCTAAATGAATATCAGCTTTTCAACAGCCTGTGTGTTTCTTAGTGTTTTCTGGATAGTATCTATGAACTTTACAGTTCTGAATGAATTTTAGCATGTTACATTTTGTTTTTTTGTTGGCAAACGCTAATTAGTTCAACATGGGAACAAAACAAGTACACATAAGAGTTTTCTGAGTAGAATGTTACACAAACTAGGTTAAAAAGAATATTTGTGACTGTAAATATGACATTGAATTCACATTCCCAAGAAAAAGACTTTGCTTTTCTCCAAAACCAGTTTGACTCTGCTATTCGGGGTCTTTGCACTAAAATTCCACACGAGTTTGTCCAGAAAGATCTGGATCTAACCAGAAATATCCGGTTCTGTGTGGCTAAATGAATATCAGCTTTTCAACAGCCTGTGTGTTTGTTAGTGTTTCCTGGATTGTATCTATGAACTTTAGAGTTTTGAATGAATTTTAGCATGTTACATTTTGTTTTTTTGTTGGCAAACGCTAATTAGTTCCACATGGGGACACAACAAGTACACATAAGTGATTTCTGAGGAGAATGCTACAGAAACTTGGTTAAAAATTATATTTGCGACTGTAAACATGACTTTGAATTCACATTCCCAAGAAAAAGACTTTGCTTTTCTCCAAAACCAGTTTCAACATCCTTTTCTGGGTCCTTTGCCCACGAAGTCCACACGTTTTTGTCCAGATAGGTCTGGATCTAACCAGAAATATCCGGTTATGTGTGGCTAAATGAATATCAGCTTTTAAAAAGACTGTGTGTTTGTTAGTGTTTTCTGGATAGTATCTATGAACTTTAGAGTTCTGAATGAATTTCAGCATGTTACATTTTGTTTTTTTGTTGGCAAACGCTAATTAGTTCCACATGGAGACACAGCAAGTACACATAAGTGATTTCTGAGTAGAATGCTACAGAAACTAGGTTAAAAATGATATTTGCGACTGTAAACATGACATTGAATTCACATTCCCAAGAAAAAGACTTTGCTTTTCTCCAAAACCAGTATGACTCTGCTTTTCGGGGTCCTTAACACACGAATTCCACATGAGTTTGTCGAGATAGATCTGGATCTAACCAGCAATATCCGGTTCTGTGTGACTAAATGAATATCAGCTTTTAAACAGCCTGTGTGTTTCTTAGTGTTTCCTGGATAGTATCTAAGAACTATAGAGTTTTGAATGAATTTTAGCATGCTACATTTTGTTTTTTTGTTGGCAAACGCTAATTAGTTCCACATGGAGACACAACAAGTACACATAAGTGATTTCTGAGTAGAATGCTACAGAAACTAGGTTAAAAATGATATTTGCGACTGTAAACATGACATTGAATTCACATTCCCAAGAAAAAGACTTTGCTTTTCTCCAAAACCAGTTTGACTCTGCTTTTCTGGGTCTTTGCACTCAAATTCTACACGAGTTTGTCCAGATAGGTCTGGAACTAACCAGAAATATAAGGTTCTGTGTGGCTAAATGAATATCAGCTTTTCAACAGCCTGTGTGTTTGTTAGTGTTTTCTGGATAGTATCTATGAACTTTCGAGTTTTGAATGAATTTTAGCATGTTACATTTTTTTCTTTGTTGGCAAATGCTAATTAGTTCCACATGGAGACACAACAAGTACACATAAGTGATTTCTGAGTAGAATGCTACAGAAACAAGGTTAAAAATGATATTTGCCACTGTAAACATAACATTGAATTCACAATCCAAGAAAAAGACTTTGCTTTTCTCCAAAACCAGTTTGACCCTGCTTTTCGGGGTCCTTAACACACGAATTCCACATGAGTATGTCGAGATAGATCTGGATCTAACCAGGAATATCCGGTTCTGTGTGGCTAAATGAATATCAGCTTTTAAAAAGCCTGTGTGTTTTTTAGTGTTTTCTGGATAGTATCTATGAACTTTACAGTTCTGAATGAATTTTAGCATGTTACATTTTGTTTCTTTGTTGGCAAACGCTAATTAGTTCCACATGGAGACACAACAAGTACACATAAGTGTTTTCTGAGTAGAGTGCTACAGAAACTAGGTTAAAAATGATATTTGCGACTGTAAACATGATATTGAAATCACATTCCCTAGAAAACGACTTTGCTTTTCTCCAAAACCAGTTTCAACATCCTTCTCTGAGTCCTTTGCACACGAATTCCACATGTTTTTGTCCAGATAGGTCTGGATCTAACCAGAAATATCCGGTTCTGTGTGGCTAAATGAATATCAGCTTTTAAAAAGCCTGTGTGTTTGTAGTGTTTTCTGGATAGTATCTATGAACTTTAGAGTTCTGAATGAATTTTAGCATGTTACATTTTGTTTTTTTGTTGGCAAACGCTAATTAGTTCCACATGGAGACACAACTAGTACACATAAGTGATTTCTGAGTAGAATGCTACAGAAACTAGGTTAAAAATGATATTTGCGACTGTAAACATGACATTGAATTCACATTCCCAAGAAAAAGACTTTGCTTTTCTCCAAAACCAGTTTTACTCTGCTTTTCGGGGTCCTTAACACACGAATTCCGCATGAGTTTGTCCAGATAGATCTGGATATAACCAGAAATATCCAGTTCTGTGTGGCTAAATGAATATCAGCTTTTCAACAGCCTGTGTGTTTCTTAGTGTTTTCTGGATAGTATCTATGAACTTTACAGTTCTGAATGAATTTTAGCATGTTACATTTTGTTTTTTTGTTGGCAAACGCTAATTAGTTCAACATGGGAACAAAACAAGTACACATAAGAGTTTTCTGAGTAGAATGTTACACAAACTAGGTTAAAAAGAATATTTGTGACTGTAAATATGACATTGAATTCACATTCCCAAGAAAAAGACTTTGCTTTTCTCCAAAACCAGTTTGACTCTGCTATTCGGGGTCTTTGCACTAAAATTCCACACGAGTTTGTCCAGAAAGATCTGGATCTAACCAGAAATATCCGGTTCTGTGTGGCTAAATGAATATCAGCTTTTCAACAGCCTGTGTGTTTGTTAGTGTTTCCTGGATTGTATCTATGAACTTTAGAGTTTTGAATGAATTTTAGCATGTTACATTTTGTTTTTTTGTTGGCAAACGCTAATTAGTTCCACATGGGGACACAACAAGTACACATAAGTGATTTCTGAGGAGAATGCTACAGAAACTTGGTTAAAAATTATATTTGCGACTGTAAACATGACTTTGAATTCACATTCCCAAGAAAAAGACTTTGCTTTTCTCCAAAACCAGTTTCAACATCCTTTTCTGGGTCCTTTGCCCACGAAGTCCACACGTTTTTGTCCAGATAGGTCTGGATCTAACCAGAAATATCCGGTTATGTGTGGCTAAATGAATATCAGCTTTTAAAAAGACTGTGTGTTTGTTAGTGTTTTCTGGATAGTATCTATGAACTTTAGAGTTCTGAATGAATTTCAGCATGTTACATTTTGTTTTTTTGTTGGCAAACGCTAATTAGTTCCACATGGAGACACAGCAAGTACACATAAGTGATTTCTGAGTAGAATGCTACAGAAACTAGGTTAAAAATGATATTTGCGACTGTAAACATGACATTGAATTCACATTCCCAAGAAAAAGACTTTGCTTTTCTCCAAAACCAGTATGACTCTGCTTTTCGGGGTCCTTAACACACGAATTCCACATGAGTTTGTCGAGATAGATCTGGATCTAACCAGCAATATCCGGTTCTGTGTGACTAAATGAATATCAGCTTTTAAACAGCCTGTGTGTTTCTTAGTGTTTCCTGGATAGTATCTAAGAACTATAGAGTTTTGAATGAATTTTAGCATGCTACATTTTGTTTTTTTGTTGGCAAACGCTAATTAGTTCCACATGGAGACACAACAAGTACACATAAGTGATTTCTGAGTAGAATGCTACAGAAACTAGGTTAAAAATGATATTTGCGACTGTAAACATGACATTGAATTCACATTCCCAAGAAAAAGACTTTGCTTTTCTCCAAAACCAGTTTGACTCTGCTTTTCTGGGTCTTTGCACTCAAATTCCACACGAGTTTGTCCAGATAGGTCTGGAACTAACCAGAAATATAAGGTTCTGTGTGGCTAAATGAATATCAGCTTTTCAACAGCCTGTGTGTTTGTTAGTGTTTTCTGGATAGTATCTATGAACTTTCGAGTTTTGAATGAATTTTAGCATGTTACATTTTTTTCTTTGTTGGCAAATGCTAATTAGTTCCACATGGAGACACAACAAGTACACATAAGTGATTTCTGAGTAGAATGCTACAGAAACAAGGTTAAAAATGATATTTGCCACTGTAAACATAACATTGAATTCACAATCCAAGAAAAAGACTTTGCTTTTCTCCAAAACCAGTTTGACCCTGCTTTTCGGGGTCCTTAACACACGAATTCCACATGAGTATGTCGAGATAGATCTGGATCTAACCAGGAATATCCGGTTCTGTGTGGCTAAATGAATATCAGCTTTTAAAAAGCCTGTGTGTTTTTTAGTGTTTTCTGGATAGTATCTATGAACTTTACAGTTCTGAATGAATTTTAGCATGTTACATTTTGTTTCTTTGTTGGCAAACGCTAATTAGTTCCACATGGAGACACAACAAGTACACATAAGTGTTTTCTGAGTAGAGTGCTACAGAAACTAGGTTAAAAATGATATTTGCGACTGTAAACATGATATTGAAATCACATTCCCTAGAAAACGACTTTGCTTTTCTCCAAAACCAGTTTCAACATCCTTCTCTGAGTCCTTTGCACACGAATTCCACATGTTTTTGTCCAGATAGGTCTGGATCTAACCAGAAATATCCGGTTCTGTGTGGCTAAATGAATATCAGCTTTTAAAAAGCCTGTGTGTTTGTAGTGTTTTCTGGATAGTATCTATGAACTTTAGAGTTCTGAATGAATTTTAGCATGTTACATTTTGTTTTTTTGTTGGCAAACGCTAATTAGTTCCACATGGAGACACAACTAGTACACATAAGTGATTTCTGAGTAGAATGCTACAGAAACTAGGTTAAAAATGATATTTGCGACTGTAAACATGACATTGAATTCACATTCCCAAGAAAAAGACTTTGCTTTTCTCCAAAACCAGTATGACTCTGCTTTTCGGGGTCCTTAAAACACGAATTCCACATGAGTTTGTCGAGATAGATCTGGATCTAACCAGCAATATCCGGTTCTGGGTGACTAAATGAATATCAGCTTTTAAACAGCCTGTGTGTTTCTTAGTGTTTCCTGGATAGTATCTAAGAACTATAGAGTTTTGAATGAATTTTAGCACGCTACATTTTGTTTTTTTGTAGGCAAACGCTAATTAGTTCCACATGGAGACACAACAAGTACTCATAAGGGATTTCTGAGTAGAATGCTACAGAAACTAGGTTAAAAATGATATTTGCGACTGTAAACATGACATTGAATTCACATTCCCAAGAAAAAGACTTTGCTTTTCTCCAAAACCAGTTTGACTCTGCTTTTCGGGGTCCTTAACACACGAATTCCGCATGAGTTTGTCCAGATAGATCTGGATATAACCAGAAATATCCAGTTCTGTGTGGCTAAATGAATATCAGCTTTTCAACAGCCTGTGTGTTTCTTAGTGTTTTCTGGATAGTATCTATGAACTTTACAGTTCTGAATGAATTTTAGCATGTTACATTTTGTTTTTTTGTTGGCAAACGCTAATTAGTTCAACATGGGAACAAAACAAGTACACATAAGAGTTTTCTGAGTAGAATGTTACACAAACTAGGTTAAAAAGAATATTTGTGAATGTAAATATGACATTGAATTCACATTCCCAAGAAAAAGACTTTGCTTTTCTCCAAAACCAGTTTGACTCTGCTATTCGGGGTCTTTGCACTAAAATTCCACACGAGTTTGTCCAGAAAGATCTGGATCTAACCAGAAATATCCGGTTCTGTGTGGCTAAATGAATATCAGCTTTTCAACAGCCTGTGTGTTTGTTAGTGTTTCCTGGATTGTATCTATGAACTTTAGAGTTTTGAATGAATTTTAGCATGTTACATTTTGTTTTTTTGTTGGCAAACGCTAATTAGTTCCACATGGGGACACAACAAGTACACATAAGTGATTTCTGAGGAGAATGCTACAGAAACTAGGTTAAAAATGATATTTGCGACTGTAAACATGACTTTGAATTCACATTCCCAAGAAAAAGACTTTGCTTTTCTCCAAAACCAGTTTCAACATCCTTTTCTGGGTCCTTTGCCCACGAAGTCCACACGTTTTTGTCCAGATAGGTCTGGATCTAACCAGAAATATCCGGTTATGTGTGGCTAAATGAATATCAGCTTTTAAAAAGACTGTGTGTTTGTTAGTGTTTTCTGGATAGTATCTATGAACTTTAGAGTTCTGAATGAATTTCAGCATGTTACATTTTGTTTTTTTGTTGGCAAACGCTAATTAGTTCCACATGGAGACACAGCAAGTACACATAAGTGATTTCTGAGTAGAATGCTACAGAAACTAGGTTAAAAATGATATTTGCGACTGTAAACATGACATTGAATTCACATTCCCAAGAAAAAGACTTTGCTTTTCTCCAAAACCAGTATGACTCTGCTTTTCGGGGTCCTTAACACACGAATTCCACATGAGTTTGTCGAGATAGATCTGGATCTAACCAGCAATATCCGGTTCTGTGTGACTAAATGAATATCAGCTTTTAAACAGCCTGTGTGTTTCTTAGTGTTTCCTGGATAGTATCTAAGAACTATAGAGTTTTGAATGAATTTTAGCATGCTACATTTTGTTTTTTTGTTGGCAAACGCTAATTAGTTCCACATGGAGACACAACAAGTACACATAAGTGATTTCTGAGGAGAATGCTACAGAAACTAGGTTAAAAATGATATTTGCGACTGTAAACATGACTTTGAATTCACATTCCCAAGAAAAAGACTTTGCTTTTCTCCAAAACCAGTTTCAACATCCTTTTCTGGGTCCTTTGCACACGAATTCCACATGTTTTTGTCCGGATAGGTCTGGATCTAACCAGAAATATCCGGTTCTGTGTGGCTAAATGAATATCAGCTTTTAAAAAGCCTGTGTGTTTGTTAGTGTTTTCTGGATAGTATCTATGAACTTTAGAGTTCTGAATGAATTTTAGCATGTTACATTTTGTTTTTTTGTTGGCAAACGCTAATTAGTTCCACATGGAGACACAGCAAGTACACATAAGTGTTTTCTGAGTAGAATGTTACACAAACTAGGTCAAAAAGAATATTTGCGACTGTAAATATGACATTGAATTCACATTCCCAAGAAAAAGACTTTGCTTTTCTCCAAAACCAGTTTGACTCTGCTTTTCTGGGTCTTTGCACTCAAATTCCACACGAGTTTGTCCAGAAAGATCTGGATCTAACCAGAAATATCCGGTTCTGTGTGGCTAAATGAATATCAGCTTTTTAAAAGCCTGTGTGTTTGTTAGTGTTTTCTGGATAGTATCTATGAACTTTACAGTTCTGAATGAATTTTAGCATGCTACATTTTGTTTTTTTGTTGGAAAACGCTTATTAGTTCCACATGGAGACACAACAAGTACACATAAGTGTTTTCTGAGTAGAATGTTACACAAACTAGGTTAAAAAGAATATTTGCGACTGTAAATATGACATTGAATTCACATTCCCAAGAAAAAGACTTTGCTTTTCTCCAAAACCAGATTGACTCTGCTTTTCTGGGTCTTTGCACTCAAATTCCACACGAGTTTGTCCAGAAAGATCTGGATCTAACCAGAAATATCCGGTTCTGTGTGACTAAATGAATATCAGCTTTTAAACAGCCTGTGTGTTTGTTAGTGTTTTCTGGATAGTATCTATGAACTTTAGAGTTTTGAATGAATTTTAGCATGCTACATTTTGTTTTTTTGTTGGCAAACGCTAATTAGTTCCACATGGAGACACAACAAGTACACATAAGTGATTTCTGAGTAGAATGCTACAGAAACTAGGTTAAAAATGATATTTGCGACTGTAAACATGATATTGAATTCACATTCCCTAGAAAACGACTTTGCTTTTCTCCAAAACCAGTTTGAACATCCTTTTCTGGGTCCTTAGCACACGAAGTCCACACGTTTTTGTCCAGATAGGTCTGGATCTAACCAGAAATATCCGGTTCTGTGTGGCTAAATGAATATCAGCTTTTCAACAGCCTGTGTGTTTCTTAGTGTTTTCTGGATAGTATCTATGAACTTTAGAGTTTTGAATGAATTTTAGCACGCTACATTTTGTTTTTTTGTAGGCAAACGCTAATTAGTTCCACATGGAGACACAACAAGTACACATAAGGGATTTCTGAGTAGAATGCTACAGAAACTAGGTTAAAAATGATATTTGCGACTGTAAACATGACATTGAATTCACATTCCCAAGAAAAAGACTTTGCTTTTCTCCAAAACCAGTTTTACTCTGCTTTTCGGGGTCCTTAACACACGAATTCCGCATGAGTTTGTCCAGATAGATCTGGATATAACCAGAAATATCCAGTTCTGTGTGGCTAAATGAATATCAGCTTTTCAACAGCCTGTGTGTTTCTTAGTGTTTTCTGGATAGTATCTATGAACTTTACAGTTCTGAATGAATTTTAGCATGTTACATTTTGTTTTTTTGTTGGCAAACGCTAATTAGTTCAACATGGGAACAAAACAAGTACACATAAGAGTTTTCTGAGTAGAATGTTACACAAACTAGGTTAAAAAGAATATTTGTGACTGTAAATATGACATTGAATTCACATTCCCAAGAAAAAGACTTTGCTTTTCTCCAAAACCAGTTTGACTCTGCTATTCGGGGTCTTTGCACTAAAATTCCACACGAGTTTGTCCAGAAAGATCTGGATCTAACCAGAAATATCCGGTTCTGTGTGGCTAAATGAATATCAGCTTTTCAACAGCCTGTGTGTTTGTTAGTGTTTCCTGGATTGTATCTATGAACTTTAGAGTTCTGAATGAATTTTAGCATGTTACATTTTGTTTTTTTGTTGGCAAACGCTAATTAGTTCCACATGGGGACACAACAAGTACACATAAGTGATTTCTGAGTAGAATGCTACAGAAACTAGGTTAAAAATGATATTTGCGACTGTAAACATGACTTTGAATTCACATTCCCAAGAAAAAGACTTTGCTTTTCTCCAAAACCAGTTTCAACATCCTTTTCTGGGTCCTTTGCCCACGAAGTCCACACGTTTTTGTCCAGATAGGTCTGGATCTAACCAGAAATATCCGGTTATGTGTGGCTAAATGAATATCAGCTTTTAAAAAGACTGTGTGTTTGTTAGTGTTTTCTGGATAGTATCTATGAACTTTAGAGTTCTGAATGAATTTCAGCATGTTACATTTTGTTTTTTTGTTGGCAAACGCTAATTAGTTCCACATGGAGACACAGCAAGTACACATAAGTGATTTCTGAGTAGAATGCTACAGAAACTAGGTTAAAAATGATATTTGCGACTGTAAACATGACATTGAATTCACATTCCAAAGAAAAAGACTTTGCTTTTCTCCAAAACCAGTATGACTCTGCTTTTCGGGGTCCTTAACACACGAATTCCACATGAGTATGTCGAGATAGATCTGGATCTAACCAGCAATATCCGGTTCTGTGTGACTAAATGAATATCAGCTTTTAAACAGCCTGTGTGTTTCTTAGTGTTTCCTGGATAGTATCTAAGAACTATAGAGTTTTGAATGAATTTTAGCATGCTACATTTTGTTTTTTTGTTGGCAAACGCTAATTAGTTCCACATGGAGACACAACAAGTACACATAAGTGATTTCTGAGGAGAATGCTACAGAAACTAGGTTAAAAATGATATTTGCGACTGTAAACATGACTTTGAATTCACATTCCCAAGAAAAAGACTTTGCTTTTCTCCAAAACCAGTTTCAACATCCTTTTCTGGGTCCTTTGCACACGAATTCCACATGTTTTTGTCCAGATAGGTCTGGATCTAACCAGAAATATCCGGTTCTGTGTGGCTAAATGAATATCAGCTTTTAAAAAGCCTGTGTGTTTGTTAGTGTTTTCTGGATAGTATCTATGAAATTTAGAGTTCTGAATGAATTTTAGCATGTTACATTTTGTTTTTTTGTTGGCAAACGCTAATTAGTTCCACATGGAGACACAGCAAGTACACATAAGTGTTTTCTGAGTAGAATGTTACACAAACTAGGTCAAAAAGAATATTTGCGACTGTAAATATGACATTGAATTCACATTCCCAAGAAAAAGACTTTGCTTTTCTCCAAAACCAGTTTGACTCTGCTTTTCTGGGTCTTTGCACTCAAATTCCACACGAGTTTGTCCAGAAAGATCTGGATCTAACCAGAAATATCCGGTTCTGTGTGGCTAAATGAATATCAGCTTTTTAAAAGCCTGTGTGTTTGTTAGTGTTTTCTGGATAGTATCTATGAACTTTACAGTTCTGAATGAATTTTAGCATGCTACATTTTGTTTTTTTGTTGGAAAACGCTTATTAGTTCCACATGGAGACACAACAAGTACACATAAGTGTTTTCTGAGTAGAATGTTACACAAACTAGGTTAAAAAGAATATTTGCGACTGTAAATATGACATTGAATTCACATTCCCAAGAAAAAGACTTTGCTTTTCTCCAAAACCAGATTGACTCTGCTTTTCTGGGTCTTTGCACTCAAATTCCACACGAGTTTGTCCAGAAAGATCTGGATCTAACCAGAAATATCCGGTTCTGTGTGACTAAATGAATATCAGCTTTTAAACAGCCTGTGTGTTTGTTAGTGTTTTCTGGATAGTATCTATGAACTTTAGAGTTTTGAATGAATTTTAGCATGCTACATTTTGTTTTTTTGTTGGAAAACGCTAATTAGTTCCACATGGAGACACAACAAGTACACATAAGTGTTTTCTGAGTAGAATGCTACATAAACTAGGTTAAAAATGATATTTGCGACTGTAAACATGATATTGAAATCACATTCCCTAGAAAACGACTTTGCTTTTCTCCAAAACCAGTTTGAACATCCTTTTCTGGGTCCTTAGCACACGAAGTCCACACGTTTTTGTCCAGATAGGTCTGGATCTAACCAGAAATATCCGGTTCTGTGTGGCTAAATGAATATCAGCTTTTCAACAGCCTGTGTGTTTCTTAGTGTTTTCTGGATAGTATCTATGAACTTTAGAGTTTTGAATGAATTTTAGCACGCTACATTTTGTTTTTTTGTAGGCAAACGCTAATTAGTTCCACATGGAGACACAACAAGTACACATAAGGGATTTCTGAGTAGAATGCTACAGAAACTAGGTTAAAAATGATATTTGCGACTGTAAACATGACATTGAATTCACATTCCCAAGAAAAAGACTTTGCTTTTCTCCAAAACCAGTTTGACTCTGCTTTTCGGGGTCCTTAACACACGAATTCCGCATGAGTTTGTCCAGATAGATCTGGATATAACCAGAAATATCCAGTTCTGTGTGGCTAAATGAATATCAGCTTTTCAACAGCCTGTGTGTTTCTTAGTGTTTTCTGGATAGTATCTATGAACTTTACAGTTCTGAATGAATTTTAGCATGTTACATTTTGTTTTTTTGTTGGCAAACGCTAATTAGTTCAACATGGGAACAAAACAAGTACACATAAGAGTTTTCTGAGTAGAATGTTACACAAACTAGGTTAAAAAGAATATTTGTGACTGTAAATATGACATTGAATTCACATTCCCAAGAAAAAGACTTTGCTTTTCTCCAAAACCAGTTTGACTCTGCTATTCGGGGTCTTTGCACTAAAATTCCACACGAGTTTGTCCAGAAAGATCTGGATCTAACCAGAAATATCCGGTTCTGTGTGGCTAAATGAATATCAGCTTTTCAACAGCCTGTGTGTTTGTTAGTGTTTCCTGGATTGTATCTATGAACTTTAGAGTTTTGAATGAATTTTAGCATGTTACATTTTGTTTTTTTGTTGGCAAACGCTAATTAGTTCCACATGGGGACACAACAAGTACACATAAGTGATTTCTGAGGAGAATGCTACAGAAACTTGGTTAAAAATTATATTTGCGACTGTAAACATGACTTTGAATTCACATTCCCAAGAAAAAGACTTTGCTTTTCTCCAAAACCAGTTTCAACATCCTTTTCTGGGTCCTTTGCCCACGAAGTCCACACGTTTTTGTCCAGATAGGTCTGGATCTAACCAGAAATATCCGGTTATGTGTGGCTAAATGAATATCAGCTTTTAAAAAGACTGTGTGTTTGTTAGTGTTTTCTGGATAGTATCTATGAACTTTAGAGTTCTGAATGAATTTCAGCATGTTACATTTTGTTTTTTTGTTGGCAAACGCTAATTAGTTCCACATGGAGACACAGCAAGTACACATAAGTGATTTCTGAGTAGAATGCTACAGAAACTAGGTTAAAAATGATATTTGCGACTGTAAACATGACATTGAATTCACATTCCCAAGAAAAAGACTTTGCTTTTCTCCAAAACCAGTATGACTCTGCTTTTCGGGGTCCTTAACACACGAATTCCACATGAGTTTGTCGAGATAGATCTGGATCTAACCAGCAATATCCGGTTCTGTGTGACTAAATGAATATCAGCTTTTAAACAGCCTGTGTGTTTCTTAGTGTTTCCTGGATAGTATCTAAGAACTATAGAGTTTTGAATGAATTTTAGCATGCTACATTTTGTTTTTTTGTTGGCAAACGCTAATTAGTTCCACATGGAGACACAACAAGTACACATAAGTGATTTCTGAGTAGAATGCTACAGAAACTAGGTTAAAAATGATATTTGCGACTGTAAACATGACATTGAATTCACATTCCCAAGAAAAAGACTTTGCTTTTCTCCAAAACCAGTTTGACTCTGCTTTTCTGGGTCTTTGCACTCAAATTCCACACGAGTTTGTCCAGATAGGTCTGGAACTAACCAGAAATATAAGGTTCTGTGTGGCTAAATGAATATCAGCTTTTCAACAGCCTGTGTGTTTGTTAGTGTTTTCTGGATAGTATCTATGAACTTTCGAGTTTTGAATGAATTTTAGCATGTTACATTTTTTTCTTTGTTGGCAAATGCTAATTAGTTCCACATGGAGACACAACAAGTACACATAAGTGATTTCTGAGTAGAATGCTACAGAAACAAGGTTAAAAATGATATTTGCCACTGTAAACATAACATTGAATTCACAATCCAAGAAAAAGACTTTGCTTTTCTCCAAAACCAGTTTGACCCTGCTTTTCGGGGTCCTTAACACACGAATTCCACATGAGTATGTCGAGATAGATCTGGATCTAACCAGGAATATCCGGTTCTGTGTGGCTAAATGAATATCAGCTTTTAAAAAGCCTGTGTGTTTTTTAGTGTTTTCTGGATAGTATCTATGAACTTTACAGTTCTGAATGAATTTTAGCATGTTACATTTTGTTTCTTTGTTGGCAAACGCTAATTAGTTCCACATGGAGACACAACAAGTACACATAAGTGTTTTCTGAGTAGAGTGCTACAGAAACTAGGTTAAAAATGATATTTGCGACTGTAAACATGATATTGAAATCACATTCCCTAGAAAACGACTTTGCTTTTCTCCAAAACCAGTTTCAACATCCTTCTCTGAGTCCTTTGCACACGAATTCCACATGTTTTTGTCCAGATAGGTCTGGATCTAACCAGAAATATCCGGTTCTGTGTGGCTAAATGAATATCAGCTTTTAAAAAGCCTGTGTGTTTGTAGTGTTTTCTGGATAGTATCTATGAACTTTAGAGTTCTGAATGAATTTTAGCATGTTACATTTTGTTTTTTTGTTGGCAAACGCTAATTAGTTCCACATGGAGACACAACTAGTACACATAAGTGATTTCTGAGTAGAATGCTACAGAAACTAGGTTAAAAATGATATTTGCGACTGTAAACATGACATTGAATTCACATTCCCAAGAAAAAGACTTTGCTTTTCTCCAAAACCAGTATGACTCTGCTTTTCGGGGTCCTTAAAACACGAATTCCACATGAGTTTGTCGAGATAGATCTGGATCTAACCAGCAATATCCGGTTCTGGGTGACTAAATGAATATCAGCTTTTAAACAGCCTGTGTGTTTCTTAGTGTTTCCTGGATAGTATCTAAGAACTATAGAGTTTTGAATGAATTTTAGCACGCTACATTTTGTTTTTTTGTAGGCAAACGCTAATTAGTTCCACATGGAGACACAACAAGTACACATAAGGGATTTCTGAGTAGAATGCTACAGAAACTAGGTTAAAAATGATATTTGCGACTGTAAACATGACATTGAATTCACATTCCCAAGAAAAAGACTTTGCTTTTCTCCAAAACCAGTTTGACTCTGCTTTTCGGGGTCCTTAACACACGAATTCCGCATGAGTTTGTCCAGATAGATCTGGATATAACCAGAAATATCCAGTTCTGTGTGGCTAAATGAATATCAGCTTTTCAACAGCCTGTGTGTTTCTTAGTGTTTTCTGGATAGTATCTATGAACTTTACAGTTCTGAATGAATTTTAGCATGTTACATTTTGTTTTTTTGTTGGCAAACGCTAATTAGTTCAACATGGGAACAAAACAAGTACACATAAGAGTTTTCTGAGTAGAATGTTACACAAACTAGGTTAAAAAGAATATTTGTGACTGTAAATATGACATTGAATTCACATTCCCAAGAAAAAGACTTTGCTTTTCTCCAAAACCAGTTTGACTCTGCTATTCGGGGTCTTTGCACTAAAATTCCACACGAGTTTGTCCAGAAAGATCTGGATCTAACCAGAAATATCCGGTTCTGTGTGGCTAAATGAATATCAGCTTTTCAACAGCCTGTGTGTTTGTTAGTGTTTCCTGGATTGTATCTATGAACTTTAGAGTTTTGAATGAATTTTAGCATGTTACATTTTGTTTTTTTGTTGGCAAACGCTAATTAGTTCCACATGGGGACACAACAAGTACACATAAGTGATTTCTGAGGAGAATGCTACAGAAACTAGGTTAAAAATGATATTTGCGACTGTAAACATGACTTTGAATTCACATTCCCAAGAAAAAGACTTTGCTTTTCTCCAAAACCAGTTTCAACATCCTTTTCTGGGTCCTTTGCCCACGAAGTCCACACGTTTTTGTCCAGATAGGTCTGGATCTAACCAGAAATATCCGGTTATGTGTGGCTAAATGAATATCAGCTTTTAAAAAGACTGTGTGTTTGTTAGTGTTTTCTGGATAGTATCTATGAACTTTAGAGTTCTGAATGAATTTCAGCATGTTACATTTTGTTTTTTTGTTGGCAAACGCTAATTAGTTCCACATGGAGACACAGCAAGTACACATAAGTGATTTCTGAGTAGAATGCTACAGAAACTAGGTTAAAAATGATATTTGCGACTGTAAACATGACATTGAATTCACATTCCCAAGAAAAAGACTTTGCTTTTCTCCAAAACCAGTATGACTCTGCTTTTCGGGGTCCTTAACACACGAATTCCACATGAGTTTGTCGAGATAGATCTGGATCTAACCAGCAATATCCGGTTCTGTGTGACTAAATGAATATCAGCTTTTAAACAGCCTGTGTGTTTCTTAGTGTTTCCTGGATAGTATCTAAGAACTATAGAGTTTTGAATGAATTTTAGCATGCTACATTTTGTTTTTTTGTTGGCAAACGCTAATTAGTTCCACATGGAGACACAACAAGTACACATAAGTGATTTCTGAGGAGAATGCTACAGAAACTAGGTTAAAAATGATATTTGCGACTGTAAACATGACTTTGAATTCACATTCCCAAGAAAAAGACTTTGCTTTTCTCCAAAACCAGTTTCAACATCCTTTTCTGGGTCCTTTGCACACGAATTCCACATGTTTTTGTCCGGATAGGTCTGGATCTAACCAGAAATATCCGGTTCTGTGTGGCTAAATGAATATCAGCTTTTAAAAAGCCTGTGTGTTTGTTAGTGTTTTCTGGATAGTATCTATGAACTTTAGAGTTCTGAATGAATTTTAGCATGTTACATTTTGTTTTTTTGTTGGCAAACGCTAATTAGTTCCACATGGAGACACAGCAAGTACACATAAGTGTTTTCTGAGTAGAATGTTACACAAACTAGGTCAAAAAGAATATTTGCGACTGTAAATATGACATTGAATTCACATTCCCAAGAAAAAGACTTTGCTTTTCTCCAAAACCAGTTTGACTCTGCTTTTCTGGGTCTTTGCACTCAAATTCCACACGAGTTTGTCCAGAAAGATCTGGATCTAACCAGAAATATCCGGTTCTGTGTGGCTAAATGAATATCAGCTTTTTAAAAGCCTGTGTGTTTGTTAGTGTTTTCTGGATAGTATCTATGAACTTTACAGTTCTGAATGAATTTTAGCATGCTACATTTTGTTTTTTTGTTGGAAAACGCTTATTAGTTCCACATGGAGACACAACAAGTACACATAAGTGTTTTCTGAGTAGAATGTTACACAAACTAGGTCAAAAAGAATATTTGCGACTGTAAATATGACATTGAATTCACATTCCCAAGAAAAAGACTTTGCTTTTCTCCAAAACCAGTTTGACTCTGCTATTCGGGGTCTTTGCACTAAAATTCCACACGAGTTTGTCCAGAAAGATCTGGATCTAACCAGAAATATCCGGTTCTGTGTGGCTAAATGAATATCAGCTTTTCAACAGCCTGTGTGTTTGTTAGTGTTTCCTGGATTGTATCTATGAACTTTAGAGTTTTGAATGAATTTTAGCATGTTACATTTTGTTTTTTTGTTGGCAAACGCTAATTAGTTCCACATGGGGACACAACAAGTACACATAAGTGATTTCTGAGGAGAATGCTACAGAAACTAGGTTAAAAATGATATTTGCGACTGTAAACATGACTTTGAATTCACATTCCCAAGAAAAAGACTTTGCTTTTCTCCAAAACCAGTTTCAACATCCTTTTCTGGGTCCTTTGCCCACGAAGTCCACACGTTTTTGTCCAGATAGGTCTGGATCTAACCAGAAATATCCGGTTATGTGTGGCTAAATGAATATCAGCTTTTAAAAAGACTGTGTGTTTGTTAGTGTTTTCTGGATAGTATCTATGAACTTTAGAGTTCTGAATGAATTTCAGCATGTTACATTTTGTTTTTTTGTTGGCAAACGCTAATTAGTTCCACATGGAGACACAGCAAGTACACATAAGTGATTTCTGAGTAGAATGCTACAGAAACTAGGTTAAAAATGATATTTGCGACTGTAAACATGACATTGAATTCACATTCCCAAGAAAAAGACTTTGCTTTTCTCCAAAACCAGTATGACTCTGCTTTTCGGGGTCCTTAACACACGAATTCCACATGAGTTTGTCGAGATAGATCTGGATCTAACCAGCAATATCCGGTTCTGTGTGACTAAATGAATATCAGCTTTTAAACAGCCTGTGTGTTTCTTAGTGTTTCCTGGATAGTATCTAAGAACTATAGAGTTTTGAATGAATTTTAGCATGCTACATTTTGTTTTTTTGTTGGCAAACGCTAATTAGTTCCACATGGAGACACAACAAGTACACATAAGTGATTTCTGAGGAGAATGCTACAGAAACTAGGTTAAAAATGATATTTGCGACTGTAAACATGACTTTGAATTCACATTCCCAAGAAAAAGACTTTGCTTTTCTCCAAAACCAGTTTCAACATCCTTTTCTGGGTCCTTTGCACACGAATTCCACATGTTTTTGTCCGGATAGGTCTGGATCTAACCAGAAATATCCGGTTCTGTGTGGCTAAATGAATATCAGCTTTTAAAAAGCCTGTGTGTTTGTTAGTGTTTTCTGGATAGTATCTATGAACTTTAGAGTTCTGAATGAATTTTAGCATGTTACATTTTGTTTTTTTGTTGGCAAACGCTAATTAGTTCCACATGGAGACACAGCAAGTACACATAAGTGTTTTCTGAGTAGAATGTTACACAAACTAGGTCAAAAAGAATATTTGCGACTGTAAATATGACATTGAATTCACATTCCCAAGAAAAAGACTTTGCTTTTCTCCAAAACCAGTTTGACTCTGCTTTTCTGGGTCTTTGCACTCAAATTCCACACGAGTTTGTCCAGAAAGATCTGGATCTAACCAGAAATATCCGGTTCTGTGTGGCTAAATGAATATCAGCTTTTTAAAAGCCTGTGTGTTTGTTAGTGTTTTCTGGATAGTATCTATGAACTTTACAGTTCTGAATGAATTTTAGCATGCTACATTTTGTTTTTTTGTTGGAAAACGCTTATTAGTTCCACATGGAGACACAACAAGTACACATAAGTGTTTTCTGAGTAGAATGTTACACAAACTAGGTTAAAAAGAATATTTGCGACTGTAAATATGACATTGAATTCACATTCCCAAGAAAAAGACTTTGCTTTTCTCCAAAACCAGATTGACTCTGCTTTTCTGGGTCTTTGCACTCAAATTCCACACGAGTTTGTCCAGAAAGATCTGGATCTAACCAGAAATATCCGGTTCTGTGTGACTAAATGAATATCAGCTTTTAAACAGCCTGTGTGTTTGTTAGTGTTTTCTGGATAGTATCTATGAACTTTAGAGTTTTGAATGAATTTTAGCATGCTACATTTTGTTTTTTTGTTGGCAAACGCTAATTAGTTCCACATGGAGACACAACAAGTACACATAAGTGATTTCTGAGTAGAATGCTACAGAAACTAGGTTAAAAATGATATTTGCGACTGTAAACATGATATTGAATTCACATTCCCTAGAAAACGACTTTGCTTTTCTCCAAAACCAGTTTGAACATCCTTTTCTGGGTCCTTAGCACACGAAGTCCACACGTTTTTGTCCAGATATGTCTGGATCTAACCAGAAATATCCGGTTCTGTGTGGCTAAATGAATATCAGCTTTTCAACAGCCTGTGTGTTTCTTAGTGTTTTCTGGATAGTATCTATGAACTTTAGAGTTTTGAATGAATTTTAGCACGCTACATTTTGTTTTTTTGTAGGCAAACGCTAATTAGTTCCACATGGAGACACAACAAGTACACATAAGGGATTTCTGAGTAGAATGCTACAGAAACTAGGTTAAAAATGATATTTGCGACTGTAAACATGACATTGAATTCACATTCCCAAGAAAAAGACTTTGCTTTTCTCCAAAACCAGTTTTACTCTGCTTTTCGGGGTCCTTAACACACGAATTCCGCATGAGTTTGTCCAGATAGATCTGGATATAACCAGAAATATCCAGTTCTGTGTGGCTAAATGAATATCAGCTTTTCAACAGCCTGTGTGTTTCTTAGTGTTTTCTGGATAGTATCTATGAACTTTACAGTTCTGAATGAATTTTAGCATGTTACATTTTGTTTTTTTGTTGGCAAACGCTAATTAGTTCAACATGGGAACAAAACAAGTACACATAAGAGTTTTCTGAGTAGAATGTTACACAAACTAGGTTAAAAAGAATATTTGTGACTGTAAATATGACATTGAATTCACATTCCCAAGAAAAAGACTTTGCTTTTCTCCAAAACCAGTTTGACTCTGCTATTCGGGGTCTTTGCACTAAAATTCCACACGAGTTTGTCCAGAAAGATCTGGATCTAACCAGAAATATCCGGTTCTGTGTGGCTAAATGAATATCAGCTTTTCAACAGCCTGTGTGTTTGTTAGTGTTTCCTGGATTGTATCTATGAACTTTAGAGTTCTGAATGAATTTTAGCATGTTACATTTTGTTTTTTTGTTGGCAAACGCTAATTAGTTCCACATGGGGACACAACAAGTACACATAAGTGATTTCTGAGTAGAATGCTACAGAAACTAGGTTAAAAATGATATTTGCGACTGTAAACATGACTTTGAATTCACATTCCCAAGAAAAAGACTTTGCTTTTCTCCAAAACCAGTTTCAACATCCTTTTCTGGGTCCTTTGCCCACGAAGTCCACACGTTTTTGTCCAGATAGGTCTGGATCTAACCAGAAATATCCGGTTATGTGTGGCTAAATGAATATCAGCTTTTAAAAAGACTGTGTGTTTGTTAGTGTTTTCTGGATAGTATCTATGAACTTTAGAGTTCTGAATGAATTTCAGCATGTTACATTTTGTTTTTTTGTTGGCAAACGCTAATTAGTTCCACATGGAGACACAGCAAGTACACATAAGTGATTTCTGAGTAGAATGCTACAGAAACTAGGTTAAAAATGATATTTGCGACTGTAAACATGACATTGAATTCACATTCCAAAGAAAAAGACTTTGCTTTTCTCCAAAACCAGTATGACTCTGCTTTTCGGGGTCCTTAACACACGAATTCCACATGAGTTTGTCGAGATAGATCTGGATCTAACCAGCAATATCCGGTTCTGTGTGACTAAATGAATATCAGCTTTTAAACAGCCTGTGTGTTTCTTAGTGTTTCCTGGATAGTATCTAAGAACTATAGAGTTTTGAATGAATTTTAGCATGCTACATTTTGTTTTTTTGTTGGCAAACGCTAATTAGTTCCACATGGAGACACAACAAGTACACATAAGTGATTTCTGAGGAGAATGCTACAGAAACTAGGTTAAAAATGATATTTGCGACTGTAAACATGACTTTGAATTCACATTCCCAAGAAAAAGACTTTGCTTTTCTCCAAAACCAGTTTCAACATCCTTTTCTGGGTCCTTTGCACACGAATTCCACATGTTTTTGTCCGGATAGGTCTGGATCTAACCAGAAATATCCGGTTCTGTGTGGCTAAATGAATATCAGCTTTTAAAAAGCCTGTGTGTTTGTTAGTGTTTTCTGGATAGTATCTATGAACTTTAGAGTTCTGAATGAATTTTAGCATGTTACATTTTGTTTTTTTGTTGGCAAACGCTAATTAGTTCCACATGGAGAAACAGCAAGTACACATAAGTGATTTCTGAGTAGAATGCTACAGAAACTAGGTTAAAAATGATATTTGCGACTGTAAACATGACATTGAATTCACATTCCCAAGAAAAAGACTTTGCTTTTCTCCAAAACCAGTTTGACTCTGCTTTTCTGGGTCTTTGCACTCAAATTCCACACGAGTTTGTCCAGAAAGATCTGGATCTAACCAGAAATATCCGGTTCTGTGTGGCTAAATGAATATCAGCTTTTAAAAAGCCTGTGTGTTTCTTAGTGTTTTCTGGATAGTATCTATGAACTTTACAGTTCTGAATGAATTTTAGCATGCTACATTTTGTTTTTTTGTTGGAAAACGCTTATTAGTTCCACATGGAGACACAACAAGTACACATAAGTGTTTTCTGAGTAGAATGTTACACAAACTAGGTTAAAAAGAATATTTGCGACTGTAAATATGACATTGAATTCACATTCCCAAGAAAAAGACTTTGCTTTTCTCCAAAACCAGATTGACTCTGCTTTTCTGGGTCTTTGCACTCAAATTCCACACGAGTTTGTCCAGAAAGATCTGGATCTAACCAGAAATATCCGGTTCTGTGTGACTAAATGAATATCAGCTTTTAAACAGCCTGTGTGTTTGTTAGTGTTTTCTGGATAGTATCTATGAACTTTAGAGTTTTGAATGAATTTTAGCATGCTACATTTTGTTTTTTTGTTGGCAAACGCTAATTAGTTCCACATGGAGACACAACAAGTACACATAAGTGTTTTCTGAGTAGAATGCTACATAAACTAGGTTAAAAATGATATTTGCGACTGTAAACATGATATTGAATTCACATTCCCTAGAAAACGACTTTGCTTTTCTCCAAAACCAGTTTGAACATCCTTTTCTGGGTCCTTAGCACACGAAGTCCACACGTTTTTGTCCAGATAGGTCTGGATCTAACCAGAAATATCCGGTTCTGTGTGGCTAAATGAATATCAGCTTTTCAACAGCCTGTGTGTTTCTTAGTGTTTTCTGGATAGTATCTATGAACTTTAGAGTTTTGAATGAATTTTAGCACGCTACATTTTGTTTTTTTGTAGGCAAACGCTAATTAGTTCCACATGGAGACACAACAAGTACACATAAGGGATTTCTGAGTAGAATGCTACAGAAACTAGGTTAAAAATGATATTTGCGACTGTAAACATGACATTGAATTCACATTCCCAAGAAAAAGACTTTGCTTTTCTCCAAAACCAGTTTGACTCTGCTTTTCGGGGTCCTTAACACACGAATTCCGCATGAGTTTGTCCAGATAGATCTGGATATAACCAGAAATATCCAGTTCTGTGTGGCTAAATGAATATCAGCTTTTCAACAGCCTGTGTGTTTCTTAGTGTTTTCTGGATAGTATCTATGAACTTTACAGTTCTGAATGAATTTTAGCATGTTACATTTTGTTTTTTTGTTGGCAAACGCTAATTAGTTCAACATGGGAACAAAACAAGTACACATAAGAGTTTTCTGAGTAGAATGTTACACAAACTAGGTTAAAAAGAATATTTGTGACTGTAAATATGACATTGAATTCACATTCCCAAGAAAAAGACTTTGCTTTTCTCCAAAACCAGTTTGACTCTGCTATTCGGGGTCTTTGCACTAAAATTCCACACGAGTTTGTCCAGAAAGATCTGGATCTAACCAGAAATATCCGGTTCTGTGTGGCTAAATGAATATCAGCTTTTCAACAGCCTGTGTGTTTGTTAGTGTTTCCTGGATTGTATCTATGAACTTTAGAGTTCTGAATGAATTTTAGCATGTTACATTTTGTTTTTTTGTTGGCAAACGCTAATTAGTTCCACATGGGGACACAACAAGTACACATAAGTGATTTCTGAGTAGAATGCTACAGAAACTAGGTTAAAAATGATATTTGCGACTGTAAACATGACTTTGAATTCACATTCCCAAGAAAAAGACTTTGCTTTTCTCCAAAACCAGTTTCAACATCCTTTTCTGGGTCCTTTGCCCACGAAGTCCACACGTTTTTGTCCAGATAGGTCTGGATCTAACCAGAAATATCCGGTTATGTGTGGCTAAATGAATATCAGCTTTTAAAAAGACTGTGTGTTTGTTAGTGTTTTCTGGATAGTATCTATGAACTTTAGAGTTCTGAATGAATTTCAGCATGTTACATTTTGTTTTTTTGTTGGCAAACGCTAATTAGTTCCACATGGAGACACAGCAAGTACACATAAGTGATTTCTGAGTAGAATGCTACAGAAACTAGGTTAAAAATGATATTTGCGACTGTAAACATGACATTGAATTCACATTCCCAAGAAAAAGACTTTGCTTTTCTCCAAAACCAGTATGACTCTGCTTTTCGGGGTCCTTAACACACGAATTCCACATGAGTTTGTCGAGATAGATCTGGATCTAACCAGCAATATCCGGTTCTGTGTGACTAAATGAATATCAGCTTTTAAACAGCCTGTGTGTTTCTTAGTGTTTCCTGGATAGTATCTAAGAACTATAGAGTTTTGAATGAATTTTAGCATGCTACATTTTGTTTTTTTGTTGGCAAACGCTAATTAGTTCCACATGGAGACACAACAAGTACACATAAGTGATTTCTGAGGAGAATGCTACAGAAACTAGGTTAAAAATGATATTTGCGACTGTAAACATGACTTTGAATTCACATTCCCAAGAAAAAGACTTTGCTTTTCTCCAAAACCAGTTTCAACATCCTTTTCTGGGTCCTTTGCACACGAATTCCACATGTTTTTGTCCGGATAGGTCTGGATCTAACCAGAAATATCCGGTTCTGTGTGGCTAAATGAATATCAGCTTTTAAAAAGCCTGTGTGTTTGTTAGTGGTTTCTGGATAGTATCTATGAACTTTAGAGTTCTGAATGAATTTTAGCATGTTACATTTTGTTTTTTTGTTGGCAAACGCTAATTAGTTCCACATGGAGAAACAGCAAGTACACATAAGTGATTTCTGAGTAGAATGCTACAGAAACTAGGTTAAAAATGATATTTGCGACTGTAAACATGACATTGAATTCACATTCCCAAGAAAAAGACTTTGCTTTTCTCCAAAACCAGTTTGACTCTGCTTTTCGGGGTCCTTGACACACGAATTCCGCATGAGTTTGTCCAGATAGATCTGGATCTAACCAGCAATATCCGGTTCTGTGTGACTAAATGAATATCAGCTTTTGAACAACCTGTGTGTTTCTTAGTGTTTCCTGGATAGTATCTAAGAACTATAGAGTTCTGAATGAATTTTAGCATGCTACATTTTGTTTTTTTGTTGGCAAACGCTAATTAGTTCCACCTGGAGACACAACAAGTACACATAAGTGATTTCTGAGTAGAATGCTACAGAAACTAGGTTAAAAATGATATTTGCGACTGTAAACATGACATTGAATTCACATTCCCAAGAAAAAGACTTTGCTTTTCTCCAAAACCAGTATGACTCTGCTTTTCGGGGTCCTTAACACACGAATTCCACATGAGTTTGTCGAGATAGATCTGGATCTAACCAGCAATATCCGGTTCTGTGTGACTAAATGAATATCAGCTTTTCAACAGCCTGTGTGTTTCTTAGTGTTTCCTGGATAGTATCTAAGAACTATAGAGTTTTGAATGAATTTTAGCATGCTACATTTTGTTTTTTTGTTGGCAAACGCTAATTAGTTCCACATGGAGACACAACAAGTACACATAAGTGATTTCTGAGGAGAATGCTACAGAAACTAGGTTAAAAATGATATTTGCGACTGTAAACATGACTTTGAATTCACATTCCCAAGAAAAAGACTTTGCTTTTCTCCAAAACCAGTTTCAACATCCTTTTCTGGGTCCTTTGCACACGAATTCCACATGTTTTTGTCCAGATAGGTCTGGATCTAACCAGAAATATCCGGTTATGTGTGGCTAAATGAATATCAGCTTTTAAAAAGCCTGTGTGTTTGTTAGTGTTTTCTGGATAGTATCTATGAACTTTAGAGTTCTGAATGAATTTTAGCATGTTACATTTTGTTTTTTTGTTGGCAAACGCTAATTAGTTCCACATGGAGACACAGCAAGTACACATAAGTGTTTTCTGAGTAGAATGTTACACAAACTAGGTCAAAAAGAATATTTGCGACTGTAAATATGACATTGAATTCACATTCCCAAGAAAAAGACTTTGCTTTTCTCCAAAACCAGTTTGACTCTGCTTTTCTGGGTCTTTGCACTCAAATTCCACACGAGTTTGTCCAGAAAGATCTGGATCTAACCAGAAATATCCGGTTCTGTGTGGCTAAATGAATATCAGCTTTTAAAAAGCCTGTGTGTTTCTTAGTGTTTTCTGGATAGTATCTATGAACTTTACAGTTCTGAATGAATTTTAGCATGCTACATTTTGTTTTTTTGTTGGAAAACGCTTATTAGTTCCACATGGAGACACAACAAGTACACATAAGTGTTTTCTGAGTAGAATGTTACACAAACTAGGTTAAAAAGAATATTTGCGACTGTAAATATGACATTGAATTCACATTCCCAAGAAAAAGACTTTGCTTTTCTCCAAAACCAGATTGACTCTGCTTTTCTGGGTCTTTGCACTCAAATTCCACACGAGTTTGTCCAGAAAGATCTGGATCTAACCAGAAATATCCGGTTCTGTGTGACTAAATGAATATCAGCTTTTAAACAGCCTGTGTGTTTGTTAGTGTTTTCTGGATAGTATCTATGAACTTTAGAGTTTTGAATGAATTTTAGCATGCTACATTTTGTTTTTTTGTTGGCAAACGCTAATTAGTTCCACATGGAGACACAACAAGTACACATAAGTGTTTTCTGAGTAGAATGCTACATAAACTAGGTTAAAAATGATATTTGCGACTGTAAACATGATATTGAATTCACATTCCCTAGAAAACGACTTTGCTTTTCTCCAAAACCAGTTTGAACATCCTTTTCTGGGTCCTTAGCACACGAAGTCCACACGTTTTTGTCCAGATAGGTCTGGATCTAACCAGAAATATCCGGTTCTGTGTGGCTAAATGAATATCAGCTTTTCAACAGCCTGTGTGTTTCTTAGTGTTTTCTGGATAGTATCTATGAACTTTAGAGTTTTGAATGAATTTTAGCACGCTACATTTTGTTTTTTTGTAGGCAAACGCTAATTAGTTCCACATGGAGACACAACAAGTACACATAAGGGATTTCTGAGTAGAATGCTACAGAAACTAGGTTAAAAATGATATTTGCGACTGTAAACATGACATTGAATTCACATTCCCAAGAAAAAGACTTTGCTTTTCTCCAAAACCAGTTTGACTCTGCTTTTCGGGGTCCTTAACACACGAATTCCGCATGAGTTTGTCCAGATAGATCTGGATATAACCAGAAATATCCAGTCCTGTGTGACTAAATGAATATCAGCTTTTCAACAGCCTGTGTGTTTCTTAGTGTTTTCTGGATAGTATCTATGAACTTTACAGTTCTGAATGAATTTTAGCATGTTACATTTTGTTTTTTTGTTGGCAAACGCTAATTAGTTCAACATGGGAACAAAACAAGTACACATAACAGTTTTCTGAGTAGAATGTTACACAAACTAGGTTAAAAAGAATATTTGTGACTGTAAATATGACATTGAATTCACATTCCCAAGAAAAAGACTTTGCTTTTCTCCAAAACCAGTTTGACTCTGCTTTTCTGGGTCTTTGCACTCAAATTCCACACGAGTTTGTCCAGAAATATCTGGATCTAACCAGAAATATCCGGTTCTGTGTGGCTAAATGAATATCAGCTTTTCAACAGCCTGTGTGTTTGTTAGTGTTTCCTGGATTGTATCTATGAACTTTAGAGTTCTGAATGAATTTTAGCATGTTACATTTTGTTTTTTTGTTGGCAAACGCTAATTAGTTCCACATGGGGACACAACAAGTACACATAAGTGATTTCTGAGTAGAATGCTACAGAAACTAGGTTAAAAATGATATTTGCGACTGTAAACATGACTTTGAATTCACATTCCCAAGAAAAAGACTTTGCTTTTCTCCAAAACCAGTTTCAACATCCTTTTCTGGGTCCTTTGCCCACGAAGTCCACACGTTTTTGTCCAGATAGGTCTGGATCTAACCAGAAATATCCGGTTATGTGTGGCTAAATGAATATCAGCTTTTAAAAAGACTGTGTGTTTGTTAGTGTTTTCTGGATAGTATCTATGAACTTTAGAGTTCTGAATGAATTTCAGCATGTTACATTTTGTTTTTTTGTTGGCAAACGCTAATTAGTTCCACATGGAGACACAGCAAGTACACATAAGTGATTTCTGAGTAGAATGCTACAGAAACTAGGTTAAAAATTATATTTGCGACTGTAAACATGACATTGAATTCACATTCCCAAGAAAAAGACTTTGCTTTTCTCCAAAACCAGTATGACTCTGCTTTTCGGGGTCCTTAACACACGAATTCCACATGAGTTTGTCGAGATAGATCTGGATCTAACCAGCAATATCCGGTTCTGTGTGACTAAATAAATATCAGCTTTTAAACAGCCTGTGTGTTTCTTAGTGTTTCCTGGATAGTATCTAAGAACTATAGAGTTTTGAATGAATTTTAGCATGCTACATTTTGTTTTTTTGTTGGCAAACGCTAATTAGTTCCACATGGAGACACAACAAGTACACATAAGTGATTTCTGAGGAGAATGCTACAGAAACTAGGTTAAAAATGATATTTGCGACTGTAAACATGACTTTGAATTCACATTCCCAAGAAAAAGACTTTGCTTTTCTCCAAAACCAGTTTCAACATCCTTTTCTGGGTCCTTTGCACACGAATTCCACATGTTTTTGTCCGGATAGGTCTGGATCTAACCAGAAATATCCGGTTCTGTGTGGCTAAATGAATATCAGCTTTTAAAAAGCCTGTGTGTTTGTTAGTGTTTTCTGGATAGTATCTATGAACTTTAGAGTTCTGAATGAATTTTAGCATGTTACATTTTGTTTTTTTGTTGGCAAACGCTAATTAGTTCCACATGGAGAAACAGCAAGTACACATAAGTGATTTCTGAGTAGAATGCTACAGAAACTAGGTTAAAAATGATATTTGCGACTGTAAACATGACATTGAATTCACATTCCCAAGAAAAAGACTTTGCTTTTCTCCAAAACCAGTTTGACTCTGCTTTTCGGGGTCCTTAACACACGAATTCCGCATGAGTTTGTCCAGATAGATCTGGATCTAACCAGCAATATCCGGTTCTGTGTGACTAAATGAATATCAGCTTTTGAACAACCTGTGTGTTTCTTAGTGTTTCCTGGATAGTATCTAAGAACTATAGAGTTCTGAATGAATTTTAGCATGCTACATTTTGTTTTTTTGTTGGCAAACGCTAATTAGTTCCACCTGGAGACACAACAAGTACACATAAGTGATTTCTGAGTAGAATGCTACAGAAACTAGGTTAAAAATGATATTTGCGACTGTAAACATGACATTGAATTCACATTCCCAAGAAAAAGACTTTGCTTTTCTCCAAAACCAGTATGACTCTGCTTTTCGGGGTCCTTAACACACGAATTCCACATGAGTTTGTCGAGATAGATCTGGATCTAACCAGCAATATCCGGTTCTGTGTGACTAAATGAATATCAGCTTTTCAACAGCCTGTGTGTTTCTTAGTGTTTCCTGGATAGTATCTAAGAACTATAGAGTTTTGAATGAATTTTAGCATGCTACATTTTGTTTTTTTGTTGGCAAACGCTAATTAGTTCCACATGGAGACACAACAAGTACACATAAGTGATTTCTGAGGAGAATGCTACAGAAACTAGGTTAAAAATGATATTTGCGACTGTAAACATGACTTTGAATTCACATTCCCAAGAAAAAGACTTTGCTTTTCTCCAAAACCAGTTTCAACATCCTTTTCTGGGTCCTTTGCACACGAATTCCACATGTTTTTGTCCAGATAGGTCTGGATCTAACCAGAAATATCCGGTTATGTGTGGCTAAATGAATATCAGCTTTTAAAAAGACTGTGTGTTTGTTAGTGTTTTCTGGATAGTATCTATGAACTTTAGAGTTCTGAATGAATTTTAGCATGTTACATTTTGTTTTTTTCTTGGCAAACGCTAATTAGTTCCACATGGAGACACAGCAAGTACACATAAGTGTTTTCTGAGTAGAATGTTACACAAACTAGGTCAAAAAGAATATTTGCGACTGTAAATATGACATTGAATTCACATTCCCAAGAAAAAGACTTTGCTTTTCTCCAAAACCAGTTTGACTCTGCTTTTCTGGGTCTTTGCACTCAAATTCCACACGAGTTTGTCCAGAAAGATCTGGATCTAACCAGAAATATCCGGTTCTGTGTGGCTAAATGAATATCAGCTTTTCAACAGCCTGTGTGTTTCTTAGTGTTTTCTGGATAGTATCTATGAACTTTACAGTTCTGAATGAATTTTAGCATGCTACATTTTGTTTTTTTGTTGGCAAACGCTAATTAGTTCCACATGGAGACACAACAAGTACACATAAGTGTTTTCTGAGTAGAATGTTACACAAACTAGGTTAAAAAGAATATTTGCGACTGTAAATATGACATTGAATTCACATTCCCAAGAAAAAGACTTTGCTTTTCTCCAAAACCAGATTGACTCTGCTTTTCTGGGTCTTTGCACTCAAATTCCACACGAGTTTGTCCAGAAAGATCTGGATCTAACCAGAAATATCCGGTTCTGTGTGGCTAAATGAATATCAGCTTTTCAACAGCCTGTGTGTTTGTTAGTGTTTTCTGGATAGTATCTATGAACTTTAGAGTTTTCAATGAATTTTAGCATGCTACATTTTGTTTTTTTGTTGGCAAATGCTAATTAGTTCCACATGGAGACACAACAAGTACACATAAGTGTTTTCTGAGTAGAATGCTACATAAACTAGGTTAAAAATGATATTTGCGACTGTAAACATGATATTGAATTCACATTCCCTAGAAAACGACTTTGCTTTTCTCCAAAACCAGTTTGAACATCCTTTTCTGGGTCCTTAGCACACGAAGTCCACACGTTTTTGTCCAGATAGGTCTGGATCTAACCAGAAATATCCGGTTCTGTGTGGCTAAATGAATATCAGCTTTTCAACAGCCTGTGTGTTTCTTAGTGTTTTCTGGATAGTATCTATGAACTTTAGAGTTTTGAATGAATTTTAGCACGCTACATTTTGTTTTTTTGTAGGCAAACGCTAATTAGTTCCACATGGAGACACAACAAGTACACATAAGGGATTTCTGAGTAGAATGCTACAGAAACTAGGTTAAAAATGATATTTGCGACTGTAAACATGACATTGAATTCACATTCCCAAGAAAAAGACTTTGCTTTTCTCCAAAACCAGTTTGACTCTGCTTTTCGGGGTCCTTAACACACGAATTCCGCATGAGTTTGTCCAGATAGATCTGGATATAACCAGAAATATCCAGTTCTGTGTGGCTAAATGAATATCAGCTTTTCAACAGCCTGTGTGTTTCTTAGTGTTTTCTGGATAGTATCTATGAACTTTACAGTTCTGAATGAATTTTAGCATGTTACATTTTGTTTTTTTGTTGGCAAACGCTAATTAGTTCAACATGGGAACAAAACAAGTACACATAACAGTTTTCTGAGTAGAATGTTACACAAACTAGGTTAAAAAGAATATTTGTGACTGTAAATATGACATTGAATTCACATTCCCAAGAAAAAGACTTTGCTTTTCTCCAAAACCAGTTTGACTCTGCTTTTCTGGGTCTTTGCACTCAAATTCCACACGAGTTTGTCCAGAAAGATCTGGATCTAACCAGAAATATCCGGTTCTGTGTGGCTAAATGAATATCAGCTTTTCAACAGCCTGTGTGTTTGTTAGTGTTTCCTGGATTGTATCTATGAACTTTAGAGTTCTGAATGAATTTTAGCATGTTACATTTTGTTTTTTTGTTGGCAAACGCTAATTAGTTCCACATGGGGACACAACAAGTACACATAAGTGATTTCTGAGTAGAATGCTACAGAAACTAGGTTAAAAATGATATTTGCGACTGTAAACATGACTTTGAATTCACATTCCCAAGAAAAAGACTTTGCTTTTCTCCAAAACCAGTTTCAACATCCTTTTCTGGGTCCTTTGCCCACGAAGTCCACACGTTTTTGTCCAGATAGGTCTGGATCTAACCAGAAATATCCGGTTATGTGTGGCTAAATGAATATCAGCTTTTAAAAAGACTGTGTGTTTGTTAGTGTTTTCTGGATAGTATCTATGAACTTTAGAGTTCTGAATGAATTTCAGCATGTTACATTTTGTTTTTTTGTTGGCAAACGCTAATTAGTTCCACATGGAGACACAGCAAGTACACATAAGTGATTTCTGAGTAGAATGCTACAGAAACTAGGTTAAAAATTATATTTGCGACTGTAAACATGACATTGAATTCACATTCCCAAGAAAAAGACTTTGCTTTTCTCCAAAACCAGTATGACTCTGCTTTTCGGGGTCCTTAACACACGAATTCCACATGAGTTTGTCGAGATAGATCTGGATCTAACCAGCAATATCCGGTTCTGTGTGACTAAATAAATATCAGCTTTTAAACAGCCTGTGTGTTTCTTAGTGTTTCCTGGATAGTATCTAAGAACTATAGAGTTTTGAATGAATTTTAGCATGCTACATTTTGTTTTTTTGTTGGCAAACGCTAATTAGTTCCACATGGAGACACAACAAGTACACATAAGTGATTTCTGAGGAGAATGCTACAGAAACTAGGTTAAAAATGATATTTGCGACTGTAAACATGACTTTGAATTCACATTCCCAAGAAAAAGACTTTGCTTTTCTCCAAAACCAGTTTCAACATCCTTTTCTGGGTCCTTTGCACACGAATTCCACATGTTTTTGTCCGGATAGGTCTGGATCTAACCAGAAATATCCGGTTCTGTGTGGCTAAATGAATATCAGCTTTTAAAAAGCCTGTGTGTTTGTTAGTGTTTTCTGGATAGTATCTATGAACTTTAGAGTTCTGAATGAATTTTAGCATGTTACATTTTGTTTTTTTGTTGGCAAACGCTAATTAGTTCCACATGGAGAAACAGCAAGTACACATAAGTGATTTCTGAGTAGAATGCTACAGAAACTAGGTTAAAAATGATATTTGCGACTGTAAACATGACATTGAATTCACATTCCCAAGAAAAAGACTTTGCTTTTCTCCAAAACCAGTTTGACTCTGCTTTTCGGGGTCCTTAACACACGAATTCCGCATGAGTTTGTCCAGATAGATCTGGATCTAACCAGCAATATCCGGTTCTGTGTGACTAAATGAATATCAGCTTTTGAACAACCTGTGTGTTTCTTAGTGTTTCCTGGATAGTATCTAAGAACTATAGAGTTCTGAATGAATTTTAGCATGCTACATTTTGTTTTTTTGTTGGCAAACGCTAATTAGTTCCACCTGGAGACACAACAAGTACACATAAGTGATTTCTGAGTAGAATGCTACAGAAACTAGGTTAAAAATGATATTTGCGACTGTAAACATGACATTGAATTCACATTCCCAAGAAAAAGACTTTGCTTTTCTCCAAAACCAGTATGACTCTGCTTTTCGGGGTCCTTAACACACGAATTCCACATGAGTTTGTCGAGATAGATCTGGATCTAACCAGCAATATCCGGTTCTGTGTGACTAAATGAATATCAGCTTTTCAACAGCCTGTGTGTTTCTTAGTGTTTCCTGGATAGTATCTAAGAACTATAGAGTTTTGAATGAATTTTAGCATGCTACATTTTGTTTTTTTGTTGGCAAACGCTAATTAGTTCCACATGGAGACACAACAAGTACACATAAGTGATTTCTGAGGAGAATGCTACAGAAACTAGGTTAAAAATGATATTTGCGACTGTAAACATGACTTTGAATTCACATTCCCAAGAAAAAGACTTTGCTTTTCTCCAAAACCAGTTTCAACATCCTTTTCTGGGTCCTTTGCACACGAATTCCACATGTTTTTGTCCAGATAGGTCTGGATCTAACCAGAAATATCCGGTTATGTGTGGCTAAATGAATATCAGCTTTTAAAAAGCCTGTGTGTTTGTTAGTGTTTTCTGGATAGTATCTATGAACTTTAGAGTTCTGAATGAATTTTAGCATGTTACATTTTGTTTTTTTCTTGGCAAACGCTAATTAGTTCCACATGGAGACACAGCAAGTACACATAAGTGTTTTCTGAGTAGAATGTTACACAAACTAGGTCAAAAAGAATATTTGCGACTGTAAATATGACATTGAATTCACATTCCCAAGAAAAAGACTTTGCTTTTCTCCAAAACCAGTTTGACTCTGCTTTTCTGGGTCTTTGCACTCAAATTCCACACGAGTTTGTCCAGAAAGATCTGGATCTAACCAGAAATATCCGGTTCTGTGTGGCTAAATGAATATCAGCTTTTCAACAGCCTGTGTGTTTCTTAGTGTTTTCTGGATAGTATCTATGAACTTTACAGTTCTGAATGAATTTTAGCATGCTACATTTTGTTTTTTTGTTGGCAAACGCTAATTAGTTCCACATGGAGACACAACAAGTACACATAAGTGTTTTCTGAGTAGAATGTTACACAAACTAGGTTAAAAAGAATATTTGCGACTGTAAATATGACATTGAATTCACATTCCCAAGAAAAAGACTTTGCTTTTCTCCAAAACCAGATTGACTCTGCTTTTCTGGGTCTTTGCACTCAAATTCCACACGAGTTTGTCCAGAAAGATCTGGATCTAACCAGAAATATCCGGTTCTGTGTGACTAAATGAATATCAGCTTTTAAACAGCCTGTGTGTTTGTTAGTGTTTTCTGGATAGTATCTATGAACTTTAGAGTTTTCAATGAATTTTAGCATGCTACATTTTGTTTTTTTGTTGGCAAATGCTAATTAGTTCCACATGGAGACACAACAAGTACACATAAGTGTTTTCTGAGTAGAATGCTACATAAACTAGGTTAAAAATGATATTTGCGACTGTAAACATGATATTGAATTCACATTCCCTAGAAAACGACTTTGCTTTTCTCCAAAACCAGTTTGAACATCCTTTTCTGGGTCCTTAGCACACGAAGTCCACACGTTTTTGTCCAGATAGGTCTGGATCTAACCAGAAATATCCGGTTCTGTGTGGCTAAATGAATATCAGCTTTTCAACAGCCTGTGTGTTTCTTAGTGTTTTCTGGATAGTATCTATGAACTTTAGAGTTTTGAATGAATTTTAGCACGCTACATTTTGTTTTTTTGTAGGCAAACGCTAATTAGTTCCACATGGAGACACAACAAGTACACATAAGGGATTTCTGAGTAGAATGCTACAGAAACTAGGTTAAAAATGATATTTGCGACTGTAAACATGACATTGAATTCACATTCCCAAGAAAAAGACTTTGCTTTTCTCCAAAACCAGTTTGACTCTGCTTTTCGGGGTCCTTAACACACGAATTCCGCATGAGTTTGTCCAGATAGATCTGGATATAACCAGAAATATCCAGTTCTGTGTGGCTAAATGAATATCAGCTTTTCAACAGCCTGTGTGTTTCTTAGTGTTTTCTGGATAGTATCTATGAACTTTACAGTTCTGAATGAATTTTAGCATGTTACATTTTGTTTTTTTGTTGGCAAACGCTAATTAGTTCAACATGGGAACAAAACAAGTACACATAAGAGTTTTCTGAGTAGAATGTTACACAAACTAGGTTAAAAAGAATATTTGTGACTGTAAATATGACATTGAATTCACATTCCCAAGAAAAAGACTTTGCTTTTCTCCAAAACCAGTTTGACTCTGCTTTTCTGGGTCTTTGCACTCAAATTCCACACGAGTTTGTCCAGAAAGATCTGGATCTAACCAGAAATATCCGGTTCTGTGTGGCTAAATGAATATCAGCTTTTCAACAGCCTGTGTGTTTGTTAGTGTTTCCTGGATTGTATCTATGAACTTTAGAGTTCTGAATGAATTTTAGCATGTTACATTTTGTTTTTTTGTTGGCAAACGCTAATTAGTTCCACATGGAGACACAACAAGTACACATAAGTGTTTTCTGAGTAGAATGCTACATAAACTAGGTTAAAAATGATATTTGCGACTGTAAACATGATATTGAATTCACATTCCCTAGAAAACGACTTTGCTTTTCTCCAAAACCAGTTTCAACATCCTTTTCTGGGTCCTTAGCACACGAAGTCCACACGTTTTTGTCCAGATAGGTCTGGATCTAACCAGAAATATCCGGTTCTGTGTGGCTAAATGAATATCAGCTTTTCAACAGCCTGTGTGTTTCTTAGTGTTTTCTGGATAGTATCTATGAACTTTAGAGTTTTGAATGAATTTTAGCACGCTACATTTTGTTTTTTTGTAGGCAAACGCTAATTAGTTCCACATGGAGACACAACAAGTACACATAAGGGATTTCTGAGTAGAATGCTACAGAAACTAGGTTAAAAATGATATTTGCGACTGTAAACATGACATTGAATTCACATTCCCAAGAAAAAGACTTTGCTTTTCTCCAAAACCAGTTTGACTCTGCTTTTCGGGGTCCTTAACACACGAATTCCGCATGAGTTTGTCCAGATAGATCTGGATATAACCAGAAATATCCAGTTCTGTGTGGCTAAATGAATATCAGCTTTTCAACAGCCTGTGTGTTTCTTAGTGTTTTCTGGATAGTATCTATGAACTTTACAGTTCTGAATGAATTTTAGCATGTTACATTTTGTTTTTTTGTTGGCAAACGCTAATTAGTTCAACATGGGAACAAAACAAGTACACATAAGAGTTTTCTGAGTAGAATGTTACACAAACTAGGTTAAAAAGAATATTTGTGACTGTAAATATGACATTGAATTCACATTCCCAAGAAAAAGACTTTGCTTTTCTCCAAAACCAGTTTGACTCTGCTATTCGGGGTCTTTGCACTAAAATTCCACACGAGTTTGTCCAGAAAGATCTGGATCTAACCAGAAATATCCGGTTCTGTGTGGCTAAATGAATATCAGCTTTTCAACAGCCTGTGTGTTTGTTAGTGTTTCCTGGATTGTATCTATGAACTTTAGAGTTCTGAATGAATTTTAGCATGTTACATTTTGTTTTTTTGTTGGCAAACGCTAATTAGTTCCACATGGGGACACAACAAGTACACATAAGTGATTTCTGAGTAGAATGCTACAGAAACTAGGTTAAAAATGATATTTGCGACTGTAAACATGACTTTGAATTCACATTCCCAAGAAAAAGACTTTGCTTTTCTCCAAAACCAGTTTCAACATCCTTTTCTGGGTCCTTTGCCCACGAAGTCCACACGTTTTTGTCCAGATAGGTCTGGATCTAACCAGAAATATCCGGTTATGTGTGGCTAAATGAATATCAGCTTTTAAAAAGACTGTGTGTTTGTTAGTGTTTTCTGGATAGTATCTATGAACTTTAGAGTTCTGAATGAATTTCAGCATGTTACATTTTGTTTTTTTGTTGGCAAACGCTAATTAGTTCCACATGGAGACACAGCAAGTACACATAAGTGATTTCTGAGTAGAATGCTACAGAAACTAGGTTAAAAATGATATTTGCGACTGTAAACATGACATTGAATTCACATTCCCAAGAAAAAGACTTTGCTTTTCTCCAAAACCAGTATGACTCTGCTTTTCGGGGTCCTTAACACACGAATTCCACATGAGTTTGTCGAGATAGATCTGGATCTAACCAGCAATATCCGGTTCTGTGTGACTAAATGAATATCAGCTTTTAAACAGCCTGTGTGTTTCTTAGTGTTTCCTGGATAGTATCTAAGAACTATAGAGTTTTGAATGAATTTTAGCATGCTACATTTTGTTTTTTTGTTGGCAAACGCTAATTAGTTCCACATGGAGACACAACAAGTACACATAAGTGATTTCTGAGGAGAATGCTACAGAAACTAGGTTAAAAATGATATTTGCGACTGTAAACATGACTTTGAATTCACATTCCCAAGAAAAAGACTTTGCTTTTCTCCAAAACCAGTTTCAACATCCTTTTCTGGGTCCTTTGCACACGAATTCCACATGTTTTTGTCCGGATAGGTCTGGATCTAACCAGAAATATCCGGTTCTGTGTGGCTAAATGAATATCAGCTTTTAAAAAGCCTGTGTGTTTGTTAGTGTTTTCTGGATAGTATCTATGAACTTTAGAGTTCTGAATGAATTTTAGCATGTTACATTTTGTTTTTTTGTTGGCAAACGCTAATTAGTTCCACATGGAGAAACAGCAAGTACACATAAGTGATTTCTGAGTAGAATGCTACAGAAACTAGGTTAAAAATGATATTTGCGACTGTAAACATGACATTGAATTCACATTCCCAAGAAAAAGACTTTGCTTTTCTCCAAAACCAGTTTGACTCTGCTTTTCGGGGTCCTTAACACACGAATTCCGCATGAGTTTGTCCAGATAGATCTGGATCTAACCAGCAATATCCGGTTCTGTGTGACTAAATGAATATCAGCTTTTGAACAACCTGTGTGTTTCTTAGTGTTTCCTGGATAGTATCTAAGAACTATAGAGTTCTGAATGAATTTTAGCATGCTACATTTTGTTTTTTTGTTGGCAAACGCTAATTAGTTCCACCTGGAGACACAACAAGTACACATAAGTGATTTCTGAGTAGAATGCTACAGAAACTAGGTTAAAAATGATATTTGCGACTGTAAACATGACATTGAATTCACATTCCCAAGAAAAAGACTTTGCTTTTCTCCAAAACCAGTATGACTCTGCTTTTCGGGGTCCTTAACACACGAATTCCACATGAGTTTGTCGAGATAGATCTGGATCTAACCAGCAATATCCGGTTCTGTGTGACTAAATGAATATCAGCTTTTCAACAGCCTGTGTGTTTCTTAGTGTTTCCTGGATAGTATCTAAGAACTATAGAGTTTTGAATGAATTTTAGCATGCTACATTTTGTTTTTTTGTTGGCAAACGCTAATTAGTTCCACATGGAGACACAACAAGTACACATAAGTGATTTCTGAGGAGAATGCTACAGAAACTAGGTTAAAAATGATATTTGCGACTGTAAACATGACTTTGAATTCACATTCCCAAGAAAAAGACTTTGCTTTTCTCCAAAACCAGTTTCAACATCCTTTTCTGGGTCCTTTGCACACGAATTCCACATGTTTTTGTCCAGATAGGTCTGGATCTAACCAGAAATATCCGGTTATGTGTGGCTAAATGAATATCAGCTTTTAAAAAGCCTGTGTGTTTGTTAGTGTTTTCTGGATAGTATCTATGAACTTTAGAGTTCTGAATGAATTTTAGCATGTTACATTTTGTTTTTTTTGTTGGCAAACGCTAATTAGTTCCACATGGAGACACAGCAAGTACACATAAGTGTTTTCTGAGTAGAATGTTACACAAACTAGGTCAAAAAGAATATTTGCGACTGTAAATATGACATTGAATTCACATTCCCAAGAAAAAGACTTTGCTTTTCTCCAAAACCAGTTTGACTCTGCTTTTCTGGGTCTTTGCACTCAAATTCCACACGAGTTTGTCCAGAAAGATCTGGATCTAACCAGAAATATCCGGTTCTGTGTGGCTAAATGAATATCAGCTTTTAAAAAGCCTGTGTGTTTCTTAGTGTTTTCTGGATAGTATCTATGAACTTTACAGTTCTGAATGAATTTTAGCATGCTACATTTTGTTTTTTTGTTGGAAAACGCTTATTAGTTCCACATGGAGACACAACAAGTACACATAAGTGTTTTCTGAGTAGAATGTTACACAAACTAGGTTAAAAAGAATATTTGCGACTGTAAATATGACATTGAATTCACATTCCCAAGAAAAAGACTTTGCTTTTCTCCAAAACCAGATTGACTCTGCTTTTCTGGGTCTTTGCACTCAAATTCCACACGAGTTTGTCCAGAAAGATCTGGATCTAACCAGAAATATCCGGTTCTGTGTGACTAAATGAATATCAGCTTTTAAACAGCCTGTGTGTTTGTTAGTGTTTTCTGGATAGTATCTATGAACTTTAGAGTTTTGAATGAATTTTAGCATGCTACATTTTGTTTTTTTGTTGGCAAACGCTAATTAGTTCCACATGGAGACACAACAAGTACACATAAGTGTTTTCTGAGTAGAATGCTACATAAACTAGGTTAAAAATGATATTTGCGACTGTAAACATGATATTGAATTCACATTCCCTAGAAAACGACTTTGCTTTTCTCCAAAACCAGTTTGAACATCCTTTTCTGGGTCCTTAGCACACGAAGTCCACACGTTTTTGTCCAGATAGGTCTGGATCTAACCAGAAATATCCGGTTCTGTGTGGCTAAATGAATATCAGCTTTTCAACAGCCTGTGTGTTTCTTAGTGTTTTCTGGATAGTATCTATGAACTTTAGAGTTTTGAATGAATTTTAGCATGCTACATTTTGTTTTTTTGTAGGCAAACGCTAATTAGTTCCACATGGAGACACAACAAGTACACATAAGTGTTTTCTGAGTAGAATGCTACAGAAACTAGGTTAAAAATGATATTTGCGACTGTAAACATGACATTGAATTCACATTCCCAAGAAAAAGACTTTGCTGTTCTCCAAAACCAGTTTGACTCTGCTTTTCGGGGTCCTTAACACACGAATTCCGCATGAGTTTGTCCAGATAGATCTGGATATAACCAGAAATATCCAGTTCTGTGTGGCTAAATGAATATCAGCTTTTGAACAGCCTGTGTGTTTCTTAGTGTTTTCTGGATAGTATCTATGAACTTTACAGTTCTGAATGAATTTTAGCATGTTACATTTTGTTTTTTTGTTGGCAAACGCTAATTAGTTCAACATGGGAACAAAACAAGTACACATAAGAGTTTTCTGAGTAGAATGTTACACAAACTAGGTTAAAAAGAATATTTGTGACTGTAAATATGACATTGAATTCACATTCCCAAGAAAAAGACTTTGCTTTTCTCCAAAACCAGTTTGACTCTGCTATTCGGGGTCTTTGCACTAAAATTCCACACGAGTTTGTCCAGAAAGATCTGGATCTAACCAGAAATATCCGGTTCTGTGTGGCTAAATGAATATCAGCTTTTCAACAGCCTGTGTGTTTGTTAGTGTTTCCTGGATTGTATCTATGAACTTTAGAGTTCTGAATGAATTTTAGCATGTTACATTTTGTTTTTTTGTTGGCAAACGCTAATTAGTTCCACATGGGGACACAACAAGTACACATAAGTGATTTCTGAGTAGAATGCTACAGAAACTAGGTTAAAAATGATATTTGCGACTGTAAACATGACTTTGAATTCACATTCCCAAGAAAAAGACTTTGCTTTTCTCCAAAACCAGTTTCAACATCCTTTTCTGGGTCCTTTGCCCACGAAGTCCACACGTTTTTGTCCAGATAGGTCTGGATCTAACCAGAAATATCCGGTTATGTGTGGCTAAATGAATATCAGCTTTTAAAAAGACTGTGTGTTTGTTAGTGTTTTCTGGATAGTATCTATGAACTTTAGAGTTCTGAATGAATTTCAGCATGTTACATTTTGTTTTTTTGTTGGCAAACGCTAATTAGTTCCACATGGAGACACAGCAAGTACACATAAGTGATTTCTGAGTAGAATGCTACAGAAACTAGGTTAAAAATGATATTTGCGACTGTAAACATGACATTGAATTCACATTCCCAAGAAAAAGACTTTGCTTTTCTCCAAAACCAGTATGACTCTGCTTTTCGGGGTCCTTAACACACGAATTCCACATGAGTTTGTCGAGATAGATCTGGATCTAACCAGCAATATCCGGTTCTGTGTGACTAAATGAATATCAGCTTTTAAACAGCCTGTGTGTTTCTTAGTGTTTCCTGGATAGTATCTAAGAACTATAGAGTTTTGAATGAATTTTAGCATGCTACATTTTGTTTTTTTGTTGGCAAACGCTAATTAGTTCCACATGGAGACACAACAAGTACACATAAGTGATTTCTGAGGAGAATGCTACAGAAACTAGGTTAAAAATGATATTTGCGACTGTAAACATGACTTTGAATTCACATTCCCAAGAAAAAGACTTTGCTTTTCTCCAAAACCAGTTTCAACATCCTTTTCTGGGTCCTTTGCACACGAATTCCACATGTTTTTGTCCGGATAGGTCTGGATCTAACCAGAAATATCCGGTTCTGTGTGGCTAAATGAATATCAGCTTTTAAAAAGCCTGTGTGTTTGTTAGTGTTTTCTGGATAGTATCTATGAACTTTAGAGTTCTGAATGAATTTTAGCATGTTACATTTTGTTTTTTTGTTGGCAAACGCTAATTAGTTCCACATGGAGAAACAGCAAGTACACATAAGTGATTTCTGAGTAGAATGCTACAGAAACTAGGTTAAAAATGATATTTGCGACTGTAAACATGACTTTGAATTCACATTCCCAAGAAAAAGACTTTGCTTTTCTCCAAAACCAGTTTGACTCTGCTTTTCGGGGTCCTTAACACACGAATTCCGCATGAGTTTGTCCAGATAGATCTGGATCTAACCAGCAATATCCGGTTCTGTGTGACTAAATGAATATCAGCTTTTGAACAACCTGTGTGTTTCTTAGTGTTTCCTGGATAGTATCTAAGATCTATAGAGTTCTGAATGAATTTTAGCATGCTACATTTTGTTTTTTTGTTGGCAAACGCTAATTAGTTCCACCTGGAGACACAACAAGTACACATAAGTGATTTCTGAGTAGAATGCTACAGAAACTAGGTTAAAAATGATATTTGCGACTGTAAACATGACATTGAATTCACATTCCCAAGAAAAAGACTTTGCTTTTCTCCAAAACCAGTATGACTCTGCTTTTCGGGGTCCTTAACACACGAATTCCACATGAGTTTGTCGAGATAGATCTGGATCTAACCAGCAATATCCGGTTCTGTGTGACTAAATGAATATCAGCTTTTAAACAGCCTGTGTGTTTCTTAGTGTTTCCTGGATAGTATCTAAGAACTATAGAGTTTTGAATGAATTTTAGCATGCTACATTTTGTTTTTTTGTTGGCAAACGCTAATTAGTTCCACATGGAGACACAACAAGTACACATAAGTGATTTCTGAGGAGAATGCTACAGAAACTAGGTTAAAAATGATATTTGCGACTGTAAACATGACTTTGAATTCACATTCCCAAGAAAAAGACTTTGCTTTTCTCCAAAACCAGTTTCAACATCCTTTTCTGGGTCCTTTGCACACGAATTCCACATGTTTTTGTCCGGATAGGTCTGGATCTAACCAGAAATATCCGGTTCTGTGTGGCTAAATGAATATCAGCTTTTAAAAAGCCTGTGTGTTTGTTAGTGTTTTCTGGATAGTATCTATGAACTTTAGAGTTCTGAATGAATTTTAGCATGTTACATTTTGTTTTTTTGTTGGCAAACGCTAATTAGTTCCACATGGAGACACAGCAAGTACACATAAGTGATTTCTGAGTAGAATGCTACAGAAACTAGGTTAAAAATGATATTTGCGACTGTAAACATGACATTGAATTCACATTCCCAAGAAAAAGACTTTGCTTTTCTCCAAAACCAGTTTGACTCTGCTTTTCGGGGTCCTTAACACACGAATTCCGCATGAGTTTGTCCAGATAGATCTGGATCTAACCAGCAATATCCGGTTCTGTGTGACTAAATGAATATCAGCTTTTGAACAACCTGTGTGTTTCTTAGTGTTTCCTGGATAGTATCTAAGAACTATAGAGTTCTGAATGAATTTTAGCATGCTACATTTTGTTTTTTTGTTGGCAAACGCTAATTAGTTCCACCTGGAGACACAACAAGTACACATAAGAGTTTTCTGAGTAGAATGTTACACAAACTAGGTTAAAATAATATTTGCGACTGTAAATATGACATTGAATTCACATTCCCAAGAAAAAGACTTTGCTTTTCTCCAAAACCAGTTTGACTCTGCTTTTCTGGGTCTTTGCACTCAAATTCCACACGAGTTTGTCCAGAAAGATCTGGATCTAACCAGAAATATCCGGTTCTGTGTGACTAAATGAATATCAGCTTTTAAACAGCCTGTGTGTTTCTTAGTGTTTTCTGGATAGTATCTATGAACTTTAGAGTTTTGAATGAATTTTAGCATGCTACATTTTGTTTTTTTGTTGGCAAACGCTAATTAGTTCCACATGGAGACACAACAAGTACACATAAGTGTTTTCTGAGTAGAATGCTACATAAACTAGGTTAAAAATGATATTTGCGACTGTAAACATGATATTGAATTCACATTCCCTAGAAAACGACTTTGCTTTTCTCCAAAACCAGTTTGAACATCCTTTTCTGGGTCCTTAGCACACGAAGTCCACACGTTTTTGTCCAGATAGGTCTGGATCTAACCAGAAATATCCGGTTCTGTGTGGCTAAATGAATATCAGCTTTTCAACAGCCTGTGTGTTTGTTAGTGTTTCCTGGATTGTATCTATGAACTTTAGAGTTCTGAATGAATTTTAGCATGTTACATTTTGTTTTTTTGTTTGCAAACGCTAATTAGTTCCATATGGGGACACAACAAGTACACATAAGTGATTTCTGAGTAGAATGCTACAGAAACTAGGTTAAAAATGATATTTGCGACTGTAAACATGACTTTGAATTCACATTCCCAAGAAAAAGACTTTGCTTTTCTCCAAAACCAGTTTCAACATCCTTTTCTGGGTCCTTTGCCCACGAAGTCCACACGTTTTTGTCCAGATAGGTCTGGATCTAACCAGAAATATCCGGTTATGTGTGGCTAAATGAATATCAGCTTTTAAAAAGACTGTGTGTTTGTTAGTGTTTTCTGGATAGTATCTATGAACTTTAGAGTTCTGAATGAATTTCAGCATGTTACATTTTGTTTTTTTGTTGGCAAACGCTAATTAGTTCCACATGGAGACACAGCAAGTACACATAAGTGATTTCTGAGTAGAATGCTACAGAAACTAGGTTAAAAATGATATTTGCGACTGTAAACATGACATTGAATTCACATTCCCAAGAAAAAGACTTTGCTTTTCTCCAAAACCAGTATGACTCTGCTTTTCGGGGTCCTTAACACACGAATTCCACATGAGTTTGTCGAGATAGATCTGGATCTAACCATCAATATCCGGTTCTGTGTGACTAAATGAATATCAGCTTTTAAACAGCCTGTGTGTTTTTTAGTGTTTTCTGGATAGTATCTATGAACTTTAGAGTTCTGAATGAATTTTAGCATGTTACATTTTGTGTTTTTGTTGGCAAACGCTAATTAGTTCCACATGGAGACACAACAAGTACACATAAGTGATTTCTGAGGAGAATGCTACAGAAACTAGGTTAAAAATGATATTTGCGACTGTAAACATGACTTTGAATTCACATTCCCAAGAAAAAGACTTTGCTTTTCTCCAAAACCAGTTTCAACATCCTTTTCTGGGTCCTTTGCACACGAATTCCACATGTTTTTGTCCGGATAGGTCTGGATCTAACCAGAAATATCCGGTTCTGTGTGGCTAAATGAATATCAGCTTTTAAAAAGCCTGTGTGTTTGTTAGTGTTTTCTGGATAGTATCTATGAACTTTAGAGTTCTGAATGAATTTTAGCATGTTACATTTTGTTTTTTTGTTGGCAAACGCTAATTAGTTCCACATGGAGACACAGCAAGTACACATAAGTGATTTCTGAGTAGAATGCTACAGAAACTAGGTTAAAAATGATATTTGCGACTGTAAACATGACATTGAATTCACATTCCCAAGAAAAAGACTTGCTTTTCTCCAAAACCAGTTTGACTCTGCTTTTATGGGTCCTTATTACACTAATTCCACATCAGATTGTCCAGATCGATATGGATCTACCCAGCAATATCCGGTTCTGTGTGGCTAAATGAATATCAGCTTTTAAACAGCCTGTGTGTTTCTTAGTGTTTTCTGGATAGTATCTATGAACTTTAGAGTTTTGAATGAATTTTAGCATGCTACATTTTGTTTTTTTGTTGGCAAACGCTAATTAGTTCCACATGGAGACACAACAAGTACACATAAGTGTTTTCTGAGTAGAATGCTACAGAAACTAGGTTAAAAATGATATTTGCGACTGTAAACATGACATTGAATTCACATTCCCAAGAAAAAGACTTTGCTTTTCTCCAAAACCAGTATGACTCTGCTTTTCGGGGTCCTTAACACACGAATTCCACATGAGTTTGTCGAGATAGATCTGGATCTAACCAGCAATATCCGGTTCTGTGTGACTAAATGAATATCAGCTTTTAAACAGCCTGTGTGTTTCTTAGTGTTTCCTGGATAGTATCTAAGAACTATAGAGTTTTGAATGAATTTTAGCATGCTACATTTTGTTTTTTTGTTGGCAAACGCTAATTAGTTCCACATGGAGACACAACAAGTACACATAAGTGATTTCTGAGGAGAATGCTACAGAAACTAGGTTAAAAATGATATTTGCGACTGTAAACATGACTTTGAATTCACATTCCCAAGAAAAAGACTTTGCTTTTCTCCAAAACCAGTTTCAACATCCTTTTCTGGGTCCTTTGCACACGAATTCCACATGTTTTTGTCCGGATATGTCTGGATCTAACCAGAAATATCCGGTTCTGTGTGGCTAAATGAATATCAGCTTTTAAAAAGCCTGTGTGTTTGTTAGTGTTTTCTGGATAGTATCTATGAACTTTAGAGTTCTGAATGAATTTTAGCATGTTACATTTTGTTTTTTTGTTGGCAAACGCTAATTAGTTCCACATGGAGAAACAGCAAGTACACATAAGTGATTTCTGAGTAGAATGCTACAGAAACTAGGTTAAAAATGATATTTGCGACTGTAAACATGACTTTGAATTCACATTCCCAAGAAAAAGACTTTGCTTTTCTCCAAAACCAGTTTGACTCTGCTTTTCGGGGTCCTTAACACACGAATTCCGCATGAGTTTGTCCAGATAGATCTGGATCTAACCAGCAATATCCGGTTCTGTGTGACTAAATGAATATCAGCTTTTGAACAACCTGTGTGTTTCTTAGTGTTTCCTGGATAGTATCTAAGATCTATAGAGTTCTGAATGAATTTTAGCATGCTACATTTTGTTTTTTTGTTGGAAAACGCTTATTAGTTCCACCTGGAGACACAACAAGTACACATAAGTGATTTCTGAGTAGAATGCTACAGAAACTAGGTTAAAAATGATATTTGCGACTGTAAACATGACATTGAATTCACATTCCCAAGAAAAAGACTTTGCTTTTCTCCAAAACCAGTATGACTCTGCTTTTCGGGGTCCTTAACACACGAATTCCACATGAGTTTGTCGAGATAGATCTGGATCTAACCAGCAATATCCGGTTCTGTGTGACTAAATGAATATCAGCTTTTAAACAGCCTGTGTGTTTCTTAGTGTTTCCTGGATAGTATCTAAGAACTATAGAGTTTTGAATGAATTTTAGCATGCTACATTTTGTTTTTTTGTTGGCAAACGCTAATTAGTTCCACATGGAGACACAACAAGTACACATAAGTGATTTCTGAGGAGAATGCTACAGAAACTAGGTTAAAAATGATATTTGCGACTGTAAACATGACTTTGAATTCACATTCCCAAGAAAAAGACTTTGCTTTTCTCCAAAACCAGTTTCAACATCCTTTTCTGGGTCCTTTGCACACGAATTCCACATGTTTTTGTCCGGATAGGTCTGGATCTAACCAGAAATATCCGGTTCTGTGTGGCTAAATGAATATCAGCTTTTAAAAAGCCTGTGTGTTTGTTAGTGTTTTCTGGATAGTATCTATGAACTTTAGAGTTCTGAATGAATTTTAGCATGTTACATTTTGTTTTTTTGTTGGCAAACGCTAATTAGTTCCACATGGAGACACAGCAAGTACACATAAGTGATTTCTGAGTAGAATGCTACAGAAACTAGGTTAAAAATGATATTTGCGACTGTAAACATGACATTGAATTCACATTCCCAAGAAAAAGACTTTGCTTTTCTCCAAAACCAGTTTGACTCTGCTTTTCGGGGTCCTTAACACACGAATTCCGCATGAGTTTGTCCAGATAGATCTGGATCTAACCAGCAATATCCGGTTCTGTGTGACTAAATGAATATCAGCTTTTGAACAACCTGTGTGTTTCTTAGTGTTTCCTGGATAGTATCTAAGAACTATAGAGTTCTGAATGAATTTTAGCATGCTACATTTTGTTTTTTTGTTGGCAAACGCTAATTAGTTCCACCTGGAGACACAACAAGTACACATAAGAGTTTTCTGAGTAGAATGTTACACAAACTAGGTTAAAATAATATTTGCGACTGTAAATATGACATTGAATTCACATTCCCAAGAAAAAGACTTTGCTTTTCTCCAAAACCAGTTTGACTCTGCTTTTCTGGGTCTTTGCACTCAAATTCCACACGAGTTTGTCCAGAAAGATCTGGATCTAACCAGAAATATCCGGTTCTGTGTGGCTAAATGAATATCAGCTTTTCAACAGCCTGTGTGTTTGTTAGTGTTTCCTGGATTGTATCTATGAACTTTAGAGTTCTGAATGAATTTTAGCATGTTACATTTTGTTTTTTTGTTTGCAAACGCTAATTAGTTCCATATGGGGACACAACAAGTACACATAAGTGATTTCTGAGTAGAATGCTACAGAAACTAGGTTAAAAATGATATTTGCGACTGTAAACATGACTTTGAATTCACATTCCCAAGAAAAAGACTTTGCTTTTCTCCAAAACCAGTTTCAACATCCTTTTCTGGGTCCTTTGCCCACGAAGTCCACACGTTTTTGTCCAGATAGGTCTGGATCTAACCAGAAATATCCGGTTATGTGTGGCTAAATGAATATCAGCTTTTAAAAAGACTGTGTGTTTGTTAGTGTTTTCTGGATAGTATCTATGAACTTTAGAGTTCTGAATGAATTTCAGCATGTTACATTTTGTTTTTTTGTTGGCAAACGCTAATTAGTTCCACATGGAGACACAGCAAGTACACATAAGTGATTTCTGAGTAGAATGCTACATAAACTAGGTTAAAAATGATATTTGCGACTGTAAACATGATATTGAATTCACAATCCCTAGAAAACGACTTTGCTTTTCTCCAAAACCAGTTTGAACATCCTTTTCTGGGTCCTTAGCACACGAAGTCCACACGTTTTTGTCCAGATAGGTCTGGATCTAACCAGAAATATCCGGTTCTGTGTGGCTAAATGAATATCAGCTTTTCAACAGCCTGTGTGTTTGTTAGTGTTTCCTGGATTGTATCTATGAACTTTAGAGTTCTGAATGAATTTTAGCATGTTACATTTTGTTTTTTTGTTTGCAAACGCTAATTAGTTCCATATGGGGACACAACAAGTACACATAAGTGATTTCTGAGTAGAATGCTACAGAAACTAGGTTAAAAATGATATTTGCGACTGTAAACATGACTTTGAATTCACATTCCCAAGAAAAAGACTTTGCTTTTCTCCAAAACCAGTTTCAACATCCTTTTCTGGGTCCTTTGCCCACGAAGTCCACACGTTTTTGTCCAGATAGGTCTGGATCTAACCAGAAATATCCGGTTATGTGTGGCTAAATGAATATCAGCTTTTAAAAAGACTGTGTGTTTGTTAGTGTTTTCTGGATAGTATCTATGAACTTTAGAGTTCTGAATGAATTTCAGCATGTTACATTTTGTTTTTTTGTTGGCAAACGCTAATTAGTTCCACATGGAGACACAGCAAGTACACATAAGTGATTTCTGAGTAGAATGCTACAGAAACTAGGTTAAAAATGATATTTGCGACTGTAAACATGACATTGAATTCACATTCCCAAGAAAAAGACTTTGCTTTTCTCCAAAACCAGTATGACTCTGCTTTTCGGGGTCCTTAACACACGAATTCCACATGAGTTTGTCGAGATAGATCTGGATCTAACCATCAATATCCGGTTCTGTGTGACTAAATGAATATCAGCTTTTAAACAGCCTGTGTGTTTTTTAGTGTTTTCTGGATAGTATCTATGAACTTTAGAGTTCTGAATGAATTTTAGCATGTTACATTTTGTGTTTTTGTTGGCAAACGCTAATTAGTTCCACATGGAGACACAACAAGTACACATAAGTGATTTCTGAGGAGAATGCTACAGAAACTAGGTTAAAAATGATATTTGCGACTGTAAACATGACTTTGAATTCACATTCCCAAGAAAAAGACTTTGCTTTTCTCCAAAACCAGTTTCAACATCCTTTTCTGGGTCCTTTGCACACGAATTCCACATGTTTTTGTCCGGATAGGTCTGGATCTAACCAGAAATATCCGGTTCTGTGTGACTAAATGAATATCAGCTTTTAAAAAGCCTGTGTGTTTGTTAGTGTTTTCTGGATAGTATCTATGAACTTTAGAGTTCTGAATGAATTTTAGCATGTTACATTTTGTTTTTTTGTTGGCAAACGCTAATTAGTTCCACATGGAGACACAGCAAGTACACATAAGTGATTTCTGAGTAGAATGCTACAGAAACTAGGTTAAAAATGATATTTGCGACTGTAAACATGACATTGAATTCACATTCCCAAGAAAAAGACTTGCTTTTCTCCAAAACCAGTTTGACTCTGCTTTTATGGGTCCTTATTACACTAATTCCACATCAGATTGTCCAGATCGATATGGATCTACCCAGCAATATCCGGTTCTGTGTGGCTAAATGAATATCAGCTTTTAAACAGCCTGTGTGTTTCTTAGTGTTTTCTGGATAGTATCTATGAACTTTAGAGTTTTGAATGAATTTTAGCATGCTACATTTTGTTTTTTTGTTGGCAAACGCTAATTAGTTCCACATGGAGACACAACAAGTACACATAAGTGTTTTCTGAGTAGAATGCTACAGAAACTAGGTTAAAAATGATATTTGCGACTGTAAACATGACATTGAATTCACATTCCCAAGAAAAAGACTTTGCTTTTCTCCAAAACCAGTATGACTCTGCTTTTCGGGGTCCTTAACACACGAATTCCACATGAGTTTGTCGAGATAGATCTGGATCTAACCAGCAATATCCGGTTCTGTGTGACTAAATGAATATCAGCTTTTAAACAGCCTGTGTGTTTCTTAGTGTTTCCTGGATAGTATCTAAGAACTATAGAGTTTTGAATGAATTTTAGCATGCTACATTTTGTTTTTTTGTTGGCAAACGCTAATTAGTTCCACATGGAGACACAACAAGTACACATAAGTGATTTCTGAGGAGAATGCTACAGAAACTAGGTTAAAAATGATATTTGCGACTGTAAACATGACTTTGAATTCACATTCCCAAGAAAAAGACTTTGCTTTTCTCCAAAACCAGTTTCAACATCCTTTTCTGGGTCCTTTGCACACGAATTCCACATGTTTTTGTCCGGATAGGTCTGGATCTAACCAGAAATATCCGGTTCTGTGTGGCTAAATGAATATCAGCTTTTAAAAAGCCTGTGTGTTTGTTAGTGTTTTCTGGATAGTATCTATGAACTTTAGAGTTCTGAATGAATTTTAGCATGTTACATTTTGTTTTTTTGTTGGCAAACGCTAATTAGTTCCACATGGAGAAACAGCAAGTACACATAAGTGATTTCTGAGTAGAATGCTACAGAAACTAGGTTAAAAATGATATTTGCGACTGTAAACATGACTTTGAATTCACATTCCCAAGAAAAAGACTTTGCTTTTCTCCAAAACCAGTTTGACTCTGCTTTTCGGGGTCCTTAACACACGAATTCCGCATGAGTTTGTCCAGATAGATCTGGATCTAACCAGCAATATCCGGTTCTGTGTGACTAAATGAATATCAGCTTTTGAACAACCTGTGTGTTTCTTAGTGTTTCCTGGATAGTATCTAAGATCTATAGAGTTCTGAATGAATTTTAGCATGCTACATTTTGTTTTTTTGTTGGCAAACGCTAATTAGTTCCACCTGGAGACACAACAAGTACACATAAGTGATTTCTGAGTAGAATGCTACAGAAACTAGGTTAAAAATGATATTTGCGACTGTAAACATGACATTGAATTCACATTCCCAAGAAAAAGACTTTGCTTTTCTCCAAAACCAGTATGACTCTGCTTTTCGGGGTCCTTAACACACGAATTCCACATGAGTTTGTCGAGATAGATCTGGATCTAACCAGCAATATCCGGTTCTGTGTGACTAAATGAATATCAGCTTTTAAACAGCCTGTGTGTTTCTTAGTGTTTCCTGGATAGTATCTAAGAACTATAGAGTTTTGAATGAATTTTAGCATGCTACATTTTGTTTTTTTGTTGGCAAACGCTAATTAGTTCCACATGGAGACACAACAAGTACACATAAGTGATTTCTGAGGAGAATGCTACAGAAACTAGGTTAAAAATGATATTTGCGACTGTAAACATGACTTTGAATTCACATTCCCAAGAAAAAGACTTTGCTTTTCTCCAAAACCAGTTTCAACATCCTTTTCTGGGTCCTTTGCACACGAATTCCACATGTTTTTGTCCGGATAGGTCTGGATCTAACCAGAAATATCCGGTTCTGTGTGGCTAAATGAATATCAGCTTTTAAAAAGCCTGTGTGTTTGTTAGTGTTTTCTGGATAGTATCTATGAACTTTAGAGTTCTGAATGAATTTTAGCATGTTACATTTTGTTTTTTTGTTGGCAAACGCTAATTAGTTCCACATGGAGACACAGCAAGTACACATAAGTGATTTCTGAGTAGAATGCTACAGAAACTAGGTTAAAAATGATATTTGCGACTGTAAACATGACATTGAATTCACATTCCCAAGAAAAAGACTTTGCTTTTCTCCAAAACCAGTTTGACTCTGCTTTTCGGGGTCCTTAACACACGAATTCCGCATGAGTTTGTCCAGATAGATCTGGATCTAACCAGCAATATCCGGTTCTGTGTGACTAAATGAATATCAGCTTTTGAACAACCTGTGTGTTTCTTAGTGTTTCCTGGATAGTATCTAAGAACTATAGAGTTCTGAATGAATTTTAGCATGCTACATTTTGTTTTTTTGTTGGCAAACGCTAATTAGTTCCACCTGGAGACACAACAAGTACACATAAGAGTTTTCTGAGTAGAATGTTACACAAACTAGGTTAAAATAATATTTGCGACTGTAAATATGACATTGAATTCACATTCCCAAGAAAAAGACTTTGCTTTTCTCCAAAACCAGTTTGACTCTGCTTTTCTGGGTCTTTGCACTCAAATTCCACACGAGTTTGTCCAGAAAGATCTGGATCTAACCAGAAATATCCGGTTCTGTGTGGCTAAATGAATATCAGCTTTTCAACAGCCTGTGTGTTTGTTAGTGTTTCCTGGATTGTATCTATGAACTTTAGAGTTCTGAATGAATTTTAGCATGTTACATTTTGTTTTTTTGTTTGCAAACGCTAATTAGTTCCATATGGGGACACAACAAGTACACATAAGTGATTTCTGAGTAGAATGCTACAGAAACTAGGTTAAAAATGATATTTGCGACTGTAAACATGACTTTGAATTCACATTCCCAAGAAAAAGACTTTGCTTTTCTCCAAAACCAGTTTCAACATCCTTTTCTGGGTCCTTTGCCCACGAAGTCCACACGTTTTTGTCCAGATAGGTCTGGATCTAACCAGAAATATCCGGTTATGTGTGGCTAAATGAATATCAGCTTTTAAAAAGACTGTGTGTTTGTTAGTGTTTTCTGGATAGTATCTATGAACTTTAGAGTTCTGAATGAATTTCAGCATGTTACATTTTGTTTTTTTGTTGGCAAACGCTAATTAGTTCCACATGGAGACACAGCAAGTACACATAAGTGATTTCTGAGTAGAATGCTACAGAAACTAGGTTAAAAATGATATTTGCGACTGTAAACATGACATTGAATTCACATTCCCAAGAAAAAGACTTTGCTTTTCTCCAAAACCAGTATGACTCTGCTTTTCGGGGTCCTTAACACACGAATTCCACATGAGTTTGTCGAGATAGATCTGGATCTAACCATCAATATCCGGTTCTGTGTGACTAAATGAATATCAGCTTTTAAACAGCCTGTGTGTTTTTTAGTGTTTTCTGGATAGTATCTATGAACTTTAGAGTTCTGAATGAATTTTAGCATGTTACATTTTGTGTTTTTGTTGGCAAACGCTAATTAGTTCCACATGGAGACACAACAAGTACACATAAGTGATTTCTGAGGAGAATGCTACAGAAACTAGGTTAAAAATGATATTTGCGACTGTAAACATGACTTTGAATTCACATTCCCAAGAAAAAGACTTTGCTTTTCTCCAAAACCAGTTTCAACATCCTTTTCTGGGTCCTTTGCACACGAATTCCACATGTTTTTGTCCGGATAGGTCTGGATCTAACCAGAAATATCCGGTTCTGTGTGGCTAAATGAATATCAGCTTTTAAAAAGCCTGTGTGTTTGTTAGTGTTTTCTGGATAGTATCTATGAACTTTAGAGTTCTGAATGAATTTTAGCATGTTACATTTTGTTTTTTTGTTGGCAAACGCTAATTAGTTCCACATGGAGACACAGCAAGTACACATAAGTGATTTCTGAGTAGAATGCTACAGAAACTAGGTTAAAAATGATATTTGCGACTGTAAACATGACATTGAATTCACATTCCCAAGAAAAAGACTTGCTTTTCTCCAAAACCAGTTTGACTCTGCTTTTATGGGTCCTTATTACACTAATTCCACATCAGATTGTCCAGATCGATATGGATCTACCCAGCAATATCCGGTTCTGTGTGGCTAAATGAATATCAGCTTTTAAACAGCCTGTGTGTTTCTTAGTGTTTTCTGGATAGTATCTATGAACTTTAGAGTTCTGAATGAATTTTAGCATGCTACATTTTGTTTTTTTGTTGGCAAACGCTAATTAGTTCCACATGGAGACACAACAAGTACACATAAGTGTTTTCTGAGTAGAATGCTACAGAAACTAGGTTAAAAATGATATTTGCGACTGTAAACATGACATTGAATTCACATTCCCAAGAAAAAGACTTTGCTTTTCTCCAAAACCAGTATGACTCTGCTTTTCGGGGTCCTTAACACACGAATTCCACATGAGTTTGTCGAGATAGATCTGGATCTAACCAGCAATATCCGGTTCTGTGTGACTAAATGAATATCAGCTTTTAAACAGCCTGTGTGTTTCTTAGTGTTTCCTGGATAGTATCTAAGAACTATAGAGTTTTGAATGAATTTTAGCATGCTACATTTTGTTTTTTTGTTGGCAAACGCTAATTAGTTCCACATGGAGACACAACAAGTACACATAAGTGATTTCTGAGGAGAATGCTACAGAAACTAGGTTAAAAATGATATTTGCGACTGTAAACATGACTTTGAATTCACATTCCCAAGAAAAAGACTTTGCTTTTCTCCAAAACCAGTTTCAACATCCTTTTCTGGGTCCTTTGCACACGAATTCCACATGTTTTTGTCCGGATAGGTCTGGATCTAACCAGAAATATCCGGTTCTGTGTGGCTAAATGAATATCAGCTTTTAAAAAGCCTGTGTGTTTGTTAGTGTTTTCTGGATAGTATCTATGAACTTTAGAGTTCTGAATGAATTTTAGCATGTTACATTTTGTTTTTTTGTTGGCAAACGCTAATTAGTTCCACATGGAGAAACAGCAAGTACACATAAGTGATTTCTGAGTAGAATGCTACAGAAACTAGGTTAAAAATGATATTTGCGACTGTAAACATGACTTTGAATTCACATTCCCAAGAAAAAGACTTTGCTTTTCTCCAAAACCAGTTTGACTCTGCTTTTCGGGGTCCTTAACACACGAATTCCGCATGAGTTTGTCCAGATAGATCTGGATCTAACCAGCAATATCCGGTTCTGTGTGACTAAATGAATATCAGCTTTTGAACAACCTGTGTGTTTCTTAGTGTTTCCTGGATAGTATCTAAGATCTATAGAGTTCTGAATGAATTTTAGCATGCTACATTTTGTTTTTTTGTTGGCAAACGCTAATTAGTTCCACCTGGAGACACAACAAGTACACATAAGTGATTTCTGAGTAGAATGCTACAGAAACTAGGTTAAAAATGATATTTGCGACTGTAAACATGACATTGAATTCACATTCCCAAGAAAAAGACTTTGCTTTTCTCCAAAACCAGTATGACTCTGCTTTTCGGGGTCCTTAACACACGAATTCCACATGAGTTTGTCGAGATAGATCTGGATCTAACCAGCAATATCCGGTTCTGTGTGACTAAATGAATATCAGCTTTTAAACAGCCTGTGTGTTTCTTAGTGTTTCCTGGATAGTATCTAAGAACTATAGAGTTTTGAATGAATTTTAGCATGCTACATTTTGTTTTTTTGTTGGCAAACGCTAATTAGTTCCACATGGAGACACAACAAGTACACATAAGTGATTTCTGAGGAGAATGCTACAGAAACTAGGTTAAAAATGATATTTGCGACTGTAAACATGACTTTGAATTCACATTCCCAAGAAAAAGACTTTGCTTTTCTCCAAAACCAGTTTCAACATCCTTTTCTGGGTCCTTTGCACACGAATTCCACATGTTTTTGTCCGGATAGGTCTGGATCTAACCAGAAATATCCGGTTCTGTGTGGCTAAATGAATATCAGCTTTTAAAAAGCCTGTGTGTTTGTTAGTGTTTTCTGGATAGTATCTATGAACTTTAGAGTTCTGAATGAATTTTAGCATGTTACATTTTGTTTTTTTGTTGGCAAACGCTAATTAGTTCCACATGGAGACACAGCAAGTACACATAAGTGATTTCTGAGTAGAATGCTACAGAAACTAGGTTAAAAATGATATTTGCGACTGTAAACATGACATTGAATTCACATTCCCAAGAAAAAGACTTTGCTTTTCTCCAAAACCAGTTTGACTCTGCTTTTCGGGGTCCTTAACACACGAATTCCGCATGAGTTTGTCCAGATAGATCTGGATCTAACCAGCAATATCCGGTTCTGTGTGACTAAATGAATATCAGCTTTTGAACAACCTGTGTGTTTCTTAGTGTTTCCTGGATAGTATCTAAGAACTATAGAGTTCTGAATGAATTTTAGCATGCTACATTTTGTTTTTTTGTTGGCAAACGCTAATTAGTTCCACCTGGAGACACAACAAGTACACATAAGAGTTTTCTGAGTAGAATGTTACACAAACTAGGTTAAAATAATATTTGCGACTGTAAATATGACATTGAATTCACATTCCCAAGAAAAAGACTTTGCTTTTCTCCAAAACCAGTTTGACTCTGCTTTTCTGGGTCTTTGCACTCAAATTCCACACGAGTTTGTCCAGAAAGATCTGGATCTAACCAGAAATATCCGGTTCTGTGTGACTAAATGAATATCAGCTTTTAAACAGCCTGTGTGTTTCTTAGTGTTTTCTGGATAGTATCTATGAACTTTAGAGTTTTGAATGAATTTTAGCATGCTACATTTTGTTTTTTTGTTGGCAAATGCTAATTAGTTCCACATGGAGACACAACAAGTACACATAAGTGTTTTCTGAGTAGAATGCTACATAAACTAGGTTAAAAATGATATTTGCGACTGTAAACATGATATTGAATTCACATTCCCTAGAAAACGACTTTGCTTTTCTCCAAAACCAGTTTGAACATCCTTTTCTGGGTCCTTAGCACACGAAGTCCACACGTTTTTGTCCAGATAGGTCTGGATCTAACCAGAAATATCCGGTTCTGTGTGGCTAAATGAATATCAGCTTTTCAACAGCCTGTGTGTTTGTTAGTGTTTCCTGGATTGTATCTATGAACTTTAGAGTTCTGAATGAATTTTAGCATGTTACATTTTGTTTTTTTGTTGGCAAACGCTAATTAGTTCCACATGGTGACACAACAAGTACACATAAGTGATTTCTGAGTAGAATGCTACAGAAACTAGGTTAAAAATGATATTTGCGACTGTAAACATGACTTTGAATTCACATTCCCAAGAAAAAGACTTTGCTTTTCTCCAAAACCAGTTTCAACATCCTTTTCTGGGTCCTTTGCCCACGAAGTCCACACGTTTTTGTCCAGATAGGTCTGGATCTAACCAGAAATATCCGGTTATGTGTGGCTAAATGAATATCAGCTTTTAAAAAGACTGTGTGTTTGTTAGTGTTTTCTGGATAGTATCTATGAACTTTAGAGTTCTGAATGAATTTCAGCATGTTACATTTTGTTTTTTTGTTGGCAAACGCTAATTAGTTCAACATGAAGAAAAAACAAGTACACATAAGTGATTTCTGAGTAGAATGCTACAGAAACTAGGTTAAAAATGATATTTGCGACTGTAAACATGACATTGAATTCACATTCCCAAGAAAAAGACTTTGCTTTTCTCCAAAACCAGTATGACTCTGCTTTTCGGGGTCCTTAACACACGAATTCCACATGAGTTTGTCGAGATAGATCTGGATCTAACCATCAATATCCTGTTCTGTGTGACTAAATGAATATCAGCTTTTAAACAGCCTGTGTGTTTTTTAGTGTTTTCTGGATAGTATCTATGAACTTTAGAGTTCTGAATGAACTTTAGCATGTTACATTTTGTGTTTTTGTTGGCAAACGCTAATTAGTTCCACATGGAGACACAGCAAGTACACATAAGTGATTTCTGAGTAGAATGCTACAGAAACTAGGTTAAAAATGATATTTGCGACTGTAAACATGACATTGAATTCACATTCCCAAGAAAAAGACTTGCTTTTCTCCAAAACCAGTTTGACTCTGCTTTTATGGGTCCTTATTACACTAATTCCACCTCAGATTGTCCAGATCGATATGGATCTACCCAGCAATATCCGGTTATGTGTGGCTAAATGAATATCAGCTTTTAAACAGCCTGTGTGTTTCTTAGTGTTTTCTGGATAGTATCTATGAACTTTAGAGTTTTGAATGAATTTTAGCATGCTACATTTTGTTTTTTTGTTGGCAAACGCTAATTAGTTCCACATGGAGACACAACAAGTACACATAAGTGTTTTCTGAGTAGAATGCTACACAAACTAGGTTAAAAATGATATTTGCGACTGTAAACATGACATTGAATTCACATTCCCAAGAAAAAGACTTTGCTTTTCTCCAAAACCATTTTCAACATCCTTCTCTGAGTCCTTTGCACACAAATTGCACACGTTTTTTTCCAGATAGGTCTGGATCTAACCAGAAATATCCGGTTCTGTGTGGCTAAATGAATATCAGCTTTTCAACAGCCTGTGTGTTTCTTAGTGTTTTCTGGATAGTATCTATGAACTTTAGAGTTTTGAATGAATTTTAGCACGCTACATTTTGTTTTTTTGTAGGCAAACGCTAATTAGTTCCACATGGAGACACAACAAGTACACATAAGGGATTTCTGAGTAGAATGCTACAGAAACTAGGTTAAAAATGATATTTGCGACTGTAAACATGACATTGAATTCACATTCCCAAGAAAAAGACTTTGCTTTTCTCCAAAACCAGTTTGACTCTGCTTTTCGGGGTCCTTAACACACGAATTCCGCATGAGTTTGTCCAGATAGATCTGGATCTAACCAGAAATATCCAGTTCTGTGTGGCTAAATGAATATCAGCTTTTCAACAGCCTGTGTGTTTCTTTTGTTTTCTGGATAGTATCTATGAACTTTACAGTTCTGAATGAATTTTAGCATGTTACATTTTGTTTTTTTGTTGGCAAACGCTAATTAGTTCAACATGGGAACAAAACAAGTACACATAAGAGTTTTCTGAGTAGAATGTTACACAAACTAGGTTAAAAAGAATATTTGTGACTGTAAATATGACATTGAATTCACATTCCCAAGAAAAAGACTTTGCTTTTCTCCAAAACCAGTTTGACTCTGCTATTCGGGGTCTTTGCACTAAAATTCCACACGAGTTTGTCCAGAAAGATCTGGATCTAACCAGAAATATCCGGTTCTGTGTGGCTAAATGAATATCAGCTTTTCAACAGCCTGTGTGTTTGTTAGTGTTTCCTGGATTGTATCTATGAACTTTAGAGTTCTGAATGAATTTTAGCATGTTACATTTTGTTTTTTTGTTGGCAAACGCTAATTAGTTCCACATGGTGACACAACAAGTACACATAAGTGATTTCTGAGTAGAATGCTACAGAAACTAGGTTAAAAATGATATTTGCGACTGTAAACATGACTTTGAATTCACATTCCCAAGAAAAAGACTTTGCTTTTCTCCAAAACCAGTTTCAACATCCTTTTCTGGGTCCTTTGCCCACGAAGTCCACACGTTTTTGTCCAGATAGGTCTGGATCTAACCAGAAATATCCGGTTATGTGTGGCTAAATGAATATCAGCTTTTAAAAAGACTGTGTGTTTGTTAGTGTTTTCTGGATAGTATCTATGAACTTTAGAGTTCTGAATGAATTTCAGCATGTTACATTTTGTTTTTTTGTTGGCAAACGCTAATTAGTTCAACATGAAGAAAAAACAAGTACACATAAGTGATTTCTGAGTAGAATGCTACAGAAACTAGGTTAAAAATGATATTTGCGACTGTAAACATGACATTGAATTCACATTCCCAAGAAAAAGACTTTGCTTTTCTCCAAAACCAGTATGACTCTGCTTTTCGGGGTCCTTAACACACGAATTCCACATGAGTTTGTCGAGATAGATCTGGATCTAACCAGCAATATCCGGTTCTGTGTGACTAAATGAATATCAGCTTTTAAACAGCCTGTGTGTTTTTTAGTGTTTTCTGGATAGTATCTATGAACTTTAGAGTTCTGAATGAATTTTAGCATGTTACATTTTGTGTTTTTGTTGGCAAACGCTAATTAGTTCCACATGGAGACACAACAAGTACACATAAGTGATTTCTGAGGAGAATGCTACAGAAACTAGGTTAAAAATGATATTTGCGACTGTAAACATGACTTTGAATTCACATTCCCAAGAAAAAGACTTTGCTTTTCTCCAAAACCAGTTTCAACATCCTTTTCTGGGTCCTTTGCACACGAATTCCACATGTTTTTGTCCGGATAGGTCTGGATCTAACCAGAAATATCCGGTTCTGTGTGGCTAAATGAATATCAGCTTTTAAAAAGCCTGTGTGTTTGTTAGTGTTTTCTGGATAGTATCTATGAACTTTAGAGTTCTGAATGAATTTTAGCATGTTACATTTTGTTTTTTTGTTGGCAAACGCTAATTAGTTCCACATGGAGACACAGCAAGTACACATAAGTGATTTCTGAGTAGAATGCTACAGAAACTAGGTTAAAAATGATATTTGCGACTGTAAACATGACATTGAATTCACATTCCCAAGAAAAAGACTTGCTTTTCTCCAAAACCAGTTTGACTCTGCTTTTATGGGTCCTTATTACACTAATTCCACCTCAGATTGTCCAGATCGATATGGATCTAACCAGCAATATCCGGTTCTGTGTGGCTAAATGAATATCAGCTTTTAAACAGCCTGTGTGTTTCTTAGTGTTTTCTGGATAGTATCTATGAACTTTAGAGTTTTGAATGAATTTTAGCATGCTACATTTTGTTTTTTTGTTGGCAAACGCTAATTAGTTCCACATGGAGACACAACAAGTACACATAAGTGTTTTCTGAGTAGAATGCTACACAAACTAGGTTAAAAATGATATTTGCGACTGTAAACATGACATTGAATTCACATTCCCAAGAAAAAGACTTTGCTTTTCTCCAAAACCATTTTCAACATCCTTCTCTGAGTCCTTTGCACACAAATTGCACACGTTTTTTTCCAGATAGGTCTGGATCTAACCAGAAATATCCGGTTCTATGTGGCTAAATGAATATCAGCTTTTAAACAGCCTGTGTGTTTGTTAGTGTTTTCTGGATAGTATCTATGAACTTTAGAGTTTTGAATGAATTTTAGCATGTTACATTTTGTTTTTTCGTTGGCAAACGCTAATTAGTTCCACATGGAGACACAACAAGTACACATAAGTGATTTCTGAGTAGAATGCTACAGAAACTAGGTTAAAAATGATATTTGCGACTGTAAACATGACATTGAATTCACATTCCCAAGAAAAATACTTTGCTTTTCTCCAAAACAAGTTTGACTCTGCTTTTCGGGGTCCTTAACACACGAATTCTACATGAGTTTGTCCAGATAGGTCTTGATCTAACCATCAATATCCGGTTCTGTGTGGCTAAATTAATATCAGCTTTTCAACAGCCTGTGTGTTTCTTAGTGTTTTCTGGATAGTATCTATGAACTTTCGAGTTTTGAATGAATTTTAGCATGTTACATTTTTTTCTTTGTTGGCAAACGCTAATTAGTTCCACATGGAGACACAACAAGTACACATAAGTGATTTCTGAGTAGAATGCTACAGAAACTAGGTTAAAAATGATATTTGCCACTGTAAACATAACTTTGAATTCACAATCCAATAAAAGACTTTGCTTTTCTCCAAAACCAGTTTGAACATCCTTTTCTGGGTCCTTAGCACACGAAGTCCACACGTTTTTGTCCAGATAGGTCTGGATCTAACCAGAAATATCCGGTTCTGTGTGGCTAAATGAATATCAGCTTTTCAACAGCCTGTGTGTTTCTTAGTGTTTTCTGGATAGTATCTATGAACTTTAGAGTTTTGAATGAATTTTAGCACGCTACATTTTGTTTTTTTGTAGGCAAACGCTAATTAGTTCCACATGGAGACACAACAAGTACACATAAGGGATTTCTGAGTAGAATGCTACAGAAACTAGGTTAAAAATGATATTTGCGACTGTAAACATGACATTGAATTCACATTTCCAGGAAAAAGACTTTGCTTTTCTCCAAAACCAGTTTGACTCTGCTTTTCGGGGTCCTTAACACACGAATTCCGCATGAGTTTGTCCAGACAGATCTGGATCTAACCAGAAATATCCAGTTCTGTGTGGCTAAATGAATATCAGCTTTTCAACAGCCTGTGTGTTTCTTTTGTTTTCTGGATAGTATCTATGAACTTTACAGTTCTGAATGAATTTTAGCATGCTACATTTTGTTTTTTTGTTGGCAAACGCTAATTAGTTCAACATGGGAACAAAACAAGTACACATAAGAGTTTTCTGAGTAGAATGTTACACAAACTAGGTTAAAAAGAATATTTGTGACTGTAAATATGACATTGAATTCACATTCCCAAGAAAAAGACTTTGCTTTTCTCCAAAACCAGTTTGACTCTGCTATTCGGGGTCTTTGCACTAAAATTCCACACGAGTTTGTCCAGAAAGATCTGGATCTAACCAGAAATATCCGGTTCTGTGTGGCTAAATGAATATCAGCTTTTCAACAGCCTGTGTGTTTGTTAGTGTTTTCTGGATAGTATCTATGAACTTTAGAGTTCTGAATGAATTTCAGCATGTTACATTTTGTTTTTTTGTTGGCAAACGCTAATTAGTTCAACATGAAGAAAAAACAAGTACACATAAGTGATTTCTGAGTAGAATGCTACAGAAACTAGGTTAAAAATGATATTTGCGACTGTAAACATGACATTGAATTCACATTCCCTAGAAAACGACTTTGCTTTTCTCCAAAACCAGTATGACTCTTCTTTTCGGGGTCCTTAACACACGAATTCCACATGAGTTTGTCGAGATAGATCTGGATCTAACCAGCAATATCCGGTTCTGTGTGACTAAATGAATATCAGCTTTTAAACAGCCTGTGTGTTTTTTAGTGTTTTCTGGATAGTATCTATGAACTTTAGAGTTCTGAATGAATTTTAGCATGTTACATTTTGTGTTTTTGTTGGGAAACGCTAATTAGTTCCACATGGAGACACAACAAGTACACATAAGTGATTTCTGAGGAGAATGCTACAGAAACTAGGTTAAAAATGATATTTGCGACTGTAAACATGACTTTGAATTCACATTCCCAAGAAAAAGACTTTGCTTTTCTCCAAAACCAGTTTCAACATCCTTTTCTGGGTCCTTTGCACACGAATTCCACATGTTTTTGTCCGGATAGGTCTGGATCTAACCAGAAATATCCGGTTCTGTGTGGCTAAATGAATATCAGCTTTTAAAAAGCCTGTGTGTTTGTTAGTGTTTTCTGGATAGTATCTATGAACTTTAGAGTTCTGAATGAATTTTAGCATGTTACATTTTGTTTTTTTGTTGGCAAACGCTAATTAGTTCCACATGGAGACACAGCAAGTACACATAAGTGATTTCTGAGTAGAATGCTACAGAAACTAGGTTAAAAATGATATTTGCGACTGTAAACATGACATTGAATTCACATTCCCAAGAAAAAGACTTGCTTTTCTCCAAAACCAGTTTGACTCTGCTTTTATGGGTCCTTATTACACTAATTCCACCTCAGATTGTCCAGATCGATATGGATCTACCCAGCAATATCCGGTTCTGTGTGGCTAAATGAATATCAGCTTTTAAACAGCCTGAGTGTTTCTTAGTGTATTCTGGATAGTATCTATGAACTTTAGAGTTTTGAATGAATTTTAGCATGCTACATTTTGTTTTTTTGTTGGCAAACGCTAATTAGTTCCACATGGAGACACAACAAGTACACATAAGTGTTTTCTGAGTAGAATGCTACAGAAACTAGGTTAAAAATGATATTTGCGACTGTAAACATGACATTGAATTCACATTCCCAAGAAAAAGACTTTGCTTTTCTCCAAAACCATTTTCAACATCCTTCTCTGAGTCCTTTGCACACAAATTGCACACGTTTTTTTCCAGATAGGTCTGGATCTAACCAGAAATATCCGGTTCTATGTGGCTAAATGAATATCAGCTTTTAAACAGCCTGTGTGTTTGTTAGTGTTTTCTGGATAGTATCTATGAACTTTAGAGTTTTGAATGAATTTTAGCATGTTACATTTTGTTTTTTCGTTGGCAAACGCTAATTAGTTCCACATGGAGACACAACAAGTACACATAAGTGATTTCTGAGTAGAATGCTACAGAAACTAGGTTAAAAATGATATTTGCGACTGTAAACATGACATTGAATTCACATTCCCAAGAAAAAGACTTTGCTTTTCTCCAAAACAAGTTTGACTCTGCTTTTCGGGGTCCTTAACACACGAATTCTACATGAGTTTGTCCAGATAGGTCTTGATCTAACCATCAATATCCGGTTCTGTGTGGCTAAATTAATATCAGCTTTTCAACAGCCTGTGTGTTTCTTAGTGTTTTCTGGATAGTATCTATGAACTTTCGAGTTTTGAATGAATTTTAGCATGTTACATTTTTTTCTTTGTTGGCAAACGCTAATTAGTTCCACATGGAGACACAACAAGTACACATAAGTGATTTCTGAGTAGAATGCTACAGAAACTAGGTTAAAAATGATATTTGCCACTGTAAACATAACTTTGAATTCACAATCCAATAAAAGACTTTGCTTTTCTCCAAAACCAGTTTGAACATCCTTTTCTGGGTCCTTAGCACACGAAGTCCACACGTTTTTGTCCAGATAGGTCTGGATCTAACCAGAAATATCCGGTTCTGTGTGGCTAAATGAATATCAGCTTTTCAACAGCCTGTGTGTTTCTTAGTGTTTTCTGGATAGTATCTATGAACTTTAGAGTTTTGAATGAATTTTAGCACGCTACATTTTGTTTTTTTGTAGGCAAACGCTAATTAGTTCCACATGGAGACACAACAAGTACACATAAGGGATTTCTGAGTAGAATGCTACAGAAACTAGGTTAAAAATGATATTTGCGACTGTAAACATGACATTGAATTCACATTCCCAAGAAAAAGACTTTGCTTTTCTCCAAAACCAGTTTGACTCTGCTTTTCGGGGTCTTTAACACACGAATTCCGCATGAGTTTGTCCAGACAGATCTGGATCTAACCAGAAATATCCAGTTCTGTGTGGCTAAATGAATATCAGCTTTTCAACAGCCTGTGTGTTTCTTTTGTTTTCTGGATAGTATCTATGAACTTTACAGTTCTGAATGAATTTTAGCATGCTACATTTTGTTTTTTTGTTGGCAAACGCTAATTAGTTCAACATGGGAACAAAACAAGTACACATAAGAGTTTTCTGAGTAGAATGTTACACAAACTAGGTTAAAAAGAATATTTGTGACTGTAAATATGACATTGAATTCACATTCCCAAGAAAAAGACTTTGCTTTTCTCCAAAACCAGTTTGACTCTGCTATTCGGGGTCTTTGCACTAAAATTCCACACGAGTTTGTCCAGAAAGATCTGGATCTAACCAGAAATATCCGGTTCTGTGTGGCTAAATGAATATCAGCTTTTCAACAGCCTGTGTGTTTGTTAGTGTTTCCTGGATTGTATCTATGAACTTTAGAGTTCTGAATGAATTTTAGCATGTTACATTTTGTTTTTTTGTTGGAAAACGCTAATTAGTTCCACATGGTGACACAACAAGTACACATAAGTGATTTCTGAGTAGAATGCTACAGAAACTAGGTTAAAAATGATATTTGCGACTGTAAACATGACTTTGAATTCACATTCCCAAGAAAAAGACTTTGCTTTTCTCCAAAACCAGTTTCAACATCCTTTTCTGGGTCCTTTGCCCACGAAGTCCACACGTTTTTGTCCAGATAGGTCTGGATCTAACCAGAAATATCCGGTTATGTGTGGCTAAATGAACACTAGCTTTTAAAAAGCCTGTGTGTTTGTTAGTGTTTTCTGGATAGTATCTATGAACTTTAGAGTTCTGAATGAATTTCAGCATGTTACATTTTGTTTTTTTGTTGGCAAACGCTAATTAGTTCCACATGGAGAAACAGCAAGTACACATAAGTGATTTCTGAGTAGAATGCTACAGAAACTAGGTTAAAAATGATATTTGCGACTGTAAACATGACATTGAATTCACATTCCCTAGAAAACGACTTTGCTTTTCTCCAAAACCAGTATGACTCTTCTTTTCGGGGTCCTTAACACACGAATTCCACATGAGTTTGTCGAGATAGATCTGGATCTAACCAGCAATATCCGGTTCTGTGTGACTAAATGAATATCAGCTTTTAAACAGCCTGTGTGTTTTTTAGTGTTTTCTGGATAGTATCTATGAACTTTAGAGTTCTGAATGAATTTTAGCATGTTACATTTTGTGTTTTTGTTGGGAAACGCTAATTAGTTCCACATGGAGACACAACAAGTACACATAAGTGATTTCTGAGGAGAATGCTACAGAAACTAGGTTAAAAATGATATTTGCGACTGTAAACATGACTTTGAATTCACATTCCCAAGAAAAAGACTTTGCTTTTCTCCAAAACCAGTTTCAACATCCTTTTCTGGGTCCTTTGCACACGAATTCCACATGTTTTTGTCCGGATAGGTCTGGATCTAACCAGAAATATCCGGTTCTGTGTGGCTAAATGAATATCAGCTTTTAAAAAGCCTGTGTGTTTGTTAGTGTTTTCTGGATAGTATCTATGAACTTTAGAGTTCTGAATGAATTTTAGCATGTTACATTTTGTTTTTTTGTTGGCAAACGCTAATTAGTTCCACATGGAGACACAGCAAGTACACATAAGTGATTTCTGAGTAGAATGCTACAGAAACTAGGTTAAAAATGATATTTGCGACTGTAAACATGACATTGAATTCACATTCCCAAGAAAAAGACTTGCTTTTCTCCAAAACCAGTTTGACTCTGCATTTATGGGTCCTTATTACACTAATTCCACATCAGATTGTCCAGATCGATATGGATCTACCCAGCAATATCCGGTTCTGTGTGGCTAAATGAATATCAGCTTTTAAACAGCCTGAGTGTTTCTTAGTGTATTCTGGATAGTATCTATGAACTTTAGAGTTTTGAATGAATTTTAGCATGCTACATTTTGTTTTTTTGTTGGCAAACGCTAATTAGTTCCACATGGAGACACAACAAGTACACATAAGTGTTTTCTGAGTAGAATGCTACAGAAACTAGGTTAAAAATGATATTTGCGACTGTAAACATGACATTGAATTCACATTCCCAAGAAAAAGACTTTGCTTTTCTCCAAAACCATTTTCAACATCCTTCTCTGAGTCCTTTGCACACAAATTGCACACGTTTTTTTCCAGATAGGTCTGGATCTAACCAGAAATATCCGGTTCTATGTGGCTAAATGAATATCAGCTTTTAAACAGCCTGTGTGTTTGTTAGTGTTTTCTGGATAGTATCTATGAACTTTAGAGTATTGAATGAATTTTAGCATGTTACATTTTGTTTTTTCGTTGGCAAACGCTAATTAGTTCCACATGGAGACACAACAAGTACACATAAGTGATTTCTGAGTAGAATGCTACAGAAACTAGGTTAAAAATGATATTTGCGACTGTAAACATGACATTGAATTCACATTCCCAAGAAAAAGACTTTGCTTTTCTCCAAAACCAGTTTGACTCTGCTTTTCGGGGTCCTTAACACACGAATTCCGCATGAGTTTGTCCAGATAGATCTGGATCTAACCAGAAATATCCGGTTCTGTGTGGCTAAATGAATATCAGCTTTTCAACAGCCTGTGTGTTTCTTAGTGTTTTCTGGATAGTATCTATGAACTTTACAGTTCTGAATGAATTTTAGCATGTTACATTTTGTTTTTTCGTTGGCAAACGCTAATTAGTTCCACATGGAGACACAACAAGTACACATAAGTGATTTCTGAGTAGAATGTTACACAAACTAGGTTAAAAAGAATATTTGCGACTGTAAATATGACATTGAATTCACATTCCCAAGAAAAAGACTTTGCTTTTCTCCAAAACCAGTTTGACTCTGCTTTTCTGGGTCTTTGCACTCAAATTCCACACGAGTTTGTCCAGATAGGTCTGGAACTAACCAGAAATATAAGGTTCTGTGTGGCTAAATGAATATCAGCTTTTCAACAGCCTGTGTGTTTGTTAGTGTTTTCTGGATAGTATCTATGAACTTTAGAGTTTTGAATGAAAAAAAAGCATGTTACATTTTTTTCTTTGTTGGCAAATGCTAATTAGTTCCACCTGGAGACACAACAAGTACACATAAGTGATTTCTGAGTAGAATGCTACAGAAACAAGGTTAAAAATGATATTTGCCACTGTAAACATAACATTGAATTCACAATACAAGAAAAAGACTGTGCTTTTCTCCAAAACCAGTTTGACCCTGCTTTTCGGGGTCCTTAACACACGAATTCCACATGAGTATGTCGAGATAGATCTGGATCTAACCAGGAATATCCGGTTCTGTGTGGCTAAATGAATATCAGCTTTTAAAAAGCCTGTGTGTTTTTTAGTGTTTTCTGGATAGTATCTATGAACTTTACAGTTCTGAATGAATTTTAGCATGTTAGATTTTGTTTCTTTGTTGGCAAACGCTAATTAGTTCCACATGGAGACACAACAAGTACACATAAGTGTTTTCTGAGTAGAGTGCTACAGAAACTAGGTTAAAAATGATATTTGCGACTGTAAACATGACATTGAATTCACATTCCCAAGAAAAAGACTTTGCTTTTCTCCAAAACCAGTTTCAACATCCTTCTCTGAGTCCTTTGCACACGAATTCCACATGTTTTTGTCCAGATAGGTCTGGATCTAACCAGAAATATCCGGTTCTGTGTGGCTAAATGAATATCAGCTTTTAAAAAGCCTGTGTGTTTGTTAGTGTTTTCTGGATAGTATCTATGAACTTTAGAGTTCTGAATGAATTTTAGCATGTTACATTTTGTTTTTTTGTTGGCAAACGCTAATTAGTTCCACATGGAGACACAACTAGTACACATAAGTGATTTCTGAGTAGAATGCTACAGAAACTAGGTTAAAAATGATATTTGCGACTGTAAACATGACATTGAATTCACATTCCCAAGAAAAAGACTTTGCTTTTCTCCAAAACCAGTATGACTCTGCTTTTCGGGGTCCTTAAAACACGAATTCCACATGAGTTTGTCGAGATAGATCTGGATCTAACCAGCAATATCCGGTTCTGTGTGACTAAATGAATATCAGCTTTTCAACAGCCTGTGTGTTTCTTAGTGTTTCCTGGATAGTATCTAAGAACTATAGAGTTTTGAATGAATTTTAGCATGCTACATTTTGTTTTTTTGTTGGCAAACGCTAATTAGTTCCACATGGAGACACAACAAGTACACATAAGAGATTTCTGAGGAGAATGCTACAGAAACTAGGTTAAAAATGATATTTGCGACTGTAAACATGACTTTGAATTCACATTCCCAAGAAAAAGACTTTGCTTTTCTCCAAAACCAGTTTCAACATCCTTTTCTGGGTCCTTTGCACACGAATTCCACATGTTTTTGTCCAGATAGGTCTGGATCTAACCAGAAATATCCGGTTATGTGTGGCTAAATGAATATCAGCTTTTAAAAAGCCTGTGTGTTTGTTAGTGTTTTCTGGATAGTATCTATGAACTTTAGAGTTCTGAATGAATTTTAGCATGTTACATTTTGTTTTTTTGTTGGCAAACGCTAATTAGTTCCACATGGAGACACAGCAAGTACACATAAGTGTTTTCTGAGTAGAATGTTACACAAACTAGGTCAAAAAGAATATTTGCGACTGTAAATATGACATTGAATTCACATTCCCAAGAAAAAGACTTTGCTTTTCTCCAAAACCAGTTTGACTCTGCTTTTCTGGGTCTTTGCACTCAAATTCCACACGAGTTATTCCAGAAAGATCTGGATCTAACCAGAAATATCCGTTTCTGTGTGGCTAAATGAATATCGGCTTTTAAAAAGCCTGTGTGTTTCTTAGTGTTTTCTGGATAGTATCTATGAACTTTACAGTTCTGAATGAATTTTAGCATGCTACATTTTGTTTTTTTGTTGGAAAACGCTTATTAGTTCCACATGGAGACACAACAAGTACACATAAGTGTTTTCTGAGTAGAATGTTACACAAACTAGGTTAAAAGAATATTTGCGACTGTAAATATGACATTGAATTCACATTCCCAAGAAAAAGACTTTGCTTTTCTCCAAAACCAGTTTGACTCTGCTTTTCTGGGTCTTTGCACTCAAATTCCACACGAGTTTGTCCAGAAAGATCTGGATCTAACCAGAAATATCCGGTTCTGTGTGACTAAATGAATATCAGCTTTTAAACAGCCTGTGTGTTTGTTAGTGTTTTCTGGATAGTATCTATGAACTTTAGAGTTTTGAATGAATTTTAGCATGCTACATTTTGTTTTTTTGTTGGCAAACGCTAATTAGTTCCACATGGAGACACAACAAGTACACATAAGTGTTTTCTGAGTAGAATGCTACATAAACTAGGTTAAAAATGATATTTGCGACTGAAAACATGATATTGAATTCACATTCCCTAGAAAACGACTTCGCTTTTCTCCAAAACCAGTTTCAACATCCTTTTCTGGGTCCTTAGCACACGAAGTCCACACGTTTTTGTCCAGATAGGTCTGGATCTAACCAGAAATATCCGGTTCTGTGTGGCTAAATGAATATCAGCTTTTAAAAAGCCTGTGTGTTTCTTAGTGTTTTCTGGATAGTATCTATGAACTTTACAGTTCTGAATGAATTTTAGCATGCTACATTTTGTTTTTTTGTTGGAAAACGCTTATTAGTTCCACATGGAGACACAACAAGTACACATAAGTGATTTCTGAGGAGAATGCTACAGAAACTAGGTTAAAAATGATATTTGCGACTGTAAACATGACTTTGAATTCACATTCCCAAGAAAAAGACTTTGCTTTTCTCCAAAACCAGTTTCAACATCCTTTTCTGGGTCCTTTGCACACGAATTCCACATGTTTTTGTCCAGATAGGTCTGGATCTAACCAGAAATATCCGGTTCTGTGTGGCTAAATGAATATCAGCTTTTAAAAAGCCTGTGTGTTTGTTAGTGTTTTCTGGATAGTATCTATGAACTTTAGAGTTCTGAATGAATTTTAGCATGTTACATTTTGTTTTTTTGTTGGCAAACGCTAATTAGTTCCACATGGAGACACAGCAAGTACACATAAGTGTTTTCTGAGTAGAATGTTACACAAACTAGGTCAAAAAGAATATTTGCGACTGTAAATATGACATTGAATTCACATTCCCAAGAAAAAGACTTTGCTTTTCTCCAAAACCAGTTTGACTCTGCTTTTCTGGGTCTTTGCACTCAAATTCCACACGAGTTATTCCAGAAAGATCTGGATCTAACCAGAAATATCCGTTTCTGTGTGGCTAAATGAATATCAGCTTTTAAAAAGCCTGTGTGTTTCTTAGTGTTTTCTGGATAGTATCTATGAACTTTACAGTTCTGAATGAATTTTAGCATGCTACATTTTGTTTTTTTGTTGGAAAACGCTTATTAGTTCCACATGGAGACACAACAAGTACACATAAGTGTTTTCTGAGTAGAATGTTACACAAACTAGGTTAAAAAGAATATTTGCGACTGTAAATATGACATTGAATTCACATTCCCAAGAAAAAGACTTTGCTTTTCTCCAAAACCAGTTTGACTCTGCTTTTCTGGGTCTTTGCACTCAAATTCCACACGAGTTTGTCCAGAAAGATCTGGATCTAACCAGAAATATCCGGTTCTGTGTGACTAAATGAATATCAGCTTTTAAACAGCCTGTGTGTTTTTTAGTGTTTTCTGGATAGTATCTATGAACTTTAGAGTTTTGAATGAATTTTAGCATGCTACATTTTGTTTTTTTGTTGGCAAACGCTAATTAGTTCCACATGGAGACACAACAAGTACACATAAGTGTTTTCTGAGTAGAATGCTACATAAACTAGGTTAAAAATGATATTTGCGACTGAAAACATGATATTGAATTCACATTCCCTAGAAAACGACTTTGCTTTTCTCCAAAACCAGTTTGAACATCCTTTTCTGGGTCCTTAGCACACGAATTCCACACGTTTTTGTCCAGATAGGTCTGGATCTAACCAGAAATATCCGGTTCTGTGTGGCTAAATGAATATCAGCTTTTAAACAGCCTGTGTGTTTCTTAGTGTTTTCTGGATAGTATCTATGAACTTTAGAGTTTTGAATGAATTTTAGCACGCTACATTTTGTTTTTTTGCAGGCAAACGCTAATTAGTTCCACATGGAGACACAACAAGTACACATAAGGGATTTCTGAGTAGAATGCTACAGAAACTAGGTTAAAAATGATATTTGCGACTGTAAACATGACATTGAATTCACATTCCCAAGAAAAAGACTTTGCTTTTCTCCAAAACCAGTTTGACTCTGCTTTTCGGGGTCCTTAACACACGAATTCCGCATGAGTTTGTCCAGATAGATCTGGATCTAACCAGAAATATCCAGTTCTGTGTGGCTAAATGAATATCAGCTTTTCAACAGCCTGTGTGTTTCTTAGTGTTTTCTGGATAGTATCTATGAACTTTACAGTTCTGAATGAATTTTAGCATGTTACATTTTGTTTTTTTGTTGGCAAACGCTAATTAGTTCAACATGGGAACAAAACAAGTACACATAAGAGTTTTCTGAGTAGAATGTTACACAAACTAGGTTAAAAAGAATATTTGTGACTGTAAATATGACATTGAATTCACATTCCCAAGAAAAAGACTTTGCTTTTCTCCAAAACCAGTTTGACTCTGCTATTCGGGGTCTTTGCACTAAAATTCCACACGAGTTTGTCCAGAAAGATCTGGATCTAACCAGAAATATCCGGTTCTGTGTGGCTAAATGAATATCAGCTTTTCAACAGCCTGTGTGTTTGTTAGTGTTTCCTGGATTGTATCTATGAACTTTAGAGTTCTGAATGAATTTTAGCATGTTACATTTTGTTTTTTTGTTGGCAAACGCTAATTAGTTCCACATGGTGACACAACAAGTACACATAAGTGATTTCTGGGTAGAATGCTACAGAAACTAGGTTAAAAATGATATTTGCGACTGTAAACATGACTTTGAATTCACATTCCCAAGAAAAAGACTTTGCTTTTCTCCAAAACCAGTTTCAACATCCTTTTCTGGGTCCTTTGCCCACGAAGTCCACACGTTTTTGTCCAGATAGGTCTGGATCTAACCAGAAATATCCGGTTATGTGTGGCTAAATGAATATCAGCTTTTAAAAAGCCTGTGTGTTTGTTAGTGTTTTCTGGATAGTATCTATGAACTTTAGAGTTCTGAATGAATTTCAGCATGTTACATTTTGTTTTTTTGTTGGCAAACGCTAATTAGTTCAACATGAAGAAAAAACAAGTACACATAAGTGATTTCTGAGTAGAATGCTACAGAAACTAGGTTAAAAATGATATTTGCGACTGTAAACATGACATTGAATTCACATTCCCAAGAAAAAGACTTTGCTTTTCTCCAAAACCAGTATGACTCTGCTTTTCGGGGTCCTTAACACACGAATTCCACATGAGTTTGTCGAGATAGATCTGGATCTAACCAGCAATATCCGGTTCTGTGTGACTAAATGAATATCAGCTTTTAAACAGCCTGTGTGTTTTTTAGTGTTTTCTGGATAGTATCTATGAACTTTAGAGTTCTGAATGAATTTTAGCATGTTACATTTTGTGTTTTTGTTGGCAAACGCTAATTAGTTCCACATGGAGACACAACAAGTACACATAAGTGATTTCTGAGGAGAATGCTACAGAAACTAGGTTAAAAATGATATTTGCGACTGTAAACATGACTTTGAATTCACATTCCCAAGAAAAAGACTTTGCTTTTCTCCAAAACCAGTTTCAACATCCTTTTCTGGGTCCTTTGCACACGAATTCCACATGTTTTTGTCCGGATAGGTCTGGATCTAACCAGAAATATCCGGTTCTGTGTGGCTAAATGAATATCAGCTTTTAAAATCCTGTGTGTTTGTTAGTGTTTTCTGGATAGTATCTATGAACTTTAGAGTTCTGAATGAATTTTAGCATGTTACATTTTGTTTTTTTGTTGGCAAACGCTAATTAGTTCCACATGGAGACACAGCAAGTACACATAAGTGATTTCTGAGTAGAATGCTACAGAAACTAGGTTAAAAATGATATTTGCGACTGTAAACATGACATTGAATTCACATTCCCAAGAAAAAGACTTTGCTTTTCTCCAAAACCAGTTTGACTCTGCTTTTCGGGGTCCTTAACACACGAATTCCGCATGAGTTTGTCCAGATAGATCTGGATCTAACCAGCAATATCCGGTTCTGTGTGACTAAATGAATATCAGCTTTTGAACAACCTGTGTGTTTCTTAGTGTTTCCTGGATAGTATCTAAGAACTATAGAGTTCTGAATGAATTTTAGCATGCTACATTTTGTTTTTTTGTTGGCAAACGCTAATTAGTTCCACATGGAGACACAACAAGTACACATAAGTGTTTTCTGAGTAGAATGTTACACAAACTAGGTTAAAAAGAATATTTGCGACTGTAAATATGACATTGAATTCACATTCCCAAGAAAAAGACTTTGCTTTTCTCCAAAACCAGTTTGACTCTGCTTTTCTGGGTCTTTGCACTCAAATTCCACACGAGTTTTTCCAGAAAGATCTGGATCTAACCAGAAATATCCGGTTCTGTGTGACTAAATGAATATCAGCTTTTAAACAGCCTGTGTGTTTCTTAGTGTTTTCTGGATAGTATCTATGAACTTTAGAGTTTTGAATGAATTTTAGCATGCTACTTTTTGTTTTTTTGTTGGCAAACGCCAATTAGTTCCACATGGAGACACAACAAGTACACATAAGTGTTTTCTGAGTAGAATGCTACATAAACTAGGTTAAAAATGATATTTGCAACTGTAAACCTGATATTGAATTCACATTCCCTAGAAAACGACTTTGCTTTTCTCAAAACCAGTTTGAACATCCTTTTCTGGGTCCTTAGCACACGAAGTCCACACGTTTTAGTCCAGATAGGTCTGGATCTAACAAGAAATATCCGGTTCTGTGTGGCTAAATGAATATCAGCTTTTCAACAGCCTGTGTGTTTGTTAGTGTTTTCTGGATAGTATCTATGAACTTTAGAGCTCTGAATGAATTTTAGCATGTTACATTTTGTTTTTTTGTTGGCAAACGCTAATTAGTTCCACATGGAGACACAACAAGTACACATAAGTGATTTCTGAGTAGAATGCTACAGAAACTAGGTTAAAAATGATATTTGCGACTGTAAACATGACATTGAATTCACATTCCCAAGAAAAAGACTTTGCTTTTCTCCAAAACCAGTTTGACTCTGCTTTTCGGGGTCCTTAACACACGAATTCCACATTAGTTTGTCGAGATAGATCTGGATCTATCCAGAAATATCCGGTTCTGGGTGGCTAAATGAATATCAGCTTTTAAACAGCCTGTGTGTTTCTTAGTGTTTTCTGGATAGTATCTATGAACTTTAGAGTTTTGAATGAATTTTAGCATGCTACATTTTGTTTTTTTGTTGGCAAACGCTAATTAGTTCCACATGGAGACAAAACAAGTACACATAAGGGATTTCTGAGTAGAATGCTACAGAAACTAGGTTAAAAATGATATTTGCGACTGTAAACATGACATTGAATTCACATTCTTTAGAAAAAGACTTTGCTTTTCTCCAAAACCAGTTTCAACATCCTTTTCTGAGTCCTTTGCACACGAATTCCACACGTTTTTTTCCAGATAGGTCTGGATCTAACCAAAAATATCCGCTTCTGAGTGGCTAAATGAATATCAGCTTTTCAACAGCCTGTGTGTTTCTTAGTGTTTTCTGGATAGTATCTATTAACGTTAGAGTTCTGAATGAATTTCAGCATGCTACATTTTGTTTTTTTGTTGGCAAACGCTAATTAGTTCAACATGAAGAAAAAACAAGTACACATAAGGGATTTCAGAGTAGAATGCTACAGAAACTAGGTTAAAAATGATATTTGCGACTGTAAACATGACATTGAATTCACATTCCCAAGAAAAAGACTTTGCTTTTCTCCAAAACCAGTATGACTCTGCTTTTCGGGGTCCTTAACACACGAATTCCACATGAGTTTGTCGAGATAGATCTGGATCTAACCAGCAATATCCGGTTCTGTGTGACTAAATGAATATCAGCTTTTAAACAGCCTGTGTGTTTCTTAGTGTTTCCTGGATAGTATCTAAGAACTATAGAGTTTTGAATGAATTTTAGCATGCTACATTTTGTTTTTTTGTTGGCAAACGCTAATTAGTTCCACATGGAGACACAACAAGTACACATAAGTGATTTCTGAGGAGAATGCTACAGAAACTAGGTTAAAAATGATATTTGCGACTGTAAACATGACATTGAATTCACATTCCCAAGAAAAAGACTTTGCTTTTCTCCAAAACCAGTTTCAACATCCTTTTCTGGGTCCTTTGCACACGAATTCCACATGTTTTTGTCCGGATAGGTCTGGATCTAACCAGAAATATCCGGTTATGTGTGGCTAAATGAATATCAGCTTTTAAAAAGCCTGTGTGTTTGTTAGTGTTTTCTGGATAGTATCTATGAACTTTAGAGTTCTGAATGAATTTTAGCATGTTACATTTTGTTTTTTTGTTGGCAAACGCTAATTAGTTCCACATGGAGACACAGCAAGTACACATAAGTGTTTTCTGAGTAGAATGTTACACAAACTAGGTCAAAAAGAATATTTGCGACTGTAAATATGACATTGAATTCACATTCCCAAGAAAAAGACTTTGCTTTTCTCCAAAACCAGTTTGACTCTGCTTTTCTGGGTCTTTGCACTCAAATTCCACACGAGTTATTCCAGAAAGATCTGGATCTAACCAGAAATATCCGTTTCTGTGTGGCTAAATGAATATCAGCTTTTAAAAAGCCTGTGTGTTTCTTAGTGTTTTCTGGATAGTATCTATGAACTTTACAGTTCTGAATGAATTTTAGCATGCTACATTTTGTTTTTTTGTTGGAAAACGCTTATTAGTTCCACATGGAGACACAACAAGTACACATAAGTGTTTTCTGAGTAGAATGTTACACAAACTAGGTTAAAAAGAATATTTGCGACTGTAAATATGACATTGAATTCACATTCCCAAGAAAAAGACTTTGCTTTTCTCCAAAACCAGTTTGACTCTGCTTTTCTGGGTCTTTGCACTCAAATTCCACACGAGTTTGTCCAGAAAGATCTGGATCTAACCAGAAATATCCGGTTCTGTGTGACTAAATGAATATCAGCTTTTAAACAGCCTGTGTGTTTTTTAGTGTTTTCTGGATAGTATCTATGAACTTTAGAGTTTTGAATGAATTTTAGCATGCTACATTTTGTTTTTTTGTTGGCAAACGCTAATTAGTTCCACATGGAGACACAACAAGTACACATAAGTGTTTTCTGAGTAGAATGCTACATAAACTAGGTTAAAAATGATATTTGCGACTGAAAACATGATATTGAATTCACATTCCCTAGAAAACGACTTTGCTTTTCTCCAAAACCAGTTTGAACATCCTTTTCTGGGTCCTTAGCACACGAAGTCCACACGTTTTTGTCCAGATAGGTCTGGATCTAACCAGAAATATCCGGTTCTGTGTGGCTAAATGAATATCAGCTTTTAAACAGCCTGTGTGTTTCTTAGTGTTTTCTGGATAGTATCTATGAACTTTAGAGTTTTGAATGAATTTTAGCACGCTACATTTTGTTTTTTTGCAGGCAAACGCTAATTAGTTCCACATGGAGACACAACAAGTACACATAAGGGATTTCTGAGTAGAATGCTACAGAAACTAGGTTAAAAATGATATTTGCGACTGTAAACATGACATTGAATTCACATTCCCAAGAAAAAGACTTTGCTTTTCTCCAAAACCAGTTTGACTCTGCTTTTCGGGGTCCTTAACACACGAATTCCGCATGAGTTTGTCCAGATAGATCTGGATCTAACCAGAAATATCCAGTTCTGTGTGGCTAAATGAATATCAGCTTTTCAACAGCCTGTGTGTTTCTTAGTGTTTTCTGGATAGTATCTATGAACTTTAGAGTTCTGAATGAATTTCAGCATGTTACATTTTGTTTTTTTGTTGGCAAACGCTAATTAGTTCAACATGAAGAAAAAACAAGTACACATAAGTGATTTCTGAGTAGAATGCTACAGAAACTAGGTTAAAAATGATATTTGCGACTGTAAACATGACATTGAATTCACATTCCCAAGAAAAAGACTTTGCTTTTCTCCAAAACCAGTATGTCTCTGCTTTTCGGGGTCCTTAACACACGAATTCCACATGAGTTTGTCGAGATAGATCTGGATCTAACCAGCAATATCCGGTTCTGTGTGACTAAATGAATATCAGCTTTTAAACAGCCTGTGTGTTTTTTAGTGTTTTCTGGATAGTATCTATGAACTTTAGAGTTCTGAATGAATTTTAGCATGTTACATTTTGATTTTTTGTTGGCAAACGCTAATTAGTTCCACATGGAGACACAACAAGTACACATAAGTGATTTCTGAGGAGAATGCTACAGAAACTAGGTTAAAAATGATATTTGCGACTGTAAACATGACTTTGAATTCACATTCCCAAGAAAAAGACTTTGCTTTTCTCCAAAACCAGTTTCAACATCCTTTTCTGGGTCCTTTGCACACGAATTCCACATGTTTTTGTCCGGATAGGTCTGGATCTAACAAGAAATATCCGGTTCTGTGTGGCTAAATGAATATCAGCTTTTAAAATCCTGTGTGTTTGTTAGTGTTTTCTGGATAGTATCTATGAACTTTAGAGTTCTGAATGAATTTTAGCATGTTACATTTTGTTTTTTTGTTGGCAAACGCTAATTAGTTCCACATGGAGACACAGCAAGTACACATAAGTGATTTCTGAGTAGAATGCTACAGAAACTAGGTTAAAAATGATATTTGCGACTGTAAACATGACATTGAATTCACATTCCCAAGAAAAAGACTTTGCTTTTCTCCAAAACCAGTTTGACTCTGCTTTTCGGGGTCCTTAACACACGAATTCCGCATGAGTTTGTCCAGATAGATCTGGATCTAACCAGCAATATCCGGTTCTGTGTGACTAAATGAATATCAGCTTTTGAACAACCTGTGTGTTTCTTAGTGTTTCCTGGATAGTATCTAAGAACTATAGAGTTTTGAATGAATTTTAGCATGCTACATTTTGTTTTTTTGTTGGCAAACGCTAATTAGTTCCACATGGAGACACAACAAGTACACATAAGTGTTTTCTGAGTAGAATGTTACACAAACTAGGTTAAAAAGAATATTTGCGACTGTAAATATGACATTGAATTCACATTCCCAAGAAAAAGACTTTGCTTTTCTCCAAAACCAGTTTGACTCTGCTTTTCTGGGTCTTTGCACTCAAATTCCACACGAGTTTTTCCAGAAAGATCTGGATCTAACCAGAAATATCCGGTTCTGTGTGACTAAATGAATATCAGCTTTTAAACAGCCTGTGTGTTTCTTAGTGTTTTCTGGATAGTATCTATGAACTTTAGAGTGTTGAATGAATTTTAGCATGCTACTTTTTGTTTTTTTGTTGGCAAACGCCAATTAGTTCCACATGGAGACACAACAAGTACACATAAGTGTTTTCTGAGTAGAATGCTACATAAACTAGGTTAAAAATGATATTTGCAACTGTAAACCTGATATTGAATTCACATTCCCTAGAAAACGACTTTGCTTTTCTCAAAACCAGTTTGAACATCCTTTTCTGGGTCCTTAGCACACGAAGTCCACACGTTTTAGTCCAGATAGGTCTGGATCTAACAAGAAATATCCGGTTCTGTGTGGCTAAATGAATATCAGCTTTTCAACAGCCTGTGTGTTTGTTAGTGTTTTCTGGATAGTATCTATGAACTTTAGAGCTCTGAATGAATTTTAGCATGTTACATTTTGTTTTTTTGTTGGCAAACGCTAATTAGTTCCACATGGAGACACAACAAGTACACATAAGTGATTTCTGAGTAGAATGCTACAGAAACTAGGTTAAAAATGATATTTGCGACTGTAAACATGACATTGAATTCACATTCCCAAGAAAAAGACTTTGCTTTTCTCCAAAACCAGTTTGACTCTGCTTTTCGGGGTCCTTAACACACGAATTCCACATTAGTTTGTCGAGATAGATCTGGATCTATCCAGAAATATCCGGTTCTGGGTGGCTAAATGAATATCAGCTTTTAAACAGCCTGTGTGTTTCTTAGTGTTTTCTGGATAGTATCTATGAACTTTAGAGTTTTGAATGAATTTTAGCATGCTACATTTTGTTTTTTTGTTGGCAAACGCTAATTAGTTCCACATGGAGACAAAACAAGTACACATAAGGGATTTCTGAGTAGAATGCTACAGAAACTAGGTTAAAAATGATATTTGCGACTGTAAACATGACATTGAATTCACATTCTTTAGAAAAAGACTTTGCTTTTCTCCAAAACCAGTTTCAACATCCTTTTCTGAGTCCTTTGCACACGAATTCCACACGTTTTTTTCCAGATAGGTCTGGATCTAACCAAAAATATCCGCTTCTGAGTGGCTAAATGAATATCAGCTTTTCAACAGCCTGTGTGTTTCTTAGTGTTTTCTGGATAGTATCTATTAACGTTAGAGTTCTGAATGAATTTCAGCATGCTACATTTTGTTTTTTTGTTAGCAAACGCTAATTAGTTCAACATGAAGAAAAAACAAGTACACATAAGGGATTTCAGAGTAGAATGCTACAGAAACTAGGTTAAAAATGATATTTGCGACTGTAAACATGACATTGAATTCACATTCCCAAGAAAAAGACTTTGCTTTTCTCCAAAACCAGTATGACTCTGCTTTTCGGGGTCCTTAACACACGAATTCCACATGAGTTTGTCGAGATAGATCTGGATCTAACCAGCAATATCCGGTTCTGTGTGACTAAATGAATATCAGCTTTTAAACAGCCTGTGTGTTTCTTAGTGTTTCCTGGATAGTATCTAAGAACTATAGAGTTTTGAATGAATTTTAGCATGCTACATTTTGTTTTTTTGTTGGCAAACGCTAATTAGTTCCACATGGAGACACAACAAGTACACATAAGTGATTTCTGAGGAGAATGCTACAGAAACTAGGTTAAAAATGATATTTGCGACTGTAAACATGACATTGAATTCACATTCCCAAGAAAAAGACTTTGCTTTTCTCCAAAACCAGTTTCAACATCCTTTTCTGGGTCCTTTGCACACGAATTCCACATGTTTTTGTCCGGATAGGTCTGGATCTAACCAGAAATATCCGGGTATGTGTGGCTAAATGAACACTAGCTTTTAAAAAGCCTGTGTGTTTGTTAGTGTTTTCTGGATAGTATCTATGAACTTTAGAGTTCTGAATGAATTTTAGCATGTTACATTTTGTTTTTTTGTTGGCAAACGCTAATTAGTTCCACATGGAGACACAGCAAGTACACATAAGTGATTTCTGAGTAGAATGCTACAGAAACTAGGTTAAAAATGATATTTGCGACTGTAAACATGACATTGAATTCACATTCCCAAGAAAAAGACTTTGCTTTTCTCCAAAACCAGTTTGACTCTGCTTTTCGGGGTCCTTAACACACGAATTCCGCATGAGTTTGTCCAGATAGATCTGGATCTAACCAGCAATATCCGGTTCTGTGTGACTAAATGAATATCAGCTTTTGAACAACCTGTGTGTTTCTTAGTGTTTCCTGGAGAGTATCTAAGAACTATAGAGTTCTGAATGAATTTTAGCATGCTACATTTTGTTTTTTTGTTGGCAAACGCTAATTAGTTCCACATGGAGACACAACAAGTACACATAAGTGTTTTCTGAGTAGAATGTTACACAAACTAGGTTAAAAAGAATATTTGTGACTGTAAATATGACATTGAATTCACATTCCCAAGAAAAAGACTTTGCTTTTCTCCAAATCCAGTTTGACTCTGCTTTTCTGGGTCTTTGCACTCAAATTCCACACGAGTTTGTCCAGAAAGATCTGGATCTAACCAGAAATATCCGGTTCTGTGTGACTAAATGAATATCAGCTTTTAAACAGCCTGTGTGTTTGTTAGTGTTTTCTGGATAGTATCTATGAACTTTAGAGTTTTGAATGAATTTTAGCATGCTACTTTTTGTTTTTTTGTTGCCAAACGCTAATTAGTTCCACATGGAGACACAACAAGTACACATAAGTGTTTTCTGAGTAGAATGCTACATAAACTAGGTTAAAAATGATATTTGCGACTGTAAACATGATATTGAATTCACATTCCCTAGAAAACGACTTTGCTTTTCTCCAAAACCAGTTTGAACATCCTTTTCTGGGTCCTTAGCACACGAAGTCCACACGTTTTTGTCCAGATAGGTCTGGATCTAACCAGAAATATCCGGTTCTGTGTGGCTAAATGAATATCAGCTTTTCAACAGCCTGTGTGTTTGTTAGTGTTTTCTGGATAGTATCTATGAACTTTAGAGTTTTGAATGAATTTTAGCATGTTACATTTTGTTTTTTTGTTGGCTAACGCTAATTAGTTCCACATGGAGACACAACAAGTACACATAAGTGATTTCTGAGGAGAATGCTACAGAAACTAGGTTAAAAATGATATTTGCGACTGTAAAAATGATATTGAATTCACATTCCCAAGAAAAAGTCTTTGCTTTTCTCCAAAACCAGTTTGACTCTGCTTTTCGGGGTCCTTAACACACGAATTCCACATGAGTTTGTCGAGATAGATCTGGATCTATCCAGAAATATCCGGTTCTGGGTGGCTAAATGAATATCAGCTTTTAAACAGCCTGTGTGTTTCTTAGTGTTTTCTGGATAGTATCTATGAACTTTAGAGTTCTGAATGAATTTTAGCATGTTACATTTTGTTTTTTGTTGGCAAACGCTAATTAGTTCCACATGGAGACAAAACAGGTATACATAAGGGATTTCTGAGTAGAATGCTACAGAAACTAGGTTAAAAATGATATTTGCGACTGTAAACATGACATTGAATTCACATTCCAAAGAAAAAGACTTTGCTTTTCTCCAAAACCAGTTTCAACATCCTTTTCTGAGTCCTTTGCACACGAATTCCACACGTTTTTTTCCAGATAGGTCTGGATCTAACCAAAAATATCCGCTTCTGTGTGGCTAAATGAATATCAGCTTTTCAACAGCCTGTGTGTTTCTTAGTGTTTTCTGGGTAGTATCTATTAACGTTAGAGTTCTGAATGAATTTCAGCATGCTACATTTTGTTTTTTTGTTGGCAAACGCTAATTAGTTCAACATGAAGACAAAACAAGTACACATAAGTGATTTCTGAGTAGAATGCTACAGAAACTAGGTTAAAAATGATATTTGCGACTGTAAACATGACATTGAATTCACATTCCCAAGAAAAAGACTTTGCTTTTCTCCAAAACCAGTATGACTCTGCTTTTCAGGGTCCTTAACACACGAATTCCACATGAGTTTGTCGAGATAGATCTGGATCTAACCAGCATTATCCGGTTCTGTGTGACTAAATGAATATCAGCTTTTAAACAGCCTGTGTGTTTCTTAGTGTTTCCTGGATAGTATCTAAGAACTATAGAGTTTTGAATGAATTTTAGCATGCTACATTTTGTTTTTTTGTTGGCAAACGCTAATTAGTTCCACATGGAGACACAACAAGTACACATAAGTGATTTCTGAGGAGAATGCTACAGAAACTAGGTTAAAAATGATATTTGCGACTGTAAACATGACTTTGAATTCACATTCCCAAGAAAAAGACTTTGCTTTTCTCCAAAACCAGTTTCAACATCCTTTTCTGTGTCCTTTGCACACGAATTCCACATGTTTTTGTCCGGATAGGTCTGGATCTAACCAGAAATATCCGGTTATGTGTGGCTAAATGAACATCAGCTTTTAAAAAGCCTGTGTGTTTGTTAGTGTTTTCTGGATAGTATCTATGAACTTTAGAGTTCTGAATGAATTTTAGCATGTTACATTTTGTTTTTTTGTTGGCAAACGCTAATTAGTTCCACCTGGAGACACAGCAAGTACACATAAGTGATTTCTGAGTAGAATGCTACAGAAACTAGGTTAAAAATGATATTTGCGACTGTAAACATGACATTGAATTCACATTCCCAAGAAAAAGACTTTGCTTTTCTCCAAAACCAGTTTGACTCTGCTTTTCGGGGTCCTTAACACACGAATTCCGCATGAGTTTGTCCAGATAGATCTGGATCTAACCAGCAATATCCGGTTCTGTGTGACTAAATGAATATCAGCTTTTAACAACCTGTGTGTTTCTTAGTGTTTCCTGGATAGTATCTAAGAACTATAGAGTTCTGAATGAATTTTAGCATGCTACATTTTGTTTTTTTGTTGGCAAACGCTAATTAGTTCCACATGGAGACACAACAAGTACACATAAGTGATTTCTGAGGAGAATGCTACAGAAACTAGGTTAAAAATGATATTTGCGACTGTAAACATGACTTTGAATTCACATTCCCAAGAAAAAGACTTTGCTTTTCTCCAAAACCAGTTTAAACATCCTTTTCTGTGTCCTTTGCACACGAATTCCACATGTTTTTGTCCGGATAGGTCTGGATCTAACCAGAAATATCCGGTTATGTGTGGCTAAATGAACATCAGCTTTTAAAAAGCCTGTGTGTTTGTTAGTGTTTTCTGGATAGTATCTATGAACTTTAGAGTTCTGAATGAATTTTAGCATGTTACATTTTGTTTTTTTGTTGGCAAACGCTAATTAGTTCCACCTGGAGACACAGCAAGTACACATAAGTGATTTCTGAGTAGAATGCTACAGAAACTAGGTTAAAAATGATATTTGCGACTGTAAACATGACATTGAATTCACATTCCCAAGAAAAAGACTTTGCTTTTCTCCAAAACCAGTTTGACTCTGCTTTTCGGGGTCCTTAACACACGAATTCCGCATGAGTTTGTCCAGATAGATCTGGATCTAACCAGCAATATCCGGTTCTGTGTGACTAAATGAATATCAGCTTTTAACAACCTGTGTGTTTCTTAGTGTTTCCTGGATAGTATCTAAGAACTATAGAGTTCTGAATGAATTTTAGCATGCTACATTTTGTTTTTTTGTTGGCAAACGCTAATTAGTTCCACATGGAGACACAACAAGTACACATAAGTGTTTTTTGAGTAGAATGTTACACAAACTAGGTTAAAAAGAATATTTGCGACTGTAAATATGACATTGAATTCACATTCCCAAGAAAAAGAATTTGCTTTTCTCCAAAACCAGTTTGACTCTGCTTTTCTGGGTCTTTGCACTCAAATTCCACACGAGTTTGTCCAGAAATTTCTGGATCTAACCAGAAATATCCGGTTCTGTGTGACTAAATGAATATCAGCTTTTAAACAGCCTGTGTGTTTGTTAGTGTTTTCTGGATAGTATCTATGAACTTTAGAGTTTTGAATGAATTTTAGCATGCTACTTTTTGTTTTTTTGTTGGCAAACGCTAATTAGTTCCACATGGAGACACAACAAGTACACATAAGTGTTTTCTGAGTAGAATGCTACATAAACTAGGTTAAAAATGATATTTGCGACTGTAAACATGATATTGCATTCACATTCCCTAGAAAACGACTTTGCCTTTCTCCAAAACCAGTTTGAACATCCTTTTCTGGGTCCTTAGCACACGAAGTCCACACGTTTTTGTCCAGATAGGTCTGGATCTAACCAGAAATATCCGGTTCTGTATGGCTAAATGAATATCAGCTTTTCAACAGCCTGTGTGTTTGTTAGTGTTTTCTGGATAGTATCTATGAGCTTTAGAGTTCTGAATGAATTTTAGCATGTTACATTTTGTTTTTTGTTGGCTAACGCTAATTAGTTCCACATGGAGACACAACAAGTACACATAAGTGATTTCTGAGTAGAATGCTACAGAAACTAGGTTAAAAATGATATTTGCGACTGTAAACATGACATTGAATTCACATTCCCAAGAAAAAGACTTTGCTTTTCACCAAAACCAGTTTGACTCTGCTTTTCGGGGTCCTTAACACACGAATTCCACATTAGTTTGTCGAGATAGATCTGGATCTATCCAGAAATATCCGGTTCTGGGTGGCTAAATGAATATCAGCTTTTAAACAGCCTGTGTGTTTCTTAGTGTTTTCTGGATAGTATCTATGAACTATAGAGTTCTGAATGAATTTTAGCATGTTACATTTTGTTTTTTTGTTGGCAAACGCTAATTAGTTCCACCTGGAGACACAGCAAGTACACATAAGTGATTTCTGAGTAGAATGCTACAGAAACTAGGTTAAAAATGATATTTGCGACTGTAAACATGACATTGAATTCACATTCCAAAGAAAAAGACTTTGCTTTTCTCCAAAACCAGTTTCAACATCCTTTTCTGAGTCCTTTGCACACAAATTCCACACGTTTTTTTCCAGATAGGTCTGGATCTAACCAAAAATATCCGCTTCTGTGTGGCTAAATGAATATCAGCTTTTCAACAGCCTGTGTGTTTCTTAGTGTTTTCTGGGTAGTATCTATTAACGTTAGAGTTCTGAATGAATTTCAGCATGCTACATTTTGTTTTTTTGTTGGCAAACGCTAATTAGTTCAACATGAAGACAAAACAAGTACACATAAGTGATTTCTGAGTAGAATGCTACAGAAACTAGGTTAAAAATGATATTTGCGACTGTAAACATGACATTGAATTCACATTCCCAAGAAAAAGACTTTGCTTTTCTCCAAAACCAGTATGACTCTGCTTTTCAGGGTCCTTAACACACGAATTCCACATGAGTTTGTCGAGATAGATCTGGATCTAACCAGCATTATCCGGTTCTGTGTGACTAAATGAATATCAGCTTTTAAACAGCCTGTGTGTTTCTTAGTGTTTCCTGGATAGTATCTAAGAACTATAGAGTTTTGAATGAATTTTAGCATGCTACATTTTGTTTTTTTGTTGGCAAACGCTAATTAGTTCCACATGGAGACACAACAAGTACACATAAGTGATTTCTGAGGAGAATGCTACAGAAACTAGGTTAAAAATGATATTTGCGACTGTAAACATGACTTTGAATTCACATTCCCAAGAAAAAGACTTTGCTTTTCTCCAAAACCAGTTTCAACATCCTTTTCTGTGTCCTTTGCACACGAATTCCACATGTTTTTGTCCGGATAGGTCTGGATCTAACCAGAAATATCCGGTTATGTGTGGCTAAATGAACATCAGCTTTTAAAAAGCCTGTGTGTTTGTTAGTGTTCTCTGGATAGTATCTATGAACTTTAGAGTTCTGAATGAATTTTAGCATGTTACATTTTGTTTTTTTGTTGGCAAACGCTAATTAGTTCCACCTGGAGACACAGCAAGTACACATAAGTGATTTCTGAGTAGAATGCTACAGAAACTAGGTTAAAAATGATATTTGCGACTGTAAACATGACATTGAATTCACATTCCCAAGAAAAAGACTTTGCTTTTCTCCAAAACCAGTTTGACTCTGCTTTTCGGGGTCCTTAACACACGAATTCCGCATGAGTTTGTCCAGATAGATCTGGATCTAACCAGCAATATCCGGTTCTGTGTGACTAAATGAATATCAGCTTTTAACAACCTGTGTGTTTCTTAGTGTTTCCTGGATAGTATCTAAGAACTATAGAGTTCTGAATGAATTTTAGCATGCTACATTTTGTTTTTTTGTTGGCAAACGCTAATTAGTTCCACATGGAGACACAACAAGTACACATAAGTGTTTTCTGAGTAGAATGTTACACAAACTAGGTTAAAAAGAATATTTGCGACTGTAAATATGACATTGAATTCACATTCCCAAGAAAAAGACTTTGCTTTTCTCCAAAACCAGTTTGACTCTGCTTTTCTGGGTCTTTGCACTCAAATTCCACACGAGTTTGTCCAGAAATTTCTGGATCTAACCAGAAATATCCGGTTCTGTGTGACTAAATGAATATCAGCTTTTAAACAGCCTGTGTGTTTGTTAGTGTTTTCTGGATAGTATCTATGAACTTTAGAGTTTTGAATGAATTTTAGCATGCTACTTTTTGTTTTTTTGTTGGCAAACGCTAATTAGTTCCACATGGAGACACAACAAGTACACATAAGTGTTTTCTGAGTAGAATGCTACATAAACTAGGTTAAAAATGATATTTGCGACTGTAAACATGATATTGAATTCACATTCCCTAGAAAACGACTTTGCCTTTCTCCAAAACCAGTTTGAACATCCTTTTCTGGGTCCTTAGCACACGAAGTCCACACGTTTTTGTCCAGATAGGTCTGGATCTAACCAGAAATATCCGGTTCTGTATGGCTAAATGAATATCAGCTTTTCAACAGCCTGTGTGTTTGTTATTGTTTTCTGGATAGTATCTTTGAGCTTTAGAGTTCTGAATGAATTTTAGCATGTTACATTTTGTTTCTTGTTGGCTAACGCTAATTAGTTCCACATGGAGACACAACAAGTACACATAAGTGATTTCTGAGTAGAATGCTACAGAAACTAGGTTAAAAATGATATTTGCGACTGTAAACATGACATTGAATTCACATTCCCAAGAAAAAGACTTTGCTTTTCTCCAAAACCAGTTTGACTCTGCTTTTCGGGGTCCTTAACACACGAATTCCACATTAGTTTGTCGAGATAGATCTGGATCTATCCAGAAATATCCGGTTCTGGGTGGCTAAATGAATATCAGCTTTTCAACAGCCTGTGTGTTTCTTAGTGTTTTCTGGATAGTATCTATGAACTATAGAGTTATGAATGAATTTTAGCATGTTACATTTTGTTTTTTTGTTGGCAAACGCTAATTAGTTCCACATGGAGACACAGCAAGTACACATAAGTGATTTCTGAGTAGAATGCTACAGAAACTAGGTTAAAAATGATATTTGCTACTGTAAACATGACATTGAATTCACATTCCCAAGAAAAAGACTTTGCTTTTCTCCAAAACCAGTTTGACTCTGCTTTTCGGGGTCCTTAACACACGAATTCCGCATGAGTTTGTCCAGATAGATCTGGATCTAACCAGCAATATCCGGTTCTGTTTGACTAAATGAATATCAGCTTTTAACAACCTGTGTGTTTCTTAGTGTTTCCTGGATAGTATCTAAGAACTATAGAGTTCTGAATGAATTTTAGCATGCTACATTTTGTTTTTTTGTTGGCAAACGCTAATTAGTTCCACATGGAGACACAACAAGTACACATAAGTGTTTTCTGAGTAGAATGTTACACAAACTAGGTTAAAAAGAATATTTGCGACTGTAAATATGACATTGAATTCACATTCCCAAGAAAAAGACTTTGCTTTTCTCCGAAACCAGTTTGACTCTGCTTTTCTGGGTCTTTGCACTCAAATTCCACACGAGTTTGTCCAGAAATTTCTGGATCTAACCAGAAATATCCGGTTCTGTGTGACTAAATGAATATCAGCTTTTAAACAGCCTGTGTGTTTGTTAGTGTTTTCTGGATAGTATCTATGAACTTTAGAGTTTTGAATGAATTTTAGCATGCTACTTTTTGTTTTTTTGTTGGCAAACGCTAATTAGTTCCACATGGAGACACAACAAGTACACATAAGTGTTTTCTGAGTAGAATGCTACATAAACTAGGTTAAAAATGATATTTGCGACTGTAAACATGATATTGAATTCACATTCCCTAGAAAACGACTTTGCCTTTCTCCAAAACCAGTTTGAACATCCTTTTCTGGGTCCTTAGCACACGAATTCCACATGAGTTTGTCCAGATAGGTCTAGATCTAACCAGAAATATCCGGTTCTGGGTGGCTAAATGAATATCAGCTTTTAAACAGCCTGTGTGTTTCTTAGTGTTTTCTGGATAGTATCTATGAACTTTAGAGTTTTGAATGAATTTTAGCATGCTACATTTTGTTTTTTTGTTGGCAAACGCTAATTAGTTCCACATGGAGACAAAACAAGTATACATCAGGGATTTCTGAGTAGAATGCTACAGAAACTAGGTTAAAAATGATATTTGCGACTGTAAACATGACATTGAATTCACATTCCAAAGAAAAAGACTTTGCTTTTCTCCAAAACCAGTTTCAACATCCTTTTCTGAGTCCTTTGCACACGAATTCCACACGTTTTTTTCCAGATAGGTCTGGATCTAACCAAAAATATCCGCTTCTGTGTGGCTAAATGAATATCAGCTTTTCAACAGCCTGTGTGTTTGTTAGTGTTTTCTGGATAGTATCTATGAATTTTAGAGTTTTGAATGAATTTTAGCATGCTAATTTTGCTTTTTTTTTGGCAAACGCTAATTAGTTCAACATGAAGACAAAACAAGTACACATAAGGGATTTCTGAGTAGAATGCTACAGAAACTAGGTTAAAAATGATATTTGCGACTGTAAACATGACATTGAATTCACATTCCCAAGAAAAAGACTTTGCTTTTCTCCAAAACCAGTATGACTCTGCTTTTCGGGGTCCTTAACACACGAATTCCACATGAGTTTGTCCAGATAGATCTGGATCTAACCAGAAATATCCGGTTCTGTGTGACTAAATGAATATCAGCTTTTAAACAGCCTGTGTGTTTCTTAGTGTTTCCTGGATGGTATCTAAGAACTATAGAGTTTTGAATGAATTTTAGCATGCTACATTTTGTTTTTTTGTTGGCAAACGCTAATTAGTTCCACATGGAGACACAACAAGTACACATAAGTGAATTCGGAGGAGAATGCTACAGAAACTAGGTTAAAAATGATATTTGTGACTGTAAACATGACTTTGAATTCACATTCCCAAGAAAAAGACTTTGCTTTTCTCCAAAACCAGTTTCAACATCCTTTTCTGTGTCCTTTGCACACGAATTCCACATGTTTTTGTCCGGATAGGTCTGGATCTAACCAGCAATATCCGGTTCTGTGTGGCTAAATGAATATCAGCTTTTAAAAAGCCTGTATGTTTGTTAGTGTTTTCTGGATAGTATCTAAGAACTATAGACTTCTGAATGAATTTTAGCATGCTACATTTTTTTTTTTTGTTGGCAAACGCTAATTAGTTCAACATGGAGTCACAGCAAGTACACATAAGTGATTTCTGAGTAGAATGCTACAGAAACTAGGTTAAAAATGATATTTGCGACTGTAAACATGACATTGAATTCACATTCCCAAGAAAAAGACTTTGCTGTTCTCAAAAACCAGTTTGACTCTGCTTTTCGGGGTCCTTAACACACGAATTCCGCATGAGTTTGTCCAGATAGATCTGGATCTAACCAGCAATATCCGGTTCTGTTTGACTAAATGAATATCAGCTTTTAACAACCTGTGTGTTTCTTAGTGTTTCCTGGATAGTATCTAAGAACTATAGAGTTCTGAATGAATTTTAGCATGCTACATTTTGTTTTTTTGTTGGCAAACGCTAATTAGTTCCACATGGAGACACAACAAGTACACATAAGTGTTTTCTGAGTAGAATGTTACACAAACTAGGTTAAAAAGAATATTTGCGACTGTAAATATGACATTGAATTCACATTCCCAAGAAAAAGACTTTGCTTTTCTCCAAAACCAGTTTGACTCTGCTTTTCTGGGTCTTTGCACTCAAATTCCACACGCGTTTGTCCAGAAATTTCTGGATCTAACCAGAAATATCCGGTTCTGTGTGACTAAATGAATATCAGCTTTTAAACAGCCTGTGTGCTTGTTAGTGTTTTCTGGATAGTATCTATGAACTTTAGAGTTTTGAATGAATTTTAGCATGCTACTTTTTGTTTTTTTGTTGCCAAACGCTAATTAGTTCCACATGGAGACACAACAAGTACACATAAGTGTTTTCTGAGTAGAATGCTACATAAACTAGGTTAAAAATGATATTTGCGACTGTAAACATGATATTGAATTCACATTCCCAAGAAAAAGACTTTGCTTTTCTCCAAAACCAGTTTGACTCTGCTTTTCGGGGTCCTTAACACACGAATTCCACATTAGTTTGTCGAGATAGATCTGGATCTATCCAGAAATATCCGGTTCTGGGTGGATAAATGAATATCAGCTTTTAAACAGCCTGTGTGTTTCTTAGTGTTTTCTGGATAGTATCTATGAACTTTAGAGTTTTGAATGAATTTTAGCATGCTACATTTTGTTTTTTTGTTGGCAAACGCTAATTAGTTCCACATGGAGACAAAACAAGTATACATAATGGATTTCTGAGTAGAATGCTACAGAAACTAGGTTAAAAATGATATTTGCGACTGTAAACATGACATTGAATTCACATTCCAAAGAAAAAGACTTTGCTTTTCTCCAAAACCAGTTTCAACATCCTTTTCTGAGTCCTTTGCACACGAATTCCACACATTTTTTTCCAGATAGGTCTGGATCTAACCAAAAATATCCGCTTCTGTGTGGCTAAATGAATATCAGCTTTTCAACAGCCTGTGTGTTTCTTAGTGTTTTCTGGATAGTATCTATTAACGTTAGAGTTCTGAATGAATTTTAGCATGTTACATTTTGTTTTTTTGTTGGCAAACGCTAATTAGTTCAACATGAAGACAAAACAAGTACACATAAGTGATTTCTGAGTAGAATGCTACAGAAACTAGGTTAAAAATGATATTTGCGACTGTAAACATGACATTGAATTCACATTCCCAAGAAAAAGACTTTGCTTTTCTCCAAAACCAGTTTGACTCTGCTTTTCGGGGTCCTTAACACACGAATTCCACATGAGTTTGTCCAGATAGATCTGGATCTAACCAGCAATATCCGGTTCTGTGTGACTAAATGAATATCAGCTTTTGAACAACCTGTGTGTTTCTTAGTGTTTCCTGGATAGTATCTAAGAACTATAGAGTTCTGAATGAATTTTAGCATGCTACATTTTGTTTTTTTGTTGGCAAACGCTAATTAGTTCCACATGGAGACACAACAAGTACACATAAGTGTTTTCTGAGTAGAATGCTACATAAACTAGGTTAAAAATGATATTTGCGACTGTAAACATGATATTGAATTCACATTCCCTAGAAAACGACTTTGCTTTTCTCCAAAACCAGTTTGAACATCCTTTTCTGGGTCCTTTGCACACGAAGTCCACACGTTTTTGTCCAGATAGGTCTGGATCTAACCAGAAATATCCGGTTCTGTGTAGCTAAATGAATATCAGCTTTTCAACAGCCTGTGTGTTTGTTAGTGTTTTCTGGATAATATCTATGAACTTTAGAGTTCTGAATGAATTTTAGCATGTTACATTTTGTTTTTTTGTTGGCAAACGCTAATTAGTTCCACATGGAGACACAACAAGTACACATAAGTGATTTCTGAGTAGAATGCTACAGAAACTAGGTTAAAAATGATATTTGCGACTGTAAACATGACATTGAATTCACATTCCCAAGAAAAAGACTTTGCTTTTCTCCAAAACCAGTTTGATTCTGCTTTTTGGGGTCCTTAACACACGAATTCCGCATGAGTATGTTCAGATAGATCTGGATCTAACCAGAAATATCCGGTTCTGTGTGGCTAAATGAATATCAGCTTTTCAAAAGCCTGTATGTTTCTTAGTGTTTTCTGGATAGTATGTATGAACTTTACAGTTCTGAATGAATTTTAGCATTTTACATTTTGTTTTTTTGTTGGCAAACGCTAATTAGTTCCACATGGAGACACAACAAGTACACATAAGTGATTTCTGAGTAGAATGTTACACAAACTAGGTTAAAAAGAATATTTGCGACTGTAAATATGACATTGAATTCACATTCCCAAGAAAAAGACTTTGCTTTTCTCCAAAACCAGTTTGACTCTGCTTTTCTGGGTCTTTGCACTCAAATTCCACACGAGTTTGTCCAGATATGTCTGGATCTAGCCAGAAATATCCGGTTCTGAGAAGCTAAATGAATATCAGCTTTTCAACAGCCTGTGTGTTTCTTAGTGTTTTCTGGATAGTATCTATGAACTTTAGAGTTTTGAATGAATTTTAGCATGCTACATTTTGTTTTTTTGTTGGCAAACGCTAATTAGTTCCACATGGAGACACAACAAGTACACATAAGTGATTTCTGAGTAGAATGCTACAGAAACTAGGTGAAAAATGATATTTGCGACTGTAAACATAACATTGAATTCACATTCCCAAGAAAAAGACTTTGCTTTTCTCCAAAACCAGTTTGACTCTGCTTTTCAGGTTCCTTAACACACGAATTCCACATGAGTTTGTCCAGATAGATCTGGATCTATCCAGAAATATCCGGTTCTGGGTGGCTAAATGAATATCAGCTTTTAAACAGCCTGTGTGTTTGTTAGTGTTTTCTGGATAGTATCTATGAACTTTAGAGTTCTGAATGAATTTTAGCATGTTACATTTTGTTTTTTTGTTGGCAAACGCTAATTAGTTGCACATGGAGACACAACAAGTACACATAAGTGTTTTCTGAGTAGAATGCTACAGAAACTAGTTGAATAATGATATTTGCGAATGTAAACATGATATTGAATTCACATTCCCTAGAAAACGACTTTGCTTTTCTCCAAAACCAGTTTGACTCTGCTTTTTGGGGTCCTTAACACACGAATTCCGCATGAGTTCGTCCAGATAGATCTGGATCTAACCAGAAATATCCGGTTCTGTGTGGCTAAATGAATATCAGCTTTTCAACAGCCTGTGTGTTTCTTAGTGTTTTCTGGATAGTATCTATGAACGTTAGAGTTCTGAATGAATTTCAGCATGCTACATTTTTTTCTTTGTTGGCAAATGCTAATTAGTTCCACATGGAGACACAACAAGTACACATAAGTGATTTCTGAGTAGAATGCTACAGAAACAAGGTTAAAAATGATATTTGCCACTGTAAACATAACATTGAATTCGCAATCCAAGAAAAAGAATTTGCTTTTCTCCAAAACCTGTTTGACTCAATTTTTCGGGGACCTTATACATGAATTCCACATGAGTTTGTCCAGAAAGATCTGGATCTAACCAGAAATATCCGGTTCTGTGTGACTAAATGAATATCAGCTTTTAAACAGCCTGTGTGTTTGTTAGTGTTTTCTGGATAGTATCTATGAACTTTAGAGTTTTGAGTGTATTTTAGCATGCTACATTTTTTTTTTTGGCAAACGCTAATTAATTCCACATGGAGACACAACAAGTACACATAAGTGTTTTCTGAGTAGAATGCTACAGAAACTAGGTTAAAAATGATATTTGCAACTGTAAACATGACATTGAATTCACATTCCCAAGAAAAAACTTTGCTTTTCTCCAAAACCAGTTTGACTCTGCTTTTCGGGGTCCTTAACACACGAATTCCGCATGAGTATGTTCAGATAGATATGGATCTAACCAGAAATATCCGGTTCTTTGTGGCTAAATGAATATCAGCTTTTCAACAGCCTGTATGTTTCTTAGTGTTTTCTGGATAGTATCTATGAACTTTACAGTTCTGAATGAATTTTAGCATGTTACATTTTGTTTCTTCATTGGCAAACGCTAATTAGTTCCACATGGAGACACAACAAGTACACATAAGTGTTTTCTGAGTAGAATGCTACAGAAACTAGGTTAAAAATGATATTTGCGACTGTAAACATGACATTGAATTCACATTCCCAAGAAAAAACTTTGCTTTTCTCCAAATCCAGTTTGACTCTGCTTTTCGGGGTCCTTAACACACGAATTCCACATCAGTGTGTCGAGATATATCTGGATCTATCCAGAAATATCCGGTTCTGGGTGGCTAAATGAATATCAGCTTTTAAACAGCCTGTGTGTTTGTTAGTGTTTTCTGGATAGTATCTATGAACTTTAGAGTTTTGAATGAATTTTAGCATGCTACATTTTGTTTTTTTGTTGGCAAACGCTAATTAGTTCCACATGGAGACACAACAAGTACACATAAGTGTTTTCTGAGTAGAATGTTACACAAACTAGGTTAAAAAGAATATTTGCGACTGTAAATATGACATTGAATTCACATTCCCAAGAAAAAGACTTTGCTTTTCTCCAAAACCAGTTTGACTCTGCTTTTCGGGGTCCTTAACACACGAATTCCACATTAGTTTGTCGAGATAGGTCTGGATCTATCCAGAAATATCCGGTTCTGTGTGGCTAAATGAATATCAGCTTTTAAACAGCCTGTGTGTTTCTTAGTGTTTTCTGGATAGTATCTATGAACTTTAGAGTTCTGAATGAATTTTAGCATGCTACATTTTGTTTTTTTGTTGGCAAACGCTAATTAGTTCCACATGGAGACAAAACAAGTACACATAAGGGATTTCTGAGTAGAATGCTACAGAAACTAGTTGAAAAATGATATTTGCGACTGTAAACATGACATTGAATTCACATTCCAAAGAAAAAGACTTTGCTTTTCTCCAAAACCAGTTTCAACATCCTTTTCTGAGTCCTTTGCACACGAATTCCACACGTTTTTTTCCAGATAGGTCTGGATCTAACCAAAAATATCCGCTTCTGTGTGGCTAAATGAATATCAGCTTTTCAACAGCCTGTGTGTTTCTTAGTGTTTTCTGGATAGTATCTATTAACGTTAGAGTTCTGAATGAATTTCAGCATGCTACATTTTGTTTTTTTGTTGGCAAACGCTAATTAGTTCAACATGAAGACAAAACAAGTACACATAAGGGATTTCTGAGTAGAATGCTACAGAAACTAGGTTAAAAATGATATTTGCGACTGTAAACATGACATTGAATTCACATTCCCAAGAAAAAACTTTGCTTTTCTCCAAAACCAGTTTGACTCTGCTTTTCGGGGTCCTTAACACACGAATTCCGCATGAGTATGTTCAGATAGATATGGATCTAACCAGAAATATCCGGTTCTTTGTGGCTAAATGAATATCAGCTTTTCAACAGCCTGTATGTTTCTTAGTGTTTTCTGGATAGTATCTATGAACTTTACAGTTCTGAATGAATTGTAGCATGCTACATTTTGTTTTTTTGTTGGCAAACGCTAATTAGTTCCACATGGAGACACAACAAGTACACATAAGTGTTTTCTGAGTAGAATGTTACACAAACTAGGTTAAAAAGAATATTTGCGACTGTAAATACGACATTGAATTCACATTCCCAAGAAAAAGAATTTGCTTTTCTCCAAAACCAGTTTGACTCAATTTTTCGGGGAACTTAACACATGAATTCCACATGAGTTTGTCCAGAATGATCTGGATCTAACCAAATATCCGGTTCTGTGTGACTAAATGAATATCAGCTTTTAAACAGCCTGTGTGTTTGTTAGTGTTTTCTGGATAGTATCTATGAACTTTAGAGTTTTGAATGAATTTTAGCATGCTACATTTTGTTTTTTTTTTTGGCAAACGCTAATTAGTTCCACATGGAGACACAACAAGTACACACAAGTGTTTTCTGAGTAGAATGCTACAGAAACTATTTGAATAATGATATTTGCGACTGTAAACATGACTTTGAATTCACATTCCCAAGAAAAAGACTTTGCTTTTCTCCAAAACCAGTTTCAACATCCTTTTCTGGGTCCTTTGCACACGAATTCCACATGTTTTTGTCCAGATAGGTCTGGATCTAACCAGAAATATCCGGTTATGTGTGGCTAAATGAATATCAGCTTTTAAAAAGCCTGTGTGTTTGTTAGTGTTTTCTGGATAGTATCTATGAACTTTAGAGTTCTGAATGAATTTTAGCATGTTACATTTTGTTTTTTTGTTGGCAAACGCTAATTAGTTCCACATGGAGACACAGCAAGTACACATAAGTGATTTCTGAGTAGAATGCTAAAGAAACTAGGTTAAAAATGATATTTGTGACTGTAAACATGACATTGAATTCACATTCCCAAGAAAAAGACTTTGCTGTTCTCAAAAACCAGTTTGACTCTGCTTTTCGGGGTCCTTAACACACGAATTCCGCATGAGTTTGTCCAGATAGATCTGGATCAAACCAGAAATATCCAGTTCTGTGTGGCTAAATGAATATCAGCTTTTCAACAGCCTTTGTGTTTCTTAGTGTTTTCTGGATAGTATCTATGAACTTTACAGTTCTTAATGAATTTTAGCATGTTACATTTTGTTTTTTTGTTGGCAAACGCTAATTAGTTCCACATGGAGACAAAACAAGTACACATAAGTGTTTTCTGAGTAGAATGTTACAAAAACTAGGTTAAAAAGAATATTTGCGACTGTAAATATGACATTGAATTCACATTCCCAAGAAAAAGACTTTGCTTTTCTCCAAAACCAGTTTGACTCTGCTTTTCTGGGTCTTTGCACTCAAATTCCACACGAGTTTGTCCAGAAAGATCTGGATCTAACCAGAAATATCCGGTTCTGTGTGACTAAATGAATATCATCTTTTCAACAGCCTGTGTGTTTGTTAGTGTTTTCTGGATAGTATCTATGAACTTTAGAGTTTTGAATGAATTTTAGCATGCTACTTTTTGTTTTTTTGTTGGCAAACGCTAATTAGTTCACATGGAGACACAACAAGTACACATAAGTGTTTTCTGAGTAGAATGCTACAGAAACTAGGTTAAAAATGATATTTCAAATGTAAACATGACATTGAATTCACATTCCCAAGAAAAAGACTTTGCTTTTCTCCAAAACCAGTTTGACTCTGCTTTTCGGGGTCCTTAACACACGAATTCCACATGAGTTTGTCCAGATAGATCTGGATCTAACCAGCAATATCCGGTTCTGTGTGGCTAATTGAATATCAGCTTTTAAAAACCTGTGTGTTTGTTAGTGTTTTCTGGATAGTACCTATGAACTTTCGAGTTTTGAATGAATTTTAGCATGCTACATTTTGTTTTGTGGTTGGCAAACGCTAATTAGTTCCACATGGAGACACAACAAGTACACATAAGTGTTTTCTGAGTAGAATGCTACAGAAACTAGGTTAAAAATGATATTTGCGACTGTAAACATGATATTGAATTCACATTCCCTTGAAAACGACTTTGCTTTTTTCTAAAACCAGTTTGAACATCCTTTTCTGGGTCCTTAGCACACGAAGTCCACACGTTTTTGTCCAGATAGGTCTGGATCTAACCAGAAATATCCGGTTCTGTGTGGCTAAATGAATATCAGCTTTTCAACAGCCTGTGTGTTTCTTAGTGTTTTCTGGATAGTATCTATGAACTTTAGAGTTCTGAATGAATTTTAGCATGTTACATTTTGTTTTTTCATTGGCAAACGCTAATTAGTTCCACATGGAGACACAACAAGTACACATAAGTGTTTTCTGAGTAGAATGCTACAGAAACTAGGTTAAAAATGATATTTGCGACTGTAAACATGACATTGAATTCACATTCCCAAGAAAAAGACTTTGCTTTTCTCCAAAACCAGTTTGACTCTGCTTTTCGGGGTCTTTATTACACTAATTCCACATCAGTTTGTCCAGATCGATATGGATCTAACCAGAACTATCCGGTTCTGGGTGGCTAAATGAATATCAGCTTTTAAACAGCCTGTGTGTTTGTTAGTGTTTTCTGGATAGTATCTATGAACTTTAGAGTTTTGAATGAATTTTAGCATGCTACATTTTGTTTTTTTGTTGGCAAACGCTAATTAGTTCCACATGGAGACACAACAAGTACACATAAGTGTTTTCTGAGTAGAATGTTACACAAACTAGGTTAAAAAGAATATTTGCGACTGTAAATATGACATTGAATTCACATTCCCAAGAAAAAGACTTTGCTTTTCTCCAAAACCAGTTTGACTCTGCTTTTCGGGGTCCTTAACACACGAATTCCACATTAGTTTGTCGAGATAGATCTGGATCTATCCAGAAATATCCGGTTCTGTGTGGCTAAATGAATATCAGCTTTTCAACAGCCTGTGTGTTTCTTAGTGTTTTCTGGATAGTATCTATGAACTTTAGAGTTCTGAATGAATTTTAGCATGCTACATTTTGTTTTTTTGTTGGCAAACGCTAATTAGTTCCACATGGAGACAAAACAAGTACACATAAGGGATTTCTGAGTAGAATGCTACAGAAACTAGTTGAAAAATGATATTTGCGACTGTAAACATGACATTGAATTCACATTCCAAAGAAAAAGACTTTGCTTTTCTCCAAAACCAGTTTCAACATCCTTTTCTGAGTCCTTTGCACACGAATTCCACACGTTTTTTTCCAGATAGGTCTGGATCTAACCAAAAATATCCGCTTCTGTGTGGCTAAATGAATATCAGCTTTTCAACAGCCTGTGTGTTTCTTAGTGTTTTCTGGATAGTATCTATTAACGTTAGAGTTCTGAATGAATTTCAGCATGCTACATTTTGTTTTTTTGTTGGCAAACGCTAATTAGTTCAACATGAAGACAAAACAAGTACACATAAGTGTTTTCTGAGTAGAATGCTACAGAAACTAGGTTAAAAATGATATTTGCGACTGTAAACATGATATTGAATTCACATTCCCTTGAAAACGACTTTGCTTTTTTCTAAAACCAGTTTGAACATCCTTTTCTGGGTCCTTAGCACACGAAGTCCACACGTTTTTGTCCAGATAGGTCTGGATCTAACCAGAAATATCCGGTTCTGTGTGGCTAAATGAATATCAGCTTTTCAACAGCCTGTGTGTTTCTTAGTGTTTTCTGGATAGTATCTATGAACTTTAGAGTTCTGAATGAATTTTAGCATGTTACATTTTGTTTTTTCATTGGCAAACGCTAATTAGTTCCACATGGAGACACAACAAGTACACATAAGTGTTTTCTGAGTAGAATGCTACAGAAACTAGGTTAAAAATGATATTTGCGACTGTAAACATGACATTGAATTCACATTCCCAAGAAAAAGACTTTGCTTTTCTCCAAAACCAGTTTGACTCTGCTTTTCGGGGTCTTTATTACACTAATTCCACATCAGTTTGTCCAGATCGATATGGATCTAACCAGAACTATCCGGTTCTGGGTGGCTAAATGAATATCAGCTTTTAAACAGCCTGTGTGTTTGTTAGTGTTTTCTGGATAGTATCTATGAACTTTAGAGTTTTGAATGAATTTTAGCATGCTACATTTTGTTTTTTTGTTGGCAAACGCTAATTAGTTCCACATGGAGACACAACAAGTACACATAAGTGTTTTCTGAGTAGAATGTTACACAAACTAGGTTAAAAAGAATATTTGCGACTGTAAATATGACATTGAATTCACATTCCCAAGAAAAAGACTTTGCTTTTCTCCAAAACCAGTTTGACTCTGCTTTTCGGGGTCCTTAACACACGAATTCCACATTAGTTTGTCGAGATAGATCTGGATCTATCCAGAAATATCCGGTTCTGTGTGGCTAAATGAATATCAGCTTTTCAACAGCCTGTGTGTTTCTTAGTGTTTTCTGGATAGTATCTATGAACTTTAGAGTTCTGAATGAATTTTAGCATGCTACATTTTGTTTTTTTGTTGGCAAACGCTAATTAGTTCCACATGGAGACAAAACAAGTACACATAAGGGATTTCTGAGTAGAATGCTACAGAAACTAGTTGAAAAATGATATTTGCGACTGTAAACATGACATTGAATTCACATTCCAAAGAAAAAGACTTTGCTTTTCTCCAAAACCAGTTTCAACATCCTTTTCTGAGTCCTTTGCACACGAATTCCACACGTTTTTTTCCAGATAGGTCTGGATCTAACCAAAAATATCCGCTTCTGTGTGGCTAAATGAATATCAGCTTTTCAACAGCCTGTGTGTTTCTTAGTGTTTTCTGGATAGTATCTATTAACGTTAGAGTTCTGAATGAATTTCAGCATGCTACATTTTGTTTTTTTGTTGGCAAACGCTAATTAGTTCAACATGAAGACAAAACAAGTACACATAAGGGATTTCTGAGTAGAATGCTACAGAAACTAGGTTAAAAATGATATTTGCGACTGTAAACATGACATTGAATTCACATTCCCAAGAAAAAACTTTGCTTTTCTCCAAAACCAGTTTGACTCTGCTTTTCGGGGTCCTTAACACACGAATTCCGCATGAGTATGTTCAGATAGATATGGATCTAACCAGAAATATCCGGTTCTTTGTGGCTAAATGAATATCAGCTTTTCAACAGCCTGTATGTTTCTTAGTGTTTTCTGGATAGTATCTATGAACTTTACAGTTCTGAATGAATTTTAGCATGTTACATTTTGTTTCTTCATTCGCAAACGCTAATTAGTTCCACATGGAGACACAACAAGTACACATAAGTGTTTTCTGAGTAGAATGCTACAGAAACTAGGTTAAAAATGATATTTGCGACTGTAAACATGACATTGAATTCACATTCCCAAGAAAAAACTTTGCTTTTCTCCAAATCCAGTTTGACTCTGCTTTTCGGGGTCCTTAACACACGAATTCCACATCAGTGTGTCGAGATATATCTGGATCTATCCAGAAATATCCGGTTCTGGGTGGCTAAATGAATATCAGCTTTTAAACAGCCTGTGTGTTTGTTAGTGTTTTCTGGATAGTATCTATGAACTTTAGAGTTTTGAATGAATTTTAGCATGCTACATTTTGTTTTTTTGTTGGCAAACGCTAATTAGTTCCACATGGAGACACAACAAGTACACATAAGTGTTTTCTGAGTAGAATGTTACACAAACTAGGTTAAAAAGAATATTTGCGACTGTAAATATGACATTGAATTCACATTCCCAAGAAAAAGACTTTGCTTTTCTCCAAAACCAGTTTGACTCTGCTTTTCGGGGTCCTTAACACACGAATTCCACATTAGTTTGTCGAGATAGGTCTGGATCTATCCAGAAATATCCGGTTCTGTGTGGCTAAATGAATATCAGCTTTTAAACAGCCTGTGTGTTTCTTAGTGTTTTCTGGATAGTATCTATGAACTTTAGAGTTCTGAATGAATTTTAGCATGCTACATTTTGTTTTTTTGTTGGCAAACGCTAATTAGTTCCACATGGAGACAAAACAAGTACACATAAGGGATTTCTGAGTAGAATGCTACAGAAACTAGTTGAAAAATGATATTTGCGACTGTAAACATGACATTGAATTCACATTCCAAAGAAAAAGACTTTGCTTTTCTCCAAAACCAGTTTCAACATCCTTTTCTGAGTTCTTTGCACACGAATTCCACACGTTTTTTTCCAGATAGGTCTGGATCTAACCAAAAATATCCGCTTCTGTGTGGCTAAATGAATATCAGCTTTTCAACAGCCTGTGTGTTTCTTAGTGTTTTCTGGATAGTATCTATTAACGTTAGAGTTCTGAATGAATTTCAGCATGCTACATTTTGTTTTTTTTGTTGGCAAACGCTAATTAGTTCAACATGAAGACAAAACAAGTACACATAAGGGATTTCTGAGTAGAATGCTACAGAAACTAGGTTAAAAATGATATTTGCGACTGTAAACATGACATTGAATTCACATTCCCAAGAAAAAACTTTGCTTTTCTCCAAAACCAGTTTGACTCTGCTTTTCGGGGTCCTTAACACACGAATTCCGCATGAGTATGTTCAGATAGATATGGATCTAACCAGAAATATCCGGTTCTTTGTGGCTAAATGAATATCAGCTTTTCAACAGCCTGTATGTTTCTTAGTGTTTTCTGGATAGTATCTATGAACTTTACAGTTCTGAATGAATTGTAGCATGCTACATTTTGTTTTTTTGTTGGCAAACGCTAATTAGTTCCACATGGAGACACAACAAGTACACATAAGTGTTTTCTGAGTAGAATGTTACACACACTAGGTTAAAAAGAATATTTGCGACTGTAAATATGACATTGAATTCACATTCCCAAGAAAAAGAATTTGCTTTTCTCCAAAACCAGTTTGACTCAATTTTTCGGGGAACTTAACACATGAATTCCACATGAGTTTGTCCAGAATGATCTGGATCTAACCAAATATCCGGTTCTGTGTGACTAAATGAATATCAGCTTTTAAACAGCCTGTGTGTTTGTTAGTGTTTTCTGGATATTTTCTATGAACTTTAGAGTTTTGAATGAATTTTAGCATGCTACATTTTGTTTTTTTTTTTGGCAAACGCTAATTAGTTCCACATGGAGACACAACAAGTACACACAAGTGTTTTCTGAGTAGAATGCTACAGAAACTATTTGAATAATGATATTTGCGACTGTAAACATGACTTTGAATTCACATTCCCAAGAAAAAGACTTTGCTTTTCTCCAAAACCAGTTTCAACATCCTTTTCTGGGTCCTTTGCACACGAATTCCACATGTTTTTGTCCAGATAGGTCTGGATCTAACCAGAAATATCCGGTTCTGTGTGGCTAAATGAATATCAGCTTTTAAAAAGCCTGTGTGTTTGTTAGTGTTTTCTGGATAGTATCTATGAACTTTAGAGTTCTGAATGAATTTTAGCATGTTACATTTTGTTTTTTTGTTGGCAAACGCTAATTAGTTCCACATGGAGACACAGCAAGTACACATAAGTGATTTCTGAGTAGAATGCTAAAGAAACTAGGTTAAAAATGATATTTGCGACTGTAAACATGACATTGAATTCACATTCCCAAGAAAAAGACTTTGCTGTTCTCAAAAACCAGTTTGACTCTGCTTTTCGGGGTCCTTAACACACGAATTCCGCATGAGTTTGTCCAGATAGATCTGGATCAAACCAGAAATATCCAGTTCTGTGTGGCTAAATGAATATCAGCTTTTCAACAGCCTTTGTGTTTCTTAGTGTTTTCTGGATAGTATCTATGAACTTTACAGTTCTGAATGAATTTTAGCATGTTACATTTTGTTTTTTTGTTGGCAAACGCTAATTAGTTCCACATGGAGACAAAACAAGTACACATAAGTGTTTTCTGAGTAGAATGTTACAAAAACTAGGATAAAAAGAATATTTGCGACTGTAAATATGACATTGAATTCACATTCCCAAGAAAAAGACTTTGCTTTTCTCCAAAACCAGTTTGACTCTGCTTTTCTGGGTCTTTGCACTCAAATTCCACACGAGTTTGTCCAGAAAGATCTGGATCTAACCAGAAATATCCGGTTCTGTGTGACTAAATGAATATCATCTTTTCAACAGCCTGTGTGTTTGTTAGTGTTTTCTGGATAGTATCTATGAACTTTAGAGTTTTGAATGAATTTTAGCATGCTACTTTTTGTTTTTTTGTTGGCAAACGCTAATTAGTTCACATGGAGACACAACAAGTACACATAAGTGTTTTCTGAGTAGAATGCTACAGAAACTAGGTTAAAAATGATATTTCAAATGTAAACATGACATTGAATTCACATTCCCAAGAAAAAGACTTTGCTTTTCTCCAAAACCAGTTTGACTCTGCTTTTCGGGGTCCTTAACACACGAATTCCACATGAGTTTGTCGAGATAGATCTGGATCTAACCAGCAATATCCGGTTCTGTGTGGCTAAATGAATATCAGCTTTTAAAAACCTGTGTGTTTGTTAGTGTTTTCTGGATAGTACCTATGAACTTTCGAGTTTTGAATGAATTTTAGCATGCTACATTTTGTTTTGTGGTTGGCAAACGCTAATTAGTTCCACATGGAGACACAACAAGTACACATAAGTGTTTTCTGAGTAGAATGCTACATAAACTAGGTTAAAAATGATATTTGCGACTGTAAACATGATATTGAATTCACATTCCCTTGAAAACGACTTTGCTTTTTTCTAAAACCAGTTTGAACATCATTTTCTGGGTCCTTAGCACACGAAGTCCACACGTTTTTGTCCAGATAGGTCTGGATCTAACCAGAAATATCCGGTTCTGTGTGGCTAAATGAATATCAGCTTTTCAACAGCCTGTGTGTTTCTTAGTGTTTTCTGGATAGTATCTATGAACTTTAGAGTTCTGAATGAATTTTAGCATGTTACATTTTGTTTTTTCATTGGCAAATGCTAATTAGTTAAACATGGAGACACAACAAGTACACACAAGTGTTTTCTGAGTAGAATGCTACAGAAACTATTTGAATAATGATATTTGCGACTGTAAACATGACTTTGAATTCACATTCCCAAGAAAAAGACTTTGCTTTTCTCCAAAACCAGTTTCAACATCCTTTTCTGGGTCATTTGCACACGAATTCCACATGTTTTTGTCCAGATAGGTCTGGATCTAACCAGAAATATCCGGTTATGTGTGGCTAAATGAATATCAGCTTTTAAAAAGCGTGTGTGTTTGTTCGTGTTTTCTGGATAGTATCTATGAACTTTAGAGTTCTGAATGAATTTTAGCATGTTACATTTTGTTTTTTTGTTGGCAAACGCTAATTAGTTCCACATGGAGACACAGCAAGTACACATAAGTGATTTCTGAGTAGAATGCTACAGAAACTAGGTTAAAAATGATATTTGCGACTGTAAACATGAGATTGAATTCACATTCCCAAGAAAAAGACTTTACTTTTCTCCAAAACAAGTTTGACAATGCTTTTCGGGGTCCTTAACAAACGAATTCCACAGGAGTTTGTCGAGATAGATCTGGATCTAACCAGCAATAGACGTTTCTGTGTGACTAAATGAATATCAGCTTTTAAACAACCTGTGTGTTTGTTAGTGTTTCCTGGATAGTATCTAAGAACTATAGAGTTTTGAATGAATTTTAGCATGCTACATTTTGTTTTTTTGTTGGCAAACGCTAATTAGTTCCACATGGAGACACAACAAGTACACATAAGTGATTTCTGAGTAGAATGCTACAGAAACTAGGTTAAAAATGATATTTGCGACTGTAAACATGACATTGAATTCACATTCCCAAGAAAAAGACTTTGCTTTTCTCCAAAACCAGTTTGACTCTGCTTTTCGGGGTCCTTAACACACGAATTCCGCATGAGTTTGTCCAGATAGATCTGGATCAAACCAGAAATATCCAGTTCTGTGTGGCTAAATGAATATCAGCTTTTCAACAGCCTGTGTGTTTCTTAGTGTTTTCTGGATAGTATCTATGAACTTTACAGTTCTGAATGAATTTTAGCATGTTACATTTTGTTTTTTTGTTGGCAAACGCTAATTAGTTCCACATGGAGAAAAAACAAGTACACATAAGTGTTTTCTGAGTAGAATGTTACAAAAACTAGGTTAAAAAGAATATTTGCGACTGTAAATATGACATTGAATTCACATTCCCAAGAAAAAGACTTTGCTTTTCTCCAAAACCAGTTTGACTCTGCTTTTCCGGGTCTTTGCACTAAAATTCCACACGAGTTTGTCCAGAAAGATCTGGATCTAACCAGAAATATCCGGTTCTGTGTGACTAAATGAATATCAGCTTCTCAACAGCCTGTGTGTTTCTTAGTGTTTTCTGGATAGTATCTATTAACTTTAGAATTTTGAATGAATTTTAGCATGCTACTTTTTGTTTTTTTTGTTGGCAAATGCTAATTAGTTCCACATGGAGACACAACAAGTACACATAAGTGTTTTCTGAGTACAATGCTACATAAACTAGGTTAAAAATGATATTTGCGACTGTAAACATGATATTGAATTCACATTCCCTATAAAACGACTTTGCTTTTCTCCAAAACCAGTTTGAACATCCTTTTCTGGGTCCTTAGCACACGAAGTCCACACGTTTTTGTCCAGATAGGTCTCGATCTAACCAGAAATATCCGGTTCTGTGTGGCTAAATGAATATCAGCTTTTCAACAGCCTGTGTGTTTCTTAGTGTTTTCTGGATAGTATCTATGAACTTTAGAGTTCTGAATGAATTTTAGCATGTTACATTTTGTTTTTTTGTTGGCAAACGCTAATTAGTTCCACATGGAGACACAACAAGTACACATAAGTGTTTTCTGAGTAGAATGCTACAGAAACTAGGTTAAAAATGATATTTGCGACTGTAAATATGACATTGAATTCACATTCCCAAGAAAAAGACTTTGCTTTTCTCCAAAACCAGTTTGACTCTGCTTTTCTGGGTCCTTATTACACTAATTCCACATCAGTTTGTCCAGATCAATATGGATCTAACCAGCAATATCCGGTTCTGTGTGACTAAATGAATATCAGCTTTTAAACAGCCTGTGTGTTTGTTAGTGTTTTCTGGATAGTATCTATGAACTTTAGAGTTTTGAATGAATTTTAGCATGTTACATTTTGTTTTTTTGTTGGCAAACGCTAATTAGTTCCACATGGAGACACAACAAGTACAAATAAGTGTTTTCTGAGTAGAATGCTACACAAACTAGGTTAAAAATTATATTTGCAAATGTAAACATGACATTGAATTCACATTCCCAAGAAAAAGACTTTGCTTTTCTCCAAAACCAGTTTCAACATCCTTTTCTGAGTCCTTTGAACACGAATTCCACACGTTTTTTTCCAGATAGGTCTGGATCTAACCAGAAATATCCGGTTCTGTGTGGCTAAATGAATATCAGCTTTTCAACAGCCTGTGTGTTTCTTAGTGTTTTCTGAATAGTATCTATGAACGTTAGAGTTCTGAATGAATTTCAGCATGCTACATTTTGTTTTTTTGTTGGCAAACGCTAATTAGTTCAACATGAAGACAAAACAAGTACACATAAGGGATTTCTGAGTAGAATGCTGCAGAAACTAGGTTAAAAATGATATTTGCGACTGTAAACATGACATTGAATTCACATTCCCAAGAAAAAGACTTTGCTTTTCTCCAAAACCAGTTTGACTCTGCTTTTCGGGGTCCTTAACACACGAATTCCACATGAGTTTGTTCAGATAGATCTGGATCTAACCAGCAATATCCGGTTCTGTGTGGCTAAATGAATATCAGCTTTTCAACAGCCTGTATGTTTCTTAGTGTTTTCTGGATAGTATCTATGAACTTTACAGTTCTGAATGAATTTTAGCATGTTACATTTTGTTTTTTTGTTGGCAAACGCTAATTAGTTCCACATGGAGACACAACAAGTACACATAAGTGATTTCTGAGTAGAATGTTACACAAACTAGGTTAAAAAGAATATTTGCGACTGTAAATATGACATTGAATTCACATTCCCAAGAAAAAGACTTTGCTTTTCTCCAAAACCAGTTTGACTCTGCTTTTCTGGGTCTTTGCACTCAAATTCCACACGAGTTTTTCCAGATATGTCTGGATCTTACCAGAAATATCCGGTTCTATGTGGCTAAATGAATATCAGCTTTTAAACAGCCTGTGTGTTTGTTAGTGTTTTCTGGAGAGTATCTATGAACTTTAGAGTTTTGAATGAATTTTAGCATGCTACATTTTGTTTTTTTGTTGTCAAACGCTAATTAGTTCCACATGGAGACACAACAAGTACACATAAGTGTTTTCTGAGTAGAATGCTACAGAAACTAGGTTAAAAATGATATTTGCGACTGTAAACATGACATTGAATTCACATTCTCTAGAAAACGACTTTGCTTTTCTCCAAAACCAGTTTGACTCTGCTTTTCTGGGTCCTTAGCACACGAAGTCCACACATTTTTGTCCAGATAGGTCTGGATCTAACCAGCAATATCCGGTTCTGTGTGGCTAAATGAATATCAGCTTTTCAACAGCCTGTGTGTTTGTTAGTGTTTTCTGGATAGTATCTATGAACTTTAGATTTCTGAATGAATTTTAGCATGTTACATTTTGTTTTTTTGTTGGCAAACGCTAATTAGTTCCACATGGAGACACAACAAGTACACATAAGTGATTTCTGAGTAGAATGTTACACAAACTAGGTTAAACAGAATATTTGCGACTGTGAATATGACATTGAATTCACATTCCCAAGAAAAAGACTTTGCTTTTCTCCAAAACCAGTTTGACTCTGCTTTTCTGGGTCTTTGCACTCAAATTCCACACGAGTTTTTCCAGATATGTCTGGATCTTACCAGAAATATAAGGTTCTGTGTGGCTAAATGAATATCAGCTTTTCAACAGCCTGTGTGTTTGTTAGTGTTTTTTGGATAGTATCTATGAACTTTCGAGTTTTGAATGAATTTTAGCATGTTACATTTTTTCTTTGTTGGCAAATGCTAATTAGTTCCACATGGAGACACAACAAGTACACATAAGTGATTTCTGAGAAGAATGCTACAGAAACTAGGTTAAAAATGATATTTGCCACTGTAAACATAACATTGAATTCACAATCCAAGAAAAAGACTTTGCTTTTCTCCAAAACGAGTTTGACTCTGCTTTTCGGGGACCTTAACACATGAATTCCACATGAGTTTGTCCAGAAAGATCTGGATCTAACCAGAAATATCCGGTTCTGTGTGGCTAAATGAATATCAGCTTTTAAACAGCCTGTGTGTTTGTTAGTGTTTTCTGGATAGTATCTATGAACTTTAGAGTTTTGAATGAATTTTAGCATGCTACATTTTGTTTTTTTGTTGGCAAACGCTAATTAGTTCCACATGGAGACACAACAAGTACACATAAGTGTTTTCTGAGTAGAATGCTACAGAAACTAGGTTAAAAATGATATTTGCGACTGTAAACATGACATTGAATTCACATTCTCTAGAAAACAACTTTGCTTTTCTCCAAAACCAGTTTCAACATCCTTTTCTGGGTCCTTAGCACACGAAGTCCACACGTTTTTATCCAGATAGGTCTCGATCTAACCAGAAATATCCGGTTCTGTGTGGCTAAATGAATATCAGCTTTTCAACAGCCTGTGTGTTTCTTAGTGTTTTCTGGATAGTATCTATGAACTTTAGAGTTCTGAATGAATTTTAGCAGGTTACATTTTGTTTTTTCATTAGCAAACGCTAATTAGTTCCACATGGAGACACAACAAGTACACATAAGTGATTTCTGAGGAGAATGCTACAGAAACTAGTTGAATAACGATATTTGCGACTGTAAACATGACATTGAATTCACATTCCCAAGAAAAAGACTTTGCTTTTCTCCAAAACCAGTTTGACTCTGCTTTTCCGGGTCCTTAACACACGAATTCTGCATGAGTTTGTCCAGATAGATCTGGATCTAACCAGAAATATCCGGTTCTGTGTGGCTAAATGAATATCAGCTTTTCAACAGCCTGTGTGTTTGTTAGTGTTTTCTGGATAATATCTATGAACTTTAGAGTTTTGAATGAATTTTAGCATGTTACATTTTGTTTTATTGTTGGCAAACGCTAATTAGTTCCACATGGAGACACAACAAGTACACATAAGTGATTTCTGAGTAGAATGCTACAGAAACTAAGTTAAAAATGATATTTGCGACTGTAAACATGACATTGAATTCACATTCCCAAGAAAAAGACTTTGCTTTTCTCCTAAACCAGTTTCAACATCCTTTTCTGTGTCCTTAACACACGAATTCCGCATGAGTTTGTCCAGATAGATCTGGATCTAACCAGGAATATCCGGTTCTGTGTGACTAAATGAATATCAGCTTTTGAACAACCTGTGTGTTTCTTAGTGTTTCCTGGATAGTATCTAAGAACTATAGAGTTCTGAATGAATTTTAGCATGCTACATTTTTTTTTTTTTTGGCAAACGCTAATTAGTTCCACATGGAGACACAACAAGTACACATAAGTGTTTTCTGAGTAGAATGCTACATAAACTAGGTTAAAAATGATATTTGCGACTGTAAACATGATATTGAATTCACATTCCCTAGAAAACAACTTTGCTTTTCTCCAAAACCAGTTTGAACATCCTTTTCTGGGTCCTTAGCACACGAAGTCCACACGTTTTTGTCCAGATAGGTCTGGATCTAACCAGAAATATCCGGTTCTGTGTGGCTAAATGAATATCAGCTTTTCAACAGCCTGTGTGTTTGTTAGTGTTTTCTGGATAATATCTATGAACTTTAGAGTTCTGAATGAATTTTAGCATGTTACATTTTGTTTTTTTGTTGGCAAACGCTAATTAGTTCCACATGGAGACACAACAAGTACACATAAGTGATTTCTGAGTAGAATGCTACAGAAACTAGGTTAAAAATGATATTTGCGACTGTAAACATGACATTGAATTCACATTCCCAAGAAAAAGACTTTGCTTTTCTCCAAAACCAGTTTGACTCTGCTTTTCGGGGTCCTTAACACACGAATTCCGCATGAGTATGTTCAGATAGATATGGATCTAACCAGAAATATCCGGTTCTGTGTGGCTAAATGAATATCAGCTTTTCAACAGCCTGTATGTTTCTTAGTGTTTTCTGGATAGTATCTATGAACTTTACAGTTCTGAATGAATTTTAGCATGTTACATTTTGTTTTTTGTTGGCAAACGCTAATTAGTTCCACATGGAGACACAACAAGTACACATAAGTGATTTCTGAGTAGAATGTTACACAAACTAGGTTAAAAAGAATATTTGCGACTGTAAATATGACATTGAATTCACATTCCCAAGAAAAAGACTTTGCTTTTCTCCAAAACCAGTTTGACTCTGCTTTTCTGGGTCTTGGCACTCAAATTCCACACGAGTTTGTCCAGATATGTCTGGATCTTACCAGAAATATAAGGTTCTGTGTGGCTAAATGAATATCAGCTTTTCAACAGCCTGTGTTTTTTTTTAGTGTTTTCTGGATAGTATCTATGAACTTTAGAGTTTTGAATGAATTTTAGCATGTTACATTTTTTTCTTTGTTGGCAAATGCTAATTAGTTCCACATGGAGACACAACAAGTACACATAAGTGATTTCTGAGTAGAATGCTACAGAAACTAGGTCAAAAATGATATTTGCTACTGTAAACATAACTTTGAATTCACAATCCAAGAAAAAGACTTTGCTTTTCTCCAAAACGAGTTTGACTCTGCTTTTCGGGGACCTTGACACATGAATTCCACATGAGTTTGTCCAGATAGGTCTGGATCTATCCAGAAATATCCGGTTCTGGGTGGCTAAATGAATATCAGCTTTTAAACAGCCTGTGTGTTTGTTAGTGTTTTCTGGATAGTATCTATGAACTTTAGAGTTTTGAATGAATTTTAGCATGCTACATTTTGTTTTTTTTGTTGGCAAACGCTAATTAGTTCCACAAGGAGACACAACAAGTACACATAAGTGTTTTCTGAGTAGAATGCTACAGAAACTAGGTTAAAAATGATATTTGCGACTGTAAACATGACATTGAATTCACATTCTCTAGAAAACGACTTTACTTTTCTCCAAAACGAGTTTCAACATCCTTATCTGGGTCCTTTGCACACGAATTCCACACGAGTTTGTCCAGATAGGTCTGGATCTAGCCAGATATATCCAGTTCTGAGAGGCTAAATGAATATCAGCTTTTAAAAAGCCTGTGTGTTTGTTAGTGTTTTCTGGATAGTATCTATGAACTTTAGAGTTTTGAATGAATTTTAGCATGCTACATTTTGTTTTTTTGTTGGCAAACGCTAATTAGTTCCACATGGAGACACAACAAGAACACATAAGTGATTTCTGAGTAGAATGCTACAGAAACTAGGTGAAAAATGATATTTGGGACTGTAAACATAACATTTTATTAACATTCCCAAGAAAAAGACTTTGCTTTTCTCCAAAACCAGTTTGACTCTGCTTTTCGGGTTCCTTAACGCACGAATTTCACATGAGTTTGTCCAGATAGATCTGGATCTATCCAGAAATATCCGGTTCTGGGTGGCTAAATGAATATCAGCTTTTAAACAGCCTGTGTGTTTGTTAGTGTTTTCTGGATAGTATCTATGAACTTTAGAGTTCTGAATGAATTTTAGCATGTTACATTTTGTTTTTTTGTTGGCAATCGCTAATTAGTTCCACATGGAGACACAACAAGTACACATAAGTGTTTTCTGAGTAGAATGCTACAGAAACTATGTTAAAAATGATATTTGCGACAGTAAACATGACATTGAATTCACATTCTCTAGAAAACGACTTTGCTTTTCTCCTAAACCAGTTTCAACATCCTTTTCTGGGTCCTTAGCACACGAAGTCCACACATTTTTGTCCAGATAGGTCTGGATCTAACCAGCAATATCCGGTTCTGTGTGGCTAAATGAATATCAGCTTTTCAACAGCCTGTGTGTTTCTTAGTGTTTTCTGGATAGTTTCTATGAACTTTAGAGTTCTGAATGAATTTTAGCATGTTACATTTTGTTTTTTCACTAGCAAACGCTAATTAGTTCCACATGGAGACACAACAAGTACACATAAGTGATTTCTGAGGAGAATGCTAAAGAAACTAGTTGAATAACGATATTTGCGACTGTAAACATGACATTGAATTCACATTCCCAAGAAAAAGACTTGCTTTTCTCAAAAACCAGTTTGACTCTGCTTTTCGGGGTCCTTAACACACGAATTCTGCATGAGTTTGTCCAGATAGATCTGGATCTAACCAGAAATATCCGGTTCTTTGTGGCTAAATGAATATCAGCTTTTCAACAGCCTGTGTGTTTCTTAGTGTTTTCTGGATAGTATCTATGAACTTTCGAGTTTTGAATGAATTTTAGCATGTTACATTTTTTTCTTAGTTGGCAAATGCTAATTAGTTCCACATGGAGACACAACAAGTACACATAAGTGATTTCTGAGTAGAATGCTACAGAAACTAGGTTAAAAATGATATTTGCGACTGTAAACATAACATTGAATTCACAATCCAAGAAAAAGAATTTGCTTTTCTCCAAAACCTGTTTGACTCAATTTTTCGGGGACCTTAACACATGAATTCCACATGAGTTTGTCCAGAAAGATCTGGATCTAACCAGAAATATCCGGTTCTGTGTGACTAAATGAATATCAGCTTTTAAACAGCCTGTGTGTTTGTTAGTGTTTTCTGGATAGTATCAATGAACTTTAGAGTTTTGAATGAATTTTAGCATGCTACATTTTTTTTTTTGTCAAACGCTAATTAATTCCACATGGAGACACAACAAGTACACATAAGTGTTTTCTGAGTAGAATGCTACAGAAACTATTTGAATAATGATATTTGCGACTGTAAACATGACTTTGAATTCACATTCCCAAGAAAAAGACTTTGCTTTTCTCCAAAACCAGTTTCAACATCCTTTTCTGGGTCCTTTGCACACGAATTCCACATGTTTTTGTCCAGATAGGTCTGGATCTAACCAGAAATATCCGGTTATGTGTGGCTAAATGAATATCAGCTTTTCAACAGCCTGTGTGTTTGTTAGTGTTTTCTGGATAGTATCTATGAACTTTAGAGTTCTGAATGAATTTTAGCATGTTACATTTTGTTTTTTTGTTGGCAAACGCTAATTAGTTCCACATGGAGACACAGCAAGTACACATAAGTGATTTCTGAGTAGAATGCTAAAGAAACTAGGTTAAAAATGATATTTGTGACTGTAAACATGATATTGAATTCACATTCCCTATAAAACGACTTTGCTTTTCTCCAAAACCAGTTTGAACATCCTTTTCTGGGTCCTTAGCACACGAAGTCCACACGTTTTTATCCAGATAGGTCTCGATCTAACCAGAAATATCCGGTTCTGTGTGGCTAAATGAATATCAGCTTTTCAACAGCCTGTGTATTTCTTAGTGTTTTCTGGATAGTATCTATGAACTTTAGAGTTCTGAATGAATTTTAGCATGTTACATTTTGTTTTTTTGTTGGCAAACGCTAATTAGTTCCACATGGAGACACAACAAGTACACATAAGTGATTTCTGAGTAGAATGCTACAGAAACTAGGTTAAAAATGATATTTGCGACTGTAAACATGACATTGAATTCACATTCCCAAGAAAAAGACTTTGCTTTTCTCCAAAACCAGTTTGACTCTGCTCTTCTGGGTCCTTATTACACTAATTCCACATGATTTTGTCCAGATCGATATGGATCTAACCAGCAATATCCGGTTCTGTGTGACTAAATGAATATCAGCTTTTAAACAGCCTGTGTGTTTGTTAGTTTTTTCTGGATAGTATCTATGAACTTTAGAGTTTTGAATGAATTTTAGCATGCTACATTTTGTTTTTTTGTTGGCAAACGCTAATTAGTTCCACATGGAGAAACAACAAGTACAAATAAGTGTTTTCTGAGTAGAATGCTACACAAACTAGGTTAAAAATGATATTTGCAAATGTAAACATGACATTGAATTCACATTCCAAAGAAAAAGACTTTGCTTTTCTCCAAAACCAGTTTCAACATCCTTTTCTGAGTCCTTTGCACACGAATTCCACACGTTTTTTTCCAGATAGGTCTGGATCTAACCAGAAATATCCGGTTCTGTGTGGCTAAATGAATATCAGCTTTTCAACAGCCTGTGTGTTTCTTAGTGTTTTCTGAATAGTATCTATGAACGTTAGAGTTCTGAATGAATTTCAGCATGCTACATTTTGTTTTTTTGTTGGCAAACGCTAATTAGTTCCACATGGAGACACAGCAAGTACACATAAGGGATTTCTGAGTAGAATGCTGCAGAAACTAGGTTAAAAATGATATTTGCAACTGTAAACATGACATTGAATTCACATTCCCAAGAAAAAGACTTTGCTTTTCTCCAAAACCAGTTTGACTCTGCTTTTCTGGGTCTTTGCACTCAAATTCCACACGAGTTTTTCCAGATATGTCTGGATCTTACCAGAAATATCCGGTTCTATGTGGCTAAATGAATATCAGCTTTTAAACAGCCTGTGTGTTTGTTAGTGTTTTCTGGATAGTATCTATGAACTTTAGAGTTTTGAATGAATTTTAGCATGCTACATTTTGTTTTTTTGTTGTCAAACGCTAATTAGTTCCACATGGAGACACAACAAGTACACATAAGTGTTTTCTGAGTAGAATGCTACAGAAACTAGGTTAAAAATGATATTTGCGACTGTAAACATGACATTGAATTCACATTCCAAAGAAGAAGACTTTGCTTTTCTCCAAAACCAGTTTCAACATCCTTTTCTGGGTCCTTAGCACACGAAGTCCACACATTTTTGTCCAGATAGGTCTGGATCTAACCAGCAATATCCGGTTCTGTGTGGCTAAATGAATATCAGCTTTTCAACAGCCTGTATGTTTCTTAGTGTTTTCTGGATAGTATCTATGAACTTTACAGTTCTGAATGAATTTTAGCATGTTACATTTTGTTTTTTTGTTGGCAAACGCTAATTAGTTCCACATGGAGACACAACAAGTACACATATGTGATTTCTGAGTAGAATGTTACACAAACTAGGTTAAACAGAATATTTGCGACTGTAAATATGACATTGAATTCACATTCCCAAGAAAAAGATTTTGCTTTTCTCCAAAACCAGTTTGACTTGCTTTTCTGGGTCTTTGCACTCAAATTCCACACGAGTTTTTCCAGATATGTCTGGATCTTACCAGAAGTATAAGGTTCTGTGTGGCTAAATGAATATCAGCTTTTCAACAGCCTGTGTGTTTGTTAGGGTTTTTTGGATAGTATCTATGAACTTTCGAGTTTTGAATGAATTTTAGCATGTTACATTTTTTCTTTGTTGGCAAATGCTAATTAGTTCCACATGGAGACACAACAAGTACACATAAGTGATTTCTGAGAAGAATGCTACAGAAACTAGGTTAAAAATGATATTTGCCACTGTAAACATAACATTGAATTCACAATCCAAGAAAAAGACTTTGCTTTTCTCCAAAACGAGTTTGACTCTGCTTTTCGGGGACCTTAACACATGAATTCCACATGAGTTTGTCCAGAAAGATCTGGATCTAACCAGAAATATCCGGTTCTGTGTGGCTAAATGAATATCAGCTTTTAAACAGCCTGTGTGTTTGTTAGTGTTTTCTGGATAGTATCTATGAACTTTAGAGTTTTGAATGAATTTTAGCATGCTACATTTTGTTTTTTTGTTGGCAAACGCTAATTAGTTCCACATGGAGACACAACAAGTACACATAAGTGTTTTCTGAGTAGAATGCTACAGAAACTAGGTTAAAAATGATATTTGCGACTGTAAACATGACATTGAATTCACATTCTCTAGAAAACGACTTTGCTTTTCTCCAAAACCAGTTTCAACATCCTTTTCTGGGTCCTTAGCACACGAAGTCCACACATTTTTGTCCAGATAGGTCTGGATCTAACCAGCAATATCCGGTTCTGTGTGGCTAAATGAATATCAGCTTTTCAACAGCCTGTGTGTTTCTTAGTGTTTTCTGGATAGTATCTATGAACTTTAGAGTTCTGAATGAATTTTAGCATGTTACATTTTGTTTTTTCATTAGCAAACGCTAATTAGTTCCACATGGAGACACAACAAGTACACATAAGTGATTTCTGAGGAGAATGCTACAGAAACTAGTTGAATAACGATATTTGCGACTGTAAACATGACATTGAATTCACATTCCCAAGAAAAAGACTTTGCTTTTCTCCAAAACCAGTTTGACTCTGCTTTTCGGGGTCCTTAACACACGAATTCTGCATGAGTTTGTCCAGATAGATCTGGATCTAACCAGAAATATCCGGTTCTGTGTGGCTAAATGAATATCAGCTTTTCAACAGCCTGTGTGTTTGTTAGTGTTTTCTGGATAATATCTATGAACTTTAGAGTTCTGAATGAATTTTAGCATGTTACATTTTGTTTTTTTGTTGGCAAACGCTAATTAGTTCCACATGGAGACACAACAAGTACACATAAGTGATTTCTGAGTAGAATGCTACAGAAACTAGGTTAAAAATGATATTTGCGACTGTAAACATGACATTGAATTCACATTCCCAAGAAAAAGACTTTGCTTTTCTCCAAAACCAGTTTGACTCTGCTTTTCGGGGTCCTTAACACACGAATTCTGCATGAGTTTGCCCAGATAGATCTGGATCTATCCAGAAATATCCGGTTCTGGGTGGCTAAATGAATATCAGCTTTTCAACAGCCTGTGTGTTTCTTAGTGTTTTCTGGATAGTATCTATTAACGTTAGAGTTCTGAATGAATTTCAGCATGCTACATTTTGTTTTTTTGTTGGCAAACGCTAATTAGTTCAACATGAAGACAAAACAAGTACACATAAGGGATTTCTGAGTAGAATGCTACAGAAACTAGGTTAAAAATGATATTTGCGACTGTAAACATGACATTGAATTCACATTCCCAAGAAAAAGACTTTGCATTTCTCCAAAACCAGTTTGACTCTGCTTTTCGGGGTCCTTAACACACGAATTCCGCATGAGTATGTTCAGATAGATATGGATCTAACCAGAAATATCCGGTTCTGTGTGGCTAAATGAATATCAGCTTTTCAACAGCCTGTATGTTTCTTAGTGTTTTCTGGATAGTATCTATGAACTTTACAGTTCTGAATGAATTTTAGCATGTTACATTTTGTTTTTTGTTGGCAAACGCTAATTAGTTCCACATGGAGACACAACAAGTACACATAAGTGATTTCTGAGTAGAATGTTACACAAACTAGGTTAAAAAGAATATTTGCGACTGTAAATATGACATTGAATTCACATTCCCAAGAAAAAGACTTTGCTTTTCTCCAAAACCAGTTTGACTCTGCTTTTCTGGGTCTTGGCACTCAATTTCCACACGAGTTTGTCCAGATATGTCTGGATCTTACCAGAAATATAAGGTTCTGTGTGGCTAAATGAATATCAGCTTTTCAACAGCCTGTGTTTTTTTTTAGTGTTTTCTGGATAGTATCTATGAACTTTAGAGTTTTGAATGAATTTTAGCATGTTACATTTTTTTCTTTGTTGGCAAATGCTAATTAGTTCCACATGGAGACACAACAAGTACACATAAGTGATTTCTGAGTAGAATGCTACAGAAACTAGGTTAAAAATGATATTTGCTACTGTAAACATAACTTTGAATTCACAATCCAAGAAAAAGACTTTGCTTTTCTCCAAAACGAGTTTGACTCTGCTTTTCGGGGACCTTGACACATGAATTCCACATGAGTTTGTCCAGATAGGTCTGGATCTATCCAGAAATATCCGGTTCTGTGTGGCTAAATGAATATCAGCTTTTAAACAGCCTGTGTGTTTGTTAGTGTTTTCTGGATAGTATCTATGACCTTTAGAGTTTTGAATGAATTTTAGCATGCTACATTTTGTTTTTTTTGTTGGCAAACGCTAATTAGTTCCACAAGGAGACACAACAAGTACACATAAGTGTTTTCTGAGTAGAATGCTACAGAAACTAGGTTAAAAATGATATTTGCGACTGTAAACATGACATTGAATTCACATTCTCTAGAAAACGACTTTACTTTTCTCCAAAACGAGTTTCAACATCCTTATCTGGGTCCTTTGCACACGAATTCCACACGAGTTTGTCCAGATAGGTCTGGATCTAGCGAGATATATCCGGTTCTGAGAGGCTAAATGAATATCAGCTTTTAAAAAGCCTGTGTTTGTTAGTGTTTTCTGGATAGTATCTATGAACTTTAGAGTTTTGAATGAATTTTAGCATGCTACATTTTGTTTTTTTGTTGGCAAACGCTAATTAGTTCCACATGGAGACACAACAAGTACACATAAGTGATTTCTGAGTAGAATGCTACAGAAACTAGGTGAAAAATGATATTTGGGACTGTAAACATAACATTGAATTAACATTCCCAAGAAAAAGACTTTGCTTTTCTCCAAAACCAGTTTGACTCTGCTTTTCGGGTTCCTTAACACACGAATTCCACATGAGTTTGTCCAGATAGATCTGGATCTATCCAGAAATATCCGGTTCTGGGTGGCTAAATGAATATCAGCTTTTAAACAGCCTGTGTGTTTGTTAGTGTTTTCTGGATAGTATCTATGAACTTTAGAGTTCTGAATGAATTTTAGCATGTTACATTTTGTTTTTTTGTTGGCAAACGCTAATTAGTTCCACATGGAGACACAACAAGTACACATAAGTGTTTTCTGAGTAGAATGCTACAGAAACTAGGTTAAAAATGATATTTGCGACAGTAAACATGACATTGAATTCACATTCTCTAGAAAACGACTTTGCTTTTCTCCAAAACCAGTTTCAACATCCTTTTCTGGGTCCTTAGCACACGAAGTCCACACATTTTTGTCCAGATAGGTCTGGATCTAACCAGCAATATCCGGTTCTGTGTGGCTAAATGAATATCAGCTTTTCAACAGCCTGTGTGTTTCTTAGTGTTTTCTGGATAGTATCTATGAACTTTAGAGTTCTGAATGAATTTTAGCATGTTACATTTTGTTTTTTCACTAGCAAACGCTAATTAGTTCCACATGGAGACACAACAAGTACACATAAGTGATTTCTGAGGAGAATGCTACAGAAACTAGTTGAATAACGATATTTGCGACTGTAAACATGGCATTGAATTCACATTCCCAAGAAAAAGACTTGCTTTTCTCCAAAACCAGTTTGACTCTGCTTTTCGGGGTCCTTAACACACGAATTCTGCATGAGTTTGTCCAGATAGATCTGGATCTAACCAGAAATATCCGGTTCTGTGTGGCTAAATGAATATCAGCTTTTCAACAGCCTGTGTGTTTCTTAGTGTTTTCTGGATAGTATCTATGAACTTTCGAGTTTTGAATGAATTTTAGCATGTTACATTTTTTTCTTTGTTGGCAAATGCTAATTAGTTCCACATGGAGACACAACAAGTACACATAAGTGTTTTCTGAGTAGAATGCTACAGAAACTATTTGAATAATGATATTTGCGACTGTAAACATGACTTTGAATTCACATTCCCAAGAAAAAGACTTTGCTTTTCTCCAAAACCAGTTTCAACATCCTTTTCTGGGTCCTTTGCACACGAATTCCACATGTTTTTGTCCAGATAGGTCTGGATCTAACCAGAAATATCCGGTTATGTGTGGCTAAATGAATATCAGCTTTTCAACAGCCTGTGTGTTTCTTAGTGTTTTCTGGATAGTATCTATGAACTTTAGAGTTCTGAATGAATTTTAGCATGTTACATTTTGTTTTTTTGTTGGCAAACGCTAATTAGTTCCACATGGAGACACAGCAAGTACACATAAGTGATTTCTGAGTAGAATGCTAAAGAAACTAGGTTAAAAATGATATTTGTGACTGTAAACATGACATTGAATTCACATTCCCAAGAAAAAGACTTTGCTGTTCTCAAAAACCAGTTTGACTCTGCTTTTCGGGGTCCTTAACACACGAATTCCGCATGAGTTTGTCCAGATAGATCTGGATCAAACCAGAAATATCCAGTTCTGTGTGGCTAAATGAATATCAGCTTTTCAACAGCCTGTGTGTTTCTTAGTGTTTTCTGGATAGTATCTATGAACTTTACAGTTCTGAATGAATTTTAGCATGTTACATTTTGTTTTTTTGTTGGCAAACGCTAATTAGTTCCACATGGAGACAAAACAAGTACACATAAGTGTTTTCTGAGTAGAATGTTACAAAAACTAGGTTAAAAAGAATATTTGTGACTGTAAATATGACATTGAATTCACATTCCCAAGAAAAAGACTTTGCTTTTCTCCAAAACCAGTTTGACTCTGCTTTTCTGGGTCTTTGCACTCAAATTCCACACGAGTTTGTCCAGAAAGATCTGGATCTAACCAGAAATATCCGGTTCTGTGTGACTAAATGAATATCAGCTTTTCAACAGCCTGTGTGTTTCTTAGTGTTTTCTGTATAGTATCTATGAACTTTAGAGTTTTGAATGAATTTTAGCATGCTACTTTTTGTTTTTTTGTTGGCAAACGCTAATTAGTTCACATGGAGACACAACAAGTACACATAAGTGTTTTCTGAGTAGAATGCTACAGAAACTAGGTTAAAAATGATATTTCAAATGTAAACATGACATTGAATTCACATTCCCAAGAAAAAGACTTTGCTTTTCTCCAAAGCCAGTTTGACTCTGCTTTTCGGGGTCCTTAACACACGAATTCCACATGAGTTTGTCCAGATAGATCTGGATCTAACCAGCAATATCCGGTTCTGTGTGGCTAAATGAATATCAGCTTTTAAAAACCTGTGTGTTTGTTAGTGTTTTCTGGATAGTACCTATGAACTTTCGAGTTTTGAATGAATTTTAGCATGCTACATTTTGTTTTGTGGTTGGCAAACGCTAATTAGTTCCACATGGAGACACAACAAGTACACATAAGTGTTTTCTGAGTAGAATGCTACATAAACTAGGTTAAAAATGATATTTGCGACTGTAAACATGATATTGAATTCACATTCCCTTGAAAACGACTTTGCTTTTTTCTAAAACCAGTTTGAACATCCTTTTCTGGGTCCTTAGCCCACGAAGTCCACACGTTTTTGTCCAGATAGGTCTGGATCTAACCAGAAATATCCGGTTCTGTGTGGCTAAATGAATATCAGCTTTTCAACAGCCTGTGTGTTTGTTAGTGTTTTCTGGATTGTATCTATGAACTTTAGAGTTCTGAATGAATTTTAGCATGTTACATTTTGTTTTTTCATTGGCAAACGCTAATTAGTTCCACATGGAGACACAACAAGTACACATAAGTGTTTTCTGAGTAGAATGCTACAGAAACTAGGTTAAAAATGATATTTGCGACTGTAAACATGACATTGAATTCACATTCCCAAGAAAAAGACTTTGCTTTTCTCCAAAACCAGTTTGACTCTGCTTTTCGGGGTCCTTATTACACTAATTCCACATGAGTTTGTCCAGATAGATCTGGATCTAACCAGCAATATCCGGTTCTGGTTGGCTAAATGAATATCAGCTTTTAAACAGCCTGTGTGTTTGTTAGTGTTTTCTGGATAGTATCTATGAACTTTAGAGTTCTGAATGAATTTTAGCATGTTACATTTTGTTTCTTCATTGGCAAACGCTAATTAGTTCCACATGGAGACACAACAAGTACACATAAGTGATTTCTGAGTAGAATGCTACAGAAACTAGGTTAAAAATGATATTTGCGACTGTAAACATGACATTGAATTCACATTCCCAAGAAAAAGACTTTGCTTTTCTCCAAAACCAGATTGACTCTGCTTTTCGGGGTCCTTAACACACGAATTCCACATCAGTTTGTCGAGATAGATCTGGATCTATCCAGAAATATCCGGTTCTGGGTGGCTAAATGAATATCAGCTTTTAAACAGCCTGTATGTTTGTTAGTGTTTTCTGGATAGTATCTATGAACTTTAGAGTTTTGAATGAATTTTAGCATGCTACATTTTGTTTTTTTGTTGGCAAACGCTAATTAGTTCACATGGAGACACAGCAAGTAAACATAAGTGTTTTCTGATTAGAATGCTACAGAAACTAGTTGAATAATGATATTTGCGACTGTAAACATGACATTGAATTCACATTCCCAAGAAAAAGACTTTGCTTTTCTCCAAAACCAGTTTGACTCTGCTTTTCGGGGTCCTTAACACACGAATTCCACATCAGTTTTTCCAGATCTATATGGATCTAACCAGCAATATCCGTTTCTGTGTGACTAAATGAATATCAGCTTTTAAACAACCTCTGTGTTTCTTAGTGTTTCCTGGATAGTATCTAAGAACTATAGAGTTCTGAATGAATTTTAGCATGCTACATTTTGTTTTTTTGTTGGCAAACGCTAATTAGTTCCACATGGAGACACAACAAGTACACATAAGTGATTTCTGAGTAGAATGCTACAGAAACTAGGTTAAAAATGATATTTGCGACTGTAAACATGACATTGAATTCACATTCCCAAGAAAAAACTTTGCTTTTCTCCAAATCCAGTTTGACTCTGCTTTTCGGGGTCCTTAACACACGAATTCCACATCAGTTTGTCGAGATAGATCTGGATCTATCCAGAAATATCCGGTTCTGTGTGGCTAAATGAATATCAGCTTTTAAACAACCTGTGTGTTTGTTAGTGTTTTCTGGATAGTATCTATGAACTTTAGAGTTTTGAATGAATTTTAGCATGCTACATTTTGTTTTTTTGTTGGCAAATGCTAATTAGTTCTACATGGAGACACAGCAAGTACACATAAGTGTTTTCTGAGTAGAATGCTACAGAAACTAGTTGAATAATGATATTTGCGACTGTAAACATGACATTGAATTCACATTCCCAAGAAAAAGACTTTGCTTTTCTCCAAAACCAGTTTCAACATCCTTTTCTGAGTCCTTTGCACACGAATTCCACACGTTTTTTTCCAGATAGGTCTGGATCTAACCAAAAATATCCGCTTCTGTGTGGCTAAATGAATATCAGCTTTTCAACAGCCTGTGTGTTTCTTAGTGTTTTCTGGATAGTATCTATTAACGTTAGAGTTCTGAATGAATTTCAGCATGCTACATTTTGTTTTTTTGTTGGCAAACGCTAATTAGTTCAACATGAAGACAAAACAAGTACACATAAGGGATTTCTGAGTAGAATGCTACAGAAACTAGGTTAAAAATGATATTTGCGACTGTAAACATGACATTGAATTCACATTCCCAAGAAAAAGACTTTGCTTTTCTCCAAAACCAGTTTCACTCTGCTTTTCGGGGTCATTAACAAACGAATTCCGCATGAGTATGTTCAGATAGATATGGATCTAACCAGAAATATCCGGTTCTGTGTGGCTAAATGAATATCAGCTTTTCAACAGCCTGTATGTTTCTTAGTGTTTTCTGGATAGTATCTATGAACTTTACAGTTCTGAATGAATTTTAGCATGTTAAATTTTGTTTTTTTGTTGGCAAACGCTAATTAGTTCCACATGGAGACACAACAAGTTGACATAAGTGATTTCTGAGTAGAATGTTACACAAACTAGGTTAAAAAAAATATTTGCGACTGTAAATATGACATTGAATTCACATTCCCAAGAAAAAGACTTTGCTTTTCTCCAAAACCAGTTTGACTCTGCTTTTCTGGGTATTTGCACTCAAATTCCACACGAGTTTGTCCAGATATGTCTGGATCTTACCAGAAATATCTGGTTCTGTGTGGCTAAATGAATATCAGCTTTTCAACAGCCTGTGTGTTTCTTAGTGTTTTCTGGATAGTATCTATGAACTTTAGTGTTTTGAATGAATTTTAGCATGTTACATTTTTTTCTTTGTTGGCAAACGCTAATTAGTTCCACATGGAGACACAGCAAGTACACATAAGTGATTTCTGAGTAGAATGCTACAGAAACTAGGTTAAAAATGATATTTGCGACTGTAAACATGACATTGAATTCACATTCCCAAGAAAAAGACTTTGCTTTTCTCCAAAACCAGTTTGACTCTGCTTTTCGGGGTCCTTAACACACGAATTCCGCATGAGTTTGTCCAGAAAGATCTGGATCAAACCAGCAATATCCGGTTCTGTGTGACTAAATGAATATCAGCTTTTGAACAACCTGTGTGTTTCTTAGAGTTTCCTGGATAGTATCTAAGAACTATAGAGTTCTGAATGAATTTTAGCATGCTACATTTTGTTTTTTTGTTGGCAAACGCTAATTAGTTCCACATGGAGACACAACAAGTACACATAAATGTTTTTTGAGTAGAATGTTACACAAACTAGGTTAAAAAGAATATTTGCGACTGTAAATATGACATTGAATTCACATTCCCAAGAAAAAGACTTTGCTTTTCTCCAAAACCAGTTTGACTCTGCTTTTCTGGGTCTTTGCACTCAAATTCCACACGAGTTTGTCCAGAAAGATCTGGATCTAACCAAATATCCGGTTCTGTGTGACTAAATGAATATCAGCTTTTCAACAGCCTGTGTGTTTCTTAGTGTTTTCTGGATAGTATCTACGAACTTTAGAGTTTTGAATGAATTTTAGCATGCTACATTTTGTTTTTTTTTTTTGGCAAACGCTAATTAGTTCCACATGGAGACACAACAAGTACACACAAGTGTTTTCTGAGTAGAATGCTACAGAAACTATTTGAATAATGATATTTGCGACTGTAAACATGACTTTGAATTCACATTCCCAAGAAAAAGACTTTGCTTTTCTCCAAAACCAGTTTCAACATCCTTTTCTGGGTCCTTTGCACACGAATTCCACATGTTTTTGTCCAGATAGGTCTGGATCTAACCAGAAATATCCGGTTCTGTGTGGCTAAATGAATATCAGCTTTTCAACAGCCTGTGTGTTTCTTAGTGTTTTCTGGATAATATCTATGAACTTTCGAGTTTTGAATGAATTTTAGCATGTTATATTTTTTTCTTTGTTGGCAAATGCTAATTAGTTCCACATGGAGACACAACAAGTACACATAAGTGATTTCTGAGTAGAATGCTACAGAAACTAGGTTAAAAATGATATTTGCGACTGTAAACATGACATTGAATTCACATTCCCAAGAAAAAGAGTTTGCTTTTCTCCAAAACGAGTTTGACTCTGCTTTTCGGGGTCCTTAACACATGAATTCCACATGAGTTTGTCCAGATACATATGGACCTAACCAGAAATATCGGGTTCTGTGTGGTTAAATGAATATCAGCTTTTCAACAGCCTGTGTGTTTCTTAGTGTTTTCTGGATAGTATCTATGAACTTTAGAGTTCTGAATGAATTTTAGCATGTTACATTTTGTTTTTTTGTTGGCAAACGCTAATTAGTTCCACATGGAGACACAACAAGTACACATAAGTGATTTCTGAGTAGAATGTTACACAAACTAGGTTAAACAGAATATTTGCGACTGTAAATATGACATTGAATTCACATTCCCAAGAAAAAGACTTTGCTTTTCTCCAAAACCAGTTTGACTCTGCTTTTCTGGGTCTTTGCACTCAAATTCCACACGAGTTTTTCCAGATATGTCTGGATCTTACCAGAAATATAAGGTTCTGTGTGGCTAAATGAATATCAGCTTTTCAACAGCCTGTGTGTTTGTTAGTGTTTTTTGGATAGTATGTATGAACTTTCGAGTTTTGAATGAATTTTAGCATGTTACATTTTTTTCTTTGTTGGCAAATGCTAATTAGTTCCACATGGAGACACAACAAGTACACATAAGTGATTTCTGAGAAGAATGCTACAGAAACTAGGTTAAAAATGATATTTGCCACTGTAAACATAACATTGAATTCACAATCCAAGAAAAAGAGTTTGCTTTTCTCCAAAACGAGTTTGACTCTGCTTTTCGGGGACCTTAACACATGAATTCCACATGAGTTTGTCCAGAAAGATCTGGATCTAACCAAAAATATCCGGTTCTGTGTGGCTAAATGAATATCAGCTTTTCAACAGCCTGTGTGTTTGTTAGTGTTTTCTGGATAGTATCTATGAACTTTAGAGTTTTGAATGAATTTTAGCATGCTACATTTTGTTTTTTTGTTGGCAAACGCTAATTAGTTCCACATGGAGATACAACAAGTACACATAAGTGTTTTCTGAGTACAATGCTACAGAAACTAGGTTAAAAATGATATTTGCGACAGTAAACATGACATTGAATTCACATTCTCTAGAAAACGACTTTGCTTTTCTCCAAAACCAGTTTCAACATCCTTTTCTGGGTCCTTAGCACACGAAGTCCACACATTTTTGTCCAGATAGGTCTGGATCTAACCAGCAATATCCGGTTCTGTGTGGCTAAATGAATATCAGCTTTTCAACAGCCTGTGTGTTTCTTAGTGTTTTCTGGATAGTATCTATGAACTTTAGAGTTCTGAATGAATTTTAGCATGTTACATTTTGTTTTTTCACTAGCAAACGCTAATTAGTTCCACATGGAGACACAACAAGTACACATAAGTGATTTCTGAGGAGAATGCTACAGAAACTAGTTGAATAACGATATTTGCGACTGTAAACATGACATTGAATTCACATTCCCAAGAAAAAGACTTGCTTTTCTCCAAAACCAGTTTGACTCTGCTTTTCGGGGTCCTTAACACACGAATTCTGCATGAGTTTGTCCAGATAGATCTGGATCTAACCAGAAATATCCGGGTCTGTGTGGCTAAATGAATATCAGCTTTTCAACAGCCTGTGTGTTTCTTAGTGTTTTCTGGATAGTATCTATGAACTTTCGAGTTTTGAATGAATTTTAGCATGTTATATTTTGTTTTTTTGTTGGCAAACGCTAATTAGTTCCACATGGAGACACAAGTACACATAAGTGATTTCTGAGTAGAATGTTACACAAACTAGGTTAAACAGAATATTTGCGACTGTAAACATGACATTGAATTCACATTCCCAAGAAAAAGACTTTGCTTTTCTCCAAAACCAGTTTCAACATTCTTTTCTGGGTCCTTTGCACACGAATTCCACAAGAGTTTGTCCAGATAGATCTGGATCTAACCAGCAATATCCGGTTTTGTGTGGCTAAATGAATATCAGCTTTTCAACAGCCTGTGTGTTTCTTAGTGTTTTCTGGATAGTATCTATGAACTTTACAGTTCTGAATGAATTTCAGCATGTTACATTTTGTTTTTTTGTTGGCAAACGCTAATTAGTTCCACATGGAGACACAACAAGTACACAGAAGTGATTTCTGAGTAGAATGCTACAGAAACTAGGTTAAAATGATATTTGCGACTGTAACATGACATTGAATTCACATTCCCAAGAAAAAGACTTTGGTTTTCTCCAAAACCAGTTTCAACATCCTTTTCGGGGTCCTTAACACACGAATTCCACATGAGTTTTTCCAGATAGGTCTGGATCTAACCAGAAATATCCGGTTCTGTGTGGCTAAAAGAATATCAGCTTTTAAACAGCCTGTGGGTTTGTTACTGTTTTCTGAATAGTATCTATGAACTTTAGAGTTTTGAATGAATTTTAGCATGTTACATTTGGTTTTTTTGTTGGCAAACGCTAATTAGTTCTACATGGAGACACAACAAATACACAGAAGAGTTTTCTGAGTAGAATGCTACCGAAACTAGGTTAAAAATGATATTTGCGACTGTAACATGACATTGAAATCACATTCCCAAGAAAAAGACTTTGCTTTTCTCCAAAACCATTTTCAACATTCTTTTCGGGGTCCGTTGCACATGAATTCCACACGTTTTTGTCCAGATAGGTCTGGATCTAACCAGAAATATCCGGTTCTGTGTGGCTAAATGAATATCAGCTTTTCAACAGCCTGTGTGTTTGTTCGTGTTTTCTGGATAGTATCTATGAACTTTAGAGTTCTGAATGAATTTTAGCATGTTACATTTTGTTTTTTTGTTGGCAAACGCTAATTAGTTCCACATGGAGACAAAACAAGTACACATAACTGATTTCTGAGTAGAATGCTACAGAAACTAGGTTAAAAATGATATTTGCTACTGCGAACATGACATTGAATTCACATTCCCAAGAAAAAGACTTTGCTTTTCTCCAAAACCAGTTTCAACATCCTTTTCGGGGTCCTTAACACACGAATTCCACATGAGTTTGTCCAGATAGGTCTGGATCTAACCAGAAATATCCGGTTCTGTGTGGCTAAATGAATATCAGCTTTTCAACAGCCTGTGTGTCTCTTAGTGTTTTCTGGATAGTATCTATGAACTTTAGAGTTCTGAATGAATTTTAGCATGTTACATTTTGTTTTTTTGTTGGCAAACGCTAATTAGTTCCACATGGAGACACAACAAGTACACATAAGTGATTTCTGAGTAGAATGCTACAGAAACTAGGTTAAAAATGTTATTTGCAACTGTAAACATGACAATGAATTCACCTTCCCATGTAAAAGACTTTGCTTTTCTCCAAAACCAGTTTCAACATCCTTTTCTGAGTCCTTTGCACACAAATTCCTCACGTTTTTTTCCAGATAGGTCTGGATCTAACCAGAAATATCCGGTTCTGTGTGGCTAAAAGAATATCAGCTTTTCAACAGCCTGTGTGTTTCTTAGTGTTTTCTGGATAATATCTATGAACTTTAGAGTTCTGAATGAATTTTAGCATGTTACATGTTACATTTTGTTTTTTTGTTGCCAAATGCTAATTAGTTCCACATGGAGACACAACAAGTACACATAAGTGTTTTCTGAGTAGAATGCTACAGAAACTAGGTTAAAAATGATATTTGTGACTGTAAACATGACATTGAATTCACATTCCCAAGAAAATGACTTTGCTTTTCTCCAAACCAGTTTGACTCTGCTTTTCGGGGTCCTTAACACACGAATTCCACATGAGTTTGTCCAGATAGATCTGGATCTAACCAGCAATATCCGGTTCTGTGTGGCTAAATGAATATCAGCTTTTAAAAAGCCTGTGTGTTTGTTAGTGTTTTCTGGATAGTATCTATGAACTTTACAGTTCTGAACGAATTTTAGCATGTTACATTTTGTTTTTTTGTTGGCAAACGCTAATTAGTTCAACATGAAGACAAAACAAGTACACATAAGTGATTTCTGATTAGAATGCTACAGAAACTAGGTTAAAAATGATATTTGCGACTGTAAACATGACATTGAATTCACATTCCCAAGAAAAAGACTTTGCTTTTCTCCAAAACCATTTTCAACATTCTTTTCGGGGTCCGTTGCCCATGGATTCCACACGTTTTTGTCCAGATAGGTCTGGATCTTACCAGAAATATCCGGTTCTGTGTGGCTAAATGAATATCAGCTTTTAAAAAGCCTGTGTGTTTGTTCGTGTTTTCTGGATAGTATCTATGAACTTTAGAGATTTGAATGAATTTTAGCATGTTACATTTTGTTTTTTTGTTGGCAAACGCTAATTAGTTCCACATGGAGACACAACAAGTACACATAAGTGTTTTCTGAGTAGAATGCTACAGAAACTAGGTTAAAAATGATATTTGCGACTGTAAACATGACATTGAATTCACATTCCCAAGAAAAAGACTTTGCTTTTCTCCAAAACCAGTTTCAACATCCTTTTCTGGGTCCTTTGCACACGAATTCCACACGTTTTTGTCCAGATAGGTCTGGATCTAACAAGAAATATCCGGTTCTGTGTGGCTAAATGAATATCAGCTTTTAAACAACCTGTGTGTTTGTTAGTGTTTTCTGGATAGTATCGATGAACTTTAGTTTCTGAATGAATTTTAGCATGTTACATTTTGTTTTTTTGTTGGCAAATGCTAATTAGTTCCACATGGAGACACAACAATTACACATAAGTGATTTCTGAGTAGAATGCTACAGAAACTAGGTTAAAAATGATATTTGCGACTGTAACATGACATTGAATTCACATTCCCAAGAAAAAGACTTTGCTTTTCTCCAAAACCAGTTTCAACATCCTTCTCTGGGTGCTTTGCACACGAATTCCACACGTTTTTGTCCAGATAGGTCTGGATCTAACCAGAACTATCCGGTTCTTTGTGGCTAAATGAATATCAGCTTTTCAACAGCCTGTGTGTTTCTTAGTGTTTTCTGGATAGTATCTATGAACTTTAGAGTTCTGAATGAATTTTAGCATGCTACATTTGGTTTTTTTGTTGGAAAACGCTAATTAGTTCCACATGGAGACACAACAAGTACACATAAGTGATTTCTGAGTAGAATGCTACAGAAACTAGGTTAAAAATGTAATTTGCGACTGTAAACATGACATTGAATTCACATTCCCAAGAAAAAGAATTTGCTTTTCTCCAAAACCAGTTTGACTCTGCTTTTCGTGGTCCTTAACACACAAATTCCACACGTTTTTGTCCGGATAGGTCTGGATCTAACCAGAAATATCCAGATCTGTGTGGCTAAATGAATATCAGCTTTTCAACAGCCTGTGTGTTTGTTAGTGTTTTCTGGATAGTATCTATGAACTTTAGAGTTCTGAATGAATTTTAGCATGTTACATTTTGGTTTTTTGTTGGCAAACGCTAATTAGTTCCACATGGAGACACAACAAGTACACATAAGTGATTACTGAGTATAATGCTACAGAAATTAGTTGAAAAATGATATTTGCGACTGTAAACATGACATTGAATTCACATTCCCAAGAAAAAGACTTTGCTTTTTTCCAAAACCAGTTTGACTCTGCTTTTCGGGGTCCTTAACACACGAATTCCACATGAGTTTGTGCAGATAGATCTGGATCTAACCAGCAATATCCGGGTCTGTGTGGCTAAATGAATATCAGCTTTTCAACAGCCTGTGTGTTTGTTAGTGTTTTCTGGATAGTATCTATGAATTTTAGAGTTTTGAATGAATTTTAGCATGCTACATTGGTTTTTTTTGTTGGCAAATTCTAATTAGTTCCACACTGAGACACAACAAGTACACATAAGTGTATTCTGAGTAGAATGCTACAGAAACTACGTTAAAAATGATATTTGCAAATGTAAACATGACATTGAATTCACATTCCAAAAAAAAGACTTTGCTTTTCTCCAAAACCAGTTTCATCATCCTTTTCTGAGTCCTTTGCACACAAATTCCACACGTTTTTGTCCAGATGGGTCTGGATCTAACCAGAAATATCCGGTTCTGAGAGACTAAATGAATATCAGCTTTTAAACAACCTGTGTGTTTGTTAGTGTTTTCTGGATAGTATCTATGAATTTTAGAGTTTTGAATGAATTTTAGCATGCTACATTTTGTTTTTTTGTTGCAAAAGCTAATTAGTTCCACATGGAGACACAACAAGTACACATAAGTGATTTCTGAGTAGAATGCTACAGAAACTACGTTAAAAATGATATTTGTGACTGTAAACATGACAATGAATTCCCATTCCCAAGAAAAAGACTTTGCTTTTCTCCAAAACCAGTTTGACTCTGCTTTTCAGGGTCCTTAACACACGAATTCCACCTGAGTTTTTACAGATAGATCTGGATCTAACCAGCAATATCCAGTTCTGTGTGGCTAAATGAATATCAGCTTTTCAACAGCCTGTGTGTTTGTTAGTGTTTTCTGGATAGTATCTATGAACTTTAGAGTTCTGAATGAATTTTAGCATGCTACATTTGGTTTTTTTGTTGGCAAACGCTAATTAGTTCCACATTGAGACACAACAAGTACACATAAGTGATTTCTGAGTAGAATGCTACAGAAGCTAGGTTAAAAATGATATTTGCGACTGTAAACATGACATTGAATTCACATTCCCAAGAAAAAGACTTTGCTTTTCTCCAAAACCAGTTTCAACATCCTTTTCTGGGACCTTTGCACACGAATTCCACACGTTTTTGTCCAGATAGGTCTGGATCTAACCAGAACTATCCGGTTCTTTGTGGCTAAATGAATATCAGCTTTTCAACAGCCTGTGTGTTTCTTAGTGTTTTCTGGATAGTATCTATGAACTTTAGAGTTCTGAATGAAATTTAGCATGCTACATTTGGTTTTTTTGTTGGAAAACGCTAATTAGTTCCACATGGAGAGACAAAAAGTACACATAAGTGATTTCTGAGTAGAATGCTACAGAAACTAGGTTAAAAATGATATTTGCGACTGTAAACATGACATTGAATTCACATTCCAAAGAAAAAGACTTTGCTTTTCTCCAAAACCAGTTTGACTCTGCTTTTCGGGGTCCTTAACACACGAATTCCACATGAGTTTTTCCAGATAGATCTGGATCTAACCAGCAATATCCGGTTCTGTGTGGCTAAATGAATATCAGCTTTTCAACAGCCTGTGTGTTTGTTTGTGTTTTCTGCATAGTATCTATGAACTTTAGAGTTCTGAATGAATTTTAGCATGCTACATTTTGGTTTTTTGTTGGCAAACGTTAATTAGTTCCACATGGAGACACAACAAGTACACATCAGTGATTTCTGAGTAGAATGCTACAGAAACTAGGTTAAAAATGTTATTTGCGTCTGTAAACATGACAATGAATTCACATTCCCAAATAAATTACTTCGCTTTTCTCCAAAACCAGTTTGACTCTGCTTTTCGGGGTCCTTAACACACAAATTCCACACGTTTTTGTCCAGATAGTTCTGGATCTAACCAGAAATATCCGGATCTGTGTGGCTAAATGAATATCAGCTTTTCAACAGCCTGTGTGTTTGTTAGTGTTTTCTGGATAGTATCGATGAACTTTAGACTTCTGAATGAATTTTAGCATGTTACATTTTGCTTTTTTGTTGGCAAACGCTAATTAGTTCCACATGGAGACACAACATGTTCACATAAGTGTTTTCTGAGTATAATGCTATAGAAACTAGGTTAAAAAGATATTTGCGACTGTAAACATGACATTGAATTTATATTCCCAAGAAAAAGACTTTTGTTTTCTCCAAAACCAGTTTGACTCTGCTTTTCAGGGTCCTTAACACACGAATTCCACATGAGATTGTCCAGATAGATCTGGATCTAACCAGCAATATCCGGTTCTGTGTGGCTAAATGAATATCAGCTTTTCAACAGCCTGTGTGTTTGTTAGTGTTTTCTGGATAATATCTATGAATTTTAGAGTTTTGAATGAATTTTAGCATGCTACACTTTGGTTTTTTCTTGGCAAATGCTAATTAGTTCCACATGGAGACACAACAAGTTCACATAAGTGTTTTCCGAGTAGAATGCTATAGAAACTAGGTTAAAAATTACAATGCGACTGTAAACATGACATTGAATTCACATTCCCAAGAAAAAGACTTTGCTTTTCTCCAAAACCAGTTTCAACATCCTTTTCTGGGTCCTTTGCACATGAATTCCACATGAGTTTGTCCAGATAGGTCTGGATCTAACCAGAACTATCCGGTTCTGTGTGGCTAAATGAATATCAGCTTTTAAACAGCCTGTGTGTTTGTTAGTGTTTTCTGGATAGTATCTATGAACTTTAGAGTTCTGAATGAATTTTAGCATGTTATATTTTGTTTTTTTGTTGGCAAACGCTAATTAGTTCCACATGGAGACACAACAAGTACACATAAGTGATTTCTGAGTAGAATGCTACAGAAACTAGGTTAAAAATGATATTTGAGACTGTAAACATGACATTGAATTCACATTCCCAAGAAAAAGACTTTGCTTTTCTCCAAAAGCAGTTTGACTCTGCTTTTCGGGGTCCTTAACACACGAATTCCACATGAGTTTGCCCAGATAGATCTGGATCTAACCAGCAATATCCGGTTCTGTGTGGCTAAATGCATATCAGCTTTTCAACAGCCTGTGTGTTTGTGAGTGTTTTCTGGATAATATCTATGAATTTTAGAGTTTTGAATGAATTTTAGCATGCTACATTTTGTTTTTTTGTTGGCAAATGCTAATTAGTTCCACATGGAGACACAACAAGTACACATAAGTGTTTTCTGAGTAGAATGCTACAGAAACTAGTTTAAAAATGATATTTGCAAATGTAAACATGACAATGAATTCACATTCCCAAGTAAAAGACTTTGCTTTTCTCCAAAACCAGTTTCAACAACCTTTTCGATTCCTTTGCACACAAATTCCACACTTTTTTTCCAGATAGGTCTGGATCTAACCAGCAATATCCTGTTCTGTGTGGCTAAATGAATATCAGCTTTTAAACAGCCTGTGTGTTTGTTAGTGTTTTCTGGATAGTATCTATGAACTTTAGAGTTTTGAATGAATTTTAGCATGCTACATTTTGTTTTTTTGTTGGAAAATGCAAATTAGTTCCACATGGAGACACAACAAGTACACATAAGTGATTTCTGAGTAGAATGCTACAGAAACTAGGTTAAAAATGATATTTGCAAATGTAAACATGAGATTGAACTCACATTCACTAGAAAAAGACTTTGCTTTTCTCCAAAACCAGTTTCAACATCCTTTTCTGGGTCCTTTTGCACACGAATTCCACACGTTTATTTCCAGATAGGTCTGGATCTAACCAGAAATATCCGGTTCTGTGTGGCTAAATGAATATCAGCTTATCAACAGCCTGTGTGTTTGTTAGTGTTTTCTGGATAGTATCTATGAACGTTAGAGTTCTGAATGAATTTTAGCACGTTACATTTTGTTTTTTTTTTTTTAGCAAACGCTAATTAGTTCCACATGGAGACACAACAAGTACACATAAGTGATTTCTGAGTAGAATGCTACAGAAACTAGGTTAAAAATGTTATTAGCGACTGTAAACATGACAATGAATTCACATTCCCAAGTAAAAGACTTTGCTTTTCTCCAAAACCAGTTTCCACATCCTTTTCTGAGTCCTTTGCACACAAATTCCACACGTTTTTGTCCAGATAGGTCTGGATCTAACCAGCAATATCCTGTTCTGTGTGGCTAAATGAATATCAGCTTTTAAACAGCCTGTGTGTTTGTTAGTGTTTTCTGGATAGTATCTATGAACTTTAGAGTTTTGAATGAATTTTAGCATATTACATTTTGTTTTTTCGTTGGCAAAAAAAATTAGTTCCATATGGAGAAACAACAAGGACACATAAGTGATTTCTGAGTAGAATGCTACAGAAACTAGGTTAAAAATGATATTTGCAACTGTAAACATGACATTGAATTCACATTCCCAAGAAAAAGACTTTGCTTTTCTCCAAAACCAGTTTGACTCTGCTTTTCGGGGTCCTTAACACATGAATTCCACATGAGTTTGTCCAGATAGATCTGGATCTAACCAGCAATATCCAGTTCTGTGTGGCTAAATGAATATCAGCTTTTCAACAGCCTGTGAGTTTGTTAGTGTTTTCTGGATAGTATCTATGAACTTTAGAGTTCTGAATGAATTTTATCGTGCTACATTTTGGTTTTTTGTTGGCAAATGCTAATTAGTTCCACATGGAGACACAACAAGTACACATAAGTGTTTTCTGAGTAGAATGCTACAGAAACTAGGTTAAAAATGATATTTGCGACTGTAAACATGACATTGAATTCACATTCCCAAGAAAAAGACTTTGCTTTTCTCCAAAACCGGTTTCAACATCCTTTTCTGGGTCCTTTGCACACCAATTCCACATGTTTTTGTCCAGATAGGTCTGAATCTAACCAGAAATATCCGGTTCTGTGTGGCTAAATGAATATCAGCTTTTCAACAGCCTGTGTGTTTGTTAGTGTTTTCTGGATAGTATCTATGAATTTTAGAGTTTTGAATGAATTTTAGCATGCTAATTTTGCTTTTTTGTTGGCAAATGCTAATTAGTTCCACATGGAGACGCAACAAGTACACATAAGAGATTTCTGAATAGAATGCTACAGAAACTAGGTTAAAAATGATATTTGCGACTGTAAACATGAGATTGAATTCACATTCCCAAGAAAAAGACTTTGCTTTTCTCCAAAACCAGTTTCAACATCCTTTTCTGGGTCCTTTTGCACATGAATTCCACACGTTTTTCTCCAGATACTCTGGATCTAACCAGCAATATCCAGATCTGTGTGGCTAAATGAATATCAGCTTTTCAACAGCCTGTGTGTTTGTTAGTGTTTTCTGGATAGTATCTATGAACTTTAGAGTTTTGAATGAATTTTAGTAGGCTACATTTCGTTTTTCTGTTGGAAAATGCTAATTAGTTCCACAAGGAGACACAACAAGTACGCATAAGTGTTTTCTGAGTAGAATGCTACAGAAACTAGGTTAAAAATGATATTTGCAAATGTAAACATGACATTGAATTCACATTCCCAAGAAAAAGACTTTGCTTTTCTCCAAAACCAGTTTGACTCTGCTTTTCGGGGTCCTTAACAAACGAATTCCACATGAGTTTGTCCAGATAGATCTGGATCTAACCAGCAATATCCGGTTCTGTGTGGCTAAATGAATATCAGCTTTTCAACAGCCTGTGTGTTTGTTAGTGTTTTATGGATACTATCTATGAATTTTAGAGTTTTGAATGAATTATAGCATGCTACATTGTTTTTTTTTGTTGGCAAATTCTAATTAGTTCCACATTGAGACACAACAAGTACACATAAGTGATTTCTGAGTAGAATGCTACAGAAACTAGGTTAAAAATGATATTTGCAAATGTAAACATGAGATTGAACTCACATTCACTAGAAAAAGACTTTGCTTTTCTCCAAAACCAGTTTCAACATCCTTTTCTGGGTCCTTTTGCACACGAATTCCACACGTTTATTTCCAGATAGGTCTGGATCTAACCAGAAATATCCGGTTCTGTGTGGCTAAATGAATATCAGCTTATCAACAGCCTGTGTGTTTGTTAGTGTTTTCTGGATAGTATCTATGAACTTTAGAGTTCTGAATGAATTTTAGCACGTTACATTTTGTTTTTTTTTTTTAGCAAATGCTAATTAGTTCCACATGGAGACACAACAAGTACACATAAGTGATTTCTGAGTAGAATGCTACAGAAACTAGGTTAAAAATGTTATTAGCGACTGTAAACATGACAATGAATTCACATTCCCAAGAAAAAGACTTTGCTTTTCTCCAAAACCAGGTTCAACATTCTTTTCTGGGTCCTTTGCCCACAAATTCCACACGTTTTTATCCAGATAGGTCTGGATCTAACCAGCAATATCCGGTTCTGTGTGGCTAAATGAATATCAGCTTTTCAACAGCCTGTGTGTTTGTTAGTGTTTTCTGGATAGTATCAATGAACTTTAGAGTTTTGAATGAATTTTAGCATGCTACATTTGGTTTTTTTTTGGCAAAAGCTAATTAGTTCCACATGGAGACACAACAAGTACACATCAGTGATTTCTGAGTAGAATGCTACAGAAACTAGGTTAAAAATGTTATTAGTGACTGTATACATGACAATGAATTCACATTCCCAAGAAAAAGACTTTGCTTTTCTCCAAAACCGGTTTCAACATCCTTTTCTGGGTCCTTTAAACCCCAATTCCACATGTTTTTGTCCAGATAGACCTAGATCTAATCAGCAATATCCGGTTCTGTGTGGCTAAATGAATATCAGCTTTTCAACAGCCCGTGTGTTTGTTAGTGTTTTCTGGATAGTATCTATGAACTTTAGAGTTCTGAATGAATTTAGGCATGTTACATTTTGTTTTTTTGTTGGCAAACGCTAATTAGTTCCACATGGAGACACAACAAGTACACATCAGTGATTTCTGAGTAGAATGCTACAGAAACTAGGTTAAAAATGATATTTGCGAATTTAAACATGACATTGAATTCACATTCCCAAGAAAAAGACTTTGCTTTTCTCCAAAACCAGCTTGACTCTGCTTTTCGGGGTCCTTAACACACGAATTCCACATGAGTTTGTCCAGAGAAGTCTGGATCTAACCAGCAATATCCGGTTCTGTGTGGCTAAATGAATATCAGCTTTTAAACAGCCTGTGTGTTTCTTAGTGTTTTCTGGATAGTATCTATGAACTTTAGAGTTTTGAATGAATTTTAGCATGCTACATTTTGGTTTTTTGTTGGCTAAATCTAATTAGTTCCACATGGAGACACAACAAGTACACATAAGTGATTTCTGAGTAGAATGCTACAGAAACTAGGTTAAAAATGATATTTGCGACTGTAAACATGACATTGAATTCACATTCCAAAAAAAAGACTTTGCTTTTCTCCAAAACCAGCTTGACTCTGCTTTTCGGGGTCCTTAACACATGAATTCCACATGAGTTTGTGCAGATAGATCTGGATCTAACCAGCAATATCCGGTTCTGTGTGGCTAAATGAATATCAGCTTTTCAACAGCCTGTGTGTTTGTTAGTGTTTTCTGGATAGTATCTATGAACTTTAGAGTTCTGAATGAATTTTAGCATGTTACATTTTGGTTTTTTGTTGGCTAATGCTAATTAGTTCCACATGGAGACACAACAAGTACACATAAGTGATTTCTGAGTAGAATGCTACAGAAACTAGGTTAAAAATGATATTTGCGACTGTAAACATGACATTGAATTCACATTCCAAAAAAAAGACTTTGCTTTTCTCCAAAACCAGTTTCAACATCCTTTTCTGAGTCCTTGGCACACAAATTCCACACGTTTTTGTCCAGATAGGTCTGGATCTAACCAGCAATATCCTGTTCTGTGTGGCTAAATGAATATCAGCTTTTCAACAGCCTGTGTGTTTGTTAGTGTTTTCTGGATAGTATCTATGAACTTTAGAGTTCTGAATGAATTTTAGCATGTTACATTTTGTTTATTTGTTGGCAAACGCTAATTAGTTCCACATGGAGACAAAACAAGTACACATAAGTGATTTCTGAGTAGAATGCCACAGAAACTAGGTTAAAAATGATATTTGCGACTTTAAACATGACATTGAATTCACATTCCCAAGAAAAAGACTTTGCTTTTCTCCAAAACCAGTTTGACTCTGCTTTTCGGGGTCCTTAACAAACGAATTCCACATGAGTTTGTCCAGATAGATCTGGATCTAACCAGCAATATCCGGTTCTGTGTGGCGAAATGAATATCAGCTTTTCAACAGCCTGTGTGTTTGTTAGTGTTTTCTGGATAGTATCTATGAACTTTAGAGTTCTGAATGAATTTTAGCATGTTACATTTTGTTTCTTTGTTGGCAAACGCTAATTAGTTCCACATGGAGACACAACAAGTACACATAAGTGATTTCTGAGTAGAATGCTACAGAAACAAGGTTAAAAATGATATTTGCAAATGTAAACATGACATTGATTTCACATTCCCAAGAGAAAGACTTTGCTTTTCTCCAAAACCAGTTTCAACATTCTTTTCTGGGTCCTTTGCACACAAATTCCACACGTTTTTGTCCAGATAGGTCTGAATCTAACCAGCAATATCCGGTTCTGTGTGGCTAAATGAATATCAGCTTTTCAACAGCCTGTGTGTTTGTTAGTGTTTTCTGGATAGTATCTATGAACTTTAGAGTTTTGAATGAATTTTAGCATGTTACTTTTTTTTTTTTGGCAAAAGCTAATTAGTTCCACATGGAGACACAACAAGTACACATAAGTGATTTCTGAGCAGAATGCTACAGAAACTAGGTTAAAAATGATATTTGCGACTGTAAACATGACATTGAATTCACATTCCCAAGAAAAAGACTTTGCTTTTCTCCAAAACCAGTTTGACTCTGCTTTTCGGGGTCCTTAACACACGAATTCCACATGAGTTTGTCCAGATAGATCTGGATCTAACCAGCAATATCCGGTTCTGTGTGGCTAAATGAATATCAGCTTTTCAACAGCCTGTGTGTTTCTTAGTGTTTTCTGGATAGTATCTATGAACTTTAGAGTTCTGAATGAATTTTAGCATGTTACATTTTGATTTTTTGTTTGCAAACGCTAATTAGTTCCACATGGAGACACAACAAGTACACATCAGTGATTTCTGAGTAGAAAGCTACAGAAACTAGGTTAAAAATGATATTTGTGACTGTAAACATGACATTGAATTCACATTCCCAAGAAAAAGACTTTGCTTTTCTCCAAAACCAGTTTGACTCTGCTTTTCTGGGTCCTTAACACACGAATTCCACATGAGTTTGTGCAGATAGATCTGGATCTAACCAGCAATATCCGGTTCTGTGTGGCTAAATGAATATCAGCTTTTCAACAGCCTGTGTGTTTGTTAGTGTTTTCTGGAGAATATCTATGAACTTTAGAGTTCTGAATGAATTTTAGCATGTTACATTTTGGTTTTTTGTTGGCAAACGCTAATTAGTTCCACATGGAGACACAACAAGTACACATCAGTGATTTCTGAGTAGAATGCTACAGAAACTAGGTTAAAAATGATATTTGCGACTGTAAACATGACATTGAATTCACATTCCCAAGAAAAAGACTTTGCTTTTCTCCAAAACCATTTTGACTCTACTTTTCGGGGTCCTTAACACACGAATTCCACATGAGTTTGTCCAGATAGATCTGATCAAACCAGCAATATCCGTTTCTGTGTGGCTATATGAATATCAGCTTTTAAACAGCCTGTGTGTTTCTTAGTGTTTTCTGGATAGTATCTATGAACTTTAGAGTTCTGATTGAATTTTAGCATGTTACATTTTGGTTTTTTTTGGCAAACGCTAATTAGTTCCACATGGAGACACAACAAGTACACATAAGTGATTTCTGAGTAGAATGCTACAGAAACTAGGTTAAAAATGATATTTGCAAATGTAAACATGACATTGAATTCACATTCCCAAGAAAAAGACTTTGCTTTTCTCCAAAACCAGTTTCAACATTCTTTTCTGGGTCCATTGCACACAAATTCCACACGTTTTTGTCCAGATAGGTCTGGATCTAACCAGCAATATCCGGTTCTGTGTGGCGAAATGAATATCAGCTTTTAAAGAGCCTGTGTGTTTGTTAGTGTTTTCTGGATAGTATCTATGAACTTTAGAGTTCTGAATGAATTTTAGCATGCTACATTTTGTTTTTTTGTTGGAAAATGCTAGTTAGTTCCACATGGAGACACAACAAGTACACATAAGTGTTTTCTGAGTAGAATGCTACAGAAACTATGTTAAAAATGATATTTGCAAATGTAAACATGAGATTGAATTCACATTCCCAAGAAAAAACTTTGCTTTTCTCCAAAACCAGTTTGACTCTGCTTTTCGGGGTCCTTAACACACGAATTCCACATGAGTTTTTCCAGATAGATCTGGATCTAACCAGCAATATCCGGTTCTGTGTGGCTAAATGAATATCAGCTTTTCAACAGCCTGTGTGTTTGTTAGTGCTTTCTGGATAGTATCTATGAACTTTAGAGTTCTGAATGAATTTTAGCATGTTACATTTTGGTTTTTTGTTGGCAAACGCTAATTAGTTCCACATGGAGACAAAACAAGTACACATAAGTGATTTCTGAGTAGAATGCCACATAAACTAGGTTAAAAATGATATTTGCGACTTTAAACATGACATTGAATTCACATTCCCAAGCAAAAGACTTTGCTTTTCTCCAAAACCAGTTTGACTCTGCTTTTCGGGGTCCTTAACACACGAATTCCACATGAGTTTGTGCAGATAGATCTGGATCTAACCAGCAATATCCGGTTCTGTGTGGCTAAATGAATATCAGCTTTTCAACAGCCTGTGTGTTTGTTAGTGTTTTCTGGATAGTATCTATGAACTTTACAGTTCTGAATGAATTTTAGCATGCTACATTGGGTTTTTTTGTTGGCAAATTCTAATTAGTTCCACATGGAGACACAACAAGTACACATAAGTGTTTTCTGAGTAGAATGCTACAGAAACTAGGTTAAAAATGATATTTGCAAATGTAAACATGAGATTGAATTCACATTCCCTAGAAAAAGACTTTGCTTTTCTCCAAAACCAGTTTCAACATCCTTTTCTGGGTCCTTTTGCACACGAATTCCACACGTTTTTTTCCAGATAGGTCTGGATCTAACCAGCAATATCCGGTTCTGTGTGGCTAAATGAATATCAGCTTTTCAACAGCCAGTGTGTTTGTTAGTGTTTTCTGGATAGTATCTATGAACTTTAGAGCTCTGAATGCATTTTTGCACGTTACATTTTGTTTTTTTTTTAGCAAACGCTAATTAGTTCCACATGGAGACACAACAAGTACACATAAGTGATTTCTGAGTAGAATGCTACAGAAACTAGGTTGAAAATGTTATTAGCGACTGTAAACATGACAATGAATTCACATTCCCAAGTAAAAGACTTTGCTTTCTCCAAAACGATATTCCACATCCTTTTCTGAGTCCTTTGCACAAAAATTCCACACGTTTTTGTCCAGATAGTTCTGGATCTAACCAGCAATATCCTGTTCTGTGTGGCTAAATGAATATCAGCTTTTCAACAGCCTGTGTGTTTCTTAGTGTTTTCTGGATAGTATCTATGAATTTTAGAGTTTTGAATGAATTTTAGCATGCTACATTTTGTTTTTTGTTGGCAAATGCTAATTAGTTCCACATGGAGACACAACAAGTACACATAAGTGTTTTCTGAGTAGAATGCTACAGAAACTAGGTCAAAAATGATATTTGCGACTGTAAACATGAGATTGAATTCACATTCCCTAGAAAAAGACTTTGCTTTTCTCCAAAACCAGTTTCAACATCCTTTTCTGGGTCCTTTTGCACACGAATTCCACACGTTTTTTTCCAGATAGGTCTGGATCTAACCAGCAATATCCGGTTCTGTGTGGATAAATGAATATCAGCTTTTCAACAGCCAGTGTGTTTGTTAGTATTTTCTGGATAGTATCTATGAACTTTAGAGCTCTGAATGCATTTTTGCACGTTACATTTTGTTTTTTTTTTTAGCAAACGCTAATTAGTTCCACATGGAGACAAAACAAGTACACATAAGTGATTTCTGAGTAGAATGCCACAGAAACTAGGTTAAAAATGATATTTGCGACTTTAAACATGACATTGAATTCACATTCCCAAGAAAAAGACTTTGCTTTTCTCCAAAACCAGTTTGACTCTGCTTTTCGGGGTCCTTAACACACGAATTCCACATGAGTTTGTCCAGATAGATCTGGATCTAACCAGCAATATCCGGTTCTGTGTGGCTAAATGAATATCAGCTTTTCAACAGCCAGTGTGTTTGTTAGTATTTTCTGGATAGTATCTATGAACTTTAGAGCTCTGAATGCATTTTTGCACGTTACATTTTGTTTCTTTGTTGGCAAACGCTAATTAGTTCCACATGGAGACACAACAAGTACACATAAGTGATTTCTGAGTAGAATGCTACAGAAACTAGGTTAAAAATGATATTTGCAAATGTAAACATGACATTGATTTCACATTCCCAAGAAAAAGACTTTGCTTTTCTCCAAAACCAGTTTCAACATTCTTTTCTGGGTCCTTTGCACACAAATTCCACACGTTTTTGTCCAGATAGGTCTGAATCTAACCAGCAATATCCGGTTCTGTGTGGCTAAATGAATATCAGCTTTTCAACAGCCTGTGTGTTTGTTAGTGTTTTCTGGATAGTATCTATGAACTTTAGAGTTTTGAATGAATTTTAGCATGTTACTTTTTTTTTTTTTGGCAAAAGCTAATTAGTTCCACATGGAGACACAAGTACACATAAGTGATTTCTGAGTAGAATGCTACAGAAACTAGGTTAAAAATGATATTTGCGACTGTAAACATGACATTGAATTCACATTCCCAAGAAAAAGACTTTGCTTTTCTCCAAAACCAGTTTGACTCTGCTTTTCTGGGTCCTTAACACACGAATTCCACATGAGTTTTTCCAGATAGATCTGGATCTAACCAGCAATATCCGGTTCTGTGTGGCTAAATGAATATCAGCTTTTCAACAGCCTGTGTGTTTGTTAGTGCTTTCTGGATAGTATCTATGAACTTTAGAGTTCTGAATGAATTTTAGCATGTTACATTTTGGTTTTTTGTTGGCAAACGCTAATTAGTTCCACATGGAGACAAAACAAGTACACATAAGTGATTTCTGAGTAGAATGCCACATAAACTAGGTTAAAAATGATATTTGCGACTTTAAACATGACATTGAATTCACATTCCCAAGCAAAAGACTTTGCTTTTCTCCAAAACCAGTTTGACTCTGCTTTTCGGGGTCCTTAACACACGAATTCCACATGAGTTTGTGCAGATAGATCTGGATCTAACCAGCAATATCCGGTTCTGTGTGGCTAAATGAATATCAGCTTTTCAACAGCCTGTGTGTTTGTTAGTGTTTTCTGGATAGTATCTATGAACTTTACAGTTCTGAATGAATTTTAGCATGCTACATTGGGTTTTTTTGTTGGCAAATTCTAATTAGTTCCACATGGAGACACAACAAGTACACATAAGTGTTTTCTGAGTAGAATGCTACAGAAACTAGGTTAAAAATGATATTTGCAAATGTAAACATGAGATTGAATTCACATTCCCTAGAAAAAGACTTTGCTTTTCTCCAAAACCAGTTTCAACATCCTTTTCTGGGTCCTTTTGCACACGAATTCCACACGTTTTTTTCCAGATAGGTCTGGATCTAACCAGCAATATCCGGTTCTGTGTGGCTAAATGAATATCAGCTTTTCAACAGCCAGTGTGTTTGTTAGTGTTTTCTGGATAGTATCTATGAACTTTAGAGCTCTGAATGCATTTTTGCACGTTACATTTTGTTTTTTTTTTAGCAAACGCTAATTAGTTCCACATGGAGACACAACAAGTACACATAAGTGATTTCTGAGTAGAATGCTACAGAAACTAGGTTGAAAATGTTATTAGCGACTGTAAACATGACAATGAATTCACATTCCCAAGTAAAAGACTTTGCTTTCTCCAAAACGATATTCCACATCCTTTTCTGAGTCCTTTGCACAAAAATTCCACACGTTTTTGTCCAGATAGTTCTGGATCTAACCAGCAATATCCTGTTCTGTGTGGCTAAATGAATATCAGCTTTTCAACAGCCTGTGTGTTTCTTAGTGTTTTCTGGATAGTATCTATGAATTTTAGAGTTTTGAATGAATTTTAGCATGCTACATTTTGCTTTTTGTTGGCAAATGCTAATTAGTTCCACATGGAGACACAACAAGTACACATAAGTGTTTTCTGAGTAGAATGCTACAGAAACTAGGTTAAAAATGATATTTGCGACTGTAAACATGACATTGAATTCACATTCCCTAGAAAAAGACTTTGCTTTTCTCCAAAACCAGTTTCAACATCCTTTTCTGGGTCCTTTTGCACACGAATTCCACACGTTTTTTTCCAGATAGGTCTGGATCTAACCAGCAATATCCGGTTCTGTGTGGATAAATGAATATCAGCTTTTCAACAGCCAGTGTGTTTGTTAGTATTTTCTGGATAGTATCTATGAACTTTAGAGCTCTGAATGCATTTTTGCACGTTACATTTTGTTTTTTTTTTAGCAAACGCTAATTAGTTCCACATAGAGACACAACAAGTACACATAAGTGATTTCTGAGTAGAATGCTACAGAAACTAGGTTAAAAATGTTATTAGCGACTGTAAACATGACAATGAATTCACATTCCAAAAAAAAGACTTTGCTTTCTCCAAAACGATATTCCACATCCTTTTCTGAGTCCTTTGCACACAAATTCGACACGTTTTTGTCCAGATAGTTCTGGATCTAACCAGCAATATCCTGTTCTGTGTGGCTAAATGAATATCAGCTTTTCAACAGCCTGTGTGTTTCTTAGTGTTTTCTGGATAGTATCTATGAATTTTAGAGTTTTGAATGAATTTTAGCATGCTACATTTTGTTTTTTGTTGGCAAATGCTAATTAGTTCCACATGGAGACACAACAAGTACACATAAGTGATTTCTGAGTAGAATGCTACAGAAACTAGGTTAAAAATGATATTTGCAAATGTAAACATGAGATTGAATTCACATTCCCTAGAAAAAGACTTTGCTTTTCTCCAAAACCAGTTTCAACATCCTTTTCTGGGTCCTTTTGCACACGAATTCCACACGTTTTTTTCCAGATAGGTCTGGATCTAACCAGCAATATCCGGTTCTGTGTGGCTAAATGAATATCAGCTTTTCAACAGCCAGTGTGTTTGTTAGTGTTTTCTGGATAGTATCTATGAACTTTAGAGCTCTGAATGAATTTTAGCATGTTACATTTTGGTTTTTTGTTGGCTAATGCTAATTAGTTCCACATAGAAATTCAACAAGTACACATCAGTGATTTCTGAGTAGAATGCTACAGAAACTAGGTTAAAAATGATATTTGCGACTGTAAACATGACATTGAATTCACATTCCAAAAAAAAGACTTTGCTTTTCTCCAAAACCAGTTTCAACATCCTTTTCTGAGTCCTTGGCACACAAATTCCACACGTTTTTGTCCAGATAGGTCTGGATCTAACCAGCAATATCCTGTTCTGTGTGGCTAAATGAATATCAGCTTTTCAACAGCCTGTGTGTTTCTTAGTGTTTTCTGGATAGTATCTATGAACTTTAGAGTTCTGAATGAATTTTAGCATGTTACATTTTGTTTATTTGTTGGCAAACGCTAATTAGTTCCACATGGAGACAAAACAAGTACACATAAGTGATTTCTGAGTAGAATGCCACAGAAACTAGGTTAAAAATGATATTTGCGACTTTAAACATGACATTGAATTCACATTCCCAAGAAAAAGACTTTGCTTTTCTCCAAAACCAGTTTGACTCTGCTTTTCGGGGTCCTTAACACACGAATTCCACATGAGTTTGTCCAGATAGATCTGGATCTAACCAGCAATATCCGGTTCTGTGTGGCTAAATGAATATCAGCTTTTCAACAGCCAGTGTGTTTGTTAGTGTTTTCTGGATAGTATCTATGAACTTTAGAGCTCTGAATGCATTTTTGCACGTTACATTTTGTTTCTTTGTTGGCAAACGCTAATTAGTTCCACATGGAGACACAACAAGTACACATAAGTGATTTCTGAGTAGAATGCTACAGAAACTAGGTTAAAAATGATATTTGCAAATGTAAACATGACATTGATTTCACATTCCCAAGAAAAAGACTTTGCTTTTCTCCAAAACCAGTTTCAACATTCTTTTCTGGGTCCTTTGCACACAAATTCCACACGTTTTTGTCCAGATAGGTCTGAATCTAACCAGCAATATCCGGTTCTGTGTGGCTAAATGAATATCAGCTTTTCAACAGCCTGTGTGTTTGTTAGTGTTTTCTGGATAGTATCTATGAACTTTAGAGTTTTGAATGAATTTTAGCATGTTACTTTTTTTTTTTTTGGCAAAAGCTAATTAGTTCCACATGGAGACACAAGTACACATAAGTGATTTCTGAGTAGAATGCTACAGAAACTAGGTTAAAAATGATATTTGCGACTGTAAACATGACATTGAATTCACATTCCCAAGAAAAAGACTTTGCTTTTCTCCAAAACCAGTTTGACTCTGCTTTTCTGGGTCCTTAACACACGAATTCCACATGAGTTTGTGCAGATAGATCTGGATCTAACCAGCAATATCCGGTTCTGTGTGGCTAAATGAATATCAGCTTTTCAACAGCCTGTGTGTTTCTTAGTGTTTTCTGGATAATATCTATGCACTTTAGAGTTCTGAATGAATTTTAGCATGTTACATTTTGGTTTTTTGTTGGCAAACGCTAATTAGTTCCACATGGAGACACAACAAGTACACATCAGTGATTTCTGAGTAGAATGCTACAGAAACTAGGTTAAAAATGATATTTGGACTGTAAACATGACATTGAATTCACATTCCCAAGAAAAAGACTTTGCTTTTCTCCAAAACCATTTTGACTCTACTTTTCGGGGTCCTTAACACACGAATTCCACATGAGTTTGTCCAGATAGATCTGATCAAACCAGCAATATCCGGTTCTGTGTGGCTATATGAATATCAGCTTTTAAACAGCCTGTGTGTTTCTTAGTGTTTTCTGGATAGTATCTATGAACTTTAGAGTTCTGAATGAATTTTAGCATGTTACATTTTGGTTTTTTTTGGCAAACGCTAATTAGTTCCACATGGAGACACAACAAGTACACATAAGTGATTTCTGAGTAGAATGCTACAGAAACTAGGTTAAAAATGATATTTGCAAATGTAAACATGACATTGAATTCACATTCCCAAGAAAAAGACTTTGCTTTTCTCCAAAACCAGTTTGACTCTGCTTTTCTGGGTCCTTTGCACACAAATTCCACACGTTTTTTCCAGATAGATCTGGATCAAACCAGCAATATCCGGTTCTGTGTGGCTAAATGAATATCAGCTTTTCAACAGCCTGTGTGTTTCTTAGTGTTTTCTGGATAGTATCTATGAACTTTAGAGTTCTGAATGAATTTTAGCATGTTACATTTTGTTTTTTTGTTGGCAAACGCTAATTAGTTCCACATGGAGACAAAACAAGTACACATAAGTGATTTCTGAGTAGAATGCCACATAAACTAGGTTAAAAATGATATTTGCTACTTTAAACATGACATTGAATTCACATTCCCAAGAAAAAGACTTTGCTTTTCTCCAAAACCAGTTTGACTCTGCTTTTCGGGGTCCTTAACACACGAATTCCACATGAGTTTGTCCAGATAGATCTGGATCTAACCAGCAATATCCGGTTCTGTGTGGCTAAATGAATATCAGCTTTTCAACAGCCAGTGTGTTTGTTAGTATTTTCTGGATAGTATCTATGAACTTTAGAGCTCTGAATGCATTTTTGCACGTTACATTTTGTTTCTTTGTTGGCAAACGCTAATTAGTTCCACATGGAGACACAAGTACACATAAGTGATTTCTGAGTAGAATGCTACCGAAACTAGGTTAAAAATGATATTTGCAAATGTAAACATGACATTGATTTCACATTCTCAAGAAAAAGACTTTGCTTTTCTCCAAAACCAGTTTCAACATTCTTTTCTGGGTCCTTTGCACACAAATTCCACACGTTTTTGTCCAGATAGGTCTGAATCTAACCAGCAATATCCGGTTCTGTGTGGCTAAATGAATATCAGCTTTTCAACAGCCTGTGTGTTTGTTAGTGTTTTCTGGATAGTATCTATGAACTTTAGAGTTTTGAATGAATTTTAGCATGTTACTTTTTTTTTTTTTGGCAAAAGCTAATTAGTTCCACATGGAGACACAAGTACACATAAGTGATTTCTGAGTAGAATGCTACAGAAACTAGGTTAAAAATGATATTTGCGACTGTAAACATGACATTGAATTCACATTCCCAAGAAAAAGACTTTGCTTTTCTCCAAAACCAGTTTGACTCTGCTTTTCGGCGTCCTTAACACACGAATTCCACATGAGTTTGTCCAGATAGATCTGATCAAACCAGCAATATCCGGTTCTGTGTGGCTATATGAATATCAGCTTTTAAACAGCCTGTGTGTTTCTTAGTGTTTTCTGGATAGTATCTATGAACTTTAGAGTTCTGAATGAATTTTAGCATGTTACATTTTGGTTTTTTTTGGCAAACGCTAATTAGTTCCACATGGAGACACAACAAGTACACATAAGTGATTTCTGAGTAGAATGCTACAGAAACTAGGTTAAAAATGATATTTGCAAATGTAAACATGACATTGAATTCACATTCCCAAGAAAAAGACTTTGCTTTTCTCCAAAACCAGTTTGACTCTGCTTTTCTGGGTCCTTTGCACACAAATTCCACACGTTTTTTCCAGATAGATCTGGATCAAACCAGCAATATCCGGTTCTGTGTGGCTAAATGAATATCAGCTTTTCAACAGCCTGTGTGTTTCTTAGTGTTTTCTGGATAGTATCTATGAACTTTAGAGTTCTGAATGAATTTTAGCATGTTACATTTTGTTTTTTTGTTGGCAAACGCTAATTAGTTCCACATGGAGACAAAACAAGTACACATAAGTGATTTCTGAGTAGAATGCCACATAAACTAGGTTAAAAATGATATTTGCTACTTTAAACATGACATTGAATTCACATTCCCAAGAAAAAGACTTTGCTTTTCTCCAAAACCAGTTTGACTCTGCTTTTCGGGGTCCTTAACACACGAATTCCACATGAGTTTGTCCAGATAGATCTGGATCTAACCAGCAATATCCGGTTCTGTGTGGCTAAATGAATATCAGCTTTTCAACAGCCAGTGTGTTTGTTAGTATTTTCTGGATAGTATCTATGAACTTTAGAGCTCTGAATGCATTTTTGCACGTTACATTTTGTTTCTTTGTTGGCAAACGCTAATTAGTTCCACATGGAGACACAAGTACACATAAGTGATTTCTGAGTAGAATGCTACCGAAACTAGGTTAAAAATGATATTTGCAAATGTAAACATGACATTGATTTCACATTCCCAAGAAAAAGACTTTGCTTTTCTCCAAAACCAGTTTCAACATTCTTTTCTGGGTCCTTTGCACACAAATTCCACACGTTTTTGTCCAGATAGGTCTGAATCTAACCAGCAATATCCGGTTCTGTGTGGCTAAATGAATATCAGCTTTTCAACAGCCTGTGTGTTTGTTAGTGTTTTCTGGATAGTATCTATGAACTTTAGAGTTTTGAATGAATTTTAGCATGTTACTTTTTTTTTTTTTGGCAAAAGCTAATTAGTTCCACATGGAGACACAAGTACACATAAGTGATTTCTGAGTAGAATGCTACAGAAACTAGGTTAAAAATGATATTTGCGACTGTAAACATGACATTGAATTCACATTCCCAAGAAAAAGACTTTGCTTTTCTCCAAAACCAGTTTGACTCTGCTTTTCGGCGTCCTTAACACACGAATTCCACATGAGTTTGTCCAGATAGATCTGGATCTATCCAGAAATATCCGGTTCTGTGTGGCTAAATGAATATCAGCTTTTCAACAGCCTGTGTGTTTCTTAGTGTTTTCTGGATAGTATCTATGAACTTTAGAGTTCTGAATGAATTTTAGCATGTTACATTTTGGTTTTTTGTTGGCAAACGCTAATTAGTTCCACATGGAGACACAACAAGTACACATAAGTGATTTCTGAGTAGAATGCTACAGAAACTAGGTTAAAAATGATATTTGCAAATGTAAACATGACATTGAATTCACATTCCCAAGAAAAAGACTTTGCTTTTCTCCAAAACCAGTTTGACTCTGCTTTTCTGGGTCCTTAACACACGAATTCCACATGAGTTTGTGCAGATAGATCTGGATCTAACCAGCAATATCCGGTTCTGTGTAGCTAAATGAATATCAGCTTTTCAACAGCCTGTGTGTTTCTTAGTGTTTTCTGGATAGTATCTATGAACTTTAGAGTTCTGAATGCATTTTTGCACGTTACATTTTGTTTTTTTGTTGGCAAACGGAAATTAGTTCCACATGGAGACACAAGTACACATAAGTGATTTCTGAGTAGAATGCTACCGAAACTAGGTTAAAAATGATATTTGCAAATGTAAACATGACATTGATTTCACATTCCCAAGAAAAAGACTTTGCTTTTCTCCAAAACCAGTTTCAACATTCTTTTCTGGGTCCTTTGCACACAAATTCCACACGTTTTTGTCCAGATAGGTCTGAATCTAACCAGCAATATCCGGTTCTGTGTGGCTAAATGAATATCAGCTTCTCAACAGCCTGTGTGTTTGTTAGTGTTTTCTGGATAGTATCTATGAACTTTAGAGTTTTGAATGAATTTTAGCATGTTACTTTTTTTTTTTTTGGCAAAAGCTAATTAGTTCCACATGGAGACACAAGTACACATAAGTGATTTCTGAGTAGAATGCTACAGAAACTAGGTTAAAAATGATATTTGCGACTGTAAACATGACATTGAATTCACATTCCCAAGAAAAAGACTTTGCTTTTCTCCAAAACCAGTTTGACTCTGCTTTTCGGCGTCCTTAACACACGAATTCCACATGAGTTTGTCCAGATAGATCTGGATCTATCCAGAAATATCCGGTTCTGTGTGGCTAAATGAATATCAGCTTTTCAACAGCCTGTGTGTTTCTTAGTGTTTTCTGGATAGTATCTATGAACTTTAGAGTTCTGAATGAATTTTAGCATGTTACATTTTGGTTTTTTGTTGGCAAACGCTAATTAGTTCCACATGGAGACACAACAAGTACACATAAGTGATTTCTGAGTAGAATGCTACAGAAACTAGGTTAAAAATGATATTTGCAAATGTAAACATGACATTGAATTCACATTCCCAAGAAAAAGACTTTGCTTTTCTCCAAAACCAGTTTGACTCTGCTTTTCTGGGTCCTTAACACACGAATTCCACATGAGTTTGTGCAGATAGATCTGGATCTAACCAGCAATATCCGGTTCTGTGTGGCTAAATGAATATCAGCTTTTCAACAGCCTGTGTGTTTCTTAGTGTTTTCTGGATAGTATCTATGAACTTTAGAGTTCTGAATGAATTTTAGCATGTTACATTTTGGTTTTTTGTTGGCAAACGCTAATTAGTTCCACATGGAGACACAACAAGTACACATCAGTGATTTCTGAGTAGAATGCTACAGAAACTAGGTTAAAAATGATATTTGGACTGTAAACATGACATTGAATTCACATTCCCAAGAAAAAGACTTTGCTTTTCTCCAAAACCATTTTGACTCTACTTTTCGGGGTCCTTAACACACGAATTCCACATGAGTTTGTCCAGATAGATCTGATCAAACCAGCAATATCCGGTTCTGTGTGGCTATATGAATATCAGCTTTTACACAGCCTGTGTGTTTCTTAGTGTTTTCTGGATAGTATCTATGAACTTTAGAGTTCTGAATGAATTTTAGCATGTTACATTTTGGTTTTTTTTTGGCAAACGCTAATTAGTTCCACATGGAGACACAACAAGTACACATAAGTGATTTCTGAGTAGAATGCTACAGAAACTAGGTTAAAAATGATATTTGCAAATGTAAACATGACATTGAATTCACATTCCCAAGAAAAAGACTTTGCTTTTCTCCAAAACCAGTTTCAACATTCTTTTCTGGGTCATTTGCACACAAATTCCACACGTTTTTGTCCAGATAGATCTGGATCAAACCAGCAATATCCGGTTCTGTGTGGCTAAATGAATATCAGCTTTTCAACAGCCTGTGTGTTTCTTAGTGTTTTCTGGATAGTATCTATGAACTTTAGAGTTCTGAATGAATTTTAGCATGTTACATTTTGTTTTTTTGTTGGCAAACGCTAATTAGTTCCACATGGAGACAAAACAAGTACACATAAGTGATTTCTGAGTAGAATGCCACATAAACTAGGTTAAAAATGATATTTGCGACTTTAAACATGACATTGAATTCACATTCCCAAGAAAAAGACTTTGCTTTTCTCCAAAACCAGTTTGACTCTGCTTTTCGGGGTCCTTAACACACGAATTCCACATGAGTTTGTCCAGATAGATCTGGATCTAACCAGCAATATCCGGTTCTGTGTGGCTAAATGAATATCAGCTTTTCAACAGCCAGTGTGTTTGTTAGTATTTTCTGGATAGTATCTATGAACTTTAGAGCTCTGAATGCATTTTTGCACGTTACATTTTGTTTCTTTGTTGGCAAACGCTAATTAGTTCCACATGGAGACACAACAAGTACACATAAGTGATTTCTGAGTAGAATGCTACAGAAACTAGGTTAAAAATGATATTTGCAAATGTAAACATGACATTGATTTCACATTCCCAAGAAAAAGACTTTGCTTTTCTCCAAAACCAGTTTCAACATTCTTTTCTGGGTCCTTTGCACACAAATTCCACACGTTTTTGTCCAGATAGGTCTGAATCTAACCAGCAATATCCGGTTCTGTGTGGCTAAATGAATATCAGCTTTTCAACAGCCTGTGTGTTTGTTAGTGTTTTCTGGATAGTATCTATGAACTTTAGAGTTTTGAATGAATTTTAGCATGTTACTTTTTTTTTTTTGGCAAAAGCTAATTAGTTCCACATGGAGACACAAGTACACATAAGTGATTTCTGAGTAGAATGCTACAGAAACTAGGTTAAAAATGATATTTGCGACTGTAAACACGACATTGAATTCACATTCCCAAGAAAAAGACTTTGCTTTTCTCCAAAACCAGTTTGACTCTGCTTTTCGGGGTCCTTAACAAACGAATTCCACATGAGTTTGTCCAGATAGATCTGGATCTAACCAGCAATATCCGGTTCTGTGTGGCTAAATGAATATCAGCTTTTCAACAGCCTGTGTGTTTCTTAGTGTTTTCTGGATAGTATCTATGAACTTTAGAGTTCTGAATGAATTTTAGCATGTTACATTTTGATTTTTTGTTGGCAAACGCTAATTAGTTCCACATGGAGACACAACAAGTACACATCAGTGATTTCTGAGTAGAATGCTACAGAAACTAGGTTAAAAATGATATTTGTGACTGTAAACATGACATTGAATTCACATTCCCAAGAAAAAGACTTTGCTTTTCTCCAAAACCAGTTTGACTCTGCTTTTCGGGGTCCTTAACACACGAATTCCACATGAGTTTGTGCAGATAGATCTGGATCTAACCAGCAATATCCGGTTCTGTGTGGCTAAATGAATATCAGCTTTTCAACAGCCTGTGTGTTTGTTAGTGTTTTCTGGATAATATCTATGAACTTTAGAGTTCTGAATGAATTTTAGCATGTTACATTTTGGTTTTTTGTTGGCAAACGCTAATTAGTTCCACATGGAGACACAACAAGTACACATCAGTGATTTCTGAGTAGAATGCAACAGAAACTAGGTTAAAAATGATATTTGGACTGTAAACATGACATTGAATTCACATTCCCAAGAAAAAGACTTTGCTTTTCTCCAAAACCATTTTGACTCTACTTTTCGGGGTCCTTAACACACGAATTCCACATGAGTTTGTCCAGATAGATCTGATCAAACCAGCAATATCCGGTTCTGTGTGGCTATATGAATATCAGCTTTTAAACAGCCTGTGTGTTTCTTAGTGTTTTCTGGATAGTATCTATGAACTTTAGAGTTCTGAATGAATTTTAGCATGTTACATTTTGGTTTTTTTTGGCAAACGCTAATTAGTTCCACATGGAGACACAACAAGTACACATAAGTGATTTCTGAGTATAATGCTACAGAAACTAGGTTAAAAATGATATTTGCAAATGTAAACATGACATTGAATTCACATTCCCAAGAAAAAGACTTTGCTTTTCTCCAAAACCAGTTTCAACATTCTTTTCTGGGTCCTTTGCACACAAATTCCACACGTTTTTGTCCAGATAGATCTGGATCAAACCAGCAATATCCGGTTCTGTGTGGCTAAATGAATATCAGCTTTTCAACAGCCTGTGTGTTTCTTAGTGTTTTCTGGATAGTATCTATGAACTTTAGAGTTCTGAATGAATTTTAGCATGTTACATTTTGTTTTTTTGTTGGCAAACGCTAATTAGTTCCACATGGAGACAAAACAAGTACACATAAGTGATTTCTGAGTAGAATGCCACATAAACTAGGTTAAAAATGATATTTGCGACTTTAAACATGACATTGAATTCACATTCCCAAGAAAAAGACTTTGCTTTTCTCCAAAACCAGTTTGACTCTGCTTTTCGGGGTCCTTAACACACGAATTCCACATGAGTTTGTCCAGATAGATCTGGATCAAACCAGCAATATCCGGTTCTGTGTGGCTAAATGAATATCAGCTTTTCAACAGCCTGTGTGTTTCTTAGTGTTTTCTGGATAATATCTATGCACTTTAGAGTTCTGAATGAATTTTAGCATGTTACATTTTGGTTTTTTGTTGGCAAACGCTAATTAGTTCCACATGGAGACACAACAAGTACACATCAGTGATTTCTGAGTAGAATGCTACAGAAACTAGGTTAAAAATGATATTTGGACTGTAAACATGACATTGAATTCACATTCCCAAGAAAAAGACTTTGCTTTTCTCCAAAACCATTTTGACTCTACTTTTCGGGGTCCTTAACACACGAATTCCACATGAGTTTGTCCAGATAGATCTGATCAAACCAGCAATATCCGGTTCTGTGTGGCTATATGAATATCAGCTTTTAAACAGCCTGTGTGTTTCTTAGTGTTTTCTGGATAGTATCTATGAACTTTAGAGTTCTGAATGAATTTTAGCATGTTACATTTTGGTTTTTTTTGGCAAACGCTAATTAGTTCCACATGGAGACACAACAAGTACACATAAGTGATTTCTGAGTAGAATGCTACAGAAACTAGGTTAAAAATGATATTTGCAAATGTAAACATGACATTGAATTCACATTCCCAAGAAAAAGACTTTGCTTTTCTCCAAAACCAGTTTGACTCTGCTTTTCTGGGTCCTTTGCACACAAATTCCACACGTTTTTTCCAGATAGATCTGGATCAAACCAGCAATATCCGGTTCTGTGTGGCTAAATGAATATCAGCTTTTCAACAGCCTGTGTGTTTCTTAGTGTTTTCTGGATAGTATCTATGAACTTTAGAGTTCTGAATGAATTTTAGCATGTTACATTTTGTTTTTTTGTTGGCAAACGCTAATTAGTTCCACATGGAGACAAAACAAGTACACATAAGTGATTTCTGAGTAGAATGCCACATAAACTAGGTTAAAAATGATATTTGCTACTTTAAACATGACATTGAATTCACATTCCCAAGAAAAAGACTTTGCTTTTCTCCAAAACCAGTTTGACTCTGCTTTTCGGGGTCCTTAACACACGAATTCCACATGAGTTTGTCCAGATAGATCTGGATCTAACCAGCAATATCCGGTTCTGTGTGGCTAAATGAATATCAGCTTTTCAACAGCCAGTGTGTTTGTTAGTATTTTCTGGATAGTATCTATGAACTTTAGAGCTCTGAATGCATTTTTGCACGTTACATTTTGTTTCTTTGTTGGCAAACGCTAATTAGTTCCACATGGAGACACAAGTACACATAAGTGATTTCTGAGTAGAATGCTACCGAAACTAGGTTAAAAATGATATTTGCAAATGTAAACATGACATTGATTTCACATTCCCAAGAAAAAGACTTTGCTTTTCTCCAAAACCAGTTTCAACATTCTTTTCTGGGTCCTTTGCACACAAATTCCACACGTTTTTGTCCAGATAGGTCTGAATCTAACCAGCAATATCCGGTTCTGTGTGGCTAAATGAATATCAGCTTTTCAACAGCCTGTGTGTTTGTTAGTGTTTTCTGGATAGTATCTATGAACTTTAGAGTTTTGAATGAATTTTAGCATGTTACTTTTTTTTTTTTTGGCAAAAGCTAATTAGTTCCACATGGAGACACAAGTACACATAAGTGATTTCTGAGTAGAATGCTACAGAAACTAGGTTAAAAATGATATTTGCGACTGTAAACATGACATTGAATTCACATTCCCAAGAAAAAGACTTTGCTTTTCTCCAAAACCAGTTTGACTCTGCTTTTCGGCGTCCTTAACACACGAATTCCACATGAGTTTGTCCAGATAGATCTGATCAAACCAGCAATATCCGGTTCTGTGTGGCTATATGAATATCAGCTTTTAAACAGCCTGTGTGTTTCTTAGTGTTTTCTGGATAGTATCTATGAACTTTAGAGTTCTGAATGAATTTTAGCATGTTACATTTTGGTTTTTTTTGGCAAACGCTAATTAGTTCCACATGGAGACACAACAAGTACACATAAGTGATTTCTGAGTAGAATGCTACAGAAACTAGGTTAAAAATGATATTTGCAAATGTAAACATGACATTGAATTCACATTCCCAAGAAAAAGACTTTGCTTTTCTCCAAAACCAGTTTGACTCTGCTTTTCTGGGTCCTTTGCACACAAATTCCACACGTTTTTTCCAGATAGATCTGGATCAAACCAGCAATATCCGGTTCTGTGTGGCTAAATGAATATCAGCTTTTCAACAGCCTGTGTGTTTCTTAGTGTTTTCTGGATAGTATCTATGAACTTTAGAGTTCTGAATGAATTTTAGCATGTTACATTTTGTTTTTTTGTTGGCAAACGCTAATTAGTTCCACATGGAGACAAAACAAGTACACATAAGTGATTTCTGAGTAGAATGCCACATAAACTAGGTTAAAAATGATATTTGCTACTTTAAACATGACATTGAATTCACATTCCCAAGAAAAAGACTTTGCTTTTCTCCAAAACCAGTTTGACTCTGCTTTTCGGGGTCCTTAACACACGAATTCCACATGAGTTTGTCCAGATAGATCTGGATCTAACCAGCAATATCCGGTTCTGTGTGGCTAAATGAATATCAGCTTTTCAACAGCCAGTGTGTTTGTTAGTATTTTCTGGATAGTATCTATGAACTTTAGAGCTCTGAATGCATTTTTGCACGTTACATTTTGTTTCTTTGTTGGCAAACGCTAATTAGTTCCACATGGAGACACAAGTACACATAAGTGATTTCTGAGTAGAATGCTACCGAAACTAGGTTAAAAATGATATTTGCAAATGTAAACATGACATTGATTTCACATTCCCAAGAAAAAGACTTTGCTTTTCTCCAAAACCAGTTTCAACATTCTTTTCTGGGTCCTTTGCACACAAATTCCACACGTTTTTGTCCAGATAGGTCTGAATCTAACCAGCAATATCCGGTTCTGTGTGGCTAAATGAATATCAGCTTTTCAACAGCCTGTGTGTTTGTTAGTGTTTTCTGGATAGTATCTATGAACTTTAGAGTTTTGAATGAATTTTAGCATGTTACTTTTTTTTTTTTTGGCAAAAGCTAATTAGTTCCACATGGAGACACAAGTACACATAAGTGATTTCTGAGTAGAATGCTACAGAAACTAGGTTAAAAATGATATTTGCGACTGTAAACATGACATTGAATTCACATTCCCAAGAAAAAGACTTTGCTTTTCTCCAAAACCAGTTTGACTCTGCTTTTCGGCGTCCTTAACACACGAATTCCACATGAGTTTGTCCAGATAGATCTGGATCTATCCAGAAATATCCGGTTCTGTGTGGCTAAATGAATATCAGCTTTTCAACAGCCTGTGTGTTTCTTAGTGTTTTCTGGATAGTATCTATGAACTTTAGAGTTCTGAATGAATTTTAGCATGTTACATTTTGGTTTTTTGTTGGCAAACGCTAATTAGTTCCACATGGAGACACAACAAGTACACATAAGTGATTTCTGAGTAGAATGCTACAGAAACTAGGTTAAAAATGATATTTGCAAATGTAAACATGACATTGAATTCACATTCCCAAGAAAAAGACTTTGCTTTTCTCCAAAACCAGTTTGACTCTGCTTTTCTGGGTCCTTAACACACGAATTCCACATGAGTTTGTGCAGATAGATCTGGATCTAACCAGCAATATCCGGTTCTGTGTAGCTAAATGAATATCAGCTTTTCAACAGCCTGTGTGTTTCTTAGTGTTTTCTGGATAGTATCTATGAACTTTAGAGTTCTGAATGCATTTTTGCACGTTACATTTTGTTTTTTTGTTGGCAAACGGAAATTGGTTCCACATGGAGACACAAGTACACATAAGTGATTTCTGAGTAGAATGCTACCGAAACTAGGTTAAAAATGATATTTGCAAATGTAAACATGACATTGATTTCACATTCCCAAGAAAAAGACTTTGCTTTTCTCCAAAACCAGTTTCAACATTCTTTTCTGGGTCCTTTGCACACAAATTCCACACGTTTTTGTCCAGATAGGTCTGAATCTAACCAGCAATATCCGGTTCTGTGTGGCTAAATGAATATCAGCTTCTCAACAGCCTGTGTGTTTGTTAGTGTTTTCTGGATAGTATCTATGAACTTTAGAGTTTTGAATGAATTTTAGCATGTTACTTTTTTTTTTTTTGGCAAAAGCTAATTAGTTCCACATGGAGACACAAGTACACATAAGTGATTTCTGAGTAGAATGCTACAGAAACTAGGTTAAAAATGATATTTGCGACTGTAAACATGACATTGAATTCACATTCCCAAGAAAAAGACTTTGCTTTTCTCCAAAACCAGTTTGACTCTGCTTTTCGGCGTCCTTAACACACGAATTCCACATGAGTTTGTCCAGATAGATCTGGATCTATCCAGAAATATCCGGTTCTGTGTGGCTAAATGAATATCAGCTTTTCAACAGCCTGTGTGTTTCTTAGTGTTTTCTGGATAGTATCTATGAACTTTAGAGTTCTGAATGAATTTTAGCATGTTACATTTTGGTTTTTTGTTGGCAAACGCTAATTAGTTCCACATGGAGACACAACAAGTACACATAAGTGATTTCTGAGTAGAATGCTACAGAAACTAGGTTAAAAATGATATTTGCAAATGTAAACATGACATTGAATTCACATTCCCAAGAAAAAGACTTTGCTTTTCTCCAAAACCAGTTTGACTCTGCTTTTCTGGGTCCTTAACACACGAATTCCACATGAGTTTGTGCAGATAGATCTGGATCTAACCAGCAATATCCGGTTCTGTGTGGCTAAATGAATATCAGCTTTTCAACAGCCTGTGTGTTTCTTAGTGTTTTCTGAATAGTATCTATGAACTTTAGAGTTCTGAATGAATTTTAGCATGTTACATTTTGGTTTTTTGTTGGCAAACGCTAATTAGTTCCACATGGAGACACAACAAGTACACATCAGTGATTTCTGAGTAGAATGCTACAGAAACTAGGTTAAAAATGATATTTGGACTGTAAACATGACATTGAATTCACATTCCCAAGAAAAAGACTTTGCTTTTCTCCAAAACCATTTTGACTCTACTTTTCGGGGTCCTTAACACACGAATTCCACATGAGTTTGTCCAGATAGATCTGATCAAACCAGCAATATCCGGTTCTGTGTGGCTATATGAATATCAGCTTTTACACAGCCTGTGTGTTTCTTAGTGTTTTCTGGATAGTATCTATGAACTTTAGAGTTCTGAATGAATTTTAGCATGTTACATTTTGGTTTTTTTTTGGCAAACGCTAATTAGTTCCACATGGAGACACAACAAGTACACATAAGTGATTTCTGAGTAGAATGCTACAGAAACTAGGTTAAAAATGATATTTGCAAATGTAAACATGACATTGAATTCACATTCCCAAGAAAAAGACTTTGCTTTTCTCCAAAACCAGTTTCAACATTCTTTTCTGGGTCATTTGCACACAAATTCCACACGTTTTTGTCCAGATAGATCTGGATCAAACCAGCAATATCCGGTTCTGTGTGGCTAAATGAATATCAGCTTTTCAACAGCCTGTGTGTTTCTTAGTGTTTTCTGGATAGTATCTATGAACTTTAGAGTTCTGAATGAATTTTAGCATGTTACATTTTGTTTTTTTGTTGGCAAACGCTAATTAGTTCCACATGGAGACAAAACAAGTACACATAAGTGATTTCTGAGTAGAATGCCACATAAACTAGGTTAAAAATGATATTTGCGACTTTAAACATGACATTGAATTCACATTCCCAAGAAAAAGACTTTGCTTTTCTCCAAAACCAGTTTGACTCTGCTTTTCGGGGTCCTTAACACACGAATTCCACATGAGTTTGTCCAGATAGATCTGGATCTAACCAGCAATATCCGGTTCTGTGTGGCTAAATGAATATCAGCTTTTCAACAGCCAGTGTGTTTGTTAGTATTTTCTGGATAGTATCTATGAACTTTAGAGCTCTGAATGCATTTTTGCACGTTACATTTTGTTTCTTTGTTGGCAAACGCTAATTAGTTCCACATGGAGACACAACAAGTACACATAAGTGATTTCTGAGTAGAATGCTACAGAAACTAGGTTAAAAATGATATTTGCAAATGTAAACATGACATTGATTTCACATTCCCAAGAAAAAGACTTTGCTTTTCTCCAAAACCAGTTTCAACATTCTTTTCTGGGTCCTTTGCACACAAATTCCACACGTTTTTGTCCAGATAGGTCTGAATCTAACCAGCAATATCCGGTTCTGTGTGGCTAAATGAATATCAGCTTTTCAACAGCCTGTGTGTTTGTTAGTGTTTTCTGGATAGTATCTATGAACTTTAGAGTTTTGAATGAATTTTAGCATGTTACTTTTTTTTTTTTGGCAAAAGCTAATTAGTTCCACATGGAGACACAAGTACACATAAGTGATTTCTGAGTAGAATGCTACAGAAACTAGGTTAAAAATGATATTTGCGACTGTAAACACGACATTGAATTCACATTCCCAAGAAAAAGACTTTGCTTTTCTCCAAAACCAGTTTGACTCTGCTTTTCGGGGTCCTTAACAAACGAATTCCACATGAGTTTGTCCAGATAGATCTGGATCTAACCAGCAATATCCGGTTCTGTGTGGCTAAATGAATATCAGCTTTTCAACAGCCTGTGTGTTTCTTAGTGTTTTCTGGATAGTATCTATGAACTTTAGAGTTCTGAATGAATTTTAGCATGTTACATTTTGATTTTTTGTTGGCAAACGCTAATTAGTTCCACATGGAGACACAACAAGTACACATCAGTGATTTCTGAGTAGAATGCTACAGAAACTAGGTTAAAAATGATATTTGTGACTGTAAACATGACATTGAATTCACATTCCCAAGAAAAAGACTTTGCTTTTCTCCAAAACCAGTTTGACTCTGCTTTTCGGGGTCCTTAACACACGAATTCCACATGAGTTTGTGCAGATAGATCTGGATCTAACCAGCAATATCCGGTTCTGTGTGGCTAAATGAATATCAGCTTTTCAACAGCCTGTGTGTTTGTTAGTGTTTTCTGGATAATATCTATGAACTTTAGAGTTCTGAATGAATTTTAGCATGTTACATTTTGGTTTTTTGTTGGCAAACGCTAATTAGTTCCACATGGAGACACAACAAGTACACATCAGTGATTTCTGAGTAGAATGCAACAGAAACTAGGTTAAAAATGATATTTGGACTGTAAACATGACATTGAATTCACATTCCCAAGAAAAAGACTTTGCTTTTCTCCAAAACCATTTTGACTCTACTTTTCGGGGTCCTTAACACACGAATTCCACATGAGTTTGTCCAGATAGATCTGATCAAACCAGCAATATCCGGTTCTGTGTGGCTATATGAATATCAGCTTTTAAACAGCCTGTGTGTTTCTTAGTGTTTTCTGGATAGTATCTATGAACTTTAGAGTTCTGAATGAATTTTAGCATGTTACATTTTGGTTTTTTTTGGCAAACGCTAATTAGTTCCACATGGAGACACAACAAGTACACATAAGTGATTTCTGAGTATAATGCTACAGAAACTAGGTTAAAAATGATATTTGCAAATGTAAACATGACATTGAATTCACATTCCCAAGAAAAAGACTTTGCTTTTCTCCAAAACCAGTTTCAACATTCTTTTCTGGGTCCTTTGCACACAAATTCCACACGTTTTTGTCCAGATAGATCTGGATCAAACCAGCAATATCCGGTTCTGTGTGGCTAAATGAATATCAGCTTTTCAACAGCCTGTGTGTTTCTTAGTGTTTTCTGGATAGTATCTATGAACTTTAGAGTTCTGAATGAATTTTAGCATGTTACATTTTGTTTTTTTGTTGGCAAACGCTAATTAGTTCCACATGGAGACAAAACAAGTACACATAAGTGATTTCTGAGTAGAATGCCACATAAACTAGGTTAAAAATGATATTTGCGACTTTAAACATGACATTGAATTCACATTCCCAAGAAAAAGACTTTGCTTTTCTCCAAAACCAGTTTGACTCTGCTTTTCGGGGTCCTTAACACACGAATTCCACATGAGTTTGTCCAGATAGATCTGGATCAAACCAGCAATATCCGGTTCTGTGTGGCTAAATGAATATCAGCTTTTCAACAGCCAGTGTGTTTGTTAGTATTTTCTGGATAGTATCTATGAACTTTAGAGTTCTGAATGAATTTTAGCATGTTACATTTTGGTTTTTTTTGGCAAACGCTAATTAGTTCCACATGGAGACACAACAAGTACACATAAGTGATTTCTGAGTATAATGCTACAGAAACTAGGTTAAAAATGATATTTGCAAATGTAAACATGACATTGAATTCACATTCCCAAGAAAAAGACTTTGCTTTTCTCCAAAACCAGTTTCAACATTCTTTTCTGGGTCCTTTGCACACAAATTCCACACGTTTTTGTCCAGATAGGTCTGAATCTAACCAGCAATATCCGGTTCTGTGTGGCTAAATGAATATCAGCTTTTCAACAGCCTGTGTGTTTGTTAGTGTTTTCTGGATAGTATCTATGAACTTTAGAGTTTTGAATGAATTTTAGCATGTTACTTTTTTTTTTTTGGCAAAAGCTAATTAGTTCCACATGGAGACACAAGTACACATAAGTGATTTCTGAGTAGAATGCTACAGAAACTAGGTTAAAAATGATATTTGCGACTGTAAACACGACATTGAATTCACATTCCCAAGAAAAAGACTTTGCTTTTCTCCAAAACCAGTTTGACTCTGCTTTTCGGGGTCCTTAACAAACGAATTCCACATGAGTTTGTCCAGATAGATCTGGATCTAACCAGCAATATCCGGTTCTGTGTGGCTAAATGAATATCAGCTTTTCAACAGCCTGTGTGTTTCTTAGTGTTTTCTGGATAGTATCTATGAACTTTAGAGTTCTGAATGAATTTTAGCATGTTACATTTTGATTTTTTGTTGGCAAACGCTAATTAGTTCCACATGGAGACACAACAAGTACACATCAGTGATTTCTGAGTAGAATGCTACAGAAACTAGGTTAAAAATGATATTTGTGACTGTAAACATGACATTGAATTCACATTCCCAAGAAAAAGACTTTGCTTTTCTCCAAAACCAGTTTGACTCTGCTTTTCGGGGTCCTTAACACACGAATTCCACATGAGTTTGTGCAGATAGATCTGGATCTAACCAGCAATATCCGGTTCTGTGTGGCTAAATGAATATCAGCTTTTCAACAGCCTGTGTGTTTGTTAGTGTTTTCTGGATAATATCTATGAACTTTAGAGTTCTGAATGAATTTTAGCATGTTACATTTTGGTTTTTTGTTGGCAAACGCTAATTAGTTCCACATGGAGACACAACAAGTACACATCAGTGATTTCTGAGTAGAATGCAACAGAAACTAGGTTAAAAATGATATTTGGACTGTAAACATGACATTGAATTCACATTCCCAAGAAAAAGACTTTGCTTTTCTCCAAAACCATTTTGACTCTACTTTTCGGGGTCCTTAACACACGAATTCCACATGAGTTTGTCCAGATAGATCTGATCAAACCAGCAATATCCGGTTCTGTGTGGCTATATGAATATCAGCTTTTAAACAGCCTGTGTGTTTCTTAGTGTTTTCTGGATAGTATCTATGAACTTTAGAGTTCTGAATGAATTTTAGCATGTTACATTTTGGTTTTTTTTGGCAAACGCTAATTAGTTCCACATGGAGACACAACAAGTACACATAAGTGATTTCTGAGTATAATGCTACAGAAACTAGGTTAAAAATGATATTTGCAAATGTAAACATGACATTGAATTCACATTCCCAAGAAAAAGACTTTGCTTTTCTCCAAAACCAGTTTCAACATTCTTTTCTGGGTCCTTTGCACACAAATTCCACACGTTTTTGTCCAGATAGATCTGGATCAAACCAGCAATATCCGGTTCTGTGTGGCTAAATGAATATCAGCTTTTCAACAGCCTGTGTGTTTCTTAGTGTTTTCTGGATAGTATCTATGAACTTTAGAGTTCTGAATGAATTTTAGCATGTTACATTTTGTTTTTTTGTTGGCAAACGCTAATTAGTTCCACATGGAGACAAAACAAGTACACATAAGTGATTTCTGAGTAGAATGCCACATAAACTAGGTTAAAAATGATATTTGCGACTTTAAACATGACATTGAATTCACATTCCCAAGAAAAAGACTTTGCTTTTCTCCAAAACCAGTTTGACTCTGCTTTTCGGGGTCCTTAACACACGAATTCCACATGAGTTTGTCCAGATAGATCTGGATCAAACCAGCAATATCCGGTTCTGTGTGGCTAAATGAATATCAGCTTTTCAACAGCCAGTGTGTTTGTTAGTATTTTCTGGATAGTATCTATGAACTTTAGAGCTCTGAATGCATTTTTGCACGTTACATTTTGGTTTTTTTTGGCAAACGCTAATTAGTTCCACATGGAGACACAACAAGTACACATAAGTGATTTCTGAGTAGAATGCTACAGAAACTAGGTTAAAAATGATATTTGCAAATGTAAACATGACATTGATTTCACATTCCCAAGAAAAAGACTTTGCTTTTCTCCAAAACCAGTTTCAACATTCTTTTCTGGGTCCTTTGCACACAAATTCCACACGTTTTTGTCCAGATAGGTCTGAATCTAACCAGCAATATCCGGTTCTGTGTGGCTAAATGAATATCAGCTTTTCAACAGCCTGTGTGTTTGTTAGTGTTTTCTGGATAGTATCTATGAACTTTAGAGTTCTGAATGAATTTTAGCATGTTACATTTTGGTTTTTTGTTGGCAAAAGCTAATTAGTTCCACATGGAGACACAAGTACACATAAGTGATTTCTGAGTAGAATGCTACAGAAACTAGGTTAAAAATGATATTTGCGACTGTAAACATGACATTGAATTCACATTCCCAAGAAAAAGACTTTGCTTTTCTCCAAAACCAGTTTGACTCTGCTTTTCGGGGTCCTTAACAAACGAATTCCACATGAGTTTGTCCAGATAGATCTGGATCTAACCAGCAATATCCGGTTCTGTGTGGCTAAATGAATATCAGCTTTTCAACAGCCTGTGTGTTTCTTAGTGTTTTCTGGATAGTATCTATGAACTTTAGAGTTCTGAATGAATTTTAGCATGTTACATTTTGATTTTTTGTTGGCAAACGCTAATTAGTTCCACATGGAGACACAACAAGTACACATCAGTGATTTCTGAGTAGAATGCTACAGAAACTAGGTTAAAAATGATATTTGTGACTGTAAACATGACATTGAATTCACATTCCCAAGAAAAAGACTTTGCTTTTCTCCAAAACCAGTTTGACTCTGCTTTTCGGGGTCCTTAACACACGAATTCCACATGAGTTTGTGCAGATAGATCTGGATCTAACCAGCAATATCCGGTTCTGTGTGGCTAAATGAATATCAGCTTTTCAACAGCCTGTGTGTTTGTTAGTGTTTTCTGGATAATATCTATGAACTTTAGAGTTCTGAATGAATTTTAGCATGTTACATTTTGGTTTTTTGTTGGCAAACGCTAATTAGTTCCACATGGAGACACAACAAGTACACATCAGTGATTTCTGAGTAGAATGCAACAGAAACTAGGTTAAAAATGATATTTGGACTGTAAACATGACATTGAATTCACATTCCCAAGAAAAAGACTTTGCTTTTCTCCAAAACCATTTTGACTCTACTTTTCGGGGTCCTTAACACACGAATTCCACATGAGTTTGTCCAGATAGATCTGATCAAACCAGCAATATCCGGTTCTGTGTGGCTATATGAATATCAGCTTTTAAACAGCCTGTGTGTTTCTTAGTGTTTTCTGGATAGTATCTATGAACTTTAGAGTTCTGAATGAATTTTAGCATGTTACATTTTGGTTTTTTTTGGCAAACGCTAATTAGTTCCACATGGAGACACAACAAGTACACATAAGTGATTTCTGAGTATAATGCTACAGAAACTAGGTTAAAAATGATATTTGCAAATGTAAACATGACATTGAATTCACATTCCCAAGAAAAAGACTTTGCTTTTCTCCAAAACCAGTTTCAACATTCTTTTCTGGGTCCTTTGCACACAAATTCCACACGTTTTTGTCCAGATAGATCTGGATCAAACCAGCAATATCCGGTTCTGTGTGGCTAAATGAATATCAGCTTTTCAACAGCCTGTGTGTTTCTTAGTGTTTTCTGGATAGTATCTATGAACTTTAGAGTTCTGAATGAATTTTAGCATGTTACATTTTGTTTTTTTGTTGGCAAACGCTAATTAGTTCCACATGGAGACAAAACAAGTACACATAAGTGATTTCTGAGTAGAATGCCACATAAACTAGGTTAAAAATGATATTTGCGACTTTAAACATGACATTGAATTCACATTCCCAAGAAAAAGACTTTGCTTTTCTCCAAAACCAGTTTGACTCTGCTTTTCGGGGTCCTTAACACACGAATTCCACATGAGTTTGTCCAGATAGATCTGGATCTAACCAGCAATATCCGGTTCTGTGTGGCTAAATGAATATCAGCTTTTCAACAGCCTGTGTGTTTGTTAGTGTTTTATGGATAGTATCTATGAATTTTAGAGTTTTGAATGAATTTTACCATGCTACATTGGGTTTTTTTGTTGGCAAATTCTAATTAGTTCCACATGGAGACACAACAAGTACACATAAGTGTTTTCTGAGTAGAATGCTACAGAAACTAGGTTAAAAATGATATTTGCAAATGTAAACATGAGATTGAATTCACATTCCCTAGAAAAAGACTTTGCTTTTCTCCAAAACCAGTTTCAACATCCTTTTCTGGGTCCTTTTGCACACGAATTCCACACGTTTTTTTCCAGATAGGTCTGGATCTAACCAGCAATATCCGGTTCTGTGTGGCTAAATGAATATCAGCTTTTCAACAGCCAGTGTGTTTGTTAGTGTTTTCTGGATAGTATCTATGAACTTTAGAGCTCTGAATGCATTTTTGCACGTTACATTTTGTTTTTTTTTTTTAGCAAACGCTAATTAGTTCCTTATGGAGACACAACAAGTACACATAAGTGATTTCTGAGTAGAATGCTACAGAAACTAGGTTAAAAATGTTATTAGCGACTGTAAACATGACAATGAATTCACACTCCCAAGTAAACGACTTTGCTTTCTCCAAAACGATATTCCACATCCTTTTCTGAGTCCTTTGCACACAAATTCCACACGTTTTTGTCCAGATAGTTCTGGATCTAACCAGCAATATCCTGTTCTGTGTGGCTAAATGAATATCAGCTTTTCAACAGCCTGTGTGTTTCTTAGTGTTTTCTGGATAGTATCTATGAATTTTAGAGTTTTGAATGAATTTTAGCATGCTACATTTTGTTTTTTGTTGGCAAATGCTAATTAGTTCGACGTGGAGACACAACAAGTACACATAAGTGTTTTCTGAGTAGAATGCTACAGAAACTAGGTTAAAAATGATATTTGCAAATGTAAAAATGAGATTGAATTCACATTCCCAAGAAAAAGACTTTGCTTTTCTCCAAAACCAGTTTCAACATCCTTTTCTGGGTCCTTTTGCACATGAATTCCACACGTTTTTGTCCAGATAGGTCTGGATCTAACCAGCAATATCCGGATCTCTGTGGCTAAATGAATATCAGCTTTTCAACAGCCTGTGTGTTTCTTAGTGTTTTCTGGATAGTATCTATGAACTTTAGAGTTCTGAATGAATTTTAGCACGTTACATTTTGTTTTTTTGTTAGCAAACGCTAATTTGTTCCACATGGAGACACAACAAGTACACATAAGTGTTTTCTGAGTAGAATGCTACAGAAGCTAGTTGAAAAATGATATTTGCGATTGTAAACATAACATTGAATTCACATTCCCAAGAAAAAGACTTTGCTTTTCTCCAAAACCAGTTTGACTCTGCTTTTCTGGGTCCTTAACACACGAATTCCACATAAGTTTGTCCAGATAGATCTGGATCTAACCAGCAATATCCGGTTCTGTGTGGCTAAATGAATATCAGCTTTTCAACAGCCTGTGTGTTTCTTAGTGTTTTCTGGATAGTATCTATGAACTTTAGAGTTCTGAATGAATTTTAGCATGTTACATTTTGGTTTTTTTTGGCAAACGCTAATTAGTTCCACATGGAGACACAACAAGTACACATAAGTGATTTCTGAGTAGAATGCTACAGAAACTAGGTAAAAATGATATTTGCGACTGTAAACATGACATTGAATTCACATTCACAAGCAAAAGACTTTGCTTTTCTCCAAAACCAGTTTGACTCTGCTTTTCGGGGTCCTTAACACACGAATTCCACATGAGTTTGTCCAGACAGATCTGGATCTAACCAGAAATATCCGGTTCTGTGTGGCTAAATGAATATCTGCGTTTCAACAGCCTGTGTGTTTGTTAGTGTTTTCTGGATAGTATCTATGAACTTTAGAGTTTTGAATGAATTTTAGCATGTTACATTTTGGTTTTTTTTTTGGCAAACGCTAATTAGTTCCACATGGAGACACAACAAGTACACTTAAGTGATTTCTGAGTAGAATGCTACACAAACTAGGTTAAAAATGATATTTGCGACTGTAACCATGACATTGATTTCACATTCCAAAGAAAAAGACTTTGCTTTTCTCCAAAACCAGTTTCAACATCATTTTCTGGGTCCTTAACACACGAATTCCACACGTATTTGTCCAGATAGGTCTGGATCTAACCAGCAATATCCGGTTCTGTGTGGCTAAATGAATATCAGCTTTTCAACAGCCTGTGTGTTTGTTAGTGTTTTCTGGATAGTATCTATGAACTTTAGAGTTTTGAATGAATTTTAGCATGTTACTTTTTTTTTTTTTGGCAAAAGCTAATTAGTTCCACATGGAGACACAAGTACACATAAGTGATTTCTGAGTAGAATGCTACAGAAACTAGGTTAAAAATGATATTTGCGACTGTAAACATGACATTGAATTCACATTCCCAAGAAAAAGACTTTGCTTTTCTCCAAAACCAGTTTGACTCTGCTTTTCGGCGTCCTTAACACACGAATTCCACATGAGTTTGTCCAGATAGATCTGATCAAACCAGCAATATCCGGTTCTGTGTGGCTATATGAATATCAGCTTTTAAACAGCCTGTGTGTTTCTTAGTGTTTTCTGGATAGTATCTATGAACTTTAGAGTTCTGAATGAATTTTAGCATGTTACATTTTGGTTTTTTTTGGCAAACGCTAATTAGTTCCACATGGAGACACAACAAGTACACATAAGTGATTTCTGAGTAGAATGCTACAGAAACTAGGTTAAAAATGATATTTGCAAATGTAAACATGACATTGAATTCACATTCCCAAGAAAAAGACTTTGCTTTTCTCCAAAACCAGTTTGACTCTGCTTTTCTGGGTCCTTTGCACACAAATTCCACACGTTTTTTCCAGATAGATCTGGATCAAACCAGCAATATCCGGTTCTGTGTGGCTAAATGAATATCAGCTTTTCAACAGCCTGTGTGTTTCTTAGTGTTTTCTGGATAGTATCTATGAACTTTAGAGTTCTGAATGAATTTTAGCATGTTACATTTTGTTTTTTTGTTGGCAAACGCTAATTAGTTCCACATGGAGACAAAACAAGTACACATAAGTGATTTCTGAGTAGAATGCCACATAAACTAGGTTAAAAATGATATTTGCTACTTTAAACATGACATTGAATTCACATTCCCAAGAAAAAGACTTTGCTTTTCTCCAAAACCAGTTTGACTCTGCTTTTCGGGGTCCTTAACACACGAATTCCACATGAGTTTGTCCAGATAGATCTGGATCTAACCAGCAATATCCGGTTCTGTGTGGCTAAATGAATATCAGCTTTTCAACAGCCAGTGTGTTTGTTAGTATTTTCTGGATAGTATCTATGAACTTTAGAGCTCTGAATGCATTTTTGCACGTTACATTTTGTTTCTTTGTTGGCAAACGCTAATTAGTTCCACATGGAGACACAAGTACACATAAGTGATTTCTGAGTAGAATGCTACCGAAACTAGGTTAAAAATGATATTTGCAAATGTAAACATGACATTGATTTCACATTCCCAAGAAAAAGACTTTGCTTTTCTCCAAAACCAGTTTCAACATTCTTTTCTGGGTCCTTTGCACACAAATTCCACACGTTTTTGTCCAGATAGGTCTGAATCTAACCAGCAATATCCGGTTCTGTGTGGCTAAATGAATATCAGCTTTTCAACAGCCTGTGTGTTTGTTAGTGTTTTCTGGATAGTATCTATGAACTTTAGAGTTTTGAATGAATTTTAGCATGTTACTTTTTTTTTTTTTGGCAAAAGCTAATTAGTTCCACATGGAGACACAAGTACACATAAGTGATTTCTGAGTAGAATGCTACAGAAACTAGGTTAAAAATGATATTTGCGACTGTAAACATGACATTGAATTCACATTCCCAAGAAAAAGACTTTGCTTTTCTCCAAAACCAGTTTGACTCTGCTTTTCGGCGTCCTTAACACACGAATTCCACATGAGTTTGTCCAGATAGATCTGGATCTATCCAGAAATATCCGGTTCTGTGTGGCTAAATGAATATCAGCTTTTCAACAGCCTGTGTGTTTCTTAGTGTTTTCTGGATAGTATCTATGAACTTTAGAGTTCTGAATGAATTTTAGCATGTTACATTTTGGTTTTTTGTTGGCAAACGCTAATTAGTTCCACATGGAGACACAACAAGTACACATAAGTGATTTCTGAGTAGAATGCTACAGAAACTAGGTTAAAAATGATATTTGCAAATGTAAACATGACATTGAATTCACATTCCCAAGAAAAAGACTTTGCTTTTCTCCAAAACCAGTTTGACTCTGCTTTTCTGGGTCCTTAACACACGAATTCCACATGAGTTTGTGCAGATAGATCTGGATCTAACCAGCAATATCCGGTTCTGTGTAGCTAAATGAATATCAGCTTTTCAACAGCCTGTGTGTTTCTTAGTGTTTTCTGGATAGTATCTATGAACTTTAGAGTTCTGAATGCATTTTTGCACGTTACATTTTGTTTTTTTGTTGGCAAACGGAAATTAGTTCCACATGGAGACACAAGTACACATAAGTGATTTCTGAGTAGAATGCTACCGAAACTAGGTTAAAAATGATATTTGCAAATGTAAACATGACATTGATTTCACATTCCCAAGAAAAAGACTTTGCTTTTCTCCAAAACCAGTTTCAACATTCTTTTCTGGGTCCTTTGCACACAAATTCCACACGTTTTTGTCCAGATAGGTCTGAATCTAACCAGCAATATCCGGTTCTGTGTGGCTAAATGAATATCAGCTTCTCAACAGCCTGTGTGTTTGTTAGTGTTTTCTGGATAGTATCTATGAACTTTAGAGTTTTGAATGAATTTTAGCATGTTACTTTTTTTTTTTTTTGGCAAAAGCTAATTAGTTCCACATGGAGACACAAGTACACATAAGTGATTTCTGAGTAGAATGCTACAGAAACTAGGTTAAAAATGATATTTGCGACTGTAAACATGACATTGAATTCACATTCCCAAGAAAAAGACTTTGCTTTTCTCCAAAACCAGTTTGACTCTGCTTTTCGGCGTCCTTAACACACGAATTCCACATGAGTTTGTCCAGATAGATCTGGATCTATCCAGAAATATCCGGTTCTGTGTGGCTAAATGAATATCAGCTTTTCAACAGCCTGTGTGTTTCTTAGTGTTTTCTGGATAGTATCTATGAACTTTAGAGTTCTGAATGAATTTTAGCATGTTACATTTTGGTTTTTTGTTGGCAAACGCTAATTAGTTCCACATGGAGACACAACAAGTACACATAAGTGATTTCTGAGTAGAATGCTACAGAAACTAGGTTAAAAATGATATTTGCAAATGTAAACATGACATTGAATTCACATTCCCAAGAAAAAGACTTTGCTTTTCTCCAAAACCAGTTTGACTCTGCTTTTCTGGGTCCTTAACACACGAATTCCACATGAGTTTGTGCAGATAGATCTGGATCTAACCAGCAATATCCGGTTCTGTGTGGCTAAATGAATATCAGCTTTTCAACAGCCTGTGTGTTTCTTAGTGTTTTCTGGATAGTATCTATGAACTTTAGAGTTCTGAATGAATTTTAGCATGTTACATTTTGGTTTTTTGTTGGCAAACGCTAATTAGTTCCACATGGAGACACAACAAGTACACATCAGTGATTTCTGAGTAGAATGCTACAGAAACTAGGTTAAAAATGATATTTGGACTGTAAACATGACATTGAATTCACATTCCCAAGAAAAAGACTTTGCTTTTCTCCAAAACCATTTTGACTCTACTTTTCGGGGTCCTTAACACACGAATTCCACATGAGTTTGTCCAGATAGATCTGATCAAACCAGCAATATCCGGTTCTGTGTGGCTATATGAATATCAGCTTTTACACAGCCTGTGTGTTTCTTAGTGTTTTCTGGATAGTATCTATGAACTTTAGAGTTCTGAATGAATTTTAGCATGTTACATTTTGGTTTTTTTTTGGCAAACGCTAATTAGTTCCACATGGAGACACAACAAGTACACATAAGTGATTTCTGAGTAGAATGCTACAGAAACTAGGTTAAAAATGATATTTGCAAATGTAAACATGACATTGAATTCACATTCCCAAGAAAAAGACTTTGCTTTTCTCCAAAACCAGTTTCAACATTCTTTTCTGGGTCATTTGCACACAAATTCCACACGTTTTTGTCCAGATAGATCTGGATCAAACCAGCAATATCCGGTTCTGTGTGGCTAAATGAATATCAGCTTTTCAACAGCCTGTGTGTTTCTTAGTGTTTTCTGGATAGTATCTATGAACTTTAGAGTTCTGAATGAATTTTAGCATGTTACATTTTGTTTTTTTGTTGGCAAACGCTAATTAGTTCCACATGGAGACAAAACAAGTACACATAAGTGATTTCTGAGTAGAATGCCACATAAACTAGGTTAAAAATGATATTTGCGACTTTAAACATGACATTGAATTCACATTCCCAAGAAAAAGACTTTGCTTTTCTCCAAAACCAGTTTGACTCTGCTTTTCGGGGTCCTTAACACACGAATTCCACATGAGTTTGTCCAGATAGATCTGGATCTAACCAGCAATATCCGGTTCTGTGTGGCTAAATGAATATCAGCTTTTCAACAGCCAGTGTGTTTGTTAGTATTTTCTGGATAGTATCTATGAACTTTAGAGCTCTGAATGCATTTTTGCACGTTACATTTTGTTTCTTTGTTGGCAAACGCTAATTAGTTCCACATGGAGACACAACAAGTACACATAAGTGATTTCTGAGTAGAATGCTACAGAAACTAGGTTAAAAATGATATTTGCAAATGTAAACATGACATTGATTTCACATTCCCAAGAAAAAGACTTTGCTTTTCTCCAAAACCAGTTTCAACATTCTTTTCTGGGTCCTTTGCACACAAATTCCACACGTTTTTGTCCAGATAGGTCTGAATCTAACCAGCAATATCCGGTTCTGTGTGGCTAAATGAATATCAGCTTTTCAACAGCCTGTGTGTTTGTTAGTGTTTTCTGGATAGTATCTATGAACTTTAGAGTTTTGAATGAATTTTAGCATGTTACTTTTTTTTTTTTGGCAAAAGCTAATTAGTTCCACATGGAGACACAAGTACACATAAGTGATTTCTGAGTAGAATGCTACAGAAACTAGGTTAAAAATGATATTTGCGACTGTAAACACGACATTGAATTCACATTCCCAAGAAAAAGACTTTGCTTTTCTCCAAAACCAGTTTGACTCTGCTTTTCGGGGTCCTTAACACACGAATTCCACATGAGTTTGTGCAGATAGATCTGGATCTAACCAGCAATATCCGGTTCTGTGTGGCTAAATGAATATCAGCTTTTCAACAGCCTGTGTGTTTGTTAGTGTTTTCTGGATAATATCTATGAACTTTAGAGTTCTGAATGAATTTTAGCATGTTACATTTTGGTTTTTTGTTGGCAAACGCTAATTAGTTCCACATGGAGACACAACAAGTACACATCAGTGATTTCTGAGTAGAATGCAACAGAAACTAGGTTAAAAATGATATTTGGACTGTAAACATGACATTGAATTCACATTCCCAAGAAAAAGACTTTGCTTTTCTCCAAAACCATTTTGACTCTACTTTTCGGGGTCCTTAACACACGAATTCCACATGAGTTTGTCCAGATAGATCTGATCAAACCAGCAATATCCGGTTCTGTGTGGCTATATGAATATCAGCTTTTAAACAGCCTGTGTGTTTCTTAGTGTTTTCTGGATAGTATCTATGAACTTTAGAGTTCTGAATGAATTTTAGCATGTTACATTTTGGTTTTTTTTGGCAAACGCTAATTAGTTCCACATGGAGACACAACAAGTACACATAAGTGATTTCTGAGTATAATGCTACAGAAACTAGGTTAAAAATGATATTTGCAAATGTAAACATGACATTGAATTCACATTCCCAAGAAAAAGACTTTGCTTTTCTCCAAAACCAGTTTCAACATTCTTTTCTGGGTCCTTTGCACACAAATTCCACACGTTTTTGTCCAGATAGATCTGGATCAAACCAGCAATATCCGGTTCTGTGTGGCTAAATGAATATCAGCTTTTCAACAGCCTGTGTGTTTCTTAGTGTTTTCTGGATAGTATCTATGAACTTTAGAGTTCTGAATGAATTTTAGCATGTTACATTTTGTTTTTTTGTTGGCAAACGCTAATTAGTTCCACATGGAGACAAAACAAGTACACATAAGTGATTTCTGAGTAGAATGCCACATAAACTAGGTTAAAAATGATATTTGCGACTTTAAACATGACATTGAATTCACATTCCCAAGAAAAAGACTTTGCTTTTCTCCAAAACCAGTTTGACTCTGCTTTTCGGGGTCCTTAACACACGAATTCCACATGAGTTTGTCCAGATAGATCTGGATCAAACCAGCAATATCCGGTTCTGTGTGGCTAAATGAATATCAGCTTTTCAACAGCCAGTGTGTTTGTTAGTATTTTCTGGATAGTATCTATGAACTTTAGAGTTCTGAATGAATTTTAGCATGTTACATTTTGGTTTTTTTTGGCAAACGCTAATTAGTTCCACATGGAGACACAACAAGTACACATAAGTGATTTCTGAGTATAATGCTACAGAAACTAGGTTAAAAATGATATTTGCAAATGTAAACATGACATTGAATTCACATTCCCAAGAAAAAGACTTTGCTTTTCTCCAAAACCAGTTTCAACATTCTTTTCTGGGTCCTTTGCACACAAATTCCACACGTTTTTGTCCAGATAGGTCTGAATCTAACCAGCAATATCCGGTTCTGTGTGGCTAAATGAATATCAGCTTTTCAACAGCCTGTGTGTTTGTTAGTGTTTTCTGGATAGTATCTATGAACTTTAGAGTTTTGAATGAATTTTAGCATGTTACTTTTTTTTTTTTGGCAAAAGCTAATTAGTTCCACATGGAGACACAAGTACACATAAGTGATTTCTGAGTAGAATGCTACAGAAACTAGGTTAAAAATGATATTTGCGACTGTAAACACGACATTGAATTCACATTCCCAAGAAAAAGACTTTGCTTTTCTCCAAAACCAGTTTGACTCTGCTTTTCGGGGTCCTTAACAAACGAATTCCACATGAGTTTGTCCAGATAGATCTGGATCTAACCAGCAATATCCGGTTCTGTGTGGCTAAATGAATATCAGCTTTTCAACAGCCTGTGTGTTTCTTAGTGTTTTCTGGATAGTATCTATGAACTTTAGAGTTCTGAATGAATTTTAGCATGTTACATTTTGATTTTTTGTTGGCAAACGCTAATTAGTTCCACATGGAGACACAACAAGTACACATCAGTGATTTCTGAGTAGAATGCTACAGAAACTAGGTTAAAAATGATATTTGTGACTGTAAACATGACATTGAATTCACATTCCCAAGAAAAAGACTTTGCTTTTCTCCAAAACCAGTTTGACTCTGCTTTTCGGGGTCCTTAACACACGAATTCCACATGAGTTTGTGCAGATAGATCTGGATCTAACCAGCAATATCCGGTTCTGTGTGGCTAAATGAATATCAGCTTTTCAACAGCCTGTGTGTTTGTTAGTGTTTTCTGGATAATATCTATGAACTTTAGAGTTCTGAATGAATTTTAGCATGTTACATTTTGGTTTTTTGTTGGCAAACGCTAATTAGTTCCACATGGAGACACAACAAGTACACATCAGTGATTTCTGAGTAGAATGCAACAGAAACTAGGTTAAAAATGATATTTGGACTGTAAACATGACATTGAATTCACATTCCCAAGAAAAAGACTTTGCTTTTCTCCAAAACCATTTTGACTCTACTTTTCGGGGTCCTTAACACACGAATTCCACATGAGTTTGTCCAGATAGATCTGATCAAACCAGCAATATCCGGTTCTGTGTGGCTATATGAATATCAGCTTTTAAACAGCCTGTGTGTTTCTTAGTGTTTTCTGGATAGTATCTATGAACTTTAGAGTTCTGAATGAATTTTAGCATGTTACATTTTGGTTTTTTTTGGCAAACGCTAATTAGTTCCACATGGAGACACAACAAGTACACATAAGTGATTTCTGAGTATAATGCTACAGAAACTAGGTTAAAAATGATATTTGCAAATGTAAACATGACATTGAATTCACATTCCCAAGAAAAAGACTTTGCTTTTCTCCAAAACCAGTTTCAACATTCTTTTCTGGGTCCTTTGCACACAAATTCCACACGTTTTTGTCCAGATAGATCTGGATCAAACCAGCAATATCCGGTTCTGTGTGGCTAAATGAATATCAGCTTTTCAACAGCCTGTGTGTTTCTTAGTGTTTTCTGGATAGTATCTATGAACTTTAGAGTTCTGAATGAATTTTAGCATGTTACATTTTGTTTTTTTGTTGGCAAACGCTAATTAGTTCCACATGGAGACAAAACAAGTACACATAAGTGATTTCTGAGTAGAATGCCACATAAACTAGGTTAAAAATGATATTTGCGACTTTAAACATGACATTGAATTCACATTCCCAAGAAAAAGACTTTGCTTTTCTCCAAAACCAGTTTGACTCTGCTTTTCGGGGTCCTTAACACACGAATTCCACATGAGTTTGTCCAGATAGATCTGGATCAAACCAGCAATATCCGGTTCTGTGTGGCTAAATGAATATCAGCTTTTCAACAGCCAGTGTGTTTGTTAGTATTTTCTGGATAGTATCTATGAACTTTAGAGCTCTGAATGCATTTTTGCACGTTACATTTTGGTTTTTTTTGGCAAACGCTAATTAGTTCCACATGGAGACACAACAAGTACACATAAGTGATTTCTGAGTAGAATGCTACAGAAACTAGGTTAAAAATGATATTTGCAAATGTAAACATGACATTGATTTCACATTCCCAAGAAAAAGACTTTGCTTTTCTCCAAAACCAGTTTCAACATTCTTTTCTGGGTCCTTTGCACACAAATTCCACACGTTTTTGTCCAGATAGGTCTGAATCTAACCAGCAATATCCGGTTCTGTGTGGCTAAATGAATATCAGCTTTTCAACAGCCTGTGTGTTTGTTAGTGTTTTCTGGATAGTATCTATGAACTTTAGAGTTTTGAATGAATTTTAGCATGTTACTTTTTTTTTTTTTTTTGGCAAAAGCTAATTAGTTCCACATGGAGACACAAGTACACATAAGTGATTTCTGAGTAGAATGCTACAGAAACTAGGTTAAAAATGATATTTGCGACTGTAAACATGACATTGAATTCACATTCCCAAGAAAAAGACTTTGCTTTTCTCCAAAACCAGTTTGACTCTGCTTTTCGGGGTCCTTAACAAACGAATTCCACATGAGTTTGTCCAGATAGATCTGGATCTAACCAGCAATATCCGGTTCTGTGTGGCTAAATGAATATCAGCTTTTCAACAGCCTGTGTGTTTCTTAGTGTTTTCTGGATAGTATCTATGAACTTTAGAGTTCTGAATGAATTTTAGCATGTTACATTTTGATTTTTTGTTGGCAAACGCTAATTAGTTCCACATGGAGACACAACAAGTACACATCAGTGATTTCTGAGTAGAATGCTACAGAAACTAGGTTAAAAATGATATTTGTGACTGTAAACATGACATTGAATTCACATTCCCAAGAAAAAGACTTTGCTTTTCTCCAAAACCAGTTTGACTCTGCTTTTCGGGGTCCTTAACACACGAATTCCACATGAGTTTGTGCAGATAGATCTGGATCTAACCAGCAATATCCGGTTCTGTGTGGCTAAATGAATATCAGCTTTTCAACAGCCTGTGTGTTTGTTAGTGTTTTCTGGATAATATCTATGAACTTTAGAGTTCTGAATGAATTTTAGCATGTTACATTTTGGTTTTTTGTTGGCAAACGCTAATTAGTTCCACATGGAGACACAACAAGTACACATCAGTGATTTCTGAGTAGAATGCAACAGAAACTAGGTTAAAAATGATATTTGGACTGTAAACATGACATTGAATTCACATTCCCAAGAAAAAGACTTTGCTTTTCTCCAAAACCATTTTGACTCTACTTTTCGGGGTCCTTAACACACGAATTCCACATGAGTTTGTCCAGATAGATCTGATCAAACCAGCAATATCCGGTTCTGTGTGGCTATATGAATATCAGCTTTTAAACAGCCTGTGTGTTTCTTAGTGTTTTCTGGATAGTATCTATGAACTTTAGAGTTCTGAATGAATTTTAGCATGTTACATTTTGGTTTTTTTTGGCAAACGCTAATTAGTTCCACATGGAGACACAACAAGTACACATAAGTGATTTCTGAGTATAATGCTACAGAAACTAGGTTAAAAATGATATTTGCAAATGTAAACATGACATTGAATTCACATTCCCAAGAAAAAGACTTTGCTTTTCTCCAAAACCAGTTTCAACATTCTTTTCTGGGTCCTTTGCACACAAATTCCACACGTTTTTGTCCAGATAGATCTGGATCAAACCAGCAATATCCGGTTCTGTGTGGCTAAATGAATATCAGCTTTTCAACAGCCTGTGTGTTTCTTAGTGTTTTCTGGATAGTATCTATGAACTTTAGAGTTCTGAATGAATTTTAGCATGTTACATTTTGTTTTTTTGTTGGCAAACGCTAATTAGTTCCACATGGAGACAAAACAAGTACACATAAGTGATTTCTGAGTAGAATGCCACATAAACTAGGTTAAAAATGATATTTGCGACTTTAAACATGACATTGAATTCACATTCCCAAGAAAAAGACTTTGCTTTTCTCCAAAACCAGTTTGACTCTGCTTTTCGGGGTCCTTAACACACGAATTCCACATGAGTTTGTCCAGATAGATCTGGATCTAACCAGCAATATCCGGTTCTGTGTGGCTAAATGAATATCAGCTTTTCAACAGCCTGTGTGTTTGTTAGTGTTTTATGGATAGTATCTATGAATTTTAGAGTTTTGAATGAATTTTAGCATGCTACATTGGGTTTTTTTGTTGGCAAATTCTAATTAGTTCCACATGGAGACACAACAAGTACACATAAGTGTTTTCTGAGTAGAATGCTACAGAAACTAGGTTAAAAATGATATTTGCAAATGTAAACATGAGATTGAATTCACATTCCCTAGAAAAAGACTTTGCTTTTCTCCAAAACCAGTTTCAACATCCTTTTCTGGGTCCTTTTGCACACGAATTCCACACGTTTTTTTCCAGATAGGTCTGGATCTAACCAGCAATATCCGGTTCTGTGTGGCTAAATGAATATCAGCTTTTCAACAGCCAGTGTGTTTGTTAGTGTTTTCTGGATAGTATCTATGAACTTTAGAGCTCTGAATGCATTTTTGCACGTTACATTTTGTTTTTTTTTTTAGCAAACGCTAATTAGTTCCTTATGGAGACACAACAAGTACACATAAGTGATTTCTGAGTAGAATGCTACAGAAACTAGGTTAAAAATGTTATTAGCGACTGTAAACATGACAATGAATTCACACTCCCAAGTAAACGACTTTGCTTTCTCCAAAACGATATTCCACATCCTTTTCTGAGTCCTTTGCACACAAATTCCACACGTTTTTGTCCAGATAGTTCTGGATCTAACCAGCAATATCCTGTTCTGTGTGGCTAAATGAATATCAGCTTTTCAACAGCCTGTGTGTTTCTTAGTGTTTTCTGGATAGTATCTATGAATTTTAGAGTTTTGAATGAATTTTAGCATGCTACATTTTGTTTTTTGTTGGCAAATGCTAATTAGTTCCACGTGGAGACACAACAAGTACACATAAGTGTTTTCTGAGTAGAATGCTACAGAAACTAGGTTAAAAATGATATTTGCAAATGTAAAAATGAGATTGAATTCACATTCCCAAGAAAAAGACTTTGCTTTTCTCCAAAACCAGTTTCAACATCCTTTTCTGGGTCCTTTTGCACATGAATTCCACACGTTTTTGTCCAGATAGGTCTGGATCTAACCAGCAATATCCGGATCTCTGTGGCTAAATGAATATCAGCTTTTCAACAGCCTGTGTGTTTCTTAGTGTTTTCTGGATAGTATCTATGAACTTTAGAGTTCTGAATGAATTTTAGCACGTTACATTTTGTTTTTTTGTTAGCAAACGCTAATTTGTTCCACATGGAGACACAACAAGTACACATAAGTGTTTTCTGAGTAGAATGCTACAGAAACTAGTTGAAAAATGATATTTGCGATTGTAAACATAACATTGAATTCACATTCCCAAGAAAAAGACTTTGCTTTTCTCCAAAACCAGTTTGACTCTGCTTTTCTGGGTCCTTAACACACGAATTCCACATAAGTTTGTCCAGATAGATCTGGATCTAACCAGCAATATCCGGTTCTGTGTGGCTAAATGAATATCAGCTTTTCAACAGCCTGTGTGTTTCTTAGTGTTTTCTGGATAGTATCTATGAACTTTAGAGTTCTGAATGAATTTTAGCATGTTACATTTTGGTTTTTTTTGGCAAACGCTAATTAGTTCCACATGGAGACACAACAAGTACACATAAGTGATTTCTGAGTAGAATGCTACAGAAACTAGGTAAAAATGATATTTGCGACTGTAAACATGACATTGAATTCACATTCACAAGCAAAAGACTTTGCTTTTCTCCAAAACCAGTTTGACTCTGCTTTTCGGGGTCCTTAACACACGAATTCCACATTAGTTTGTCCAGACAGATCTGGATCTAACCAGAAATATCCGGTTCTGTGTGGCTAAATGAATATCTGCGTTTCAACAGCCTGTGTGTTTGTTAGTGTTTTCTGGATAGTATCTATGAACTTTAGAGTTTTGAATGAATTTTAGCATGTTACATTTTGGTTTTTTTTTTGGCAAACGCTAATTAGTTCCACATGGAGACACAACAAGTACACTTAAGTGATTTCTGAGTAGAATGCTACACAAACTAGGTTAAAAATGATATTTGCGACTGTAACCATGACATTGATTTCACATTCCAAAGAAAAAGACTTTGCTTTTCTCCAAAACCAGTTTCAACATCATTTTCTGGGTCCTTAACACACGAATTCCACACGTATTTGTCCAGATAGGTCTGGATCTAACCAGCAATATCCGGTTCTGTGTGGCTAAATGAATATCAGCTTTTCAACAGCCTGTGTGTTTGTTAGTGTTTTCTGGATAGTATCTATGAACTTTAGAGTTTTGAATGAATTTTAGCATGTTACATTTTGGTTTTTTTTTGGCAAACGCTAATTAGTTCCACATGGAGACACACAAGTACACATAAGTGTTTTCTGAGTAGAATGCTACAGAAACTAGTTGAAAAATGATATTTGCGATTGTAAACATGACATTGAATTCACATTCCCAAGAAAAAGACTTTGCTTTTCTCCAAAACCAGTTTCACTCTGCTTTTCGGGGTCCTTAACACACGAATTCCACATGAGTTTGTCCTGATAGATCTGGATCAAACCAGCAATATCCGGTTCTGTGTGGCTAAATGAATATCAGCTTTTCAACAGCCTGTGTGTTTCTTAGTGTTTTCTGGATAGTATCTATGCACTTTAGAGTTCTGAATGCATTTTAGCATGTTACATTTTGGTTTTTTTTGGCAAACATTAATTAGTTCCACATGGAGACACAACAAGTACACATAAGTGATTTCTGAGTAGAATGCTACAGAAACTAGGTTAAAAATGATATTTGCGACTGTAAACATGACATTGAATTCACATTCCCAAGAAAAAGACTTTGCTTTTCTCCAAAACCAGTTTGACTCTGCTTTTCGGGGTCCTTAACACACGAATTCCACATGAGTTTGTCCAGATAGATCTGGATCTAACCAGCAATATCCGGTTCTGTGTGGCTAAATGAATATCAGCTTTTCAACAGCCTGTGTGTTTGTTAGTGTTTAATGGATAGTATCTATGAATTTTAGAGTTTTGAATGAATTTTAGCATGCTACATTGGGTTTTTTTGTTGGCAAATTCTAATTAGTTCCACATGGAGACACAACAAGTACACATAAGTGTTTTCTGAGTAGAATGCTACAGAAACTAGGTTAAAAATGATATTTGCAAATGTAAACATGAGATTGAATTCACATTCCCTAGAAAAAGACTTTGCTTTTCTCCAAAACCAGTTTCAACATCCTTTTCTGGGTCCTTTTGCACACGAATTCCACACGTTTTTTTCCAGATAGGTCTGGATCTAACCAGCAATATCCGGTTCTGTGTGGCTAAATGAATATCAGCTTTTCAACAGCCAGTGTGTTTGTTAGTGTTTTCTGGATAGTATCTATGAACTTTAGAGCTCTGAATGCATTTTTGCACGTTACATTTTGTTTTTTTTTTTAGCAAACGCTAATTAGTTCCTTATGGAGACACAACAAGTACACATAAGTGATTTCTGAGTAGAATGCTACAGAAACTAGGTTAAAAATGTTATTAGCGACTGTAAACATGACAATGAATTCACATTCCCAAGTAAACGACTTTGCTTTCTCCAAAACGATATTCCACATCCTTTTCTGAGTCCTTTGCACACAAATTCCACACGTTTTTGTCCAGATAGTTCTGGATCTAACCAGCAATATCCTGTTCTGTGTGGCTAAATGAATATCAGCTTTTCAACAGCCTGTGTGTTTCTTAGTGTTTTCTGGATAGTATCTATGAATTTTAGAGTTTTGAATGAATTTTAGCATGCTACATTTTGTTTTTTGTTGGCAAATGCTAATTAATTCCACATGGAGACACAACAAGTACACTTAAGTGATTTCTGAGTAGAATGCTACACAAACTAGGTTAAAAATGATATTTGCGACTGTAAACATGACATTGAATTCACATTCCCAAGAAAACGACTTTGCTTTTCCCCAAAACCAGTTTGACTCTGCTTTTCGGGGTCCTTAACACACGAATTCCACATGAGTTTGTCCAGATAGATCTGGATCTAACCAGCAATATCCGGTTCTGTGTGGCTAAATGAATATCACCTTTTCAACAGCCTGTGTGTTTCTTAGTGTTTTCTGGATAGTATCTATGAACTTTAGAGTTTTGAATGAATTTTAGCATGCTACATTTTGTTTTTTTGTTGGCAAACGGTAATTAGTTCCACATGGAGACACAACAAGTACACATAAGTGATTTCTGAGTAGAATGCTACACAAACTAGGTTAAAAATGATATTTGCGACTATAAACATGACATTGAATTCACATTCCCAAGAAAAAGACTTTGCTTTTCTCCAAAACCAGTTTGACTCTGCTTTTCGGGGTCCTTAACACACGAATTCCACATGAGTTTGTCCAGATAGATCTGGATCTAACCAGCAATATCCGGTACTGTGTGGCTAAATGAATATCACCTTTTCAACAGACTGTGTGTTTCTTAGTGTTTTCTGGATAGTATCTATGAACTTTAGAGTTCTGAACAAATTTTAGCATGCTACATTTGGTTTTTTTGTTGGAAAACGCTAATTAGTTCCACATGGAGACACAACAAGGACACATAAGTGATTTCTGAGTAAAATGCTACAGAAACTAGGTAAAAATGATATTTGCGACTGTAAACATGACATTGAATTCACATTCCCAAGCAAAAGACTTTGCTTTTCTCCAAAAACAGTTCGACTCTGCTTTACGGGGTCCTTAACACATGAATTCCACATGAGGTTGTCCAGACAGATCTGGATCTAACCAGCAATATCCGGTTCTGTGTGGCTAAATGAATATCAGCTTTTAAACAGCCTGTGTGTTTGTTAGTGTTTTCTGGATAGTATCTATGAACTTTAGAGTTTTGAATGAATTTTAGCATGTTACATTTTGTTTTTTGGTTGGCAAATGCTAATTAGTTCCACACGGAGACACACAAGTACACATAAGTGATTTCTGAGTAGAATGCTACAGAAACTAGGTTAAAAATGATATTTGCGACTGTAAACATGACATTGAATTCACATTCCCAAGAAAAAGACTTTGCTTTTCTCCAAAACCAGTTTTACTCTGCTTTTCGGGGTCCTTAACACACGAATTCCACATGAGTTTGTCCAGATAGATCTGGATCTAACCAGCAATATCCGGTTCTGTGTGGCTAAATGAATATCAGCTTTTCAACAGCCTGTGTGTTTCTTAGTGTTTTCTGGATAGTATCTAAGAACTATAGAGTTTTGAATGAATTTTAGCATGCTACATTTAGTTTTTTGGTTGGCAAACGGTAATTAGTTCCACATGGAGACACAACAAGTACACATAAGTGATTTCTGAGTAGAATGCTACAAAAACTAGGTTAAAAATGATATTTGCGACTGTAAACATGACATTGAATTCACATTCCCAAGAAAAAGACTTTGCTTTTCTCCAAAACCAGTTTGACTCTGCTTTTCGGGGTTTTTAACACACGAATTCCACATGAGTTTGTCCAGATAGATCTGGATCTAACCAGCAATATCCGGTACTGTGTGGCTAAATGAATATCACCTTTTCAACAGACTGTGTGTTTCTTAGTGTTTTCTGGATAGTATCTATGAACTTTAGAGTTTTGAATGAATTTTAGCATGCTACATTTGGTTTTTTTGTTGGAAAACGCTAATTAGTTCCACATGGAGACACAACAAGGACACATAAGTGATTTCTGAGTAAAACGCTACAGAAACTAGGTAAAAATGATATTTGCGACTGTAAACATGACATTGAATTCACATTCCCAAGTAAAAGACTTTGCTTTTCTCCAAAAACAGTTCGACTCTGCTTTTCGGGGTCCTTAACACATGAATTCCACATGAGGTTGTCCAGACAGATCTGGATCTAACCAGCAATATCCGGTTCTGTGTGGCTAAATGAATATCAGCTTTTAAACAGCCTGTGTGTTTGTTAGTGTTTTCTGGATAGTATCTATGAACTTTAGAGTTTTGAATGAATTTTAGCATGTTACATTTTGTTTTTTGGTTGGCAAATGCTAATTAGTTCCACACGGAGACACACAAGTACACATAAATGATTTCTCAGTAGAATGCTACAGAAACTAGGTTAAAAATGATATTTGCGACTGTAAACATGACATTGAATTCACATTCCCAAGAAAAAGACTTTGCTTTTCTCCAAAACCAGTTTGACTCTGCTTTTCGGGGTCCTTAACACACGAATTCCACATGAGTTTGTCCAGATAGATCTGGATCTAACCAGTAATATCCGATACTGTGTGGCTAAATGAATATCACCTTTTCAACAGCCTGTGTGTTTCTTAGTGTTTTCTGGATAGTATCTATGAACTTTAGAGTTCTGAATGAATTTTAGCATGCTACATTTGGTTTTTTTGTTGGAAAACGCTAATTAGTTCCAAATGGAGACACACAAGTACACATAAGTGTTTTCTGAGTAGAATGCTACAGAAACTAGTTGAAAAATGATATTTGCGATTGTAAACATGATATTGAATTCACATTCCCAAGCAAAAGACTTTGCTTTTCTCCAAAACCAGTTTGACTCTGCTTTTCGGGGTCCTTAACACACAAATTCCACATGAGTTTGTCCAGATAGATCTGGATCAAACCAGCAATATCCGGTTCTGTGTGGCTAAATGAATATCAGCTTTTCAACAGCCTGTGTGTTTCTTAGTGTTTTCTGGATAGTATCTATGAACTTTAGAGTTCTGAATGCATTTTAGCATGTTACATTTTGGTTTTTTTTGGCAAACGCTAATTAGTTCCACATGGAGACACAACAAGTACACATCAGTGATTTCTGAGTAGAATGCTACAGAAACTAGGTAAAAATGATATTTGCGACTGTAAACATGACATTGAATTCACATTCCCAAGAAAAAGACTTTGCTTTTCTCCAAAACCAGTTTGACTCTGCTTTTCGGGGTCCTTAACACACGAATTCCACATGAGTTTGTCCAGATAGATCTGGATCTAACCAGCAATATCCGGTTCTGTGTGGCTAAATGAATATCAGCTTTTCAACAGCCTGTGTGTTTCTTAGTGTTTTCTGGATCGTATCTATGAACTTTAGAGTTTTGAATGAATTTTAGCATGCTACATTTTGTTTTTTTGTTGGCAAATGGTTATTAGTTCCACATGGAGACACAATAAGTACACATAAGTGATTTCTGAGTAGAATGCTACACAAACTAGGTTAAAAATGATATTTGCGACTGGAAACATGACATTGAATTCACATTCCCAAGAAAAAGACTTTGCTTTTCTCCAAAACCAGTTTGACTCTGCTTTTCGGGGTCCTTAACACACGAATTCCACATGAGTTTGTCCAGATAGATCTGGATCAAACCAGCAATATCCGGTTCTGTGTGGCTAAATGAATATCAGCTTTTCAACAGCCTGTGTGTTTGTTAGTGTTTTCTGGATAGTATCTATGAACTTTAGAGTTCTGAATGAATTTTAGCATGCTACATTTGGTTTTTTTGTTGGAAAACGCTAATTAGTTCCACATGGAGACACACAAGTCCACATAAGTGTTTTCTGAGTAGAATGCTACAGAAACTAGTTGAAAAATGATATTTGCGATTGTAAACATGATATTGAATTCACATTCCCAAGCAAAAGACTTTGCTTTTCTCCAAAACCAGTTTGACTCTGCTTTTCGGGGTCCTTAACACACGAATTCCACATGAGTTTGTCCAGATAGATCTGGATCAAACCAGCAATATCCGGTTCTGTGTGGCTAAATGAATATCAGCTTTTCAACAGCCTGTGTGTTTCTTAGTGTTTTCTGGATAGTATCTATGAACTTTAGAGCTCTGAATGCATTTTAGCATGTTACATTTTGTTTTTTTGTTGGCAAACGGTAATTAGTTCCACATGGAGACACAACAAGTACACATAAGTGATTTCTGAGTAGAATGCTACAGAAACTAGGTTAAAAATGATATTTGCAAATGTAAACATGACAATGAATTCACATTCCCAAGCAAAAGACTTTGCTTTTCTCCAAAACCAGTTTGACTCTGCTTTTCGGGGTCCTTAACACACGAATTCCACATGAGTTTGTCCAGATAGATCTGGATCTAACCAGCAATATCCGATACTGTGTGGCTAAATGAATATCACCTTTTCAACAGCCTGTGTGTTTCTTAGTGTTTTCTGGATAGTATCTATGAACTTTAGAGTTCTGAATGAATTTTAGCATGCTACATTTGGTTTTTTTGTTGGAAAACGCTAATTAGTTACAAATGCAGCCACACAAGTACACATAAGTGTTTTCTGAGTAGAATGCTACAGAAACTAGTTGAAAAATGATATTTGCGATTGTAAACATGATATTGAATTCACATTCCCAAGCAAAAGACTTTGCTTTTCTCCAAAACCAGTTTGACTCTGCTTTTCGGGGTCCTTAACACACAAATTCCACATGAGTTTGTCCAGATAGATCTGGATCAAACCAGCAATATCCGGTTCTGGGTGGCTAAATGAATATCAGCTTTTAAACAGCCTGTGTGTTTCTTAGTGTTTTCTGGATAGTATCTATGAACTTTAGAGTTCTGAATGCATTTTAGCATGTTACATTTTGGTTTTTTTTGGCAAACGCTAATTAGTTCCACATGGAGACACAACAAGTACACATAAGTGATTTCTGAGTAGAATGCTACAGAAACTAGGTAAAAATGATATTTGCGACTGGAAACATGACATTGAATTCACATTCCCAAGAAAAAGACTTTGCTTTTCTCCAAAACCAGTTTGACTCTGCTTTTCGGGGTCCTTAACACACGAATTCCACATGAGTTTGTCCAGATAGATCTGGATCTAACCAGCAATATCCGGTTCTGTGTGGCTAAATGAATATCAGCTTTTCAACAGCCTGTGTGTTTCTTAGTGTTTTCTGGATAGTATCTATGAACTTTAGAGTTTTGAATGAATTTTAGCATGCTACATTTTGTTTTTTTGTTGGCAAATGGTTATTAGTTCCACATGGAGACACAATAAGTACACATAAGTGATTTCTGAGTAGAATGCTACACAAACTAGGTTAAAAATGATATTTGCGACTGGAAACATGACATTGAATTCACATTCCCAAGAAAAAGACTTTGCTTTTCTCCAAAACCAGTTTGACTCTGCTTTTCGGGGTCCTTAACACACGAATTCCACATGAGTTTGTCCTGATAGATCTGGATCAAACCAGCAATATCCGGTTCTCTGTGGCTAAATGAATATCAGCTTTTCAACAGCCTGTGTGTTTCTTAGTGTTTTCTGGATAGTATCTATGAACTTTAGAGCTCTGAATGCATTTTAGCATGTTACATTTTGTTTTTTTGTTGGCAAACGGTAATTAGTTCCACATGGAGACACAACAAGTACACATAAGTGATTTCTGAGTAGAATGCTACAGAAACTAGGTTAAAAATGATATTTGCAAATGTAAACATGACAATGAATTCACATTCCCAAGCAAAAGACTTTGCTTTTCTCCAAAACCAGTTTGACTCTGCTTTTCGGGGTCCTTAACACACGAATTCCACATGAGTTTGTCCAGATAGATCTGGATCTAACCAGCAATATCCGATAGTGTGTGGCTAAATGAATATCACCTTTTCAACAGCCTGTGTGTTTCTTAGTGTTTTCTGGATAGTATCTATGAACTTTAGAGTTCTGAATGAATTTTAGCATGCTACATTTGGTTTTTTTGTTGGAAAACGCTAATTAGTTACAAATGCAGCCACACAAGTACACATAAGTGTTTTCTGAGTAGAATGCTACATAAACTAGTTGAAAAATGATATTTGCGATTGTAAACATGATATTGAATTCACATTCCCAAGCAAAAGACTTTGCTGTTCTCCAAAACCAGTTTGACTCTGCTTTTCGGGGTCCTTAACACACGAATTCCACATGAGTTTGTCCAGATAGATCTGGATCAAACCAGCAATATCCGGTTCTGTGTGGCTAAATGAATATCAGCTTTTCAACAGCCTGTGTGTTTCTTAGTGTTTTCTGGATAGTATCTATGAACTTTAGAGCTCTGAATGCATTTTAGCATGTTACATTTTGTTTTTGTCTTGGCAAACGCTAATTAGTTCCACATGGAGACACAACAAGTACACATAAGTGATTTCTGAGTAGAATGCTACAGAAACTAGGTAAAAATGATATTTGCGACTCTAAACATGACATTGAATTCACATTCCCAAGAAAAAGACTTTGCTTTTCTCCAAAACCAGTTTGACTCTGCTTTTCGGGGTCCTTAACACACGAATTCCACATGAGTTTGTCCAGATAGATCTGGATCTAACCAGCAATATCCGGTTCTGTGTGGCTAAATGAATATCAGCTTTTCAACAGCCTGTGTGTTTCTTAGTGTTTTCTGGATAGTATTTATGAACTTTAGAGTTTTGAATGAATTTTAGCATGCTACATTTTGTTTTTTTGTTGGCAAATGGTTATTAGTTCCACATGGAGACACAACAAGTACACATAAGTGATTTCTGAGTAGAATGCTACAGAAACTAGGTAAAAATGATATTTGCGACTCTAAACATGACATTGAATTCACATTCCCAAGAAAAAGACTTTGCTTTTCTCCAAAACCAGTTTGACTCTGCTTTTCGGGGTCCTTAACACACGAATTCCACATGAGTGTGTCCAGATAGATCTGGATCTAACCAGCAATATCCGGTTCTGTGTGGCTAAATGAATATCAGCTTTTCAACAGCCTGTGTGTTTGTTAGTGTTTTCTGGATAGTATCTATGAACTTTAGATTTCTGAATGAATTTTAGCATGCTACATTTGGTTTTTTTGTTGGAAAATGCTAACTAGTTCCACATGGAGACACACAAGCACACATAAGTGTTTTCTGAGTAGAATGCTACAGAAACTAGTTGAAAAATGATATTTGCGATTGTAAACATGACATTGAATTCACATTCCCAAGAAAAAGACTTTGCTTTTCTCCAAAACCAGTTTGACTCTGCTTTTCGGGGTCCTTAACACACGAATTCCACATGAGTTTGTCCAGATAGATCTGGATCAAACCAGCAATATCCGGTTCTGTGTGGCTAAATGAATATCAGCTTTTCAACAGCCTGTGTGTTTCTTAGTGTTTTCTGGATAGTATCTATGAACTTTAGAGCTCTGAATGCATTTTAGCATGTTACATTTTGTTTTTGTCTTGGCAAACGCTAATTAGTTCCACATGGAGACACAACAAGTACACATAATGATTTCTGAGTAGAATGCTACAGAAACTAGGTAAAAATGATATTTGCGACTCTAAACATGACATTGAATTCACATTCCCAAGAAAAAGACTTTGCTTTTCTCCAAAACCAGTTTGACTCTGCTTTTCGGGGTCCTTAACACACGAATTCCACATGAGTTTGTCCAGATAGATCTGGATCTAACCAGCAATATCCGGTTCTGTGTGGCTAAATGAATATCAGCTTTTCAACAGCCTGTGTGTTTCTTAGTGTTTTCTGGATAGTATTTATGAACTTTAGAGTTTTGAATGAATTTTAGCATGCTACATTTTGTTTTTTTGTTGGCAAATGGTTATTAGTTCCACATGGAGACACAACAAGTACACATAAGTGATTTCTGAGTAGAATGCTACAGAAACTAGGTAAAAATGATATTTGCGACTCTAAACATGACATTGAATTCACATTCCCAAGAAAAAGACTTTGCTTTTCTCCAAAACCAGTTTGACTCTGCTTTTCGGGGTCCTTAACACACGAATTCCACATGAGTGTGTCCAGATAGATCTGGATCTAACCAGCAATATCCGGTTCTGTGTGGCTAAATGAATATCAGCTTTTCAACAGCCTGTGTGTTTGTTAGTGTTTTCTGGATAGTATCTATGAACTTTAGATTTCTGAATGAATTTTAGCATGCTACATTTGGTTTTTTTGTTGGAAAATGCTAACTAGTTCCACATGGAGACACACAAGCACACATAAGTGTTTTCTGAGTAGAATGCTACAGAAACTAGTTGAAAAATGATATTTGCGATTGTAAACATGACATTGAATTCACATTCCCAAGAAAAAGACTTTGCTTTTCTCCAAAACCAGTTTGACTCTGCTTTTCGGGGTCCTTAACACACGAATTCCACATGAGTTTGTCCTGATAGATCTGGATCAAACCAGCAATATCCGGTTCTCTGTGGCTAAATGAATATCAGCTTTTCAACAGCCTGTGTGTTTCTTAGTGTTTTCTGGATAGTATCTATGAACTTTAGAGCTCTGAATGCATTTTAGCATGTTACATTTTGTTTTTTTGTTGGCAAACGGTAATTAGTTCCACATGGAGACACAACAAGTACACATAAGTGATTTCTGAGTAGAATGCTACAGAAACTAGGTTAAAAATGATATTTTGCAAATGTAAACATGACAATGAATTCACATTCCCAAGCAAAAGACTTTGCTTTTCTCCAAAACCAGTTTGACTCTGCTTTTCGGGGTCCTTAACACACGAATTCCACATGAGTTTGTCCAGATAGATCTGGATCTAACCAGCAATATCCGATACTGTGTGGCTAAATGAATATCACCTTTTCAACAGCCTGTGTGTTTCTTAGTGTTTTCTGGATAGTATCTATGAACTTTAGAGTTCTGAATGAATTTTAGCATGCTACATTTGTTTTTTTTTGTTGGAAAACGCTAATTAGTTACAAATGCAGCCACACAAGTACACATAAGTGTTTTCTGAGTAGAATGCTACAGAAACTAGTTGAAAAATGATATTTGCGATTGTAAACATGATATTGAATTCACATTCCCAAGCAAAAGACTTTGCTTTTCTCCAAAACCAGTTTGACTCTGCTTTTCGGGGTCCTTAACACACGAATTCCACATGAGTTTGTCCAGATAGATCTGGATCAAACCAGCAATATCCGGTTCTGTGTGGCTAAATGAATATCAGCTTTTCAACAGCCTGTGTGTTTCTTAGTGTTTTCTGGATAGTATCTATGAACTTTAGAGCTCTGAATGCATTTTAGCATGTTACATTTTGTTTTTTTGTTGGCAAACGGTAATTAGTTCCACATGGAGACACAACAAGTACACATAAGTGATTTCTGAGTAGAATGCTACAGAAACTAGGTTAAAAATGATATTTGCAAATGTAAACATGACAATGAATTCACATTCCCAAGCAAAAGACTTTGCTTTTCTCCAAAACCAGTTTGACTCTGCTTTTCGGGGTCCTTAACACACGAATTCCACATGAGTTTGTCCAGATAGATCTGGATCTAACCAGCAATATCCGATAGTGTGTGGCTAAATGAATATCACCTTTTCAACAGCCTGTGTGTTTCTTAGTGTTTTCTGGATAGTATCTATGAACTTTAGAGTTCTGAATGAATTTTAGCATGCTACATTTGGTTTTTTTGTTGGAAAACGCTAATTAGTTACAAATGCAGCCACACAAGTACACATAAGTGTTTTCTGAGTAGAATGCTACATAAACTAGTTGAAAAATGATATTTGCGATTGTAAACATGATATTGAATTCACATTCCCAAGCAAAAGACTTTGCTGTTCTCCAAAACCAGTTTGACTCTGCTTTTCGGGGTCCTTAACACACGAATTCCACATGAGTTTGTCCAGATAGATCTGGATCAAACCAGCAATATCCGGTTCTGTGTGGCTAAATGAATATCAGCTTTTCAACAGCCTGTGTGTTTCTTAGTGTTTTCTGGATAGTATCTATGAACTTTAGAGCTCTGAATGCATTTTAGCATGTTACATTTTGTTTTTGTCTTGGCAAACGCTAATTAGTTCCACATGGAGACACAACAAGTACACATAAGTGATTTCTGAGTAGAATGCTACAGAAACTAGGTAAAAATGATATTTGCGACTCTAAACATGACATTGAATTCACATTCCCAAGAAAAAGACTTTGCTTTTCTCCAAAACCAGTTTGACTCTGCTTTTCGGGGTCCTTAACACACGAATTCCACATGAGTTTGTCCAGATAGATCTGGATCTAACCAGCAATATCCGGTTCTGTGTGGCTAAATGAATATCAGCTTTTCAACAGCCTGTGTGTTTCTTAGTGTTTTCTGGATAGTATTTATGAACTTTAGAGTTTTGAATGAATTTTAGCATGCTACATTTTGTTTTTTTGTTGGCAAATGGTTATTAGTTCCACATGGAGACACAACAAGTACACATAAGTGATTTCTGAGTAGAATGCTACAGAAACTAGGTAAAAATGATATTTGCGACTCTAAACATGACATTGAATTCACATTCCCAAGAAAAAGACTTTGCTTTTCTCCAAAACCAGTTTGACTCTGCTTTTCGGGGTCCTTAACACACGAATTCCACATGAGTGTGTCCAGATAGATCTGGATCTAACCAGCAATATCCGGTTCTGTGTGGCTAAATGAATATCAGCTTTTCAACAGCCTGTGTGTTTGTTAGTGTTTTCTGGATAGTATCTATGAACTTTAGATTTCTGAATGAATTTTAGCATGCTACATTTGGTTTTTTTGTTGGAAAATGCTAACTAGTTCCACATGGAGACACACAAGCACACATAAGTGTTTTCTGAGTAGAATGCTACAGAAACTAGTTGAAAAATGATATTTGCGATTGTAAACATGACATTGAATTCACATTCCCAAGAAAAAGACTTTGCTTTTCTCCAAAACCAGTTTGACTCTGCTTTTCGGGGTCCTTAACACACGAATTCCACATGAGTTTGTCCTGATAGATCTGGATCAAACCAGCAATATCCGGTTCTCTGTGGCTAAATGAATATCAGCTTTTCAACAGCCTGTGTGTTTCTTAGTGTTTTCTGGATAGTATCTATGAACTTTAGAGCTCTGAATGCATTTTAGCATGTTACATTTTGTTTTTTTGTTGGCAAACGGTAATTAGTTCCACATGGAGACACAACAAGTACACATAAGTGATTTCTGAGTAGAATGCTACAGAAACTAGGTTAAAAATGATATTTTGCAAATGTAAACATGACAATGAATTCACATTCCCAAGCAAAAGACTTTGCTTTTCTCCAAAACCAGTTTGACTCTGCTTTTCGGGGTCCTTAACACACGAATTCCACATGAGTTTGTCCAGATAGATCTGGATCTAACCAGCAATATCCGATACTGTGTGGCTAAATGAATATCACCTTTTCAACAGCCTGTGTGTTTCTTAGTGTTTTCTGGATAGTATCTATGAACTTTAGAGTTCTGAATGAATTTTAGCATGCTACATTTGTTTTTTTTTGTTGGAAAACGCTAATTAGTTACAAATGCAGCCACACAAGTACACATAAGTGTTTTCTGAGTAGAATGCTACAGAAACTAGTTGAAAAATGATATTTGCGATTGTAAACATGATATTGAATTCACATTCCCAAGCAAAAGACTTTGCTTTTCTCCAAAACCAGTTTGACTCTGCTTTTCGGGGTCCTTAACACACGAATTCCACATGAGTTTGTCCAGATAGATCTGGATCAAACCAGCAATATCCGGTTCTGTGTGGCTAAATGAATATCAGCTTTTCAACAGCCTGTGTGTTTCTTAGTGTTTTCTGGATAGTATCTATGAACTTTAGAGCTCTGAATGCATTTTAGCATGTTACATTTTGTTTTTGTCTTGGCAAACGCTAATTAGTTCCACATGGAGACACAACAAGTACACATAAGTGATTTCTGAGTAGAATGCTACAGAAACTAGGTAAAAATGATATTTGCGACTGTAAACATGACATTGAATTCACATTCCCAAGAAAAAGACTTTGCTTTTCTCCAAAACCAGTTTGACTCTGCTTTTCGGGGTCCTTAACACACGAATTCCACATGAGTTTGTCCAGATAGATCTGGATCTAACCAGCAATATCCGGTTCTGTGTGGCTAAATGAATATCAGCTTTTCAACAGCCTGTGTGTTTCTTAGTGTTTTCTGGATAGTATCTATGAACTTTAGAGTTTTGAATGAATTTTAGCATGCTACATTTTGTTTTTTTGTTGGCAAATGGTTATTAGTTCCACATGGAGACACAATAAGTACACATAAGAGATTTCTGAGTAGAATGCTACACAAACTAGGTTAAAAATGATATTTGCGACTGGAAACATGACATTGAATTCACATTCCCAAGAAAAAGACTTTGCTTTTCTCCAAAACCAGTTTGACTCTGCTTTTCGGGGTCCTTAACACACGAATTCCACATGAGTTTGTCCAGATAGATCTGGATCTAACCAGCAATATCCGGTTCTGTGTGGCTAAATGAATATCAGCTTTTCAACAGCCTGTGTGTTTGTTAGTGCTTTATGGATAGTATCTATGAACTTTAGATTTCTGAATGAATTTTAGCATGCTACATTTGTTGTTTTTGTTGGAAAATGCTAACTAGTTCCACATGGAGACACACAAGCACACATAAGTGTTTTCTGAGTAGAATGCTACAGAAACTAGTTGAAAAATGATATTTGCGATTGTAAACATGACATTGAATTCACATTCCCAAGAAAAAGACTTTGCTTTTCTCCATAACCAGTTTGACTCTGCTTTTCGGGGTCCTTATTACACGAATTCCACATGAGATTGTCCTGATAGATCTGGATCAAACCAGCAATATCCGGTTCTCTGTGGCTAAATGAATATCAGCTTTTCAACAGCCTGTGCGTTTCTTAGTGTTTTCTGGATAGTATCTATGAACTTTAGAGCTCTGAATGCATTTTAGCATGTTACATTTTGTTTTTTTGTTGGCAAACGGTAATTAGTCCCACATGGAGACACAACAAGTACACATAAGTGATTTCTGAGTAGAATGCTACAGAAACTAGGTTAAAAATGATATTTGCAAATGTAAACATGACAATGAATTCACATTCCCAAGCAAAAGACTTTGCTTTTCTCCAAAACCAGTTTGACTCTGCTTTTCGGGGTCCTTAACACACGAATTCCACATGAGTTTGTCCAGATAGATCTGGATCTAACCAGCAATATCCGATACTGTGTGGCTAAATGAATATCACCTTTTCAACAGCCTGTGTGTTTCTTAGTGTTTTCTGGATAGTATCTATGAACTTTAGAGTTCTGAATGAATTTTAGCATGCTACATTTGGTTTTTTTGTTGGAAAACGCTAATTAGTTACAAATGCAGCCACACAAGTACACATAAGTGTTTTCTGAGTAGAATGCTACAGAAACTAGTTGAAAAATGATATTTGCGATTGTAAACATGATATTGAATTCACATTCCCAAGCAAAAGACTTTGCTTTTCTCCAAAACCAGTTTGACTCTGCTTTTCGGGGTCCTTAACACACGAATTCCACATGAGTTTGTCCAGATAGATCTGGATCAAACCAGCAATATCCGGTTCTGTGTGGCTAAATGAATATCAGCTTTTCAACAGCCTGTGTGTTTCTTAGTGTTTTCTGGATAGTATCTATGAACTTTAGAGCTCTGAATGCATTTTAGCATGTTACATTTTGTTTTTGTCTTGGCAAACGCTAATTAGTTCCACATGGAGACACAACAAGTACACATAAGTGATTTCTGAGTAGAATGCTACAGAAACTAGGTAAAAATGATATTTGCGACTCTAAACATGACATTGAATTCACATTCCCAAGCAAAAGACTTTGCTTTTCTCCAAAACCAGTTTGACTCTGCTTTTCGGGGTCCTTAACACACGAATTCCACATGAGTTTGTCCAGATAGATCTGGATCAAACCAGCAATATCCGGTTCTGTGTGGCTAAATGAATATCAGCTTTTCAACAGCCTGTGTGTTTCTTAGTGTTTTCTGGATAGTATCTATGAACTTTAGAGCTCTGAATGCATTTTAGCATGTTACATTTTGTTTTTTTGTTGGCAAACGGTAATTAGTTCCACATGGAGACACAACAAGTACACATAAGTGATTTCTGAGTAGAATGCTACAGAAACTAGGTTAAAAATGATATTTTGCAAATGTAAACATGACAATGAATTCACATTCCCAAGAAAAAGACTTTGCTTTTCTCCAAAACCAGTTTGACTCTGCTTTTCGGGGTCCTTAACACACGAATTCCACATGAGTTTGTCCAGATAGATCTGGATCTAACCAGCAATATCCGATACTGTGTGGCTAAATGAATATCACCTTTTCAACAGCCTGTGTGTTTCTTAGTGTTTTCTGGATAGTATCTATGAACTTTAGAGTTCTGAATGAATTTTAGCATGCTACATTTGGTTTTTTTTGTTGGAAAACGCTAATTAGTTACAAATGCAGCCACACAAGTACACATAAGTGTTTTCTGAGTAGAATGCTACAGAAACTAGTTGAAAAATGATATTTGCGATTGTAAACATGATATTGAATTCACATTCCCAAGCAAAAGACTTTGCTTTTCTCCAAAACCAGTTTGACTCTGCTTTTCGGGGTCCTTAACACACGAATTCCACATGAGTTTGTCCAGATAGATCTGGATCAAACCAGCAATATCCGGTTCTGTGTGGCTAAATGAATATCAGCTTTTCAACAGCCTGTGTGTTTCTTAGTGTTTTCTGGATAGTATCTATGAACTTTAGAGCTCTGAATGCATTTTAGCATGTTACATTTTGTTTTTGTCTTGGCAAACGCTAATTAGTTCCACATGGAGACACAACAAGTACACATAAGTGATTTCTGAGTAGAATGCTACAGAAACTAGGTAAAAATGATATTTGCGACTGTAAACATGACATTGAATTCACATTCCCAAGAAAAAGACTTTGCTTTTCTCCAAAACCAGTTTGACTCTGCTTTTCGGGGTCCTTAACACACGAATTCCACATGAGTTTGTCCAGATAGATCTGGATCTAACCAGCAATATCCGGTTCTGTGTGGCTAAATGAATATCAGCTTTTCAACAGCCTGTGTGTTTCGTAGTGTTTTCTGGATAGTATCTATGAACTTTAGAGTTTTGAATGAATTTTAGCATGCTACATTTTGTTTTTTTGTTGGCAAATGGTTATTAGTTCCACATGGAGACACAATAAGTACACATAAGAGATTTCTGAGTAGAATGCTACACAAACTAGGTTAAAAATGATATTTGCGACTGGAAACATGACATTGAATTCACATTCCCAAGAAAAAGACTTTGCTTTTCTCCAAAACCAGTTTGACTCTGCTTTTCGGGGTCCTTAACACACGAATTCCACATGAGTTTGTCCAGATAGATCTGGATCTAACCAGCAATATCCGGTTCTGTGTGGCTAAATGAATATCAGCTTTTCAACAGCCTGTGTGTTTGTTAGTGCTTTCTGGATAGTATCTATGAACTTTAGATTTCTGAATGAATTTTAGCATGCTACATTTGTTTTTTTTGTTGGAAAATGCTAACTAGTTCCACATGGAGACACACAAGCACACATAAGTGTTTTCTGAGTAGAATGCTACAGAAACTAGTTGAAAAATGATATTTGCGATTGTAAACATGACATTGAATTCACATTCCCAAGAAAAAGACTTTGCTTTTCTCCATAACCAGTTTGACTCTGCTTTTCGGGGTCCTTATTACACGAATTCCACATGAGTTTGTCCTGATAGATCTGGATCAAACCAGCAATATCCGGTTCTCTGTGGCTAAATGAATATCAGCTTTTCAACAGCCTGTGCGTTTCTTAGTGTTTTCTGGATAGTATCTATGAACGTTAGAGCTCTGAATACATTTTAGCATGTTACATTTTGTTTTTTTGTTGGCAAACGGTAATTAGTTCCACATGGAGACACAACAAGTACACATAAGTGATTTCTGAGTAGAATGCTACAGAAACTAGGTTAAAAATGATATTTGCAAATGTAAACATGACAATGAATTCACATTCCCAAGCAAAAGACTTTGCTTTTCTCCAAAACCAGTTTGACTCTGCTTTTCGGGGTCCTTAACACACGAATTCCACATGAGTTTGTCCAGATAGATCTGGATCTAACCAGCAATATCCGATACTGTGTGGCTAAATGAATATCACCTTTTCAACAGCCTGTGTGTTTCTTAGTGTTTTCTGGATAGTATCTATGAACTTTAGAGTTCTGAATGAATTTTAGCATGCTACATTTGGTTTTTTTGTTGGAAAACGCTAATTAGTTACAAATGCAGCCACACAAGTACACATAAGTGTTTTCTGAGTAGAATGCTACAGAAACTAGTTGAAAAATGATATTTGCGATTGTAAACATGATATTGAATTCACATTCCCAAGCAAAAGACTTTGCTTTTCTCCAAAACCAGTTTGACTCTGCTTTTCGGGGTCCTTAACACACGAATTCCACATGAGTTTGTCCAGATAGATCTGGATCAAACCAGCAATATCCGGTTCTGTGTGGCTAAATGAATATCAGCTTTTCAACAGCCTGTGTGTTTCTTAGTGTTTTCTGGATAGTATCTATGAACTTTAGAGCTCTGAATGCATTTTAGCATGTTACATTTTGTTTTTGTCTTGGCAAACGCTAATTAGTTCCACATGGAGACACAACAAGTACACATAAGTGATTTCTGAGTAGAATGCTACAGAAACTAGGTAAAAATGATATTTGCGACTCTAAACATGACATTGAATTCACATTCCCAAGAAAAAGACTTTGCTTTTCTCCAAAACCAGTTTGACTCTGCTTTTCGGGGTCCTTAACACACGAATTCCACATGAGTGTGTCCAGATAGATCTGGATCTAACCAGCAATATCCGGTTCTGTGTGGCTAAATGAATATCAGCTTTTCAACAGCCTGTGTGTTTCTTAGTGTTTTCGGGATAGTATCTATGAACTTTAGAGCTCTGAATGCATTTTAGCATGTTACATTTTGTTTTTTTGTTGGCAAACGGAAATTAGTTCCACATGGAGACACAACAAGTACACATAAGTGATTTCTGAGTAGAATGCTACAGAAACTAGGTAAAAATGATATTTGCGACTGTAAACATGACATTGAATTCACATTCCCAAGAAAAAGACTTTGCTTTTCTCCAAAACCAGTTTGACTCTGCTTTTCGGGGTCCTTAACACACGAATTCCACATGAGTTTGTCCAGATAGATCTGGATCTAACCAGCAATATCCGGTTCTGTGTGGCTAAATGAATATCAGCTTTTCAACAGCCTGTGTGTTTCTTAGTGTTTTCTGGATAGTATCTATGAACTTTAGAGTTCTGAATGAATTTTAGCATGCTACATTTGGTTTTTTTGTTGGCAAACGCTAATTAGTTCCACGTGGAGACACACAAGTACACATAAGTGTTTTCTGAGTAGAATGCTACAGAAACTAGTTGAAAAATGATATTTGCGATTGTAAACATGATATTGAATTCACATTCCCTAGAAAAAGACTTTGCTTTTCTCCAAAACCAGTTTGACTCTGCTTTTCGGGGTCCTTAACACACGAATTCCACATGAGTTTGTCCAGATAGATCTGGATCTAACCAGCAATATCCGGTTCTGTGTGGCTAAATGAATATCAGCTTTTCAACAGCCTGTGTGTTTCGTAGTGTTTTCTGGATAGTATCTATGAACTTTAGAGTTCTGAATGCATTTTAGCATGTTACATTTTGTTTTTTTTTTGTCAAACGCTAATTAGTTCCACATGGAGACACAACAAGTACACATAAGTGATTTCTGAGTAGAATGCTACAGAAACTAGGTAAAAATGATATTTGCGACTGTAAACATGACATTGAATTCACATTCCCAAGAAAAAGACTTTGCTTTTCTCCAAAACCAGTTTGACTCTGCTTTTCGGGGTCCTTAACACACGAATTCCACATGAGTTTGTCCAGATAGATCTGGATCTAACCAGCAATATCCGGTTCTGTGTGGCTAAATGAATATCACCTTTTCAACAGCCTGTGTGTTTCTTAGTGTTTTCTGGATAGTATCTATGAACTTTAGAGTTCTGAATGAATTTTAGCATGCTACATTTGGTTTTTTTGTTGGAAAACGCTAATTAGTTACAAATGCAGCCACACAAGTACACATAAGTGTTTTCTGAGTAGAATGCTACAGAAACTAGTTGAAAAATGATATTTGCGATTGTAAACATGATATTGAATTCACATTCCCAAGCAAAAGACTTTGCTTTTCTCCAAAACCAGTTTGACTCTGCTTTTCGGGGTCCTTAACACACGAATTCCACATGAGTTTGTCCAGATAGATCTGGATCAAACCAGCAATATCCGGTTCTGTGTGGCTAAATGAATATCAGCTTTTCAACAGCCTGTGTGTTTCTTAGTGTTTTCTGGATAGTATCTATGAACTTTAGAGCTCTGAATGCATTTTAGCATGTTACATTTTGTTTTTGTCTTGGCAAACGCTAATTAGTTCCACATGGAGACACAACAAGTACACATAAGTGATTTCTGAGTAGAATGCTACAGAAACTAGGTAAAAATGATATTTGCGACTCTAAACATGACATTGAATTCACATTCCCAAGAAAAAGACTTTGCTTTTCTCCAAAACCAGTTTGACTCTGCTTTTCGGGGTCCTTAACACATGAATTCCACATGAGTGTGTCCAGATAGATCTGGATCTAACCAGCAATATCCGGTTCTGTGTGGCTAAATGAATATCAGCTTTTCAACAGCCTGTGTGTTTCTTAGTGTTTTCGGGATAGTATCTATGAACTTTAGAGCTCTGAATGCATTTTAGCATGTTACATTTTGTTTTTTTGTTGGCAAACGGAAATTAGTTCCACATGGAGACACAACAAGTACACATAAGTGATTTCTGAGTAGAATGCTACAGAAACTAGGTAAAAATGATATTTGCGACTGTAAACATGACATTGAATTCACATTCCCAAGAAAAAGACTTTGCTTTTCTCCAAAACCAGTTTGACTCTGCTTTTCGGGGTCCTTAACACATGAATTCCACATGAGTTTGTCCAGATAGATCTGGATCTAACCAGCAATATCCAGTTCTGTGTGGCTAAATGAATATCAGCTTTTCAACAGCCTGTGTGTTTCTTAGTGTTTTCTGGATAGTATCTATGAACTTTAGAGTTCTGAATGAATTTTAGCATGCTACATTTGGTTTTTTTGTTGGCAAACGCTAATTAGTTCCACGTGGAGACACACAAGTACACATAAGTGTTTTCTGAGTAGAATGCTACAGAAACTAGTTGAAAAATGATATTTGCGATTGTAAACATGATATTGAATTCACATTCCCTAGAAAAAGACTTTGCTTTTCTCCAAAACCAGTTTGACTCTGCTTTTCGGGGTCCTTAACACACGAATTCCACATGAGTTTGTCCAGATAGATCTGGATCTAACCAGCAATATCCGGTTCTGTGTGGCTAAATGAATATCAGCTTTTCAACAGCCTGTGTGTTTCGTAGTGTTTTCTGGATAGTATCTATGAACTTTAGAGTTCTGAATGCATTTTAGCATGTTACATTTTGTTTTTTTTTGTCAAACGCTAATTAGTTCCACATGGAGACACAACAAGTACACATAAGTGATTTCTGAGTAGAATGCTACAGAAACTAGGTAAAAATGATATTTGCGACTGTAAACATGACATTGAATTCACATTCCCAAGAAAAAGACTTTGCTTTTCTCCAAAACCAGTTTGACTCTGCTTTTCGGGGTCCTTAACACACGAATTCCACATGAGTTTGTCCAGATAGATCTGGATCAAACCAGCAATATCCGGTTCTGTGTGGCTAAATGAATATCAGCTTTTCAACAGCCTGTGTGTTTCTTAGTGTTTTCTGGATAGTATCTATGAACTTTAGAGCTCTGAATGCATTTTAGCATGTTACATTTTGTTTTTTTGTTGGCAAACGGTAATTAGTTCCACATGGAGACACAACAAGTACACATAAGTGATTTCTGAGTAGAATGCTACAGAAACTAGGTGAAAAATGATATTTGCAAATGTAAACATGACAATGAATTCACATTCCCAAGCAAAAGACTTTGCTTTTCTCCAAAACCAGTTTGACTCTGCTTTTCGGGGTCCTTAACACACGAATTCCACATGAGTTTGTCCAGATAGATCTGGATCTAACCAGCAATATCCGATAGTGTGTGGCTAAATGAATATCACCTTTTCAACAGCCTGTGTGTTTCTTAGTGTTTTCTGGATAGTATCTATGAACTTTAGAGTTCTGAATGAATTTTAGCATGCTACATTTGGTTTTTTTGTTGGAAAACGCTAATTAGTTACAAATGCAGCCACACAAGTACACATAAGTGTTTTCTGAGTAGAATGCTACAGAAACTAGTTGAAAAATGATATTTGCGATTGTAAACATGATATTGAATTCACATTCCCAAGCAAAAGACTTTGCTTTTCTCCAAAACCAGTTTGACTCTGCTTTTCGGGGTCCTTAACACACAAATTCCACATGAGTTTGTCCAGATAGATCTGGATCAAACCAGCAATATCCGGTTCTGTGTGGCTAAATGAATATCAGCTTTTCAACAGCCTGTGTGTTTCTTAGTGTTTTCTGGATAGTATCTATGAACTTTAGAGCTCTGAATGCATTTTAGCATGTTACATTTTGGTTTTGTCTTGGCAAACGCTAATTAGTTCCACATGGAGACACAACAAGTACACATAAGTGATTTCTGAGTAGAATGCTACAGAAACTAGGTAAAAATGATATTTGCGACTGTAAACATGACATTGAATTCACATTCCCAAGAAAAAGACTTTGCTTTTCTCCAAAACCAGTTTGACTCTGCTTTTCGGGGTCCTTAACACATGAATTCCACATGAGTTTGTCCAGATAGATCTGGATCTAACCAGCAATATCCGGTTCTGTGTGGCTAAATGAATATCAGCTTTTCAACAGCCTGTGTGTTTCTTAGTGTTTTCTGGATAGTATCTATGAACTTTAGAGTTTTGAATGAATTTTAGCATGCTACATTTTGTTTTTTTGTTGGCAAATGGTTATTAGTTCCACATGGAGACACAATAAGTACACATAAGTGATTTCTGAGTAGAATGCTACACAAACTAGGTTAAAAATGATATTTGCGACTGGAAACATGACATTGAATTCACATTCCCAAGAAAAAGACTTTGCTTTTCTCCAAAACCAGTTTGACTCTGCTTTTCGGGGTCCTTAACACACGAATTCCACATGAGTTTGTCCAGATAGATCTGGATCAAACCAGCAATATCCGGTTCTGTGTGGCTAAATGAATATCAGCTTTTCAACAGCCTGTGTGTTTGTTAGTGTTTTCTGGATAGTATCTATGAACTTTAGAGTTCTGAATGAATTTTAGCATGCTACATTTGGTTTTTTTGTTGGAAAACGCTAATTAGTTCCACATGGAGACACACAAGTCCACATAAGTGTTTTCTGAGTAGAATGCTACAGAAACTAGTTGAAAAATGATATTTGCGATTGTAAACATGATATTGAATTCACATTCCCAAGCAAAAAACTTTGCTTTTCTCCAAAACCAGTTTGATTCTGCTTTTCGGGGTCCTTAACACACGAATTCCACATGAGTTTGTCCAGATAGATCTGGATCAAACCAGCAATATCCGGTTCTGTGTGGCTAAATGAATATCAGCTTTTCAACAGCCTGTGTGTTTCTTAGTGTTTTCTGGATAGTATCTATGAACTTTAGAGCTCTGAATGCATTTTAGCATGTTACATTTTGTTTTTTTGTTGGCAAACGGTAATTAGTTCCACATGGAGACACAACAAGTACACATAAGTGATTTCTGAGTAGAATGCTACAGAAACTAGGTGAAAAATGATATTTGCAAATGTAAACATGACAATGAATTCACATTCCCAAGCAAAAGACTTTGCTTTTCTCCAAAACCAGTTTGACTCTGCTTTTCGGGGTCCTTAACACACGAATTCCACATGAGTTTGTCCAGATAGATCTGGATCTAACCAGCAATATCCGATACTGTGTGGCTAAATGAATATCACCTTTTCAACAGCCTGTGTGTTTCTTAGTGTTTTCTGGATAGTATCTATGAACTTTAGAGTTCTGAATGAATTTTAGCATGCTACATTTGGTTTTTTTGTTGGAAAACGCTAATTAGTTACAAATGCAGCCACACAAGTACACATAAGTGTTTTCTGAGTAGAATGCTACAGAAACTAGTTGAAAAATGATATTTGCGATTGTAAACATGATATTGAATTCACATTCCCAAGCAAAAGACTTTGCTTTTCTCCAAAACCAGTTTGACTCTGCTTTTCGGGGTCCTTAACACACGAATTCCACATGAGTTTGTCCAGATAGATCTGGATCAAACCAGCAATATCCGGTTCTGTGTGGCTAAATGAATATCAGCTTTTCAACAGCCTGTGTGTTTCTTAGTGTTTTCTGGATAGTATCTATGAACTTTAGAGCTCTGAATGCATTTTAGCATGTTACATTTTGTTTTTGTCTTGGCAAACGCTAATTAGTTCCACATGGAGACACAACAAGTACACATAAGTGATTTCTGAGTAGAATGCTACAGAAACTAGGTAAAAATGATATTTGTGACTGTAAACATGACATTGAATTCACATTCCCAAGAAAAAGACTTTGCTTTTCTACAAAACCAGTTTGACTCTGCTTTTCGGGGTCCTTAACACACGAATTCCACATGAGTTTGTCCAGATAGATCTGGATCTAACCAGCAATATCCGGTTCTGTGTGGCTAAATGAATATCAGCTTTTCAACAGCCTGTGTGTTTCTTAGTGTTTTCTGGATAGTATCTATGAACTTTAGAGTTTTGAATGAATTTTAGCATGCTACTTTTTGTTTTTTTGTTGGCAAATGGTTATTAGTTCCACATGGAGACACAATAAGAACACATAAGAGATTTCTGAGTAGAATGCTACACAAACTAGGTTAAAAATGATATTTGCGACTGGAAACATGACATTGAATTCACATTCCCAAGAAAAAGACTTTGCTTTTCTCCAAAACCAGTTTGACTCTGCTTTTCGGGGTCCTTAACACACGAATTCCACATGAGTTTGTCCAGATAGATCTGGATCTAACCAGCAATATCCGGTTCTGTGTGGCTAAATGAATATCAGCTTTTCAACAGCCTGTGTGTTTGTTAGTGTTTTCTGGATAGTATCTATGAACTTTAGAGTTCTGAATGAATTTTAGCATGCTACATTTGGTTTTTTTGTTGGAAAACGCTAATTAGTTCCACATGGAGACACACAAGTCCACATAAGTGTTTTCTGAGTAGAATGCTACAGAAACTAGTTGAAAAATGATATTTGCGATTGTAAACATGATATTGAATTCACATTCCCAAGAAAAAGACTTTGCTTTTCTCCAAAACCAGTTTGACTCTGCTTTTCGGGGTCCTTAACACACGAATTCCACATGAGTTTGTCCAGATAGATCTGGATCAAACCAGCAATATCCGGTTCTGTGTGGCTAAATGAATATCAGCTTTTCAACAGCCTGTGTGTTTCTTAGTGTTTTCTGGATAGTATCTATGAACTTTAGAGCTCTGAATGCATTTTAGCATGTTACATTTTGTTTTTTTGTTGGCAAACGGTAATTAGTTCCACATGGAGACACAACAAGTACACATAAGTGATTTCTGAGTAGAATGCTACAGAAACTAGGTTAAAAATGATATTTGCAAATGTAAACATGACAATGAATTCACATTCCCAAGCAAAAGACTTTGCTTTTCTCCAAAACCAGTTTGACTCTGCTTTTCGGGGTCCTTAACACACGAATTCCACATGAGTTTGTCCAGATAGATCTGGATCTAACCAGCAATATCCGATACTGTGTGGCTAAATGAATATCACCTTTTCAACAGCCTGTGTGTTTCTTAGTGTTTTCTGGATAGTATCTATGAACTTTAGAGTTCTGAATGAATTTTAGCATGCTACATTTGGTTTTTTTGTTGGAAAACGCTAATTAGTTACAAATGCAGCCACACAAGTACACATAAGTGTTTTCTGAGTAGAATGCTACAGAAACTAGTTGAAAAATGATATTTGCGATTGTAAACATGATATTGAATTCACATTCCCAAGCAAAAGACTTTGCTTTTCTCCAAAACCAGTTTGACTCTGCTTTTCGGGGTCCTTAACACACGAATTCCACATGAGTTTGTCCAGATAGATCTGGATCAAACCAGCAATATCCGGTTCTGTGTGGCTAAATGAATATCAGCTTTTCAACAGCCTGTGTGTTTCTTAGTGTTTTCTGGATAGTATCTATGAACTTTAGAGCTCTGAATGCATTTTAGCATGTTACATTTTGTTTTTGTCTTGGCAAACGCTAATTAGTTCCACATGGAGACACAACAAGTACACATAAGTGATTTCTGAGTAGAATGCTACAGAAACTAGGTAAAAATGATATTTGTGACTGTAAACATGACATTGAATTCACATTCCCAAGAAAAAGACTTTGCTTTTCTACAAAACCAGTTTGACTCTGCTTTTCGGGGTCCTTAACACACGAATTCCACATGAGTTTGTCCAGATAGATCTGGATCTAACCAGCAATATCCGGTTCTGTGTGGCTAAATGAATATCAGCTTTTCAACAGCCTGTGTGTTTCTTAGTGTTTTCTGGATAGTATCTATGAACTTTAGAGTTTTGAATGAATTTTAGCATGCTACTTTTTGTTTTTTTGTTGGCAAATGGTTATTAGTTCCACATGGAGACACAATAAGAACACATAAGAGATTTCTGAGTAGAATGCTACACAAACTAGGTTAAAAATGATATTTGCGACTGGAAACATGACATTGAATTCACATTCCCAAGAAAAAGACTTTGCTTTTCTCCAAAACCAGTTTGACTCTGCTTTTCGGGGTCCTTAACACACGAATTCCACATGAGTTTGTCCAGATAGATCTGGATCTAACCAGCAATATCCGGTTCTGTGTGGCTAAATGAATATCAGCTTTTCAACAGCCTGTGTGTTTGTTAGTGTTTTCTGGATAGTATCTATGAACTTTAGAGTTCTGAATGAATTTTAGCATGCTACATTTGGTTTTTTTGTTGGAAAACGCTAATTAGTTCCACATGGAGACACACAAGTCCACATAAGTGTTTTCTGAGTAGAATGCTACAGAAACTAGTTGAAAAATGATATTTGCGATTGTAAACATGATATTGAATTCACATTCCCAAGAAAAAGACTTTGCTTTTCTCCAAAACCAGTTTGACTCTGCTTTTCGGGGTCCTTAACACACGAATTCCACATGAGTTTGTCCAGATAGATCTGGATCAAACCAGCAATATCCGGTTCTGTGTGGCTAAATGAATATCAGCTTTTCAACAGCCTGTGTGTTTCTTAGTGTTTTCTGGATAGTATCTATGAACTTTAGAGCTCTGAATGCATTTTAGCATGTTACATTTTGTTTTTTTGTTGGCAAACGGTAATTAGTTCCACATGGAGACACAACAAGTACACATAAGTGATTTCTGAGTAGAATGCTACAGAAACTAGGTTAAAAATGATATTTGCAAATGTAAACATGACAATGAATTCACATTCCCAAGCAAAAGACTTTGCTTTTCTCCAAAACCAGTTTGACTCTGCTTTTCGGGGTCCTTAACACACGAATTCCACATGAGTTTGTCCAGATAGATCTGGATCTAACCAGCAATATCCGATACTGTGTGGCTAAATGAATATCACCTTTTCAACAGCCTGTGTGTTTCTTAGTGTTTTCTGGATAGTATCTATGAACTTTAGAGTTCTGAATGAATTTTAGCATGCTACATTTGGTTTTTTTGTTGGAAAACGCTAATTAGTTACAAATGCAGCCACACAAGTACACATAAGTGTTTTCTGAGTAGAATGCTACAGAAACTAGTTGAAAAATGATATTTGCGATTGTAAACATGATATTGAATTCACATTCCCAAGCAAAAGACTTTGCTTTTCTCCAAAACCAGTTTGACTCTGCTTTTCGGGGTCCTTAACAAACAAATTCCACATGAGTTTGTCCAGATAGGTCTGGATCAAACCAGCAATATCCGGTTCTGTGTGGCTAAATGAATATCAGCTTTTCAACAGCCTGTGTGTTTCTTAGTGTTTTCTGGATAGTATCTATGAACTTTAGAGCTCTGAATGCATTTTAGCATGTTACATTTTGGTTTTGTCTTGGCAAACGCTAATTAGTTCCACATGGAGACACAACAAGTACACATAAGTGATTTCTGAGTAGAATGCTACAGAAACTAGGTAAAAATGATATTTGCGACTGTAAACATGACATTGAATTCACATTCCCAAGAAAAAGACTTTGCTTTTCTCCAAAACCAGTTTGACTCTGCTTTTCGGGGTCCTTAACACACAAATTCCACATGAGTTTGTCCAGATAGATCTGGATCTAACCAGCAATATCCGGTTCTGTGTGGCTAAATGAATATCAGCTTTTCAACAGCCTGTGTGTTTCTTAGTGTTTTCTGGATAGTAGCTATGAACTTTAGAGTTTTGAATGAATTTTAGCATGCTACATTTTGTTTTTTTGTTGGCAAATGGTTTTAGTTCCACATGGAGACACAATAAGTACACATAAGTGATTTCTGAGTAGAATGCTACACAAACTAGGTTAAAAATGATATTTGCGACTGGAAACATGACATTGAATTCACATTCCCAAGAAAAAGACTTTGCTTTTCTCCTAAACCAGTTTCAACATCCTTTTCTGGGTCCTTAACACACGAATTCCACATGAGTTTGTCCAGATAGATCTGGATCAAACCAGCAATATCCGGTTCTGTGTGGCTAAATGAATATCAGCTTTTCAACAGCCTGTGTGTTTCTTAGTGTTTTCTGGATAGTATCTATGAACTTTAGAGCTCTGAATGCATTTTAGCATGTTACATTTTGTTTTTTTGTTGGCAAACGGTAATTAGTTCCACATGGAGACACAACAAGTACACATAAGTGATTTCTGAGTAGAATGCTACAGAAACTAGGTTAAAAATGATATTTGCAAATGTAAACATGACAATGAATTCACATTCCCAAGCAAAAGACTTTGCTTTTCTCCAAAACCAGTTTGACTCTGCTTTTCGGGGTCCTTAACACACGAATTCCACATGAGTTTGTCCAGATAGATCTGGATCTAACCAGCAATATCCGATACTGTGTGGCTAAATGAATATCACCTTTTCAACAGCCTGTGTGTTTCTTAGTGTTTTCTGGATAGTATCTATGAACTTTAGAGTTCTGAATGAATTTTAGCATGCTACATTTGGTTTTTTTGTTGGAAAACGCTAATTAGTTACAAATGCAGCCACACAAGTACACATAAGTGTTTTCTGAGTAGAATGCTACAGAAACTAGTTGAAAAATGATATTTGCGATTGTAAACATGATATTGAATTCACATTCCCAAGCAAAAGACTTTGCTTTTCTCCAAAACCAGTTTGACTCTGCTTTTCGGGGTCCTTAACACACGAATTCCACATGAGTTTGTCCAGATAGATCTGGATCAAACCAGCAATATCCGGTTCTGTGTGGCTAAATGAATATCAGCTTTTCAACAGCCTGTGTGTTTCTTAGTGTTTTCTGGATAGTATCTATGAACTTTAGAGCTCTGAATGCATTTTAGCATGTTACATTTTGTTTTTGTCTTGGCAAACGCTAATTAGTTCCACATGGAGACACAACAAGTACACATAAGTGATTTCTGAGTAGAATGCTACAGAAACTAGGTAAAAATGATATTTGTGACTGTAAACATGACATTGAATTCACATTCCCAAGAAAAATACTTTGCTTTTCTCCAAAACCAGTTTGACTCTGCTTTTCGGGGTCCTTAACACACGAATTCCACATGAGTTTGTCCAGATAGATCTGGATCTAACCAGCAATATCCGGTTCTGTGTGGCTAAATGAATATCAGCTTTTCAACAGCCTGTGTGTTTCTTAGTGTTTTCTGGATAGTATCTATGAACTTTAGAGTTTTGAATGAATTTTAGCATGCTACTTTTTGTTTTTTTGTTGGCAAATTGTTATTAGTTCCACATGGAGACACAATAAGAACACATAAGAGGTTTCTGAGTAGAATGCTACACAAACTAGGTTAAAAATGATATTTGCGACTGGAAACATGACATTGAATTCACATTCCCAAGAAAAAGACTTTGCTTTTCTCCAAAACCAGTTTGACTCTGCTTTTCGGGGTCCTTAACACACGAATTCCACATGAGTTTGTCCAGATAGATCTGGATCTAACCAGCAATATCCGGTTCTGTGTGGCTAAATGAATATCAGCTTTTCAACAGCCTGTGTGTTTGTTAGTGTTTTCTGGATAGTATCTATGAACTTTAGATTTCTGAATGAATTTTAGCATGCTACATTTGGTTTTTTTGTTGGAAAATGCTAACTAGTTCCATATGGAGACACACAAGCACACATAAGTGTTTTCTGAGTAGAATGCTACAGAAACTAGTTGAAAAATGATATTTGCGATTGTAAACATAACATTGAATTCACATTCCCAATAAAAAGACTTTGCTTTTCTCCAAAACCAGTTTTACTCTGCTTTTCGGGGTCCTTAACACACGAATTCCACATGAGTTTGTCCTGATAGATGTGGATCAAACCAGCAATATCCGGTTCTCTGTGGCTAAATGAATATCAGCTTTTCAACAGCCTGTGTGTTTCTTAGTGTTTTCTGGATAGTATCTATGAACTTTAGAGCTCTGAATGCATTTTAGCATGTTACATTTTGTTTTTTTGTTGGCAAACGGTAATTAGTTCCACATGGAGACACAACAAGTACACATAAGTGATTTCTGAGTAGAATGCTACAGAAACTAGGTTAAAAATGATATTTGCAAATGTAAACATGACAATGAATTCACATTCCCAAGCAAAAGACTTTGCTTTTCTCCAAAACCAGTTTGACTCTGCTTTTCGGGGTCCTTAACACACGAATTCCACATGAGTTTGTCCAGATAGATCTGGATCTAACCAGCAATATCCGATACTGTGTGGCTAAATGAATATCACCTTTTCAACAGCCTGTGTGTTTCTTAGTGTTTTCTGGATAGTATCTATGAACTTTAGAGTTCTGAATGAATTTTAGCATGCTACATTTGGTTTTTTTGTTGGAAAACGCTAATTAGTTACAAATGCAGCCACACAAGTACACATAAGTGTTTTCTGAGTAGAATGCTACATAAACTAGTTGAAAAATGATATTTGCGATTGTAAACATGATATTGAATTCACATTCCCAAGCAAAAGACTTTGCTTTTCTCCAAAACCAGTTTGACTCTGCTTTTCGGGGTCCTTAACACACGAATTCCACATGAGTTTGTCCAGATAGATCTGGATCAAACCAGCAATATCCGGTTCTGTGTGGCTAAATGAATATCAGCTTTTCAACAGCCTGTGTGTTTCTTAGTGTTTTCTGGATAGTATCTATGAACTTTAGAGCTCTGAATGCATTTTAGCATGTTACATTTTGTTTTTGTCTTGGCAAACGCTAATTAGTTCCACATGGAGACACAACAAGTACACATAAGTGATTTCTGAGTAGAATGCTACAGAAACTAGGTAAAAATGATATTTGCGACTGTAAACATGACATTGAATTCACATTCCCAAGAAAAAGACTTTGCTTTTCTCCAAAACCAGTTTGACTCTGCTTTTCGGGGTCCTTAACACACGAATTCCACATGAGTTTGTCCAGATAGATCTGGATCTAACCAGCAATATCCGGTTCTGTGTGGCTAAATGAATATCAGCTTTTCAACAGCCTGTGTGTTTCTTAGTGTTTTCTGGATAGTATCTATGAACTTTAGAGTTTTGAATGAATTTTAGCATGCTACATTTTGTTTTTTTGTTGGCAAATGGTTATTAGTTCCACATGGAGACACAATAAGAACACATAAGAGATTTCTGAGTAGAATGCTACACAAACTAGGTTAAAAATGATATTTGCGACTGGAAACATGACATTGAATTCACATTCCCAAGAAAAAGACTTTGCTTTTGTCCAAAACCAGTTTGACTCTGCTTTTCGGGGTCCTTAACACACGAATTCCACATGAGTTTGTCCAGATAGATCTGGATCTAACCAGCAATATCCGGTTCTGTGTGGCTAAATGAATATCAGCTTTTCAACAGCCTGTGTGTTTGTTAGTGTTTTCTGGATAGTATCTATGAACTTTAGAGTTCTGAATGAATTTTAGCATGCTACATTTGGTTTTTTTGTTGGAAAACGCTAATTAGTTCCACATGGAGACACACAAGTCCACATAAGTGTTTTCTGAGTAGAATGCTACAGAAACTAGTTGAAAAATGATATTTGCGATTGTAAACATGATATTGAATTCACATTCCCAAGAAAAAGACTTTGCTTTTCTCCAAAACCAGTTTGACTCTGCTTTTCGGGGTCCTTAACACACGAATTCCACATGAGTTTGTCCAGATAGATCTGGATCAAACCAGCAATATCCGGTTCTGTGTGGCTAAATGAATATCAGCTTTTCAACAGCCTGTGTGTTTGTTAGTGTTTTCTGGATAGTATCTATGAACTTTAGAGCTCTGAATGCATTTTAGCATGTTACATTTTGTTTTTTTGTTGGCAAACGGTAATTAGTTCCACATGGAGACACAACAAGTACACATAAGTGATTTCTGAGTAGAATGCTACAGAAACTAGGTTAAAAATGATATTTGCAAATGTAAACATGACAATGAATTCACATTCACAAGCAAAAGACTTTGCTTTTCTCCAAAACCAGTTTGACTCTGCTTTTCGGGGTCCTTAACACACGAATTCCACATGAGTTTGTCCAGATAGATCTGGATCTAACCAGCAATATCCGATACTGTGTGGCTAAATGAATATCACCTTTTCAACAGCCTGTGTGTTTCTTAGTGTTTTCTGGATAGTATCTATGAACTTTAGAGTTCTGAATGAATTTTAGCATGCTACATTTGGTTTTTTTGTTGGAAAACGCTAATTAGTTACAAATGCAGCCACACAAGTACACATAAGTGTTTTCTGAGTAGAATGCTACAGAAACTAGTTGAAAAATGATATTTGCGATTGTAAACATGATATTGAATTCACATTCCCAAGCAAAAGACTTTGCTTTTCTCCAAAACCAGTTTGACTCTGCTTTTCGGGGTCCTTAACACACAAATTCCACATGAGTTTGTCCAGATAGATCTGGATCAAACCAGCAATATCCGGTTCTGTGTGGCTAAATGAATATCAGCTTTTCAACAGCCTGTGTGTTTCTTAGTGTTTTCTGGATAGTATCTATGAACTTTAGAGCTCTGAATGCATTTTAGCATGTTACATTTTGGTTTTGTCTTGGCAAACGCTAATTAGTTCCACATGGAGACACAACAAGTACACATAAGTGATTTCTGAGTAGAATGCTACAGAAACTAGGTAAAAATGATATTTGCGACTGTAAACATGACATTGAATTCACATTCCCAAGAAAAAGACTTTGCTTTTCTCCAAAACCAGTTTGACTCTGCTTTTCGGGGTCCTTAACACACAAATTCCACATGAGTTTGTCCAGATAGATCTGGATCTAACCAGCAATATCCGGTTCTGTGTGGCTAAATGAATATCAGCTTTTCAACAGCCTGTGTGTTTGTTAGTGTTTTCTGGATAGTATCTATGAACTTTAGAGTTCTGAATGAATTTTAGCATGCTACATTTGGTTTTTTTGTTGGAAAACGCTAATTAGTTCCACATGGAGACACACAAGTCCACATAAGTGTTTTCTGAGTAGAATGCTACAGAAACTAGTTGAAAAATGATATTTGCGATTGTAAACATGATATTGAATTCACATTCCCAAGCAAAAAACTTTGCTTTTCTCCAAAACCAGTTTGACTCTGCTTTTCGGGGTCCTTAACACACGAATTCCACATGAGTTTGTCCAGATAGATCTGGATCAAACCAGCAATATCCGGTTCTGTGTGGCTAAATGAATATCAGCTTTTCAACAGCCTGTGTGTTTCTTAGTGTTTTCTGGATAGTATCTATGAACTTTAGAGCTCTGAATGCATTTTAGCATGTTACATTTTGTTTTTTTGTTGGCAAACGGTAATTAGTTCCACATGGAGACACAACAAGTACACATAAGTGATTTCTGAGTAGAATGCTACAGAAACTAGGTTAAAAATGATATTTGCAAATGTAAACATGACAATGAATTCACATTCCCAAGCAAAAGACTTTGCTTTTCTCCAAAACCAGTTTGACTCTGCTTTTCGGGGTCCTTAACACACGAATTCCACATGAGTTTGTCCAGATAGATCTGGATCTAACCAGCAATATCCGATACTGTGTGGCTAAATGAATATCACCTTTTCAACAGCCTGTGTGTTTCTTAGTGTTTTCTGGATAGTATCTATGAACTTTAGAGTTCTGAATGAATTTTAGCATGCTACATTTGGTTTTTTTGTTGGAAAACGCTAATTAGTTACAAATGCAGCCACACAAGTACACATAAGTGTTTTCTGAGTAGAATGCTAGATAAACTAGTTGAAAAATGATATTTGCGATTGTAAACATGATATTGAATTCACATTCCCAAGCAAAAGACTTTGCTTTTCTCCAAAACCAGTTTGACTCTGCTTTTCGGGGTCCTTAACACACGAATTCCACATGAGTTTGTCTAGATAGATCTGGATCAAACCAGCAATATCCGGTTCTGTGTGGCTAAATGAATATCAGCTTTTCAACAGCCTGTGTGTTTCTTAGTGTTTTCTGGATAGTATCATTGAACTTTAGAGCTCTGAATGCATTTTAGCATGTTACATTTTGTTTTTGTCTTGGCAAACGCTAATTAGTTCCACATGGAGACACAACAAGTACACATAAGTGATTTCTGAGTAGAATGCTACAGAAACTAGGTAAAAATGATATTTGCGACTGTAAACATGACATTGAATTCACATTCCCAAGAAAAAGACTTTGCTTTTCTCCAAAACCAGTTTGACTCTGCTTTTCGGGGTCCTTAACACACGAATTCCACATGAGTTTGTCCAGATAGATCTGGATCAAACCAGCAATATCCGGTTCTGTGTGGCTAAATGAATATCAGCTTTTCAACAGCCTGTGTGTTTCTTAGTGTTTTCTGGATAGTATCTATGAACTTTAGAGCTCTGAATGCATTTTAGCATGTTACATTTTGTTTTTGTCTTGGCAAACGCTAATTAGTTCCACATGGAGACACAACAAGTACACATAAGTGATTTCTGAGTAGAATGCTACAGAAACTAGGTTAAAAATGATATTTGCGACTCTAAACATGACATTGAATTCACATTCCCAAGAAAAAGACTTTGCTTTTCTCCAAAACCAGTTTGACTCTGCTTTTCGGGGTCCTTAACACACGAATTCCACATGAGTTTGTCCAGATAGATCTGGATCTAACCAGCAATATCCGGTTCTGTGTGGCTAAATGAATATCAGCTTTTCAACAGCCTGTGTGTTTCTTAGTGTTTTCTGGATAGTATCTATGAACTTTAGAGTTTTGAATGAATTTTAGCATGCTACATTTTGTTTTTTTGTTGGCAAATGGTTATTAGTTCCACATGGAGACACAATAAGTACACATAAGAGATTTCTGAGTAGAATGCTACACAAACTAGGTTAAAAATGATATTTGCGACTGGAAACATGACATTGAATTCACATTCCCAAGCAAAAGACTTTGCTTTTCTCCAAAACCAGTTTGACTCTGCTTTTCGGGGTCCTTAACACACGAATTCCACATGAGTTTGTCCAGATAGATCTGGATCTAACCAGCAATATCCGGTTCTGTGTGGCTAAATGAATATCAGCTTTTCAACAGCCTGTGTGTTTCTTAGTGTTTTCTGGATAGTATCTATGAACTTTAGAGTTTTGAATGAATTTTAGCATGCTACATTTTGTTTTTTTGTTGGCAAATGGTTATTAGTTCCACATGGAGACACAATAAGAACACATAAGAGATTTCTGAGTAGAATGCTACACAAACTAGGTTAAAAATGATATTTGCGACTGGAAACATGACATTGAATTCACATTCCCAAGAAAAAGACTTTGCTTTTCTCCAAAACCAGTTTGACTCTGCTTTTCGGGGTCCTTAACACACGAATTCCACATGAGTTTGTCCAGATAGATCTGGATCTAACCAGCAATATCCGGTTCTGTGTGGCTAAATGAATATCAGCTTTTCAACAGCCTGTGTGTTTGTTAGTGTTTTCTGGATAGTATCTATGAACTTTAGATTTCTGAATGAATTTTAGCATGCTACATTTGGTTTTTTTGTTGGAAAATGCTAACTAGTTCCACATGGAGACACACAAGCACACATAAGTGTTTTCTGAGTAGAATGCTACAGAAACTAGTTGAAAAATGATATTTGCGATTGTAAACATGACATTGAATTCACATTCCCAAGAAAAAGACTTTGCTTTTCTCCAAAACCAGTTTTACTCTGCTTTTCGGGGTCCTTAACACACGAATTCCACATGAGTTTGTCCTGATAGATCTGGATCAAACCAGCAATATCCGGTTCTCTGTGGCTAAATGAATATCAGCTTTTCAACAGCCTGTGTGTTTCTTAGTGTTTTCTGGATAGTATCTATGAACTTTAGAGCTCTGAATGCATTTTAGCATGTTACATTTTGTTTTTTTGTTGGCAAACGGTAATTAGTTCCACATGGAGACACAACAAGTACACATCAGTGATTTCTGAGTAGAATGCTACAGAAACTAGGTTAAAAATGATATTTGCAAATGTAAACATGACAATGAATTCACATTCCCAAGCAAAAGACTTTGCTTTTCTCCAAAACCAGTTTGACTCTGCTTTTCGGGGTCCTTAACACACGAATTCCACATGAGTTTGTCCAGATAGATCTGGATCTAACCAGCAATATCCGATAGTGTGTGGCTAAATGAATATCAGCTTTTCAACAGCCTGTGTGTTTCTTAGTGTTTTCTGGATAGTATCTATGAACTTTAGAGTTCTGAATGAATTTTAGCATGCTACATTTGGTTTTTTTGTTGGAAAACGCTAATTAGTTACAAATGCAGCCACACAAGTACACATAAGTGTTTTCTGAGTAGAATGCTACATAAACTAGTTGAAAAATGATATTTGCGATTGTAAACATGATATTGAATTCACATTCCCAAGCAAAAGACTTTGCTTTTCTCCAAAACCAGTTTGACTCTGCTTTTCGGGGTCCTTAACACACGAATTCCACATGAGTTTGTCCAGATAGATCTGGATCAAACCAGCAATATCCGGTTCTGTGTGGCTAAATGAATATCAGCTTTTCAACAGCCTGTGTGTTTCTTAGTGTTTTCTGGATAGTATCTATGAACTTTAGAGCTCTGAATGCATTTTAGCATGTTACATTTTGTTTTTGTCTTGGCAAACGCTAATAAGTTCCACATGGAGACACAACAAGTACACATAAGTGATTTCTGAGTAGAATGCTACAGAAACTAGGTTAAAAATGATATTTGCGACTCTAAACATGACATTGAATTCACATTCCCAAGAAAAAGACTTTGCTTTTCTCCAAAACCAGTTTGACTCTGCTTTTCGGGGTCCTTAACACACGAATTCCACATGAGTTTGTCCAGATAGATCTGGATCTAACCAGCAATATCCGGTTCTGTGTGGCTAAATGAATATCAGCTTTTCAACAGCCTGTGTGTTTCTTAGTGTTTTCTGGATAGTATCTATGAACTTTAGAGTTTTGAATGAATTTTAGCATGCTACATTTTGTTTTTTTGTTGGCAAATGGTTATTAGTTCCACATGGAGACACAATAAGTACACATAAGAGATTTCTGAGTAGAATGCTACACAAACTAGGTTAAAAATGATATTTGCGACTGGAAACATGACATTGAATTCACATTCCCAAGAAAAAGACTTTGCTTTTCTCCAAAACCAGTTTGACTCTGCTTTTCGGGGTCCTTAACACACGAATTCCACATGAGTTTGTCCAGATAGATCTGGATCTAACCAGCAATATCCGGTTCTGTGTGGCTAAATGAATATCAGCTTTTCAACAGCCTGTGTGTTTGTTAGTGTTTTCTGGATAGTATCTATGAACTTTAGATTTCTGAATGAATTTTAGCATGCTACATTTGGTTTTTTTGTTGGAAAATGCTAACTAGTTCCACATGGAGACACACAAGCACACATAAGTGTTTTCTGAGTAGAATGCTACAGAAACTAGGTAAAAATGATATTTGCGACTGTAAACATGACATTGAATTCACATTCCCAAGAAAAAGACTTTGCTTTTCTCCAAAACCAGTTTGACTCTGCTTTTCGGGGTCCTTAACACACGAATTCCACATGAGTTTGTCCTGATAGATCTGGATCAAACCAGCAATATCCGGTTCTCTGTGGCTAAATGAATATCAGCTTTTCAACAGCCTGTGTGTTTCTTAGTGTTTTCTGGATAGTATCTATGAACTTTAGAGCTCTGAATGCATTTTAGCATGTTACATTTTGTTTTTTTGTTGGCAAACGGTAATTAGTTCCACATGGAGACACAACAAGTACACATAAGTGATTTCTGAGTAGAATGCTACAGAAACTAGGTTAAAAATGATATTTTGCAAATGTAAACATGACAATGAATTCACATTCCCAAGCAAAAGACTTTGCTTTTCTCCAAAACCAGTTTGACTCTGCTTTTCGGGGTCCTTAACACACGAATTCCACATGAGTTTGTCCAGATAGATCTGGATCTAACCAGCAATATCCGATACTGTGTGGCTAAATGAATATCACCTTTTCAACAGCCTGTGTGTTTCTTAGTGTTTTCTGGATAGTATCTATGAACTTTAGAGTTCTGAATGAATTTTAGCATGCTACATTTGGTTTTTTTTGTTGGAAAACGCTAATTAGTTACAAATGCAGCCACACAAGTACACATAAGTGTTTTCTGAGTAGAATGCTACAGAAACTAGTTGAAAAATGATATTTGCGATTGTAAACATGATATTGAATTCACATTCCCAAGCAAAAGACTTTGCTTTTCTCCAAAACCAGTTTGACTCTGCTTTTCGGGGTCCTTAACACACGAATTCCACATGAGTTTGTCCAGATAGATCTGGATCAAACCAGCAATATCCGGTTCTGTGTGGCTAAATGAATATCAGCTATTCAACAGCCTGTGTGTTTCTTAGTGTTTTCTGGATAGTATCTATGAACTTTAGAGCTCTGAATGCATTTTAGCATGTTACATTTTGTTTTTGTCTTGGCAAACGCTAATTAGTTCCACATGGAGACACAACAAGTACACATAAGTGATTTCTGAGTAGAATGCTACAGAAACTAGGTAAAAATGATATTTGCGACTGTAAACATGACATTGAATTCACATTCCCAAGAAAAAGACTTTGCTTTTCTCCAAAACCAGTTTGACTCTGCTTTTCGGGGTCCTTAACACACGAATTCCACATGAGTTTGTCCAGATAGATCTGGATCTAACCAGCAATATCCGGTTCTGTGTGGCTAAATGAATATCAGCTTTTCAACAGCCTGTGTGTTTCTTAGTGTTTTCTGGATAGTATCTATGAACTTTAGAGTTTTGAATGAATTTTAGCATGCTACATTTTGTTTTTTTGTTGGCAAATGGTTATTAGTTCCACATGGAGACACAATAAGTACACATAAGAGATTTCTGAGTAGAATGTTACACAAACTAGGTTAAAAATGATATTTGCGACTGGAAACATGACATTGAATTCACATTCCCAAGAAAAAGACTTTGCTTTTCTCCAAAACCAGTTTGACTCTGCTTTTCGGGGTCCTTAACACACGAATTCCACATGAGTTTGTCCAGATAGATCTGGATCTAACCAGCAATATCCGGTTCTGTGTGGCTAAATGAATATCAGCTTTTCAACAGCCTGTGTGTTTGTTAGTGCTTTCTGGATAGTATCTATGAACTTTAGATTTCTGAATGAATTTTAGCATGCTACATTTGTTTTTTTTGTTGGAAAATGCTAACTAGTTCCACATGGAGACACACAAGCACACATAAGTGTTTTCTGAGTAGAATGCTACAGAAACTAGTTGAAAAATGATATTTGCGATTGTAAACATGACATTGAATTCACATTCCCAAGAAAAAGACTTTGCTTTTCTCCAAAACCAGTTTGACTCTGCTTTTCGGGGTCCTTAACACACGAATTCCACATGAGTTTGTCCAGATTGATCTGGATCAAACCAGCAATATCCGGTTCTGTGTGGCTAAATGAATATCAGCTTTTCAACAGCCTGTGTGTTTCTTAGTGTTTTCTGGATAGTATCTATGAACTTTAGAGTTCTGAATGCATTTTAGCATGTTACATTTTGTTTTTTTTTGTCAAACGCTAATTAGTTCCACATGGAGACACAACAAGTACACATAAGTGATTTCTGAGTAGAATGCTACAGAAACTAGGTAAAAATGATATTTGCGACTGTAAACATGACATTGAATTCACATTCCCAAGAAAAAGACTTTGCTTTTCTCCAAAACCAGTTTGACTCTGCTTTTCGGGGTCCTGAACACACGAATTCCACATGAGTTTGTCCAGATAGATCTGGATCTAACCAGCAATATCCGGTTCTGTGTGGCTAAATGAATATCAGCTTTTCAACAGCCTGTGTGTTTCTTAGTGTTTTCTGGATAGTATCTATGAACTTTAGAGTTTTGAATGAATTTTAGCATGCTACATTTTGTTTTTTTGTTGGCAAATGGTTATTAGTTCCACATGGAGACACAATAAGTACACATAAGTGATTTCTGAGTAGAATGCTACAGAAACTAGGTTAAAAATGATATTTGCAAATGTAAACATGACATTGAATTCACATTCCCAAGAAAAAGACTTTGCTTTTCTCCAAAACCAGTTTCAACTTCCTTTTCTGGGTTCTTTGAACACGAATTCCACACGTTTTTTTCCAGATAGGTCTGGATCTAACCAGCAATATCCGGTTCTGTGTGGCGAAATGAATATCAGCTTTACAACAGCCTGTGTGTTTGTTAGTGTTTTCTGGATAGTATCTATGAACTTTAGAGTTTTGAATGAATTTTAGCATGTTACATTTTGTTTTTTTTTGGCAAACGCTAATTAGTTCCACATGGAGAAACAACAAGTACACATAAGTGATTTCTGAGTAGAATGCTACACAAACAAGTTGAAAAATGATATTTGCGAACGTAAACATGACATTGAATTCACATTCCCAAGAAAAAGACTTTGCTTTTCTCCAAAACCAGTTTGACTCTGCTTTTCGGGGTCCTTAACACACGAATTCCACATGAGTTTGTCCAGATAGATCTGGATCTAACCAGCAATATCCGGTTCTGTGTGGCTAAATGAATATCAGCTTTTCAACAGCCTGTGTGTTTCTTAGTGTTTTCTGGATAGTATCTATGAACTTTAGAGTTTTGAATGAATTTTAGCATGCTACATTTTGTTTTTTTTCTTGGCAAATGGTTATTAGTTCCACATGGAGACACAATAAGTACACATAAGTGATTTCTGAGTAGAATGCTACAGAAACTAGGTTAAAAATGATATTTTCAAATGTAAACATGACATTGAATTCACATTCCCAAGAAAAAGACTTTGCTTTTCTCCAAAACCAGTTTCAACTTCCTTTTCTGGGTTCTTTGATCACGAATTCCACACGTTATTGTCCAGATAGGTCTGGATCTAACCAGCAACATCCGTTGCTGTGTGGCTAAATGAATATCTGCTTTTCAACAGCCTGTGTGTTTGTTAGTGTTTTCTGGATAGTATCTATGAACTTTAGAGTTTTGAATGAATTTTAGCATGTTACATTTTGTTTTTCTTTGGCAAACGCTAATTAGTTCCACATGGAGAAACAACAAGTACACATAAGTGATTTCTGAGTAGAATGCTACAAACAAGTTGAAAAATTATATTTGCGACTGTAAACATGACATTGAATTCACATTCCCAAGAAAAAGACTTTGCTTTTCTCCAAAACCAGTTTGACTCTGCTTTTCGGGGTCCTTATTACACGAATTCCACATGAGTTTGTCCAGATAGATCTGGATCTAACCAGCAATATCCGGTTCTGTGTGGCTAAATGAATATCAGCTTTTCAACAGCCTGTGTGTTTGTTAGTGTTTTCTGGATAGGATCTATGAACCTTAGAGTTCTGAAGGAATTTTAGCATGCTACATTTGGTTTTTTTGTTGGAAAACGCTAATTAGTTCCACATGGAGACACACAAGTACACATAAGTGTTTTCTGAGTAGAATGCTACAGAAACTAGTAGAAAAATGATATTTGCGACTGTAAACATGACATTGAATTCACATTCCCAAGAAAACGACTTTGCTTTTCTCCAAAACCAGTTTGACTCTGCTTTTCGGGGTCCTTATTGCACGAATTCCACATGAGTTTGTCCTGATAGATCTGGATCAAACCAGCAATATCGGGTTCTATGTGGCTAAATGAATATCAGCTTTTCAACAGCCTGTGTGTTTCTTAGTGTTTTCTGGATAGTATCTATGAACTTTAGAGTTCTGAATGCATTTTAGCATGTTACATTTTTTTTTTGTTGGCAAACGCTCATTAGTTCCACATGGAGACACAACAAGTACACATAAGTGATTTCTGAGTAGAATGCTACACAAACTAGGTTAAAAATGATATTTGCGACTGTAAACATGACATTGAATTCACATTCCAAAGAAAAAGACATTGCTTTTCTCCAAAACCAGTTTGACTCTGCTTTTCGGGGTCCTAAACACACGAATTCCACATGAGTTTGTCCAGACAGATCTGGATCTAACCAGCAATATCCGGTTCTGTGTGGCTAAATGAATATCTGCTTTTCAACAGCCTGTGTGTTTCTTAGTGTTTTCTGGATAGTATCTATGAACTTTAGAGTTCTGAATGAATTTTAGCATGTTACATTTTGTTTTTTTTGGCAAACTCTAATTAGTTCCACATGGAGACACAACAAGTACACATAAGTGATTTCTGCGTAGAATGCTACAGAAACTAGGTTAAAAATGATATTTGCGACTGTAAACATGACATTGAATTCACATTCCCAAGAAAAAGACTTTGCTTTTCTCCAAAACCAGTTTGACTCTGCTTTTCGGGGTCCTAAACACACGAATTCCACATGAGTTTGTCCAGATAGGTCTGGATCTAACCAGCAATATCCGGTTCTGTGTGGCTAAATGAATATCAGCTTTTCAACAGCCTGTGTGTTTGTTAGTGTTTTCTGGATAGTATCTATGAACTTTAGAGTTTTGAATGAATTTTAGCATGTTACATTTTGTTTTTTTGTTGGCAAACGCTAATTAGTTCCACATGGAGACACAACAAGTACACATAAGTGATTTCTCAGTAGAATGCTACAGAAACTAGGTTAAAAATGATATTTGCGACTGTAAACATGACATTGAATTCAGATTCCCAAGAAAAAGACTTTGCTTTTCTCCAAAACCAGTTTCAACATCCTTTTATGGTTCCTTAACACACGAATTCCACATGAGTTTGTCCAGACAGATCTGGATCTAACCAGCAATATCCGGTTCTGTGTGGCTAAATGAATATCAGCTTTTCAACAGCCTGTGTGTTTGTTAGTGTTTTCTAGATAGTATCAATGAACTTTAGAGTTTTGAATGAATTTTAGCATGTTACATTTTTTTTTTTTTTTGGCAAACGCTCATTAGTTCCACATGGAGACACACAATTACACATTAGTGTTTTCTGAGTAGAATGCTACAGAAACTAGTTGAAAAATGATATTTGCGATTGTAAACATGACATTGAATTCCCATTCCCAAGAAAAAGACTTTGCTTTTCTCCAAAACCAGTTTGACTCTGCTTTTCGGGGTCCTTAACACACGAATTCCACATGAGTTTGTCCTCATAGATCTGGATCAAACCAGCAATATCCGGTTCTGTGTGGCTAAATGAATATCAGCTTTTCAACAGCCTGTGTGTTTCTTAGTGTTTTCTGGATAGTATCTATGAACTTTAGAGCTCTGAATGCATTTTAGCATGTTACATTTTGTTTTTTTGTTGGCAAACGGTAATTAGTTCCACATGGAGACACAACAAGTACACATAAGTGATTTCTGAGTAGAATGGTACAGAAACTAGGTTAAAAATGATATTTGCGACTGTAAACATGACATTGAATTCACATTCCCAAGAAAAAGACTATGCTTTTCTCCAAAACCAGTTTCAACTTCCTTTTCTGGGTTCTTTGCACACGAATTCCACACGTTTTTGTCCAGATAGGTCTGGATCTAACCAGCAATATCCGGTTCTGTGTGGCTAAATGAATATCAGCTTTTCAACAGCCTGTGTGTTTCTTAGTGTTTTCTGGATAGTATCTATGAACTTTAGAGTTTTGAATGAATTTTAGCATGTTACATTTTGTTTTTTTTTGGCAAACGCTAATTAGTTCCACATGGAGAAACAACAAGTACACATAAGTGATTTCTGAGTAGAATGCTACACAAACAAGTTGAAAAATGATATTTGCGACTGTAAACATGACATTGAATTCACATTCCCAAGAAAAAGACTTTGCTTTTCTCCAAAACCAGTTTGACTCTGCTTTTCGGGGTCCTTAATACACGAATTCCACATGAGTTTGTCCAGATAGATCTGGATCTAACCAGCAATATCCAGTTCTGTGTGGCTAAAAGAATATCAGCTTTTCAACAGCCTGTGTGTTTCTTAGTGTTTTCTGGATAGTATCTATGAACTTTAGAGTTCTGAATGAATTTTAGCATGCTACATTTGGTTTTTTTGTTGGCAAACGCTAATTAGTTCCACATGGAGACACAACAAGTACACATAAGTGATTTCTCAGTAGAATGCTACAGAAACTAGGTTAAAAATGATATTTGCGACTGTAAACATGACATTGAATTCACATTCCCAAGAAAACGACTTTGCTTTTCTCCAAAACCAGTTTGACTCTGCTTTTCGGGGTCCTTAACACACGAATTCCACATGAGTTTGTCCAGATAGGTCTGGATCTAACCAGCAATATCCGGTTCTGTGTGGCTAAATGAATATCAGCTTTTCAACAGCCTGTGTGTTTGTTAGTGTTTTCTGGATAGTATCTATGAACTTTAGAGTTTTGAATGAATTTTAGCATGCTACATTTTTTTTGTTTTCTTGGAAAACGCTAATTAGATCCACATGGAGACACAACAAGTACACATAAGTGATTTCTGAGTAGAATGCTACAGAAACTCGTTGAAAAATTATATTTGCCATTGTAAACATGACATTGCATTCACATTCCAAAGAAAAAGACTTTGCTTTTCTCCAAAACCAGTTTGACTCTGCTTTTCGGGGTCCTTAAGACACGAATTCCACATGAGTTTGTCCAGACAGATCTGGATCTAACCAGCAATATCCGGTTCTGTGTGGCTAAATGAATATCAGCTTTTCAACAGCCTGTGTGTTTGTTAGTGTTTTCTGGATAGTATCAATGAACTTTAGAGTTTTGAATGAATTTTAGCATGTTATATTTTGTTTTTTTGTTGGCAAACGCTAATTAGTTCCACATGGAGACAAAACAAGTACACATAAGTGATTTCTCAGTAGAATGCTACAGAAACTAGGTTAAAAATGATATTTGCGACTGTAAACATGACATTGAATTCACATTCCCAAGAAAAAGACATTGCTTTTCTCCAAAACCAGTTTGACTCTGCTTTTCGGGGTCCTTATTACACGAATTCCACATGAGTTTGTCCAGATAGATCTGGATCTAACCAGCAATATCCGGTTCTGTGTGGCTAAATGAATATCAGCTTTTCAACAGCCTGTGTGTTTGTTAGTGTTTTCTGGATAGTATCTATGAACTTTAGAGTTTTGAATGAATTTTAGCATGTTACATTTTGTTTTTTTGTTGGAAAACGCTATTTAGTTCCACATGGAGACACAACAAGTACACATAAGTGATTTCTCAGTAGAATGCTACAGAAACTAGGTTAAAAATGATATTTGCGACTGTAAACATGACATTGAATTCACATTCCCAAGAAAAAGACTTTGCTTTTCTCCAAAACCAGTTTCAACATCCTTTTCTGGGTCCTTAACACACGAATTCCACACGTTTTTGTCCAGACCGATCTGGATCTAACCAGCAATATCCGGTTCTGTGTGGCGAAATGAATATCAGCTTTTCAACAGCCTGTGTGTTTCTTAGTGTTTTCTAGATAGTATCAATGAACTTTAGAGTTTTGAATGAATTTTAGCATGTTACAAATTTTTTTTTTTTGGCAAACGCTCATTAGTTCCACATGGAGACACAACAAGTACACATAAGTGATTTCTCAGTAGAATGCTAAACAAACTAGGTTAAAAATGATATTTGCGACTGTAAACATGACATTGAATTCACATTACCAAGAAGAAGACTTTGCTTTTCTCCATAACCAGTTTGACTCTGCTTTTCGGGGTCCTTAGCACACGAATTCCACATGAGTTTGTCCAGATAGATCTGGATCTAACCAGCAATATCCGGTTCTCTGTGGCTAAATGAATATCAGCTTTTCAACAGCCTGTGTGTTTCTTAGTGTTTTCTGGATAGTATCTATGAACTTTAGAGTTCTGAATGAATTTTAGCATGCTACATTTGGTTTTTTTGTTGGCAAACGCTAATTAGTTCCACATGGAGACACAACAAGTACACATAAGTGATTTCTGAGTAGAATGCTACAGAAACTAGGCTAAAAATGATATTTGCGACTGTAAACATGACATTGAATTCACATTCCCAAGAAAAAGACTTTGCTTTTCTCCAAAACCAGTTTGACTCTGCTTTTCGGGGTCCTTATTACACGAATTCCACATGAGTTTGTCCAGATAGATCTGGATCTAACCAGCAATATCCGGTTCTGTGTGGCTAAATGAATATCTGCTTTTCAACAGCCTGTGTGTTTCTTAGTGTTTTCTGGATAGTATCTATGAACTTTAGAGTTCTGAATGAATTTTAGCATGTTACATTTTAGTTTTTTTGTTGGCAAACGCTAATTAGTTTCACATGGAGACACAACAAGTACACATAAGTGATTTCTCAGTAGAATGCTACAGAAACTAGGTAAAAATGATATTTGCGACTGTAAACATGACATTGAATTCACATTCCCAAGAAAAAGACTTTGCTTTTCTCCAAAACCAGTTTCAACTTCCTTTTCTGGGTTCTTTGAACACGAATTCCACACGTTATTGTCCAGATAGGTCTGGATCTAACCAGCAATATCCGGTTCTGTGTGGCGAAATGAATATCAGCTTTTCAACAGCCTTTGTGTTTGTTAGTGTTTTCTGGATAGTATCTATGAACTTTAGGGTTTTGAATGAATTTTAGCATGCTACATTTTGTTTTTTTGTTGGCAAATGGTTATTAGTTCCACATGGAGACACAATAAGTACACATAAGTGATTTCTGAGTAGAATGCTACAGAAACTAGGTTAAAAATGATATTTGCAAATGTAAACATGACATTGAATTCACATTCCCAAGAAAAAGACTTTGCTTTTCTCCAAAACCAGTTTCAACTTCCTTTTCTGGGTTCTTTGAACACGAATTCCACACGTTATTGTCCAGATAGGTCTGGATCTAACCAGCAATATCCGGTTCTGTGTGGCGAAATGAATATCAGCTTTTCAACAGCCTTTGTGTTTGTTAGTGTTTTCTGGATAGTATCTATGAACTTTAGAGTTTTGAATGAATTTTAGCATGTTACATTTTGTTTTTTTTTGGCAAACGCTAATTAGTTCCACATGGAGAAACAACAAGTACACATAAGTGATTTCTGAGTAGAATGCTACAAACAAGTTGAAAAATTATATTTGCGACTGTAAACATGACATTGAATTCACATTCCCAAGAAAAAGACTTTGCTTTTCTCCAAAACCAGTTTGACTCTGCTTTTCGGGGTCCTTATTACACGAATTCCACATGAGTTTGTCCAGATAGATCTGGATCTAACCAGCAATATCCGGTTCTGTGTGGCTAAATGAATATCAGCTTTTCAACAGCCTGTGTGTTTGTTAGTGTTTTCTGGATAGGATCTATGAACTTTATAGTTCTGAAGGAATTTTAGCATGCTGCATTTGGTTTTTTTGTTGGAAAACGCTAATTAGTTCCACATGGAGACACACAAGTACACATAAGTGTTTTCTGAGTAGAATGCTACAGAAACTAGTTGAAAAATGATATTTGCGATTGTAAACATGACATCGAATTCACATTCCCAAGAAAAGACTTTGCTTTTCTCCAAAACCAGTTTGACTCTGCTTTTCGGGGTCCTTATTACACGAATTCCACATGAGTTTGTCCTGATAGATCTGGAACAAACCAGCAATATCGGGTTCTATGTGGCTAAATGAATATCAGCTTTTCAACAGCCTGTGTGTTTCTTAGTGTTTTCTGGATAGTATCTATGAACTTTAGAGTTCTGAATGCATTTTAGCATGTTACATTTTTTTTTTTGTTGGCAAACGCTCATTAGTTCCACATGGAGACACAACAAGTACACATAAGTGATTTCTCAGTAGAATGCTACACAAACTAGGTTAAAAATGATATTTGCGACTGTAAACATGACATTGAATTCACATTCCCAAGAAAAAGACATTGCTTTTCTCCAAAACCAGTTTGACTCTGCTTTTCGGGGTCCTTATTACACGAATTCCACATGAGTTTGTCCAGATAGATCTGGATCTAACCAGCAATATCCGGTTCTGTGTGGCTAAATGAATATCTGCTTTTCAACAGCCTGTGTGTTTCTTAGTGTTTTCTGGATAGTATCTATGAACTTTAGAGTTCTGAATGAATTTTAGCATGTTACATTTTGTTTTTTTTGGCAAACTCTAATTAGTTCCACATGGAGACACAACAAGTACACATAAGTGATTTCTGAGTAGAATGCTACAGAAACTAGGTTAAAAATGATATTTGCGACTGTAAACATGACATTGAATTCACATTCCCAAGAAAATGACTTTGCTTTTCTCCAAAACCAGTTTGACTCTGCTTTTCGGGGTCCTTAACACACGAATTCCACATGAGTTTGTCCAGATAGGTCTGGATCTAACCAGCAATATCCGGTTCTGTGTGGCTAAATGAATATCAGCTTTTCAACAGCCTGTGTGTTTGTTAGTGTTTTCTGGATAGTATCTATGAACTTTAGAGTTTTGAATGAATTTTAGCATGCTACATTTTTTTTGTTTTCTTGGAAAACGCTAATTAGATCCACATGGAGACACAACAAGGTCACATAAGTGATTTCTGAGTAGAATGCTACAGAAACTCGTTGAAAAATTATATTTGCCATTGTAAACATGACATTGCATTCACATTCCAAAGAAAAAGACTTTGCTTTTCTCCAAAACCAGTTTGACTCTGCTTTTCGGGGTCCTTAAGACACGAATTCCACATGAGTTTGTCCAGACAGATCTGGATCTAACCAGCAATATCCGGTTCTGTGTGGCTAAATGAATATCAGCTTTTCAACAGCCTGTGTGTTTGTTAGTGTTTTCTGGATAGTATCAATGAACTTTAGAGTTTTGAATGAATTTTAGCATGTTATATTTTGTTTTTTTGTTGGCAAACGCTAATTAGTTCCACATGGAGACACAACAAGTACACATAAGTGATTTCTCAGTAGAATGCTACAGAAACTAGGTTAAAAATGATATTTGCGACTGTAAACATGACATTGAATTCACATTCCCAAGAAAAAGACATTGCTTTTCTCCAAAACCAGTTTGACTCTGCTTTTCGGGGTCCTTATTACACGAATTCCACATGAGTTTGTCCAGATAGATCTGGATCTAACCAGCAATATCCGGTTCTGTGTGGCTAAATGAATATCAGCTTTTCAACAGCCTGTGTGTTTGTTAGTGTTTTCTGGATAGTATCTATGAACTTTAGAGTTTTGAATGAATTTTAGCATGTTACATTTTGTTTTTTTGTTGGAAAACGCTATTTAGTTCCACATGGAGACACAACAAGTACACATAAGTGATTTCTCAGTAGAATGCTACAGAAACTAGGTTAAAAATGATATTTGCGACTGTAAACATGACATTGAATTCACATTCCCAAGAAAAAGACTTTGCTTTTCTCCAAAACCAGTTTCAACATCCTTTTCTGGGTCCTTAACACACGAATTCCACATGAGTTTGTCCAGACAGATCTGGATCTAACCAGCAATATCCGGTTCTGTGTGGCTAAATGAATATCAGCTTTTCAACAGCCTGTGTGTTTGTTAGTGTTTTCTAGATAGTATCAATGAACTTTAGAGTTTTGAATGAATTTTAGCATGTTACATTTTTTTTTTTTTTGGCAAACGCTCATTAGCTCCACATGGAGACACAACAAGTACACATAAGTGATTTCTCAGTAGAATGCTACACAAACTAGGTTAAAAATGATATTTGCGACTGTAAACATGACATTGAATTCACATTACCAAGAAGAAGACTTTGCTTTTCTCCATAACCAGTTTGACTCTGCTTTTCGGGGTCCTTAGCACACGAATTCCACATGAGTTTGTCCAGATAGATCTGGATCTAACCAGCAATATCCGGTTCTCTGTGGCTAAATGAATATCAGCTTTTCAACAGCCTGTGTGTTTCTTAGTGTTTTCTGGATAGTATCTATGAACTTTAGAGTTCTGAATGAATTTTAGCATGCTACATTTGGTTTTTTTGTTGGCAAACGCTAATTAGTTCCACATGGAGACACAACAAGTACACATAAGTGATTTCTGAGTAGAATGCTACAGAAACTAGGCTAAAAATGATATTTGCGACTGTAAACATGACATTGAATTCACATTCCCAAGAAAAAGACTTTGCTTTTCTCCAAAACCAGTTTGACTCTGCTTTTCGGGGTCCTTATTACACGAATTCCACATGAGTTTGTCCAGATAGATCTGGATCTAACCAGCAATATCCGGTTCTGTGTGGCTAAATGAATATCTGCTTTTCAACAGCCTGTGTGTTTCTTAGTGTTTTCTGGATAGTATCTATGAACTTTAGAGTTCTGAATGAATTTTAGCATGTTACATTTTAGTTTTTTTGTTGGCAAACGCTAATTAGTTTCACATGGAGACACAACAAGTACACATAAGTGATTTCTCAGTAGAATGCTACAGAAACTAGGTAAAAATGATATTTGCGACTGTAAACATGACATTGAATTCACATTCCCAAGAAAAAGACTTTGCTTTTCTCCAAAACCAGTTTCAACTTCCTTTTCTGGGTTCTTTGAACACGAATTCCACACGTTATTGTCCAGATAGGTCTGGATCTAACCAGCAATATCCGGTTCTGTGTGGCGAAATGAATATCAGCTTTTCAACAGCCTTTGTGTTTGTTAGTGTTTTCTGGATAGTATCTATGAACTTTAGAGTTTTGAATGAATTTTAGCATGCTACATTTTGTTTTTTTGTTGGCAAATGGTTATTAGTTCCACATGGAGACACAATAAGTACACATAAGTGATTTCTGAGTAGAATGCTACAGAAACTAGGTTAAAAATGATATTTGCAAATGTAAACATGACATTGAATTCACATTCCCAAGAAAAAGACTTTGCTTTTCTCCAAAACCAGTTTCAACTTCCTTTTCTGGGTTCTTTGAACACGAATTCCACACGTTATTGTCCAGATAGGTCTGGATCTAACCAGCAATATCCGGTTCTGTGTGGCGAAATGAATATCAGCTTTTCAACAGCCTTTGTGTTTGTTAGTGTTTTCTGGATAGTATCTATGAACTTTAGAGTTTTGAATGAATTTTAGCATGTTACATTTTGTTTTTTTTTGGCAAACGCTAATTAGTTCCACATGGAGAAACAACAAGTACACATAAGTGATTTCTGAGTAGAATGCTACAAACAAGTTGAAAAATTATATTTGCGACTGTAAACATGACATTGAATTCACATTCCCAAGAAAAAGACTTTGCTTTTCTCCAAAACCAGTTTGACTCTGCTTTTCGGGGTCCTTATTACACGAATTCCACATGAGTTTGTCCAGATAGATCTGGATCTAACCAGCAATATCCGGTTCTGTGTGGCTAAATGAATATCAGCTTTTCAACAGCCTGTGTGTTTGTTAGTGTTTTCTGGATAGGATCTATGAACTTTATAGTTCTGAAGGAATTTTAGCATGCTGCATTTGGTTTTTTTGTTGGAAAACGCTAATTAGTTCCACATGGAGACACACAAGTACACATAAGTGTTTTCTGAGTAGAATGCTACAGAAACTAGTTGAAAAATGATATTTGCGATTGTAAACATGACATCGAATTCACATTCCCAAGAAAAGACTTTGCTTTTCTCCAAAACCAGTTTGACTCTGCTTTTCGGGGTCCTTATTACACGAATTCCACATGAGTTTGTCCTGATAGATCTGGAACAAACCAGCAATATCGGGTTCTATGTGGCTAAATGAATATCAGCTTTTCAACAGCCTGTGTGTTTCTTAGTGTTTTCTGGATAGTATCTATGAACTTTAGAGTTCTGAATGCATTTTAGCATGTTACATTTTTTTTTTTGTTGGCAAACGCTCATTAGTTCCACATGGAGACACAACAAGTACACATAAGTGATTTCTCAGTAGAATGCTACACAAACTAGGTTAAAAATGATATTTGCGACTGTAAACATGACATTGAATTCACATTCCCAAGAAAAAGACATTGCTTTTCTCCAAAACCAGTTTGACTCTGCTTTTCGGGGTCCTTATTACACGAATTCCACATGAGTTTGTCCAGATAGATCTGGATCTAACCAGCAATATCCGGTTCTGTGTGGCTAAATGAATATCTGCTTTTCAACAGCCTGTGTGTTTCTTAGTGTTTTCTGGATAGTATCTATGAACTTTAGAGTTCTGAATGAATTTTAGCATGTTACATTTTGTTTTTTTTGGCAAACTCTAATTAGTTCCACATGGAGACACAACAAGTACACATAAGTGATTTCTGAGTAGAATGCTACAGAAACTAGGTTAAAAATGATATTTGCGACTGTAAACATGACATTGAATTCACATTCCCAAGAAAAAGACTTTGCTTTTCTCCAAAACCAGTTTGACTCTGCTTTTCGGGGTCCTAAACACACGAATTCCACATGAGTTTGTCCAGATAGATCTGGATCTAACCAGCAATATCCGGTTCTGTGTGGCTAAATGAATATCAGCTTTTCAACAGCCTGTGTGTTTGTTAGTGTTTTCTGGATAGTATCTATGAACTTTAGAGTTTTGAATGAATTTTAGCATGTTACATTTTGTTTTTTTGTTGGAAAACGCTAATTAGTTCCACATGGAGACACAACAAGTACACATAAGTGATTTCTCAGTAGAATGCTACAGAAACTAGGTTAAAAATGATATTTGCGACTGTAAACATGACATTGAATTCACATTCCCAAGAAAAAGACTTTGCTTTTCTCCAAAACCAGTTTCAACATCCTTTTATGGTTCCTTAACACACGAATTCCACATGAGTTTGTCCAGATAGATCTGGATCTAACCAGCAATATCCGGTTCTGTGTGGCTAAATGAATATCAGCTTTTCAACAGCCTGTGTGTTTGTTAGTGTTTTCTAGATAGTATCAATGAACTTTAGAGTTTTGAATGAATTTTAGCATGTTACTTTTTTTTTTTTGCAAATGCTAATTAGTTCCACATGGAGACACAACAAGTACACATAAGTGATTTCTGAGTAGAATGCTACACAAACTAGGTTAAAAATGATATTTGCGACTGTAAACATGACATTGAATTCACATTCCCAAGAAAATGACTTTGCTTTTCTCCAAAACCAGTTTGACTCTGCTTTTCGGGGTCCTTAACACACGAATTCCACATGAGTTTGTCCAGATAGGTCTGGATCTAACCAGCAATATCCGGTTCTGTGTGGCTAAATGAATATCAGCTTTTCAACAGCCTGTGTGTTTGTTAGTGTTTTCTGGATAGTATCTATGAACTTTAGAGTTTTGAATGAATTTTAGCATGCTACATTTTTTTTGTTTTCTTGGAAAACGCTAATTAGATCCACATGGAGACACAACAAGTACACATAAGTGATTTCTGAGTAGAATGCTACAGAAACTCGTTGAAAAATTATATTTGCCATTGTAAACATGACATTGCATTCACATTCCAAAGAAAAAGACTTTGCTTTTCTCCAAAACCAGTTTGACTCTGCTTTTCGGGGTCCTTAAGACACGAATTCCACATGAGTTTGTCCAGACAGATCTGGATCTAACCAGCAATATCCGGTTCTGTGTGGCTAAATGAATATCAGCTTTTCAACAGCCTGTGTGTTTGTTAGTGTTTTCTGGATAGTATCAATGAGCTTTAGAGTTTTGAATGAATTTTAGCATGTTATATTTTGTTTTTTTGTTGGCAAACGCTAATTAGTTCCACATGGAGACACAACAAGTACACATAAGTGATTTCTCAGTAGAATGCTACAGAAACTAGGTTAAAAATGATATTTGCGACTGTAAACATGACATTGAATTCACATTCCCAAGAAAAAGACATTGCTTTTCTCCAAAACCAGTTTGACTCTGCTTTTCGGGGTCCTTATTACACGAATTCCACATGAGTTTGTCCAGATAGATCTGGATCTAACCAGCAATATCCGGTTCTGTGTGGCTAAATGAATATCAGCTTTTCAACAGCCTGTGTGTTTGTTAGTGTTTTCTGGATAGTATCTATGAACTTTAGAGTTTTGAATGAATTTTAGCATGTTACATTTTGTTTTTTTGTTGGAAAACGCTATTTAGTTCCACATGGAGACACAACAAGTACACATAAGTGATTTCTCAGTAGAATGCTACAGAAACTAGGTTAAAAATGATATTTGCGACTGTAAACATGACATTGAATTCACATTCCCAAGAAAAAGACTTTGCTTTTCTCCAAAACCAGTTTCAACATCCTTTTCTGGTTCCTTAACACACGAATTCCACATGAGTTTGTCCAGACAGATCTGGATCTAACCAGCAATATCCGGTTCTGTGTGGCTAAATGAATATCAGCTTTTCAACAGCCTGTGTGTTTGTTAGTGTTTTCTAGATAGTATCAATGAACTTTAGAGTTTTGAATGAATTTTAGCATGTTACATTTTTTTTTTTTTTGGCAAACGCTCATTAGCTCCACATGGAGACACAACAAGTACACATAAGTGATTTCTCAGTAGAATGCTACACAAACTAGGTTAAAAATGATATTTGCGACTGTAAACATGACATTGAATTCACATTACCAAGAAGAAGACTTTGCTTTTCTCCATAACCAGTTTGACTCTGCTTTTCGGGGTCCTTAGCACACGAATTCCACATGAGTTTGTCCAGATAGATCTGAATCTAACCAGCAATATCCGGTTCTCTGTGGCTAAATGAATATCAGCTTTTCAACAGCCTGTGTGTTTGTTAGTGTTTTCTGGATAGTATCTATGAACTTTAGAGTTCTGAATGAATTTTAGCATGCTACATTTGGTTTTTTTGTTGGCAAACGCTAATTAGTTCCACATGGAGACACAACAAGTACACATAAGTGATTTCTGAGTAGAATGCTACAGAAACTAGGCTAAAAATGATATTTGCGACTGTAAACATGACATTGAATTCACATTCCCAAGAAAAAGACTTTGCTTTTCTCCAAAACCAGTTTGACTCTGCTTTTCGGGGTCCTTATTACACGAATTCCACATGAGTTTGTCCAGATAGATCTGGATCTAACCAGCAATATCCGGTTCTGTGTGGCTAAATGAATATCTGCTTTTCAACAGCCTGTGTGTTTCTTAGTGTTTTCTGGATAGTATCTATGAACTTTAGAGTTCTGAATGAATTTTAGCATGTTACATTTTAGTTTTTTTGTTGGCAAACGCTAATTAGTTTCACATGGAGACACAACAAGTACACATAAGTGATTTCTCAGTAGAATGCTACAGAAACTAGGTAAAAATGATATTTGCGACTGTAAACATGACATTGAATTCACATTCCCAAGAAAAAGACTTTGCTTTTCTCCAAAACCAGTTTGACTCTGCTTTTCGGGGTCCTGAACACACGAATTCCACATGAGTTTGTCCAGATAGATCTGGATCTAACCAGCAATATCCGGTTCTGTGTGACTAAATGAATATCAGCTTTTGAACAGCCTGTGTGTTTCTTAGTGTTTTCTGGATAGTATCTATGAACTTTAGAGTTTTGAATGAATTTTAGCATGCTACATTTTGTTTTTTTGTTGGCAAATGGTTATTAGTTCCACATGGAGACACAATAAGTACACATAAGTGATTTCTGAGTAGAATGCTACAGAAACTAGGTTAAAAATGATATTTGCAAATGTAAACATGACATTGAATTCACATTCCCAAGAAAAAGACTTTGCTTTTCTCCAAAACCAGTTTCAACTTCCTTTTCTGGGTTCTTTGAACACGAATTCCACACGTTATTGTCCAGATAGGTCTGGATCTAACCAGCAATATCCGGTTCTGTGTGGCGAAATGAATATCAGCTTTTCAACAGCCTGTGTGTTTGTTAGTGTTTTCTGGATAGTATCTATGAACTTTAGAGTTTTGAATGAATTTTAGCATGTTACATTTTGTTTTTTTTTGGCAAACGCTAATTAGTTCCACATGGAGAAACAACAAGTACACATAAGTGATTTCTGAGTAGAATGCTACAAACAAGTTGAAAAATTATATTTGCGACTGTAAACATGACATTGAATTCACATTCCCAAGAAAAAGACTTTGCTTTTCTCCAAAACCAGTTTGACTCTGCTTTTCGGGGTCCTTATTACACGAATTCCACATGAGTTTGTCCAGATAGATCTGGATCTAACCAGCAATATCCGGTTCTGTGTGGCTAAATGAATATCAGCTTTTCAACAGCCTGTGTGTTTGTTAGTGTTTTCTGGATAGGATCTATGAACTTTAGAGTTCTGAATGAATTTTAGCATGCTACATTTGGTTTTTTTGTTGGAAAACGCTAATTAGTTCCACATGGAGACACACAAGTACACATAAGTGTTTTCTGAGTAGAATGCTACAGAAACTAGTTGAAAATGATATTTGCGATTGTAAACATGACATCGAATTCACATTCCCAAGAAAAGACTTTGCTTTTCTCCAAAACCAGTTTGACTCTGCTTTTCGGGGTCCTTATTACACGAATTCCACATGAGTTTGTCCTGATAGATCTGGATCAAACCAGCAATATCGGGTTCTATGTGGCTAAATGAATATCAGCTTTTCAACAGCCTGTGTGTTTCTTAGTGTTTTCTGGATAGTATCTATGAACTTTAGAGTTCTGAATGCATTTTAGCATGTTACATTTTTTTTTTTTGTTGGCAAACGCTCATTAGTTCCACATGGAGACACAACAAGTACACATAAGTGATTTCTGAGTAGAATGCTACACAAACTAGGTTAAAAATGATATTTGCGACTGTAAACATGACATTGAATTCACATTCCCAAGAAAAAGACATTGCTTTTCTCCAAAACCAGTTTGACTCTGCTTTTCGGGGTCCTTATTACACGAATTCCACATGAGTTTGTCGAGATAGATCTGGATCTAACCAGCAATATCCGGTTCTGTGTGGCTAAATGAATATCTGCTTTTCAACAGCCTGTGTGTTTCTTAGTGTTTTCTGGATAGTATCTATGAACTTTAGAGTTCTGAATGAATTTTAGCATGTTACATTTTGTTTTTTTTTTGCAAACTCTAATTAGTTCCACATGGAGACACAACAAGTACACATAAGTGATTTCTGAGTAGAATGCTACAGAAACTAGGTTAAAAATGGTATTTGCGACTGTAAACATGACATTGAATTCACATTCCCAAGAAAAAGACTTTGCTTTTCTCCAAAACCAGTTTGACTCTGCTTTTCGGGGTCCTAAACACACGAATTCCACATGAGTTTGTCCAGATAGATCTGGATCTAACCAGCAATATCCGGTTCTGTGTGGCTAAATGAATATCAGCTTTTCAACAGCCTGTGTGTTTGTTAGTGTTTTCTGGATAGTATCTATGAACTTTAGAGTTTTGAATGAATTTTAGCATGTTACATTTTGTTTTTTTGTTGGCAAACGCTAATTAGTTCCACATGGAGACACAACAAGTACACATAAGTGATTTCTCAGTAGAATGCTACAGAAACTAGGTTAAAAATGATATTTGCGACTGTAAACATGACATTGAATTCACATTCCCAAGAAAAAGACTTTGCTTTTCTCCAAAACCAGTTTCAACATCCTTTTCTGGTTCCTTAACACACGAATTCCACATGAGTTTGTCCAGACAGATCTGGATCTAACCAGCAATATCCGGTTCTGTGTGGCTAAATGAATATCAGCTTTTCAACAGCCTGTGTGTTTGTTAGTGTTTTCTAGATAGTATCAATGAACTTTAGAGTTTTGAATGAATTTTAGCATGTTACATTTTTTTTTTTTTTTGGCAAACGCTCATTAGCTCCACATGGAGACACAACAAGTACACATAAGTGATTTCTCAGTAGAATGCTACACAAACTAGGTTAAAAATGATATTTGCGACTGTAAACATGACATTGAATTCACATTACCAAGAAGAAGACTTTGCTTTTCTCCATAACCAGTTTGACTCTGCTTTTCGGGGTCCTTAGCACACGAATTCCACATGAGTTTGTCCAGATAGATCTGAATCTAACCAGCAATATCCGGTTCTCTGTGGCTAAATGAATATCAGCTTTTCAACAGCCTGTGTGTTTGTTAGTGTTTTCTGGATAGTATCTATGAACTTTAGAGTTCTGAATGAATTTTAGCATGCTACATTTGGTTTTTTTGTTGGCAAACGCTAATTAGTTCCACATGGAGACACAACAAGTACACATAAGTGATTTCTGAGTAGAATGCTACAGAAACTAGGCTAAAAATGATATTTGCGACTGTAAACATGACATTGAATTCACATTCCCAAGAAAAAGACTTTGCTTTTCTCCAAAACCAGTTTGACTCTGCTTTTCGGGGTCCTTATTACACGAATTCCACATGAGTTTGTCCAGATAGATCTGGATCTAACCAGCAATATCCGGTTCTGTGTGGCTAAATGAATATCTGCTTTTCAACAGCCTGTGTGTTTCTTAGTGTTTTCTGGATAGTATCTATGAACTTTAGAGTTCTGAATGAATTTTAGCATGTTACATTTTAGTTTTTTTGTTGGCAAACGCTAATTAGTTTCACATGGAGACACAACAAGTACACATAAGTGATTTCTCAGTAGAATGCTACAGAAACTAGGTAAAAATGATATTTGCGACTGTAAACATGACATTGAATTCACATTCCCAAGAAAAAGACTTTGCTTTTCTCCAAAACCAGTTTGACTCTGCTTTTCGGGGTCCTGAACACACGAATTCCACATGAGTTTGTCCAGATAGATCTGGATCTAACCAGCAATATCCGGTTCTGTGTGACTAAATGAATATCAGCTTTTGAACAGCCTGTGTGTTTCTTAGTGTTTTCTGGATAGTATCTATGAACTTTAGAGTTTTGAATGAATTTTAGCATGCTACATTTTGTTTTTTTGTTGGCAAATGGTTATTAGTTCCACATGGAGACACAATAAGTACACATAAGTGATTTCTGAGTAGAATGCTACAGAAACTAGGTTAAAAATGATATTTGCAAATGTAAACATGACATTGAATTCACATTCCCAAGAAAAAGACTTTGCTTTTCTCCAAAACCAGTTTCAACTTCCTTTTCTGGGTTCTTTGAACACGAATTCCACACGTTATTGTCCAGATAGGTCTGGATCTAACCAGCAATATCCGGTTCTGTGTGGCGAAATGAATATCAGCTTTTCAACAGCCTTTGTGTTTGTTAGTGTTTTCTGGATAGTATCTATGAACTTTAGAGTTTTGAATGAATTTTAGCATGTTACATTTTGTTTTTTTTTGGCAAACGCTAATTAGTTCCACATGGAGAAACAACAAGTACACATAAGTGATTTCTGAGTAGAATGCTACAAACAAGTTGAAAAATTATATTTGCGACTGTAAACATGACATTGAATTCACATTCCCAAGAAAAAGACTTTGCTTTTCTCCAAAACCAGTTTGACTCTGCTTTTCGGGGTCCTTATTACACGAATTCCACATGAGTTTGTCCAGATAGATCTGGATCTAACCAGCAATATCCGGTTCTTTGTGGCTAAATGAATATCAGCTTTTCAACAGCCTGTGTGTTTGTTAGTGTTTTCTGGATAGGATCTATGAACTTTAGAGTTCTGAATGAATTTTAGCATGCTACATTTGGTTTTTTTGTTGGAAAACGCTAATTAGTTCCACATGGAGACACACAAGTACACATAAGTGTTTTCTGAGTAGAATGCTACAGAAATTAGTTGAAAATGATATTTGCGATTGTAAACATGACATCGAATTCACATTCCCAAGAAAAGACTTTGCTTTTCTCCAAAACCAGTTTGACTCTGCTTTTCGGGGTCCTTATTACACGAATTCCACATGAGTTTGTCCTGATAGATCTGGATCAAACCAGCAATATCGGGTTCTATGTGGCTAAATGAATATCAGCTTTTCAACAGCCTGTGTGTTTCTTAGTGTTTTCTGGATAGTATCTATGAACTTTAGAGTTCTGAATGCATTTTAGCATGTTACATTTTTTTTTTTTGTTGGCAAACGCTCATTAGTTCCACATGGAGACACAACAAGTACACATAAGTGATTTCTGAGTAGAATGCTACACAAACTAGGTTAAAAATTATATTTGCGACTGTAAACATGACATTGAATTCACATTCCCAAGAAAAAGACATTGCTTTTCTCCAAAACCAGTTTGACTCTGCTTTTCGGGGTCCTAAACACACGAATTCCACATGAGTTTGTCGAGATAGATCTGGATCTAACCAGCAATATCCGGTTCTGTGTGGCTAAATGAATATCTGCTTTTCAACAGCCTGTGTGTTTCTTAGTGTTTTCTGGATAGTATCTATGAACTTTAGAGTTCTGAATGAATTTTAGCATGTTACATTTTGTTTTTTTTTGGCAAACTCTAATTAGTTCCACATGGAGACACAACAAGTACACATAAGTGATTTCTGAGTAGAATGCTACAGAAACTAGGTTAAAAATGGTATTTGCGACTGTAAACATGACATTGAATTCACATTCCCAAGAAAAAGACTTTGCTTTTCTCCAAAACCAGTTTGACTCTGCTTTTCGGGGTCCTAAACACACGAATTCCACATGAGTTTGTCCAGATAGATCTGGATCTAACCAGCAATATCCGGTTCTGTGTGGCTAAATGAATATCAGCTTTTCAACAGCCTGTGTGTTTGTTAGTGTTTTCTGGATAGTATCTATGAACTTTAGAGTTTTGAATGAATTTTAGCATGTTACATTTTGTTTTTTTGTTGGCAAACGCTAATTAGTTCCACATGGAGACACAACAAGTACACATAAGTGATTTCTCAGTAGAATGCTACAGAAACTAGGTTAAAAATGATATTTGCGACTGTAAACATGACATTGAATTCAGATTCCCAAGAAAAAGACTTTGCTTTTCTCCAAAACCAGTTTCAACATCCTTTTATGGTTCCTTAACACACGAATTCCACATGAGTTTTTCCAGACAAATCTGGATCTAATCAGCAATATCCGGTTCTGTGTGGCTAAATGAATATCAGCTTTTCAACAGCCTGTGTGTTTGTTAGTGTTTTCTAGATAGTATCAATGAACTTTAGAGTTTTGAATGAATTTTAGCATGTTACATTTTTTTTTTTGCAAATGCTAATTAGTTCCACATGGAGACACAACAAGTACACATAAGTGATTTCTGAGTAGAATGCTACACAAACTAGGTTAAAAATGATATTTGCGACTGTAAACATGACATTGAATTCACATTCCCAAGAAAAAGACTTTGCTTTTCTCCATAACCAGTTTGACTCTGCTTTTCGGGGTCCTTATTACACAAATTCCACATGAGTTTGTCCAGATAGATCTGGATCTAACCAGCAATATCCGGTTCTGTGTGGCGAAATGAATATCAGCTTTTCAACAGCCTGTGTGTTTCTTAGTGTTTTCTGGATAGTATCTATGAACTTTAGAGTTCTGAATGAATTTTAGCATGTTACATTTTGTTTTTTTTTTGGCAAATGCTAATTAGTTCAACATGGAGAAACAACAAGTACACATAAGTGTTTTCTGAGTAGAATGCTACAGAAACTAGTTGAAAAATTATATTTGCGACTGTAAACATGACATTGAATTCACATTCCCAAGAAAACGACTTTGCTTTTCTCCAAAACCAGTTTGACTCTGCTTTTCGGGGTCCTTAACACACGAATTCCACATGAGTTTGTCCAGATAGGTCTGGATCTAACCAGCAATATCCGGTTCTGTCTGGCTAAATGAATATCAGCTTTTCAACAGCCTGTGTGTTTGTTAGTGTTTTCTGGATAGTATCTATGAACTTTAGAGTTCTGAATGAATTTTAGCATGTTATATTTTGTTTTTTTGTTGGCAAACGCTCATTAGTTCCACATGGAGACACAACAAGTACACATAAGTGATTTCTCAGTAGAATGCTACAGAAACTAGGTTAAAAATGATATTTGCGACTGTAAACATGACATTGAATTCACATTCCCAAGAAAAAGACATTGCTTTTCTCCAAAACCAGTTTGACTCTGCTTTTCGGGGTCCTTATTACACGAATTCCACATGAGTTTGTCCAGATAGATCTGGATCTAACCAGCAATATCCGGTTCTGTGTGGCTAAATGAATATCAGCTTTTCAACAGCCTGTGTGTTTCTTAGTGTTTTCTGGATAGTATCTATGAACTTTAGAGTTCTGAATGAATTTTAGCATGCTACATTTGGTTTTTTTGTTGGCAAACGCTAATTAGTTCCACATGGAGACACAACAAGTACACATAAGTGATTTCTCAGTAGAATGCTACAGAAACTAGGTTAAAAATGATATTTGCGACTGTAAACATGACATTGAATTCACATTCCCAAGAAAAAGACTTTGCTTTTCTCCAAAACCAGTTTCAACTTCCTTTTCTGGGTTCTTTGAACACGAATTCCACATGAGTTTGTCCAGATAGGTCTGGATCTAACCAGCAATATCGGGTTCTGTGTGGCGAAATGAATATCAGCTTTTCAACAGCCTGTGTGTTTGTTAGTGTTTTCTGGATAGTATCTATGAACTTTAGAGTTTTGAATGAATTTTAGCATGTTACATTTTGTTTTTTTTTTGGCAAATGCTAATTAGTTCCACATGGAGACACAACAAGTACACATAAGTGATTTCTGAGTAGAATGCTACAAACAAGTTGAAAAATTATATTTGCGACTGTAAACATGACATTGAATTCACATTCCCAAGAAAAAGACTTTGCTTTTCTCCAAAACCAGTTTGACTCTGCTTTTCGGGGTCCTTATTACACGAATTCCACATGAGTTTGTCCAGATAGATCTGGATCTAACCAGCAATATCAGGTTCTGTGTGGCTAAATGAATATCAGCTTTTCAACAGCCTGTGTGTTTGTTAGTGTTTTCTGGATAGGATCTATGAACTTTAGAGTTCTGAAGGAATTTTAGCATGCTACATTTGGTTTTTTTGTTGGCAAACGGTAATTAGTTTCACATGGAGACACAACAAGTACACATAAGTGATTTCTCAGTAGAATGCTACAGAAACTAGGTAAAAATGATATTTGCGACTGTAAACATGACATTGAATTCACATTCCCAAGAAAAAGACTTTGCTTTTCTCCAAAACCAGTTTGACTCTGCTTTTCGGGGTCCTGAACACACGAATTCCACATGAGTTTGTCCAGATAGATCTGGATCTAACCAGCAATATCCGGTTCTGTGTGACTAAATGAATATCAGCTTTTGAACAGCCTGTGTGTTTCTTAGTGTTTTCTGGATAGTATCTATGAACTTTAGAGTTTTGAATGAATTTTAGCATGCTACATTTTGTTTTTTTGTTGGCAAATGGTTATTAGTTCCACATGGAGACACAATAAGTACACATAAGTGATTTCTGAGTAGAATGCTACAGAAACTAGGTTAAAAATGATATTTGCAAATGTAAACATGACATTGAATTCACATTCCCAAGAAAAAGACTTTGCTTTTCTCCAAAACCAGTTTCAACTTCCTTTTCTGGGTTCTTTGAACACGAATTCCACACGTTATTGTCCAGATAGGTCTGGATCTAACCAGCAATATCCGGTTCTGTGTGGCGAAATGAATATCAGCTTTTCAACAGCCTTTGTGTTTGTTAGTGTTTTCTGGATAGTATCTATGAACTTTAGAGTTTTGAATGAATTTTAGCATGTTACATTTTGTTTTTTTTTGGCAAACGCTAATTAGTTCCACATGGAGAAACAACAAGTACACATAAGTGATTTCTGAGTAGAATGCTACAAACAAGTTGAAAAATTATATTTGCGACTGTAAACATGACATTGAATTCACATTCCCAAGAAAAAGACTTTGCTTTTCTCCAAAACCAGTTTGACTCTGCTTTTCGGGGTCCTTATTACACGAATTCCACATGAGTTTGTCCAGATAGATCTGGATCTAACCAGCAATATCCGGTTCTGTGTGGCTAAATGAATATCAGCTTTTCAACAGCCTGTGTGTTTGTTAGTGTTTTCTGGATAGGATCTATGAACTTTAGAGTTCTGAATGAATTTTAGCATGCTACATTTGGTTTTTTTGTTGGAAAACGCTAATTAGTTCCACATGGAGACACACAAGTACACATAAGTGTTTTCTGAGTAGAATGCTACAGAAACTAGTTGAAAATGATATTTGCGATTGTAAACATGACATCGAATTCACATTCCCAAGAAAAGACTTTGCTTTTCTCCAAAACCAGTTTGACTCTGCTTTTCGGGGTCCTTATTACACGAATTCCACATGAGTTTGTCCTGATAGATCTGGATCAAACCAGCAATATCGGGTTCTATGTGGCTAAATGAATATCAGCTTTTCAACAGCCTGTGTGTTTCTTAGTGTTTTCTGGATAGTATCTATGAACTTTAGAGTTCTGAATGCATTTTAGCATGTTACATTTTTTTTTTTTGTTGGCAAACGCTCATTAGTTCCACATGGAGACACAACAAGTACACATAAGTGATTTCTGAGTAGAATGCTACACAAACTAGGTTAAAAATTATATTTGCGACTGTAAACATGACATTGAATTCACATTCCCAAGAAAAAGACATTGCTTTTCTCCAAAACCAGTTTGACTCTGCTTTTCGGGGTCCTAAACACACGAATTCCACATGAGTTTGTCGAGATAGATCTGGATCTAACCAGCAATATCCGGTTCTGTGTGGCTAAATGAATATCTGCTTTTCAACAGCCTGTGTGTTTCTTAGTGTTTTCTGGATAGTATCTATGAACTTTAGAGTTCTGAATGAATTTTAGCATGTTACATTTTGTTTTTTTTTGGCAAACTCTAATTAGTTCCACATGGAGACACAACAAGTACACATAAGTGATTTCTGAGTAGAATGCTACAGAAACTAGGTTAAAAATGGTATTTGCGACTGTAAACATGACATTGAATTCACATTCCCAAGAAAAAGACTTTGCTTTTCTCCAAAACCAGTTTGACTCTGCTTTTCGGGGTCCTAAACACACGAATTCCACATGAGTTTGTCCAGATAGATCTGGATCTAACCAGCAATATCCGGTTCTGTGTGGCTAAATGAATATCAGCTTTTCAACAGCCTGTGTGTTTGTTAGTGTTTTCTGGATAGTATCTATGAACTTTAGAGTTTTGAATGAATTTTAGCATGTTACATTTTGTTTTTTTGTTGGCAAACGCTAATTAGTTCCACATGGAGACACAACAAGTACACATAAGTGATTTCTCAGTAGAATGCTACAGAAACTAGGTTAAAAATGATATTTGCGACTGTAAACATGACATTGAATTCAGATTCCCAAGAAAAAGACTTTGCTTTTCTCCAAAACCAGTTTCAACATCCTTTTATGGTTCCTTAACACACGAATTCCACATGAGTTTTTCCAGACAAATCTGGATCTAATCAGCAATATCCGGTTCTGTGTGGCTAAATGAATATCAGCTTTTCAACAGCCTGTGTGTTTGTTAGTGTTTTCTAGATAGTATCAATGAACTTTAGAGTTTTGAATGAATTTTAGCATGTTACATTTTTTTTTTTGCAAATGCTAATTAGTTCCACATGGAGACACAACAAGTACACATAAGTGATTTCTGAGTAGAATGCTACACAAACTAGGTTAAAAATGATATTTGCGACTGTAAACATGACATTGAATTCACATTCCCAAGAAAAAGACTTTGCTTTTCTCCATAACCAGTTTGACTCTGCTTTTCGGGGTCCTTATTACACAAATTCCACATGAGTTTGTCCAGATAGATCTGGATCTAACCAGCAATATCCGGTTCTGTGTGGCGAAATGAATATCAGCTTTTCAACAGCCTGTGTGTTTCTTAGTGTTTTCTGGATAGTATCTATGAACTTTAGAGTTCTGAATGAATTTTAGCATGTTACATTTTGTTTTTTTTTTGGCAAATGCTAATTAGTTCAACATGGAGAAACAACAAGTACACATAAGTGTTTTCTGAGTAGAATGCTACAGAAACTAGTTGAAAAATTATATTTGCGACTGTAAACATGACATTGAATTCACATTCCCAAGAAAACGACTTTGCTTTTCTCCAAAACCAGTTTGACTCTGCTTTTCGGGGTCCTTAACACACGAATTCCACATGAGTTTGTCCAGATAGGTCTGGATCTAACCAGCAATATCCGGTTCTGTCTGGCTAAATGAATATCAGCTTTTCAACAGCCTGTGTGTTTGTTAGTGTTTTCTGGATAGTATCTATGAACTTTAGAGTTCTGAATGAATTTTAGCATGTTATATTTTGTTTTTTTGTTGGCAAACGCTCATTAGTTCCACATGGAGACACAACAAGTACACATAAGTGATTTCTCAGTAGAATGCTACAGAAACTAGGTTAAAAATGATATTTGCGACTGTAAACATGACATTGAATTCACATTCCCAAGAAAAAGACATTGCTTTTCTCCAAAACCAGTTTGACTCTGCTTTTCGGGGTCCTTATTACACGAATTCCACATGAGTTTGTCCAGATAGATCTGGATCTAACCAGCAATATCCGGTTCTGTGTGGCTAAATGAATATCAGCTTTTCAACAGCCTGTGTGTTTCTTAGTGTTTTCTGGATAGTATCTATGAACTTTAGAGTTCTGAATGAATTTTAGCATGCTACATTTGGTTTTTTTGTTGGCAAACGCTAATTAGTTCCACATGGAGACACAACAAGTACACATAAGTGATTTCTCAGTAGAATGCTACAGAAACTAGGTTAAAAATGATATTTGCGACTGTAAACATGACATTGAATTCACATTCCCAAGAAAAAGACTTTGCTTTTCTCCAAAACCAGTTTCAACTTCCTTTTCTGGGTTCTTTGAACACGAATTCCACATGAGTTTGTCCAGATAGGTCTGGATCTAACCAGCAATATCGGGTTCTGTGTGGCGAAATGAATATCAGCTTTTCAACAGCCTGTGTGTTTGTTAGTGTTTTCTGGATAGTATCTATGAACTTTAGAGTTTTGAATGAATTTTAGCATGTTACATTTTGTTTTTTTTTTGGCAAATGCTAATTAGTTCCACATGGAGACACAACAAGTACACATAAGTGATTTCTGAGTAGAATGCTACAAACAAGTTGAAAAATTATATTTGCGACTGTAAACATGACATTGAATTCACATTCCCAAGAAAAAGACTTTGCTTTTCTCCAAAACCAGTTTGACTCTGCTTTTCGGGGTCCTTATTACACGAATTCCACATGAGTTTGTCCAGATAGATCTGGATCTAACCAGCAATATCAGGTTCTGTGTGGCTAAATGAATATCAGCTTTTCAACAGCCTGTGTGTTTGTTAGTGTTTTCTGGATAGGATCTATGAACTTTAGAGTTCTGAAGGAATTTTAGCATGCTACATTTGGTTTTTTTGTTGGCAAACGGTAATTAGTTCCACATGGAGACACACAAGTACACATAAGTGTTTTCTGAGTAGAATGCTACAGAAACTAGTTGAAAAATGATATTTGCGATTGTAAACATGACATCGAATTCACATTCCCAAGAAAAGACTTTGCTTTTCTCCAAAACCAGTTTGACTCTGCTTTTCGGGGTCCTTATTACACGAATTCCACATGAGTTTGTCCTGATAGATCTGGATCAAACCAGCAATATCCGGTTCTGTGTGGCTAAATGAATATCAGCTTTTCAACAGCCTGTGTGTTTCTTAGTGTTTTCTGGATAGTATCTATGAACTTTAGAGTTCTGAATGCATTTTAGCATGTTACATTTTTTTTTTTGTTGGCAAATGCTCATTAGTTCCACATGGAGACACAACAAGTACACATAAGTGATTTCTGAGTAGAATGCTACACAAACTAGGTTAAAAATGATATTTGCGACTGTAAACATGACATTGAATTCACATTCCCAAGAAAAAGACTTTGCTTTTCTCCAAAACCAGTTTCAACATCCTTTTATGGTTCCTTAACACACGAATTCCACATGAGTTTGTCCAGACAGATCTGGATCTAACCAGCAATATCCGGTTCTGTGTGGCTAAATGAATATCAGCTTTTCAACAGCCTGTGTGATTCTTAGTGTTTTCTGGATAGTATCTATGAACTTTAGAGTTTTGAATGAATTTTAGCATGTTGCATTTTGTTTTTTTTTTGGCAAATGCTAATTAGTTCAACATGGAGAAACAACAAGTACACATAAGTGTTTTCTGAGTAGAATGCTACAGAAACTAGTTGAAAAATGATATTTGGGACTGTAAACATGACATTGAATTCACATTCCCAAGAAAACGACTTTGCTTTTCTCCAAAACCAGTTTGACTCTGCTTTTCGGGGTCCTTAACACACGAATTCCACATGAGTTTGTCCAGATAGGTCTGGATCTAACCAGCAATATCCGGTTCTGTGTGGCTAAGTGAATATCAGCTTTTCAACAGCCTGTGTGTTTGTTAGTGTTTTCTGGATAGTATCTATGAACTTTAGAGTTCTGAATGAATTTTAGCATGCTACATTTGGTTTTTTTGTTGGCAAACGCTAATTAGTTCCACATGGAGACACAACAAGTACACATCAGGGATTTCTCAGTAGAATGCTACAGAAACTAGGTTAAAAATGATATTTGCGACTGTAAACATGACATTGAATTCACATTCCCAAGAAAAAGACTTTGCTTTTCTCCAAAACCAGTTTGACTCTGCTTTTCGGGGTCCTTATTACACGAATTCCACATGAGTTTGTCCAGATAGATCTGGATCTAACCAGCAATATCCGGTTCTGTGTGGCTAAATGAATATCAGCTTTTCAACAGCCTGTGTGTTTCTTAGTGTTTTCTGGATAGTATCTATGAACTTTAGAGTTCTGAATGAATTTTAGCATGCTACATTTGGTTTTTTTGTTGGCAAACTCTAATTAGTTCCACATGGAGACACAACAAGTACACATAAGTGATTTCTCAGTAGAATGCTACAGAAACTAGGTTAAAAATGATATTTGCGACTGTAAACATGACATTGAATTCACATTCCCAAGAAAAAGACATTGCTTTTCTCCAAAACCAGTTTGACTCTGCTTTTCGGGGTCCTTATTACACGAATTCCACATGAGTTTGTCCAGATAGATCTGGATCTAACCAGCAATATCCGGTTCTGTGTGGCTAAATGAATATCAGCTTTTCAACAGCCTGTGTGTTTCTTAGTGTTTTCTGGATAGTATCTATGAACTTTAGAGTTCTGAATGAATTTTAGCATGCTACATTTGGTTTTTTTGTTGGCAAACGCTAATTAGTTCCACATGGAGACACAACAAGTACACATAAGTGATTTCTCAGTAGAATGCTACAGAAACTAGGTTAAAAATGATATTTGCAAATGTAAACATGACATTGAATTCACATTCCCAAGAAAAAGACTTTGCTTTTCTCCAAAACCAGTTTCAACTTCCTTTTCTGGGTTCTTTGAACACGAATTCCACATGAGTTTGTCCAGATAGGTCTGGATCTAACCAGCAATATCGGGTTCTGTGTGGCGAAATGAATATCAGCTTTTCAACAGCCTGTGTGTTTGTTAGTGTTTTCTGGATAGTATCTATGAACTTTAGAGTTTTGATTGAATTTTAGCATGTTACATTTTGTTTTTTTTTTGGCAAATGCTAATTAGTTCCACATGGAGAAACAACAAGTACACATAAGTGATTTCTGAGTAGAATGCTACAAACAAGTTGAAAAATTATATTTGCGACTGTAAACATGACATTGAATTCACATTCCCAAGAAAAAGACTTTGCTTTTCTCCAAAACCAGTTTGACTCTGCTTTTCGGGGTCCTTATTACACGAATTCCACATGAGTTTGTCCAGATAGATCTGGATCTAACCAGCAATATCAGGTTCTGTGTGGCTAAATGAATATCAGCTTTTCAACAGCCTGTGTGTTTGTTAGTGTTTTCTGGATAGGATCTATGAACTTTAGAGTTCTGAAGGAATTTTAGCATGCTACATTTGGTTTTTTTGTTGGCAAACGGTAATTAGTTCCACATGGAGACACACAAGTACACATAAGTGTTTTCTGAGTAGAATGCTACAGAAACTAGTTGAAAAATGATATTTGCGATTGTAAACATGACATCGAATTCACATTCCCAAGAAAAGACTTTGCTTTTCTCCAAAACCAGTTTGACTCTGCTTTTCGGGGTCCTTATTACACGAATTCCACATGAGTTTGTCCTGATAGATCTGGATCAAACCAGCAATATCCGGTTCTGTGTGGCTAAATGAATATCAGCTTTTCAACAGCCTGTGTGTTTCTTAGTGTTTTCTGGATAGTATCTATGAACTTTAGAGTTCTGAATGCATTTTAGCATGTTACATTTTTTTTTTTGTTGGCAAATGCTCATTAGTTCCACATGGAGACACAACAAGTACACATAAGTGATTTCTGAGTAGAATGCTACACAAACTAGGTTAAAAATGATATTTGCGACTGTAAACATGACATTGAATTCACATTCCCAAGAAAACGACTTTGCTTTTCTCCAAAACCAGTTTCAACATCCTTTTATGGTTCCTTAACACACGAATTCCACATGAGTTTGTCCAGACAGATCTGGATCTAACCAGCAATATCCGGTTCTGTGTGGCTAAATGAATATCAGCTTTTCAACAGCCTGTGTGTTTCTTAGTGTTTTCTGGATAGTATCTATGAACTTTAGAGTTTTGAATGAATTTTAGCATGTTGCATTTTGTTTTTTTTTTGGCAAATGCTAATTAGTTCAACATGGAGAAACAACAAGTACACATAAGTGTTTTCTGAGTAGAATGCTACAGAAACTAGTTGAAAAATGATATTTGGGACTGTAAACATGACATTGAATTCACATTCCCAAGAAAACGACTTTGCTTTTCTCCAAAACCAGTTTGACTCTGCTTTTCGGGGTCCTTAACACACGAATTCCACATGAGTTTGTCCAGATAGGTCTGGATCTAACCAGCAATATCCGGTTCTGTGTGGCTAAATGAATATCAGCTTTTCAACAGCCTGTGTGTTTGTTAGTGTTTTCTGGATAGTATCTATGAACTTTAGAGTTCTGAATGAATTTTAGCATGCTACATTTGGTTTTTTTGTTGGCAAACGCTAATTAGTTCCACATGGAGACACAACAAGTACACATCAGTGATTTCTCAGTAGAATGCTACAGAAACTAGGTTAAAAATGATATTTGCGACTGTAAACATGACATTGAATTCACATTCCCAAGAAAAAGACTTTGCTTTTCTCCAAAACCAGTTTGACTCTGCTTTTCGGGGTCCTTATTACACGAATTCCACATGAGTTTGTCCAGATAGATCTGGATCTAACCAGCAATATCCGGTTCTGTGTGGCTAAATGAATATCAGCTTTTCAACAGCCTGTGTGTTTCTTAGTGTTTTCTGGATAGTATCTATGAACTTTAGAGTTCTGAATGAATTTTAGCATGCTACATTTGGTTTTTTTGTTGGCAAACTCTAATTAGTTCCACATGGAGACACAACAAGTACACATAAGTGATTTCTCAGTAGAATGCTACAGAAACTAGGTTAAAAATGATATTTGCGACTGTAAACATGACATTGAATTCACATTCCCAAGAAAAAGACATTGCTTTTCTCCAAAACCAGTTTGACTCTGCTTTTCGGGGTCCTTATTACACGAATTCCACATGAGTTTGTCCAGATAGATCTGGATCTAACCAGCAATATCCGGTTCTGTGTGGCTAAATGAATATCAGCTTTTCAACAGCCTGTGTGTTTCTTAGTGTTTTCTGGATAGTATCTATGAACTTTAGAGTTCTGAATGAATTTTAGCATGCTACATTTGGTTTTTTTGTTGGCAAACGCTAATTAGTTCCACATGGAGACACAACAAGTACACATAAGTGATTTCTCAGTAGAATGCTACAGAAACTAGGTTAAAAATGATATTTGCAAATGTAAACATGACATTGAATTCACATTCCCAAGAAAAAGACTTTGCTTTTCTCCAAAACCAGTTTCAACTTCCTTTTCTGGGTTCTTTGAACACGAATTCCACACGTTATTGTCCAGATAGGTCTGGATCTAACCAGCAATATCGGGTTCTGTGTGGCGAAATGAATATCAGCTTTTCAACAGCCTTTGTGTTTGTTAGTGTTTTCTGGATAGTATCTATGAACTTTAGAGTTTTGAATGAATTTTAGCATGTTACATTTTGTTTTTTTTTGGCAAACGCTAATTAGTTCCACATGGAGAAACAACAAGTACACATAAGTGATTTCTGAGTAGAATGCTACAAACAAGTTGAAAAATTATATTTGCGACTGTAAACATGACATTGAATTCACATTCCCAAGAAAAAGTCTTTGCTTTTCTCCAAAACCAGTTTGACTCTGCTTTTCGGGGTCCTTATTACACGAATTCCACATGAGTTTGTCCAGATAGATCTGGATCTAACCAGCAATATCCGGTTCTGTGTGGCTAAATGAATATCAGCTTTTCAACAGCCTGTGTGTTTGTTAGTGTTTTCTGGATAGGATCTATGAACTTTATAGTTCTGAAGGAATTTTAGCATGCTGCATTTGGTTTTTTTGTTGGAAAACGCTAATTAGTTCCACATGGAGACACACAAGTACACATAAGTGTTTTCTGAGTAGAATGCTACAGAAACTAGTTGAAAAATGATATTTGCGATTGTAAACATGACATCGAATTCACATTCCCAAGAAAAGACTTTGCTTTTCTCCAAAACCAGTTTGACTCTGCTTTTCGGGGTCCTTATTACACGAATTCCACATGAGTTTGTCCTGATAGATCTGGAACAAACCAGCAATATCGGGTTCTATGTGGCTAAATGAATATCAGCTTTTCAACAGCCTGTGTGTTTCTTAGTGTTTTCTGGATAGTATCTATGAACTTTAGAGTTCTGAATGCATTTTAGCATGTTACATTTTTTTTTTTGTTGGCAAACGCTCATTAGTTCCACATGGAGACACAACAAGTACACATAAGTGATTTCTCAGTAGAATGCTACACAAACTAGGTTAAAAATGATATTTGCGACTGTAAACATGACATTGAATTCACATTCCCAAGAAAAAGACATTGCTTTTCTCCAAAACCAGTTTGACTCTGCTTTTCGGGGTCCTTATTACACGAATTCCACATGAGTTTGTCCAGATAGATCTGGATCAAACCAGCAATATCCGGTTCTGTGTGGCTAAATGAATATCTGCTTTTCAACAGCCTGTGTGTTTCTTAGTGTTTTCTGGATAGTATCTATGAACTTTAGAGTTCTGAATGAATTTTAGCATGTTACATTTTGTTTTTTTTGGCAAACTCTAATTAGTTCCACATGGAGACACAACAAGTACACATAAGTGATTTCTGAGTAGAATGCTACAGAAACTAGGTTAAAAATGATATTTGCGACTGTAAACATGACATTGAATTCACATTCCCAAGAAAAAGACTTTGCTTTTCTCCAAAACCAGTTTGACTCTGCTTTTCGGGGTCCTAAACACACGAATTCCACATGAGTTTGTCCAGATAGATCTGGATCTAACCAGCAATATCCGGTTCTGTGTGGCTAAATGAATATCAGCTTTTAAAAACCTGTGTGTTTCTTAGTGTTTTCTGGATAGTATCTATGAACTTTAGAGTTTTGAATGAATTTTAGCATGTTACATTTTGTTTTTTTGTTGGCAAACGCTAATTAGTTCCACATGGAGACACAACAAGTACACATAAGTGATTTCTCAGTAGAATGCTACAGAAACTAGGTTAAAAATGATATTTGCGACTGTAAACATGACATTGAATTCACATTCCCAAGAAAAAGACTTTGCTTTTCTCCAAAACCAGTTTCAACATCCTTTTATGGTTCCTTAACACACGAATTCCACATGAGTTTGTCCAGATAGATCTGGATCTAACCAGCAATATCCGGTTCTGTGTGGCTAAATGAATATCAGCTTTTCAACAGCCTGTGTGTTTGTTAGTGTTTTCTAGATAGTATCAATGAACTTTAGAGTTTTGAATGAATTTTAGCATGTTACTTTTTTTTTTTTGCAAATGCTAATTAGTTCCACATGGAGACACAACAAGTACACATAAGTGATTTCTGAGTAGAATGCTACACAAACTAGGTTAAAAATGATATTTGCGACTGTAAACATGACATTGAATTCACATTCCCAAGAAAATGACTTTGCTTTTCTCCAAAACCAGTTTGACTCTGCTTTTCGGGGTCCTTAACACACGAATTCCACATGAGTTTGTCCAGATAGGTCTGGATCTAACCAGCAATATCCGGTTCTGTGTGGCTAAATGAATATCAGCTTTTCAACAGCCTGTGTGTTTGTTAGTGTTTTCTGGATAGTATCTATGAACTTTAGAGTTTTGAATGAATTTTAGCATGCTACATTTTTTTTGTTTTCTTGGAAAACGCTAATTAGATCCACATGGAGACACAACAAGTACACATAAGTGATTTCTGAGTAGAATGCTACAGAAACTCGTTGAAAAATTATATTTGCCATTGTAAACATGACATTGCATTCACATTCCAAAGAAAAAGACTTTGCTTTTCTCCAAAACCAGTTTGACTCTGCTTTTCGGGGTCCTTAAGACACGAATTCCACATGAGTTTGTCCAGACAGATCTGGATCTAACCAGCAATATCCGGTTCTGTGTGGCTAAATGAATATCAGCTTTTCAACAGCCTGTGTGTTTGTTAGTGTTTTCTGGATAGTATCAATGAACTTTAGAGTTTTGAATGAATTTTAGCATGTTATATTTTGTTTTTTTGTTGGCAAACGCTAATTAGTTCCACATGGAGACACAACAAGTACACATAAGTGATTTCTCAGTAGAATGCTACAGAAACTAGGTTAAAAATGATATTTGCGACTGTAAACATGACATTGAATTCACATTCCCAAGAAAAAGACATTGCTTTTCTCCAAAACCAGTTTGACTCTGCTTTTCGGGGTCCTTATTACACGAATTCCACATGAGTTTGTCCAGATAGATCTGGATCTAACCAGCAATATCCGGTTCTGTGTGGCTAAATGAATACCAGCTTTTCAACAGCCTGTGTGTTTGTTAGTGTTTTCTGGATAGTATCTATGAACTTTAGAGTTTTGAATGAATTTTAGCATGTTACATTTTGTTTTTTTGTTGGAAAACGCTATTTAGTTCCACATGGAGACACAACAAGTACACATAAGTGATTTCTCAGTAGAATGCTACAGAAACTAGGTTAAAAATGATATTTGCGACTGTAAACATGACATTGAATTCACATTCCCAAGAAAAAGACTTTGCTTTTCTCCAAAACCAGTTTCAACATCCTTTTCTGGTTCCTTAACACACGAATTCCACATGAGTTTGTCCAGACAGATCTGGATCTAACCAGCAATATCCGGTTCTGTGTGGCTAAATGAATATCAGCTTTTCAACAGCCTGTGTGTTTGTTAGTGTTTTCTAGATAGTATCAATGAACTTTAGAGTTTTGAATGAATTTTAGCATGTTACATTTTTTTTTTTTTTGGCAAACGCTCATTAGCTCCACATGGAGACACAACAAGTACACATAAGTGATTTCTCAGTAGAATGCTACACAAACTAGGTTAAAAATGATATTTGCGACTGTAAACATGACATTGAATTCACATTACCAAGAAGAAGACTTTGCTTTTCTCCATAACCAGTTTGACTCTGCTTTTCGGGGTCCTTAGCACACGAATTCCACATGAGTTTGTCCAGATAGATCTGAATCTAACCAGCAATATCCGGTTCTCTGTGGCTAAATGAATATCAGCTTTTCAACAGCCTGTGTGTTTGTTAGTGTTTTCTGGATAGTATCTATGAACTTTAGAGTTCTGAATGAATTTTAGCATGCTACATTTGGTTTTTTTGTTGGCAAACGCTAATTAGTTCCACATGGAGACACAACAAGTACACATAAGTGATTTCTGAGTAGAATGCTACAGAAACTAGGCTAAAAATGATATTTGCGACTGTAAACATGACATTGAATTCACATTCCCAAGAAAAAGACTTTGCTTTTCTCCAAAACCAGTTTGATTCTGCTTTTCGGGGTCCTTATTACACGAATTCCACATGAGTTTGTCCAGATAGATCTGGATCTAACCAGCAATATCCGGTTCTGTGTGGCTAAATGAATATCTGCTTTTCAACAGCCTGTGTGTTTCTTAGTGTTTTCTGGATAGTATCTATGAACTTTAGAGTTCTGAATGAATTTTAGCATGTTACATTTTAGTTTTTTTGTTGGCAAACGCTAATTAGTTTCACATGGAGACACAACAAGTACACATAAGTGATTTCTCAGTAGAATGCTACAGAAACTAGGTAAAAATGATATTTGCGACTGTAAACATGACATTGAATTCACATTCCCAAGAAAAAGACTTTGCTTTTCTCCAAAACCAGTTTGACTCTGCTTTTCGGGGTCCTGAACACACGAATTCCACATGAGTTTGTCCAGATAGATCTGGATCTAACCAGCAATATCCGGTTCTGTGTGACTAAATGAATATCAGCTTTTGAACAGCCTGTGTGTTTCTTAGTGTTTTCTGGATAGTATCTATGAACTTTAGAGTTTTGAATGAATTTTAGCATGCTACATTTTGTTTTTTTGTTGGCAAATGGTTATTAGTTCCACATGGAGACACAATAAGTACACATAAGTGATTTCTGAGTAGAATGCTACAGAAACTAGGTTAAAAATGATATTTGCAAATGTAAACATGACATTGAATTCACATTCCCAAGAAAAAGACTTTGCTTTTCTCCAAAACCAGTTTCAACTTCCTTTTCTGGGTTCTTTGAACACGAATTCCACACGTTATTGTCCAGATAGGTCTGGATCTAACCAGCAATATCCGGTTCTGTGTGGCGAAATGAATATCAGCTTTTCAACAGCCTTTGTGTTTGTTAGTGTTTTCTGGATAGTATCTATGAACTTTAGAGTTTTGAATGAATTTTAGCATGTTACATTTTGTTTTTTTTTGGCAAACGCTAATTAGTTCCACATGGAGAAACAACAAGTACACATAAGTGATTTCTGAGTAGAATGCTACAAACAAGTTGAAAAATTATATTTGCGACTGTAAACATGACATTGAATTCACATTCCCAAGAAAAAGACTTTGCTTTTCTCCAAAACCAGTTTGACTCTGCTTTTCGGGGTCCTTATTACACGAATTCCACATGAGTTTGTCCAGATAGATCTGGATCTAACCAGCAATATCCGGTTCTGTGTGGCTAAATGAATATCAGCTTTTCAACAGCCTGTGTGTTTGTTAGTGTTTTCTGGATAGGATCTATGAACTTTAGAGTTCTGAATGAATTTTAGCATGCTACATTTGGTTTTTTTGTTGGAAAACGCTAATTAGTTCCACATGGAGACACACAAGTACACATAAGTGTTTTCTGAGTAGAATGCTACAGAAACTAGTTGAAAATGATATTTGCGATTGTAAACATGACATCGAATTCACATTCCCAAGAAAAGACTTTGCTTTTCTCCAAAACCAGTTTGACTCTGCTTTTCGGGGTCCTTATTACACGAATTCCACATGAGTTTGTCCTGATAGATCTGGATCAAACCAGCAATATCGGGTTCTATGTGGCTAAATGAATATCAGCTTTTCAACAGCCTGTGTGTTTCTTAGTGTTTTCTGGATAGTATCTATGAACTTTAGAGTTCTGAATGCATTTTAGCATGTTACATTTTTTTTTTTTGTTGGCAAACGCTCATTAGTTCCACATGGAGACACAACAAGTACACATAAGTGATTTCTGAGTAGAATGCTACACAAACTAGGTTAAAAATGATATTTGCGACTGTAAACATGACATTGAATTCACATTCCCAAGAAAAAGACATTGCTTTTCTCCAAAACCAGTTTGACTCTGCTTTTCGGGGTCCTTATTACACGAATTCCACATGAGTTTGTCGAGATAGATCTGGATCTAACCAGCAATATCCGGTTCTGTGTGGCTAAATGAATATCTGCTTTTCAACAGCCTGTGTGTTTCTTAGTGTTTTCTGGATAGTATCTATGAACTTTAGAGTTCTGAATGAATTTTAGCATGTTACATTTTGTTTTTTTTTGGCAAACTCTAATTAGTTCCACATGGAGACACAACAAGTACACATAAGTGATTTCTGAGTAGAATGCTACAGAAACTAGGTTAAAAATGGTATTTGCGACTGTAAACATGACATTGAATTCACATTCCCAAGAAAAAGACTTTGCTTTTCTCCAAAACCAGTTTGACTCTGCTTTTCGGGGTCCTAAACACACGAATTCCACATGAGTTTGTCCAGATAGATCTGGATCTAACCAGCAATATCCGGTTCTGTGTGGCTAAATGAATATCAGCTTTTCAACAGCCTGTGTGTTTGTTAGTGTTTTCTGGATAGTATCTATGAACTTTAGAGTTTTGAATGAATTTTAGCATGTTACATTTTGTTTTTTTGTTGGCAAACGCTAATTAGTTCCACATGGAGACACAACAAGTACACATAAGTGATTTCTCAGTAGAATGCTACAGAAACTAGGTTAAAAATGATATTTGCGACTGTAAACATGACATTGAATTCAGATTCCCAAGAAAAAGACTTTGCTTTTCTCCAAAACCAGTTTCAACATCCTTTTATGGTTCCTTAACACACGAATTCCACATGAGTTTTTCCAGACAAATCTGGATCTAATCAGCAATATCCGGTTCTGTGTGGCTAAATGAATATCAGCTTTTCAACAGCCTGTGTGTTTGTTAGTGTTTTCTAGATAGTATCAATGAACTTTAGAGTTTTGAATGAATTTTAGCATGTTACATTTTTTTTTTGCAAATGCTAATTAGTTCCACATGGAGACACAACAAGTACACATAAGTGATTTCTGAGTAGAATGCTACACAAACTAGGTTAAAAATGATATTTGCGACTGTAAACATGACATTGAATTCACATTCCCAAGAAAAAGACTTTGCTTTTCTCCATAACCAGTTTGACTCTGCTTTTCGGGGTCCTTATTACACAAATTCCACATGAGTTTGTCCAGATAGATCTGGATCTAACCAGCAATATCCGGTTCTGTGTGGCGAAATGAATATCAGCTTTTCAACAGCCTGTGTGTTTCTTAGTGTTTTCTGGATAGTATCTATGAACTTTAGAGTTCTGAATGAATTTTAGCATGCTACATTTGGTTTTTTTGTTGGCAAACGCTAATTAGTTCCACATGGAGACACAACAAGTACACATAAGTGATTTCTCAGTAGAATGCTACACAAACTAGGTTAAAAATGATATTTGCGACTGTAAACATGACATTGAATTCAGATTCCCAAGAAAAAGACTTTGCTTTTCTCCAAAACCAGTTTCAACATCCTTTTATGGTTCCTTAACACACGAATTCCACATGAGTTTTTCCAGACAAATCTGGATCTAATCAGCAATATCCGGTTCTGTGTGGCTAAATGAATATCAGCTTTTCAACAGCCTGTGTGTTTGTTAGTGTTTTCTAGATAGTATCAATGAACTTTAGAGTTTTGAATGAATTTTAGCATGTTACATTTTTTTTTTGCAAATGCTAATTAGTTCCACATGGAGACACAACAAGTACACATAAGTGATTTCTCAGTAGAATGCTACACAAACTAGGTTAAAAATGATATTTGCGACTGTAAACATGACATTGAATTCACATTCCCAAGAAAAAGACTTTGCTTTTCTCCATAACCAGTTTGACTCTGCTTTTCGGGGTCCTTATTACACAAATTCCACATGAGTTTGTCCAGATAGATCTGGATCTAACCAGCAATATCCGGTTCTGTGTGGCGAAATGAATATCAGCTTTTCAACAGCCTGTGTGTTTCTTAGTGTTTTCTGGATAGTATCTATGAACTTTAGAGTTCTGAATGAATTTTAGCATGCTACATTTGGTTTTTTTGTTGGCAAACGCTAATTAGTTCCACATGGAGACACAACAAGTACACATAAGTGATTTCTCAGTAGAATGCTACACAAACTAGGTTAAAAATGATATTTGCGACTGTAAACATGACATTGAATTCACATTCCCAAGAAAAAGACTTTGCTTTTCTCCAAAACCAGTTTCAACATCCTTTTCTGGGTCCTTAACACACGAATTCCACACGTTTTTGTCCAGACCGATCTGGATCTAACCAGCAATATCCGGTTCTGTGTGGCGAAATGAATATCAGCTTTTCAACAGCCTGTGTGTTTCTTAGTGTTTTCTGGATAGTATCTATGAACTTTAGAGTTCTGAATGAATTTTAGCATGTTACATTTTGTTTTTTTTTTGGCAAATGCTAATTAGTTCAACATGGAGAAACAACAAGTACACATAAGTTTTTTCTGAGTAGAATGCTACAGAAACTAGTTGAAAAATTATATTTGCGACTGTAAACATGACATTGAATTCACATTCCCAAGAAAACGACTTTGCTTTTCTCCAAAACCAGTTTGACTCTGCTTTTCGGGGTCCTTAACACACGAATTCCACATGAGTTTGTCCAGATAGGTCTGGATCTAACCAGCAATATCCGGTTCTGTCTGGCTAAATGAATATCAGCTTTTCAACAGCCTGTGTGTTTGTTAGTGTTTTCTGGATAGTATCTATGAACTTTAGAGTTCTGAATGAATTTTAGCATGTTATATTTTGTTTTTTTGTTGGCAAACGCTCATTAGTTCCACATGGAGACACAACAAGTACACATAAGTGATTTCTCAGTAGAATGCTACAGAAACTAGGTTAAAAATGATATTTGCGACTGTAAACATGACATTGAATTCACATTCCCAAGAAAAAGACATTGCTTTTCTCCAAAACCAGTTTGACTCTGCTTTTCGGGGTCCTTATTACACGAATTCCACATGAGTTTGTCCAGACAGATCTGGATCTAACCAGCAATATCGGGTTCTGTGTGGCGAAATGAATATCAGCTTTTCAACAGCCTGTGTGTTTGTGAGTGTTTTCTGGATAGTATCTATGAACTTTAGAGTTTTGAATGAATTTTAGCATGTTACATTTTGTTTTTTTTTTGGCAAATGCTAATTAGTTCCACATGGAGAAACAACAAGTACACATAAGTGATTTCTGAGTAGAATGCTACAAACAAGTTGAAAAATTATATTTGCGACTGTAAACATGACATTGAATTCACATTCCCAAGAAAAAGACTTTGCTTTTCTCCAAAACCAGTTTGACTCTGCTTTTCGGGGTCCTTATTACACGAATTCCACATGAGTTTGTCCAGATAGATCTGGATCTAACCAGCAATATCAGGTTCTGTGTGGCTAAATGAATATCAGCTTTTCAACAGCCTGTGTGTTTGTTAGTGTTTTCTGGATAGGATCTATGAACTTTAGAGTTCTGAAGGAATTTTAGCATGCTACATTTGGTTTTTTTGTTGGCAAACGGTAATTAGTTCCACATGGAGACACACAAGTACACATAAGTGTTTTCTGAGTAGAATGCTACAGAAACTAGTTGAAAAATGATATTTGCGATTGTAAACATGACATCGAATTCACATTCCCAAGAAAAGACTTTGCTTTTCTCCAAAACCAGTTTGACTCTGCTTTTCGGGGTCCTTATTACACGAATTCCACATGAGTTTGTCCTGATAGATCTGGATCAAACCAGCAATATCCGGTTCTGTGTGGCTAAATGAATATCAGCTTTTCAACAGCCTGTGTGTTTCTTAGTGTTTTCTGGATAGTATCTATGAACTTTAGAGTTCTGAATGCATTTTAGCATGTTACATTTTTTTTTTTGTTGGCAAACGCTCATTAGTTCCACATGGAGACACAACAAGTACACATAAGTGATTTCTGAGTAGAATGCTACACAAACTAGGTTAAAAATGATATTTGCGACTGTAAACATGACATTGAATTCACATTCCCAAGAAAAAGACTTTGCTTTTCTCCAAAACCAGTTTCAACATCCTTTTATGGTTCCTTAACACACGAATTCCACATGAGTTTGTCCAGACAGATCTGGATCTAACCAGCAATATCCGGTTCTGTGTGGCTAAATGAATATCAGCTTTTCAACAGCCTGTGTGTTTCTTAGTGTTTTCTGGATAGTATCTATGAACTTTAGAGTTTTGAATGAATTTTAGCATGTTGCATTTTGTTTTTTTTTGGCAAATGCTAATTAGTTCAACATGGAGAAACAACAAGTACACATAAGTGTTTTCTGAGTAGAATGTTACAGAAACTAGTTGAAAAATGATATTTGGGACTGTAAACATGACATTGAATTCACATTCCCAAGAAAAAGACTTTGCTTTTCTCCAAAACCAGTTTGACTCTGCTTTTCGGGGTCCTTAACACACGAATTCCACATGAGTTTGTCCAGATAGGTCTGGATCTAACCAGCAATATCCGGTTCTGTGTGGCTAAATGAATATCAGCTTTTCAACAGCCTGTGTGTTTGTTAGTGTTTTCTGGATAGTATCTATGAACTTTAGAGTTCTGAATGAATTTTAGCATGCTACATTTGGTTTTTTTGTTGGCAAACGCTAATTAGTTCCACATGGAGACACAACAAGTACACATCAGTGATTTCTCAGTAGAATGCTACAGAAACTAGGTTAAAAATGATATTTGCGACTGTAAACATGACATTGAATTCACATTCCCAAGAAAAAGACTTTGCTTTTCTCCAAAACCAGTTTGACTCTGCTTTTCGGGGTCCTTATTACACGAATTCCACATGAGTTTGTCCAGATAGATCTGGATCTAACCAGCAATATCCGGTTCTGTGTGGCTAAATGAATATCAGCTTTTCAACAGCCTGTGTGTTTCTTAGTGTTTTCTGGATAGTATCTATGAACTTTAGAGTTCTGAATGAATTTTAGCATGCTACATTTGGTTTTTTTGTTGGCAAACTCTAATTAGTTCCACATGGAGACACAACAAGTACACATAAGTGATTTCTCAGTAGAATGCTACAGAAACTAGGTTAAAAATGATATTTGCGACTGTAAACATGACATTGAATTCACATTCCCAAGAAAAAGACATTGCTTTTCTCCAAAACCAGTTTGACTCTGCTTTTCGGGGTCCTTATTACACGAATTCCACATGAGTTTGTCCAGATAGATCTGGATCTAACCAGCAATATCCGGTTCTGTGTGGCTAAATGAATATCAGCTTTTCAACAGCCTGTGTGTTTCTTAGTGTTTTCTGGATAGTATCTATGAACTTTAGAGTTCTGAATGAATTTTAGCATGCTACATTTGGTTTTTTTGTTGGCAAACGCTAATTAGTTCCACATGGAGACACAACAAGTACACATAAGTGATTTCTCAGTAGAATGCTACAGAAACTAGGTTAAAAATGATATTTGCAAATGTAAACATGACATTGAATTCACATTCCCAAGAAAAAGACTTTGCTTTTCTCCAAAACCAGTTTCAACTTCCTTTTCTGGGTTCTTTGAACACGAATTCCACACGTTATTGTCCAGATAGGTCTGGATCTAACCAGCAATATCGGGTTCTGTGTGGCGAAATGAATATCAGCTTTTCAACAGCCTGTGTGTTTGTTAGTGTTTTCTGGATAGTATCTATGAACTTTAGAGTTTTGAATGAATTTTAGCATGTTACATTTTGTTTTTTTTTGGCAAACGCTAATTAGTTCCACATGGAGAAACAACAAGTACACATAAGTGATTTCTGAGTAGAATGCTACAAACAAGTTGAAAAATTATATTTGCGACTGTAAACATGACATTGAATTCACATTCCCAAGAAAAAGACTTTGCTTTTCTCCAAAACCAGTTTGACTCTGCTTTTCGGGGTCCTTATTACACGAATTCCACATGAGTTTGTCCAGATAGATCTGGATCTAACCAGCAATATCAGGTTCTGTGTGGCTAAATGAATATCAGCTTTTCAACAGCCTGTGTGTTTGTTAGTGTTTTCTGGATAGTATCTATGAACTTTAGAGTTCTGAAGGAATTTTAGCATGCTACATTTGGTTTTTTTGTTGGCAAACGGTAATTAGTTCCACATGGAGACACACAAGTACACATAAGTGTTTTCTGAGTAGAATGCTACAGAAACTAGTTGAAAAATGATATTTGCGATTGTAAACATGACATCGAATTCACATTCCCAAGAAAAGACTTTGCTTTTCTCCAAAACCAGTTTGACTCTGCTTTTCGGGGTCCTTATTACACGAATTCCACATGAGTTTGTCCTGATAGATCTGGATCAAACCAGCAATATCCGGTTCTGTGTGGCTAAATGAATATCAGCTTTTCAACAGCCTGTGTGTTTCTTAGTGTTTTCTGGATAGTATCTATGAACTTTAGAGTTCTGAATGCATTTTAGCATGTTACATTTTTTTTTTTTGTTGGCAAACGCTCATTAGTTCCACATGGAGACACAACAAGTACACATAAGTGATTTCTGAGTAGAATGCTACAGAAACTAGGTTAAAAATGATATTTGCGACTGTAAACATGACATTGAATTCACATTCCCAAGAAAAAGACTTTGCTTTTCTCCAAAACCAGTTTCAACATCCTTTTATGGTTCCTTAACACACGAATTCCACATGAGTTTGTCCAGACAGATCTGGATTAAACCAGCAATATCCGGTTCTGTGTGGCTAAATGAATATCAGCTTTTCAACAGCCTGTGTGTTTCTTAGTGTTTTCTGGATAGTATCTATGAACTTTAGAGTTTTGAATGAATTTTAGCATGTTGCATTTTGTTTTTTTTTGGCAAATGCTAATTAGTTCAACATGGAGAAACAACAAGTACACATAAGTGTTTTCTGAGTAGAATGCTACAGAAACTAGTTGAAAAATGATATTTGGGACTGTAAACATGACATTGAATTCACATTCCCAAGAAAACGACTTTGCTTTTCTCCAAAACCAGTTTGACTCTGCTTTTCGGGGTCCTTAACACACGAATTCCACATGAGTTTGTCCAGATAGGTCTGGATCTAACCAGCAATATCCGGTTCTGTGTGGCTAAATGAATATCAGCTTTTCAACAGCCTGTGTGTTTGTTAGTGTTTTCTGGATAGTATCTATGAACTTTAGAGTTCTGAATGAATTTTAGCATGCTACATTTGGTTTTTTTGTTGGCAAACGCTAATTAGTTCCACATGGAGACACAACAAGTACACATCAGTGATTTCTCAGTAGAATGCTACAGAAACTAGGTTAAAAATGATATTTGCGACTGTAAACATGACATTGAATTCACATTCCCAAGAAAAAGACTTTGCTTTTCTCCAAAACCAGTTTGACTCTGCTTTTCGGGGTCCTTATTACACGAATTCCACATGAGTTTGTCCAGATAGATCTGGATCTAACCAGCAATATCCAGTTCTGTGTGGCTAAATGAATATCAGCTTTTCAACAGCCTGTGTGTTTCTTAGTGTTTTCTGGATAGTATCTATGAACTTTAGAGTTCTGAATGAATTTTAGCATGCTACATTTGGTTTTTTTGTTGGCAAACTCTAATTAGTTCCACATGGAGACACAACAAGTACACATAAGTGATTTCTCAGTAGAATGCTACAGAAACTAGGTTTAAAATGATATTTGCGACTGTAAACATGACATTGAATTCACATTCCCAAGAAAAAGACATTGCTTTTCTCCAAAACCAGTTTGACTCTGCTTTTCGGGGTCCTTATTACACGAATTCCACATGAGTTTGTCCAGATAGATCTGGATCTAACCAGCAATATCCGGTTCTGTGTGGCTAAATGAATATCAGCTTTTCAACAGCCTGTGTGTTTCTTAGTGTTTTCTGGATAGTATCTATGAACTTTAGAGTTCTGAATGAATTTTAGCATGCTACATTTGGTTTTTTTGTTGGCAAACGCTAATTAGTTCCACATGGAGACACAACAAGTACACATAAGTGATTTCTCAGTAGAATGCTACAGAAACTAGGTTAAAAATGATATTTGCAAATGTAAACATGACATTGAATTCACATTCCCAAGAAAAAGACTTTGCTTTTCTCCAAAACCAGTTTCAACTTCCTTTCTGGGTTCTTTGAACACGAATTCCACACGTTATTGTCCAGATAGGTCTGGATCTAACCAGCAATATCGGGTTCTGTGTGGCGAAATGAATATCAGCTTTTCAACAGCCTGTGTGTTTGTTAGTGTTTTCTGGATAGTATCTATGAACTTTAGAGTTTTGAATGAATTTTAGCATGTTACATTTTGTTTTTTTTTGGCAAACGCTAATTAGTTCCACATGGAGAAACAACAAGTACACATAAGTGATTTCTGAGTAGAATGCTACAAACAAGTTGAAAAATTATATTTGCGACTGTAAACATGACATTGAATTCACATTCCCAAGAAAAAGACTTTGCTTTTCTCCAAAACCAGTTTGACTCTGCTTTTCGGGGTCCTTATTACACGAATTCCACATGAGTTTGTCCAGATAGATCTGGATCTAACCAGCAATATCAGGTTCTGTGTGGCTAAATGAATATCAGCTTTTCAACAGCCTGTGTGTTTGTTAGTGTTTTCTGGATAGGATCTATGAACTTTAGAGTTCTGAAGGAATTTTAGCATGCTACATTTGGTTTTTTTGTTGGCAAACGGTAATTAGTTCCACATGGAGACACACAAGTACACATAAGTGTTTTCTGAGTAGAATGCTACAGAAACTAGTTGAAAAATGATATTTGCGATTGTAAACATGACATCGAATTCACATTCCCAAGAAAAGACTTTGCTTTTCTCCAAAACCAGTTTGACTCTGCTTTTCGGGGTCCTTATTACACGAATTCCACATGAGTTTGTCCTGATAGATCTGGATCAAACCAGCAATATCCGGTTCTGTGTGGCTAAATGAATATCAGCTTTTCAACAGCCTGTGTGTTTCTTAGTGTTTTCTGGATAGTATCTATGAACTTTAGAGTTCTGAATGCATTTTAGCATGTTACATTTTTTTTTTTGTTGGCAAACGCTCATTAGTTCCACATGGAGACACAACAAGTACACATAAGTGATTTCTGAGTAGAATGCTACAGAAACTAGGTTAAAAATGATATTTGCGACTGTAAACATGACATTGAATTCAGATTCCCAAGAAAAAGACTTTGCTTTTCTCCAAAACCAGTTTCAACATCCTTTTATGGTTCCTTAACACACGAATTCCACATGAGTTTGTCCAGACAGATTTGGATCTAACCAGCAATATCCGGTTCTGTGTGGCTAAATGAATATCAGCTTTTCAACAGCCTGTGTGTTTCTTAGTGTTTTCTGGATAGTATCTATGAACTTTAGAGTTTTGAATGAATTTTAGCATGTTGCATTTTGTTTTTTTTTGGCAAATGCTAATTAGTTCAACATGGAGAAACAACAAGTACACATAAGTGTTTTCTGAGTAGAATGCTACAGAAACTAGTTGAAAAATGATATTTGGGACTGTAAACATGACATTGAATTCACATTCCCAAGAAAACGACTTTGCTTTTCTCCAAAACCAGTTTGACTCTGCTTTTCGGGGTCCTTAACACACGAATTCCACATGAGTTTGTCCAGATAGGTCTGGATCTAACCAGCAATATCCGGTTCTGTGTGGCTAAATGAATATCAGCTTTTCAACAGCCTGTGTGTTTGTTAGTGTTTTCTGGATAGTATCTATGAATTTTAGAGTTCTGAATGAATTTTAGCATGCTACATTTGGTTTTTTTGTTGGCAAACGCTAATTAGTTCCACATGGAGACACAACAAGTACACATCAGTGATTTCTCAGTAGAATGCTACAGAAACTAGGTTAAAAATGATATTTGTGACTGTAAACAAGACATTGAATTCACATTGCCAAGAAAAAGACTTTGCTTTTCTCCAAAACCAGTTTGACTCTGCTTTTCGGGGTCCTTATTACACGAATTCCACATGAGTTTGTCCAGATAGATCTGGATCTAACCAGCAATATCCGGTTCTGTGTGGCTAAATGAATATCAGCTTTTCAACAGCCTGTGTGTTTCTTAGTGTTTTCTGGATAGTATCTATGAACTTTAGAGTTCTGAATGAATTTTAGCATGCTACATTTGGTTTTTTTGTTGGCAAACTCTAATTAGTTCCACATGGAGACACAACAAGTACACATAAGGGATTTCTCAGTAGAATGCTACTGAAACTAGGTTAAAAATGATATTTGCGACTGTAAACATGACATTGAATTCACATTCCCAAGAAAAAGACATTGCTTTTCTCCAAAACCAGTTTGACTCTGCTTTTCGGGGTCCTTATTACACGAATTCCACATGAGTTTGTCCAGATAGATCTGGATCTAACCAGCAATATCCGGTTCTGTGTGGCTAAATGAATATCAGCTTTTCAACAGCCTGTGTGTTTCTTAGTGTTTTCTGGATAGTATCTATGAACTTTAGAGTTCTGAATGAATTTTAGCATGCTACATTTGGTTTTTTTGTTGGCAAACGCTAATTAGTTCCACATGGAGACACAACAAGTACACATAAGTGATTTCTCAGTAGAATGCTACACAAACTAGGTTAAAAATGATATTTGCGACTGTAAACATGACATTGAATTCACATTCCCAAGAAAAAGACTTTGCTTTTCTCCAAAACCAGTTTCAACATCCTTTTCTGGGTCCTTAACACACGAATTCCACACTTTTTTGTCCAGAGCGATCTGGATCTAACCAGCAATATCCGGTTCTGTGTGGCGAAATGAATATCAGCTTTTCAACAGCCTGTGTGTTTCTTAGTGTTTTCTGGATAGTATCTATGAACTTTAGAGTTTTGAATGAATTTTAGCATGTTGCATTTTGTTTTTTTTTGGCAAATGCTAATTAGTTCAACATGGAGAAACAACAAGTACACATAAGTGTTTTCTGAGTAGAATGCTACAGAAACTAGTTGAAAAATGATATTTGGGACTGTAAACATGACATTGAATTCACATTCCCAAGAAAACGACTTTGTTTTTCTCCAAAACCAGTTTGACTCTGCTTTTCGGGGTCCTTAACACACGAATTCCACATGAGTTTGTCCAGATAGGTCTGGATCTAACCAGCAATATCCGGTTCTGTGTGGCTAAATGAATATCAGCTTTTCAACAGCCTGTGTGTTTGTTAGTGTTTTCTGGATAGGATCTATGAACTTTAGAGTTCTGAATGAATTTTAGCATGTTGCATTTTGTTTTTTTTTGGCAAATGCTAATTAGATCCACATGGAGACACAACAAGTACACATAAGTGTTTTCTGAGTAGAATGCTACAGAAACTCGTTGAAAAATTATATTTGCCATTGTAAACATGACATTGCATTCACATTCCAAAGAAAAAGACTTTGCTTTTCTCCAAAACCAGTTTGACTCTGCTTTTCGGGGTCCTTAACACACGAATTCCACATGAGTTTGTCCAGATAGGTCTGGATCTAACCAGCAATATCCGGTTCTGTGTGGCTAAATGAATATCAGCTTTTCAACAGCCTGTGTGTTTGTTAGTGTTTTCTGGATAGTATCAATGAACTTTAGAGTTTTGAATGAATTTTAGCATGTTATATTTTGTTTTTTTGTTGGCAAAAGCTAATTAGTTCCACATGGAGACACAACAAGTACACATAAGTGATTTCTCAGTAGAATGCTACAGAAACTAGGTTAAAAATGATATTTGCGACTGTAAACATGACATTGAATTCACATTCCCAAGAAAAAGACATTGCTTTTCTCCAAAACCAGTTTGACTCTGCTTTTCGGGGTCCTTATTACACGAATTCCACATGAGTTTGTCCAGATAGATCTGGATCTAACCAGCAATATCCGGTTCTGTGTGGCTAAATGAATATCAGCTTTTCAACAGCCTGTGTGTTTCTTAGTGTTTTCTGGATAGTATCTATGAACTTTAGAGTTCTGAATGAATTTTAGCATGCTACATTTGGTTTTTTTGTTGGCAAACGCTAATTAGTTCCACATGGAGACACAACAAGTACACATAAGTGATTTCTCAGTAGAATGCTAGAGAAACTAGATTAAAAATGATATTTGCGACTGTAAACATGACATTGAATTCACATTCCCAAGAAAAAGACTTTGCTTTTCTCCAAAACCAGTTTCAACATCCTTTTCTGGTTCCTTAACACACGAATTCCACATGAGTTTTTCCAGACAGATCTGGATCTAACCAGCAATATCCGGTTCTGTGTGGCTAAATGAATATCAGCTTTTCAACAGCCTGTGTGTTTGTTAGTGTTTTCTAGATAGTATCAATGAACTTTATAGTTTTGAATGAATTTTAGCATGTTACATTTTTTTTTTTTTGGCAAACGCTCATTAGTTCCACATGGAGACACAACAAGTACACATAAGTGATTTCTCAGTAGAATGCTACACAAACTAGGTTAAAAATGATATTTGCGACTGTAAACATGACATTGAATTCACATTCCCAAGAAAAAGACTTTGCTTTTCTCCAAAACCAGTTTCAACATCCTTTTCTGGGTCCTTAACACACGAATTCCACACGTTTTTGTCCAGACAGATCTGGATCTAAACAGCAATATCCGGTTCTGTGTGGCGAAATGAATATCAGCTTTTCAACAGCCTGTGTGTTTCTTAGTGTTTTCTGGATAGTATCTATGAACTTTAGAGTTTTGAATGAATTTTAGCATGTTGCATTTTGTTTTTTTTTGGCAAATGCTAATTAGTTCAACATGGAGAAACAACAAGTACACATAAGTGTTTTCTGAGTAGAATGCTACAGAAACTAGTTGAAAAATGATATTTGCGACTGTAAACATGACATTGAATTCACATTCCCAAGAAAATGACTTTGCTTTTCTCCAAAACCAGTTTGACTCTGCTTTTCGGGGTCCTTAACACAGGAATTCCACATGAGTTTGTCCATATAGGTCTGGATCTAACCAGCAATATCCGGTTCTGTGTGGCTAAATGAATATCAGCTTTTCAACAGCCTGTGTGTTTCTTAGTGTTTTCTGGATAGTATCTATGAACTTTAGAGTTCTGAATGAATTTTAGCATGCTACATTTGGTTTTTTTGTTGGCAAACGCTAATTAGTTCCACATGGAGACACAACAAGTACACATAAGTGATTTCTCAGTAGAATGCTACAGAAACTAGGTTAAAAATGATATTTGCAAATGTAAACATGACATTGAATTCACATTCCCAAGAAAAAGACTTTGCTTTTCTCCAAAACCAGTTTCAACTTCCTTTTCTGGGTTCTTTGAACACGAATTCCACACGTTATTGTCCAGATAGGTCTGGATCTAACCAGCAATATCCGGTTCTGTGTGGCGAAATGAATATCAGCTTTTCAACAGCCTGTGTGTTTGTTAGTGTTTTCTGGATAGTATCTATGAACTTTAGAGTTTTGAATGAATTTTAGCATGTTACATTTTGTTTTTTTTTGGCAAACGCTAATTAGTTCCACATGGAGAAACAACAAGTACACATAAGTGATTTCTGAGTAGAATGCTACAAACAAGTTGAAAAATTATATTTGCGACTGTAAACATGACATTGAATTCACATTCCCAAGAAAAAGACTTTGCTTTTCTCCAAAACCAGTTTGACTCTGCTTTTCGGGGTCCTTATTACACGAATTCCACATGAGTTTGTCCAGATAGATCTGGATCTAACCAGCAATATCCGGTTCTGTGTGGCTAAATGAATATCAGCTTTTCAACAGCCTGTGTGTTTGTTAGTGTTTTCTGGATAGGATCTATGAACTTTAGAGTTCTGAAGGAATTTTAGCATGCTACATTTGGTTTTTTTGTTGGCAAACGCTAATTAGTTCCACATGGAGACACACAAGTACACATAAGTGTTTTCTGAGTAGAATGCTACAGAAACTAGTTGAAAAATGATATTTGCGATTGTAAACATGACATCGAATTCACATTCCCAAGAAAAGACTTTGCTTTTCTCCAAAACCAGTTTGACTCTGCTTTTCGGGGTCCTTATTACACGAATTCCACATGAGTTTGTCCTGATAGATCTGGATCAAACCAGCAATATCCGGTTCTGTGTGGCTAAATGAATATCAGCTTTTCAACAGCCTGTGTGTTTCTTAGTGTTTTCTGGATAGTATCTATGAACTTTAGAGTTCTGAATGCATTTTAGCATGTTACATTTTTTTTTTTTTGTTGGCAAACGCTCATTAGTTCCACATGGAGACACAACAAGTACACATAAGTGATTTCTGAGTAGAATGCTACACAAACTAGGTTAAAAATGATATTTGCGACTGTAAACATGACATTGAATTCACATTCCCAAGAAAAAGACATTGCTTTTCTCCAAAACCAGTTTGACTCTGCTTTTCGGGGTCCTTATTACACGAATTCCACATGAGTTTGTCGAGATAGATCTGGATCTAACCAGCAATATCCGGTTCTGTGTGGCTAAATGAATATCTGCTTTTCAACAGCCTGTGTGTTTCTTAGTGTTTTCTGGATAGTATCTATGAACTTTAGAGTTCTGAATGAATTTTAGCATGTTACATTTTGTTTTTTTTGGCAAACTCTAATTAGTTCCACATGGAGACACAACAAGTACACATAAGTGATTTCTGAGTAGAATGCTACAGAAACTAGGTTAAAAATGATATTTGCGACTGTAAACATGACATTGAATTCACATTCCCAAGAAAATGACTTTGCTTTTCTCCAAAACCAGTTTGACTCTGCTTTTCGGGGTCCTTAACACAGGAATTCCACATGAGTTTGTCCAGATAGGTCTGGATCTAACCAGCAATATCCGGTTCTGTGTGGCTAAATGAATATCAGCTTTTCAACAGCCTGTGTGTTTCTTAGTGTTTTCTGGATAGTATGTATGATCTTTAGAGTTCTGAATGAATTTTAGCATGCTACATTTGGTTTTTTTGTTGGCAAACGCTAATTAGTTCCACATGGAGACACAACAAGTACACATAAGTGATTTCTCAGTAGAATGCTACAGAAACTAGGTTGAAAATGATATTTGCAAATGTAAACATGACATTGAATTCACATTCCCAAGAAAAAGACTTTGCTTTTCTCCAAAACCAGTTTCAACTTCCTTTTCTGGGTTCTTTGAACACGAATTCCACACGTTATTGTCCAGATAGGTCTGGATCTAACCAGCAATATCCGGTTCTGTGTGGCGAAATGAATATCAGCTTTTCAACAGCCTGTGTGTTTGTTAGTGTTTTCTGGATAGTATCTATGAACTTTAGAGTTTTGAATGAATTTTAGCATGTTACATTTTGTTTTTTTTTGGCAAACGCTAATTAGTTCCACATGGAGACACAACAAGTACACATAAGTGTTTTCTGAGTAGAATGCTACAGAAACTAGGTTAAAAATGATATTTGCGACTGTAAACATGACATTGAATTCACATTCCCAAGAAAAAGACTTTGCTTTTCTCCAAAACCAGTTTGACTCTGCTTTTCGGGGTCCTTATTACACGAATTCCACATGAGTTTGTCCAGATAGATCTGGATCTAACCAGCAATATCCGGTTCTGTGTGGCTAAATGAATATCAGCTTTTCAACAGCCTGTGTGTTTGTTAGTGTTTTCTGGATAGGATCTATGAACTTTAGAGTTTTGAATGAATTTTAGCATGTTACATTTTGTTTTTTTGTTGGCAAACGCTAATTAGTTCCACATGGAGACACAACAAGTACACATAAGTGATTTCTCAGTAGAATGCTACAGAAACTAGGTTAAAAATGATATTTGCGACTGTAAACATGACATTGAATTCAGATTCCCAAGAAAAAGACTTTGCTTTTCTCCAAAACCAGTTTCAACATCCTTTTATGGTTCCTTAACACACGAATTCCACATGAGTTTGTCCAGACAGATCTGGATCTAACCAGCAATATCCGGTTCTGTGTGGCTAAATGAATATCAGCTTTTCAACAGCCTGTGTGTTTCTTAGTGTTTTCTGGATAGTATCTATGAACTTTAGAGTTTTGAATGAATTTTAGCATGTTGCATTTTGTTTTTTTTTGGCAAATGCTAATTAGTTCAACATGGAGAAACAACAAGTACACATAAGTGTTTTCTGAGTAGAATGCTACAGAAACTAGTTGAAAAATGATATTTGGGACTGTAAACATGACATTGAATTCACATTCCCAAGAAAACGACTTTGCTTTTCTCCAAAACCAGTTTGACTCTGCTTTTCGGGGTCCTTAACACACGAATTCCACATGAGTTTGTCCAGATAGGTCTGGATCTAACCAGAAATATCCGGTTCTGTGTGGCTAAATCAATATCAGCTTTTCAACAGCCTGTGTGTTGTTAGTGTTTTCTGGATAGTGTCTATGAACTTTAGAGTTCTGAATGAATTTTACTATGTTACATTAAGGTTTTTTGTTGGCAAACGCTAATTAGTTCCACATGGAGACACAACAAGTACACATACGTGTTTTCTGTGTGGAATGCTACAGAAACTAGGTTAAAAATGATATTTGCGACTGTAAACATGACATTGAATTCACATTCCCAAGAAAAAGACTTTGCTTTTCTCCAAAACCAGTTTCAACATCCTTTTCTGGTTCCTTAACACACGAATTCCACATGAGGTTTTCCAGACAGATCTGGATCTAACCAGCAATATCCGGTTCTGTGTGGCTAAATGAATATCAGCTTTTCAACAGCCTGTGTGTTTGTTAGTGTTTTCTAGATAGTATCAATGAACTTTATAGTTTTGAATGAATTTTAGCATGTTACATTTTTTTTTTTTTTGGCAAACGCTCATTAGTTCCACATGGAGACACAACAAGTACACATAAGTGATTTCTCAGTAGAATGCTACACAAACTAGGTTAAAAATGATATTTGCGACTGTAAACATGACATTGAATTCACATTCCCAAGAAAAAGACTTTGCTTTTCTCCAAAACCAGTTTCAACATCCTTTTCTGGGTCCTTAACACACGAATTCCACACGTTTTTGTCCAGACAGATCTGGATCTAAACAGCAATATCCGGTTCTGTGTGGCGAAATGAATATCAGCTTTTCAACAGCCTGTGTGTTTCTTAGTGTTTTCTGGATAGTATCTATGAACTTTAGAGTTTTGAATGAATTTTAGCATGTTGCATTTTGTTTTTTTTTGGCAAATGCTAATTAGTTCCACATGGAGAAACAACAAGTACACATAAGTGTTTTCTGAGTAGAATGCTACAGAAACTAGTTGAAAAATGATATTTGCGACTGTAAACATGACATTGAATTCACATTCCCAAGAAAATGACTTTGCTTTTCTCCAAAACCAGTTTGACTCTGCTTTTCGGGGTCCTTAACACACGAATTCCACATGAGTTTGTCCAGATAGGTCTGGATCTAACCAGCAATATCCGGTTCTGTGTGGCTAAATGAATATCAGCTTTTCAACAGCCTGTGTGTTTCTTAGTGTTTTCTGGATAGTATCTATGAACTTTAGAGTTCTGAATGAATTTTAGCATGCTACATTTGGTTTTTTTGTTGGCAAACGCTAATTAGTTCCACATGGAGACACAACAAGTACACATAAGTGATTTCTCAGTAGAATGCTACAGAAACTAGGTTAAAAATGATATTTGCAAATGTAAACATGACATTGAATTCACATTCCCAAGAAAAAGACTTTGCTTTTCTCCAAAACCAGTTTCAACTTCCTTTTCTGGGTTCTTTGAACACGAATTCCACACGTTATTGTCCAGATAGGTCTGGATCTAACCAGCAATATCCGGTTCTGTGTGGCGAAATGAATATCAGCTTTTCAACAGCGTGTGTGTTTGTTAGTGTTTTCTGGATAGTATCTATGAACTTTAGAGTTTTGAATGAATTTTAGCATGTTACATTTTGTTTTTTTTTGGCAAACGCTAATTAGTTCCACATGGAGAAACAACAAGTACACATAAGTGATTTCTGAGTAGAATGCTACAAACAAGTTGAAAAATTATATTTGCGACTGTAAACATGACATTGAATTCACATTCCCAAGAAAAAGACTTTGCTTTTCTCCAAAACCAGTTTGACTCTGCTTTTCGGGGTCCTTATTACACGAATTCCACATGAGTTTGTCCAGATAGATCTGGATCTAACCAGCAATATCCGGTTCTGTGTGGCTAAATGAATATCAGCTTTTCAACAGCCTGTGTGTTTGTTAGTGTTTTCTGGATAGGATCTATGAACTTTAGAGTTCTGAAGGAATTTTAGCATGCTACATTTGGTTTTTTTGTTGGCAAACGCTAATTAGTTCCACATGGAGACACACAAGTACACATAAGTGTTTTCTGAGTAGAATGCTACAGAAACTAGTTGAAAAATGATATTTGCGATTGTAAACATGACATCGAATTCACATTCCCAAGAAAAGACTTTGCTTTTCTCCAAAACCAGTTTGACTCTGCTTTTCGGGGTCCTTATTACACGAATTCCACATGAGTTTGTCCTGATAGATCTGGATCAAACCAGCAATATCCGGTTCTGTGTGGCTAAATGAATATCAGCTTTTCAACAGCCTGTGTGTTTCTTAGTGTTTTCTGGATAGTATCTATGAACTTTAGAGTTCTGAATGAATTTTAGCATGCTACATTTGGTTTTTTTGTTGGCAAACGCTAATTAGTTCCACATGGAGACACAACAAGTACACATAAGTGATTTCTCAGTAGAATGCTACAGAAACTAGGTTAAAAATGATATTTGCAAATGTAAACATGACATTGAATTCACATTCCCAAGAAAAAGACTTTGCTTTTCTCCAAAACCAGTTTCAACTTCCTTTTCTGGGTTCTTTGAACACGAATTCCACACGTTATTGTCCAGATAGGTCTGGATCTAACCAGCAATATCCGGTTCTGTGTGGCGAAATGAATATCAGCTTTTCAACAGCGTGTGTGTTTGTTAGTGTTTTCTGGATAGTATCTATGAACTTTAGAGTTTTGAATGAATTTTAGCATGTTACATTTTGTTTTTTTTTGGCAAACGCTAATTAGTTCCACATGGAGAAACAACAAGTACACATAAGTGATTTCTGAGTAGAATGCTACAAACAAGTTGAAAAATTATATTTGCGACTGTAAACATGACATTGAATTCACATTCCCAAGAAAAAGACTTTGCTTTTCTCCAAAACCAGTTTGACTCTGCTTTTCGGGGTCCTTATTACACGAATTCCACATGAGTTTGTCCAGATAGATCTGGATCTAACCAGCAATATCCGGTTCTGTGTGGCTAAATGAATATCAGCTTTTCAACAGCCTGTGTGTTTGTTAGTGTTTTCTGGATAGGATCTATGAACTTTAGAGTTCTGAAGGAATTTTAGCATGCTACATTTGGTTTTTTTGTTGGCAAACGCTAATTAGTTCCACATGGAGACACACAAGTACACATAAGTGTTTTCTGAGTAGAATGCTACAGAAACTAGTTGAAAAATGATATTTGCGATTGTAAACATGACATCGAATTCACATTCCCAAGAAAAGACTTTGCTTTTCTCCAAAACCAGTTTGACTCTGCTTTTCGGGGTCCTTATTACACGAATTCCACATGAGTTTGTCCTGATAGATCTGGATCAAACCAGCAATATCCGGTTCTGTGTGGCTAAATGAATATCAGCTTTTCAACAGCCTGTGTGTTTCTTAGTGTTTTCTGGATAGTATCTATGAAATTTAGAGTTCTGAATGCATTTTAGCATGTTACATTTTTTTTTTTTTGTTGGCAAACGTTCATTAGTTCCACATGGAGACACAACAAGTACACATAAGTGATTTCTGAGTAGAATGCTACACAAACTAGGTTAAAAATGATATTTGCGACTGTAAACATGACATTGAATTCACATTCCCAAGAAAAAGACATTGCTTTTCTCCAAAACCAGTTTGACTCTGCTTTTCGGGGTCCTTATTACACGAATTCCACATGAGTTTGTCGAGATAGATCTGGATCTAACCAGCAATATCCGGTTCTGTGTGGCTCAATGAATATCTGCTTTTCAACAGCCTGTGTGTTTCTTAGTGTTTTCTGGATAGTATCTATGAACTTTAGAGTTCTGAATGAATTTTAGCATGTTACATTTTGTTTTTTTTGGCAAACTCTAATTAGTTCCACATGGAGACACAACAAGTACACATAAGTGATTTCTGAGTAGAATGCTACAGAAACTAGGTTAAAAATGATATTTGCGACTGTAAACATGACATTGAATTCACATTCCCAAGAAAAAGACTTTGCTTTTCTCCAAAACCAGTTTGACTCTGCTTTTCGGGGTCCTAAACACACGAATTCCACATGAGTTTGTCCAGATAGGTCTGGATCTAACCAGCAATATCCGGTTCTGTGTGGCTAAATGAATATCAGCTTTTCAACAGCCTGTGTGTTTGTTAGTGTTTTCTGGATAGTATCTATGAACTTTAGAGTTTTGAATGAATTTTAGCATGTTACATTTTGTTTTTTTGTTGGCAAACGCTAATTAGTTCCACATGGAGACACAACAAGTACACATAAGTGATTTCTCAGTAGAATGCTACAGAAACTAGGTTAAAAATGATATTTGCGACTGTAAACATGACATTGAATTCAGATTCCCAAGAAAAAGACTTTGCTTTTCTCCAAAACCAGTTTCAACATCCTTTTATGGTTCCTTAACACACGAATTCCACATGAGTTTGTCCAGACAGATCTGGATCTAACCAGCAATATCCGGTTCTGTGTGGCTAAATGAATATCAGCTTTTCAACAGCCTGTGTGTTTCTTAGTGTTTTCTGGATAGTATCTATGAACTTTAGAGTTTTGAATGAATTTTAGCATGTTGCATTTTGTTTTTTTTTGGCAAATGCTAATTAGTTCAACATGGAGAAACAACAAGTACACATAAGTGTTTTCTGAGTAGAATGCTACAGAAACTAGTTGAAAAATGATATTTGGGACTGTAAACATGACATTGAATTCACATTCCCAAGAAAACGACTTTGCTTTTCTCCAAAACCAGTTTGACTCTGCTTTTCGGGGTCCTTAACACACGAATTCCACATGAGTTTGTCCAGATAGGTCTGGATCTAACCAGCAATATCCGGTTCTGTGTGGCTAAATGAATATCAGCTTTTCAACAGCCTGTGTGTTTGTTAGTGTTTTCTGGATAGTATCTATGAACTTTAGAGTTTTGAATGAATTTTAGCATGCTACATTTGGTTTTTTGTTGGCAAACGCTAATTAGTTCCACATGGAGACACAACAAGTACACATAAGTGATTTCTGAGTAGAATGCTACACAAACTAGGTTAAAAATGATATTTGCGACTGTAAACATGACATTGAATTCACATTCCCAAGAAAAAGACATTGCTTTTCTCCAAAACCAGTTTGACTCTGCTTTTCGGGGTCCTTATTACACGAATTCCACATGAGTTTGTCGAGATAGATCTGGATCTAACCAGCAATATCCGGTTCTGTGTGGCTAAATGAATATCTGCTTTTCAACAGCCTGTGTGTTTCTTAGTGTTTTCTGGATAGTATCTATGAACTTTAGAGTTCTGAATGAATTTTAGCATGTTACATTTTGTTTTTTTTGGCAAACTCTAATTAGTTCCACATGGAGACACAACAAGTACACATAAGTGATTTCTGAGTAGAATGCTACAGAAACTAGGTTAAAAATGATATTTGCGACTGTAAACATGACATTGAATTCACATTCCCAAGAAAAAGACTTTGCTTTTCTCCAAAACCAGTTTGACTCTGCTTTTCGGGGTCCTAAACACACGAATTACACATGAGTTTGTCCAGATAGGTCTGGATCTAACCAGCAATATCCGGTTCTGTGTGGCTAAATGAATATCAGCTTTTCAACAGCCTGTGTGTTTGTTAGTGTTTTCTGGATAGTATCTATGAACTTTAGAGTTTTGAATGAATTTTAGCATGTTACATTTTGTTTTTTTGTTGGCAAACGCTAATTAGTTCCACATGGAGACACAACAAGTACACATAAGTGATTTCTCAGTAGAATGCTACAGAAACTAGGTTAAAAATGATATTTGCGACTGTAAACATGACATTGAATTCAGATTCCCAAGAAAAAGTCTTTGCTTTTCTCCAAAACCAGTTTCAACATCCTTTTATGGTTCCTTAACACACGAATTCCACATGAGTTTGTCCAGACAGATCTGGATCTAACCAGCAATATCCGGTTCTGTGTGGCTACATGAATATCAGCTTTTCAACAGCCTGTGTGTTTGTTAGTGTTTTCTGGATAGTATCTATGAACTTTAGAGTTTTGAATGAATTTTAGCATGTTGCATTTTGTTTTTTTTTGGCAAATGCTAATTAGTTCAACATGGAGAAACAACAAGTACACATAAGTGTTTTCTGAGTAGAATGCTACAGAAACTAGTTGAAAAATGATATTTGGGACTGTAAACATGACATTGAATTCACATTCCCAAGAAAACGACTTTGCTTTTCTCCAAAACCAGTTTGACTCTGCTTTTCGGGGTCCTTAACACACGAATTCCACATGAGTTTGTCCAGATAGGTCTGGATCTAACCAGCAATATCCGGTTCTGTGTGGCTAAATGAATATCAGCTTTTCAACAGCCTGTGTGTTTGTTAGTGTTTTCTGGATAGTATCTATGAACTTTAGAGTTCTGAATGAATTTTAGCATGCTACATTTGGTTTTTTTGTTGGCAAACGCTAATTAGTTCCACATGGAGACACAACAAGTACACATCAGTGATTTCTCAGTAGAATGCTACAGAAACTAGGTTAAAAATGATATTTGCGACTGTAAACATGACATTGAATTCACATTCCCAAGAAAAAGACTTTGCTTTTCTCCAAAAGCAGTTTGACTCTGCTTTTCGGGGTCCTTATTACACGAATTCCACATGAGTTTGTCCAGATAGATCTGGATCTAACCAGCAATATCCGGTTCTGTGTGGCTAAATGAATATCAGCTTTTCAACAGCCTGTGTGTTTCTTAGTGTTTTCTGGATAGTATCTATGAACTTTAGAGTTCTGAATGAATTTTAGCATGCTACATTTGGTTTTTTTGTTGGCAAACTCTAATTAGTTCCACATGGAGACACAACAAGTACACATAAGTGATTTCTCAGTAGAATGCTACAGAAACTAGGTTAAAAATGATATTTGCGACTTTAAACATGACATTGAATTCACATTCCCAAGAAAAAGACTTTGCTTTTCTCCAAAACCAGTTTGACTCTGCTTTTCGGGGTCCTTAACACACGAATTCCACATGAGTTTGTCCAGATAGATCTGGATCTAACCAGCAATATCCGGTTCTGTGTGGCTAAATGAATATCAGCTTTTCAACAGCCTGTGTGTTTCTTAGTGTTTTCTGGATAGTATCTATGAACTTTAGAGTTCTGAATGAATTTTAGCATGCTACATTTGGTTTTTTTGTTGGCAAACGCTAATTAGTTCCACATGGAGACACAACAAGTACACATAAGTGATTTCTCAGTAGAATGCTACACAAACTAGGTTAAAAATGATATTTGCGACTGTAAACATGACATTGAATTCACATTCCCAAGAAAAAGACTTTGCTTTTCTCCAAAACCAGTTTCAACATCCTTTTCTGGGTCCTTAACACACGAATTCCACACGTTTTTGTCCAGACCCATCTGGATCTAACCAGCAATATCCGGTTCTGTGTGGCGAAATGAATATCAGCTTTTCAACAGCCTGTGTGTTTCTTAGTGTTTTCTGGATAGTATCTATGAACTTTAGAGTTTTGAATGAATTTTAGCATGTTGCATTTTGTGTTTTTTTGGCAAATGCTAATTAGTTCAACATGGAGAAACAACAAGTACACATAAGTGTTTTCTGAGTAGAATGCTACAGAAACTCGTTGAAAAATGATATTTGCCATTGTAAACATGACATTGCATTCACATTCCAAAGAAGAAGACTTTGCTTTTCTCCAAAACCAGTTTGACTCTGCTTTTCGGGGTCCTTAAGACACGAATTCCACATGAGTTTGTCCAGACAGATCTGGATCTAACCAGCAATATCCGGATCTGTGTGGCTAAATGAATATCAGCTTTTCAACAGCCTGTGTGTTTGTTAGTGTTTTCTGGATAGTATCTATGAATTTTAGAGTTTTGAATGAATTTTAGCATGTTACATTTTTTTTTTTTTTGGCAAACGCTCATTAGTTCCACATGGAGACACAACAAGTACACATAAGTGATTTCTGAGTAGAATGCTACAGAAACTAGGTTAAAAATGATATTTGCGACTTTAAACATGACATTGAATTCACATTACCAAGAAGAAGACTTTGCTTTTCTCCATAACCAGTTTGACTCTGCCTTTCGGGGTCCTTAGCACACGAATTCCACATGAGTTTGTCCAGATAGATCTGGATCTAACCAGCAATATCTGGTTCTGTTGGCTAAATGAATATCAGCTTTTCAACAGCCTGTGTGTTTGTTAGTGTTTTCTGGATAGTATCTATGAACTTCAGAGTTCTGAATGAATTTTAGCATGCTACATTTGGTTTTTTTTTTTGGCAAACGCTAATTAGTTCCACATGGAGACACAACAAGTACACATAAGTGATTTCTGAGTAGAATGCTACAGAAACTAGGTTAAAAATGATATTTGTGACTGTAAACATGACATTGAATTCACATTCCCAAGAAAAAGACATTGCTTTTCTCCAAAACCAGTTTGATTCTGCTTTTCGGGGTCCTTATTACACGAATTCCACAAGAGTTTGTCCAGATAGATCTGGATCTAACCAGCCATATCCGGGTCTGTGTGGCTAAATGAATATCTGCTTTTCAACAGCCTGTGTGTTTCTTAGTGTTTTCTGGATAGTATCTATGAACTTTAGAGTTCTGAATGAATTTTAGCATGTTACATTTTGTTTTTTTGTTGGCAAATGCTAATTAGTTCCACATGGAGACACAACAAGTACACATAAGTGATTTCTGAGTAGAATGCTACAGAAACTAGGTTAAAAATGATATTTGCGACTGTAAACATGACATTGAATTCAATTCCCAAGAAAAAGACATTGCTTTTCTCCAAAACCAGTTTGACTCTGCTTTTCGGGGTCCTTAACACACGAATTCCACATGAGTTTGTCCAGATAGGTCTGGATCTAACCAGCAATATCCGGTTCTGTGTGGCTAAATGAATATCAGCTTTTCAACAGCCTGTGTGTTTGTTAGTGTTTTCTGGATAGTATCTATGAACTTTAGAGTTTTGAATGAATTTTAGCATGCTACATTTTTTTTTGTTTTCTTGGAAAACGCTAATTAGATCCACATGGAGACACAACAAGTACACATAAGTGTTTTCTGAGTAGAATGCTACAGAAACTCGTTGAAAAATGATATTTGCCATTGTAAACATGACATTGCATTCACATTCCAAAGAAGAAGACTTTGCTTTTCTCCAAAACCAGTTTGACTCTGCTTTTCGGGGTCCTTAAGACACGAATTCCACATGAGTTTGTCCAGACAGATCTGGATCTAACCAGCAATATCCGGTTCTGTGTGGCTAAATGAATATCAGCTTTTCAACAGCCTGTGTGTTTGTTAGTGTTTTCTGGATAGTATCTATGAATTTTAGAGTTTTGAATGAATTTTAGCATGTTACATTTTTTTTTTTTTTTTGGCAAACGCTCATTAGTTCCACATGGAGACACAACAAGTACACATAAGTGATTTCTGAGTAGAATGCTACAGAAACTAGGTTAAAAATGATATTTGCGACTGTAAACATGACATTGAATTCACATTCCCAAGAAAAAGACTTTGCTTTTCTCCAAAACCAGTTTGACTCTGCTTTTCGGGGTCCTTAACACACGAATTCCACATGAGTTTGTCCAGATAGGTCTGCATCTAACCAGCAATATCCGGTTCTGTGTGGCTAAATGAATATCAGCTTTTCAACAGCTTGTGTGTTTCTTAGTGTTTTCTGGATAGTATCTATGAACTTTAGAGTTCTGAATGAATTTTAGCATGCTACATTTGGTTTTTTTGTTGAAAAACACTAATTAGTTCCACATGGAGACACACAAGTACACATAAGTGTTTTCTGAGTAGAATGCTAAGGAAACTAGTTGAAAAATGATATTTGCGACTGTAAACATGACATTGAATTCACATTCCCAAGAAAAAGACTTTGCTTTTCTCCAAAACCTGTTTGACTCTGATTTTCGGAGTCCTTATTACACGAATTCCACATGAGATTGTCCAGATAGATCTGGATCAAACCAGCAATATCCGGTTCTGTGTGGCTAAATGAATATCAGCTTTTCAACAGCCTGTGTGTTTCTTAGTGTTTTCTGGATAGTATCTATGAACTTTCGAGTTTTGAATGAATTTTAGCATGTTATATTTTGTTTTTTTGTTGGCAAACTCTAATTAGTTCCACATGGAGACACAACAAGTACACATAAGTGATTTCTGAGTAGAATGCTACACAAACTAGGTTAAAAATGATATTTGGGACTGTAAACATGACATTGAATTCACATTCCCAAGAAAAAGACTTTGCTTTTCTCCAAGACCAGTTTGACTCTGCTTTTCGGGGTCCTTAACACACGAATTCCACACGTTTTTGTCCAGACAGATCTGGATCTAACCAGCAATATCCGGTTCTGTGTGGCTAAATGAATATCAGCTTTTCAACAGCCTGTGTGTTTCTTAGTGTTTTCTGGATAGTATCTATGAACTTTAGAGTTCTGAATGAATTTTAGCATGCTACATTTGGTTTTTTTGTTGGCAAACGCTAATTAGTTCCACATGGAGACACAACAAGTACACATAAGTGATTTCTCAGTAGAATGCTACACAAACTAGGTTAAAAATGATATTTGCGACTGTAAACATGACATTGAATTCACATTCCCAAGAAAAAGACTTTGCTTTTCTCCAAAACCAGTTTCAACATCCTTTTCTGGGTCCTTAACACACGAATTCCACACGTTTTTGTCCAGACCGATCTGGATCTAACCAGCAATATCCGGTTCTGTGTGGCGAAATGAATATCAGCTTTTCAACAGCCTGTGTGTTTCTTAGTGTTTTCTGGATAGTATCTATGAACTTTAGAGTTTTGAATGAATTTTAGCATGTTGCATTTTTTTTTTTTTGGCAAATGCTAATTAGTTCAACATGGAGAAACAACAAGTACACATAAGTGTTTTCTGAGTAGAATGCTACAGAAACTAGTTGAAAAATGATATTTGGGACTGTAAACATGACATTGAATTCACATTCCCAAGAAAACGACTTTGCTTTTCTCCAAAACCAGTTTGACTCTGCTTTTCGGGGTCCTTAACACACGAATTCCACATGGGTTTGTCCAGATAGGTCTGGATCTAACCAGCAATATCCGGTTCTGTGTGGCTAAATGAATATCAGCTTTTCAACAGCCTGTGTGTTTGTTAGTGTTTTCTGGATAGTATCTATGAACTTTAGAGTTCTGAATGAATTTTAGCATGTTATATTTTGTTTTTTTGTTGGCAAACGCTAATTAGTTCCACATGGAGACACAACAAGTACACATAAGTGATTTCTGAGTAGAATGCTACACAAACTAGGTTAAAAATGATATTTGGGACTGTAAACATGACATTGAATTCACATTCCCAAGAAAAAGACTTTGCTTTTCTCCAAGACCAGTTTGACTCTGCTTTTCGGGGTCCTTAACACACGAATTCCACACGTTTTTGTCCAGACAGATCTGGATCTAACCAGCAATATCCGGTTCTGTGTGGCTAAATGAATATCACCTTTTCAACAGCCTGTGTGTTTGTTAGTGTTTTCTGGATAGTATCTATGAACTTTAGAGTTTTGAATGAATTTTAGCATGCTACATTTTGTTTTTTTGTTGGAAAACGCTAATTAGTTCCACATGGAGACACAACAAGTACACATAAGTGATTTCTGAGTAGAATGCTACAGAAACTAGGTTAAAAATGATATTTGCGACTGTAAACATGACATTGAATTCACATTCCCAAGAAAAAGACTTTGCTTTTCTCCAAAACCAGTTTCAACATCCTTTTCTGGGTCCTTAACACACGAATTCCACACGTTTTTGTCCAGACAGATCTGGATCTAACCAGCAATATCCGGTTCTGTGTGGCGAAATGAATATCAGCTTTTCAACAGCCTGTGTGTTTCTTAGTGTTTTCTGGATAGTATCTATGAACTTTAGAGTTTTGAATGAATTTTAGCATGTTACATTTTGTTTTTTTTTGGCAAATGCTAATTAGTTCAGCATGGAGAAACAACAAGTACACATAAGTGTTTTCTGAGTAGAATGCTACACAAACTAGTTGAAAAATGATATTTGCGACTGTAAACATGACATTGAATTCACATTCCCAAGAAAACGACTTTGCTTTTCTCCAAAACCAGTTTGACTCTGCTTTTCGGGGTCCTTAACACAAGAATTCCACATGAGTTTGTCCAGATAGGTCTGGATCTAACCAGCAATATCCGGTTCTGTGTGGCTAAATGAATATCAGCTTTTCAACAGCCTGTGTGTTTGTTAGTGTTTTCTGGATAGTATCTATGAACTTTAGAGTTTTCAATGAATTTTAGCATGCTACATTTTTTTTGTTTTCTTGGAAAACGCTAATTAGATCCACATGGAGACACAACAAGTACACATAAGTGTTTTCTGAGTAGAATGCTACAGAAACTCGTTGAAAAATGATATTTGCCATTGTAAACATGACATTGCATTCACATTCCAAAGAATAAGACTTTGCTTTTCTCCAAAACCAGTTTGACTCTGCTTTTCGGGGTCCTTAAGACACGAATTCCACATGAGTTTGTCCAGACAGATCTGGATCTAACCAGCAATATCCGGTTCTGTGTGGCTAAATGAATATCAGCTTTTCAACAGCCTGTGTGTTTGTTAGTGTTTTCTGGATAGTATCAATGAACTTTAGAGTTTAGAATGAATTTTAGCATGTTATATTTTGTTTTTTTGTTGGCAAACGCTAATTAGTTCCACATGGAGACACAACAAGTACACATAAGTGATTTCTCAGTAGAATGCTACAGAAACTAGGTTAAAAATGATATTTGCGACTGTAAACATGACATTGAATTCACATTCCCAAGAAAAAGACATTGCTTTTCTCCAAAACCAGTTTGACTCTGCTTTTCGGGGTCCTTATTACACGAATTCCACATGAGTTTGTCCAAATAGATCTGGATCTAACCAGCAATATCCGGTTCTGTGTGGCTAAATGAATATCTGCTTTTCAACAGCCTGTGTGTTTGTTAGTGTTTTCTGGATAGTATCTATGAACTTTAGAGTTCTGAATGAATTTTAGCATGTTACATTTTGTTTTTTTGTTGGAAAACGCTAATTAGTTCCACATGGAGACACAACAAGTACACATAAGTGATTTCTGAGTAGAATGCTACAGAAACTAGGTTAAAAATGATATTTGCGACTGTAAACATGACATTGAATTCACATTCCCAAGAAAAAGACTTTGCTTTTCTCCAAAACCAGTTTCAACATCCTTTTCTGGTTCCTTAACACACGAATTCCACATGAGTTTGTCCAGACAGTTCTGGATCTAACCAGCAATATCCGGTTCTGTGTGGCTAAATGAATATCAGCTTTTCAACAGCCTGTGTGTTTGTTAGTGTTTTCTAGATAGTATCAATGAATTTTAGAGTTTTGAATGAATTTTAGCATGCTACATTTTTTTTTTTTGGCAAATGCTCATTAGTTCCACATGGAGACACAACAAGTACACATAAGTGATTTCTGAGTAGAATGCTACACAAACTAGGTTAAAAATGATATTTGCGACTGTAAACATGACATTGAATTCACATTACCAAGAAGAAGACTTTGCTTTTCTCCATAACCAGTTTGACTCTGCTTTTCGGGTCCTTAGCAAACGAATTCCACATGAGTTTGTCCAGATAGATCTGGATCTAACCAGCAATATCCGGTTCTGTGTGGCTAAATGAATATCAGCTTTTCAACAGCCTGTGTGTTTCTTAGTGTTTTCTGGATAGTATCTATGAACTTTAGAGTTTTGAATGAATTTTAGCATGCTACATTTTTTTTGTTTTCTTGGAAAACGCTAATTAGATCCACATGGAGACACAACAAGTACACATAAGTGTTTTCTGAGTAGAATGCTACAGAAACTCGTTGAAAAATGATATTTGCCATTGTAAACATGACATTGCATTCACATTCCCAAGAAAAAGACTTTGCTTTTCTCCAAAACCAGTTTGACTCTGCTTTTCGGGGTCCTTAAGACACGAATTCCACATGAGTTTGTCCAGACAGATCTGGATCTAACCAGCAATATCCGGTACTGTGTGGCTAAATGAATATCAGCTTTTCAACAGCCTGTGTGTTTGTTAGTGTTTTCTGGATAGTATCAATTAACTTTAGAGTTTTGAATGAATTTTAGCATGTTACATTTTTTTTTTTTTTGGCAAACGCTCATTAGTTCCACATGGAGACACAACAAGTACACATAAGTGATTTCTGAGTAGAATGCTACAGAAACTAGGTTAAAAATGATATTTGCGACTGTAAACATGACATTGAATTCACATTCCCAAGAAAAAGACTTTGCTTTTCTCCAAAACCAGTTTGACTCTGCTTTTCAGGGTCCTTAGCACACGAATTCCACATGAGTTTGTCCAGATAGATCTGGATCTAACCAGCAATATCCGGTTCTGTGTGGCTAAATGAATATCAGCTTTTCAACAGCCTGTGTGTTTCTTAGTTTTTTCTGGATAGTATCTATTAACTTTAGAGTTCTGAATGAATTTTAGCATGCTACATTTGGTTTTTTTGTTGGCAAACGCTAATTAGTTATACATGGAGACACAACAAGTACACATAAGTGATTTCTGAGTAGAATGCTACAGAAACTAGGTTAAAAATGATATTTGCAACTGTAAACCTGACATTGAATTCACATTCCCAAGAAAAAGACTTTGCTTTTCTCCAAAACCAGTTTGACTCTGCTTTTCGGGGTCCTTATTACACGAATTCCACATGAGTTTGTCCAGATAGATCTGGATCTAACCAGCAATATCCGGTTCTGTGTGGCTAAATGAATATCTGCTTTTCAACAGCCCGTGTGTTTCTTAGTGTTTTCTGGATAGTATCTATGAACTTTAGAGTTCTGAATGAAATTTAGCATGTTACATTTTGTTTTTTTTTTCACAAACTCTAATTAGTTCCACATGGAGACACAACAAGTACACTTAAGTGATTTCTGAGTAGAATGCTACAGAAACTAGGTTAAAAATGATATTTGCGACTGTAAACATGACATTGAATTCACATTCCCAAGAAAAAGACTTTGCTTTTCTCCAAAACCAGTTTGACTCTGCTTTTCGGGGTCCTTATTACACGAATTCCACATGAGTTTGTCCAGATAGGTCTGCATCTAACCAGCAATATCTGGTTCTGTGTGGCTAAATGAATATCAGCTTTTCAACAGCTTGTGTGTTTCTTAGTGTTTTCTGGATAGTATCTATGAACTTTAGAGTTCTGAATGAATTTTAGCATGCTACATTTGGTTTTTTTGTTGGAAAACACTAATTAGTTCCACATGGAGACACACAAGTACACATAAGTGTTTTCTGAGTAGAATGCTAAGGAAACTAGTTGAAAAATGATATTTGCGATTGTAAACATGACATTGAATTCACATTCCCAAGAAAAAGACTTTGCTTTTCTCCAAAACCAGTTTGACTCTGATTTTCGGAGTCCTTATTACACGAATTCCACATGAGTTTGTCCAGATAGATCTGGATCAAACCAGCAATATCCGGTTCTGTGTGGCTAAATGAATATCAGCTTTTCAACAGCCTGTGTGTTTGTTAGTGTTTTCTGGATAGTATCTATGAACTTTAGAGTTTTGAATGAATTTTAGCATGTTATATTTTGTTTTTTTGTTGGCAAACGCTAATTAGTTCCACATGGAGACACAACAAGTACACATAAGTGATTTCTGAGTAGAATGCTACACAAACTAGGTTAAAAATGATATTTGGGACTGTAAACATGACATTGAATTCACATTCCCAAGAAAAAGACTTTGCTTTTCTCCAAGACCAGTTTGACTCTGCTTTTCGGGGTCCTTAACACACGAATTCCACACGTTTTTGTCCAGACAGATCTGGATCTAACCAGCAATATCCGGTTCTGTGTGGCTAAATGAATATCACCTTTTCAGCAGCCTGTATGTTTGTTAGTGTTTTCTGGATAGTATCTATGAACTTTAGAGTTTTGAATGAATTTTAGCATGTTACATTTTGTTTTTTTGTTGGAAAACGCTAATTAGTTCCACATGGAGACACAACAAGTACACATAAGTGATTTCTGAGTAGAATGCTACAGAAACTAGGTTAAAAATGATATTTGCGACTGTAAACATGACATTGAATTCACATTCCCAAGAAAAAGACTTTGCTTTTCTCCAAAACCAGTTTCAACATACTTTTCTGGGTCCTTAACACACGAATTCCACACGTTTTTGTCCAGACAGATCTGGATCTAACCAGCAATATCCGGTTCTGTGTGGCGAAATGAATATCAGCTTTTCAACAGCCTGTGTGTTTCTTAGTGTTTTCTGGATAGTATCTATGAACTTTAGAGTTTTGAATGAATTTTAGCATGTTACATTTTGTTTTTTTTTGGCAAATGCTAATTAGTTCAACATGGAGAAACAACAAGTACACATAAGTGTTTTCTGAGTAGAATGCTACACAAAATAGTTGAAAAATGATATTTGCGACTGTAAACATGACATTGAATTCACATTCCCAAGAAAATGACTTTGCTTTTCTCCAAAACCAGTTTGACTCTGCTTTTCGGGGTCCTTAACACAAGAATTCCACATGAGTTTGTCCAGATAGGTCTGGATCTAACCAGCAATATCCGGTTCTGTGTGGCTAAATGAATATCAGCTTTTCAACAGCCTGTGTTTTTGTTAGTGTTTTCTGGATAGTATCTATGAACTTTAGAGTTTTGAATGAATTTTAGCATGCTACATTTTTTTTGTTTTCTTGGAAAACGCTAATTATATCCACATGGAGACACAACAAGTACACATAAGTGTTTTCTGAGTAGAATGCTACAGAAACTCGTTGAAAAATGATATTTGCCATTGTAAACATGACATTGCATTCACATTCCAAAGAAAAAGACTTTGCTTTTCTCCAAAACCAGTTTGACTCTGCTTTTCGGGGTCCTTAAGACACGAATTCCACATGAGTTTGTCCAGACAGATCTGGATCTAACCAGCAATATCCGGTTCTGTGTGGCTAAATGAATATCAGCTTTTCAACAGCCTGTGTGTTTGTTAGTGTTTTCTGGATAGTATCAATGAACTTTAGAGTTTTGAATGAATTTTAGCATGTTATATTTTTTTTTTGGTTGGCAAACGCTAATTAGTTCCACATGGAGACACAACAATTACACATAAGTGATTTCTCAGTAGAATGCTACAGAAACTAGGTTAAAAATGATATTTGCGACTGTAAACATGACATTGAATTCACATTCCCAAGAAAAAGACTTTGCTTTTCTCCAAAACCAGTTTGACTCTGCTTTTCGTGGTCCTTATTACACGAATTCCACATGAGTTTGTCCAGATAGATCTGGATTTAACCAGCAATATCCGGTTCTGTGTGGCTAAATGAATATCTGCTTTTCAACAGCCTGTGTGTTTCTTAGTGTTTTCTGGATAGTATCTATGAACTTTAGAGTTTTGAATGAATTTTAGCATGTTACATTTTGTTTTTTTGTTGGAAAACGCTAATTAGTTCCACATGGAGACACAAGTACACATAAGTCATTTCTCAGTAGAATGCTACAGAAACTAGGTTAAAAATGATATTTGCGACTGTAAACATGACATTGAATTCACATTCCCAAGAAAAAGACTTTGCTTTTCTCCAAAACCAGTTTCAACATCCTTTTCTGGTTCCTTAACACACGAATTCCACACGTTTTTGTCCAGATAGGTCTGGATCTAACCAGCAATATCCGGTTCTGTGTGGCTAAATGAATATCAGCTTTTCAACAGCCTGTGTGTTTCTTAGTGTTTTCTGGATAGTATCTATGAACTTTAGAGTTTTGAATGAATTTTAGCAGGTTACATTTTTTTTTTTTTGGCAAACGCTCATTAGTTCCACATGGAGACACAACAAGTACGCATAAGTGATTTCTGAGTAGAATGCTACACAAACTAGGTTAAAAATGATATTTGCGACTGTAAACATGACATTGAATTCACATTACCAAGAAGAAGACTTTGCTTTTCTCCATAACCAGTTTGACTCTGCTTTTCGGGGTCCTTAGCACACGAATTCCACATGAGTTTGTCCAGATAGATCTGGATCTAACCAGCAATATCCGGTTCTTTGTGGCAAAATGAATATCAGCTTTTCAACAGCCTGTGTGTTTCTTAGTGTTTTCTGGATAGTATCTATGAACTTTAGAGTTCTGAATGAATTTTAGCATGCTATATTTGGTTTTTTTGTTGGCAAACGCTAATTAGTTCCACATGGAGACACAACGATTACACATAAGTGATTTCTCAGTAGAATGCTACAGAAACTCGTTGAAAAATGATATTTGTGACTGTAAACATGACATTGAATTCACATTCCCAAGAAAAAGACTTTGCTTTTCTCCAAAACCAGTTTGACTCTGCTTTTCGGGGTCCTTATTACACGAATTCCACATGAGTTTGTCCAGATAGATCTAGATCTAACCAGCAATATCCGGTTCTGTGTGGCTAAATGAATATCTGCTTTTAAACAGCCTGTGTGTTTCTTAGTGTTTTCTGGATAGTATCTATGAACTTTAGAGTTCTGAATGAATTTTAGCATGTTACATTTTGTTTTTTTTCGCAAACTCTAATTAGTTCCACATGGAGACACAACAAGTGCACATAAGTGATTTCTCAGTAGAATGCTACAGAAACTAGGTTAAAAATGATATTTGCGACTGTAAACATGACATTGAATTCACATTCCCAAGAAAAAGACTTTGCTTTTCTCCAAAACCAGTTTGACTCTGCTTTTCGGGGTCCTTAACACACGAATTCCACGTGAGTTTGTCCAGATAGGTCTGCATCTAACCAGCAATATCCGGTTCTGTGTGGCTAAATGAATATCTGCTTTTCAACAGCCTGTGTGTTTCTTAGTGTTTTCTGGATAGTATCTATGAACTTTAGAGTTCTGAATGAATTTTAGCATGCTACATTTGGTTTTTTTGTTGGAAAACACTAATTAGTTCCACATGGAGACACACAAGTACACATAAGTGTTTTCTGAGTAGAATGCTAAGGAAACTAGTTGAAAAATGATATTTGCGATTGTAAACATGACATTGAATTCACATTCCCAAGAAAAAGACTTTGCTTTTCTCCTAAACCAGTTTCAACATCCTTTTCTGGGTCCTTAACACACGAATTCCACATGAGTTTGTCCAGACAGATCCGGATCTAACCAGCAATATCCGGTTCTGTGTGGCTAAATGAATATCAGTTTTTCAACAGCCTGTGTGTTTGTTAGTGTTTTCTAGATAGTATCTATGAACTTTAGAGTTTTGAATGAATTTTAGCATGTTACATTTTTTTTTTTGGCAAATGCTAATTAGATCCACATGGAGACACAACAAGTACACATAAGTGTTTTCTGAGTAGAATGCTACAGAAACTCGTTGAAAAATGATATTTGCCATTGTAAACATGACATTGCATTCACATTCCGAAGAAAAAGACTTTGCTTTTCTCCAAAACCAGTTTGACTCTGCTTTTCGGGGTCCTTATTACTCGAACTCCACATGAGTTTGTCCAGACAGATCTGGATCTAACCAGCAATATCCGGTTCTGTGTGGCTAAATGAATATCAGCTTTTCAACAGCCTGTGTGTTTCTTAGTGTTTTCTGGATAGTATCTATGAACTTTAGAGTTCTGAATGAATTTTAGCATGCTACATTTGGTTTTTTTGTTGGCAAACGCTAATTAGTTCCACATGGAGACACAACAAGTACACATAAGTGATTTCTCAGTAGAATGCTAAAGAAACTAGGTTAAAAATGATATTTGTGACTGTAAACATGACATTGAATTCACATTCCCAAGAAAAAGACTTTGCTTTTCTCCAAAACCAGTTTGACTCTGCTTTTCGGGGTCCTTGTTACACGAATTCCACATGAGTTTGTCCAGATAGATCTGCATCTAACCAGCAATATCCGGTTCTGTGTGGCTAAATGAATATCAGCTTTTCAACAGCCTGTGTGTTTGTTAGTGTTTTCTGGATAGTATCTATGAACTTTAGAGTTCTGAATGAAATTTAGCATGTTACATTTTGTTTTTTTTTTTTGGCAAACTCTAATTAGTTCCACAAGGAAACACAACAAGTACACTTAAGTGATTTCTGAGTAGAATGCTACAGAAACTAGGTTAAAAATGATATTTGCGACTGTAAACATGACATTGAATTCACATTCCCAAGAAAAAGACTTTGCTTTTCTCCAAAACCAGTTTGACTCTGCTTTTCGGGGTCCTTAACACACGAATTCCACATGAGTTTGTCCAGATAGGTCTGCATCTAACCAGCAATATCCGGTTCTGTGTGGCTAAATGAATATCTGCTTTTCAACAGCCTGTGTGTTTCTTAGTGTTTTCTGGATAGTATCTATGAACTTTAGAGTTCTGAATGAATTTTAGCATGCTACATTTGGTTTTTTTGTTGGAAAACACTAATTAGTTCCACATGGAGACACACAAGTACACATAAGTGTTTTCTGAGTAGAATGCTAAGGAAACTAGTTGAAAAATGATATTTGCGATTGTAAACATGACATTGAATTCACATTCCCATTAAAAAGACTTTGCTTTTCTCCTAAACCAGTTTCAACATCCTTTTCTGGGTCCTTAACACACGAATTCCACATGAGTTTGTCCAGACAGATCCGGATCTAACCAGCAATATCCGGTTCTGTGTGGCTAAATGAATATCAGTTTTTCAACAGCCTGTGTGTTTGTTAGTGTTTTCTAGATAGTATCAATGAACTTTAGAGTTTTGAATGAATTTTAGCATGTTACATTTTTTTTTTTGGCAAATGCTAATTAGTTCCACATGGAGACACAACAAGTACACATAAGTGATTTCTGAGTAGAATGCTACACAAACTAGGTTAAAAATGATATTTGCGCCTGTAAACAAGACATTGAATTCACATTCCCAAGAAAAAGACTTTGCTTTTTTCCAAAACTAGTTTGACTCTGCTTTTCGGGGTCCTTAACACACGAATTCCACATGAGTTTGTCCAGATAGGTCTGCATCTAACCAGCAATATCCGGTTCTGTGTGGCTAAATGAATATCATCTTTTCAACAGCCTGTGTGTTTCTTAGTGTTTTCTGGAGAGTATCTATGAACTTTAGAGTTCTGAATGAATTTTAGCATGCTACATTTGGTTTTTTTGTTGGCAAACGCTAATTAGTTCCACATGGAGAAACAACAAGAACACATAAGTGATTTCTCAGTAGAATGCTACAGAAACTAGGTTAAAAATGATATTTGCGACTGTAAACAAGACATTGAATTCACATTCCCAAGAAAAAGACTTTGCTTTTCTCCAAAACCAGTTTGACTCTGCTTTTCGGGGTCCTTATTACACGAATTCCACAAGAGTTTGTCCAGATAGATCTGGATCTAACCAGCAATATCCGGTTCTGTGTGGCTAAATGAATATCTCCTTTTCAACAGCCTGTGTGTTTCTTAGTGTTTTCTGGATAGTATCTATGAACTTTAGAGTTCTGAATGAATTTTAGCATGCTACATTTGGTTTTTTTGTTGGCAAACGCTAATTAGTTCCACATGGAGACACAACAAGTACACATAAGTGATTTCTCAGTAGAATGCTACAGAAACTAGGTTAAAAATGATATTTGTGACTATAACTAGTACTCCAACAGTATTATCATTTTGTGTCTCTATGCGAGGGCAAACCGTTGAAATCTTTACGTAATATGTACTAAATTGATCTCCTGTGTATAAAGAGAATTGAAAATGAATCTTGATGTGAATGGAAGGGGAGAGGGAGCGGGAAAAGGGGAGGGTGGGGGGAGGGAGGGATGTTGTGTGGGGGGGGAGCCATTGTGGTCCATGAGCTGTTCTTTGGAAATTTATATTCTTTAAATAAAAGCTTTATAAAAAAAAAAAAATGATATTTGTGACTGTAAACATGACATTGAATTCACATTCCCAAGAAAAAGTCTTTGCTTTTCTCCAAAACCGGTTTGACTCTGCTTTTCGGGGTCCTTATTACACGATTTCCACATGAGTTTGTCCAGACAGATCTGGATCTAACCAGCAATATCCGGTTCTGTGTGGCTAAATGAATATCAGCTTTTCAACAGCCTGTGTGTTTGTTAGTGTTTTCTAGATAGTATCAATGAACTTTAGAGTTTTGAATGAATTTTAGCATGTTACATTTTTTTTTTTTTTTGGCAAACGCTCATTAGTTCCACATGGAGAAACAACAAGTACACATAAGTGATTTCTGAGTAGAATGCTACACAAACTAGGTTAAAAATGATATTTGCGACTGTAAACATGACATTGAATTCACATTACCAAGAAGAAGACTTTGCTTTTCTCCAAAACCAGTTTGACTCTGCTTTTCGGGGTCCTTAGCACACGAATTCCACATGAGTTTGTCAAGATAGATCTGGATCTAACCAGCAATATCTGGTTCTGTGTGGCTAAATGAATATCAGCTTTTCAACAGCCTGTGTGTTTCTTAGTGTTTTCTGGATAGTATCTATGAACTTTAGAGTTCTGAATGAATTTTAGCATGCTACATTTGGTTTTTTTGTTGGCAAACGCTAATTAGATCCACATGGAGACACAACAAGTACACATAAGTGATTTCTCAGTAGAATGCTACAGAAACTAGGTTAAAAATGATATTTGCGACTGTAAACATGACATTGAATTCACATTCCCAAGAAAAAGACTTTGCTTTTCTCCAAAACCAGTTTGACTCTGCTTTTCGGGGTCCTTATTACACGAATTCCACATGAGTTTGTCCAGATAGATCTGGATCTAACCAGCAATATCCGGTTCTGTGTGGCTAAATGAATATCTGCTTTTCAACAGCCTGTGTGTTTCTTAGTGTTTTCTGGATAGTATCTATGAACTTTAGAGTTCTGAATGAATTTTAGCATGTTACATTTTGTTTTTTTGTTGGCAAATGCTAATTAGTTCCACATGGAGACACAACAAGTACACATAAATGATTTCTGATTAGAATGCTACAGAAACTAGGTTAAAAATGATATTTGCGACTGTAAACATGACATTGAATTCACATTCCCAAGAAAAAGACTTTGCTTTTCTCCAAAACCAGTTTCAACATCCTTTTCTGGGTCCTTAACACACGAATTCCACACGTTTTTGTCCAGATAGGTCTGGATCTAACCAGCAATATCCGGTTCTGTGTGGCGAAATGAATATCAGCTTTTCAACAGCCTGTGTGTTTCTTAGTGTTTTCTGGATAGTATCTATGAACTTTAGAGTTTTGAATGAATTTTAGCATGTTACATTTTGTTTTTTTTTTGGCAAATGCTAATTAGTTCCACATGGAGAAACAACAAGTACACATAAGTGTTTTCTGAGTAGAATGCTACACAAACTAGTTGAAAAATGATATTTGCGACTGTAAACATGACATTGAATTCACATTCCGAAGAAAAAGACTTTGCTTTTCTCCAAAACCAGTTTGACTCTGCTTTTCGGGGTCCTTATTACACGAATTCCACATGAGTTTGTCCAGACAGATCTGGATCTAACCAGCAATATCCGGTTCTGTGTGGCTTAATGAATATCAGCTTTTCAACAGCCTGTGTGTTTCTTAGTGTTTTCTGGATAGTATCTATGAACTTTAGAGTTCTGAATGAATTTTAGCATGCTACATTTGGTTTTTTTGTTGGCAAATGCTAATTAGTTCCACATGGAGACACAACAAGTACACATAAGTGATTTCTCAGTAGAATGCTACAGAAACTAGGTTAAAAATGATATTTGCGACTGTAAACATGACATTGAATTCACATTCCCAAGAAAAAGACTTTGCTTTTCTCCAAAACCAGTTTGACTCTGCTTTTCGGGGTCCTTAGCACACGAATTCCACATGAGTTTGTCCAGATAGATCTGGATCTAACCAGCAATATCCGGTTCTGTGTGGCTAAATGAATATCTGCTTTTCAACAGCCTGTGTGTTTCTTAGTGTTTTCTGGATAGTATCTATGAACTTTAGAGTTTGGAATGAATTTTAGCATGCTACATTTGGTTTTTTTGTTGGAAAACACTAATTAGTTCCACATGGAGACACACAAGTACACATAAGTGTTTTCTGAGTAGAATGCTAAGGAAACTAGTTGAAAAATGATATTTGCGATTGTAAACATGACATTGAATTCACATTCCCAAGAAAAAGACTTTGCTTTTCTCCAAAACCAGTTTGACTCTGATTTTCGGAGTCCTTATTACACGAATTCCACATGAGTTTGTCCAGATAGATCTGGATCAAACCAGCAATATCCGGTTCTGTGTGGCTAAATGAATATCAGCTTTTCAACAGCCTGTGTGTTTGTTAGTGTTTTCTGGATAGTATCTATGAACTTTAGAGTTTTGAATGAATTTTAGCATGTTATATTTTGTTTTTTTGTTGGCAAACGCTAATTAGTTCCACATGGAGACACAACAAGTACACATAAGTGATTTCTGAGTAGAATGCTACACAAACTAGGTTAAAAATGATATTTGGGACTGTAAACATGACATTGAATTCACATTCCCAAGAAAAAGACTTTGCTTTTCTCCAAAACCAGTTTCACTCTGCTTTTCGGGGTCCTTATTACACGAATTCCACATGAGTTTGTCCAGATAGATCTGGATCTAACCAGCAATATCCGGTTCTGTGTGGCTAAATGAATATCTGCTTTTCAACAGCCTGTGTGTTTCTTAGTGTTTTCTGGATAGTATCTATGAACTTTAGAGTTCTGAATGAATTTTAGCATGCTACATATGGTTTTTTTGTTGGAAAACGCTAATTAGTTCCACATGGAGACACACAAGTACACATAACTCTTTTCTGAGTAGAATGCTAAGGAAACTAGTTGAAAAATGATATTTGCGATTGTAAACATGACATTGAATTCACATTCCCAAGAAAAAGACTTTGCTTTTCTCCAAAACCAGTTTGACTCTGCTTTTCGGGGTCCTTATTACACAAATTCCACATGAGTTTGTCCAGATAGATCTGGATCAAACCAGCAATATCCGGTTCTGTGTGGCTAAATGAATATCAGCTTTTCAACAGCCTGTGTGTTTCTTAGTGTTTTCTGGATAGTATCTATGAACTTTAGAGTTCTGAATGAATTTTAGCATGTTACATTTTGTATTTTTGTTGCCAAACGCTAATTAGTTCCACATGGAGACACAACAAGTACACATAAGTCATTTCTGAGTAGAATGCTACAGAAACTAGGTTAAAAATGATATTTGCGACTGTAAACATGACATTGAATTCACATTCCCAAGAAAAAGACTTTGCTTTTCTCCAAAACCAGTTTCAACATCCTTTTCTGGGTCCTTAACACACGAATTCCACACGTTTTTGTCCAGATAGGTCTGGATCTAACCAGCAATATCTGGTTCTGTGTGGCTAAATGAATATCAGCTTTTCAACAGCCTGTGTGTTTGTTAGTGTTTTCTGGATAGTATCTATGAACTTTAGAGTTTTGAATGAATTTTAGCATGTTACATTTTGTTTTTTTGTTGGCAAACGCTAAGTAGTTCCACATGGAGACACAACAAGTACACATAAGTGATCTCTCAGTAGAATGCTACAGAAACTAGGTTAAAAATGATATTTGCGACTGTAAACATGACATTGAATTCACATTCCCAAGAAAAAGACTTTGCTTTTCTCCTAAACCAGTTTCAACATCCTTTTCTGGGTCCTTATTACACGAATTCCACATGAGTTTGTCCAGACAGATCTGGATCTAACCAGCAATATCCGGTTCTGTGTGGCTAAATGAATATCAGCTTTTCAACAGCCTGTGTGTTTCTTAGTGTTTTCTGGATAGTATCTATGAACTTTAGAGTTCTGAATGAATTTTAGCATGCTACATTTGGTTTTTTTGTTGGCAAACGCTAATTAGTTCCACATGGAGACACAACAAGTACACATAAGTGATTTCTCAGTAGAATGCTACAGAAACTAGGTTAAAAATGATATTTGTGACTGTAAACATGACATTGAATTCACATTCCCAAGGAAAAGACTTTGCTTTTCTCCAAAACCAATTTGACTCTGCTTTTCGTGGTCCTTGTTACACGAATTCCACATGAGTTTGTCCAGATAGATCTGGATCTAACCAGCAATATCCGGTTCTGTGTGGCTAAATGAATATCAGCTTTTCAACAGCCTGTGTGTTTGTTAGTGTTTTCTGGATAGTATCTATGAACTTTAGAGTTCTGAATGAAATTTAGCATGTTACATTTTGTTTTTTTTTTTGGCAAACTCTAATTAGTTCCACATGGAGACACAACAAGTACACTTAAGTGATTTCTGAGTAGAATGCTACAAAAACTAGGTTAAAAATGATATTTGCGACTGTAAACATGACATTGAATTCACATTCCCAAGAAAAAGACTTTGCTTTTCTCCAAAACCAGTTTGACTCTGCTTTTCGGGGTCCTTAACACACGAATTCCACATGAGTTTGTCCAGATAGGTCTGCATCTAACCAGCAATATCCGGTTCTGTGTGGCTAAATGAATATCAGCTTTTCAACAGCCTGTGTGTTTCTTAGTGTTTTCTGGATAGTATCTATGAACTTTAGAGTTCTGAATGAATTTTAGCATGCTACATTTGGTTTTTTTGTTGGAAAACACTAATTAGTTCCACATGGAGACACACAAGTACACATAAGAGTTTTCTGAGTAGAATGCTAAGGAAACTAGTTGAAAAATGATATTTGCGATTGTAAACATGACATTGAATTCACATTCCCAAGAAAAAGACTTTGCTTTTCTCCAAAACCAGTTTCAACATCCTTTTCTGGGTCATTAACACACGAATTCCACACGTTTTTGTCCAGATAGGTCTGGATCTAACCAGAAATATCCGGTTCTGTGTGGCTAAATGAATATCAGCTTTTCAACAGCCTGTGTGTTTGTTAGTGTTTTCTGGATAGTATCTATGAACTTTAGAGTTTTGAATGAATTTTAGCATGTTATATTTTGTTTTTTTGTTGGCAAACGCTAATTAGTTCCACATGGAGACACAACAAGTACACATAAGTGATTTCTGAGTAGAATGCTACACAAACTAGGTTAAAAATGATATTTGGGACTGTAAACATGACATTGAATTCACATTCCCAAGAAAAAGACTTTGCTTTTCTCCAAAACCAGTTTGACTCTGCTTTTCGGGGTCCTTATTACACGAATTCCACATGAGTTTGTCCAGATAGATCTGGATCTAACCAGCAATATCCGGTTCTGTGTGGCGAAATGAATATCTGCTTTTCAACAGCCTGTGTGTTTCTTAGTATTTTCTGGATAGTATCTATGAACTTTAGAGTTCTGAATGAATTTTAGCATGCTACATATGGTTTTTTTGTTGGAAAACGCTAATTAGTTCCACATGGAGACACACAAGTACACATAACTGTTTTCTGAGTAGAATGCTAAGGAAACTAATTGAAAAATGATATTTGCGATTGTATACATGACATTGAATTCACATTCCCAAGAAAAAGACTTTGCTTTTCTCCAAAACCAGTTTGACTCTGCTTTTTGGGGTCCTTATTACACGAATTCCACATGAGTTTGTCCAGATAGATCTGGATCAAACCAGCAATATCCGGTTCTGTGTGGCTAAATGAATATCAGCTTTTCAACAACCTGTGTGTTTCTTAGTGTTTTCTGGATAGTATCTATGAACTTTAGAGTTCTGAATGAATTTTAGCATGTTACATTTTGTTTTTTTGTTGGCAAACGCTAATTATTTCCACATGGAGACACAACAAGTACACATAAGTCATTTCTGAGTAGAATGCTACAGAAACTAGGTTAAAAATGATATTTGCGACTGTAAACATGACATTGAATTCACATTCCCAAGAAAAAGACTTTGCTTTTCTCCAAAACCAGTTTCAACATCCTTTTCTGGGTCCTTAACACACGAATTCCACACGTTTTTGTCCAGATAGGTCTGGATCTAACCAGCAATATCCGGTTCTGTGTGGCTAAATGAATATCAGCTTTTCAACAGCCTGTGTGTTTGTTAGTGTTTTCTGGATAGTATCTATGAACTTTAGAGTTTTGAATGAATTTTAGCATGTTACATTTTGTTTTTTTGTTGGCAAACGCTAAGTAGTTCCACATGGAGACACAACAAGTACACATAAGTGATCTCTCAGTAGAATGCTACAGAAACTAGGTTAAAAATGATATTTGCGACTGTAAACATGACATTGAATTCACATTCCCAAGAAAAAGACTTTGCTTTTCTCCTAAACCAGTTTCAACATCCTTTTCTGGGTCCTTATTACACGAATTCCACATGAGTTTGTCCAGACAGATCTGGATCTAACCAGCAATATCCGGTTCTGTGTGGCTAAATGAATATCAGCTTTTCAACAGCCTGTGTGTTTCTTAGTGTTTTCTGGATAGTATCTATGAACTTTAGAGTTCTGAATGAATTTTAGCATGCTACATTTGGTTTTTTTTTTGGCAAACGCTAATTAGTTCCACATGGAGACACAACAAGTACACATAAGTGATTTCTCAGTAGAATGCTACAGAAACTAGGTTAAAAATGATATTTGTGACTGTAAACATGACATTGAATTCACATTCCCAAGGAAAAGACTTTGCTTTTCTCCAAAACCAATTTGACTCTGCTTTTCGTGGTCCTTGTTACACGAATTCCACATGAGTTTGTCCAGATAGATCTGGATCTAACCAGCAATATCCGGTTCTGTGTGGCTAAATGAATATCAGCTTTTCAACAGCCTGTGTGTTTGTTAGTGTTTTCTGGATAGTATCTATGAACTTTAGAGTTCTGAATGAAATTTAGCTTGTTACATTTTGTTTTTTTTTTTGGCAAACTCTAATTAGTTCCACATGGAGACACAACAAGTACACATAAGTCATTTCTGAGTAGAATGCTACAGAAACTAGGTTAAAAATGATATTTGCGACTGTAAACATGACATTGAATTCACATTCCCAAGAAAAAGACTTTGCTTTTCTCCAAAACCAGTTTGACTCTGCTTTTCGGGGTCCTTATTACACGAATTCCACATGAGTTTGTCCAGATAGATCTGGATCTAACCAGCAATATCCGGTTCTGTGTGGCGAAATGAATATCTGCTTTTCAACAGCCTGTGTGTTTCTTAGTATTTTCTGGATAGTATCTATGAACTTTAGAGTTCTGAATGAATTTTAGCATGCTACATATGGTTTTTTTGTTGGAAAACGCTAATTAGTTCCACATGGAGACACACAAGTACACATAACTGTTTTCTGAGTAGAATGCTAAGGAAACTAATTGAAAAATGATATTTGCGATTGTATACATGACATGAATTCACATTCCCAAGAAAAAGACTTTGCTTTTCTCCAAAACCAGTTTGACTCTGCTTTTTGGGGTCCTTATTACACGAATTCCACATGAGTTTGTCCAGATAGATCTGGATCAAACCAGCAATATCCAGTTCTGTGTGGCTAAATGAATATCAGCTTTTCAACAACCTGTGTGTTTCTTAGTGTTTTCTGGATAGTATCTATGAACTTTAGAGTTCTGAATGAATTTTAGCATGTTACATTTTGTTTTTTTGTTGGCAAACGCTAATTATTTCCACATGGAGACACAACAAGTACACATAAGTCATTTCTGAGTAGAATGCTACAGAAACTAGGTTAAAAATGATATTTGCGACTGTAAACATGACATTGAATTCACATTCCCAAGAAAAAGACTTTGCTTTTCTCCAAAACCAGTTTCAACATCCTTTTCTGGGTCCTTAACACACGAATTCCACACGTTTTTGTCCAGATAGGTCTGGATCTAACCAGCAATATCCGGTTCTGTGTGGCTAAATGAATATCAGCTTTTCAACAGCCTGTGTGTTTGTTAGTGTTTTCTGGATAGTATCTATGAACTTTAGAGTTTTGAATGAATTTTAGCATGTTACATTTTGTTTTTTTGTTGGCAAACGCTAAGTAGTTCCACATGGAGACACAACAAGTACACATAAGTGATCTCTCAGTAGAATGCTACAGAAACTAGGTTAAAAATGATATTTGCGACTGTAAACATGACATTGAATTCACATTCCCAAGAAAAAGACTTTGCTTTTCTCCAAAACCAGTTTGACTCTGCTTTTCGGGGTCCTTAACACACGAATTCCACATGAGTTTGTCCAGATAGGTCTGCATCTAACCAGCAATATCCGGTTCTGTGTGGCTAAATGAATATCAGCTTTTCAACAGCCTGTGTGTTTCTTAGTGTTTTCTGGATAGTATCTATGAACTTTAGAGTTCTGAATGAATTTTAGCATGCTACATTTGGTTTTTTTGTTGGAAAACACTAATTAGTTCCACATGGAGACACAACAAGAACACATAAGTGATTTCTCAGTAGAATGCTAAGGAAACTAGTTGAAAAATGATATTTGCGATTGTAAACATGATATTGAATTCACATTCCCAAGAAAAAGACTTTGCTTTTCTCCAAAACCAGTTTGACTCTGCTTTTCGGGGTCCTTATTACACGAATTCCACATGAGTTTGTCCAGATAGATCTGGATCAAACCAGCAATATCCGGTTCTGTGTGGCTAAATGAATATCAGCTTTTCAACAGCCTGTGTGTTTCTTAGTGTTTTCTGGATAATATCTATGGACTTTAGAGTTCTGAATGAATTTTAGCATGTTACATTTTGTTTTTTTGTTGGCAAACGCTAATTAGTTCCACATGGAGACACAACAAGTACACATAAGTCATTTCTGAGTAGAATGCTACAGAAACTAGGTTAAAAATGATATTTGCGACTGTAAACATGACATTGAATTCGCATTCCCAAGAAAAAGACTTTGCTTTTCTCCTAAACCAGTTTCAACATCCTTTTCTGGGTCCTTAACACACGAATTCCACATGAGTTTGTCCAGACAGATCCGGATCTAACGAGCAATATCCGGTTCTGTGTGGCTAAATGAATATCAGTTTTTCAACAGCCTGTGTGTTTGTTAGTGTTTTCTAGATAGTATCAATGAACTTTAGAGTTTTGAATGAATTTTAGCATGTTACATTTTTTTTTTTTTGGCAAATGCTAATTAGTTCCACATGGAGACACAACAAGTACACATAAGTGATTTCTGAGTAGAATGCTACAAAAACTAGGTTAAAAATGATATTTGCGCCTGTAAACATGACATTGAATTCACATTAACCAGAAGACTTTGCTTTTCTCCATAACCAGTTTGACTCTGCTTTTCGGGGTCCTTATTACACGAATTCCACAAGAGTTTGTCCAGATAGATCTGGTTCTAAACAGCACTATCCGGTTCTGTGTGGCTAAATGAATATCTGCTTTTCAACAGCCTGTGTGTTTCTTAGTGTTTTCTGGATAGTATCTATGAACTTTAGAGTTCTGAATGAATTTTAGCATGCTACATTTGGTTTTTTTGTTGGCAAACGCTAATTAGTTCCACATGGAGACACAACAAGTACACATAAGTGATTTCTGAGTAGAATGCTACAGAAACTAGGTTAAAAATGATATTTGCGACTGTAAACATGACATTGAATTCACATTCCCAAGAAAAAGACTTTGCTTTTCTCCAAAACCAGTTTGACTCTGCTTTTCGGGGTCGTTAACACTCGAATTCCACATGAGTTTGTCCAGATAGGTCTGGATCTAACCAGCAATATCCGGTTCTGTGTGGCTAAATGAATATCAGCTTTTCAACAGCCTGTGTGTTTCTTAGTGTTTTCTGGATAGTATCTATGAACTTTAGAGTTCTGAATGAATTTTAGCATGCTACATTTGGTTTTTTTGTTGGAAAACGCTAATTAGTTCCACATGGAGACACACAAGTACACATAAGTGTTTTCTGAGTAGAATGCTGCAGAAACTAGTTGAAAAATGATATTTGCGATTGTAAACATGACATTGAATTCTCATTCCCAAGAAAAAGACTTTGCTTTTCTCCAAAACCAGTTTGACTCTGCTTTTCGGGGTCCTTAACACCCGAATTCCACATGAGTTTGTCCAGATAGATCTGGATCAAACCAGCAATATCCGGTTCTGTGTGGCTAAATGAATATGAGCTTTTCAACAGCCTGTGTGTTTCTTAGTGTTTTCTGGATAGTATCTATGAACTTTAGAGTTTTGAATGAATTTTAGCATGTTACATTTTGATTTTTTGTTGGCAAACGCTAATTAGTTCCACATGGAGACACAACAAGTACACATAAGTGATTTCTCAGTAGAATGCTACAGAAACTAGGTTAAAAATGATATTTGCGACTGTAAACATGACATTGAATTCACATTCCCAAGAAAAAGACTTTGCTTTTCTCCAAAACCAGTTTCAACATCCTTTTCTGGGTCCTTAACTCATGAATTCCACACGTATTTGTCCAGATAAGACTGGTTCTAACCAGCAATATCCGGTTCTGTGTGGCGAAATGAATATCAGCTTTTCAACAGCCTGTGTGTTTCTTAGTGTTTTCTGGATAGTATCTATGAACTTTAGAGTTCTGAATGAATTTTAGCATGTTACATTTTGTATTTTTGTTGGCAAACGCTAATTAGTTCCACATGGAGACACAACAAGTACACATAAGTGTTTTCTGAGTAGAGTGCTACAGAAACTAGGTGAAAAATGATATTTGCGACTGTAAACATGACATTGAATTCACATTCCCAAGAAAAAGACTTTGCTTTTCTCCAAAACCAGTTTCAACATCCTTTTCTGGGTCCTTAACACACGAATTCCACATGAGTTTGTCCAGACAGATCTGGATCTAACCAGCAATATCCGGTTCTGTGTGGCTAAATGAATATCAGCTTTTCAACAGCCTGTGTGTTTGTTAGTGTTTTCTGGATAGTATCAATGAACTTTAGAGTTTTGAATGAATTTTAGCATGTTACTTTTTTTTTTTGGCAAATGCTAATTACTTCCACATGGAGACACAACAAGTACACATAAGTGATTTCTGAGTAGAATGCTACACAAACTAGTTTAAAAATGATATTTGCGACTGTAAACATGACATTGAATTCACATTCCCAAGAAAAAGACTTTGCTTTTCTCCAAAACCAGTTTGACTCTGCTTTTCGGGGTCCTTAGCACACGAATTCCACATGAGTTTGTCCAGATAGATCTGGATCTAACCAGCAATATCCGGTTCTGTGTGGCTAAATGAATATCTGCTTTTCAACAGCCTGTGTGTTTCTTAGTGTTTTCTGGATAGTATCTATGAACTTTAGAGTTCTGAATGAATTTTAGCATGCTACATTTGGTTTTTTTGTTGGCAAACGCTAATTAGTTCCACATGGAGACACAACAAGTACACAAAAGTAATTTCTCAGTAGAATGCTACAGAAACTAGGTAAAAATGATATTTGCGACTGTAAACATGACATTGAATTCACATTCCCAAGAAAAAGACTTTGCTTTTCTCCAAAACCAGTTTGACTCTGCTTTTCGGGGTCCTTATTACACGAATTCCACATGAGTTTGTCCAGATAGATCTGGATCTAACCAGCAATATCCGGTTCTGTGTGGCTAAATGAATATCTGCTTTTCAACAGCCTGTGTGTTTCTTAGTGTTTTCTGGATAGTATCTATGAACTTTAGAGTTTTGAATGAATTTTAGCATGCTACATTTGGTTTTTTTGTTGGCAAACGCTAATTAGTTCCACATGGAGACACAACAAGAACACATAAGTGATTTCTCAGTAGAATGCTAAGGAAACTAGTTGAAAAATGATATTTGCGATTGTAAACATGACATTGAATTCACATTCCCAAGAAAAAGACTTTGCTTTTCTCCAAAACCAGTTTGACTCTGCTTTTCGGGGTCCTTATTACACGAATTCCACATGAGTTTGTCCAGATAGATCTGGATCAAACCAGCAATATCCGGTTCTGTGTGGCTAAATGAATATCAGCTTTTCAACAACCTGTGTGTTTCTTAGTGTTTTCTGGATAGTATCTATGAACTTTAGAGTTCTGAATGAATTTTAGCATGTTACATTTTGTTTTTTTGTTGGCAAACGCTAATTAGTTCCACATGGAGGCACAACAAGTACACATAAGTCATTTCTGAGTAGAATGCTACAGAAACTAGGTTAAAAATGATATTTGCGACTGTAAACATGACATTGAATTCACATTCCTAAGAAAAAGACTTTGCTTTTCTCCAAAACCAGTTTCATCTTCTTTTTCTGGGTTCTTTGCACATGAATTCCACACGTTTTTGTCCAGATAGGTCTGGATCTAACCAGCAATATCCGGTTCTGTGTGGCTAAATGAATATCAGCTTTTCAACAGCCTGTGTGTTTGTTAGTGTTTTCTGGATAGTATCTATGAACTTTAGAGTTTTGAATGAATTTTAGCATGTTACATTTTGTTTTTTTGTTGGCAAACGCTAAGTAGTTCCACATGGAACACAACAAGTACACATAAGTGATCTCTCAGTAGAATGCTACAGAAACTAGGTTAAAAATGATATTTGCGACTGTAAACATGACATTGAATTCACATTCCCAAGAAAAAGACTTTGCTTTTCTCCTAAACCAGTTTCAACATCCTTTTCTGGGTCCTTAACACACGAATTCCACATGAGTTTGTCCAGACAGATCTGGATCTAACCAGCAATATCCGGTTCTGTGTGGCTAATTGAATATCAGCTTTTCAACAGCCTGTGTGTTTGTTAGTGTTTTCTAGATAGTATCAATGAACTTTAGAGTTTTGAATGAATTTTAGCATGTTACATTTTTTTTTTTTTGGCAAACGCTAATTAATTCCACATGGAGACACAACAAGTACACATAAGTGATTTCTGAGTAGAATGCTACACAAACTAGGTTAAAAATGATATTTGCGACTGTAAACATGACATTGAATTCACATTAACAAGAAGACTTTGCTTTTCTCCATAACCAGTTTGACTCTGCTTTTCGGGGTCCTTAGCACACGAATTCCACATGAGTTTGTCCAGATAGATCTGGATCTAACCAGCAATATCCGGTTCTGTGTGGCTAAATGAATATCAGCTTTTCAACAGCCTGTGTGTTTCTTAGTGTTTTCTGGATAGTATCTATGAACTTTAGAGTTCTGAATGAATTTTAGCATGCTACATTTGGTTTTTTTGTTGGCAAACGCTAATTAGTTCCACATGGAGACACAACAAGAACACATAAGTGATTTCTCAGTAGAATGCTACAGAAACTAGGTTAAAAATGATATTTGCGACTGTAAACACGACATTGAATTCACATTCCCAAGAAAAAGACTTTGCTTTTCTCCAAAACCAGTTTGACTCTGCTTTTCGGGGTCCTTATTACACGAATTCCACATGAGTTTGTCCAGATAGATCTGGATCTAACCAGCAATATCCGGTTCTGTGTGGCTAAATGAATATCAGCTTTTCAACAGCCTGTGTGTTTCTTAGTGTTTTCTGGATAGTATCTATGAACTTTAGAGTTCTGAATGAATTTTAGCATGTTACATTTTGTTTTTTTTGGCAAACTCTAATTAGTTCCACATGGAGACACAACAAGTACACATAAGTCATTTCTGAGTAGAATGCTACAGAAACTAGGTTAAAAATGATATTTGCGACTGTAAACATGACATTGAATTCACATTCCCAAGAAAAAGACTTTGCTTTTCTCCAAAACCAGTTTCAACAACCTTTTCTGGGTGCTTAACACACGAATTCCACACGTTTTTGTCCAGATAGGTCTGGATCTAACCAGCAATATCCGGTTCTCTGTGGCTAAATGAATATCAGCTTTTCAACAGCCTGTGTGTTTCTTAGTGTTTTCTGGATAGTATCTATGAACTTTAGAGTTTTGAATGAATTTTAGCAGGTTACATTTTTTTTTTTTTTTGGCAAACGCTCTTTAGTTCCACATGGAGACACAACAAGTACGCATAAGTGATTTCTGAGTAGAGTGCTACACAAACTAGGTTAAAAATGATATTTGCGACTGTAAACATGACATTGAATTCACATTACCAAGAAGAAGACTTTGCTTTTCTCCATAACCAGTTTGACTCTGCTTTTCGGGGTCCTTAGAACACGAATTACACATGAGTTTGTCCAGATAGGTCTGGATCTAACCAGCAATATCCGGTTCTGTGTGGCAAAATGAATATCAGCTTTTCAACAGCCTGTGTGTTTGTTAGTGTTTTCTGGATAGTATCTATGAACTTTAGAGTTCTGAATGAATTTTAGCATGCTATATTTGGTTTTTTTGTTGGCAAACGCTAATTAGTTCCACATGGAGACACAACAATTACACATAAGTGATTTCTCAGTAGAATGCTACAGAAACTCGTTGAAAAATGATATTTGCCATTGTAAACATGACATTGAATTCACATTCCCAAGAAAAAGACTTTGCTTTTCTCCAAAACCAGTTTGACTCTGCTTTTCGGGGTCCTTATTACACGAATTCCACATGAGTTTGTCCAGATAGATCTGGATCTAACCAGCAATATCCGGTTCTGTGTGGCTAAATGAATATCTGCTTTTCAACAGCCTGTGTGTTTCTTAGTGTTTTCTGGATAGTATCTATGAACTTTAGAGTTCTGAATGAATTTTAGCATGTTACATTTTGTTTTTTTTGGCAAACTCTAATTAGTTCCACATGGAGACACAACAAGTACACATAAGTGATTTCTGAGTAGAATGCTACAGAAACTAGGTTAAAAATGATATTTGCGACTGTAAACATGACATTGAATTCACATTCCCAAGAAAAAGACTTTGCTTTTCTACAAAACCAGTTTCAACAACCTTTTCTGGGTCCTTTTTACACGAATTCCACACGTTTTTGTCCAGATAGGGCTGGATCTAACCAGCAATATCAGGTTCTCTGTGGCTAAATGAATATCAGCTTTTCAAAAGCCTGTGTGTTTGTTAGTGTTTTCTGGATAGTATCTATGAACTTTAGAGTTTTGAATGAATTTTAGCATGTTACATTTTGTTTTTTTTTTGGCAAATGCTAATTAGTTCCACATGGAGAAACAACAAGTACACATAAGTGTTTTCTGTGTAGAATGCTACACAAACTAGTTGAAAAATGATATTTGCGACTGTAAACATGACATTGAATTCACATTCCCAAGAAAACGACTTTGCTTTTCTCCATAACCAGTTTGACTCTGCTTTTCGGGGTCCTTAACACACGAATTCCACATGAGTTTGTCCAGATAGGTCTGGATCTAACCAGCAATATCCGGTTCTGTGTGGCTAAATGAATATCAGCTTTTCAACAGCCTGTGTGTTTCTCAGTGTTTTCTGGATAGTATCTATGAACTTTAGAGTTTTGAATGAATTTCAGCATGCTACATTTTTTTTGTTTTCTTGGAAAACGCTAATTAGATCCACATGGAGACACAACAAGTACACATAAGTGTTTTGTGAGTAGAATGCTACAGAAACTCGTTGAAAAATGATATTTGCCATTGTAAACATGACATTGCATTCGCATTTCAAAGAAAAAGACTTTGCTTTTCTCCAAAACCAGTTTGACTCTGCTTTTCGGGGTCCTTAACACACGAATTCCACATGAGTTTTCCAGACAGATCTGAATCTAACCAGCAATATCCGGTTCTGTGTGGCTAAATGAATATCAGCTTTTCAACAGCCTGTGTGTTTGTTAGTGTTTTCTGGATAGTATCAATGAACTTTAGAGTTTTGAATGAATTTTAGCATGTTACATTTTTTTTTTTTTTGGCAAACGCTAATTAGATCCACATGGAGACACAACAAGTACACATAAGTGATTTCTGAGTAGAATGCTACACAAACTAGGTTAAAAATGATATTTGCGACTGTAAACATGACATTGAATTCACATTCCCAAGAAAAAGACTTTGCTTTTCTCCAAAACCAGTTTGACTCTGCTTTTCGGGGTCCTTATTACACGAATTCCACATGAGTTTGTCCAGATAGATCTGGATCTAACCAGCATTATCGGGTTCTGTGTGGCGAAATGAATATCAGCTTTTCAACAGCCTGTGTGTTTGTTAGTGTTTTCTGGATAGTATCTATTAACTTTAGAGTTCTGAATGAATTTTAGCATGCTACATTTGTTTTTTTTTTTTTGGCAAACGCTAATTAGTTCCACATGGAGACACAACAAGTACACATAAGTGATTTCTGAGTAGAATGCTACACAAACTAGGTTAAAATGATATTTGCAAATGTAAACATGACATTGAATTCACATTCCTAAGAAAAAGACTTTGCTTTTCTCCAAAACCAGTTTGACTCTGCTTTTCGGGGTCCTTAACACACGAATTCCACACGTTTTTGTCCAGATAGGTCTGGATCTAACCAGCAATATCCGGTTCTGTGTGGCGAAATGAATATCAGCTTTTCAACAGCCTGTGTGTTTCTTAGTGTTTTCTGGATAGTATCTATGAACTTTAGAGTTTTGAATGAATTTTAGCATGTTACTTTATGTTTTTTTTTAGCAAATGCTAATTAGTTCCACATGGAGAAACAACAAGTACACATAAGTGTTTTCTGAGTAGAATGCTACACAAACTAGTTGAAAAATGATATTTGCGACTGTAAACATGACATTGAATTCACATTCCCAAGAGAACGACTTTGCTTTTCTCCAAAACCAGTTTGACTCTGCTTTTCGGGGTCCTTAACACACGAATTCCACATGAGTTTGTCCAGATAGGTCTGGATCTAACCAGCAATATCCGGTTCTGTGTGGCTAAATGAATATCAGCTTTTCAACAGCCTGTGTGTTTCTTAGTGTTTTCTGGATAGTATCTATGAACTTTAGAGTTCTGAATGAATTTTAGCATGTTACATTTTGTTTTTTTGTTGGCAAACGCTAATTAGTTCCACATGGAGACACAACAAGTACACATAAGTCATTTCTGAGTAGAATGCTACAGAAACTAGGTTAAAAATGATATTTGCGACTGTAAACATGACATTGAATTCACATTCCCAAGAAAAAGACTTTGCTTGTCTCCAAAACCAGTTTGACTCTGCTTTTCGGGGTCCTTAACACACGAATTCCACACGTTTTTGTCCATATAGGTCTGGATCTAACCAGCAATATCCGGTTCTGTGTGGCTAAATGAATATCAGCTTTTCAACAGCCTGTGTGTTTTTTAGTGTTTTCTAGATAGTATCAATGAACTTTAGAGTTTTGAATGAATTTTAGCATGTTACATTTTTTTTTTTTTGGTAAACGCTAATTAGTTCCACATGGAGACACAACAAGTACACATAAGTGATTTCTGAGTAGAATGCTACACAAACTAGGTTAAAAATGATATTTGCGACTGTAAACATGACATTGAATTCAGATTAACAAGAAGAAGACTTTGCTTTTCTCCATAACCAGTTTGACTCTGCTTTTTGGGGTCCTTAGCACACGAATTCCACATGAGTTTGTCCAGACAGATCTGGATCTAACCAGCAATATCCGGTTCTGTGTGGCTAAATGAATATCAGCTTTTCAACAGCCTGTGTGTTTCTTAGTGTTTTCTGGATAGTATCTATGAACTTTAGAGTTCTGAATGAATTTTAGCATGCTACATTTGTTTTTTTTGTTGGCAAACGCTAATTAGTTCCACATGGAGAAACAACAAGAACACATAAGTGATTTCTCAGTAGAATGCTACAGAAACTAGGTTAAAAATGATATTTGCGACTGTAAACAAGACATTGAATTCACATTCCCAAGAAAAAGACTTTGCTTTTCTCCAAAACCAGTTTGACTCTGCTTTTCGGGGTCCTTATTACACGAATTCCACAAGAGTTTGTCCAGATAGATCTGGATCTAACCAGCAATATCCGGTTCTGTGTGGCTAAATGAATATCTCCTTTTCAACAGCCTGTGTGTTTCTTAGTGTTTTCTGGATAGTATCTATGAACTTTAGAGTTCTGAATGAATTTTAGCATGCTACATTTGGTTTTTTTGTTGGCAAACGCTAATTAGTTCCACATGGAGACACAACAAGTACACATAAGTGATTTCTCAGTAGAATGCTACAGAAACTAGGTTAAAAATGATATTTGTGACTGTAAACATGACATTGAATTCACATTCCCAAGAAAAAGACTTTGCTTTTCTCCAAAACCAGTTTGACTCTGCTTTTCGGGGTCCTTATTACACGAATTCCACATGAGTTTGTACAGATAGATCTGGATCTAACCAGCAATATCCGGTTCTGTGTGGCTAAATGAATATCTGCTTTTCAACAGTCTGTGTATTTCTTAGTGTTTTCTGGATAGTATCTATGAACTTTAGAGTTCTGAATGAATTTTAGCATGTTACATTTTTTTTTTTTTTTGGCAAACGCTAATTAGTTCCACATGGAGACACAACAAGTACACATAAGTGATTTCTCAGTAGAATGCTACAGAAACTAGGTTAAAAATGATATTTTTGACTGAAACATGACATTGAATTCACATTCCCAAGAAAAAGACTTTGCTTTTCTCCAAAACCAGTTTGACTCTGCTTTTCGGGGTCCTTATTACACGATTTCCACATGAGTTTGTCCAGACAGATCTGGATCTAACCAGCAATATCCGGTTCTGTGTGGCTAAATGAATATCAGCTTTTCAACAGCCTGTGTGTTTGTTAGTGTTTTCTAGATAGTATCAATGAACTTTAGAGTTTTGAATGAATTTTAGCATGTTACATTTTGTTTTTTTTTGGCAAATGCTAATTAGTTCCACATGGAGAAACAACAAGTACACATAAGTGTTTTCTGAGTAGAATGCTACACAAACTAGGTTAAAAATGATATTTGCGACTGTAAACATGACATTGAATTCACATTCCCAAGAAAAAGACTTTGCTTTTCTCCAAAACCAGTTTGACTCTGCTTTTCGGGGTCCTTAGCACACGAATTCCACATGAGTTTGTCCAGATAGATCTGGATCTAACCAGCAATATCCGGTTCTGTGTGGCTAAATGAATATCAGCTTTTCAACAGCCTGTGTGTTTCTTAGGGTTTTCTGGATAGTATCTATTAACTTTAGAGTTTTGAATGAATTTTAGCATGTTACATTTGGTTTTTTTGTTGGCAAACGCTAATTAGTTCCACATGGAGACACAACAAGTACACATAAGTGATTTCTGAGTAGAATGCTACAGAAACTAGGTTAAAAATGATATTTGCAAATGTAAACATGACATTGAATTCACATTCCCAAGAAAAAGACTTTGCTTTTCTCCATAACCAGTTTGACTCTGCTTTTCGGGGTCCTTAGCACACGAATTCCACATGAGTTTGTCCAGATAGATCTGGATCTAACCAGCAATATCCGGTTCTGTGTGGCTAAATGAATATCAGCTTTTCAACAGCCTGTGTGTTTTTTAGTGTTTTCTAGATAGTATCAATGAACTTTAGAGTTTTGAATGAATTTTAGCATGTTACATTTTTTTTTTTTTGGTAAACGCTAATTAGTTCCACATGGAGACACAACAAGTACACATAAGTGATTTCTGAGTAGAATGCTACACAAACTAGGTTAAAAATGATATTTGCGACTGTAAACATGACATTGAATTCAGATTAACAAGAAGAAGACTTTGCTTTTCTCCATAACCAGTTTGACTCTGCTTTTCGGGGTCCTTAGCACACGAATTCCACATGAGTTTGTCCAGATAGATCTGGATCTAACCAGCAATATCCGGTTCTGTGTGGCTAAATGAATATCAGCTTTTCAACAGCCTGTGTGTTTCTTAGTGTTTTCTGGATAGTATCTATGAACTTTAGAGTTCTGAATGAATTTTAGCATGCTACATTTGGTTTTCTTGTTGGCAAACGCTAATTAGTTCCACATGGAGACACAACAAGTACACATAAGTGATTTCTCAGTAGAATGCTACAGAAACTAGGTTAAAAATGATATTTGCGACTGTAAACAAGACATTGAATTCACATTCCCAAGAAAAAGACTTTGCTTTTCTCCAAAACCAGTTTGACTCTGCTTTTCGGGGTCCTTATTACACGAATTCCACAAGAGTTTGTCCAGATAGATCTGGATCTAACCAGCAATATCCGGTTCTGTGTGGCTAAATGAATATCTCCTTTTCAACAGCCTGTGTGTTTCTTAGTGTTTTCTGGATAGTATCTATGAACTTTAGAGTTCTGAATGAATTTTAGCATGCTACATTTGGTTTTTTTGTTGGCAAACGCTAATTAGTTCCACATGGAGACACAACAAGTACACATAAGTGATTTCTCAGTAGAATGCTACAGAAACTAGGTTAAAAATGATATTTGTGACTGTAAACATGACATTGAATTCACATTCCCAAGAAAAAGACTTTGCTTTTCTCCAAAACCAGTTTGACTCTGCTTTTCGGGGTCCTTATTACACGAATTCCACATGAGTTTGTACAGATAGATCTGGATCTAACCAGCAATATCCGGTTCTGTGTGGCTAAATGAATATCTGCTTTTCAACAGTCTGTGTATTTCTTAGTGTTTTCTGGATAGTATCTATGAACTTTAGAGTTCTGAATGAATTTTAGCATGTTACATTTTTTTTTTTTTTGGCAAACGCTAATTAGTTCCACATGGAGACACAACAAGTACACATAAGTGATTTCTCAGTAGAATGCTACAGAAACTAGGTTAAAAATGATATTTTTGACTGAAACATGACATTGAATTCACATTCCCAAGAAAAAGACTTTGCTTTTCTCCAAAACCAGTTTGACTCTGCTTTTCGGGGTCCTTATTACACGATTTCCACATGAGTTTGTCCAGACAGATCTGGATCTAACCAGCAATATCCGGTTCTGTGTGGCTAAATGAATATCAGCTTTTCAACAGCCTGTGTGTTTGTTAGTGTTTTCTAGATAGTATCAATGAACTTTAGAGTTTTGAATGAATTTTAGCATGTTACATTTTGTTTTTTTTTGGCAAATGCTAATTAGTTCCACATGGAGAAACAACAAGTACACATAAGTGTTTTCTGAGTAGAATGCTACACAAACTAGGTTAAAAATGATATTTGCGACTGTAAACATGACATTGAATTCACATTCCCAAGAAAAAGACTTTGCTTTTCTCCAAAACCAGTTTGACTCTGCTTTTCGGGGTCCTTAGCACACGAATTCCACATGAGTTTGTCCAGATAGATCTGGATCTAACCAGCAATATCCGGTTCTGTGTGGCTAAATGAATATCAGCTTTTCAACAGCCTGTGTGTTTCTTAGGGTTTTCTGGATAGTATCTATTAACTTTAGAGTTCTGAATGAATTTTAGCATGCTACATTTGTTTTTTTGTTGGCAAACGCTAATTAGTTCCACATGGAGACACAACAAGTACACATAAGTGATTTCTGAGTAGAATGCTACAGAAACTAGGTTAAAAATGATATTTGCAAATGTAAACATGACATTGAATTCACATTCCCAAGAAAAAGACTTTGCTTTTCTCCATAACCAGTTTGACTCTGCTTTTCGGGGTCCTTAGCACACGAATTCCACATGAGTTTGTCCAGATAGATCTGGATCTAACCAGCAATATCCGGTTCTGTGTGGCTAAATGAATATCTGCTTTTCAACAGCCTGTGTGTTTGTTAGTGTTTTCTGGATAGTATCTATGAACTTTAGAGTTCTGAATGAATTTTAGCATGCTACATTTGGATTTTTTGTTGGCAAACGCTAATTAGTTCCACATGGAGACACAACAAGTACACATAAGTGATTTCTCAGTAGAATGCTACAGAAACTAGGTTAAAAATGATATTTGTGACTGTAAACATGACATTGAATTCACATTCCCAAGAAAAAGACTTTGCTTTTCTCCAAAACCAGTTTGACTCTGCTTTTCGGGGTCCTTATTACACGAATTCCACATGAGTTTGTCCAGACAGATCTGGATCAAACCAGCAATATCCGGTTCTGTGTGGCTAAATGAATATCAGCTTTTCAACAGCCTGTGTGTTTGTTAGTGTTTTCTAGATAGTATCAATGAACTTTAGAGTTTTGAATGAATTTTAGCAGGTTACATTTTTTTTTTTTTTGGCAAACGCTCATTAGTTCCACATGGAGACACAACAAGTACACATAAGTGATTTCTGAGTAGAATGCTACACAAACTAGGTTAAAAATGATATTTGCGACTGAAAACATGACATTGAATTCACATTACCAAGAAGAAGACTTTGCTTTTCTCCATAACCAGTTTGACTCTGCTTTTCGGGGTCCTTAGAACACGAATTACACATGAGTTTGTCCAGATAGGTCTGGATCTAACCAGCAATATCCGGTTCTGTGTGGCAAAATGAATATCAGCTTTTCAACAGCCTGTGTGTTTCTTAGTGTTTTCTGGATAGTATCTATGAACTTTAGAGTTCTGAATGAATTTTAGCATGTTACATTTTGTTTTTTTGTTGGCAAACGCTAATTAGTTCCACATGGAGACACAACAAGTACACATAAGTCATTTCTGAGTAGAATGCTACAGAAACTAGGTTAAAAATGATATTTGCGACTGTAAACATGACATTGAATTCACATTCCCAAGAAAACGACTTTGCTTTTCTCCAAAACCAGTTTCAACATCCTTTTCTGGGTCCTTAACACACGAATTCCACACGTTTTTGTCCATATAGGTCTGGATCTAACCAGCAATATCCGGTTCTGTGTGGCTAAATGAATATCAGCTTTTCAACAGCCTGTGTGTTTTTTAGTGTTTTCTAGATAGTATCAATGAACTTTAGAGTTTTGAATGAATTTTAGCATGTTACATTTTTTTTTTTTTGGTAAACGCTAATTAGTTCCACATGGAGACACAACAAGTACACATAAGTGATTTCTGAGTAGAATGCTACACAAACTAGGTTAAAAATGATATTTGCGACTGTAAACATGACATTGAATTCAGATTAACAAGAAGAAGACTTTGCTTTTCTCCAAAACCAGTTTGACTCTGCTTTTTGGGGTCCTTAGCACACGAATTCCACATGAGTTTGTCCAGACAGATCTGGATCTAACCAGCAATATCCGGTTCTGTGTGGCTAAATGAATATCAGCTTTTCAACAGCCTGTGTGTTTCTTAGTGTTTTCTGGATAGTATCTATGAACTTTAGAGTTCTGAATGAATTTTAGCATGCTACATTTGTTTTTTTTGTTGGCAAACGCTAATTAGTTCCACATGGACAAACAACAAGAACACATAAGTGATTTCTCAGTAGAATGCTACAGAAACTAGGTTAAAAATGATATTTGCGACTGTAAACAAGACATTGAATTCACATTCCCAAGAAAAAGACTTTGCTTTTCTCCAAAACCAGTTTGACTCTGCTTTTCGGGGTCCTTATTACACGAATTCCACAAGAGTTTGTCCAGATAGATCTGGATCTAACCAGCAATATCCGGTTCTGTGTGGCTAAATGAATATCTCCTTTTCAACAGCCTGTGTGTTTCTTAGTGTTTTCTGGATAGTATCTATGAACTTTAGAGTTCTGAATGAATTTTAGCATGCTACATTTGGTTTTTTTGTTGGCAAACGCTAATTAGTTCCACATGGAGACACAACAAGTACACATAAGTGATTTCTCAGTAGAATGCTACAGAAACTAGGTTAAAAATGATATTTGCGACTGTAAACATGACATTGAATTCACATTCCCAAGAAAAAGACTTTGCTTTTCTCCAAAACCAGTTTGACTCTGCTTTTCGGGGTCCTTATTACACGAATTCCACATGAGTTTGTACAGATAGATCTGGATCTAACCAGCAATATCCGGTTCTGTGTGGCTAAATGAATATCTGCTTTTCAACAGTCTGTGTATTTCTTAGTGTTTTCTGGATAGTATCTATGAACTTTAGAGTTCTGAATGAATTTTAGCATGTTACATTTTTTTTTTTTTTTTGGCAAACGCTAATTAGTTCCACATGGAGACACAACAAGTACACATAAGTGATTTCTCAGTAGAATGCTACAGAAACTAGGTTAAAAATGATATTTTTGACTGAAACATGACATTGAATTCACATTCCCAAGAAAAAGACTTTGCTTTTCTCCAAAACCAGTTTGACTCTGCTTTTCGGGGTCCTTATTACACGATTTCCACATGAGTTTGTCCAGACAGATCTGGATCTAACCAGCAATATCCGGTTCTGTGTGGCTAAATGAATATCAGCTTTTCAACAGCCTGTGTGTTTGTTAGTGTTTTCTAGATAGTATCAATGAACTTTAGAGTTTTGAATGAATTTTAGCATGTTACATTTTGTTTTTTTTTTGGCAAATGCTAATTAGTTCCACATGGAGAAACAACAAGTACACATAAGTGTTTTCTGAGTAGAATGCTACACAAACTAGGTTAAAAATGATATTTGCGACTGTAAACATGACATTGAATTCACATTCCCAAGAAAAAGACTTTGCTTTTCTCCAAAACCAGTTTGACTCTGCTTTTCGGGGTCCTTAGCACACGAATTCCACATGAGTTTGTCCAGATAGATCTGGATCTAACCAGCAATATCCGGTTCTGTGTGGCTAAATGAATATCAGCTTTTCAACAGCCTGTGTGTTTCTTAGGGTTTTCTGGATAGTATCTATTAACTTTAGAGTTCTGAATGAATTTTAGCATGCTACATTTGGTTTTTTTGTTGGCAAACGCTAATTAGTTCCACATGGAGACACAACAAGTACACATAAGTGATTTCTGAGTAGAATGCTACAGAAACTAGGTTAAAAATGATATTTGCAAATGTAAACATGACATTGAATTCACATTCCCAAGAAAAAGACTTTGCTTTTCTCCATAACCAGTTTGACTCTGCTTTTCGGGGTCCTTAGCACACGAATTCCACATGAGTTTGTCCAGATAGATCTGGATCTAACCAGCAATATCCGGTTCTGTGTGGCTAAATGAATATCTGCTTTTCAACAGTCTGTGTATTTCTTAGTGTTTTCTGGATAGTATCTATGAACTTTAGAGTTCTGAATGAATTTTAGCATGTTACATTTTTTTTTTTTTTGGCAAACGCTAATTAGTTCCACATGGAGACACAACAAGTACACATAAGTGATTTCTCAGTAGAATGCTACAGAAACTAGGTTAAAAATGATATTTTTGACTGAAACATGACATTGAATTCACATTCCCAAGAAAAAGACTTTGCTTTTCTCCAAAACCAGTTTGACTCTGCTTTTCGGGGTCCTTATTACACGATTTCCACATGAGTTTGTCCAGACAGATCTGGATCTAACCAGCAATATCCGGTTCTGTGTGGCTAAATGAATATCAGCTTTTCAACAGCCTGTGTGTTTGTTAGTGTTTTCTAGATAGTATCAATGAACTTTAGAGTTTTGAATGAATTTTAGCATGTTACATTTTGTTTTTTTTTGGCAAATGCTAATTAGTTCCACATGGAGAAACAACAAGTACACATAAGTGTTTTCTGAGTAGAATGCTACACAAACTAGGTTAAAAATGATATTTGCGACTGTAAACATGACATTGAATTCACATTCCCAAGAAAAAGACTTTGCTTTTCTCCAAAACCAGTTTGACTCTGCTTTTCGGGGTCCTTAGCACACGAATTCCACATGAGTTTGTCCAGATAGATCTGGATCTAACCAGCAATATCCGGTTCTGTGTGGCTAAATGAATATCAGCTTTTCAACAGCCTGTGTGTTTCTTAGGGTTTTCTGGATAGTATCTATTAACTTTAGAGTTCTGAATGAATTTTAGCATGCTACATTTGGTTTTTTTGTTGGCAAACGCTAATTAGTTCCACATGGAGACACAACAAGTACACATAAGTGATTTCTGAGTAGAATGCTACAGAAACTAGGTTAAAAATGATATTTGCAAATGTAAACATGACATTGAATTCACATTCCCAAGAAAAAGACTTTGCTTTTCTCCATAACCAGTTTGACTCTGCTTTTCGGGGTCCTTAGCACACGAATTCCACATGAGTTTGTCCAGATAGATCTGGATCTAACCAGCAATATCCGGTTCTGTGTGGCTAAATGAATATCTGCTTTTCAACAGCCTGTGTGTTTGTTAGTGTTTTCTGGATAGTATCTATGAACTTTAGAGTTCTGAATGAATTTTAGCATGCTACATTTGGATTTTTTGTTGGCAAACGCTAATTAGTTCCACATGGAGACACAACAAGTACACATAAGTGATTTCTCAGTAGAATGCTACAGAAACTAGGTTAAAAATGATATTTGTGACTGTAAACATGACATTGAATTCACATTCCCAAGAAAAAGACTTTGCTTTTCTCCAAAACCAGTTTGACTCTGCTTTTCGGGGTCCTTATTACACGAATTCCACATGAGTTTGTCCAGACAGATCTGGATCAAACCAGCAATATCCGCTTCTGTGTGGCTAAATGAATATCAGCTTTTCAACAGCCTGTGTGTTTGTTAGTGTTTTCTAGATAGTATCAATGAACTTTAGAGTTTTGAATGAATTTTAGCAGGTTACATTTTTTTTTTTTTTGGCAAACGCTCATTAGTTCCACATGGAGACACAACAAGTACACATAAGTGATTTCTGAGTAGAATGCTACACAAACTAGGTTAAAAATGATATTTGCGACTGTAAACATGACATTGAATTCACATTACCAAGAAGAAGACTTTGCTTTTCTCCATAACCAGTTTGACTCTGCTTTTCGGGGTCCTTAGAACACGAATTACACATGAGTTTGTCCAGATAGGTCTGGATCTAACCAGCAATATCCGGTTCTGTGTGGCAAAATGAATATCAGCTTTTCAACAGCCTGTGTGTTTCTTAGTGTTTTCTGGATAGTATCTATGAACTTTAGAGTTCTGAATGAATTTTAGCATGTTACATTTTGTTTTTTTGTTGGCAAACGCTAATTAGTTCCACATGGAGACACAACAAGTACACATAAGTCATTTCTGAGTAGAATGCTACAGAAACTAGGTTAAAAATGATATTTGCGACTGTAAACATGACATTGAATTCACATTCCCAAGAAAACGACTTTGCTTTTCTCCAAAACCAGTTTCAACATCCTTTTCTGGGTCCTTAACACACGAATTCCACACGTTTTTGTCCATATAGGTCTGGATCTAACCAGCAATATCCGGTTCTGTGTGGCTAAATGAATATCAGCTTTTCAACAGCCTGTGTGTTTTTTAGTGTTTTCTAGATAGTATCAATGAACTTTAGAGTTTTGAATGAATTTTAGCATGTTACATTTTTTTTTTTTTTGGTAAACGCTAATTAGTTCCACATGGAGACACAACAAGTACACATAAGTGATTTCTGAGTAGAATGCTACACAAACTAGGTTAAAAATGATATTTGCGACTGTAAACATGACATTGAATTCAGATTAACAAGAAGAAGACTTTGCTTTTCTCCAAAACCAGTTTGACTCTGCTTTTTGGGGTCCTTAGCACACGAATTCCACATGAGTTTGTCCAGACAGATCTGGATCTAACCAGCAATATCCGGTTCTGTGTGGCTAAATGAATATCAGCTTTTCAACAGCCTGTGTGTTTCTTAGTGTTTTCTGGATAGTATCTATGAACTTTAGAGTTCTGAATGAATTTTAGCATGCTACATTTGTTTTTTTTGTTGGCAAACGCTAATTAGTTCCACATGGAGAAACAACAAGAACACATAAGTGATTTCTCAGTAGAATGCTACAGAAACTAGGTTAAAAATGATATTTGCGACTGTAAACAAGACATTGAATTCACATTCCCAAGAAAAAGACTTTGCTTTTCTCCAAAACCAGTTTGACTCTGCTTTTCGGGGTCCTTATTACACGAATTCCACAAGAGTTTGTCCAGATAGATCTGGATCTAACCAGCAATATCCGGTTCTGTGTGGCTAAATGAATATCTCCTTTTCAACAGCCTGTGTGTTTCTTAGTGTTTTCTGGATAGTATCTATGAACTTTAGAGTTCTGAATGAATTTTAGCATGCTACATTTGGTTTTTTTGTTGGCAAACGCTAATTAGTTCCACATGGAGACACAACAAGTACACATAAGTGATTTCTCAGTAGAATGCTACAGAAACTAGGTTAAAAATGATATTTGTGACTGTAAACATGACATTGAATTCACATTCCCAAGAAAAAGACTTTGCTTTTCTCCAAAACCAGTTTGACTCTGCTTTTCGGGGTCCTTATTACACGAATTCCACATGAGTTTGTACAGATAGATCTGGATCTAACCAGCAATATCCGGTTCTGTGTGGCTAAATGAATATCTGCTTTTCAACAGTCTGTGTATTTCTTAGTGTTTTCTGGATAGTATCTATGAACTTTAGAGTTCTGAATGAATTTTAGCATGTTACATTTTTTTTTTTTTTGGCAAACGCTAATTAGTTCCACATGGAGACACAACAAGTACACATAAGTGATTTCTCAGTAGAATGCTACAGAAACTAGGTTAAAAATGATATTTTTGACTGAAACATGACATTGAATTCACATTCCCAAGAAAAAGACTTTGCTTTTCTCCAAAACCAGTTTGACTCTGCTTTTCGGGGTCCTTATTACACGATTTCCACATGAGTTTGTCCAGACAGATCTGGATCTAACCAGCAATATCCGGTTCTGTGTGGCTAAATGAATATCAGCTTTTCAACAGCCTGTGTGTTTGTTAGTGTTTTCTAGATAGTATCAATGAACTTTAGAGTTTTGAATGAATTTTAGCATGTTACATTTTGTTTTTTTTTGGCAAATGCTAATTAGTTCCACATGGAGAAACAACAAGTACACATAAGTGTTTTCTGAGTAGAATGCTACACAAACTAGGTTAAAAATGATATTTGCGACTGTAAACATGACATTGAATTCACATTCCCAAGAAAAAGACTTTGCTTTTCTCCAAAACCAGTTTGACTCTGCTTTTCGGGGTCCTTAGCACACGAATTCCACATGAGTTTGTCCAGATAGATCTGGATCTAACCAGCAATATCCGGTTCTGTGTGGCTAAATGAATATCAGCTTTTCAACAGCCTGTGTGTTTCTTAGGGTTTTCTGGATAGTATCTATTAACTTTAGAGTTCTGAATGAATTTTAGCATGCTACATTTGGTTTTTTTGTTGGCAAACGCTAATTAGTTCCACATGGAGACACAACAAGTACACATAAGTGTTTTCTGAGTAGAATGCTACAGAAACTAGGTTAAAAATGATATTTGCGACTGTAAACATGACATTGAATTCACATTCCCAAGAAAACGACTTTGCTTTTCTCCAAAACCAGTTTGACTCTGCTTTTCGGGGTCCTTATTACACGAATTCCACATGAGTTTGTCCAGACAGATCTGGATCAAACCAGCAATATCCGGTTCTGTGTGGCTAAATGAATATCAGCTTTTCAACAGCCTGTGTGTTTGTTAGTGTTTTCTAGATAGTATCAATGAACTTTAGAGTTTTGAATGAATTTTAGCAGGTTACATTTTTTTTTTTTTGGCAAACGCTCATTAGTTCCACATGGAGACACAACAAGTACACATAAGTGATTTCTGAGTAGAATGCTACACAAACTAGGTTAAAAATGATATTTGCGACTGTAAACATGACATTGAATTCACATTACCAAGAAGAAGACTTTGCTTTTCTCCATAACCAGTTTGACTCTGCTTTTCGGGGTCCTTAGCACAAGAATTACACATGAGTCTGTCCAGATAGATCTGGATATAACCAGCAATATCCGGTTCTGTGTGGCTAAATGAATATCAGCTTTTCAACAGCCTGTGTGTTTCTTAGTGTTTTCTGGATAGTATCTATGAACTTTATAGTTCTGAATGAATTTTAGCATGCTATATTTGGTTTTTTTGTTGGCAAACGCTCATTAGTTCCACATGGAGACACAACAAGTACACATAAGTGATTTCTGAGTAGAATGCTACACAAACTAGGTTAAAAATGATATTTGCGACTGTAAACATGACATTGAATTCACATTCCCAAGAAAAAGACTTTGCTTTTCTCCAAAACCAGTTCGACTTTGCTTTTCGGGGTCCTTATTACACGAATTCCACATGAGTTTGTCCAGACAGATCTGGATCTAACCAGCAATATCCGGTTCTGTGTGGCTAAATGAATATCTGCTTTTCAACAGCCTGTGTGTTTCTTAGTGTTTTCTGGATAATATCTATGAACTTTAGAGTTCTGAATGAATTTTAGCATGCTACATTTGTTTTTTTTTTTGGCAAAGGCTAATTAGTTCCACATGGAGACACAACAAGTACACATAAGTTTTTTCTGATTAGAATGCTACAGAAACTAGGTTAAAAATGATATTTGTGACTGTAAACATGACATTGAATTCACATTCCCAAGAAAAAGACTTTGCTTTTCTCCAAAACCAGTTTGACTCTGCTTTTCGGGGTCCTTATTACACGAATTCCACATGAGTTTGTCCAGATAGATCTGGATCTAACCAGCAATATCCGGTTCTGTGTGGCTAAATGAATATCTGCTTTTCAACAGCCTGTGTGTTTCTTAGTGTTTTCTGGATAGTATCTATGAACATTAGAGTTCTGAATGAATTTTAGCATGTTACATTTTGTTTTTTTGTTGGCAAATGCTAATTAGTTCCACATGGAGACACAACAAGTACACATAAGTGATTTCTGAGTAGAATGCTACAGAAACTAGGTTAAAAATGATATTTGCGACTGTAAACATGACATTGAATTCACATTCCCAAGAAAAAGACTTTGCTTTTCTCCAAAACCAGTTTCAACATACTTTTCTGGGTCCTTAACACACAATTCCACACGTTTTTGTCTAGATAGGTCTGGATCTAACCAGCAATATCCGGTTCTGTGTGGCGAAATGAATATCAGCTTTTCAACAGCCTGTGTGTTTCTTAGTGTTTTCAGGATAGTATCTATGAACTTTAGAGTTCTGAATGAATTTTAGCATGTTACATTATGTTTTATTTAGCAAATGCTAATTAGTTCCACATGGAGAAACAACAAGTACACATAAGTGTTTTCTGAGTAGAATGCTACAGAAACTAGTAGAAAAAAGATATTTGCGACTGTAAACATGACATTGAATTCACATTCCCAAGAAAACGACTTTGCTTTTCTCCAAAACCAGTTTGACTCTGCTTTTCGGGGTCCTTAACACACGAATTCCACATGAGTTTGTCCAGATAGGTCTGGATCTAACCAGCTTATCCGGTTCTGTGTGGCTAAATGAATATCAGCTTTTCAACAGCCTGTGTGTTTCTTAGTGTTTTCTGGATAGTATCCATGAACTTTAGAGTTCTGAATGAATTTTAGCATGTTACATTTTGTTTTTTTGTTGGCAAACGCTAATTAGTTCCACATGGAGACACAACAAGTACACATAAGACATTTCTGAGTAGAATGCTACAGAAACTAGGTTAAAAATGATATTTGCGACTGTAAACATGACATTGAATTCACATTCCCAAGAAAAAGACTTTGCTTTTCTCCAAAACCAGTTTCAACATCCTTTTCGGGGTCCGTAACACACGAATTCCACACGTTTTTGTCCAGATAGGTCTGGATCTAACCAGCAATATCCGGTTCTGTGTGGCTAAATGAATATCAGCTTTTCAACAGCCTGTGTGTTTGTTAGTGTTTTCTAGATAGTATCAATGAACTTTAGAGTTTTGAATGAATTTTAGCATGTTACAATTTTTTTTTTTTTTGGCAAACGCTCATTAGTTCCACATGGAGAAACAACAAGTACACATAAGTGATTTCTGAGTAGAATGCTACACAAACTAGGTTAAAAATGATATTTGCGACTGTAAACATGACATTGAATTCACATTACCAAGAAGAAGACTTTGCTTTTCTCCATAACCAGTTTGACTCTGCTTTTCGGGGTCCTTAGCACACGAATTCCACATGAGTTTGTCAAGATAGATCTGGATATAACCAGCAATATCCGGTTCTGTGTGGCTAAATGAATATCTGCTTTTCAACAGCCTGTGTGTTTCTTAGTGTTTTCTAGATAGTATCTATGAACTTTAGAGTTCTGAATGAATTTTAGCATGCTACATTTGGTTTTTTTGTTGGCAAACGCTAATTAGTTCCACATGGAGACACAACAAGTACACATAAGTGATTTCTCAGTAGAATGCTACAGAAACTAGGTTAAAAATGATATTTGCGACTGTAAACATGACATTGAATTCACCTTCCCAAAAAAAAGCGACTTTGCTTTTCTCCAAAACCAGTTTGACTCTGCTTTTCGGGGTCCTTATTACACGAATTCCACAGGAGTTTGTCCAGATAGATCTGGATCAAACCAGCAATATCCGGTTCTGTGTGGCTAAATGAATATCTGCTTTTCAACAGCCTGTGTGTTTATTAGTGTTTTCTGGATAGTATCTATGAACTTTAGAGTTCGGAATGAATTTTAGCATGTTACATTTTGTTTTTTTGTTGGCAAATGCTAATTAGTTCCACATGAGACACAACAAGTACACATAAGTCATTTCTGAGTAGAATGCTACAGAAACTAGGTTAAAAATGATATTTGCGACTGTAAACATGACATTGAATTCACATTCCCAAGAAAAAGACTTTGCTTTTCTCCAAAACCAGTTTCAACATCCTTTTCTGGGTCCTTAACACACGAATTCCACACGTTTTTGTCCAGATAGGTCTGGATCTAACCAGCAATATCCGGTTCTGTGTGGCGAAATTAATATCAGCTTTTCAACAGCCTGTGTGTTTCTTAGTGTTTTCTGGATAGTATCTATGAACTTTAGAGTTTTGAATGAATTTTAGCATGTTACATTTTGTTTTTTTTTGGCAAATGCTAATTAGTTCCACATGGAGAAACAACAAGTACACATAAGTGTTTTCTGAGTAGAATGCTACACAAACTAGTTGAAAAATGATATTTGCGACTGTAAACATGACATTGAATTCACATTCCCAAGAAAACGACTTTGCTTTTCTCCAAAACCAGTTTGACTCTGCTTTTCGGGGTCCTTAACACACGAATTCCACATGAGTTTGTCCAGATAGGTCTGGATCTAACCAGCAATATCCGGTTCTGTGTGGCTAAATGAATATCAGCTTTTCAACAGCCTGTGTGTTTCTTAGTGTTTTCTGGATAGTATCTATGAACTTTAGAGTTTTGAATGAATTTTAGCATGCTACATTTTTTTTGTTTTCTTGGAAAACGCTAATTAGATCCACATGGAGACACAACAAGTACACATAAGTGTTTTCTGAGTAGAATGCTACAGAAACTCGTTGAAAAATGATATTTGCCATTGTAAACATGACATTGCATTCACATTCCGAAGAAAAAGACTTTGCTTTTCTCCAAAACCAGTTTGACTCTGCTTTTCGGGGTCCTTATTACACGAATTCCACATGAGTTTGTCCAGACAGATCTGGATCTAACCAGCAATATCCGGTTCTGTGTGGCTAAATGAATATCTGCTTTTCAACAGCCTGTGTGTTTGTTAGTGGTTTCTGGATAGTATCTATGAACTTTAGAGTTCTGAATGAATTTTAGCATGCTACATTTGGATTTTTTGTTGGAAAACGCTAATTAGTTCCACATGGAGACACAACAAGTACACATAAGTGATTTCTCAGTAGAATGCTACAGAAACTAGGTTAAAAATGATATTTGTGACTGTAAACATGACATTGAATTCACATTCCCAAGAAAAAGACTTTGCTTTTCTCCAAAACCAGTTTGACTCTGCTTTTCGGGGTCCTTATTACACGAATTCCACATGAGTTTGTCCAGACAGATCTGGATCAAACCAGCAATATCCGGTTCTGTGTGGCTAAATGAATATCAGCTTTTCAACAGCCTGTGTGTTTGTTAGTGTTTTCTAGATAGTATCAATGAACTTTAGAGTTTTGAATGAATTTTAGCAGGTTACATTTTTTTTTTTTTGGCAAACGCTCATTAGTTCCACATGGAGACACAACAAGTACACATAAGTGATTTCTGAGTAGAATGCTACACAAACTAGGTTAAAAATGATATTTGCGACTGTAAACATGACATTGAATTCACATTACCAAGAAGAAGACTTTGCTTTTCTCCATAACCAGTTTGACTCTGCTTTTCGGGGTCCTTAGCACAAGAATTACACATGAGTTTGTCCAGATAGATCTGGATATAACCAGCAATATCCGGTTCTGTGTGGCTAAATGAATATCAGCTTTTCAACAGCCTGTGTGTTTCTTAGTGTTTTCTGGATAGTATCTATGAACTTTAGAGTTCTGAATGAATTTTAGCATGTTACATTTTGTTTTTTTGTTGGCAAACGCTAATTAGTTCCACATGGAGACACAACAAGTACACATAAGTCATTTCTGAGTAGAATGCTACAGAAACTAGGTTAAAAATGATATTTGCGACTGTAAACATGACATTGAATTCACATTCCCAAGAAAAAGACTTTGCTTTTCTCCAAAACCAGTTTGACTCTGCTTTTCGGGGTCCTTAGCACACGAATTCCACATGAGTTTGTCCAGATAGATCTGGATCTAACCAGCAATATCCGGTTCTGTGTGGCTAAATGAATATCAGCTTTTCAACAGCCTGTGTGTTTCTTAGGGTTTTCTGGATAGTATCTATTAACTTTAGAGTTCTGAATGAATTTTAGCATGCTACATTTGGTTTTTTTGTTGGCAAGCGCTAATTAGTTCCACATGGAGACACAACAAGTACACATAAGTGTTTTCTGAGTAGAATGCTACAGAAACTAGTAGAAAAATGATATTTGCGACTGTAAACATGACATTGAATTCACATTCCCAAGAAAACGACTTTGCTTTTCTCCAAAACCAGTTTGACTCTGCTTTTCGGGGTCCTTATTACACGAATTCCACATGAGTTTGTCCAGACAGATCTGGATCAAACCAGCAATATCCGGTTCTGTGTGGCTAAATGAATATCAGCTTTTCAACAGCCTGTGTGTTTGTTAGTGTTTTCTAGATAGTATCAATGAACTTTAGAGTTTTGAATGAATTTTAGCAGGTTCCTTTTTTTTTTTTTTGGCAAACGCTCATTAGTTCCACATGGAGACACAACAAGTACACATAAGTGATTTCTGAGTAGAATGCTACACAAACTAGGTTAAAAATGATATTTGCGACTGTAAACATGACATTGAATTCACATTACCAAGAAGAAGACTTTGCTTTTCTCCATAACCAGTTTGACTCTGCTTTTCGGGGTCCTTAGCACAAGAATTACACATGAGTCTGTCCAGATAGATCTGGATATAACCAGCAATATCCGGTTCTGTGTGGCTAAATGAATATCAGCTTTTCAACAGCCTGTGTGTTTCTTAGTGTTTTCTGGATAGTATCTATGAACTTTATAGTTCTGAATGAATTTTAGCATGCTATATTTGGTTTTTTTGTTGGCAAACGCTAATTAGTTCCACATGGAGACACAACAAGTACACATAAGTGATTTCTGAGTAGAATGCTACACAAACTAGGTTAAAAATGATATTTGCGACTGTAAACATGACATTGAATTCACATTCCCAAGAAAAAGACTTTGCTTTTCTCCAAAACCAGTTCGACTCTGCTTTTCGGGGTCCTTATTACACGAATTCCACATGAGTTTGTCCAGACAGATCTGGATCTAACCAGCAATATCCGGTTCTGTGTGGCTAAATGAATATCTGCTTTTCAACAGCCTGTGTGTTTCTTAGTGTTTTCTGGATAATATCTATGAACTTTAGAGTTCTGAATGAATTTTAGCATGCTACATTTGTTTTTTTTTTTGGCAAACGCTAATTAGTTCCACATGGAGACACAACAAGTACACATAAGTTTTTTCTGATTAGAATGCTACAGAAACTAGGTTAAAAATGATATTTGTGACTGTAAACATGACATTGAATTCACATTCCCAAGAAAAAGACTTTGCTTTTCTCCAAAACCAGTTTGACTCTGCTTTTCGGGGTCCTTATTACACGAATTCCACATGAGTTTGTCCAGATAGATCTGGATCTAACCAGCAATATCCGGTTCTGTGTGGCTAAATGAATATCTGCTTTTCAACAGCCTGTGTGTTTCTTAGTGTTTTCTGGATAGTATCTATGAACTTTAGAGTTCTGAATGAATTTTAGCATGTTACATTTTGTTTTTTTGTTGGCAAATGCTAATTAGTTCCACATGGAGACACAACAAGTACACATAAGTGATTTCTGAGTAGAATGCTACAGAAACTAGGTTAAAAATGATATTTGCGACTGTAAACATGACATTGAATTCACATTCCCAAGAAAAAGACTTTGCTTTTCTCCAAAACCAGTTTCAACATACTTTTCTGGGTCCTTAACACACGAATTCCACACGTTTTTGTCCAGATAGGTCTGGATCTAACCAGCAATATCCGGTTCTGTGTGGCGAAATGAATATCAGCTTTTCAACAGCCTGTGTGTTTCTTAGTGTTTTCTGGATAGTATCTATGAACTTTAGAGTTTTGAATAAATTTTAGCATGTTACATTATGTTTTTTTTTAGCAAATGCTAATTAGTTCCACATGGAGAAACAACAAGTACACATAAGTGTTTTCTGAGTAGAATGCTACAGAAACTAGTTGAAAAATGATATTTGCGACTGTAAACATGACATTGAATTCACATTCCCAAGAAAACGACTTTGCTTTTCTCCAAAACCAGTTTGACTCTGCTTTTCGGGGTCCTTAACACACGAATTCCACATGAGTTTGTCCAGATAGGTCTGGATCTAACCAGCAATATCCGGTTCTGTGTGGCTAAATGAATATCAGCTTTTCAACAGCCTGTGTGTTTCTTAGTGTTTTCTGGATAGTATCTATGAACTTTAGAGTTCTGAATGAATTTTAGCATGTTACATTTTGTTTTTTTGTTGGCAAACGCTAATTAGTTCCACATGGAGACACAACAAGTACACATAAGTCATTTCTGAGTAGAATGCTACAGAAACTAGGTTAAAAATGATATTTGCGACTGTAAACATGACATTGAATTCACATTCCCAAGAAAAAGACTTTGCTTTTCTCCAAAACCAGTTTCAACATCCTTTTCTGGGTCCTTAACACACGAATTCCACACGTTTTTGTCCAGATAGGTCTGGATCTAACCAGCAATATCCGGTTCAGTGTGGCTAAATGAATATCAGCTTTTCAACAGCCTGTGTGTTTGTTAGTGTTTTCTAGATAGTATCAATGAACTTTAGAGTTTTGAATGAATTTTAGCATGTTACATTTTTTTTTTTTTGGCAAACGCTCATTAGTTCCACATGGAGAAACAACAAGTACACATAAGTTATTTCTGAGTAGAATGCTACACAAACTAGGTTAAAAATGATATTTGCGACTGTAAACATGACATTGAATTCACATTACCAAGAAGAAGACTTTGCTTTTCTCCATAACCAGTTTGACTCTGCTTTTCGGGGTCCTTAGCACACGAATTCCACATGAGTTTGTCAAGATAGATCTGGATATAACCAGCAATACCCGGTTCTGTGTGGCTAAATGAATATCTGCTTTTCAACAGCCTGTGTGTTTCTTAGTGTTTTCTGGATAGTATCTATGAACTTTAGAGTTCTGAATGAATTTTAGCATGCTACATTTGTTTTTTTTTTTGGCAAAGGCTAATTAGTTCCACATGGAGACACAACAAGTACACATAAGTTTTTTCTGATTAGAATGCTACAGAAACTAGGTTAAAAATGATATTTGTGACTGTAAACATGACATTGAATTCACATTCCCAAGAAAAAGACTTTGCTTTTCTCCAAAACCAGTTTGACTCTGCTTTTCGGGGTCCTTATTACACGAATTCCACATGAGTTTGTCCAGATAGATCTGGATCTAACCAGCAATATCCGGTTCTGTGTGGCTAAATGAATATCTGCTTTTCAACAGCCTGTGTGTTTCTTAGTGTTTTCTGGATAGTATCTATGAACATTAGAGTTCTGAATGAATTTTAGCATGTTACATTTTTTTTTTTGTTGGCAAATGCTAATTAGTTCCACATGGAGACACAACAAGTACACATAAGTGATTTCTGAGTAGAATGCTACAGAAACTAGGTTAAAAATGATATTTGCGACTGTAAACATGACATTGAATTCACATTCCCAAGAAAAAGACTTTGCTTTTCTCCAAAACCAGTTTCAACATACTTTTCTGGGTCCTTAACACACAATTCCACACGTTTTTGTCTAGATAGGTCTGGATCTAACCAGCAATATCCGGTTCTGTGTGGCGAAATGAATATCAGCTTTTCAACAGCCTGTGTGTTTCTTAGTGTTTTCTGGATAGTATCTATGAACTTTAGAGTTCTGAATGAATTTTAGCATGTTACATTATGTTTTATTTAGCAAATGCTAATTAGTTCCACATGGAGAAACAACAAGTACACATAAGTGTTTTCTGAGTAGAATGCTACAGAAACTAGTAGAAAAAAGATATTTGCGACTGTAAACATGACATTGAATTCACATTCCCAAGAAAACGACTTTGCTTTTCTCCAAAACCAGTTTGACTCTGCTTTTCGGGGTCCTTAACACACGAATTCCACATGAGTTTGTCCAGATAGGTCTGGATCTAACCAGCTTATCCGGTTCTGTGTGGCTAAATGAATATCAGCTTTTCAACAGCCTGTGTGTTTCTTAGTGTTTTCTGGATAGTATCCATGAACTTTAGAGTTCTGAATGAATTTTAGCATGTTACATTTTGTTTTTTTGTTGGCAAACGCTAATTAGTTCCACATGGAGACACAACAAGTACACATAAGACATTTCTGAGTAGAATGCTACAGAAACTAGGTTAAAAATGATATTTGCGACTGTAAACATGACATTGAATTCACATTCCCAAGAAAAAGACTTTGCTTTTCTCCAAAACCAGTTTCAACATCCTTTTCGGGGTCCGTAACACACGAATTCCACACGTTTTTGTCCAGATAGGTCTGGATCTAACCAGCAATATCCGGTTCTGTGTGGCTAAATGAATATCAGCTTTTCAACAGCCTGTGTGTTTGTTAGTGTTTTCTAGATAGTATCAATGAACTTTAGAGTTTTGAATGAATTTTAGCATGTTACAATTTTTTTTTTTTTTGGCAAACGCTCATTAGTTCCACATGGAGAAACAACAAGTACACATAAGTGATTTCTGAGTAGAATGCTACACAAACTAGGTTAAAAATGATATTTGCGACTGTAAACATGACATTGAATTCACATTACCAAGAAGAAGACTTTGCTTTTCTCCATAACCAGTTTGACTCTGCTTTTCGGGGTCCTTAGCACACGAATTCCACATGAGTTTGTCAAGATAGATCTGGATATAACCAGCAATATCCGGTTCTGTGTGGCTAAATGAATATCTGCTTTTCAACAGCCTGTGTGTTTCTTAGTGTTTTCTAGATAGTATCTATGAACTTTAGAGTTCTGAATGAATTTTAGCATGCTACATTTGGTTTTTTTGTTGGCAAACGCTAATTAGTTCCACATGGAGACACAACAAGTACACATAAGTGATTTCTCAGTAGAATGCTACAGAAACTACGTTAAAAATGATATTTGCGACTGTAAACATGACATTGAATTCACCTTCCCAAAAAAAAGCGACTTTGCTTTTCTCCAAAACCAGTTTGACTCTGCTTTTCGGGGTCCTTATTACACGAATTCCACAGGAGTTTGTCCAGATAGATCTGGATCAAACCAGCAATATCCGGTTCTGTGTGGCTAAATGAATATCTGCTTTTCAACAGCCTGTGTGTTTATTAGTGTTTTCTGGATAGTATCTATGAACTTTAGAGTTCGGAATGAATTTTAGCATGTTACATTTTGTTTTTTTGTTGGCAAATGCTAATTAGTTCCACATGAGACACAACAAGTACACATAAGTCATTTCTGAGTAGAATGCTACAGAAACTAGGTTAAAAATGATATTTGCGACTGTAAACATGACATTGAATTCACATTCCCAAGAAAAAGACTTTGCTTTTCTCCAAAACCAGTTTCAACATCCTTTTCTGGGTCCTTAACACACGAATTCCACACGTTTTTGTCCAGATAGGTCTGGATCTAACCAGCAATATCCGGTTCTGTGTGGCGAAATTAATATCAGCTTTTCAACAGCCTGTGTGTTTCTTAGTGTTTTCTGGATAGTATCTATGAACTTTAGAGTTTTGAATGAATTTTAGCATGTTACATTTTGTTTTTTTTTGGCAAATGCTAATTAGTTCCACATGGAGAAACAACAAGTACACATAAGTGTTTTCTGAGTAGAATGCTACACAAACTAGTTGAAAAATGATATTTGCGACTGTAAACATGACATTGAATTCACATTCCCAAGAAAACGACTTTGCTTTTCTCCAAAACCAGTTTGACTCTGCTTTTCGGGGTCCTTAACACACGAATTCCACATGAGTTTGTCCAGATAGGTCTGGATCTAACCAGCAATATCCGGTTCTGTGTGGCTAAATGAATATCAGCTTTTCAACAGCCTGTGTGTTTCTTAGTGTTTTCTGGATAGTATCTATGAACTTTAGAGTTTTGAATGAAATTTAGCATGCTACATTTTTTTTGTTTTCTTGGAAAACGCTAATTAGATCCACATGGAGACACAACAAGTACACATAAGTGTTTTCTGAGTAGAATGCTACAGGAACTCGTTGAAAAATGATATTTGCCATTGTAACATGACATTGCATTCACATTCCGAAGAAAAAGACTTTGCTTTTCTCCAAAACCAGTTTGACTCTGCTTTTCGGGGTCCTTATTACACGAATTCCACATGAGTTTGTCCAGACAGATCTGGATCTAAACAGCAATATCCGGTTCTGTGTGGCTAAATGAATATCTGCTTTTCAACAGCCTGTGTGTTTGTTAGTGTTTTCTGGATAGTATCTATGAACTTTAGAGTTCTGAATGAATTTTAGCATGCTACATTTGGATTTTTTGTTGGAAAACGCTAATTAGTTCCACATGGAGACACAACAAGTACACATAAGTGATTTCTCAGTAGAATGCTACAGAAACTAGGTTAAAAATGATATTTGTGACTGTAAACATGACATTGAATTCACATTCCCAAGAAAAAGACTTTGCTTTTCTCCAAAACCAGTTTGACTCTGCTTTTCGGGGTCCTTATTACACGAATTCCACATGAGTTTGTCCAGACAGATCTGGATCAAACCAGCAATATCCGGTTCTGTGTGGCTAAATGAATATCAGCTTTTCAACAGCCTGTGTGTTTGTTAGTGTTTTCTAGATAGTATCAATGAACTTTAGAGTTTTGAATGAATTTTAGCAGGTTACATTTTTTTTTTTTTGGCAAACGCTCATTAGTTCCACATGGAGACACAACAAGTACACATAAGTGATTTCTGAGTAGAATGCTACACAAACTAGGTTAAAAATGATATTTGCGACTGTAAACATGACATTGAATTCACATTACCAAGAAGAAGACTTTGCTTTTCTCCATAACCAGTTTGACTCTGCTTTTCGGGGTCCTTAGCACAAGAATTACACATGAGTTTGTCCAGATAGATCTGGATATAACCAGCAATATCCGGTTCTGTGTGGCTAAATGAATATCAGCTTTTCAACAGCCTGTGTGTTTCTTAGTGTTTTCTGGATAGTATCTATGAACTTTATAGTTCTGAATGAATTTTAGCATGCTATATTTGGTTTTTTTGTTGGCAAACGCTCATTAGTTCCACATGGAGACACAACAAGTACACATAAGTGATTTCTGAGTAGAATGCTACACAAACTAGGTTAAAAATGATATTTGCGACTGTAAACATGACATTGAATTCACATTCCCAAGAAAAAGACTTTGCTTTTCTCCAAAACCAGTTCGACTCTGCTTTTCGGGGTCCTTATTACACGAATTCCACATGAGTTTGTCCAGACAGATCTGGATCTAACCAGCAATATCCGGTTCTGTGTGGCTAAATGAATATCTGCTTTTCAACAGCCTGTGTGTTTCTTAGTGTTTTCTGGATAATATCTATGAACTTTAGAGTTCTGAATGAATTTTAGCATGCTACATTTGTTTTTTTTTTTGGCAAACGCTAATTAGTTCCACATGGAGACACAACAAGTACACATAAGTTTTTTCTGATTAGAATGCTACAGAAACTAGGTTAAAAATGATATTTGTGACTGTAAACATGACATTGAATTCACATTCCCAAGAAAACGACTTTGCTTTTCTCCAAAACCAGTTTCAACATACTTTTCTGGGTCCTTAACACACGAATTCCACACGTTTTTGTCCAGATAGGTCTGGATCTAACCAGCAATATCCGGTTCTGTGTGGCGAAATGAATATCAGCTTTTCAACAGCCTGTGTGTTTCTTAGTGTTTTCTGGATAGTATCTATGAACTTTAGAGTTTTGAATAAATTTTAGCATGTTACATTATGTTTTTTTTTAGCAAATGCTAATTAGTTCCACATGGAGAAACAACAAGTACACATAAGTGTTTTCTGAGTAGAATGCTACAGAAACTAGTTGAAAAATGATATTTGCGACTGTAAACATGACATTGAATTCACATTCCCAAGAAAACGACTTTGCTTTTCTCCAAAACCAGTTTGACTCTGCTTTTCGGGGTCCTTAACACACGAATTCCACATGAGTTTGTCCAGATAGGTCTGGATCTAACCAGCAATATCCGGTTCTGTGTGGCTAAATGAATATCAGCTTTTCAACAGCCTGTGTGTTTCTTAGTGTTTTCTGGATAGTATCTATGAACTTTAGAGTTTTGAATAAATTTTAGCATGTTACATTATGTTTTTTTTTAGCAAATGCTAATTAGTTCCACATGGAGAAACAACAAGTACACATAAGTGTTTTCTGAGTAGAATGCTACAGAAACTAGTTGAAAAATGATATTTGCGACTGTAAACATGACATTGAATTCACATTCCCAAGAAAACGACTTTGCTTTTCTCCAAAACCAGTTTGACTCTGCTTTTCGGGGTCCTTAACACACGAATTCCACATGAGTTTGTCCAGATAGGTCTGGATCTAACCAGCAATATCCGGTTCTGTGTGGCTAAATGAATATCTGCTTTTCAACAGCCTGTGTGTTTCTTAGTGTTTTCTGGATAGTATCTATGAACTTTAGAGTTCTGAATGAATTTTAGCATGTTACATTATGTTTTATTTAGCAAATGCTAATTAGTTCCACATGGAGAAACAACAAGTACACATAAGTGTTTTCTGAGTAGAATGCTACAGAAACTAGTAGAAAAAAGATATTTGCGACTGTAAACATGACATTGAATTCACATTCCCAAGAAAACGACTTTGCTTTTCTCCAAAACCAGTTTGACTCTGCTTTTCGGGGTCCTTAACACACGAATTCCACATGAGTTTGTCCAGATAGGTCTGGATCTAACCAGCTTATCCGGTTCTGTGTGGCTAAATGAATATCAGCTTTTCAACAGCCTGTGTGTTTCTTAGTGTTTTCTGGATAGTATCCATGAACTTTAGAGTTCTGAATGAATTTTAGCATGTTACATTTTGTTTTTTTGTTGGCAAACGCTAATTAGTTCCACATGGAGACACAACAAGTACACACAAGACATTTCTGAGTAGAATGCTACAGAAACTAGGTTAAAAATGATATTTGCGACTGTAAACATGACATTGAATTCACATTCCCAAGAAAAAGACTTTGCTTTTCTCCAAAACCAGTTTCAACATCCTTTTCGGGGTCCGTAACACACGAATTCCACACGTTTTTGTCCAGATAGGTCTGGATCTAACCAGCAATATCCGGTTCTGTGTGGCTAAATGAATATCAGCTTTTCAACAGCCTGTGTGTTTGTTAGTGTTTTCTAGATAGTATCAATGAACTTTAGAGTTTTGAATGAATTTTAGCATGTTACAATTTTTTTTTTTTTTGGCAAACGCTCATTAGTTCCACATGGAGAAACAACAAGTACACATAAGTGATTTCTGAGTAGAATGCTACACAAACTAGGTTAAAAATGATATTTGCGACTGTAAACATGACATTGAATTCACATTACCAAGAAGAAGACTTTGCTTTTCTCCATAACCAGTTTGACTCTGCTTTTCGGGGTCCTTAGCACACGAATTCCACATGAGTTTGTCAAGATAGATCTGGATATAACCAGCAATATCCGGTTCTGTGTGGCTAAATGAATATCTGCTTTTCAACAGCCTGTGTGTTTCTTAGTGTTTTCTAGATAGTATCTATGAACTTTAGAGTTCTGAATGAATTTTAGCATGCTACATTTGGTTTTTTTGTTGGCAAACGCTAATTAGTTCCACATGGAGACACAACAAGTACACATAAGTGATTTCTCAGTAGAATGCTACAGAAACTACGTTAAAAATGATATTTGCGACTGTAAACATGACATTGAATTCACCTTCCCAAAAAAAAGCGACTTTGCTTTTCTCCAAAACCAGTTTGACTCTGCTTTTCGGGGTCCTTATTACACGAATTCCACAGGAGTTTGTCCAGATAGATCTGGATCAAACCAGCAATATCCGGTTCTGTGTGGCTAAATGAATATCAGCTTTTCAACAGCCTGTGTGTTTATTAGTGTTTTCTGGATAGTATCTATGAACTTTAGAGTTCGGAATGAATTTTAGCATGTTACATTTTGTTTTTTTGTTGGCAAATGCTAATTAGTTCCACATGAGACACAACAAGTACACATAAGTCATTTCTGAGTAGAATGCTACAGAAACTAGGTTAAAAATGATATTTGCGACTGTAAACATGACATTGAATTCACATTCCCAAGAAAAAGACTTTGCTTTTCTCCAAAACCAGTTTCAACATCCTTTTCTGGGTCCTTAACACACGAATTCCACACGTTTTTGTCCAGATAGGTCTGGATCTAACCAGCAATATCCGGTTCTGTGTGGCTAAATGAATATCAGCTTTTCAACAGCCTGTGTGTTTCTTAGTGTTTTCTGGATAGTATCTATGAACTTTAGAGTTTTGAATGAATTTTAGCATGTTACATTTTGTTTTTTTTTGGCAAATGCTAATTAGTTCCACATGGAGAAACAACAAGTACACATAAGTGTTTTCTGAGTAGAATGCTACACAAACTAGTTGAAAAATGATATTTGCGACTGTAAACATGACATTGAATTCACATTCCCAAGAAAACGACTTTGCTTTTCTCCAAAACCAGTTTGACTCTGCTTTTCGGGGTCCTTAACACACGAATTCCACATGAGTTTGTCCAGATAGGTCTGGATCTAACCAGCAATATCCGGTTCTGTGTGGCTAAATGAATATCAGCTTTTCAACAGCCTGTGTGTTTCTTAGTGTTTTCTGGATAGTATCTATGAACTTTAGAGTTTTGAATGAATTTTAGCATGCTACATTTTTTTTGTTTTCTTGGAAAACGCTAATTAGATCCACATGGAGACACAACAAGTACACATAAGTGTTTTCTGAGTAGAATGCTACAGGAACTCGTTGAAAAATGATATTTGCCATTGTAAACATGACATTGCATTCACATTCCGAAGAAAAAGACTTTGCTTTTCTCCAAAACCAGTTTGACTCTGCTTTTCGGGGTCCTTATTACACGAATTCCACATGAGTTTGTCCAGACAGATCTGGATCTAAACAGCAATATCCGGTTCTGTGTGGCTAAATGAATATCTGCTTTTCAACAGCCTGTGTGTTTGTTAGTGTTTTCTGGATAGTATCTATGAACTTTAGAGTTCTGAATGAATTTTAGCATGCTACATTTGGATTTTTTGTTGGAAAACGCTAATTAGTTCCACATGGAGACACAACAAGTACACATAAGTGATTTCTCAGTAGAATGCTACAGAAACTAGGTTAAAAATGATATTTGTGACTGTAAACATGACATTGAATTCACATTCCCAAGAAAAAGACTTTGCTTTTCTCCAAAACCAGTTTGACTCTGCTTTTCGGGGTCCTTATTACACGAATTCCACATGAGTTTGTCCAGACAGATCTGGATCAAACCAGCAATATCCGGTTCTGTGTGGCTAAATGAATATCAGCTTTTCAACAGCCTGTGTGTTTGTTAGTGTTTTCTAGATAGTATCAATGAACTTTAGAGTTTTGAATGAATTTTAGCAGGTTACATTTTTTTTTTTTTGGCAAACGCTCATTAGTTCCACATGGAGACACAACAAGTACACATAAGTGATTTCTGAGTAGAATGCTACACAAACTAGGTTAAAAATGATATTTGCGACTGTAAACATGACATTGAATTCACATTACCAAGAAGAAGACTTTGCTTTTCTCCATAACCAGTTTGACTCTGCTTTTCGGGGTCCTTAGCACAAGAATTACACATGAGTTTGTCCAGATAGATCTGGATATAACCAGCAATATCCGGTTCTGTGTGGCTAAATGAATATCAGCTTTTCAACAGCCTGTGTGTTTCTTAGTGTTTTCTGGATAGTATCTATGAACTTTATAGTTCTGAATGAATTTTAGCATGCTATATTTGGTTTTTTTGTTGGCAAACGCTCATTAGTTCCACATGGAGACACAACAAGTACACATAAGTGATTTCTGAGTAGAATGCTACACAAACTAGGTTAAAAATGATATTTGCGACTGTAAACATGACATTGAATTCACATTCCCAAGAAAAAGACTTTGCTTTTCTCCAAAACCAGTTCGACTCTGCTTTTCGGGGTCCTTATTACACGAATTCCACATGAGTTTGTCCAGACAGATCTGGATCTAACCAGCAATATCCGGTTCTGTGTGGCTAAATGAATATCTGCTTTTCAACAGCCTGTGTGTTTCTTAGTGTTTTCTGGATAATATCTATGAACTTTAGAGTTCTGAATGAATTTTAGCATGCTACATTTGTTTTTTTTTTTGGCAAACGCTAATTAGTTCCACATGGAGACACAACAAGTACACATAAGTTTTTTCTGATTAGAATGCTACAGAAACTAGGTTAAGAATGATATTTGTGACTGTAAACATGACATTGAATTCACATTCCCAAGAAAACGACTTTGCTTTTCTCCAAAACCAGTTTGACTCTGCTTTTCGGGGTCCTTATTACACTAATTCCACATGAGTTTGTCCAGGTAGATCTGGATCTAAACAGCAATATCCGGTTCTGTGTGGCTAAATGAATATCTGCTTTTCAACAGCCAATGTGTTTCTTAGTGTTTTCTGGATAGTATCTATGAACTTTAGAGTTCTGAATGAATTTTAGCATGTTACATTTTGTTTTTTTGTTGGCAAATGCTAATTAGTTCCACATGGAGACACAACAAGTACACATAAGTGATTTCTGAGTAGAATGCTACAGAAACTAGGTTAAAAATGATATTTGCGACTGTAAACATGACATTGAATTCACATTCCCAAGAAAAAGACTTTGCTTTTCTCCAAAACCAGTTTCAACATACTTTTCTGGGTCCTTAACACACGAATTCCACACGTTTTTGTCCAGATAGGTCTGGATCTAACCAGCAATATCCGGTTCTGTGTGGCGAAATGAATATCAGCTTTTCAACAGCCTGTGTGTTTCTTAGTGTTTTCTGGATAGTATCTATGAACTTTAGAGTTTTGAATAAATTTTAGCATGTTACATTATGTTTTTTTTTAGCAAATGCTAATTAGTTCCACATGGAGAAACAACAAGTACACATAAGTGTTTTCTGAGTAGAATGCTACAGAAACTAGTTGAAAAATGATATTTGCGACTGTAAACATGACATTGAATTCACATTCCCAAGAAAACGACTTTGCTTTTCTCCAAAACCAGTTTGACTCTGCTTTTCGGGGTCCTTAACACACGAATTCCACATGAGTTTGTCCAGATAGGTCTGGATCTAACCAGCAATATCCGGTTCTGTGTGGCTAAATGAATATCAGCTTTTCAACAGCCTGTGTGTTTCTTAGTGTTTTCTGGATAGTATCTATGAACTTTAGAGTTCTGAATGAATTTTAGCATGTTACATTTTGTTTTTTTGTTGGCAAATGCTAATTAGTTCCACATGGAGACACAACAAGTACACATAAGTCATTTCTGAGTAGAATGCTACAGAAACTAGGTTAAAAATGATATTTGCGACTGTAAACATGACATTGAATTCACATTCCCAAGAAAAAGACTTTGCTTTTCTCCTAAACCAGTTTCAACATCCTTTTCTGGGTCCTTAACACACGAATTCCACACGTTTTTGCCCAGATAGGTCTGGATCTAACCAGCAATATCCGGTTCTGTGTGGCTAAATGAATATCAGCTTTTCAACAGCCTGTGTGTTTGTTAGTGTTTTCTAGATAGTATCAATGAACTTTAGAGTTTTGAATGAATTTTAGCATGTTACATTTTTTTTTTTTTGGCAAACGCTCATTAGTTCCACATGGAGAAACAACAAGTACACATAAGTGATTTCTGAGTAGAATGCTACACAAACTAGGTTAAAAATGATATTTGCGACTGTAAACATGACATTGAATTCACATTACCAAGAAGAAGACTTTGCTTTTCTCCATAACCAGTTTGACTCTGCTTTTCGGGGTCCTTAGCACACGAATTCCACATGAGTTTGTCAAGATAGATCTGGATATAACCAGCAATACCCGGTTCTGTGTGGCTAAATGAATATCTGCTTTTCAACAGCCTGTGTGTTTCTTAGTGTTTTCTGGATAGTATCTATGAACTTTAGAGTTCTGAATGAATTTTAGCATGCTACATTTGTTTTTTTTTTTGGCAAACGCTAATTAGTTCCACATGGAGACACAACAAGTACACATAAGTTTTTTCTGATTAGAATGCTACAGAAACTAGGTTAAAAATGATATTTGTGACTGTAAACATGACATTGAATTCACATTCCCAAGAAAAAGACTTTGCTTTTCTCCAAAACCAGTTTGACTCTGCTTTTCGGGGTCCTTATTACACGAATTCCACATGAGTTTGTCCAGATAGATCTGGATCTAACCAGCAATATCCGGTTCTGTGTGGCTAAATGAATATCTGCTTTTCAACAGCCTGTGTGTTTCTTAGTGTTTTCTGGATAGTATCTATGAACATTAGAGTTCTGAATGAATTTTAGCATGTTACATTTTGTTTTTTTGTTGGCAAATGCTAATTAGTTCCACATGGAGACACAACAAGTACACATAAGTGATTTCTGAGTAGAATGCTACAGAAACTAGGTTAAAAATGATATTTGCGACTGTAAACATGACATTGAATTCACATTCCCAAGGAAACGACTTTGCTTTTCTCCAAAACCAGTTTCAACATACTTTTCTGGGTCCTTAACACACGAATTCCACACGTTTTTGTCCAGATAGGTCTGGATCTAACCAGCAATATCCGGTTCTGTGTGGCGAAATGAATATCAGCTTTTCAACAGCCTGTGTGTTTCTTAGTGTTTTCTGGATAGTATCTATGAACTTTAGAGTTTTGAATAAATTTTAGCATGTTACATTATGTTTTTTTTTAGCAAATGCTAATTAGTTCCACATGGAGAAACAACAAGTACTCATAAGTGTTTTCTGAGTAGAATGCTACAGAAACTAGTAGAAAAATGATATTTGCGACTGTAAACATGACATTGAATTCACATTCCCAAGAAAACGACTTTGCTTTTCTCCAAAACCAGTTTGACTCTGCTTTTCGGGGTCCTTAACACACGAATTCCACATGAGTTTGTCCAGATAGGTCTGGATCTAACCAGCAATATCCGGTTCTGTGTGGCTAAATGAATATCAGCTTTTCAACAGCCTGTGTGTTTCTTAGTGTTTTCTGGATAGTATCTATGTACTTTAGAGTTCTGAATGAATTTTAGCATGTTACATTTTGTTTTTTTGTTGGCAAATGCTAATTAGTTCCACATGGAGACACAACAAGTACACATAAGTCATTTCTGAGTAGAATGCTACAGAAACTAGGTTAAAAATGATATTTGCGACTGTAAACATGACATTGAATTCACATTCCCAAGAAAAAGACTTTGCTTTTCTCCAAAACCAGTTTCAACATCCTTTTCTGGGTCCTTAACACACGAATTCCACACGTTTTTGCCCAGATAGGTCTGGATCTAACCAGCAATATCCGGTTCTGTGTGGCTAAATGAATATCAGCTTTTCAACAGCCTGTGTGTTTGTTAGTGTTTTCTAGATAGTATCAATGAACTTTAGAGTTTTGAATGAATTTTAGCATGTTACATTTTTTTTTTTTTTGGCAAACGCTCATTAGTTCCACATGGAGAAACAACAAGTACACATAAGTGATTTCTGAGTAGAATGCTACACAAACTAGGTTAAAAATGATATTTGCGACTGTAAACATGACATTGAATTCACATTACCAAGAAGAAGACTTTGCTTTTCTCCATAACCAGTTTGACTCTGCTTTTCGGGGTCCTTAGCACACGAATTCCACATGAGTTTGTCAAGATAGATCTGGATATAACCAGCAATACCCGGTTCTGTGTGGCTAAATGAATATCTGCTTTTCAACAGCCTGTGTGTTTCTTAGTGTTTTCTGGATAGTATCTATGAACTTTAGAGTTCTGAATGAATTTTAGCATGCTACATTTGTTTTTTTTTTTGGCAAACGCTAATTAGTTCCACATGGAGACACAACAAGTACACATAAGTTTTTTCTGATTAGAATGCTACAGAAACTAGGTTAAAAATGATATTTGTGACTGTAAACATGACATTGAATTCACATTCCCAAGAAAATGACTTTGCTTTTCTCCAAAACCAGTTTGACTCTGCTTTTCGGGGTCCTTATTACACGAATTCCACATGAGTTTGTCCAGATAGATCTGGATCTAACCAGCAATATCCGGTTCTGCGTGGCTAAATGAATATCTGCTTTTCAACAGCCTGTGTGTTTCTTAGTGTTTTCTGGATAGTATCTATGAACATTAGAGTTCTGAATGAATTTTAGCATGTTACATTTTGTTTTTTTGTTGGCAAATGCTAATTAGTTCCACATGAGACACAACAAGTACACATAAGTCATTTCTGAGTAGAATGCTACAGAAACTAGGTTAAAAATGATATTTGCGACTGTAAACATGACATTGAATTCACATTCCCAAGAAAAAGACTTTGCTTTTCTCCAAAACCAGTTTCAACATCCTTTTCTGGGTCCTTAACACACGAATTCCACACGTTTTTGTCCAGATAGGTCTGGATCTAACCAGCAATATCCGGTTCTGTGTGGCGAAATGAATATCAGCTTTTCAACAGCCTGTGTGTTTCTTAGTGTTTTCTGGATAGTATCTATGAACTTTAGAGTTTTGAATGAATTTTAGCATGTTACATTTGGTTTTTTGTTGGCAAACGCTAATTAGTTCCACATGGAGACACAACACGTACACATAAGTGATTTCTCAGTAGAATGCTACAGAAACTTGTTGAAAAATGATATTTGCGACTGTAAACAAGACATTGAATTCACATTCCCAAGAAAAAGACTTTGCTTTTCTCCAAAACCAGTTTGACTCTGCTTTTCGGGGTCCTTAACACACGAATTCCACATGAGTTTGACCAGATAGGTCTGGATCTAACCAGCAATATCCGGTTCTGTGTGGCTAAATGAATATCACCTTTTCAACAGCCTGTGTGTTTCTTAGTGTTTTCTGGATAGTATCTATGAACTTTAGAGTTCTGAATGAATTTTAGCATGCTACATTTGGTTTTTTTGTTGGAAAACGCTAATTAGTTCCACATGGAGACACACAAGTACACATAAGTGTTTTCTGAGTAGAATGCTGCAGAAACTAGTTGAAAAATGATATTTGCGATTGTAAACATGACATTGAATTCTCATTCCCAAGAAAAAGACTTTGCTTTTCTCCAAAACCAGTTTCACTCTGCTTTTCGGGGTCCTTAACACCCGAATTCCACATGAGTTTGTCCAGATAGATCTGGATCAAACCAGCAATATCCGGTTCTGTGTGGCTAAATGAATATCAGCTTTTCAACAGCCTGTGTGTTTCTTAGTGTTTTCTGGATAGTATCTATGAACTTTAGAGTTCTGAATGAAATTTAGCATGTTACATTTTGTTTTTTTGTTGGCAAACGCTAATTAGTTCCACATGGAGCCACAACAAGTACACATAAGTGATTTCTCAGTAGAATGCTACAGAAACTAGGTTAAAAATGATATTTGCGACTGTAAACATGACATTGAATACACATTCCCAAGAAAAAGACTTTGCTTTTCTCCAAAACCAGTTTCAACATCCTTTTCTGGGTCCTTAACACACGAATTGCACACGTTTTTGTCCAGATAAGACTGGTTCTAACCAGCAATATCCGGTTCTGTGTGGCGAAATGAATATCAGCTTTTCAACAGCCTGTGTGTTTCTTAGTGTTTTCTGGATAGTATCTATGAACTTTAGAGTTTTGAATGAATTTTAGCATGTTATATTTTGTTTTTTTGTTGGCAAACGCTAATTAGTTCCACATGGAGACACAACAAGTACACATAAGTGATTTCTGAGTAGAATGCTACAGAAAATAGGTGAAAAATGATATTTGGGACTGTAAACATGACATTGAATTCACATTCCCAAGAAAAAGACTTTGCTTTTCTCCAAAACCAGTTTCAACATTCTTTTCTGGGTCCTTATTACACGAATTCCACATGAGTTTGTCCAGATAGATCTGGATCTAACCAGCAATATCCGGTTCTGTGTGGCTAAATGAATATCTGCTTTTCAACAGCCTGTGTGTTTCTTAGTGTTTTCTGGATAGTATCTATGAACTTTAGAGTTCTGAATGAATTTTAGCATGCTACATTTTGTTTTTTTGTTGGAAAACGCTAATTAGTTCCACATGGAGACACACAAGTACACATAACTGTTTTCTGAGTAGAATGCTAAGGAAACTAGTTGAAAAATGATATTTGCGATTGTAAACATGACATTGAATTCACATTCCCAAGAAAAAGACTTTGCTTTTCTCCAAAACCAGTTTGACTCTGCTTTTCGGGGTCCTTAACACACGAATTCCACATGAGTTTGTCCAGATAGATCTGGATCTAACCAGCAATATCCGGTTCTGTGTGGCTAAATGAATATCAGCTTTTCAACAGCCTGTGTGTTTGTTAGTGTTTTCTGGATAGTATCTATGAACTTTAGAGTTCTGAATGAATTTTAGCATGCTACATTTGGTTTTTTGTTGGCAAACGCTAATTAGTTCCACATGGAGACACAACAAGAACACATAAGTGATTTCTCAGTAGAATGCTACAGAAACTAGTTGAAAAATGATATTTGCGACTGTAAACAAGACATTGAATTCACATTCCCAAGAAAAAGACTTTGCTTTTCTCCAAAACCAGTTTGACTCTGCTTTTCGGGGTCCTTATTACACGAATTCCACAAGAGTTTGTCCAGATAGATCTGGTTCTACCCAGCACTATCCGGTTCTGCGTGGCTAAATGAATATCTGCTTTTCAACAGCCTGTGTGTTTCTTAGTGTTTTCTGGATAGTATCTATGAACTTTAGAGTTCTGAATGAATTTTAGCATGTTACATTTTGATTTTTTGTTGGCAAACGCTAATTAGTTCCACATGGAGACACAACAAGTACACATAAGTGATTTCTGAGTAGAATGCTACAGAAACTAGGTTAAAAATGATATTTGTGACTGTAAACATGACATTGAATTCACATTCCCAAGAAAAAGACTTTGCTTTTCTCCAAAACCAGTTTCACTCTGCTTTTCGGGGTCCTTAACACACGAATTCCACATGAGTTTGTCCAGATAGGTCTGGATCTAACCAGCAATATCCGGTTCTGTGTGGCTAAATGAATATCACCTTTTCAACAGCCTGTGTGTTTCTTAGTGTTTTCTGGATAGTATCTATGAACTTTAGAGTTCTGAATGAATTTTAGCATGCTACATTTGGTTTTTTTGTTGGAAAACGCTAATTAGTTCCACATGGAGACACACAAGTACACATAAGTGTTTTCTGAGTAGAATGCTGCAGAAACTAGTTGAAAAATGATATTTGCGATTGTAAACATGACATTGAATTCTCATTCCCAAGAAAAAGACTTTGCTTTTCTCCAAAACCAGTTTGACTCTGCTTTTCGGGGTCCTTAACACACGAATTCCACATGAGTTTGTCCAGATAGATCTGGATCAAACCAGCAATATCCGGTTCTGTGTGGCTAAATGAATATCAGCTTTTCAACAGCCTGTGTGTTTCTTAGTGTTTTCTGGATAGTATCTATGAACTTTAGAGTTTTGAATGAATTTTAGCATGTTACATTTTGTATTTTTGTTGGCAAACGCTAATTAGTTCCACATGGAGACACAACAAGTACACATAAGTGATTTCTGAGTAAAATGCTACAGAAACTAGGTTAAAAATGATATTTGCGACTGTAAACATGACATTTAATTCACATTCCCAAGAAAAAGACTTTGCTTTTCTCCTAAACCAGTTTCAACATCCTTTTCTGGGTCCTTAACACACGAATTCCACATGAGTTTGTCCAGACAGATCTGGATCTAACCAGCAATATCCGGTTCTGTGTGGCTAAATGAATATCACCTTTTCAACAGCCTGTGTGTTTGTTAGTGTTTTCTGGATAGTATCAATGAACTTTAGAGTTTTGAATGAATTTTAGCATGTTACATTTTTTTTTTTGGCAAACGCTAATTACTTCCACATGGAGACACAACAAGTACACATAAGTGATTTCTGAGTAGAATGCTACACAAACTAGTTTAAAAATGATATTTGCGACTGTAAACATGACATTGAATTCACATTCCCAAGAAAAAGACTTTGCTTTTCTCCATAACCAGTTTGACTCTGCTTTTCGGGGTCCTTAGCACACGAATTCCACATGAGTTTGTCCAGATAGATCTGGATCTAACCAGCAATATCCGGTTCTGTGTGGCTAAATGAATATCAGCTTTTCAACAGCCTGTGTGTTTCTTAGTGTTTTCTGGATAGTATCTATGAACTTTAGAGTTCTGAATGAATTTTAGCATGCTACATTTGGTTTTTTTTTGCAAACGCTAATTAGTTCCACATGGAGACACAACAAGTACACATAAGTGATTTCTCAGTAGAATGCTACAGAAACTAGGTAAAAATGATATTTGCAAATGTAAACATGACATTGAATTCACATTCCCAAGAAAAAGACTTTGCTTTTCTCCAAAACCAGTTTGACTCTGCTTTTCGGGGTCCTTATTACACGAATTCCACATGAGTTTGTCCAGATAGATCTGGATCTAACCAGCAATATCCGGTTCTGTGTGGCTAAATGAATATCTGCTTTTCAACAGCCTGTGTGTTTCTTAGTGTTTTCTGGATAGTATCTATGAACTTTAGTGTTCTGAATGAATTTTAGCATGTTACATTTTGTTTTTTTTTTTGGCAAAAGCTAATTAGTTCCACATGGAAACACAACAAGTACACATAAGTGATTTCCCAGTAGAATGCTACAGAAACTAGGTTAAAAATGATATTTGCGACTGTAAACATGACATTGAATTCACATTCCCAAGAAAAAGACTTTGCTTTTCTCCAAAACCAGTTTGACTCTGCTTTTCGGGGTCCTTAACACACGAATTCCACATGAGTTTGACCAGATAGGTCTGGATCTAACCAGCAATATCCGGTTCTGTGTGGCTAAATGAATATCACCTTTTCAACAGCCTGTGTGTTTCTTAGTGTTTTCTGGATAGTATCTATGAACTTTAGAGTTCTGAATGAATTTTAGCATGCTACATTTGGTTTTTTTGTTGGAAAACGCTAATTAGTTCCACATGGAGACACACAAGTACACATAAGTGTTTTCTGAGTAGAATGCTGCAGAAACTAGTTGAAAAATGATATTTGCGATTGTAAACATGACATTGAATTCTCATTCCCAAGAAAAAGACTTTGCTTTTCTCCAAAACCAGTTTCACTCTGCTTTTCGGGGTCCTTAACACCCGAATTCCACATGAGTTTGTCCAGATAGATCTGGATCAAACCAGCAATATCCGGTTCTGTGTGGCTAAATGAATATCAGCTTTTCAACAGCCTGTGTGTTTCTTAGTGTTTTCTGGATAGTATCTATGAACTTTAGAGTTCTGAATGAAATTTAGCATGTTACATTTTGTTTTTTTGTTGGCAAACGCTAATTAGTTCCACATGGAGCCACAACAAGTACACATAAGTGATTTCTCAGTAGAATGCTACAGAAACTAGGTTAAAAATGATATTTGCGACTGTAAACATGACATTGAATACACATTCCCAAGAAAAAGACTTTGCTTTTCTCCAAAACCAGTTTCAACATCCTTTTCTGGGTCCTTAACACACGAATTGCACACGTTTTTGTCCAGATAAGACTGGTTCTAACCAGCAATATCCGGTTCTGTGTGGCGAAATGAATATCAGCTTTTCAACAGCCTGTGTGTTTCTTAGTGTTTTCTGGATAGTATCTATGAACTTCAGAGTTCTGAATGAATTTTAGCATGTTACATTTTGTATTTTTGTTGGCAAACGCTAATTAGTTCCACATGGAGACACAACAAGTACACATAAGTGATTTCTGAGTAGAATGCTACAGAAACTAGGTTAAAAATGATATTTGCGACTGTAAACATGACATTGAATTCACATTAACTAGAACACTTTGCTTTTCTCCATAACCAGTTTGACTCTGCTTTTCGGGGTCCTTAGCACACGAATTCCACATGAGTTTGTCCAGATAGATCTGGATCTAACCAGCAATATCCGGTTCTGTGTGGCTAAATGAATATTTGCTTTTCAACAGCCTGTTAGTTTCTTAGTGTTTTCTGGATAGTATCTATGAACTTTAGAGTTCTGAATGAAATTTAGCATGTTACATTTTGTTTTTTTTTTGGCAAACTCTAATTAGTTCCACATGGAGACACAACAAGTACACATAAGTGATTTCTGAGTAGAATGCTACAGAAACTAGGTTAAAAATGATATTTGCGACTGTAAACATGACATTGAATTCACATTCCCAAGAAAAAGACTTTGCTTTTCTCCAAAACCAGTTTGACTCTGCTTTTCGGGGTCCTTAACACACGAATTCCACATGAGTTTGTCCAGATAGGTCTGCATCTAACCAGCAATATCCGGTTCTGTGTGGCTAAATGAATATCAGCTTTTCAACAGCCTGTGTGTTTCTTAGTGTTTTCTGGATAGTATCTATGAACTTTAGAGTTCTGAGTGAATTTTACCATGCTACATTTGTTTTTTTTGTTGGAAAACACTAATTAGTTCCACATGGAGACACACAAGTACACATAAGTGTTTTCTGAGTAGAATGATAAGGAAACTAGTTGAAAAATGATATTTGCTACTGTAAACATGACATTGATTCACATTCCCAAGAAAAAGACTTTGCTTTTCTCCAAAACCAGTTTGACTCTGATTTTCGGAGTCCTTATTACACGAATTCCACATGAGTTTGTCCAGATAGATCTGGATCAAACCAGCAATATCCGGTTCTGTGTGGCTAAATGAATATCAGCTTTTCAACAGCCTGTGTGTTTCTTAGTGTTTTCTGGATAGTATCTATGAACTTTAGAGTTTTGAATGAATTTTAGCATGTTATATTTTGTTTTTTTGTTGGCAAACGCTAATTAGTTCCACATGGAGACACAACAAGTACACATAAGTGATTTCTGAGTAGAATGCTACAGAAAATAGGTGAAAAATGATATTTGGGACTGTAAACATGACATTGAATTCACATTCCCAAGAAAAAGACTTTGCTTTTCTCCAAAACCAGTTTCAACATTCTTTTCTGGGTCCTTATTACACGAATTCCACATGAGTTTGTCCAGATAGATCTGGATCTAACCAGCAATATCCGGTTCTGTGTGGCTAAATGAATATCTGCTTTTCAACAGCCTGTGTGTTTCTTAGTGTTTTCTGGATAGTATCTATGAACTTTAGAGTTCTGAATGAATTTTAGCATGCTACATTTTGTTTTTTTGTTGGAAAACGCTAATTAGTTCCACATGGAGACACACAAGTACACATAACTGTTTTCTGAGTAGAATGCTAAGGAAACTAGTTGAAAAATGATATTTGCGATTGTAAACATGACATTGAATTCACATTCCCAAGAAAAAGACTTTGCTTTTCTCCAAAACCAGTTTGACTCTGCTTTTCGGGGTCCTTAACACACGAATTCCACATGAGTTTGTCCAGATAGATCTGGATCTAACCAGCAATATCCGGTTCTGTGTGGCTAAATGAATATCAGCTTTTCAACAGCCTGTGTGTTTGTTAGTGTTTTCTGGATAGTATCTATGAACTTTAGAGTTCTGAATGAATTTTAGCATGCTACATTTGGTTTTTTGTTGGCAAACGCTAATTAGTTCCACATGGAGACACAACAAGAACACATAAGTGATTTCTCAGTAGAATGCTACAGAAACTAGTTGAAAAATGATATTTGCGACTGTAAACAAGACATTGAATTCACATTCCCAAGAAAAAGACTTTGCTTTTCTCCAAAACCAGTTTGACTCTGCTTTTCGGGGTCCTTATTACACGAATTCCACAAGAGTTTGTCCAGATAGATCTGGTTCTACCCAGCACTATCCGGTTCTGCGTGGCTAAATGAATATCTGCTTTTCAACAGCCTGTGTGTTTCTTAGTGTTTTCTGGATAGTATCTATGAACTTTAGAGTTCTGAATGAATTTTAGCATGTTACATTTTGATTTTTTGTTGGCAAACGCTAATTAGTTCCACATGGAGACACAACAAGTACACATAAGTGATTTCTGAGTAGAATGCTACAGAAACTAGGTTAAAAATGATATTTGTGACTGTAAACATGACATTGAATTCACATTCCCAAGAAAAAGACTTTGCTTTTCTCCAAAACCAGTTTCACTCTGCTTTTCGGGGTCCTTAACACACGAATTCCACATGAGTTTGTCCAGATAGGTCTGGATCTAACCAGCAATATCCGGTTCTGTGTGGCTAAATGAATATCACCTTTTCAACAGCCTGTGTGTTTCTTAGTGTTTTCTGGATAGTATCTATGAACTTTAGAGTTCTGAATGAATTTTAGCATGCTACATTTGGTTTTTTTGTTGGAAAACGCTAATTAGTTCCACATGGAGACACACAAGTACACATAAGTGTTTTCTGAGTAGAATGCTGCAGAAACTAGTTGAAAAATGATATTTGCGATTGTAAACATGACATTGAATTCTCATTCCCAAGAAAAAGACTTTGCTTTTCTCCAAAACCAGTTTGACTCTGCTTTTCGGGGTCCTTAACACACGAATTCCACATGAGTTTGTCCAGATAGATCTGGATCAAACCAGCAATATCCGGTTCTGTGTGGCTAAATGAATATCAGCTTTTCAACAGCCTGTGTGTTTCTTAGTGTTTTCTGGATAGTATCTATGAACTTTAGAGTTTTGAATGAATTTTAGCATGTTACATTTTGTATTTTTGTTGGCAAACGCTAATTAGTTCCACATGGAGACACAACAAGTACACATAAGTGATTTCTGAGTAAAATGCTACAGAAACTAGGTTAAAAATGATATTTGCGACTGTAAACATGACATTTAATTCACATTCCCAAGAAAAAGACTTTGCTTTTCTCCTAAACCAGTTTCAACATCCTTTTCTGGGTCCTTAACACACGAATTCCACATGAGTTTGTCCAGACAGATCTGGATCTAACCAGCAATATCCGGTTCTGTGTGGCTAAATGAATATCACCTTTTCAACAGCCTGTGTGTTTGTTAGTGTTTTCTGGATAGTATCAATGAACTTTAGAGTTTTGAATGAATTTTAGCATGTTACATTTTTTTTTTTGGCAAACGCTAATTACTTCCACATGGAGACACAACAAGTACACATAAGTGATTTCTGAGTAGAATGCTACACAAACTAGTTTAAAAATGATATTTGCGACTGTAAACATGACATTGAATTCACATTCCCAAGAAAAAGACTTTGCTTTTCTCCATAACCAGTTTGACTCTGCTTTTCGGGGTCCTTAGCACACGAATTCCACATGAGTTTGTCCAGATAGATCTGGATCTAACCAGCAATATCCGGTTCTGTGTGGCTAAATGAATATCAGCTTTTCAACAGCCTGTGTGTTTCTTAGTGTTTTCTGGATAGTATCTATGAACTTTAGAGTTCTGAATGAATTTTAGCATGCTACATTTAGTTTTTTTTTGCAAACGCTAATTAGTTCCACATGGAGACACAACAAGTACACATAAGTGATTTCTCAGTAGAATGCTACAGAAACTAGGTAAAAATGATATTTGCAAATGTAAACATGACATTGAATTCACATTCCCAAGAAAAAGACTTTGCTTTTCTCCAAAACCAGTTTGACTCTGCTTTTCGGGGTCCTTATTACACGAATTCCACATGAGTTTGTCCAGATAGATCTGGATCTAACCAGCAATATCCGGTTCTGTGTGGCTAAATGAATATCTGCTTTTCAACAGCCTGTGTGTTTCTTAGTGTTTTCTGGATAGTATCTATGAACTTTAGTGTTCTGAATGAATTTTAGCATGTTACATTTTGTTTTTTTTTTTGGCAAAAGCTAATTAGTTCCACATGGAAACACAACAAGTACACATAAGTGATTTCCCAGTAGAATGCTACAGAAACTAGGTTAAAAATGATATTTGCGACTGTAAACATGACATTGAATTCACATTCCCAAGAAAAAGACTTTGCTTTTCTCCAAAACCAGTTTCAACATCCTTTTCTGGGTCCTTAACACACGAATTCCACATGAGTTTGTCCAGACAGATCTGGATCTAACCAGCAATATCCGGTTCTGTGTGGCTAAATGAATATCAGCTTTTCAACAACCTGTGTGTTTCTTAGTGTTTTCTGGATAGTATCTAGGAACTTTAGAGTTCTGAATGAATTTTAGCATGTTACATTTTGTTTTTTTGTTGGCAAACGCTAATTAGTTCCACATGGAGACACAACAAGTACACATAAGTCATTTCTGAGTAGAATGCTACAGAAACTAGGTTAAAAATGATATTTGCGACTGTAAACATGACATTGAATTCACATTCCCAAGAAAAAGACTTTGCTTTTCTCCAAAACCAGTTTGACTCTGCTTTTCGGAGTCCTTATTACACGAATTCCACATGAGTTTGTCCAGATAGATCTGGATCTAACCAGCAATATCCGGTTCTGTGTGGCTAAATGAATATCAGCTTTTCAACAGCCTGTGTGTTTGTTAGTGTTTTCTGGATAGTATCTATGAACTTTAGAGTTTTGAATGAATTTTAGCATATTATATTTTGTTTTTTTGTTGGCAAACGCTAATTAGTACCACATGGAGACACAACAAGTACACATAAGTGATTTCTGAGTAGAATGCTACACAAACTAGGTTAAAAATGATATTTGGGACTGTAAACATGACATTGAATTCACATTCCCAATAAAAAGACTTTGCTTTTCTCCAAAACCAGTTTCACTCTGCTTTTCGGGGTCCTTATTACACGAATTCCACATGAGTTTGTCCAGATAGATCTGGATCTAACCAGCAATATCCGGTTCTGTGTGGCTAAATGAATATCTGCTTTTCAACAGCCTGTGTGTTTCTTAGTGTTTTCTGGATAGTATCTATGAACTTTAGAGTTCTGAATGAATTTTAGCATGCTACATTTGGTTTTTTTGTTGGAAAACGCTAATTAGTTCCACATGGAGACACACAAGTACACATAACTGTTTTCTGAGTAGAATGCTAAGGAAACTAGTTGAAAAATTATATTTGCGATTGTAAAGATGACATTGAATTCACATTCCCAAGAAAAAGACTTTGCTTTTCTCCAAAACCAGTTTGACTCTGCTTTTCGGGGTCCTTAACACACGAATTCCACATGAGTTTGTCCAGATAGATCTGGATCTAACCAGCAATATCCGGTTCTGTGTGGCTAAATGAATATCAGCTTTTCAACAGCCTGTGTGTTTGTTAGTGTTTTCTGGATAGTATCTATTAACTTTAGAGTTCTGAATGAATTTTATCATGCTACATTTGGTTTTTTGTTGGCAAACGCTAATTAGTTCCACATGGAGACACAACAAGAACACATAAGTGATTTCTCAGTAGAATGCTACAGAAACTAGTAGAAAAATGATATTTGCGACTGTAAACAAGACATAGAATTCACATTCCCAAGAAAAAGACTTTGCTTTTCTCCAAAACCAGTTTGACTCTGCTTTTCAGGGTCCTTATTACACGAATTCCACAAGAGTTTGTCCAGATAGATCTGGTTCTAACCAGCACTATCCGGTTCTGCGTGGCTAAATGAATATCTGCTTTTCAACAGCCTGTGTGTTTCTTAGTGTTTTCTGGATAGTATCTATGAACTTTAGAGTTCTGAATGAATTTTAGCATGTTACATTTTGATTTTTTGTTGGCAAACGCTAATTAGTTCCACATGGAGACACAACAAGTACACATAAGTGATTTCTGAGTAGAATGCTACAGAAACTAGGTTAAAAATGATATTTGTGACTGTAAACATGACATTGAATTCACATTCCCAAGAAAAAGACTTTGCTTTTCTCCAAAACCAGTTTCAACATCCTTTTCTGGGTCCTTAACACACGAATTCCACATGAGTTTGTCCAGATAGGTCTGGATCTAACCAGCAATATCCGGTTCTGTGTGGCTAAATGAATATCACCTTTTCAACAGCCTGTGTGTTTCTTAGTGTTTTCTGGATAGTATCTATGAACTTTAGAGTTCTGAATGAATTTTAGCATGCTACATTTGGTTTTTTTGTTGGAAAACGCTAATTAGTTCCACATGGAGACACACAAGTATACATAAGTGTTTTCTGAGTAGAATGCTGCAGAAACTAGTTGAAAAATCATATTTGCGATTGTAAACATGACATTGAATTCTCATTCCCAAGAAAAAGACTTTGCTTTTCTCCAAAACCAGTTTGACTCTGCTTTTCGGGGTCCTTAACACACGAATTCCACATGAGTTTGTCCAGATAGATCTGGATCAAACCAGCAATATCCGGTTCTGTGTGGCTAAATGAATATCAGCTTTTCAACAGCCTGTGTGTTTCTTAGTGTTTTCTGGATAGTATCTATGAACTTTAGAGTTCTGAATGAATTTTAGCATGTTACATTTTGTATTTTTGTTGGCAAACGCTAATTAGTTCCACATGGAGACACAACAAGTACACATAAGTGATTTCTGAGTAAAATGCTACAGAAACTAGGTTAAAAATGATATTTGCGACTGTAAACATGACATTGAATTCACATTCCCAAGAAAAAGACTTTGCTTTTCTCCTAAACCAGTTTCAACATCCTTTTCTGGGTCCCTAACACACGAATTCCACACGTTTTTGTCCTGATAGGTCTGGATCTAACCAGCAATATCCGGTTCTGTGTGGCTAAATGAATATCAGCTTTTCAACATCCTGTGTGTTTGTTAGTGTTTTCTGGATAGTATCTATGAACTTTAGAGTTTTGAATGAATTTTAGCATGTTACATTTTGTTTTTTTGTTGGCAAACGCTAATTAGTTCCACATGGAGACACAACAAGTACACATAAGTGATCTCTCAGTAGAATGCTACAGAAACTAGGTTAAAAATGATATTTGCGACTGTAAACATGACATTGAATTCACATTCCCAAGAAAAAGACTTTGCTTTTCTCCTAAACCAGTTTCAACATCCTTTTCTGGGTCCTTAACACACGAATTCCACATGAGTTTGTCCAGACAGATCTGGATCTAACCAGCAATATCCGGTTCTGTGTGGCTAAATGAATATCAGCTTTTCAACAGCCTGTGTGTTTGTTAGTGTTTTCTAGATAGTATCAATGAACTTTAGAGTTTTGAATGAATTTTAGCATGTTACATTTTTTTTTTTGGCAAACGCTAATTAGTTCCACATGGAGACACAACAAGTACACATATGTGATTTCTGAGTAGAATGCTACACAAACTAGGTTAAAAATGATATTTGCGACTGTAAACAAGACATTGAATTCACATTAACAAGAAGACTTTGCTTTTCTCCATAACCAGTTTGACTCTGCTTTTCGGGGTCCTTAGCACACGAATTCCACATGAGTTTGTCCAGATAGATCTGGATCTAACCAGCAATATCCGGTTCTGTGTGGCTAAATGAATATCAGCTTTTCAACAGCCTGTGTGTTTCTTAGTGTTTTCTGGATAGTATCTATGAACTTTAGAGTTCTGAATGAATTTTAGCATGCTACATTTGGTTTTTTTGTTGGAAAACGCTAATTAGTTCCACATGGAGACACACAAGTACACATAAGTGTTTTCTGAGTAGAATGCTGCAGAAACTAGTTGAAAAATGATATTTGCGATTGTAAACATGACATTGAATTCTCATTCCCAAGAAAAAGACTTTGCTTTTCTCCAAAACCAGTTTGACTCTGCTTTTCGGGGTCCTTAACACACGAATTCCACATGAGTTTGTCCAGATAGATCTGGATCAAACCAGCAATATCCGGTTCTGTGTGGCTAAATGAATATCAGCTTTTCAACAGCCTGTGTGTTTCTTAGTGTTTTCTGGATAGTATCTATGAACTTTAGAGTTTTGAATGAATTTTAGCATGTTACATTTTGTATTTTTGTTGGCAAACGCTAATTAGTTCCACATGGAGACACAACAAGTACACATAAGTGATTTCTGAGTAAAATGCTACAGAAACTAGGTTAAAAATGATATTTGCGACTGTAAACATGACATTGAATTCACATTCCCAAGAAAAAGACTTTGCTTTTCTCCTAAACCAGTTTCAACATCCTTTTCTGGGTCCTTAACACACGAATTCCACATGAGTTTGTCCAGACAGATCTGGATCTAACCAGCAATATCCGGTTCTGTGTGGCTAAATGAATATCAGCTTTTCAACAGCCTGTGTGTTTCTTAGTGTTTTCTGGATAGTATCTATGAACTTTAGAGTTTTGAATGAATTTTAGCATGTTACATTTTGTATTTTTTTTGGCAAACGCTAATTAGTTCCACATGGAGACACAACAAGTACACATAAGTGATTTCTGAGTAAAATGCTACAGAAACTAGGTTAAAAATGATATTTGCGACTGTAAACATGACATTTAATTCACATTCCCAAGAAAAAGACTTTGCTTTTCTCCTAAACCAATTTCAACATCCTTTTCTGGGTCCTTAACACACGAATTCCACATGAGTTTGTCCAGACAGATCTGGATCTAACCAGCAATATCCGGTTCTGTGTGGCTAAATGAATATCAGCTTTTCAACAGCCTGTGTGTTTGTTAGTGTTTTCTGGATAGTATCTATGAACTTTAGAGTTCTGAATGAATTTTAGCATGCTACATTTGGTTTTTTTGTTGGCAAACGCTAATTAGTTCCACATGGAGACACACAAGTACACATAAGTGTTTTCTGAGTAGAATGCTGCAGAAACTAGTTGAAAAATAATATTTGCGATTGTAAACATGACATTGAATTCTCATTCCCAAGAAAAAGACTTTGCTTTTCTCCAAAACCAGTTTGACTCTGCTTTTCGGGGTCCTTAACACACGAATTCCACATGAGTTTGTCCAGATAGATCTGGATCAAACCAGCAATATCCGGTTCTGTGTGGCTAAATGAATATCAGCTTTTCAACAGCCTGTGTGTTTCTTAGTGTTTTCTGGATAGTATCTATGAACTTTAGAGTTTTGAATGAATTTTAGCATGTTACATTTTGTATTTTTGTTGGCAAACGCTAATTAGTTCCACATGGAGACACAACAAGTACACATAAGTGATTTCTGAGTAAAATGCTACAGAAACTAGGTTAAAAATGATATTTGCGACTGTAAACATGACATTGAATTCACATTCCCAAGAAAAAGACTTTGCTTTTCTCCTAAACCAGTTTCAACATCCTTTTCTGGGTCCTTAACACACGAATTCCACATGAGTTTGTCCAGACAGATCTGGATCTAACCAGCAATATCCGGTTCTGTGTGGCTAAATGAATATCAGCTTTTCAACAGCCTGTGTGTTTGTTAGTGTTTTCTGGATAGTATCTATGAACTTTAGAGTTCTGAATGAATTTTAGCATGCTACATTTGGTTTTTTGTTGGCAAACGCTAATTAGTTCCACATGGAGACACAACAAGAACACATAAGTGATTTCTCAGTAGAATGCTACAGAAACTAGTTGAAAAATGATATTTGCGACTGTAAACAAGACATTGAATTCACATTCCCAAGAAAAAGACTTTGCTTTTCTCCAAAACCAGTTTGACTCTGCTTTTCAGGGTCCTTATTACACGAATTCCACAAGAGTTTGTCCAGATAGATCTGGATCTAACCAGCAATATCCGGTTCTGCGTGGCTAAATGAATATCTGCTTTTCAACAGCCTGTGTGTTTCTTAGTGTTTTCTGGATAGTATCTATGAACTTTAGAGTTCTGAATGAATTTTAGCATGTTACATTTTGATTTTTTGTTGGCAAACGCTAATTAGTTCCACATGGAGACACAACAAGTACACATAAGTGATTTCTGAGTAGAATGCTACAGAAACTAGGTTAAAAATGATATTTGTGACTGTAAACATGACATTGAATTCACATTCCCAAGAAAAAGTCTTTGCTTTTCTCCAAAACCAGTTTCACTCTGCTTTTCGGGGTCCTTAACACACGAATTCCACATGAGTTTGTCCAGATAGGTCTGGATCTAACCAGCAATATCCGGTTCTGTGTGGCTAAATGAATATCACCTTTTCAACAGCCTGTGTGTTTCTTAGTGTTTTCTGGATAGTATCTATGAACTTTAGAGTTCTGAATGAATTTTAGCATGCTACATTTGGTTTTTTTGTTGGAAAACTCTAATTAGTTCCACATGGAGACACACAAGTACACATAAGTGTTTTCTGAGTAGAATGCTGCAGAAACTAGTTGAAAAATGATATTTGCGATTGTAAACATGACATTGAATTCTCATTCCCAAAAAAAAGACTTTGCTTTTCTCCAAAACCAGTTTGACTCTGCTTTTCGGGGTCCTTAACACACGAATTCCACATGAGTTTGTCCAGATAGATCTGGATCAAACCAGCAATATCCGGTTCTGTGTGGCTAAATGAATATCAGCTTTTCAACAGCCTGTGTGTTTCTTAGTGTTTTCTGGATAGTATCTATGAACTTTAGAGTTTTGAATGAATTTTAGCATGTTACATTTTGTATTTTTGTTGGCAAACGCTAATTAGTTCCACATGGAGACACAACAAGTACACATAAGTGATTTCTGAGTAAATTGCTACAGAAACTAGGTTAAAAATGATATTTGCGACTGTAAACATGACATTTAATTCACATTCCCAAAAAAGACTTTGCTTTTCTCCTAAACCAATTTCAACATCCTTTTCTGGGTCCTTAACACACGAATTCCACATGAGTTTGTCCAGACAGATCTGGATCTAACCAGCAATATCCGGTTCTGTGTGGCTAAATGAATATCAGCTTTTCAACAGCCTGTGTGTTTGTTAGTGTTTTCTGGATAGTATCTATGAACTTTAGAGTTCTGAATGAATTTTAGCATGCTACATTTGGTTTTTTTGTTGGCAAACGCTAATTAGTTCCACATGGAGACACACAAGTACACATAAGTGTTTTCTGAGTAGAATGCTGCAGAAACTAGTTGAAAAATGATATTTGCGATTGTAAACATGACATTGAATTCTCATTCCCAAGAAAAAGACTTTGCTTTTCTCCAAAACCAGTTTGACTCTGCTTTTCGGGGTCCTTAACACACGAATTCCACATGAGTTTGTCCAGATAGATCTGGATCAAACCAGCAATATCCGGTTCTGTGTGGCTAAATGAATATCAGCTTTTCAACAGCCTGTGTGTTTCTTAGTGTTTTCTGGATAGTATCTATGAACTTTAGAGTTTTGAATGAATTTTAGCATGTTACATTTTGTATTTTTGTTGGCAAACGCTAATTAGTTCCACATGGAGACACAACAAGTACACATAAGTGATTTCTGAGTAAAATGCTACAGAAACTAGGTTAAAAATGATATTTGCGACTGTAAACATGACATTTAATTCACATTCCCAAGAAAAAGACTTTGCTTTTCTCCTAAACCAGTTTCAACATCCTTTTCTGGGTCCTTAACACACGAATTCCACATGAGTTTGTCCAGACAGATCTGGATCTAACCAGCAATATCCGGTTCTGTGTGGCTAAATGAATATCAGCTTTTCAACAGCCTGTGTGTTTGTTAGTGTTTTCTGGATAGTATCTATGAACTTTAGAGTTCTGAATGAATTTTAGCATGCTACATTTGGTTTTTTGTTGGCAAACGCTAATTAGTTCCACATGGAGACACAACAAGAACACATAAGTGATTTCTCAGTAGAATGCTACAGAAACTAGTTGAAAAATGATATTTGCGACTGTAAACAAGACATTGAATTCACATTCCCAAGAAAAAGACTTTGCTTTTCTCCAAAACCAGTTTGACTCTGCTTTTCAGGGTCCTTATTACACGAATTCCACAAGAGTTTGTCCAGATAGATCTGGATCTAACCAGCAATATCCGGTTCTGCGTGGCTAAATGAATATCTGCTTTTCAACAGCCTGTGTGTTTCTTAGTGTTTTCTGGATAGTATCTATGAACTTTAGAGTTCTGAATGAATTTTAGCATGTTACATTTTGATTTTTTGTTGGCAAACGCTAATTAGTTCCACATGGAGACACAACAAGTACACATAAGTGATTTCTGAGTAGAATGCTACAGAAACTAGGTTAAAAATGATATTTGTGACTGTAAACATGACATTGAATTCACATTCCCAAGAAAAAGACTTTGCTTTTCTCCAAAACCAGTTTGACTCTGCTTTTCGGGGTCCTTAACACACGAATTCCACATGAGTTTGTCCAGATAGGTCTGGATCTAACCAGCAATATCCGGTTCTGTGTGGCTAAATGAATATCACCTTTTCAACAGCCTGTGTGTTTCTTAGTGTTTTCTGGATAGTATCTATGAACTTTAGAGTTCTGAATGAATTTTAGCATGCTACATTTGGTTTTTTTGTTGGAAAACGCTAATTAGTTCCACATGGAGACACACAAGTACACATAAGTGTTTTCTGAGTAGAATGCTGCAGAAACTAGTTGAAAAATGATATTTGCGATTGTAAACATGACATTGAATTCTCATTCCCAAGAAAAAGACTTTGCTTTTCTCCAAAAGCAGTTTGACTCTGCATTTCGGGGTCCTTAACACACGAATTCCACATGAGTTTGTCCAGATAGATCTGGATCAAACCAGCAATATCCGGTTCTGTGTGGCTAAATGAATATCAGCTTTTCAACAGCCTGTGTGTTTCTTAGTGTTTTCTGGATAGTATCTATGAACTTTAGAGTTTTGAATGAATTTTAGCATGTTACATTTTGTATTTTTGTTGGCAAACGCTAATTAGTTCCACATGGAGACACAACAAGTACACATAAGTGATTTCTGAGTAAAATGCTACAGAAACTAGGTTAAAAATGATATTTGCGACTGTAAACATGACATTGAATTCACATTCCCAAGAAAAAGACTTTGCTTTTCTCCTAAACCAGTTTCAACATCCTTTTCTGGGTCCCTAACACACGAATTCCACACGTTTTTGTCCAGATAGGTCTGGATCTAACCAGCAATATCCGGTTCTGTGTGGCTAAATGAATATCAGCTTTTCAACAGCCTGTGTGTTTCTTAGTGTTTTCTGGATAGTATCTATGAACTTTAGAGTTTTGAATGAATTTTAGCATGTTACATTTTGTATTTTTGTTGGCAAACGCTAATTAGTTCCACATGGAGACACAACAAGTACACATAAGTGATTTCTGAGTAAAATGCTACAGAAACTAGGTTAAAAATGATATTTGCGACTGTAAACATGACATTTAATTCACATTCCCAAGAAAAAGACTTTGCTTTTCTCCTAAACCAGTTTCAACATCCTTTTCTGGGTCCTTAACACACGAATTCCACATGAGTTTTTCCAGACAGATCTGGATCTAACCAGCAATATCCGGTTCTGTGTGGCTAAATGAATATCAGCTTTTCAACAGCCTGTGTGTTTGTTAGTGTTTTCTGGATAGTATCTATGAACTTTAGAGTTCTGAATGAATTTTAGCATGCTACATTTGGTTTTTTGTTGGCAAACGCTAATTAGTTCCACATGGAGACACAACAAGAACACATAAGTGATTTCTCAGTAGAATGCTACAGAAACTAGTTGAAAAATGATATTTGCGACTGTAAACAAGACATTGAATTCACATTCCCAAGAAAAAGACTTTGCTTTTCTCCAAAACCAGTTTGACTCTGCTTTTCAGGGTCCTTATTACACGAATTCCACAAGAGTTTGTCCAGATAGATCTGGATCTAACCAGCAATATCCGGTTCTGCGTGGCTAAATGAATATCTGCTTTTCAACAGCCTGTGTGTTTCTTAGTGTTTTCTGGATAGTATCTATGAACTTTAGAGTTCTGAATGAATTTTAGCATGTTACATTTTGATTTTTTGTTGGCAAACGCTAATTAGTTCCACATGGAGACACAACAAGTACACATAAGTGATTTCTGAGTAGAATGCTACAGAAACTAGGTTAAAAATGATATTTGTGACTGTAAACATGACATTGAATTCACATTCCCAAGAAAAAGACTTTGCTTTTCTCCAAAACCAGTTTGACTCTGCTTTTCGGGGTCCTTAACACACGAATTCCACATGAGTTTGTCCAGATAGGTCTGGATCTAACCAGCAATATCCGGTTCTGTGTGGCTAAATGAATATCACCTTTTCAACAGCCTGTGTGTTTCTTAGTGTTTTCTGGATAGTATCTATGAACTTTAGAGTTCTGAATGAATTTTAGCATGCTACATTTGGTTTTTTTGTTGGAAAACGCTAATTAGTTCCACATGGAGACACACAAGTACACATAAGTGTTTTCTGAGTAGAATGCTGCAGAAACTAGTTGAAAAATGATATTTGCGATTGTAAACATGACATTGAATTCTCATTCCCAAGAAAAAGACTTTGCTTTTCTCCAAAAGCAGTTTGACTCTGCATTTCGGGGTCCTTAACACACGAATTCCACATGAGTTTGTCCAGATAGATCTGGATCAAACCAGCAATATCCGGTTCTGTGTGGCTAAATGAATATCAGCTTTTCAACAGCCTGTGTGTTTCTTAGTGTTTTCTGGATAGTATCTATGAACTTTAGAGTTTTGAATGAATTTTAGCATGTTACATTTTGTATTTTTGTTGGCAAACGCTAATTAGTTCCACATGGAGACACAACAAGTACACATAAGTGATTTCTGAGTAAAATGCTACAGAAACTAGGTTAAAAATGATATTTGCGACTGTAAACATGACATTGAATTCACATTCCCAAGAAAAAGACTTTGCTTTTCTCCTAAACCAGTTTCAACATCCTTTTCTGGGTCCTTAACACACGAATTCCACATGAGTTTGTCCAGACAGATCTGGATCTAACCAGCAATATCCGGTTCTGTGTGGCTAAATGAATATCAGCTTTTCAACAGCCTGTGTGTTTGTTAGTGTTTTCTGGATAGTATCTATGAACTTTAGAGTTCTGAATGAATTTTAGCATGCTACATTTGGTTTTTTGTTGGCAAACGCTAATTAGTTCCACATGGAGACACAACAAGAACACATAAGTGATTTCTCAGTAGAATGCTACAGAAACTAGTTGAAAAATGATATTTGCGACTGTAAACAAGACATTGAATTCACATTCCCAAGAAAAAGACTTTGCTTTTCTCCAAAACCAGTTTGACTCTGCTTTTCAGGGTCCTTATTACACGAATTCCACAAGAGTTTGTCCAGATAGATCTGGATCTAACCAGCAATATCCGGTTCTGCGTGGCTAAATGAATATCTGCTTTTCAACAGCCTGTGTGTTTCTTAGTGTTTTCTGGATAGTATCTATGAACTTTAGAGTTCTGAATGAATTTTAGCATGTTACATTTTGATTTTTTGTTGGCAAACGCTAATTAGTTCCACATGGAGACACAACAAGTACACATAAGTGATTTCTGAGTAGAATGCTACAGAAACTAGGTTAAAAATGATATTTGTGACTGTAAACATGACATTGAATTCACATTCCCAAGAAAAAGACTTTGCTTTTCTCCAAAACCAGTTTGACTCTGCTTTTCGGGGTCCTTAACACACGAATTCCACATGAGTTTGTCCAGATAGGTCTGGATCTAACCAGCAATATCCGGTTCTGTGTGGCTAAATGAATATCACCTTTTCAACAGCCTGTGTGTTTCTTAGTGTTTTCTGGATAGTATCTATGAACTTTAGAGTTCTGAATGAATTTTAGCATGCTACATTTGGTTTTTTTGTTGGAAAACGCTAATTAGTTCCACATGGAGACACACAAGTACACATAAGTGTTTTCTGAGTAGAATGCTGCAGAAACTAGTTGAAAAATGATATTTGCGATTGTAAACATGACATTGAATTCTCATTCCCAAGAAAAAGACTTTGCTTTTCTCCAAAAGCAGTTTGACTCTGCATTTCGGGGTCCTTAACACACGAATTCCACATGAGTTTGTCCAGATAGATCTGGATCAAACCAGCAATATCCGGTTCTGTGTGGCTAAATGAATATCAGCTTTTCAACAGCCTGTGTGTTTCTTAGTGTTTTCTGGATAGTATCTATGAACTTTAGAGTTTTGAATGAATTTTAGCATGTTACATTTTGTATTTTTGTTGGCAAACGCTAATTAGTTCCACATGGAGACACAACAAGTACACATAAGTGATTTCTGAGTAAAATGCTACAGAAACTAGGTTAAAAATGATATTTGCGACTGTAAACATGACATTGAATTCACATTCCCAAGAAAAAGACTTTGCTTTTCTCCTAAACCAGTTTCAACATCCTTTTCTGGGTCCCTAACACACGAATTCCACACGTTTTTGTCCAGATAGGTCTGGATCTAACCAGCAATATCCGGTTCTGTGTGGCTAAATGAATATCAGCTTTTCAACAGCCTGTGTGTTTCTTAGTGTTTTCTGGATAGTATCTATGAACTTTAGAGTTTTGAATGAATTTTAGCATGTTACATTTTGTATTTTTGTTGGCAAACGCTAATTAGTTCCACATGGAGACACAACAAGTACACATAAGTGATTTCTGAGTAAAATGCTACAGAAACTAGGTTAAAAATGATATTTGCGACTGTAAACATGACATTTAATTCACATTCCCAAGAAAAAGACTTTGCTTTTCTCCTAAACCAGTTTCAACATCCTTTTCTGGGTCCTTAACACACGAATTCCACATGAGTTTGTCCAGACAGATCTGGATCTAACCAGCAATATCCGGTTCTGTGTGGCTAAATGAATATCAGCTTTTCAACAGCCTGTGTGTTTGTTAGTGTTTTCTGGATAGTATCTATGAACTTTAGAGTTCTGAATGAATTTTAGCATGCTACATTTGGTTTTTTGTTGGCAAACGCTAATTAGTTCCACATGGAGACACAACAAGAACACATAAGTGATTTCTCAGTAGAATGCTACAGAAACTAGTTGAAAAATGATATTTGCGACTGTAAACAAGACATTGAATTCACATTCCCAAGAAAAAGACTTTGCTTTTCTCCAAAACCAGTTTGACTCTGCTTTTCAGGGTCCTTATTACACGAATTCCACAAGAGTTTGTCCAGATAGATCTGGATCTAACCAGCAATATCCGGTTCTGCGTGGCTAAATGAATATCTGCTTTTCAACAGCCTGTGTGTTTCTTAGTGTTTTCTGGATAGTATCTATGAACTTTAGAGTTCTGAATGAATTTTAGCATGTTACATTTTGATTTTTTGTTGGCAAACGCTAATTAGTTCCACATGGAGACACAACAAGTACACATAAGTGATTTCTGAGTAGAATGCTACAGAAACTAGGTTAAAAATGATATTTGTGACTGTAAACATGACATTGAATTCACATTCCCAAGAAAAAGACTTTGCTTTTCTCCAAAACCAGTTTGACTCTGCTTTTCGGGGTCCTTAACACACGAATTCCACATGAGTTTGTCCAGATAGGTCTGGATCTAACCAGCAATATCCGGTTCTGTGTGGCTAAATGAATATCACCTTTTCAACAGCCTGTGTGTTTCTTAGTGTTTTCTGGATAGTATCTATGAACTTTAGAGTTCTGAATGAATTTTAGCATGCTACATTTGGTTTTTTTGGTGGAAAACGCTAATTAGTTCCACATGGAGACACACAAGTACACATAAGTGTTTTCTGAGTAGAATGCTGCAGAAACTAGTTGAAAAATGATATTTGCGATTGTAAACATGACATTGAATTCTCATTCCCAAGAAAAAGACTTTGCTTTTCTCCAAAAGCAGTTTGACTCTGCATTTCGGGGTCCTTAACACACGAATTCCACATGAGTTTGTCCAGATAGATCTGGATCAAACCAGCAATATCCGGTTCTGTGTGGCTAAATGAATATCAGCTTTTCAACAGCCTGTGTGTTTCTTAGTGTTTTCTGGATAGTATCTATGAACTTTAGAGTTTTGAATGAATTTTAGCATGTTACATTTTGTATTTTTGTTGGCAAACGCTAATTAGTTCCACATGGAGACACAACAAGTACACATAAGTGATTTCTGAGTAAAATGCTACAGAAACTAGGTTAAAAATGATATTTGCGACTGTAAACATGACATTGAATTCACATTCCCAAGAAAAAGACTTTGCTTTTCTCCTAAACCAGTTTCAACATCCTTTTCTGGGTCCCTAACACACGAATTCCACACGTTTTTGTCCAGATAGGTCTGGATCTAACCAGCAATATCCGGTTCTGTGTGGCTAAATGAATATCAGCTTTTCAACAGCCTGTGTGTTTCTTAGTGTTTTCTGGATAGTATCTATGAACTTTAGAGTTTTGAATGAATTTTAGCATGTTACATTTTGTATTTTTGTTGGCAAACGCTAATTAGTTCCACATGGAGACACAACAAGTACACATAAGTGATTTCTGAGTAAAATGCTACAGAAACTAGGTTAAAAATGATATTTGCGACTGTAAACATGACATTGAATTCACATTCCCAAGAAAAAGACTTTGCTTTTCTCCTAAACCAGTTTCAACATCCTTTTCTGGGTCCTTAACACACGAATTCCACATGAGTTTGTCCAGACAGATCTGGATCTAACCAGCAATATCCGGTTCTGTGTGGCTAAATGAATATCAGCTTTTCAACAGCCTGTGTGTTTGTTAGTGTTTTCTGGATAGTATCTATGAACTTTAGAGTTCTGAATGAATTTTAGCATGCTACATTTGGTTTTTTGTTGGCAAACGCTAATTAGTTCCACATGGAGACACAACAAGAACACATAAGTGATTTCTCAGTAGAATGCTACAGAAACTAGTTGAAAAATGATATTTGCGACTGTAAACAAGACATTGAATTCACATTCCCAAGAAAAAGACTTTGCTTTTCTCCAAAACCAGTTTGACTCTGCTTTTCAGGGTCCTTATTACACGAATTCCACAAGAGTTTGTCCAGATAGATCTGGATCTAACCAGCAATATCCGGTTCTGCGTGGCTAAATGAATATCTGCTTTTCAACAGCCTGTGTGTTTCTTAGTGTTTTCTGGATAGTATCTATGAACTTTAGAGTTCTGAATGAATTTTAGCATGTTACATTTTGATTTTTTGTTGGCAAACGCTAATTAGTTCCACATGGAGACACAACAAGTACACATAAGTGATTTCTGAGTAGAATGCTACAGAAACTAGGTTAAAAATGATATTTGTGACTGTAAACATGACATTGAATTCACATTCCCAAGAAAAAGACTTTGCTTTTCTCCAAAACCAGTTTCACTCTGCTTTTCGGGGTCCTTAACACACGAATTCCACATGAGTTTGTCCAGATAGGTCTGGATCTAACCAGCAATATCCGGTTCTGTGTGGCTAAATGAATATCACCTTTTCAACAGCCTGTGTGTTTCTTAGTGTTTTCTGGATAGTATCTATGAACTTTAGAGTTCTGAATGAATTTTAGCATGCTACATTTGGTTTTTTTGTTGGAAAACGCTAATTAGTTCCACATGGAGACACACAAGTACACATAAGTGTTTTCTGAGTAGAATGCTGCAGAAACTAGTTGAAAAATGATATTTGCGATTGTAAACATGACATTGAATTCTCATTCCCAAGAAAAAGACTTTGCTTTTCTCCAAAAGCAGTTTGACTCTGCATTTCGGGGTCCTTAACACACGAATTCCACATGAGTTTGTCCAGATAGATCTGGATCAAACCAGCAATATCCGGTTCTGTGTGGCTAAATGAATATCAGCTTTTCAACAGCCTGTGTGTTTCTTAGTGTTTTCTGGATAGTATCTATGAACTTTAGAGTTTTGAATGAATTTTAGCATGTTACATTTTGTATTTTTGTTGGCAAACGCTAATTAGTTCCACATGGAGACACAACAAGTACACATAAGTGATTTCTGAGTAAATTGCTACAGAAACTAGGTTAAAAATGATATTTGCGACTGTAAACATGACATTTAATTCACATTCCCAAGAAAAAGACTTTGCTTTTCTCCTAAACCAATTTCAACATCCTTTTCTGGGTCCTTAACACACGAATTCCACATGAGTTTGTCCAGACAGATCTGGATCTAACCAGCAATATCCGGTTCTGTGTGGCTAAATGAATATCAGCTTTTCAACAGCCTGTGTGTTTGTTAGTGTTTTCTGGATAGTATCTATGAACTTTAGAGTTCTGAATGAATTTTAGCATGCTACATTTGGTTTTTTTGTTGGAAAACGCTAATTAGTTCCACATGGAGACACACAAGTACACATAAGTGTTTTCTGAGTAGAATGCTGCAGAAACTAGTTGAAAAATGATATTTGCGATTGTAAACATGACATTGAATTCTCATTCCCAAGAAAAAGACTTTGCTTTTCTCCAAAACCAGTTTGACTCTGCTTTTCGGGGTCCTTAACACACGAATTCCACATGAGTTTGTCCAGATAGATCTGGATCAAACCAGCAATATCCGGTTCTGTGTGGCTAAATGAATATCAGCTTTTCAACAGCCTGTGTGTTTCTTAGTGTTTTCTGGATAGTATCTATGAACTTTAGAGTTTTGAATGAATTTTAGCATGTTACATTTTGTATTTTTGTTGGCAAACGCTAATTAGTTCCACATGGAGACACAACAAGTACACATAAGTGATTTCTGAGTAAAATGCTACAGAAACTAGGTTAAAAATGATATTTGCGACTGTAAACATGACATTGAATTCACATTCCCAAGAAAAAGACTTTGCTTTTCTCCTAAACCAGTTTCAACATCCTTTTCTGGGTCCTTAACACACGAATTCCACATGAGTTTGTCCAGACAGATCTGGATCTAACCAGCAATATCCGGTTCTGTGTGGCTAAATGAATATCAGCTTTTCAACAGCCTGTGTGTTTGTTAGTGTTTTCTGGATAGTATCTATGAACTTTAGAGTTCTGAATGAATTTTAGCATGCTACATTTGGTTTTTTGTTGGCAAACGCTAATTAGTTCCACATGGAGACACAACAAGAACACATAAGTGATTTCTCAGTAGAATGCTACAGAAACTAGTTGAAAAATGATATTTGCGACTGTAAACAAGACATTGAATTCACATTCCCAAGAAAAAGACTTTGCTTTTCTCCAAAGCCAGTTTGACTCTGCTTTTCAGGGTCCTTATTACACGAATTCCACAAGAGTTTGTCCAGATAGATCTGGATCTAACCAGCAATATCCGGTTCTGCGTGGCTAAATGAATATCTGCTTTTCAACAGCCTGTGTGTTTCTTAGTGTTTTCTGGATAGTATCTATGAACTTTAGAGTTCTGAATGAATTTTAGCATGTTACATTTTGATTTTTTGTTGGCAAACGCTAATTAGTTCCACATGGAGACACAACAAGTACACATAAGTGATTTCTGAGTAGAATGCTACAGAAACTAGGTTAAAAATGATATTTGTGACTGTAAACATGACATTGAATTCACATTCCCAAGAAAAAGACTTTGCTTTTCTCCAAAACCAGTTTCACTCTGCTTTTCGGGGTCCTTAACACACGAATTCCACATGAGTTTGTCCAGATAGGTCTGGATCTAACCAGCAATATCCGGTTCTGTGTGGCTAAATGAATATCACCTTTTCAACAGCCTGTGTGTTTCTTAGTGTTTTCTGGATAGTATCTATGAACTTTAGAGTTCTGAATGAATTTTAGCATGCTACATTTGGTTTTTTTGTTGGAAAACGCTAATTAGTTCCACATGGAGACACACAAGTACACATAAGTGTTTTCTGAGTAGAATGCTGCAGAAACTAGTTGAAAAATGATATTTGCGATTGTAAACATGACATTGAATTCTCATTCCCAAGAAAAAGACTTTGCTTTTCTCCAAAAGCAGTTTGACTCTGCATTTCGGGGTCCTTAACACACGAATTCCACATGAGTTTGTCCAGATAGATCTGGATCAAACCAGCAATATCCGGTTCTGTGTGGCTAAATGAATATCAGCTTTTCAACAGCCTGTGTGTTTCTTAGTGTTTTCTGGATAGTATCTATGAACTTTAGAGTTTTGAATGAATTTTAGCATGTTACATTTTGTATTTTTGTTGGCAAACGCTAATTAGTTCCACATGGAGACACAACAAGTACACATAAGTGATTTCTGAGTAAAATGCTACAGAAACTAGGTTAAAAATGATATTTGCGACTGTAAACATGACATTGAATTCACATTCCCAAGAAAAAGACTTTGCTTTTCTCCTAAACCAGTTTCAACATCCTTTTCTGGGTCCTTAACACACGAATTCCGCATGAGTTTGTCCAGACAGATCTGGATCTAACCAGCAATATCCGGTTCTGTGTGGCTAAATGAATATCAGCTTTTCAACAGCCTGTGTGTTTGTTAGTGTTTTCTAGATAGTATCAATGAACTTTAGAGTTTTGAATGAATTTTAGCATGTTACTTTTTTTTTTTGGCAAACGCTAATTAGTTCCACATGGAGACACAACAAGTACACATATGTGATTTCTGAGTAGAATGCTACACAAACTAGGTTAAAAATGATATTTGCGACTGTAAACATGACATTGAATTCACATTAACAAGAAGACTTTGCTTTTCTCCATAACCAGTTTGACTCTGCTTTTCGGGGTCCTTAGCACACGAATTCCACATGAGTTTGTCCAGATAGATCTGGATCTAACCAGCAATATCCGGTTCTGTGTGGCTAAATGAATATCACCTTTACAACAGCCTGTGTGTTTCTTAGTGTTTTCTGGATAGTATCTATGAACTTTAGAGTTCTGAATGAATTTTAGCATGCTACATTTGGTTTTTTTGTTGGCAAACGCTAATTAGTTCCACATGGAGACACAACAAGAACACATAAGTGATTTCTCAGTAGAATGCTACAGAAACTAGTTGAAAAATGATATTTGCGACTGTAAACAAGACATTGAATTCACATTCCCAAGAAAAAGACTTTGCTTTTCTCCAAAACCAGTTTGACTCTGCTTTTCGGGGTCCTTATTACACGAATTCCACAAGAGTTTGTCCAGATAGATCTGGTTCTAACCAGCACTATCCGGTTCTGCGTGGCTAAATGAATATCTGCTTTTCAACAGCCTGTGTGTTTCTTAGTGTTTTCTGGATAGTATCTATGAACTTTAGAGTTCTGAATGAATTTTAGCATGTTACATTTTGATTTTTTGTTGGCAAACGCTAATTAGTTCCACATGGAGACACAACAAGTACACATAAGTGATTTCTGAGTAGAATGCTACAGAAACTAGGTTAAAAATGATATTTGTGACTGTAAACATGACATTGAATTCACATTCCCAAGAAAAAGACTTTGCTTTTCTCCAAAACCAGTTTCACTCTGCTTTTCGGGGTCCTTAACACACGAATTCCACATGAGTTTGTCCAGATAGGTCCGGATCTAACCAGCAATATCCGGTTCTGTGTGGCTAAATGAATATCACCTTTTCAACAGCCTGTGTGTTTCTTAGTGTTTTCTGGATAGTATCTATGAACTTTAGAGTTCTGAATGAATTTTAGCATGCTACATTTGGTTTTTTTGTTGGAAAACGCTAATTAGTTCCACATGGAGACACACAAGTACACATAAGTGTTTTCTGAGTAGAATGCTGCAGAAACTAGTTGAAAAATGATATTTGCGATTGTAAACATGACATTGAATTCTCATTCCCAAGAAAAAGACTTTGCTTTTCTCCAAAACCAGTTTGACTCTGCTTTTCGGGGTCCTTAACACACGAATTCCACATGAGTTTGTCCAGATAGATCTGGATCAAACCAGCAATATCCGGTTCTGTGTGGCTAAATGAATATCAGCTTTTCAACAGCCTGTGTGTTTCTTAGTGTTTTCTGGATAGTATCTATGAACTTTAGAGTTCTGAATGAATTTTAGAATGTTACATTTTGATTTTTTGTTGGCAAACGCTAATTAGTTCCACATGGAGACACAACAAGTACACATAAGTGATTTCTGAGTAGAATGCTACAGAAACTAGGTTAAAAATGATATTTGTGACTGTAAACATGACATTGAATTCACATTCCCAAGAAAAAGACTTTGCTTTTCTCCAAAACCAGTTTCACTCTGCTTTTCGGGGTCCTTAACACACGAATTCCACATGAGTTTGTCCAGATAGGTCTGGATCTAACCAGCAATATCCGGTTCTGTGTGGCTAAATGAATATCACCTTTTCAACAGCCTGTGTGTTTCTTAGTGTTTTCTGGATAGTATCTATGAACTTTAGAGTTCTGAATGAATTTTAGCATGCTACATTTGGTTTTTTTGTTGGAAAACGCTAATTAGTTCCACATGGAGACACACAAGTACACATAAGTGTTTTCTGAGTAGAATGCTGCAGAAACTAGTTGAAAAATGATATTTGCGATTGTAAACATGACATTGAATTCTCATTCCCAAGAAAAAGACTTTGCTTTTCTCCAAAACCAGTTTGACTCTGCTTTTCGGGGTCCTTAACACACGAATTCCACATGAGTTTGTCCAGATAGATCTGGATCAAACCAGCAATATCCGGTTCTGTGTGGCTAAATGAATATCAGCTTTTCAACAGCCTGTGTGTTTCTTAGTGTTTTTTGGATAGTATCTATGAACTTTAGAGTTTTGAATGAATTTTAGCATGTTACATTTTGTATTTTTGTTGGCAAACGCTAATTAGTTCCACATGGAGACACAACAAGTACACATAAGTGATTTCTGAGTAAATTGCTACAGAAACTAGGTTAAAAATGATATTTGCGACTGTAAACATGACATTTAATTCACATTCCCAAGAAAAAGACTTTGCTTTTCTCCTAAACCAATTTCAACATCCTTTTCTGGGTCCTTAACACACGAATTCCACATGAGTTTGTCCAGACAGATCTGGATCTAACCAGCAATATCCGGTTCTGTGTGGCTAAATGAATATCACCTTTTCAACAGCCTGTGTGTTTCTTAGTGTTTTCTGGATAGTATCTATGAACTTTAGAGTTCTGAATGAATTTTAGCATGCTACATTTGGTTTTTTTGTTGGAAAACGCTAATTAGTTCCACATGGAGACACACAAGTACACATAAGTGTTTTCTGAGTAGAATGCTGCAGAAACTAGTTGAAAAATGATATTTGCGATTGTAAACATGACATTGAATTCTCATTCCCAAGAAAAAGACTTTGCTTTTCTCCAAAACCAGTTTGACTCTGCTTTTCGGGGTCCTTAACACACGAATTCCACATGAGTTTGTCCAGATAGATCTGGATCAAACCAGCAATATCCGGTTCTGTGTGGCTAAATGAATATCAGCTTTTCAACAGCCTGTGTGTTTCTTAGTGTTTTCTGGATAGTATCTATGAACTTTAGAGTTTTGAATGAATTTTAGCATGTTACATTTTGTATTTTTGTTGGCAAACGCTAATTAGTTCCACATGGAGACACAACAAGTACACATAAGTGATTTCTGAGTAAAATGCTACAGAAACTAGGTTAAAAATGATATTTCCGACTGTAAACATGACATTGAATTCACATTCCCAAGAAAAAGACTTTGCTTTTCTCCTAAACCAGTTTCAACATCCTTTTCTGGGTCCTTAACACACGAATTCCACATGAGTTTGTCCAGACAGATCTGGATCTAACCAGCAATATCCGGTTCTGTGTGGCTAAATGAATATCAGCTTTTCAACAGCCTGTGTGTTTGTTAGTGTTTTCTGGATAGTATCTATGAACTTTAGAGTTCTGAATGAATTTTAGCATGCTACATTTGGTTTTTTGTTGGCAAACGCTAATTAGTTCCACATGGAGACACAACAAGAACACATAAGTGATTTCTCAGTAGAATGCTACAGAAACTAGTTGAAAAATGATATTTGCGACTGTAAACAAGACATTGAATTCACATTCCCAAGAAAAAGACTTTGCTTTTCTCCAAAACCAGTTTGACTCTGCTTTTCAGGGTCCTTATTACACGAATTCCACAAGAGTTTGTCCAGATAGATCTGGATCTAACCAGCAATATCCGGTTCTGCGTGGCTAAATGAATATCTGCTTTTCAACAGCCTGTGTGTTTCTTAGTGTTTTCTGGATAGTATCTATGAACTTTAGAGTTCTGAATGAATTTTAGCATGTTACATTTTGATTTTTTGTTGGCAAACGCTAATTAGTTCCACATGGAGACACAACAAGTACACATAAGTGATTTCTGAGTAGAATGCTACAGAAACTAGGTTAAAAATGATATTTGTGACTGTAAACATGACATTGAATTCACATTCCCAAGAAAAAGACTTTGCTTTTCTCCAAAACCAGTTTGACTCTGCTTTTCGGGGTCCTTAACACACGAATTCCACATGAGTTTGTCCAGATAGGTCTGGATCTAACCAGCAATATCCGGTTCTGTGTGGCTAAATGAATATCACCTTTTCAACAGCCTGTGTGTTTCTTAGTGTTTTCTGGATAGTATCTATGAACTTTAGAGTTCTGAATGAATTTTAGCATGCTACATTTGGTTTTTTTGTTGGAAAACGCTAATTAGTTCCACATGGAGACACACAAGTACACATAAGTGTTTTCTGAGTAGAATGCTGCAGAAACTAGTTGAAAAATGATATTTGCGATTGTAAACATGACATTGAATTCTCATTCCCAAGAAAAAGACTTTGCTTTTCTCCAAAACCAGTTTGACTCTGCATTTCGGGGTCCTTAACACACGAATTCCACATGAGTTTGTCCAGATAGATCTGGATCAAACCAGCAATATCCGGTTCTGTGTGGCTAAATGAATATCAGCTTTTCAACAGCCTGTGTGTTTCTTAGTGTTTTCTGGATAGTATCTATGAACTTTAGAGTTTTGAATGAATTTTAGCATGTTACATTTTGTATTTTTGTTGGCAAACGCTAATTAGTTCCACATGGAGACACAACAAGTACACATAAGTGATTTCTGAGTAAAATGCTACAGAAACTAGGTTAAAAATGATATTTGCGACTGTAAACATGACATTGAATTCACATTCCCAAGAAAAAGACTTTGCTTTTCTCCTAAACCAGTTTCAACATCCTTTTCTGGGTCCCTAACACACGAATTCCACACGTTTTTGTCCAGATAGGTCTGGATCTAACCAGCAATATCCGGTTCTGTGTGGCTAAATGAATATCAGCTTTTCAACAGCCTGTGTGTTTCTTAGTGTTTTCTGGATAGTATCTATGAACTTTAGAGTTTTGAATGAATTTTAGCATGTTACATTTTGTTTTTTTGTTGGCAAACGCTAATTAGTTCCACATGGAGACACAACAAGTACACATAAGTGATCTCTCAGTAGAATGCTACAGAAAATAGGTTAAAAATGATATTTGCGACTGTAAACATGACATTGAATTCACATTCCCAAGAAAAAGACTTTGCTTTTCTCCTAAACCAGTTTCAACATCCTTTTCTGGGTCCTTAACACACGAATTCCACATGAGTTTGTCCAGACAGATCTGGATCTAACCAGCAATATCCGGTTCTGTGTGGCTAAATGAATATCAGCTTTTCAACAGCCTGTGTGTTTGTTAGTGTTTTCTAGATAGTATCAATGAACTTTAGAGTTTTGAATGAATTTTAGCATGTTACATTTTTTTTTTGGCAAACGCTAATTAGTTCCACATGGAGACACAACAAGTACACATATGTGATTTCTGAGTAGAATGCTACACAAACTAGGTTAAAAATGATATTTGCGACTGTAAACATGACATTGAATTCACATTAACAAGAAGACTTTGCTTTTCTCCATAACCAGTTTGACTCTGCTTTTCGGGGTCCTTAGCACACGAATTCCACATGAGTTTGTCCAGATAGATCTGGATCTAACCAGCAATATCCGGTTCTGTGTGGCTAAATGAATATCACCTTTACAACAGCCTGTGTGTTTCTTAGTGTTTTCTGGATAGTATCAATGAACTTTAGAGTTCTGAATGAATTTTAGCATGCTACATTTTGTTTTTTTGTTGGAAAACGCTAATTAGTTCCACATGGAGACACAACAAGAACACATAAGTGATTTCTCAGTAGAATGCTACAGAAACTAGTTGAAAAATGATATTTGCGACTGTAAACAAGACATTGAATTCACATTCCCAAGAAAAAGACTTTGCTTTTCTCCAAAACCAGTTTGACTCTGCTTTTCGGGGTCCTTATTACACGAATTCCACAAGAGTTTGTCCAGATAGATCTGGTTCTAACCAGCACTATCCGGTTCTGCGTGGCTAAATGAATATCTGCTTTTCAACAGCCTGTGTGTTTCTTAGTGTTTTCTGGATAGTATCTATGAACTTTAGAGTTCTGAATGAATTTTAGCATGTTACATTTTGATTTTTTGTTGGCAAACGCTAATTAGTTCCACATGGAGACACAACAAGTACACATAAGTGATTTCTGAGTAGAATGCTACAGAAACTAGGTTAAAAATGATATTTGTGACTGTAAACATGACATTGAATTCACATTCCCAAGAAAAAGACTTTGCTTTTCTCCAAAACCAGTTTCACTCTGCTTTTCGGGGTCCTTAACACACGAATTCCACATGAGTTTGTCCAGATAGGTCTGGATCTAACCAGCAATATCCGGTTCTGTGTGGCTAAATGAATATCACCTTTTCAACAGCCTGTGTGTTTCTTAGTGTTTTCTGGATAGTATCTATGAACTTTAGAGTTCTGAATGAATTTTAGCATGCTACATTTGGTTTTTTTGTTGGAAAACGCTAATTAGTTCCACATGGAGACACACAAGTACACATAAGTGTTTTCTGAGTAGAATGCTGCAGAAACTAGTTGAAAAATGATATTTGCGATTGTAAACATGACATTGAATTCTCATTCCCAAGAAAAAGACTTTGCTTTTCTCCAAAACCAGTTTGACTCTGCTTTTCGGGGTCCTTAACACACGAATTCCACATGAGTTTGTCCAGATAGATCTGGATCAAACCAGCAATATCCGGTTCTGTGTGGCTAAATGAATATCAGCTTTTCAACAGCCTGTGTGTTTCTTAGTGTTTTCTGGATAGTATCTATGAACTTTAGAGTTTTGAATGAATTTTAGCATGTTACATTTTGTATTTTTGTTGGCAAACGCTAATTAGTTCCACATGGAGACACAACAAGTACACATAAGTGATTTCTGAGTAAAATGCTACAGAAACTAGGTTAAAAATGATATTTCCGACTGTAAACATGACATTGAATTCACATTCCCAAGAAAAAGACTTTGCTTTTCTCCTAAACCAGTTTCAACATCCTTTTCTGGGTCCTTAACACACGAATTCCACATGAGTTTGTCCAGACAGATCTGGATCTAACCAGCAATATCCGGTTCTGTGTGGCTAAATGAATATCAGCTTTTCAACAGCCTGTGTGTTTGTTAGTGTTTTCTGGATAGTATCAATGAACTTTAGAGTTTTGAATGAATTTTAGCATGTTACATTTTTTTTTTTGGCAAACGCTAATTACTTCCACATGGAGACACAACAAGTACACATAAGTGATTTCTGAGTAGAATGCTACACAAACTAGTTTAAAAATGATATTTGCGACTGTAAACATGACATTGAATTCACATTCCCAAGAAAAAGACTTGGCTTTTCTCCATAACCAGTTTGACTCTGCTTTTCGGGGTCCTTAGCACACGAATTCCACATGAGTTTGTCCAGATAGATCTGGATCTAACCAGCAATATCCGGTTCTGTGTGGCTAAATGAATATCAGCTTTTCAACAGCCTGTGTGTTTCTTAGTGTTTTCTGGATAGTATCTATGAACTTTAGAGTTCTGAATGAATTTTAGCATGCTACATTTGGTTTTTTTGTTGGCAAACGCTAATTAGTTCCACATGGAGACACAACAAGTACACATAAGTGATTTCTCAGTAGAATGCTACAGAAACTAGGTAAAAATGATATTTGCAAATGTAAACATGACATTGAATTCACATTCCCAAGAAAAAGACTTTGCTTTTCTCCAAAACCAGTTTGACTCTGCTTTTCGGGGTCCTTATTACACGAATTCCACATGAGTTTGTCCAGATAGATCTGGATCTAACCAGCAATATCCGGTTCTGTGTGGCTAAATGAATATCAGCTTTTCAACAGCCTGTGTGTTTCTTAGTGTTTTCTGGATAGTATCTATGAACTTTAGAGTTCTGAATGAATTTTAGCATGTTACATTTTGTTTTTTTTTTGGCAAAAGCTAATTAGTTCCACATGGAAACACAACAAGTACACATAAGTGATTTCCCAGTAGAATGCTACAGAAACTAGGTTAAAAATGATATTTGCGACTGTAAACATGACATTGAATTCACATTCCCAAGAAAAAGACTTTGCTTTTCTCCAAAACCAGTTTCAACATCCTTTTCTGGGTCCTTAACACACGAATTCCAAATGAGTTTGTCCAGATAGTTCTGGATCTAACCAGCAATATCCGGTTCTGTGTGGCTAAATGAATATCTGCTTTTCAACAACCTGTGTGTTTCTTAGTGTTTTCTGGATAGTATCTATGAACTTTAGAGTTCTGAATGAATTTTAGCATGTTACATTTTGTTTTTTTGTTGGCAAACGCTAATTAGTTCCACATGGAGACACAACAAGTACACATAAGTCATTTCTGAGTAGAATGCTACAGAAACTAGGTTAAAAATGATATTTGCGACTGTAAACATGACATTGAATTCACATTCCCAAGAAAAAGACTTTGCTTTTCTCCAAAACCAGTTTGACTCTGATTTTCGGAGTCCTTATTACACGAATTCCACATGAGTTTGTCCAGATAGATCTGGATCAAACCAGCAATATCCGGTTCTGTGTGGCTAAATGAATATCTGCTTTTCAAAAGCCTGTGTGTTTCTTAGTGTTTTCTGGATAGTATCTATGAACTTTAGAGTTCTGAATGAATTTTAGCATGCTACATTTGGTTTTTTTGTTGCAAAACGCTAATTAGTTCCACATGGAGACACACAAGTACACATAACTGTTTTCTGAGTCGAATGCTAAGGAAACTCGTTGAAAAATGATATTTGCGATTGTAAAGATGACATTGAATTCACATTCCCAACAAAAAGACTTTGCTTTTCTCCAAAACCAGTTTGACTCTGCTTTTCGGGGTCCTTAACACACGAATTCCACATGAGTTTGTCCAGATAGATCTGGATCTAACCAGCAATATCCGGTTCTGTGTGGCTAAATGAATATCAGCTTTTCAACAGCCTGTGTGTTTGTTAGTGTTTTCTGGATAGTATCTATGAACTTTAGAGTTCTGAATGAATTTTAGCATGCTACATTTGGTTTTTTGTTGGCAAACGCTAATTAGTTCCACATGGAGACACAACAAGAACACATAAGTGATTTCTCAGTAGAATGCTACAGAAACTAGTTGAAAAATGATATTTGCGACTGTAAACAAGACATTGAATTCACATTCCCAAGAAAAAGACTTTGCTTTTTTCCAAAACCAGTTTGACTCTGCTTTTCAGGGTCCTTATTACACGAATTCCACAAGAGTTTGTCCAGATAGATCTGGTTCTAACCAGCACTATCCGGTTCTGCGTGGCTAAATGAATATCTGCTTTTCAACAGCCTGTGTGTTTCTTAGTGTTTTCTGGATAGTATCTATGAACTTTAGAGTTCTGAATGAATTTTAGCATGCTACATTTGGTTTTTTTGGTGGAAAACGCTAATTAGTTCCACATGGAGACACACAAGTACACATAAGTGTTTTCTGAGTAGAATGCTGCAGAAACTAGTTGAAAAATGATATTTGCGATTGTAAACATGACATTGAATTCTCATTCCCAAGAAAAAGACTTTGCTTTTTTCCAAAAGCAGTTTGACTCTGCTTTTCGGGGTCCTTAACACACGAATTCCACATGAGTTTGTCCAGATAGATCTGGATCAAACCAGCAATATCCGGTTCTGTGTGGCTAAATGAATATCAGCTTTTCAACAGCCTGTGTGTTTCTTAGTGTTTTCTGGATAGTATCTATGAACTTTAGAGTTCTGAATGAATTTTAGCATGTTACATTTTGTTTTTTTTTTGGCAAAAGCTAATTAGTTCCACATGGAAACACAACAAGTACACATAAGTGATTTCCCAGTAGAATGCTACAGAAACTAGGTTAAAAATGATATTTGCGACTGTAAACATGACATTGAATTCACATTCCCAAGAAAAAGACTTTGCTTTTCTCCAAAACCAGTTTCAACATCCTTTTCTGGGTCCTTAACACACGAATTCCACATGAGTTTGTCCAGACAGATCTGGATCTAACCAGCAATATCCGGTTCTGTGTGGCTAAATGAATATCAGCTTTTCAACAACCTGTGTGTTTCTTAGTGTTTTCTGGATAGTATCAATGAACTTTAGAGTTCCGAATGAATTTTAGCATGTTACATTTTGTTTTTTTGTTGGCAAACGCTAATTAGTTCCACATGGAGACACAACAAGTACACATAAGTCATTTCTGAGTAGAATGCTACAGAAACTAGTTTAAAAATGATATTTGCGACTGTAAACATGACATTGAATTCACATTCCCAACAAAAAGACTTTGCTTTTCTCCATAACCAGTTTGACTCTGCTTTTCGGGGTCCTTAGCACACGAATTCCACATGAGTTTGTCCAGATAGATCTGGATCTAACCAGCAATATCCGGTTCTGTGTGGCTAAATGAATATCAGCTTTTCAACAGCCTGTGTGTTTCTTAGTGTTTTCTGGATAGTATCTATGAACTTTAGAGTTCTGAATGAATTTTAGCATGCTACATTTGGTTTTTTTGTTGGCAAACGCTAATTAGTTCCACATGGAGACACAACAAGTACACATAAGTGATTTCTCAGTAGAATGCTACAGAAACTAGGTAAAAATGATATTTGCAAATGTAAACATGACATTGAATTCACATTCCCAAGAAAAAGACTTTGCTTTTCTCCAAAACCAGTTTGACTCTGCTTTTCGGGGTCCTTATTACACGAATTCCACATGAGTTTGTCCAGATAGATCTGGATCTAACCAGCAATATCCGGTTCTGTGTGGCTAAATGAATATCAGCTTTTCAACAGCCTGTGTGTTTCTTAGTGTTTTCTGGATAGTATCTATGAACTTTAGTGTTCTGAATGAATTTTAGCATGTTACATTTTGTTTTTTTTTTGGCAAAAGCTAATTAGTTCCACATGGAAACACAACAAGTACACATAAGTGATTTCCCAGTAGAATGCTACAGAAACTAGGTTAAAAATGATATTTGCGACTGTAAACATGACATTGAATTCACATTCCCAAGAAAAAGACTTTGCTTTTCTCCAAAACCAGTTTCAACATCCTTTTCTGGGTCCTTAACACACGAATTCCACATGAGTTTGTCCAGACAGATCTGGATCTAACCAGCAATATCCGGTTCTGTGTGGCTAAATGAATATCAGCTTTTCAACAACCTGTGTGTTTCTTAGTGTTTTCTGGATAGTATCTATGAACTTTAGAGTTCTGAATGAATTTTAGCATGTTACATTTTGTTTTTTTGTTGGCAAACGCTAATTAGTTCCACATGGAGACACAACAAGTACACATAAGTCATTTCTGAGTAGAATGCTACAGAAACTAGGTTAAAATTATATTTGCGACTGTAAACATGACATTGAATTCACATTCCCAAGAAAAAGACTTTGCTTTTCTCCAAAACCAGTTTCAACATCCTTTTCTGGGTCCTTAACACACGAATTCCACATGAGTTTGTCCAGACAGATCTGGATCTAACCAGCAATATCCGGTTCTGTGTGGCTAAATGAATATCAGCTTTTCAACAGCCTGTGTGTTTCTTAGTGTTTTCTAGATAGTATCAATGAACTTTAGAGTTTTGAATGAATTTTAGCATGTTACATTTTGTTTCTTTGTTGGCAAACGCTAATTAGTTCCACATGGAGACACAACAAGTACACATAAGTGATTTCTGAGTAGAATGCTACACAAACTAGGTTAAAAATGATATTTGCGACTGTAAACATGACATTGAATTCACATTAACAAGAAGACTTTGCTTTTCTCCATAACCAGTTTGACTCTCCTTTTCGGGGTCCTTAACACATGAATTCCACATGAGTTTGTCCAGATAGATCTGGATCTAACCAGCAATATTCGGTTCTGTGTGGCTAAATGAATATCAGCTTTTCAACAGCCTGTGTGTTTGTTAGTGTTTTCTGGATAGTATCTATGAACTTTAGAGTTCTGAATGAATTTTAGCATGTTACATTTTGTTTTTTTGTTGGCAAACGCTAATTAGTTCCACATGGAGACACAACAAGTACACATAAGTGATCTCTCAGTAGAATGCTACAGAAACTAGGTTAAAAATGATATTTGCGACTGTAAACATGACATTGAATTCACATTCCCAAGAAAAAGACTTTGCTTTTCTCCTAAACCAGTTTCAACATCCTTTTCTGGGTCCTTAACACACGAATTCCACATGAGTTTGTCCAGACAGATCTGGATCTAACCAGCAATATCCGGTTCTGTATGGCTAAATGAATATCAGCTTTTCAACAGCCTGTGTGTTTGTTAGTGTTTTCTAGATAGTATCAATGAACTTTAGAGTTTTGAATGAATTTTAGCATGTTACATTTTTTTTTTTTGGCAAACGCTAATTAGTTCCACATGGAGACACAACAAGTACACATATGTGATTTCTGAGTAGAATGCTACACAAACTAGGTTAAAAATGATATTTGCGACTGTAAACATGACATTGAATTCACATTAACAAGAAGACTTTGCTTTTCTCCATAACCAGTTTGACTCTGCTTTTCGGGGTCCTTAGCACACGAATTCCACATGAGTTTGTCCAGATAGATCTGGATCTAACCAGCAATATCCGGTTCTGTGTGGCTAAATGAATATCAGCTTTTCAACAGCCTGTGTGTTTCTTAGTGTTTTCTGGATAGTATCTATGAACTTTAGAGTTCTGAATGAATTTTAGCATGCTACATTTGGTTTTCTTGTTGGCAAACGCTAATTAGTTCCACATGGAGACACAACAAGTACACATAAGTGATTTCTCAGTAGAATGCTACAGAAACTAGGTTAAAAATGATATTTGTGACTGTAAACATGACATTGAATTCACATTCCCAAGAAAAAGACTTTGCTTTTCTCCAAAACCAGTTTGACTCTGCTTTTCGGGGTCCTTATTACACGAATTCCACATGAGTTTCTCCAGATAGGTCTGGATCCAACCAGCAATATCCGGTTCTGTGTGGCTAAATGAATATCTGCTTTTCAACAGTCTATGTGTTTCTTAGTGTTTTCTGGATAGTATCTATGAACTTTAGAGTTCTCTATGAATTTTAGCATGTTACATTTTGTTTTTTTTTGGCAAACGCTAATTAGTTCCACATGGAGACACAACAAGTACACATAAGTGATTTCTGAGTAGAATGCTACAGAAACTAGTTTAAAAATGATATTTGGGACTGTAAACATGACATTGAATTCACATTCCCAAGAAAAAGACTTTGCTTTTCTCCAAAACATTTTTGACTCTGCTTTTCGGGGTCCTTAACACACGAATTCCACATGAGTTTGTCCAGATAGGTCTGGATCTAACCAGCAATATCCGGTTCTGTGTGGCTAAATGAATATCACCTTTTCAACAGCCTGTGTGTTTCTTAGTGTTTTCTGGATAGTATCTATGAACTTTAGAGTTCTGAATGAATTTTAGCATGCTACATTTGGTTTTTTTGTTGGCAAACGCTAATTAGTTCCACTTGGAGACACACAAGTACACATAAGTGTTTTCTGAGTAGAATGCTGCAGAAACTAGTTGAAAAATGATATTTGCGATTGTAAACATGACATTGAATTCTCATTCCCAAGAAAAAGACTTTGCTTTTCTCCAAAACCAGTTTGACTCTGCTTTTCGGGGTCCTTATTACACGAATTCCACATGAGTTTGTCCAGATAGATCTGGATCAAACCAGCAATATCCGGTTCTGTGTGGCTAAATGAATATCAGCTTTTCAACAGCCTGTGTGTTTCTTAGTGTTTTCTGGATAGTATCTATGAACTTTAGAGTTTTGAATGAATTTTAGCATGTTACATTTTGTATTTTTGTTGGCAAACGCTAATTAGTTCCACATGGAGACACAACAAGTACACATAAGTGATTTCTGAGTAGAATGCTACAGAAACTAGGTTAAAAATGATATTTGCGACTATAAACATGACATTGAATTCACATTAACAAGAAAAAGACTTTGCTTTTCTCCAAAACCAGTTTCAACATCCTTTTCTAAGTCCTTAACACACGAATTCCACATGAGTTTGTCCAGATAGATCTGGATCTAACCAGCAATATCCGGTTCTGTGTTGCGAAATGAATATCAGCTTTTCAACAGCCTGTGTGTTTGTTAGTGTTTTCTAGATAGTATCAATGAACTTTAGAGTTTTGAATGAATTTTAGCATGTTACATTTTTTTTTTTGGCAAACGCTAATTAGTTCCACATGGAGACACAACAAGTACACATAAGTGATTTCTGAGTAGAATGCTACAGAAACTAGGTTAAAAATGATATTTGCGACTGTAAACATGACATTGAATTCACATTAACAAGAAGAAGACTTTGCTTTTCTCCATAACCAGTTTGACTCTGCTTTTCGGGGTCCTTAGCACACGAATTCCACATGAGTTTGTCCAGATAGATCTGGATCTAACCAGCAATATCCGGTTCTGTGTGGCTAAATGAATATCAGCTTTTCAACAGCCTGTGTGTTTCTTAGTGTTTTCTGGATAGTATCTATGAACTTTAGAGTTCTGAATGAATTTTAGCATGCTACATTTGGTTTTTTTGTTGGCAAACGCTAATTAGTTCCACATGGAGACACAACAAGAACACATAAGTGATTTCTCAGTAGAATGCTACAGAAACTAGGTTAAAAATGATATTTGTGACTGTAAACATGACATTGAATTCACATTCCCAAGAAAAAGACTTTGCTTTTCTCCAAAACCAGTTTGACTCTGCTTTTCGGGGTCCTTATTACACGAATTCCACATGAGTTTCTCCAGATAGATCTGGATCTAACCTACAATATCCGGTTCTGTGTGGCTAAATGAATATCTGCTTTTCAACAGTCTATGTGTTTCTTAGTGTTTTCTGGATAGTATCTATGAACTTTAGAGTTCTCTATGAATTTTAGCATGTTACATTTTGTTTTTTTTTGGCAAACGCTAATTAGTTCCACATGGAGACACAACAAGTACACATAAGTGATTTCTGAGTAGAATGCTACAGAAACTAGGTTAAAAATGATATTTGCGACTGTAAACATGACATTGAATTCACATTCCCAAGAAAAAGACTTTGCTTTTCTCCAAAACATTTTTGACTCTGCTTTTCGGGGTCCTTAACACACGAATTCCACATGAGTTTGTCCAGATAGGTCTGGATCTAACCAGCAATATCCGGTTCTGTGTGGCTAAATGAATATCAGCTTTTCAACAGCCTGTGTGTTTCTTAGTGTTTTCTGGATAGTATCTATGAACTTTAGAGTTCTGAATGAATTTTAGCATGCTACATTTGGTTTTTTTGTTGGCAAACGCTAATTAGTTCCACTTGGAGACACACAAGTACACATAAGTGTTTTCTGAGTAGAATGCTGCAGAAACTAGTTGAAAAATGATATTTGCGATTGTAAACATGACATTGAATTCTCATTCCCAAGAAAAAGACTTTGCTTTTCTCCAAAACCAGTTTGACTCTGCTTTTCGGGGTCCTTATTACACGAATTCCACATGAGTTTGTCCAGATAGATCTGGATCAAACCAGCAATATCCGGTTCTGTGTGGCTAAATGAATATCAGCTTTTCAACAGCCTGTGTGTTTCTTAGTGTTTTCTGGATAGTATCTATGAACTTTAGAGTTTTGAATGAATTTTAGCATGTTACATTTTGTATTTTTGTTGGCAAACGCTAATTAGTTCCACATGGAGACACAACAAGTACACATAAGTGATTTCTGAGTAGAATGCTACAGAAACTAGGTTAAAAATGATATTTGGGACTGTAAACATGACATTGAATTCACATTCCCAAGAAAAAGACTTTGCTTTTCTCCAAAACATTTTTGACTCTGCTTTTCGGGGTCCTTAACACACGAATTCCACATGAGTTTGTCCAGATAGGTCTGGATCTAACCAGCAATATCCGGTTCTGTGTGGCTAAATGAATATCACCTTTTCAACAGCCTGTGTGTTTCTTAGTGTTTTCTGGATAGTATCTATGAACTTTAGAGTTCTGAATGAATTTTAGCATGCTACATTTGGTTTTTTTGTTGGCAAACGCTAATTAGTTCCACTTGGAGACACACAAGTACACATAAGTGTTTTCTGAGTAGAATGCTGCAGAAACTAGTTGAAAAATGATATTTGCGATTGTAAACATGACATTGAATTCTCATTCCCAAGAAAAAGACTTTGCTTTTCTCCAAAACCAGTTTGACTCTGCTTTTCGGGGTCCTTATTACACGAATTCCACATGAGTTTGTCCAGATAGATCTGGATCAAACCAGCAATATCCGGTTCTGTGTGGCTAAATGAATATCAGCTTTTCAACAGCCTGTGTGTTTCTTAGTGTTTTCTGGATAGTATCTATGAACTTTAGAGTTTTGAATGAATTTTAGCATGTTACATTTTGTATTTTTGTTGGCAAACGCTAATTAGTTCCACATGGAGACACAACAAGTACACATAAGTGATTTCTGAGTAGAATGCTACAGAAACTAGGTTAAAAATGATATTTGCGACTATAAACATGACATTGAATTCACATTAACAAGAAAAAGACTTTGCTTTTCTCCAAAACCAGTTTCAACATCCTTTTCTAAGTCCTTAACACACGAATTCCACATGAGTTTGTCCAGATAGATCTGGATCTAACCAGCAATATCCGGTTCTGTGTTGCGAAATGAATATCAGCTTTTCAACAGCCTGTGTGTTTGTTAGTGTTTTCTAGATAGTATCAATGAACTTTAGAGTTTTGAATGAATTTTAGCATGTTACATTTTTTTTTTTTGGCAAACGCTAATTAGTTCCACATGGAGACACAACAAGTACACATAAGTGATTTCTGAGTAGAATGCTACAGAAACTAGTTTAAAAATGATATTTGCGACTGTAAACATGACATTGAATTCACATTAACAAGAAGAAGACTTTGCTTTTCTCCATAACCAGTTTGACTCTGCTTTTCGGGGTCCTTAGCACACGAATTCCACATGAGTTTGTCCAGATAGATCTGGATCTAACCAGCAATATCCGGTTCTGTGTGGCTAAATGAATATCAGCTTTTCAACAGCCTGTGTGTTTCTTAGTGTTTTCTGGATAGTATCTATGAACTTTAGAGTTCTGAATGAATTTTAGCATGCTACATTTGGTTTTTTTGTTGGCAAACGCTAATTAGTTCCACATGGAGACACAACAAGAACACATAAGTGATTTCTCAGTAGAATGCTACAGAAACTAGGTTAAAAATGATATTTGTGACTGTAAACATGACATTGAATTCACATTCCCAAGAAAAAGACTTTGCTTTTCTCCAAAACCAGTTTGACTCTGCTTTTCGGGGTCCTTATTACACGAATTCCACATGAGTTTCTCCAGATAGATCTGGATCTAACCTACAATATCCGGTTCTGTGTGGCTAAATGAATATCTGCTTTTCAACAGTCTATGTGTTTCTTAGTGTTTTCTGGATAGTATCTATGAACTTTAGAGTTCTCTATGAATTTTAGCATGTTACATTTTGTTTTTTTTTGGCAAACGCTAATTAGTTCCACATGGAGACACAACAAGTACACATAAGTGATTTCTGAGTAGAATGCTACAGAAACTAGGTTAAAAATGATATTTGCGACTGTAAACATGACATTGAATTCACATTCCCAAGAAAAAGACTTTGCTTTTCTCCAAAACATTTTTGACTCTGCTTTTCGGGGTCCTTAACACACGAATTCCACATGAGTTTGTCCAGATAGGTCTGGATCTAACCAGCAATATCCGGTTCTGTGTGGCTAAATGAATATCAGCTTTTCAACAGCCTGTGTGTTTCTTAGTGTTTTCTGGATAGTATCTATGAACTTTAGAGTTCTGAATGAATTTTAGCATGCTACATTTGGTTTTTTTGTTGGCAAACGCTAATTAGTTCCACATGGAGACACAACAAGAACACATAAGTGATTTCTCAGTAGAATGCTACAGAAACTATGTTAAAAATGATATTTGCGACTGTAAACAAGACATTGAATTCACATTCCCAAGAAAAAGACTTTGCTTTTCTCCAAAACCAGTTTGACTCTGCTTTTCGGGGTCCTTATTACACGAATTCCACATGAGTTTGTCCAGATAGATCTGGATCTAACCAGCAATATCCGGTTCTGTGTGGCTAAATGAATATCTGCTTTTCAACAGCCTGTGTGTTTCTTAGTGTTTTCTGGATAGTATCTATGAACTTTAGAGTTTTGAATGAATTTTAGCATGTTACATTTTGTTTTTTTGTTGGCAAACGCTAATTAGTTCCACATGGAGACACAACAAGTACACATAAGTCATTTCTGAGTAGAATGCTACACAAACTAGGTTAAAAATGATATTTGCGACTGTAAACATGACATTGAATTCACATTCCCAAGAAAAAGACTTTGCTTTTCTCCAAAACCAGTTTCAACATCCTTTTCTGGGTCCTTAACACACGAATTCCACACGTTTTTGTCCAGATAGGTCTGGATCTAACCAGCAATATCCGGTTCTGTGTGGCTAAATGAATATCAGCTTTTCAACATCCTGTGTGTTTGTTAGTGTTTTCTGGATAGTATCTATGAACTTTAGAGTTTTGAATGAATTTTAGCATGTTACATTTTGTTTTTTTGTTGGCAAACGCTAATTAGTTCCACATGGAGACACAACAAGTACACATAAGTGATCTCTCAGTAGAATGCTACAGAAACTAGGTTAAAAATGATATTTGCGACTGTAAACATGACATTGAATTCACATTCCCAAGAAAAAGACTTTGCTTTTCTCCTAAACCAGTTTCAACATCCTTTTCTGGGTCCTTAACACACGAATTCCACATGAGTTTGTCCAGACAGATCTGGATCTAACCAGCAATATCCGGTTCTGTGTGGCTAAATGAATATCAGCTTTTCAACAGCCTGTGTGTTTGTTAGTGTTTTCTAGATAGTATCAATGAACTTTAGAGTTTTGAATCAATTTTAGCATGTTACATTTTTTTTTTTGGCAAACGCTAATTAGTTCCACATGGAGACACAACAAGTACACATATGTGATTTCTGAGTAGAATGCTACACAAACTAGGTTAAAAATGATATTTGCGACTGTAAACATGACATTGAATTCACATTCCCAAGAAAAAGACTTTGCTTTTCTCCATAACCAGTTTGACTCTGCTTTTCGGGGTCCTTATTACACGAATTCCACATGAGTTTGTCCAGATAGATCTGGATCTAACCAGCAATATCCGGTTCTGTGTGGCTAAATGAATATCAGCTTTTCAACAGCCTGTGTGTTTCTTAGTGTTTTCTGGATAGTATCTATGAACTTTAGAGTTCTGAATGAATTTTAGCATGCTACATTTGGTTTTTTTGTTGGCAAACGCTAATTAGTTCCACATGGAGACACAACAAGTACACATAAGTGATTTCTCAGTAGAATGCTACAGAAACTAGGTAAAAATGATATTTGCAAATGTAAACATGACATTGAATTCACATTCCCAAGAAAAAGACTTTGCTTTTCTCCAAAACCAGTTTGACTCTGCTTTTCGGGGTCCTTATTACACGAATTCCACATGAGTTTGTCCAGATAGATCTGGATCTAACCAGCAATATCCGGTTCTGTGTGGCTAAATGAATATCAGCTTTTCAACAGCCTGTGTGTTTCTTAGTGTTTTCTGGATAGTATCTATGAACTTTAGAGTTCTGAATGAATTTTAGCATGTTACATTTTGTTTTTTTTTTTGGCAAAAGCTAATTAGTTCCACATGGAAACACAACAAGTACACATAAGTGATTTCCCAGTAGAATGCTACAGAAACTAGGTTAAAAATGATATTTGCGACTGTAAACATGACATTGAATTCACATTCCCAAGAAAAAGACTTTGCTTTTCTCCAAAACCAGTTTCAACATCCTTTTCTGGGTCCTTAACACACGAATTCCACATGAGTTTGTCCAGACAGATCTGGATCTAACCAGCAATATCCGGTTCTGTGTGGCTAAATGAATATCTGCTTTTCAACAACCTGTGTGTTTCTTAGTGTTTTCTGGATAGTATCTATGAACTTTAGAGTTCTGAATGAATTTTAGCATGTTACATTTTGTTTTTTTGTTGGCAAACGCTAATTAGTTCCACATGGAGACACAACAAGTACACATAAGTCATTTCTGAGTAGAATGCTACAGAAACTAGGTTAAAAATGATATTTGCGACTGTAAACATGACATTGAATTCACATTCCCAAGAAAAAGACTTTGCTTTTCTCCAAAACCAGTTTGACTCTGATTTTCGGAGTCCTTATTACACGAATTCCACATGAGTTTGTCCAGATAGATCTGGATCAAACCAGCAATATCCGGTTCTGTGTGGCTAAATGAATATCAGCTTTTCAACAGCCTGTGTGTTTGTTAGTGTTTTCTGGATAGTATCTATGAACTTTAGAGTTTTGAATGAATTTTAGCATGTTATATTTTGTTTTTTTGTTGGCAAACGCTAATTAGTACCACATGGAGACACAACAAGTACACATAAGTGATTTCTGAGTAGAATGCTACACAAACTAGGTTAAAAATGATATTTGGGACTGTAAACATGACATTGAATTCACATTCCCAAGAAAAAGACTTTGCTTTTCTCCAAAACCAGTTTCACTCTGCTTTTCGGGGTCCTTAAAACACGAATTCCACATGAGTTTGTCCAGATAGATCTGGATCTAACCAGCAATATCCGGTTCTGTGTGGCTAAATGAATATCAGCTTTTCAACAGCCTGTGTGTTTGTTAGTGTTTTCTGGATAGTATCTATGAACTTTAGAGTTCTGAATGAATTTTAGCATGCTACATTTGGTTTTTTTGTTGCAAAACGCTAATTAGTTCCACATGGAGACACACAAGTACACATAACTGTTTTCTGAGTAGAATGCTAAGGAAACTAGTTGAAAAATGATATTTGCGATTGTAAAGATGACATTGAATTCACATTCCCAACAAAAAGACTTTGCTTTTCTCCAAAACCAGTTTGACTCTGCTTTTCGGGGTCCTTAACACACGAATTCCACATGAGTTTGTCCAGATAGATCTGGATCTAACCAGCAATATCCGGTTCTGTGTGGCTAAATGAATATCAGCTTTTCAACAGCCTGTGTGTTTGTTAGTGTTTTCTGGATAGTATCTATGAACTTTAGAGTTCTGAATGAATTTTAGCATGCTACATTTGGTTTTTTGTTGGCAAACGCTAATTAGTTCCACATGGAGACACAACAAGAACACATAAGTGATTTCTCAGTAGAATGCTACAGAAACTAGTTGAAAAATGATATTTGCGACTGTAAACAAGACATTGAATTCACATTCCCAAGAAAAAGACTTTGCTTTTCTCCAAAACCAGTTTGACTCTGCTTTTCAGGGTCCTTATTACACGAATTCCACAAGAGTTTGTCCAGATAGATCTGGTTCTAACCAGCACTATCCGGTTCTGCGTGGCTAAATGAATATCTGCTTTTCAACAGCCTGTGTGTTTCTTAGTGTTTTCTGGATAGTATCTATGAACTTTAGAGTTCTGAATGAATTTTAGCATGCTACATTTGGTTTTTTTGGTGCAAAACGCTAATTAGTTCCACATGGAGACACACAAGTACACATAAGTGTTTTCTGAGTAGAATGCTGCAGAAACTAGTTGAAAAATGATATTTGCGATTGTAAACATGACATTGAATTCTCATTCCCAAGAAAAAGACTTTGCTTTTCTCCAAAAGCAGTTTGACTCTGCTTTTCGGGGTCCTTAACACACGAATTCCACATGAGTTTGTCCAGATAGATCTGGATCAAACCAGCAATATCCGGTTCTGTGTGGCTAAATGAATATCAGCTTTTCAACAGCCTGTGTGTTTCTTAGTGTTTTCTGGATAGTATCTATGAACTTTAGAGTTCTGAATGAATTTTAGCATGTTACATTTTGTTTTTTTTTTGGCAAAAGCTAATTAGTTCCACATGGAAACACAACAAGTACACATAAGTGATTTCCCAGTAGAATGCTACAGAAACTAGGTTAAAAATGATATTTGCGACTGTAAACATGACATTGAATTCACATTCCCAAGAAAAAGACTTTGCTTTTCTCCAAAACCAGTTTCAACATCCTTTTCTGGGTCCTTAACACACGAATTCCACATGAGTTTGTCCAGACAGATCTGGATCTAACCAGCAATATCCGGTTCTGTGTGGCTAAATGAATATCAGCTTTTCAACAACCTGTGTGTTTCTTAGTGTTTTCTGGATAGTATCTATGAACTTTAGAGTTCTGAATGAATTTTAGCATGTTACATTTTGTTTTTTTTTGGCAAACGCTAATTAGTTCCACTTGGAGACACACAAGTACACATAAGTGTTTTCTGAGTAGAATGCTGCAGAAACTAGTTGAAAAATGATATTTGCGATTGTAAACATGACACTGAATTCTCATTCCCAAGAAAAAGACTTTGCTTTTCTCCAAAACCAGTTTGACTCTGCTTTTCGGGGTCCTTATTACACGAATTCCACATGAGTTTGTCCAGATAGATCTGGATCAAACCAGCAATATCCGGTTCTGTGTGGCTAAATGAATATCAGCTTTTCAACAGCCTGTGTGTTTCTTAGTGTTTTCTGGATAGTATCTATGAACTTTAGAGTTTTGAATGAATTTTAGCATGTTACATTTTGTATTTTTGTTGGCAAACGCTAATTAGTTCCACATGGAGACACAACAAGTACACATAAGTGATTTCTGAGTAGAATGCTACAGAAACTAGGTTAAAAATGATATTTGCGACTGTAAACATGACATTGAATTCACATTAACAAGAAAAAGACTTTGCTTTTCTCCAAAACCAGTTTCAACATCCTTTTCTAAGTCCTTAACACACGAATTCCACATGAGTTTGTCCAGATAGATCTGGATCTAACCAGCAATATCCGGTTCTGTGTTGCGAAATGAATATCAGCTTTTCAACAGCCTGTGTGTTTGTTAGTGTTTTCTAGATAGTATCAATGAACTTTAGAGTTTTGAATGAATTTTAGCATGTTACTTTTTTTTTTTTGGCAAACGCTAATTAGTTCCACATGGAGACACAACAAGTACACATAAGTGATTTCTGAGTAGAATGCTACAGAAACTAGGTTAAAAATGATATTTGCGACTGTAATCATGACATTGAATTCACATTAACAAGAAGAAGACTTTGCTTTTCTCCATAACCAGTTTGACTCTGCTTTTCGGGGTCCTTAGCACACGAATTCCACATGAGTTTGTCCAGATAGATCTGGATCTAACCAGCAATATCCGGTTCTGTGTGGCTAAATGAATATCAGCTTTTCAACAGCCTGTGTGTTTCTTAGTGTTTTCTGGATAGTATCTATGAACTTTAGAGTTCTGAATGAATTTTAGCATGCTACATTTGGTTTTTTTGTTGGCAAACGCTAATTAGTTCCACATGGAGACACAACAAGAACACATAAGTGATTTCTCAGTAGAATGCTACAGAAACTAGGTTAAAAATGATATTTGTGACTGTAAACATGACATTGAATTCACATTCCCAAGAAAAAGACTTTGCTTTTCTCCAAAACCAGTTTGACTCTGCTTTTCGGGGTCCTTATTACACGAATTCCACATAGTTTCTCCAGATAGATCTGGATCTAACCTACAATATCCGGTTCTGTGTGGCTAAATGAATATCTGCTTTTCAACAGTCTATGGGTTTCTTAGTGTTTTCTGGATAGTATCTATGAACTTTAGAGTTCTCTATGAATTTTAGCATGTTACATTTTGTTTTTTTTTGGCAAACGCTAATTAGTTCCACATGGAGACACAACAAGTACACATAAGTGATTTCTGAGTAGAATGCTACAGAAACTAGGTTAAAAATGATATTTGCGACTGTAAACATGACATTGAATTCACATTCCCAAGAAAAAGACTTTGCTTTTCTCCAAAACATTTTTGACTCTGCTTTTCGGGGTCCTTAACACACGAATTCCACATGAGTTTGTCCAGATAGGTCTGGATCTAACCAGCAATATCCGGTTCTGTGTGGCTAAATGAATATCACCTTTTCAACAGCCTGTGTGTTTCTTAGTGTTTTCTGGATAGTATCTATGAACTTTAGAGTTCTGAATGAATTTTAGCATGCTACATTTGGTTTTTTTGTTGGCAAACGCTAATTAGTTCCACTTGGAGACACACAAGTACACATAAGTGTTTTCTGAGTAGAATGCTGCAGAAACTAGTTGAAAAATGATATTTGCGATTGTAAACATGACATTGAATTCTCATTCCCAAGAAAAAGACTTTGCTTTTCTCCAAAACCAGTTTGACTCTGCTTTTCGGGGTCCTTATTACACGAATTCCACATGAGTTTGTCCAGATAGATCTGGATCAAACCAGCAATATCCGGTTCTGTGTGGCTAAATGAATATCAGCTTTTCAACAGCCTGTGTGTTTCTTAGTGTTTTCTGGATAGTATCTATGAACTTTAGAGTTTTGAATGAATTTTAGCATGTTACATTTTGTATTTTTGTTGGCAAACGCTAATTAGTTCCACATGGAGACACAACAAGTACACATAAGTGATTTCTGAGTAGAATGCTACAGAAACTAGGTTAAAAATGATATTTGCGACTGTAAACATGACATTGAATTCACATTAACAAGAAAAAGACTTTGCTTTTCTCCAAAACCAGTTTCAACATCCTTTTCTAAGTCCTTAACACACGAATTCCACATGAGTTTGTCCAGATAGATCTGGATCTAACCAGCAATATCCGGTTCTGTGTTGCGAAATGAATATCAGCTTTTCAACAGCCTGTGTGTTTGTTAGTGTTTTCTAGATAGTATCAATGAACTTTAGAGTTTTGAATGAATTTTAGCATGTTACATTTTGTTTCTTTGTTGGCAAACGCTAATTAGTTCCACATGGAGACACAACAAGTACACATAAGTGATTTCTGAGTAGAATGCTACACAAACTAGGTTAAAAATGATATTTGCGACTGTAAACATGACATTGAATTCACATTAACAAGAAGACTTTGCTTTTCTCCATAACCAGTTTGACTCTCCTTTTCGGGGTCCTTAACACATGAATTCCACATGAGTTTGTCCAGATAGATCTGGATCTAACCAGCAATATCCGGTTCTGTGTGGCTAAATGAATATCAGCTTTTCAACAGCCTGTGTGTTTCTTAGTGTTTTCTGGATAGTATCTATGAACTTTAGAGTTCTGAATGAATTTTAGCATGCTACATTTGGTTTTTTTGTTGGCAAACGCTAATTAGTTCCACATGGAGACACAACAAGAACACATAAGTGATTTCTCAGTAGAATGCTACAGAAACTATGTTAAAAATGATATTTGCGACTGTAAACAAGACATTGAATTCACATTCCCAAGAAAAAGACTTTGCTTTTCTCCAAAACCAGTTTGACTCTGCTTTTCGGGGTCCTTATTACACGAATTCCACATGAGTTTGTCCAGATAGATCTGGATCTAACCAGCAATATCCGGTTCTGTGTGGCTAAATGAATATCTGCTTTTCAACAGCCTGTGTGTTTCTTAGTGTTTTCTGGATAGTATCTATGAACTTTAGAGTTCTGAATGAATTTTAGCATGTTACATTTTGTTTTTTTGTTGGCAAACGCTAATTAGTTCCACATGGAGACACAACAAGTACACATAAGTCATTTCTGAGTAGAATGCTACACAAACTAGGTTAAAAATGATATTTGCGACTGTAAACATGACATTGAATTCACATTCCCAAGAAAAAGACTTTGCTTTTCTCCAAAACCAGTTTCAACATCCTTTTCTGGGTCCTTAACACACGAATTCCACACGTTTTTGTCCAGATAGGTCTGGATCTAACCAGCAATATCCGGTTCTGTGTGGCTAAATGAATATCAGCTTTTCAACATCCTGTGTGTTTGTTAGTGTTTTCTGGATAGTATCTATGAACTTTAGAGTTTTGAATGAATTTTAGCATGTTACATTTTGTTTTTTTGTTGGCAAACGCTAATTAGTTCCACATGGAGACACAACAAGTACACATAAGTGATCTCTCAGTAGAATGCTACAGAAACTAGGTTAAAAATGATATTTGCGACTGTAAACATGACATTGAATTCACATTCCCAAGAAAAAGACTTTGCTTTTCTCCTAAACCAGTTTCAACATCCTTTTCTGGGTCCTTAACACACGAATTCCACATGAGTTTGTCCAGACAGATCTGGATCTAACCAGCAATATCCGGTTCTGTGTGGCTAAATGAATATCAGCTTTTCAACAGCCTGTGTGTTTGTTAGTGTTTTCTAGATAGTATCAATGAACTTTAGAGTTTTGAATGAATTTTAGCATGTTACATTTTTTTTTTTTGGCAAACGCTAATTAGTTCCACATGGAGACACAACAAGTACACATATGTGATTTCTGAGTAGAATGCTACACAAACTAGGTTAAAAATGATATTTGCGACTGTAAACATGACATTGAATTCACATTCCCAAGAAAAAGACTTTGCTTTTCTCCATAACCAGTTTGACTCTGCTTTTCGGGGTCCTTATTACACGAATTCCACATGAGTTTGTCCAGATAGATCTGGATCTAACCAGCAATATCCGGTTCTGTGTGGCTAAATGAATATCAGCTTTTCAACAGCCTGTGTGTTTCTTAGTGTTTTCTGGATAGTATCTATGAACTTTAGAGTTCTGAATGAATTTTAGCATGCTACATTTGGTTTTTTTGTTGGCAAACGCTAATTAGTTCCACATGGAGACACAACAAGTACACATAAGTGATTTCTCAGTAGAATGCTACAGAAACTAGGTAAAAATGATATTTGCAAATGTAAACATGACATTGAATTCACATTCCCAAGAAAAAGACTTTGCTTTTCTCCAAAACCAGTTTGACTCTGCTTTTCGGGGTCCTTATTACACGAATTCCACATGAGTTTGTCCAGATAGATCTGGATCTAACCAGCAATATCCGGTTCTGTGTGGCTAAATGAATATCAGCTTTTCAACAGCCTGTGTGTTTCTTAGTGTTTTCTGGATAGTATCTATGAACTTTAGTGTTCTGAATGAATTTTAGCATGTTACATTTTGTTTTTTTTTTTGGCAAAAGCTAATTTGTTCCACATGGAAACACAACAAGTACACATAAGTGATTTCCCAGTAGAATGCTACAGAAACTAGGTTAAAAATGATATTTGCGACTGTAAACATGACATTGAATTCACATTCCCAAGAAAAAGACTTTGCTTTTCTCCAAAACCAGTTTCAACATCCTTTTCTGGGTCCTTAACACACGAATTCCACATGAGTTTGTCCAGACAGATCTGGATCTAACCAGCAATATCCGGTTCTGTGTGGCTAAATGAATATCTGCTTTTCAACAACCTGTGTGTTTCTTAGTGTTTTCTGGATAGTATCTATGAACTTTAGAGTTCTGAATGAATTTTAGCATGTTACATTTTGTTTTTTTGTTGGCAAACGCTAATTAGTTCCACATGGAGACACAACAAGTACACATAAGTCATTTCTGAGTAGAATGCTACAGAAACTAGGTTAAAAATGATATTTGCGACTGTAAACATGACATTGAATTCACATTCCCAAGAAAAAGACTTTGCTTTTCTCCAAAACCAGTTTGACTCTGATTTTCGGAGTCCTTATTACACGAATTCCACATGAGTTTGTCCAGATAGATCTGGATCAAACCAGCAATATCCGGTTCTGTGTGGCTAAATGAATATCAGCTTTTCAACAGCCTGTGTGTTTGTTAGTGTTTTCTGGATAGTATCTATGAACTTTAGAGTTTTGAATGAATTTTAGCATGTTATATTTTGTTTTTTTGTTGGCAAACGCTAATTAGTACCACATGGAGACACAACAAGTACACATAAGTGATTTCTGAGTAGAATGCTACACAAACTAGGTTAAAAATGATATTTGGGACTGTAAACATGACATTGAATTCACATTCCCAAGAAAAAGACTTTGCTTTTCTCCAAAACCAGTTTCACTCTGCTTTTCGGGGTCCTTAAAACACGAATTCAACATGAGTTTGTCCAGATAGATCTGGATCTAACCAGCAATATCCGGTTCTGTGTGGCTAAATGAATATCTGCTTTTCAACAGCCTGTGTGTTTCTTAGTGTTTTCTGGATAGTATCTATGAACTTTAGAGTTCTGAATGAATTTTAGCATGCTACATTTGGTTTTTTTGTTGCAAAACGCTAATTAGTTCCACATGGAGACACACAAGTACACATAACTGTTTTCTGAGTAGAATGCTAAGGAAACTAGTTGAAAAATGATATTTGCGATTGTAAAGATGACATTGAATTCACATTCCCAACAAAAAGACTTTGCTTTTCTCCAAAACCAGTTTGACTCTGCTTTTCGGGGTCCTTAACACACGAATTCCACATGAGTTTGTCCAGATAGATCTGGATCTAACCAGCAATATCCGGTTCTGTGTGGCTAAATGAATATCAGCTTTTCAACAGCCTGTGTGTTTGTTAGTTTTTTCTGGATAGTATCTATGAACTTTAGAGTTCTGAATGAATTTTAGCATGCTACATTTGGTTTTTTGTTGGCAAACGCTAATTAGTTCCACATGGAGACACAACAAGAACACATAAGTGATTTCTCAGTAGAATGCTACAGAAACTAGTTGAAAAATGATATTTGCGACTGTAAACAAGACATTGAATTCACATTCCCAAGAAAAAGACTTTGCTTTTCTCCAAAACCAGTTTGACTCTGCTTTTCAGGGTCCTTATTACACGAATTCCACAAGAGTTTGTCCAGATAGATCTGGTTCTAACCAGCACTATCCGGTTCTGCGTGGCTAAATGAATATCTGCTTTTCAACAGCCTGTGTGTTTCTTAGTGTTTTCTGGATAGTATCTATGAACTTTAGAGTTCTGAATGTATTTTAGCATGCTACATTTGGTTTTTTTGGTGGAAAACGCTAATTAGTTCCACATGGAGACACACAAGTACACATAAGTGTTTTCTGAGTAGAATGCTGCAGAAACTAGTTGAAAAATGATATTTGCGATTGTAAACATGACATTGAATTCTCATTCCCAAGAAAAAGACTTTGCTTTTCTCCAAAAGCAGTTTGACTCTGCTTTTCGGGGTCCTTAACACACGAATTCCACATGAGTTTGTCCAGATAGATCTGGATCAAACCAGCAATATCCGGTTCTGTGTGGCTAAATGAATATCAGCTTTTCAACAGCCTGTGTGTTTCTTAGTGTTTTCTGGATAGTATCTATGAACTTTAGAGTTCTGAATGAATTTTAGCATGTTACATTTTGTTTTTTTTTTGGCAAAAGCTAATTAGTTCCACATGGAAACACAACAAGTACACATAAGTGATTTCCCAGTAGAATGCTACAGAAACTAGGTTAAAAATGATATTTGCGACTGTAAACATGACATTGAATTCACATTCCCAAGAAAAAGACTTTGCTTTTCTCCAAAACCAGTTTCAACATCCTTTTCTGGGTCCTTAACACACGAATTCCACATGAGTTTGTCCAGACAGATCTGGATCTAACCAGCAATATCCGGTTCTGTGTGGCTAAATGAATATCAGCTTTTCAACAACCTGTGTGTTTCTTAGTGTTTTCTGGATAGTATCTATGAACTTTAGAGTTCTGAATGAATTTTAGCATGTTACATTTTGTTTTTTTGTTGGCAAACGCTAATTAGTTCCACATGGAGACACAACAAGTACACATAAGTCATTTCTGAGTAGAATGCTACAGAAACTAGTTTAAAAATGATATTTGTGACTGTAAACATGACATTGAATTCACATTCCCAAGAAAAAGACTTTGCTTTTCTCCATAACCAGTTTGACTCTGCTTTTCGGGGTCCTTAGCACACGAATTCCACATGAGTTTGTCCAGATAGATCTGGATCTAACCAGCAATATCCGGTTCTGTGTGGCTAAATGAATATCAGCTTTTCAACAGCCTGTGTGTTTCTTAGTGTTTTCTGGATAGTATCTATGAACTTTAGAGTTCTGAGTGAATTTTAGCATGCTACATTTGGTTTTTTTGTTGGCAAACGCTAATTAGTTCCACATGGAGACACAACAAGTACACATAAGTGATTTCTCAGTAGAATGCTACAGAAACTAGGTAAAAATGATATTTGCAAATGTAAACATGACATTGAATTCACATTCCCAAGAAAAAGACTTTGCTTTTCTCCAAAACCAGTTTGACTCTGCTTTTCGGGGTCCTTATTACACGAATTCCACATGAGTTTGTCCAGATAGATCTGGATCTAACCAGCAATATCCGGTTCTGTGTGGCTAAATGAATATCTGCTTTTCAACAGCCTGTGTGTTTCTTAGTGTTTTCTGGATAGTATCTATGAACTTTAGTGTTCTGAATGAATTTTAGCATGTTACATTTTGTTTTTTTTTTGGCAAAAGCTAATTAGTTCCACATGGAAACACAACAAGTACACATAAGTGATTTCCCAGTAGAATGCTACAGAAACTAGGTTAAAAATGATATTTGCGACTGTAAACATGACATTGAATTCACATTCCCAAGAAAAAGACTTTGCTTTTCTCCAAAACCAGTTTCAACATCCTTTTCTGGGTCCTTAACACACGAATTCCACATGAGTTTGTCCAGACAGATCTGGATCTAACCAGCAATATCCGGTTCTGTGTGGCTAAATGAATATCAGCTTTTCAACAACCTGTGTGTTTGTTAGTGTTTTCTGGATAGTATCTATGAACTTTAGAGTTCTGAATGAATTTTAGCATGTTACATTTTGTTTTTTTGTTGGCAAACGCTAATTAGTTCCACATGGAGACACAACAAGTACACATAAGTCATTTCTGAGTAGAATGCTACAGAAACTAGGTTAAAAATGATATTTGCGACTGTAAACATGACATTGAATTCACATTCCCAAGAAAAAGACTTTGCTTTTCTCCAAAACCAGTTTCAACATCCTTTTCTGGGTCCTTAACACACGAATTCCACATGAGTTTATCCAGACAGATCTGGATCTAACCAGCAATATCCGGTTCTGTGTGGCTAAATGAATATCAGCTTTTCAACAGCCTGTGTGTTTCTTAGTGTTTTCTAGATAGTATCAATGAACTTTAGAGTTTTGAATGAATTTTAGCATGTTACATTTTGTTTCTTTGTTGGCAAACGCTAATTAGTTCCACATGGAGACACAACAAGTACACATAAGTGATTTCTGAGTAGAATGCTACACAAACTAGGTTAAAAATGATATTTGCGACTGTAAACATGACATTGAATTCACATTAACAAGAAGACTTTGCTTTTCTCCATAACCAGTTTGACTCTCCTTTTCGGGGTGCTTAACACATGATTTCCACATGAGTTTGTCCAGATAGATCTGGATCTAACCAGCAATATTCGGTTCTGTGTGGCTAAATGAATATCAGCTTTTCAACAGCCTGTGTGTTTGTTAGTGTTTTCTGGATAGTATCTATGAACTTTAGAGTTCTGAATGAATTTTAGCATGCTACATTTGGTTTTTTTGTTGGCAAACGCTAATTAGTTCCACATGGAGACACAACAAGAACACATAAGTGATTTCTCAGTAGAATGCTACAGAAACTATGTTAAAAATGATATTTGCGACTGTAAACAAGACATTGAATTCACATTCCCAAGAAAAAGACTTTGCTTTTCTCCAAAACCAGTTTGACTCTGCTTTTCGGGGTCCTTATTACACGAATTCCACATGAGTTTGTCCAGATAGATCTGGATCTAACCAGCAATATCCGGTTCTGTGTGGCTAAATGAATATCTGCTTTTCAACAGCCTGTGTGTTTCTTAGTGTTTTCTGGATAGTATCTATGAACTTTAGAGTTCTGAATGAATTTTAACATGCTACATTTGGTTTTTTTGTTGGCAAACGCTAATTAGTTCCACATGGAGACACAACAAGTACACATAAGTGATTTCTGAGTAGAATGCTACACAAACTAGGTTAAAAATGATATTTGCGACTGTAAACATGACATTGAATTCACATTCCCAAGAAAAAGACTTTGCTTTTCTCCAAAACCAGTTTCAACATCCTTTTCTGGGTCCTTAACACACGAATTCCACACGTTTTTGTCCAGATAGGTCTGGATCTAACCAGCAATATCCGGTTCTGTGTGGCTAAATGAATATCAGCTTTTCAACATCCTGTGTGTTTGTTAGTGTTTTCTGGATAGTATCTATGAACTTTAGAGTTTTGAATGAATTTTAGCATGTTACATTTTGTTTTTTTGTTGGCAAACGCTAATTAGTTCCACATGGAGACACAACAAGTACACATAAGTGATCTCTCAGTAGAATGCTACAGAAACTAGGTTAAAAATGATATTTGCGACTGTAAACATGACATTGAATTCACATTCCCAAGAAAAAGACTTTGCTTTTCTCCTAAACCAGTTTCAACATCCTTTTCTGGGTCCTTAACACACGAATTCCACATGAGTTTGTCCAGACAGATCTGGATCTAACCAGCAATATCCGGTTCTGTGTGGCTAAATGAATATCAGCTTTTCAACAGCCTGTGTGTTTGTTAGTGTTTTCTAGATAGTATCAATGAACTTTAGAGTTTTGAATGAATATTAGCATGTTACATTTTTTTTTTTTGGCAAACGCTAATTAGTTCCACATGGAGACACAACAAGTACACATATGTGATTTCTGAGTAGAATGCTACACAAACTAGGTTAAAAATGATATTTGCGACTGTAAACATGACATTGAATTCACATTAACAAGAAGACTTTGCTTTTCTCCATAACCAGTTTGACTCTGCTTTTCGGGGTCCTTAGCACACGAATTCCACATGAGTTTGTCCAGATAGATCTGGATCTAACCAGCAATATCCGGTTCTGTGTGGCTAAATGAATATCAGCTTTTCAACAGCCTGTGTGTTTCTTAGTGTTTTCTGGATAGTATCTATGAACTTTAGAGTTCTGAATGAATTTTAGCATGCTACATTTGGATTTTTTGTTGGCAAACCCTAATTAGTTCCACATGGAGACACAACAAGTACACATAAGTGATTTCCCAGTAGAATGCTACAGAAACTAGGTTAAAAATGATATTTGTGACTGTAAACATGACATTGAATTCACATTCCCAAGAAAAAGACTTTGCTTTTCTCCAAAACCAGTTTGACTCTGATTTTCGGGGTCCTTATTACACGAATTCCACATGAGTTTGTCCAGATAGATCTGGATCTAACCAGCAATATCCGGTTCTGTGTGGCTAATTGAATATCTGCTTTTCAACAGCCTGTGTGTTTCTTAGTGTTTTCTAAATAGTATCTATGAACTTTAGAGTTCTGAATGAATTTTAGCATGTTACATTTTGTTTTTTTTGGCAAACGCTAATTAGTTCCACATGGAGACACAACAAGTACACATAAGTGATTTCTGAGTAGAATGCTACAGAAACTAGGTTAAAAATGATATTTGCGACTGTAAACATGACATTGAATTCACATTCCCAAGAAAAAGACTTTGCTTTTCTCCAAAACCAGTTTGACTCTGCTTTTCGGGGTCCTTAAAACACGAATTCCACATGAGTTTGTCCAGATAGGTCTGGATCTAACCAGCAATATCCGGTTCTGTGTGGCTAAATGAATATCACCTTTTCAACAGCCTGTGTGTTTCTTAGTGTTTTCTGGATAGTATCTATGAACTTTAGAGTTCTGAATGAATTTTAGCATGCTACATTTGGTTTTTTTGTTGGAAAACGCTAATTAGTTCCACATGGAGACACACAAGTACACATAAGTGTTTTCTGAGTAGAATGCTGCAGAAACTAGTTGAAAAATGATATTTGCGATTGTAAACATGACATTGAATTCTCATTCCCAAGAAAAAGACTTTGCTTTTCTCCAAAAGCAGTTTGACTCTGCTTTTTGGGGTCCTTATTACACGAATTCCACATGAGTTTGTCCAGATAGATCTGGATCAAACCAGCAATATCCGGTTCTGTGTGGCTAAATGAATATCAGCTTTTCTAAAGCCTGTGTGTTTCTTAGTGTTTTGATGATAGTATCTATGAACTTTAGAGTTTTGAATGAATTTTAACATGTTACATTTTGTTTTTTTGTTGGCAAACGCTAATTAGTTCCACATGGAGACACAACAAGTACACATAAGTGATTTCTCAGTAGAATGCTACAGAAACTAGGTTAAAAATGATATTTGCGACTGTAAACATGACATTGAATTCACATTCCCAAGAAAAAGACTTTGCTTTTCTCCAAAACCAGTTTCAACATCCTTTTCTGGGTCCTTAACACACGAATTCCACACGTTTTTGTCCAGATAGAACTGGTTCTAACCAGCAATATCCGGTTCTGTGTGGCGAAATGAATATCAGCTTTTCAACAGCCTGTGTGTTTGTTAGTGTTTTCTGGATAGTATCTATGAACTTTAGAGTTTTGAATGAATTTTAGCATGTTACATTTTGTATTTTTGTTGGCAAACGCTAATTAGTTCCAAATGGAGACACAACAAGTACACATAAGTGATTTCTCAGTAGAATGCTACAGAAACTAGGTTAAAAATGATATTTGCGACTGTAAACATGACATTGAATTCACATTCCCAAGAAAAAGTCTTTGCTTTTCTCCAAAACCAGTTTCAACATCCTTTTCTGGGTCCTTAACACATGAATTCCACATGAGTTTGTCCAGACAGATCTGGATCTAACCAGCAATATCCGGTTATGTGTGGCTAAATGAATATCAGCTTTTCAACAGCCTGTGTGTTTGTTAGTGTTTTCTAGATAGTATCTATGAACTTTATTGTTTTGAATGAATTTTAGCATGTTACATTTTTTTTTTTGGCAAACGCTAATTACTTCCACATGGAGACACAACAAGTACACATAAGTGATTTCTGAGTAGAATGCTACACAAACTAGTTTAAAAATGATATTTGCGACTGTAAACATGACATTGAATTCACATTCCCAAGAAAAAGACTTTGCTTTTCTCTAAAACCAGTTTCAACATCCTTTTCTAAGTCCTTAACACACGAATTCCACATGAGTTTGTCCAGATAGATCTGGATCTAACCAGCAATATCCGGTTCCGTGTGGCTAAATGAATATCAGCTTTTCAACAGCCTGTATGTTTCTTAGTGTTTTCTGGATAGTATCTATGAACTTTAGAGTTTTGAATGAATTTTAGCATGCTACATTTTGTTTTTTGTTGGCAAACGGTAATTAGTTCCACATGGAGACACAACAAGTACACATAAGTGATTTCTGAATAGAATGCTACAGAAACTAGGTTAAAAATGATATTTGCAAATGTAAACATGACATTGAATTCACATTCCCAAGAAAAAGACTTTGCTTTTCTCCAAAACCAGTTTCAACTTCCTTCTCTGGGTTCTTTGCACATGAATTCCACACGTTTTTGTCCAGATAGGTCTGGATCTAACCAGCAATATCCGGTTCTGTGTGGCTAAATGAATATCAGCTTTTCAACAGCCTGTGTGTTTCTTAGTGTTTTCTGGATAGTATCTATGAACTTTAGAGTTCTGAATGAATTTTAGCATGTTACATTTTGTTTTTTTGTTGGCAAACGCTAATTAGTTCCACATGGAGACACAACAAGTACACATAAGTGATTTCTGAGTAGAATGCTACACAAACTAGCTAAAAATGATATTTGCGACTGTAAACATGACATTGAATTCACATTCCCAAGTAAAAGACTTTGCTTTTCTCCAAAACCAGTTTGATTCTGCTTTTCGAGGTCCTTAACACACGAATTCCACATGAGTTTGTCCAGATAGATCTGGATCTAACCAGCAATATCCGGTTCTGTGTGGCTAAATGAATATAGGCTTTTCAACAGCCTGTGTGTTTCTTAGTGTTTTCTGGATAGTATCTATGAACTTTAGAGTTTTGAATGAATTTTAGCATGCTACATTTTGTTTTTTTGTTGGCAAACGGTAATGAGTTCCTCATGGAGACACAAAAAGTACACATAAGTGATTTCTGAGTAGAATGCTACAGAAACTAGGTTAAAAATGATATTTGCGACTGTAAACATGACATTGAATTCACATTCCCAAGAAAACGACTTTGCTTTTCTACAAAACCAGTTTGACTCTGCTTTTCGGGGTCCTTAACACACGAATTCCACTTGAGTTTGTCCAGATAGATCTGGATCTAACCAGCAATATCCGGTTCTGTGTGGCGAAATGAATATCAGCTTTTCAACAGCCTGTGTGTTTCTTAGTGTTTTCTGGATAGTATCTATGAACTTTAGAGTTCTGAATGAATTTTAGCATGTTACATTTTGTTTTTTTTGGCAAACGCTAATTAGTTCCACATGGAGACACAACAAGTACACATAAGTGATTTCTGAGTAGAATGCTACAGAAACTAGGTTAAAAATGATATTTGCGACTGTAAACATGACATTGAATTCACATTCCCAAGAAAAAGACTTTGCTTTTCTCCAAAACCAGTTTGACTCTGCTTTTCGGGGTCCTTAAAACACGAATTCCACATGAGTTTGTCCAGATAGGTCTGGATCTAACCAGCAATATCCGGTTCTGTGTGGCTAAATGAATATCACCTTTTCAACAGCCTGTGTGTTTCTTAGTGTTTTCTGGATAGTATCTATGAACTTTAGAGTTCTGAATGAATTTTAGCATGCTACATTTGGTTTTTTTGTTGGAAAACGCTAATTAGTTCCACATGGAGACACACAAGTACACATAAGTGTTTTCTGAGTAGAATGCTGCAGAAACTAGGTTAAAAATGATATTTGCGATTGTAAACATGACATTGAATTCTCATTCCCAAGAAAAAGACTTTGCTTTTCTCCAAAAGCAGTTTGACTCTGCTTTTTGGGGTCCTTATTACACGAATTCCACATGAGTTTGTCCAGATAGATCTGGATCAAACCAGCAATATCCGGTTCTGTGTGGCTAAATGAATATCAGCTTTTCTAAAGCCTGTGTGTTTCTTAGTGTTTTGATGATAGTATCTATGAACTTTAGAGTTTTGAATGAATTTTAACATGTTACATTTTGTTTTTTTGTTGGCAAACGCTAATTAGTTCCACATGGAGACACAACAAGTACACATAAGTGATTTCTCAGTAGAATGCTACAGAAACTAGGTTAAAAATGATATTTGCGACTGTAAACATGACATTGAATTCACATTCCCAAGAAAAAGACTTTGCTTTTCTCCAAAACCAGTTTCAACATCCTTTTCTGGGTCCTTAACACACGAATTCCACACGTTTTTGTCCAGATAGAACTGGTTCTAACCAGCAATATCCGGTTCTGTGTGGCGAAATGAATATCAGCTTTTCAACAGCCTGTGTGTTTGTTAGTGTTTTCTGGATAGTATCTATGAACTTTAGAGTTTTGAATGAATTTTAGCATGTTACATTTTGTATTTTTGTTGGCAAACGCTAATTAGTTCCAAATGGAGACACAACAAGTACACATAAGTGATTTCTCAGTAGAATGCTACAGAAACTAGGTTAAAAATGATATTTGCGACTGTAAACATGACATTGAATTCACATTCCCAAGAAAAAGTCTTTGCTTTTCTCCAAAACCAGTTTCAACATCCTTTTCTGGGTCCTTAACACACGAATTCCACATGAGTTTGTCCAGACAGATCTGGATCTAACCAGCAATATCCGGTTATGTGTGGCTAAATGAATATCAGCTTTTCAACAGCCTGTGTGTTTGTTAGTGTTTTCTAGATAGTATCTATGAACTTTATTGTTTTGAATGAATTTTAGCATGTTACATTTTTTTTTTTGGCAAACGCTAATTACTTCCACATGGAGACACAACAAGTACACATAAGTGATTTCTGAGTAGAATGCTACACAAACTAGTTTAAAAATGATATTTGCGACTGTAAACATGACATTGAATTCACATTCCCAAGAAAAAGACTTTGCTTTTCTCTAAAACCAGTTTCAACATCCTTTTCTAAGTCCTTAACACACGAATTCCACATGAGTTTGTCCAGATAGATCTGGATCTAACCAGCAATATCCGGTTCCGTGTGGCTAAATGAATATCAGCTTTTCAACAGCCTGTATGTTTCTTAGTGTTTTCTGGATAGTATCTATGAACTTTAGAGTTTTGAATGAATTTTAGCATGCTACATTTTGTTTTTTGTTGGCAAACGGTAATTAGTTCCACATGGAGACACAACAAGTACACATAAGTGATTTCTGAATAGAATGCTACAGAAACTAGGTTAAAAATGATATTTGCAAATGTAAACATGACATTGAATTCACATTCCCAAGAAAAAGACTTTGCTTTTCTCCAAAACCAGTTTCAACTTCCTTCTCTGGGTTCTTTGCACATGAATTCCACACGTTTTTGTCCAGATAGGTCTGGATCTAACCAGCAATATCCAGTTCTGTGTGGCTAAATGAATATCAGCTTTTCAACAGCCTGTGTGTTTCTTAGTGTTTTCTGGATAGTATCTATGAACTTTAGAGTTCTGAATGAATTTTAGCATGTTACATTTTGTTTTTTTGTTGGCAAACGCTAATTAGTTCCACATGGAGACACAACAAGTACACATAAGTGATTTCTGAGTAGAATGCTACACAAACTAGCTAAAAATGATATTTGCGACTGTAAACATGACATTGAATTCACATTCCCAAGTAAAAGACTTTGCTTTTCTCCAAAACCAGTTTGATTCTGCTTTTCGAGGTCCTTAACACACGAATTCCACATGAGTTTGTCCAGATAGATCTGGATCTAACCAGCAATATCCGGTTCTGTGTGGCTAAATGAATATAGGCTTTTCAACAGCCTGTGTGTTTCTTAGTGTTTTCTGGATAGTATCTATGAACTTTAGAGTTTTGAATGAATTTTAGCATGCTACATTTTGTTTTTTTGTTGGCAAACGGTAATGAGTTCCTCATGGAGACACAAAAAGTACACATAAGTGATTTCTGAGTAGAATGCTACAGAAACTAGGTTAAAAATGATATTTGCGACTGTAAACATGACATTGAATTCACATTCCCAAGAAAACGACTTTGCTTTTCTACAAAACCAGTTTGACTCTGCTTTTCGGGGTCCTTAACACACGAATTCCACTTGAGTTTGTCCAGATAGATCTGGATCTAACCAGCAATATCCGGTTCTGTGTGGCGAAATGAATATCAGCTTTTCAACAGCCTGTGTGTTTCTTAGTGTTTTCTGGATAGTATCTATGAACTTTAGAGTTCTGAATGAATTTTAGCATGTTACATTTTGTTTTTTTTGGCAAACGCTAATTAGTTCCACATGGAGACACAACAAGTACACATAAGTGATTTCTGAGTAGAATGCTACAGAAACTAGTTGAAAAATGATATTTGCGACTGTAAACATGACATTGAATTCACATTCCCAAGAAAAAGACTTTGCTTTTCTCCAAAACCAGTTTGACTCTGCTTTTCGGGGTCCTTAAAACACGAATTCCACATGAGTTTGTCCAGATAGGTCTGGATCTAACCAGCAATATCCGGTTCTGTGTGGCTAAATGAATATCACCTTTTCAACAGCCTGTGTGTTTCTTAGTGTTTTCTGGATAGTATCTATGAACTTTAGAGTTCTGAATGAATTTTAGCATGCTACATTTGGTTTTTTTGTTGGAAAACGCTAATTAGTTCCACATGGAGACACACAAGTACACATAAGTGTTTTCTGAGTAGAATGCTGCAGAAACTAGTTGAAAAATGATATTTGCGATTGTAAACATGACATTGAATTCTCATTCCCAAGAAAAAGACTTTGCTTTTCTCCAAAAGCAGTTTGACTCTGCTTTTTGGGGTCCTTATTACACGAATTCCACATGAGTTTGTCCAGATAGATCTGGATCAAACCAGCAATATCCGGTTCTGTGTGGCTAAATGAATATCAGCTTTTCTAAAGCCTGTGTGTTTCTTAGTGTTTTGATGATAGTATCTATGAACTTTAGAGTTTTGAATGAATTTTAACATGTTACATTTTGTTTTTTTGTTGGCAAACGCTAATTAGTTCCACATGGAGACACAACAAGTACACATAAGTGATTTCTCAGTAGAATGCTACAGAAACTAGGTTAAAAATGATATTTGCGACTGTAAACATGACATTGAATTCACATTCCCAAGAAAAAGACTTTGCTTTTCTCCAAAACCAGTTTCAACATCCTTTTCTGGGTCCTTAACACACGAATTCCACACGTTTTTGTCCAGATAGAACTGGTTCTAACCAGCAATATCCGGTTCTGTGTGGCGAAATGAATATCAGCTTTTCAACAGCCTGTGTGTTTGTTAGTGTTTTCTGGATAGTATCTATGAACTTTAGAGTTTTGAATGAATTTTAGCATGTTACATTTTGTATTTTTGTTGGCAAACGCTAATTAGTTCCAAATGGAGACACAACAAGTACACATAAGTGATTTCTCAGTAGAATGCTACAGAAACTAGGTTAAAAATGATATTTGCGACTGTAAACATGACATTGAATTCACATTCCCAAGAAAAAGTCTTTGCTTTTCTCCAAAACCAGTTTCAACATCCTTTTCTGGGTCCTTAACACACGAATTCCACATGAGTTTGTCCAGACAGATCTGGATCTAACCAGCAATATCCGGTTATGTGTGGCTAAATGAATATCAGCTTTTCAACAGCCTGTGTGTTTGTTAGTGTTTTCTAGATAGTATCTATGAACTTTATTGTTTTGAATGAATTTTAGCATGTTACATTTTTTTTTTTGGCAAACGGTAATGAGTTCCTCATGGAGACACAACAAGTACACATAAGTGATTTCTGAGTAGAATGCTACACAAACTAGTTTAAAAATGATATTTGCGACTGTAAACATGACATTGAATTCACATTCCCAAGAAAAAGACTTTGCTTTTCTCTAAAACCAGTTTCAACATCCTTTTCTAAGTCCTTAACACACGAATTCCACATGAGTTTGTCCAGATAGATCTGGATCTAACCAGCAATATCCGGTTCCGTGTGGCTAAATGAATATCAGCTTTTCAACAGCCTGTATGTTTCTTAGTGTTTTCTGGATAGTATCTATGAACTTTAGAGTTTTGAATGAATTTTAGCATGCTACATTTTGTTTTTTGTTGGCAAACGGTAATTAGTTCCACATGGAGACACAACAAGTACACATAAGTGATTTCTGAATAGAATGCTACAGAAACTAGGTTAAAAATGATATTTGCAAATGTAAACATGACATTGAATTCACATTCCCAAGAAAAAGACTTTGCTTTTCTCCAAAACCAGTTTCAACTTCCTTCTCTGGGTTCTTTGCACATGAATTCCACACGTTTTTGTCCAGATAGGTCTGATCTAACCAGCAATATCCGGTTCTGTGTGGCTAAATGAATATCAGCTTTTCAACAGCCTGTGTGTTTCTTAGTGTTTTCTGGATAGTATCTATGAACTTTAGAGTTCTGAATGAATTTTAGCATGTTACATTTTGTTTTTTTGTTGGCAAACGCTAATTAGTTCCACATGGAGACACAACAAGTACACATAAGTGATTTCTGAGTAGAATGCTACACAAACTAGCTAAAAATGATATTTGCGACTGTAAACATGACATTGAATTCACATTCCCAAGTAAAAGACTTTGCTTTTCTCCAAAACCAGTTTGATTCTGCTTTTCGAGGTCCTTAACACACGAATTCCACATGAGTTTGTCCAGATAGATCTGGATCTAACCAGCAATATCCGGTTCTGTGTGGCTAAATGAATATAGGCTTTTCAACAGCCTGTGTGTTTCTTAGTGTTTTCTGGATAGTATCTATGAACTTTAGAGTTTTGAATGAATTTTAGCATGCTACATTTTGTTTTTTTGTTGGCAAACGGTAATGAGTTCCTCATGGAGACACAAAAAGTACACATAAGTGATTTCTGAGTAGAATGCTACAGAAACTAGGTTAAAAATGATATTTGCGACTGTAAACATGACATTGAATTCACATTCCCAAGAAAACGACTTTGCTTTTCTACAAAACCAGTTTGACTCTGCTTTTCGGGGTCCTTAACACACGAATTCCACTTGAGTTTGTCCAGATAGATCTGGATCTAACCAGCAATATCCGGTTCTGTGTGGCGAAATGAATATCAGCTTTTCAACAGCCTGTGTGTTTCTTAGTGTTTTCTGGATAGTATCTATGAACTTTAGAGTTCTGAATGAATTTTAGCATGCTACATTTGGTTTTTTTGTTGGAAAACGCTAATTAGTTCCACATGGAGACACACAAGTACACATAAGTGTTTTCTGAGTAGAATGCTACAGAAACTAGTTGAAAAATGATATTTGCGATTGTAAACATGACATTGAATTCACATTCCCAAGAAAAAGACTTTGCTTTTCTCCAAAACCAGTTTCACTCTGCTTTTCGGGGTCCTTATTACACGAATTCCACATGAGTTTGTCCAGATAGATCTGGATCAAACCAGCAATATCCGGTTCTGTGTGGCTAAATGAATATCAGCTTTTCAACAGCCTGTGTGTTTGTTAGTGTTTTCTGGATAGTATCTATGAACTTTAGAGTTCTGAATGAATTTTAGCATGCTACATTTGGTTTTTTTGTTGGAAAACGCTAATTAGTTCCACATGGAGACACAACAAGTACACATAAGTGATTTCTGAGTAGAATGCTACAGAAACTAGGTTAAAAATGATATTTGCGACTGTAAACATGACATTGAATTCACATTCCCAAGAAAAATACTTTGCTTTTCTCCAAAACCAGTTTGATTCTGCTTTTCGGGGTCCTTAACACACGAATTCCACATGTTTTTGTCCAGATAGATCTGGATCTAAGCAGCAATATCCGGTTCTGTGTGGCTAAATGAATATCTGCTTTTCAACAGCCTGTGTGTTTCTTAGTGTTTTCTGGATAGTATCTATGAACTTTAGAGTTCTGAATGAATTTTAGCATGTTACATTTTGGTTTTTTTTTGGCAAACGCTAATTAGTTCCACATGGAGACACAACAAGTACACATAAGTGTTTTCTGAGTAGAATGCTACAGAAACTAGGTAAAAATGATATTTGCAAAGGTAAACATGACATTGAATTCACATTCCCAAGAAAAAGACTTTGCTTTTCTCCAAAACCAGTTTGACTCTGCTTTTCTGGGTCCTTTGCACACAAATTCCACACGTTTTTGTCCAGATAGGTCTGGATCTAACCAGCAATATCCGGTTCTGTGTGGCTAAATGAATATCAGCTTTTCAACAGCCTGTGTGTTTCTTAGTGTTTTCCGGATAGTATCTATGAACTTTAGAGTTTTGAATGAATTTTAGCATGCTACATTTTGTTTTTTTGTTGTCAAACGGTAATTAGTTCCACATGGAGGCACAACAAGTACACATAAGTGATTTCTGAGTAGAATGCTACAGAAACTAGGTTAAAAATGATATTTGCAAATGTAAACATGACATTGAATTCACATTCCCAAGAAAAAGACTTTGCTTTTCTCCAAAACCAGTTTCAACTTCCATTTCTGGGTTCTTTGCACACGAATTCCACACGTTTTTGTCCAGATAGATCTGGATCAAACCAGCAATATCCGGTTCTGTGTGGCTAAATGAATATCAGCTTTTCAACAGCATTTGTGTTTCTTAGTGTTTTCTGGATAGTATCTATGAACTTTAGAGTTCTGAATGAATTTTAACATGCTACATTTGGTTTTTTTGCTGGAAAACGCTAATTAGTTCCACATGGAGACAGACAAGTACACATAAGTGTTTTTGAGTAGAATGCTACAGAAACTAGTTGAAAAATGATATTTGCGACTGTAAACATGACATTGAATTCACATTCCCAAGAAAAAGACTTTGCTTTTCTCCAAAACCAGTTTGACTCTGCTTTTCGGGGTCCTTATTACACGAATTCCACATGAGTTTGTCCAGATAGTTCTGGATCAAACCAGCAATATCCGGTTCTGTGTGGCTAAATGAATATCAGCTTTTCAACAGCCTGTGTGTTTCTTAGTGTTTTCTGGATAGTATCTATGAACTTTAGAGTTCTGAATGAATTTTAGCATGTTACATTTTGTTTTTTTGTTGGCAAACGCTAATTAGTTCCACATGGAGACACAACAAGTACACATAAGTGATTTCTGAGTAGAATGCTACACAAACTAGCTAAAAATGATATTTGCGACTGTAAACATGACATTGAATTCACATTCCCAAGTAAAAGACTTTGCTTTTCTCCAAAACCAGTTTGATTCTGCTTTTCGAGGTCCTTAACACACGAATTCCACATGAGTTTGTCCAGATAGATCTGGATCTAACCAGCAATATCCGGTTCTGTGTGGCTAAATGAATATAGGCTTTTCAACAGCCTGTGTGTTTCTTAGTGTTTTCTGGATAGTATCTATGAACTTTAGAGTTTTGAATGAATTTTAGCATGCTACATTTTGTTTTTTTGTTGGCAAACGGTAATGAGTTCCTCATGGAGACACAAAAAGTACACATAAGTGATTTCTGAGTAGAATGCTACAGAAACTAGGTTAAAAATGATATTTGCGACTGTAAACATGACATTGAATTCACATTCCCAAGAAAACGACTTTGCTTTTCTACAAAACCAGTTTGACTCTGCTTTTCGGGGTCCTTAACACACGAATTCCACTTGAGTTTGTCCAGATAGATCTGGATCTAACCAGCAATATCCGGTTCTGTGTGGCGAAATGAATATCAGCTTTTCAACAGCCTGTGTGTTTCTTAGTGTTTTCTGGATAGTATCTATGAACTTTAGAGTTCTGAATGAATTTTAGCATGTTACATTTTGTTTTTTTTGGAAAACGCTAATTAGTTCCACATGGAGACACAACAAGTACACATAAGTGATTTCTGAGTAGAATGCTACAGAAACTAGGTTAAAAATGATATTTGCGACTGTAAACATGACATTGAATTCACATTCCCAAGAAAAAGACTTTGCTTTTCTCCAAAACCAGTTTGACTCTGCTTTTCGGGGTCCTTAAAACACGAATTCCACATGAGTTTGTCCAGATAGGTCTGGATCTAACCAGCAATATCCGGTTCTGTGTGGCTAAATGAATATCACCTTTTCAACAGCCTGTGTGTTTCTTAGTGTTTTCTGGATAGTATCTATGAACTTTAGAGTTCTGAATGAATTTTAGCATGCTACATTTGGTTTTTTTGTTGGAAAACGCTAATTAGTTCCACATGGAGACACACAAGTACACATAAGTGTTTTCTGAGTAGAATGCTGCAGAAACTAGTTGAAAAATGATATTTGCGATTGTAAACATGACATTGAATTCTCATTCCCAAGAAAAAGACTTTGCTTTTCTCCAAAATCAGTTTGACTCTGCTTTTTGGGGTCCTTATTACACGAATTCCACATGAGTTTGTCCAGATAGATCTGGATCAAACCAGCAATATCCGGTTCTGTGTGGCTAAATGAATATCAGCTTTTCTAAAGCCTGTGTGTTTCTTAGTGTTTTGATGATAGTATCTATGAACTTTAGAGTTTTGAATGAATTTTAACATGTTACATTTTGTTTTTTTGTTGGCAAACGCTAATTAGTTCCACATGGAGACACAACAAGTACACATAAGTGATTTCTCAGTAGAATGCTACAGAAACTAGGTTAAAAATGATATTTGCGACTGTAAACACGACATTGAATTCACATTCCCAAGAAAAAGACTTTGCTTTTCTCCAAAACCAGTTTCAACATCCTTTTCTGGGTCCTTAACACACGAATTCCACACGTTTTTGTCCAGATAGAACTGGTTCTAACCAGCAATATCCGGTTCTGTGTGGCGAAATGAATATCAGCTTTTCAACAGCCTGTGTGTTTGTTAGTGTTTTCTGGATAGTATCTATGAACTTTAGAGTTTTGAATGAATTTTAGCTTGTTACATTTTGTATTTTTGTTGGCAAACGCTAATTAGTTCCAAATGGAGACACAACAAGTACACATAAGTGATTTCTCAGTAGAATGCTACAGAAACTAGGTTAAAAATGATATTTGCGACTGTAAACATGATATTGAATTCACATTCCCAAGAAAAAGTCTTTGCTTTTCTCCAAAACCAGTTTCAACATCCTTTTCTGGGTCCTTAACACACGAATTCCACATGAGTTTGTCCAGACAGATCTGGATCTAACCAGCAATATCCGGTTATGTGTGGCTAAATGAATATCAGCTTTTCAACAGCCTGTGTGTTTGTTAGTGTTTTCTAGATAGTATCTATGAACTTTATTGTTTTGAATGAATTTTAGCATGTTACATTTTTTTTTTGGCAAACGCTAATTACTTCCACATGGAGACACAACAAGTACACATAAGTGATTTCTGAGTAGAATGCTACACAAACTAGTTTAAAAATGATATTTGCGACTGTAAACATGACATTGAATTCACATTCCCAAGAAAAAGACTTTGCTTTTCTCTAAAACCAGTTTCAACATCCTTTTCTAAGTCCTTAACACACGAATTCCACATGAGTTTGTCCAGATAGATCTGGATCTAACCAGCAATATCCGGTTCCGTGTGGCTAAATGAATATCAGCTTTTCAACAGCCTGTATGTTTCTTAGTGTTTTCTGGATAGTATCTATGAACTTTAGAGTTTTGAATGAATTTTAGCATGCTACATTTTGTTTTTTGTTGGCAAACGGTAATTAGTTCCACATGGAGACACAACAAGTACACATAAGTGATTTCTGAATAGAATGCTACAGAAACTAGGTTAAAAATGATATTTGCAAATGTAAACATGACATTGAATTCACATTCCCAAGAAAAAGACTTTGCTTTTCTCCAAAACCAGTTTCAACTTCCTTCTCTGGGTTCTTTGCACATGAATTCCACACGTTTTTGTCCAGATAGGTCTGGATCTAACCAGCAATATCCGGTTCTGTGTGGCTAAATGAATATCAGCTTTTCAATAGCCTGTGTGTTTCTTAGTGTTTTCTGGATAGTATCTATGAACTTTAGAGTTCTGAATGAATTTTAGCATGTTACATTTTGTTTTTTTGTTGGCAAACGCTAATTAGTTCCACATGGAGACACAACAAGTACACATAAGTGATTTCTGAGTAGAATGCTACACAAACTAGCTAAAAATGATATTTGCGACTGTAAACATGACATTGAATTCACATTCCCAAGTAAAAGACTTTGCTTTTCTCCAAAACCAGTTTGATTCTGCTTTTCGAGGTCCTTAACACACGAATTCCACATGAGTTTGTCCAGATAGATCTGGATCTAACCAGCAATATCCGGTTCTGTGTGGCTAAATGAATATAGGCTTTTCAACAGCCTGTGTGTTTCTTAGTGTTTTCTGGATAGTATCTATGAACTTTAGAGTTTTGAATGAATTTTAGCATGCTACATTTTGTTTTTTTGTTGGCAAACGGTAATGAGTTCCTCATGGAGACACAAAAAGTACACATAAGTGATTTCTGAGTAGAATGCTACAGAAACTAGGTTAAAAATGATATTTGCGACTGTAAACATGACATTGAATTCACATTCCCAAGAAAACGACTTTGCTTTTCTACAAAACCAGTTTGACTCTGCTTTTCGGGGTCCTTAACACACGAATTCCACTTGAGTTTGTCCAGATAGATCTGGATCTAACCAGCAATATCCGGTTCTGTGTGGCGAAATGAATATCAGCTTTTCAACAGCCTGTGTGTTTCTTAGTGTTTTCTGGATAGTATCTATGAACTTTAGAGTTCTGAATGAATTTTAGCATGCTACATTTGGTTTTTTTGTTGGAAAACGCTAATTAGTTCCACATGGAGACACACAAGTACACATAAGTGTTTTCTGGGTAGAATGCTACAGAAACTAGTTGAAAAATGATATTTGCGATTGTAAACATGACATTGAATTCACATTCCCAAGAAAAAGACTTTGCTTTTCTCCAAAACCAGTTTCACTCTGCTTTTCGGGGTCCTTATTACACGAATTCCACATGAGTTTGTCCAGATAGATCTGGATCAAACCAGCAATATCCGGTTCTGTGTGGCTAAATGAATATCAGCTTTTCAACAGCCTGTGTGTTTGTTAGTGTTTTCTGGATAGTATCTATGAACTTTAGAGTTTTGAATGAATTTTAGCATGTTACATTTTGTTTTTTTGTTGGCAATTAGTTCCACATGGAGACACAACAAGTACACATAAGTGATTTCTGAGTAGAATGCTACAGAAACTAGGTTAAAAATGATATTTGCGACTGTAAACATGACATTGAATTCACATTCCCAAGAAAAATACTTTGCTTTTCTCCAAAACCAGTTTGATTCTGCTTTTCGGGGTCCTTAACACACGAATTCCACATGTTTTTGTCCAGATAGATCTGGATCTAAGCAGCAATATCCGGTTCTGTGTGGCTAAATGAATATCTGCTTTTCAACAGCCTGTGTGTTTCTTAGTGTTTTCTGGATAGTATCTATGAACTTTAGAGTTCTGAATGAATTTTAGCATGTTACATTTTGGTTTTTTTTTGGCAAACGCTAATTAGTTCCACATGGAGACACAACAAGTACACATAAGTGTTTTCTGAGTAGAATGCTACAGAAACTAGGTAAAAATGATATTTGCAAAGGTAAACATGACATTGAATTCACATTCCCAAGAAAAAGACTTTGCTTTTCTCCAAAACCAGTTTGACTCTGCTTTTCTGGGTCCTTTGCACACAAATTCCACACGTTTTTGTCCAGATAGGTCTGGATCTAACCAGCAATATCCGGTTCTGTGTGGCTAAATGAATATCAGCTTTTCAACAGCCTGTGTGTTTCTTAGTGTTTTCCGGATAGTATCTATGAACTTTAGAGTTTTGAATGAATTTTAGCATGCTACATTTTGTTTTTTTGTTGTCAAACGGTAATTAGTTCCACATGGAGGCACAACAAGTACACATAAGTGATTTCTGAGTAGAATGCTACAGAAACTAGGTTAAAAATGATATTTGCAAATGTAAACATGACATTGAATTCACATTCCCAAGAAAAAGACTTTGCTTTTCTCCAAAACCAGTTTCAACTTCCATTTCTGGGTTCTTTGCACACGAATTCCACACGTTTTTGTCCAGATAGATCTGGATCAAACCAGCAATATCCGGTTCTGTGTGGCTAAATGAATATCAGCTTTTCAACAGCATTTGTGTTTCTTAGTGTTTTCTGGATAGTATCTATGAACTTTAGAGTTCTGAATGAATTTTAACATGCTACATTTGGTTTTTTTGCTGGAAAACGCTAATTAGTTCCACATGGAGACACACAAGTACACATAAGTGTTTTTGAGTAGAATGCTACAGAAACTAGTTGAAAATGATATTTGCGACTGTAAACATGACATTGAATTCACATTCCCAAGAAAAAGACTTTGCTTTTCTCCAAAACCAGTTTGACTCTGCTTTTCGGGGTCCTTATTACACGAATTCCACATGAGTTTGTCCAGATAGTTCTGGATCAAACCAGCAATATCCGGTTCTGTGTGGCTAAATGAATATCAGCTTTTCAACAGTCTGTGTGTTTGTTAGTGTTTTCTGGATAGTATCTATGAACTTTAGAGTTTTGAATGAATTTTAGCATGTTACATTTTGTTTCTTTGTTGGCAAATGCTAATTAGTTCCACATGGAGACACAACAAGTACACATAAGTGATTTTGAGTAGAATGCTACAGAAACTAGGTTAATAATGATATTTGCCAATGTAAACATGACATTGAATTCACATTCCCAAGAAAAAGACTTTGCTTTTCTCCAAAACCAGTTTCAACTTCCTTTTCTAGGTTCTTTGCACATGAATTCCACACGTTTTTGTCCAGATAGGTCTGGATCTAACCAGCAATATCCGGTTCTGTGTGGCGAAATGAATATCAGATTTCAACAGCCTGTGTGTTTCTTAGTGTTTTCTGGATAGTATCTATGAACTTTAGAGTTCTGAATGAATTTTAGCCTGTTACATTTTGGTTTCTTTTGGCAAACGCTAATTAGTTCCATATGGAGACACAACAAGTACACATAAGAGATTTCTGAGTAGAATGCTACAGAAACTAGGTTAAAAATGATATTTGCGACTGTAAACATGACATTGAATTCACATTCCCAAGAAAAAGACTTTCTTTTCTCAAAAACCAGTTTCAACATACTTTTCTTGGTCCTTAACACACGAATTCAACACGTTTTTGTCCAGATAGGTCTGGATCTAACCAGCAATATATGGTTCTGTGTGGCGAAATGAATATCAGCTTTTCAACAGCCTGTGTGTTGTTAGTGTTTTCTGGATAGTGTCTATGAACTTTAGAGTTCTGAATGAATTTTAGCATGTTACATTTTGGTTTTTTGTTGCCAACGCTAATTAGTTCCACATAGAGACACAACAAGTACACATCAGTGATTTCTGAGTAGAATGCTACAGAAACTAGGTTAAAAATGATATTTGCGACTGTAAACATGACATGGAATTCACATTCCCAAGAAAAAGACTTTGCTTTTCTCCAAAACCAGTTTGACTCTGCTTTTCTGGGTCCTTTGCACACAAATTCCACACGTTTTTGTCCAGATAGGTCTGGATCTAACCAGCAATATCTGGGTCTGTGTGGCGAAATGAATATCAGCTTTTCAACAGCCTGTGTGTTTCTTAGTGTTTTCTGGATAGTATCTATGAAATTTAGAGTTCTGAATGAATTTTAGCATGTTACATTGTGTTTTTTTTTGGCAAACGCTAATTAGTTCCACATGGAGACACAACAAGTACACATAAGTGATTTCTGAGTAGAATGCTACAGAAAATAGGTGAAAAATGATATTAGCGACTGTAAATATGACATTGAATTCACATTCCCAAGAAAAAGACTTTGCTTTTCTCCAAAACCAGTTTCAACTTCCTTTTATGGGTCCTTAACACACGAATTCCACACGTTTTTGTCCAGATAGGTATGGATCTAACCAGCAATATCCGGTTATGTGTAGCGAAATGAATATCAGCTTTTCAACTGCCTGTGTGTTTCTTAGTGTTTTCTGGATAGTACCTATGAACTTTAGAGTTTTGAATGAATTTTAGCATGTTACATTTTGGTTTTTTGTTGGCAAACGCTAATTAGTTCCACATGGAGACACAACAAGTACACATAAGTGATTTCTGAGTAGAATGCTACAGAAACTAGGTTAAAAATGATATTTGCGACTTAAACAAAACATTGAATTCACATTCCCAAGAAAAAGACTTTGCTTTTCTCCAAAACCAGTTTGACTCTGCTTTTCGGGGTCCTTAACACACGAATTTCCATATGAGTTTGTCCAGATAGATCTGGATCTAACCAGCAATATCCGGTTCTGTGTGGATAAATGAATATCAGCTTTTCAACAGCCTGTGTGTTTCTTAGTGTTTTCTGGATAGTATCTATGAACTTTAGAGTTCTGAATGAATTTTAGCATGCTACATTTGGTTTTTTTGTTGGAAAACGCTAATTAGTTCCACATGGAGACACACAAGTACACATAAGTGTTTTCTGAGTAGAATGCTACAGAAACTAGTTGAAAAATGATATTTGCGATTGTAAACATGACATTGAATTCACATTCCCAAGAAAAAGACTTTGCTTTTCTCCAAAACCAGTTTCACTCTGCTTTTCGGGGTCCTTATTACACGAATTCCACATGAGTTTGTCCAGATAGATCTGGATCAAACCAGCAATATCCGGTTCTGTGTGGCTAAATGAATATCAGCTTTTCAACAGCCTGTGTGTTTGTTAGTGTTTTCTGGATAGTATCTATGAACTTTAGAGTTTTGAATGAATTTTAGCATGTTACATTTTGTTTTTTTGTTGGCAATTAGTTCCACATGGAGCCACAACAAGTACACATAAGTGATTTCTGAGTAGAATGCTACAGAAACTAGGTTAAAAATGATATTTGCGACTGTAAACATGACATTGAATTCACATTCCCAAGAAAAAGACTTTGCTTTTCTCCAAAACCAGTTTGATTCTGCTTTTCGGGGTCCTTAACACACGAATTCCACATGTTTTTGTCCAGATAGATCTGGATCTAAGCAGCAATATCCGGGTCTGTGTGGCTAAATGAATATCTGATTTTCAACAGCCTGTGTGTTTCTTAGTGTTTTCTGGATAGTATCTATGAACTTTAGAGTTCTGAATGAATTTTAGCATGTTACATTGTGGTTTTTTTTTGGCAAACGCTAATTAGTTCCACATGGAGACACAACAATACACATAAGTGTTTTCTGAGTAGAATGCTACAGAAACTAGGTAAAAATGATATTTGTGACTGTAAACATGACATTGAATTCACATTCCCAAGAAAAAGACTTTGCTTTTCTCCAAAACCAGTTTGACTCTGCTTTTCTGGGTCCTTTGCACACAAATTCCACACGTTTTTGTCCAGATAGGTCTGGATCTAACCAGCAATATCCGGTTCTGTGTGGCTAAATGAATATCAGCTTTTCAACAGCCTGTGTGTTTCTTAGTGTTTTCCGGATAGTATCTATGAACTTTAGAGTTTTGAATGAATTTTAGCATGCTACATTTTGTTTTTTTGTTGTCAAACGGTAATTAGTTCCACATGGAGGCACAACAAGTACACATAAGTGATTTCTGAGTAGAATGCTACAGAAACTAGTTTAAAAATGATATTTGCAAATGTAAACATGACATTGAATTCACATTCCCAAGAAAAAGACTTTGCTTTTCTCCAAAACCAGTTTCAACTTCCATTTCTGGGTTCTTTGCACACGAATTCCACATGAGTTTGTCCAGATAGTTCTGGATCAAACCAGCAATATCCGGTTCTGTGTGGCTAAATGAATATCAGCTTTTCAACAGCCTGTGTGTTTGTTAGTGTTTTCTGGATAGTATCTATGAACTTTAGAGTTTTGAATGAATTTTAGCATGTTACATTTTGTTTCTTTGTTGGCAAATGCTAATTAGTTCCACATGGAGACACAACAAGTACACATAAGTGATTTTGAGTAGAATGCTATAGAAACTAGGCTAAAAATGATATTTGCGACTGTAAACATGACATTGAATTCACATTCCCAAGAAAAAGACTTTGCTTTTCTCCAAAACCAGTTTCAACATCCTTTTCTGGGACCTTAACACACGAATTCCACATGTTTTTTTCCAGATAGGTCTGGATCTAACCAGCAATATCCGGTTCTGTGTGGCGAAATGAATATCAGCTTTTCAACAGCCTGTGTGTTTCTTAGTGTTTCCTGGATAGTATCTATGAACTTTAGAGTTCTGAATGAATTTTAGCATGTTACATTGTGTTTTTTTTGGCAAACGCTAATTAGTTCCACATGGAGACACACAAGTACACATAAGTGATTTCTGAGTAGAATGCTACAGAAACTAGGTTAAAAATGATATTTGCGACTGTAAACATGACATTGAATTCACATTCCCAAGAAAAAGACTTTGCTTTTCTCCAAAACCAGTTTCAACATCCTTTTCTGGGACCTTAACACACGAATTCCACACGTTTTTGTCCTGATAGGTCTGGATCTAACCAGCAATATCCGGTTCTGTGTGGCGAAATGAATATCAGCTTTTCAACAGCCTGTATGTTTCTTAGTGTTTTCTGGATAGTATCTATGAACTTTAGAGTTTTGAATGAATTTTAGCATGTTATATTTTGTTTTTTTTTGGCAAATGCTAATTAGTTCCACATGGAGAAACAACAAGTACACATAAGTGATTTCTGAGTAGAATGCTACAAAAACTAGTAGAAAAATGATATTTGCGACTTTAAACATGACATTGAATTCACATTCCCAAGAAAACGACTTTGCTTTTATCCAAAACCAGTTTGACTCTGCTTTTCGGGGTCCTTATTACACGAATTCCACATGAGTTTGTCCAGATAGATCTGGATCAAACCAGCAATATCCGGTTCTGTGTGGCTAAATGAATATCAGCTTTTCAACAGCCTGTGTGTTTGTTAGTGTTTTCTGGATAGTATCTATGAACTTTAGAGTTTTGAATGCATTTTAGCATGTTACATTTTGTTTTTTTGTTGGCAAATTCTAATTAGTTCCACATGGAGACACAACAAGTACACATAAGTGATTTCTGAGTAGAATGCTACAGAAACTAGGTAAAAATGATATTTGCGACTGTAAACATGACATTGAAATCACATTCCCAAGAAAAATACTTTGATTTTCTCCAAAACCAGTTTGATTCTGCTTTTCGGGGTCCTTAACACACGAATTCCACATGAGTTTGTCCAGATAGATCTGGATCTAACCAGCAATATCCGGTTCTGTGTGGCTAAATGAATATCAGCTTTTCAACAGCCTGTGTGTTTCTTAGTGTTTTCTGGATAGTATCTATGAACTTTAGAGTTCTGAATGAATTTTAGCATGCTACATTTTGTTTTTTTGTTGGCAAACGGTAATTAGTTCCATATGGAGACACAACAAGTACACATAAGTGATTTCTGAGTAGAATGCTACAGAAGCTAGGTTAAAAATGATATTTGCAAATGTAAACATGACATTGAATTCACATTCCCAAGAAAAAGACTTCGCTTTTCTCCAAAACCAGTTTGACTCTGCTTTTCGGGGTCCTTATTACACGAATTCCACATTAGTTTGTCCAGATAGATCTGGATCTAAGCGGCAATATCCGGTTCTGTGTGGCTAAATGAATATCAGCTTTTCAACAGCCTGTGTGTTTCTTAGTGTTTTCTGGATAGTATCTATGAACTTTAGAGTTCTGAATGAATTTTAGCATGCTACATTTGGTTTTTTTGTTGGAAAACGCTAATTAGTTCCACATGGAGACACACAAGTACACATAAGTGTTTTCTGAGTAGAATGCTACAGAAACTAGGTAAAAATGATATTTGCAAAGGTAAACATGACATTGAATTCACATTCCCAAGAAAAAGACTTTGCTTTCATCCAAAACTAGCTTGACTCTGCTTTTCGGGGTCCTTAACACACGAATTCCACATGAGTTTGTCCAGATAGATCTGGATCTAACCAGCAATATCCGGTTCTGTGTGGCTAAATGAATATCAGCTTTTCAACAGCCTGTGTGTTTCTTAGTGTTTTCTGGATAGTATCTATGAACTTTAGAGTTTTGAATGAATTTTAGCATGTTACATTTTGTTTCTTTGTTGGCAAATGCTAATTAGTTCCACATGGAGACACAACAAGTACACATAAGTGATTTCTGAGTAGAATGCTACAGAAACTAGGTTAAAAATGATATTTGCGGCTGTAAACATGACATTGAATTCACATTCCCAAGAAAAAGACTTTGCTTTTCTCCAAAACCAGTTTCAACATCCTTTTCTGGGACCTTAACACACGAATTCCACACGTTTTTGTCCAGATAGGTACGGATCTAACCAGCAATATCCGGTTATGTGTAGCGAAATGAATATCAGCTTTTCAACAGCCTGTGTGTTTCTTAGTGTTTTCTGGATAGTACCTATGAACTTTAGAGTTTTGAATGAATTTTAGCATGTTACATATTGTTTTTTTTTGGCAAATGCTAATTAGTTCCACATGGAGAAACAACAAGTACACATAAGTGATTTCTGAGTAGAATGCTACAGAAACTAGGTTAAAAATGATATTTGCGACTTAAACATGACATTGAATTCACATTCCCAAGAAAAAGACTTTGCTTTTCTCCAAAACCAGTTTGACTCTGCTTTTCGGGGTCCTTATTACACGAATTCCACATGAGTTTGTCCAGATAGATCTGGATCTAACCAGCAATATCCGGTTCTGTGTGGCTAAATGAATATCAGCTTTTCAACAGCCTGTGTGTTTCTTAGTGTTTTGTGGATAGTATCTATGAACTTTAGAGTTCTGAATGAATTTTAGCATGCTACATTTGGTTTTTTTGTTGGAAAACACTAATTAGTTCCACATGGAGACACACAAGTACACATAAGTGTTTTCTGAGTAGAATGCTGCAGAAACTAGTTGAAAAATGATATTTGCGATTGTAAACATGACATTGAATTCACATTCCCAAGAAAAAGACTATGCTTTTCTCCAAAACCAGTTTCACTCTGCTTTTCGGGGTCCTTATTACACGAATTCCACATGAGTTTGTCCAGATAGATCTGGATCAAACCAGCAATATCCGGTTCTGTGTGGCTAAATGAATATCAGCTTTTCAACAGCCTGTGTGTTTGTTAGTGTTTTCTGGATAGTATCTATGAACTTTAGAGTTTTGAATGAATTTTAGCATGTTACATTTTGTTTTTTTGTTGGCAATTAGTTCCACATGGAGACACAACAAGTACACATAAGTGATTTTGAGTAGAATGCGACAGAAACTAGGTTAAAAATGATATTTGCGACTGTAAACATGACATTGAATTCACATTCCCAAGAAAAAGACTTTGCTTTTCTCCAAAACCAGTTTGACTCTGCTTTTCGGGGTCCTTATTACACGAATTCCACATTAGTTTGTCCATATAGATCTGGATCTAAGCAGCAATATCCGGTTCTGTGTGGCTAAATGAATATCTGCTTTTCAACAGCCTGTGTGTTTCTTAGTGTTTTCTGTATAGTATCTATGAACTTTAGAGTTCTGAATGAATTTTAGCATGTTACATTTTGTTTTTTTTTGGCAAACGCTAATTAGTTCCACATGGAGACACAACAAGTACACATAAGTGATTTCTGAGTAGAATGCTACAGAAACTAGGTCAATAATGATATTTGCGACTGTAAACTTGACATTGAATTCACATTCCCAAGAAAAAGACTTTGCTTTTCTCCAAAACCAGTTTCTACATCCTTTTCTGGGTCCTTAACACACGAATTCCACACGTTTTTGTCCAGATAGGTCTGGATCTAACTAGCAATATCCGGTTCTGTGTGGCGAATTGAATATCAGCTTTTCAACAGCCTGTATGTTTCTTAGTGTTTTCTGGATAGTATCTATGAACTTTACAGTTTTGAATGAATTTTAGCATGCTACATTTTGTTTTTTTTTTTGGCAAATGCTAATTAGTTCCACATGGAGACACAACAAGTACACATAAGTGATTTCTGAGTAGAATGCTACACAAACTAGTTGAAAAATGATATTTCCGACTGTAAACATGACATTGAATTCACATTCCCAAGAAAAAGACTTTGCTTTTCTCCAAAACCAGTTTGACTCTGCTTTTCGGGGTCCTTAAAACACGAATTCCACATGAGTTTGTCCAGATAGATCTGGATCTAACCAGCAATATCCGGTTCTGTGTGGCTAAATGAATATCAGCTTTTCAACAGCCTGTGTGTTTCTTAGTGTTTTCTGGATAGTATCTATGAACTTTAGAGTTCTGAATGAATTTTAGCATGCTACATTTGGTTTTTTTGTTGCAAAACGCTAATTAGTTCCACATGGAGACACACAAGTACACATAAGTGTTTTCTGAGTAGAATGCTACAGAAACTAGTTGAAAAATGATATTTGCGATTGTAAACATGACATTGAATTCACATTCCCAAGAAAAAGACTTTGCTTTTCTCCAAAACCAGTTTCACTCTGCTTTTTGGGGTCCTTAACACACGAATTCCACATGAGTTTTTCCTGATAGATCTGGATCAAACCAGCAATATCCGGTTCTGTGTGGCTAAATGAATATCAGCGTTTCAACAGCCTGTGTGTTTCTTAGTGTTTTCTGGATAGTATCTATGAACTTTAGAGTTCTGAATGAATTTTAGCATGTTACATTTTGTTTTTTTGTTGGCAAACGCTAATTAGTTCCACATGGAGACACAACAAGTACACATAAGTGATTTCTGAGTAGAATGCTACAGAAACTAGGTAAAAATGATATTTGCGACTGTAAACATGACATTGAATTCACATTCCGAAGAAAACGACTTTGCTTTTCTCCAAAACCAGTTTGGTTCTGCTTTTCGGGGTCCTTAACACACGAATTCCAAATGAGTTTGTCCAGATAGATCTGGATCTAACCAGCAATATCCGGTTCTGTGTGGCTAAATGAATATCAGCTTTTCAACAGCCTGTGTGTTTGTTAGTGTTTTCTGGATAGTATCTATGAACTTTAGAGTTTTGAATGAATTTTAGCATGTTACATTTTGGTTTTTTTTGGCAAATGCTAATTAGTTCCACAGGAGAAACAACATGTACACATAAGTGATTTCTGAGTAGAATGCTACACAAACTAGTTTAAAAATGATATTTGCGACTGTAAACATGACATTGAATTCACATTCCGAAGAAAACGACTTTGCTTTTCTCCAAAACCAGTTTGTCTCTGCTTTTCGGGGTCCTTAACACACGAATTCCACATGAGTTTGTCCAGATAGATCTGGATCTAACCAGCAATATCCGTTTCTGTGTGGCTAAATGAATATCAGCTTTTCAACAGCCTGTGTGTTTCTTAGTGTTTTCTGGATAGTATCTATGAACTTTAGAGTTTTGAATGAATTTTAGCATGTTACATTTTGGTTTTTTTTTGGCAAACGCTAATTAGTTCCACATGGAGACACAACAAGTACACATAAGTGTTTTCTGAGTAGAATGCTACAGAAACTAGGTTAAACATGATATTTGCAAATGTAAACATGACATTGAATTCACATTCCCAAGAAAAAGACTTTGCTTTTCTCCAAAACCAGTTTCAACTTCTTTTTCTGGGTTCTTTGCACATGAATTCCACACGTTTTTGTCCAGATAGGTCTGGATCAAACCAGCAATATCCGGTTCTGTGTGGCTAAATGAATATCAGCTTTTCAACAGCCTGTGTGTTTCTTAGTGTTTTCTGGATAGTATCTATGAACTTTAGAGTTCTGAATGAATTTTAGCATGCTACATTTGATTTTTTTGTTGGCAAACGCTAATTAGTTCCACATGGAGACACACAAGTACACATAAGTGTTTTTGAGTAGAATGCTACAGAAACTAGTTGAAAAATGATACTTGTGACTGTAAACATGACATTGAATTCACATTCCCAAGAAAAAGACTTTGCTTTTCTCCAAAACCAGTTTGACTCTGCTTTTCGGGGTCCTTATTACACGAATTCCACATGAGTTTGTCCAGATAGATCTGGATCTAACCAGCAATATCCGGTTCTGTGTGGCTAAATGAATATCAGCTTTTCAACAGCCTGTGTGTTTGTTAGTGTTTTCTGGATAGTATCTATGAACTTTAGAGTTTTGAATGAATTTTAGCATGTTACATTTTGTTTCTTTCTTGGCAAATGCTAATTAGTTCCACATGGAGACACAACAAGTACACATAAGTGATTTTGAGTAGAATGCTACAGAAACTAGGTTAAAAATGATATTTGCCAATGTAAACATGACATTGAATTCACATTCCCAAGAAAAAGACTTTGCTTTTCTCCAAAACCAGTTTCAACATTCTTTTCTGGGTCCTTTGCACACAAATTCCACACGTTTTTGTCCAGATAGGTCTGGATCTAACCAGCAATATCCGGTTCTGTGTGGCGAAATGAATATCAGATTTCAACAGCCTGTGTGTTTCTTAGTGTTTTCTGGATAGTATCTATGAACTTTAGAGTTCTGAATGAATTTTAGCCTGTTACATTTTGGTTTTTTTTGGCAAACGCTAATTAGTTCCACATGGAGACACAACAAGTACACATAAGAGATTTCTGAGTAGAATGCTACAGAAACTAGGTTAAAAATGATATTTGCGACTGTAAACATGACATTGAATTCACATTCCCAAGAAAAAGACTTTCTTTTCTCAAAAACCAGTTTCAACATCCTTTTCTGGGTCCTTAACACACGAATTCCACACGTTTTTGTCCAGATAGGTCTGGATCTAACCAGCAATATATGGTTCTGTGTGGCGAAATGAATATCAGCTTTTCAACAGCCTGTGTGTTGTTAGTGTTTTCTGGATAGTGTCTATGAACTTTAGAGTTCTGAATGAATTTTAGCATGTTACATTTTGTTTTTTTGTTGGCAAACGCTAATTAGTTCCACATGGAGACACAACAAGTACACATAAGTGATTTCTGAGTAGAATGCTATAGAAACTAGGCTAAAAATGATATTTGCGGCTGTAAACATGACATTGAATTCACATTCCCAAGAAAAAGACTATGCTTTTTTCCAAAACCTGTTTGACTCTGCTTTTCGAGGTCCTTAACACACGAATTCCACATGAGTTTGTCCAGATAGATCTGGATCTAACCAGCAATATCCGGTTCTGTGTGGCTAAATGAATATCTGCTTTTCAACAGCCTTTGTGGTTCGTAGAGTTTTCTGGATAGTATCTATGAACTTTAGAGTTCTGAATGAATTTTAGCATGTTACATTTTGTTTTTTTTTTTGGCAAACGCTAATGAGTTCCACATGGAGACACAACAAGTACACATAAGTGATTTCTGAGTAGAATGCTACAGAAACTAGGTTAAAAATGATATTTGCGACTGTAAACATGACATTGAATTCACATTCCCAAGAAAAAGACTTTGCTTTTCTCCAAAACCAGTTTCAACATCCTTTTCTGGGACCTTAACACACGAATTCCACACGTTTTTGTCCAGATAGGTCTGGATCTAACCAGCAATATCCGGTTCTGTGTGGCGAAATGAATATCAGCTTTTCAACAGCCTGTATGTTTCTTAGTGTTTTCTGGATAGTACCTATGAACTTTAGAGTTTTGAATGAATTTTAGCATGTTACATTTTGGTTTTTTTTGGCAAATGCTAATTAGTTCCACATGGAGAAACAACAAGTACACATAAGTGATTTCTGAGTAGAATGCTACACAACCTAGTAGAAAAATGATATTTGCGACTGTAAACATGACATTGAATTCACATTCCCAAGAAAACGACTTTGCTTTTATCCAAAACCAGTTTGACTCTGCTTTTCGGGGTCCTTATTACACGAATTCCACATGAGTTTGTCCAGATAGATCTGGATCAAACCAGTAATATCCGGTTCTGTGTGGCTAAATGAATATCAGCTTTTCAACAGCCTGTGTGTTTGTTAGTGTTTTCTGGATAGTATCTATGAACTTTAGAGTTTTGAATGCATTTTAGCATGTTATATTTTGTTTTTTTGTTGGCAAATTCTAATTAGTTCCACATGGAGACACAACAAGCACACATAAGTGATTTCTGAGTAGAATGCTACAGAAACTAGGTAAAAATGATATTTGCGACTGTAAACATGACATTGAATTCACATTCCCAAGAAAATGACTTTGCTTTTCTCCAAAACCAGTTTGATTCTGCTTTTCGGGGTCCTTAACACACGAATTCCACATGAGTTTGTCCAGATAGATCTGGATCTAATCAGCAATATCCGGTTCTGTGTGGCTAAATGAATATCAGCTTTTCAACAGCCTGTGTGTTTCTTAGTGTTTTCTGGATAGTATCTATGAACTTTAGAGTTCTGAATGAATTTTAGCATGCTACATTTTGTTTTTTTGTTGGGAAACGGTAATTAGTTCCATATGGAGACACAACAAGTACACATAAGTGATTTCTGAGTAGAATGCTACAGAAGCTAGGTTAAAAATGATATTTGCAAATGTAAACATGACATTGAATTCACATTCCCAAGAAAAAGACTTTGCTTTTCTCCAAAACCAGTTTCAACTTCCTTTTCTGGGTTCTTTGCACATGAATTCCACACGTTTTTGTCCAGATAGGTCTGGATCTAACCAGCAATATCCGGTTCTGTGTGGCTAAATGAATATCAGCTTTTCAACAGCCTGTGTGTTTCTTAGTGTTTTCTGGATAGTATCTATGAACTTTAGAGTTCTGAATGAATTTTAGCATGCTACATTTGGTTTTTTTGTTGGAAAACGCTAACTAGTTCCACATGGAGACACACAAGTACACATAAGTGTTTTCTGAGTAGAATGCTACAGAAACTAGGTAAAAATGATATTTGCAAAGGTAAACATGACATTGAATTCACATTCCCAAGAAAAAGACTTTGCTTTTCTCCAAAACTAGCTTGACTCTGCTTTTCGGGGTCCTTAACACACGAATTCCACATGAGTTTGTCCAGATAGATCTGGATCTAACCAGCAATATCCGGTTCTGTGTGGCTAAATGAATATCAGCTTTTCAACAGCCTGTGTGTTTGTTAGTGTTTTCTGGATAGTATCTATGAACTTTAGAGTTTTGAATGAATTTTAGCATGTTACATTTTGTTTCTTTGTTGGCAAATGCTAATTAGTTCCACATGGAGACACAACAAGTACATTAAGTGATTTCTGAGTAGAATGCTACAGAAACTAGGTTAAAAATGATATTTGCGGCTGTAAACATGACATTGAATTCACATTCCCAAGAAAAAGACTTTGCTTTTCTCAAAAACCAGTTTCAACATCCTTTTATGGGTCCTTAACACACGAATTCCACACGTTTTTGTCCAGATAGGTATGGATCTAACCAGCAATATCCGGTTATGTGTAGCGAAATGAATATCAGCTTTTCAACTGCCTGTGTGTTTCTTAGTGTTTTCTGGATAGTACCTATGAACTTTAGAGTTTTGAATGAATTTTAGCATGTTACATATTGTTTTTTTTTGGCAAATGCTAATTAGTTCCACATGGAGAAACAACAAGTACACATAAGTGATTTCTGAGTAGAATGCTACAGAAACTAGGTTAAAAATGATATTTGCGACTTAAACATGACATTGAATTCACATTCCCAGGAAAAAGACTTTGCTTTTCTCCAAAACCAGTTTAACTCTGCTTTTCGGGGTCCTTAACACACGAATTCCACATGAGTTTGTCCAGATAGATCTGGATCTAACCAGCAATATCCGGTTCTGTGTGGCTAAATGAATATCAGCTTTTCAACAGCCTGTGTGTTTGTTAGTGTTTTCTGGATAGTATCTATTAACTTTAGAGTTTTGAATGAATTTTAGCATGTTACATTTTGTTTTTTTGTTGGCAATTAGTTCCACATGGAGACACAACAAGTACACATAAGTGATTTCTGAGTAGAATGCGACAGAAACTAGGTTAAAAATGATATTTGCGACTGTAAACATGACATTGAATTCACATTCCCAAGAAAAAGACTTTGCTTTTCTCCAAAACCAGTTTGACTCTGCTTTTCGGGGTCCTTATTACACGAATTCCACATGAGTTTGTCCAGATAGATCTGGATCTAACCAGCAATATCCGGTTCTGTGTGGCTAAATGAATATCTGCTTTTCAACAGCCTGTGTGTTTCTTAGTGTTTTCTGGATAGTATCTATGAACTTTAGAGTTCTGAATGAATTTTAGCAGGTTACATTTTGTTTTTTTTTTTGGCAAACACTAATTAGTTCCACATGGAGACACAACAAGTACACATAAGTGATTTCTGAGTAGAATGCTACAGAAACTAGGTCAATAATGATATTTGCGACTGTAAACATGACATTGAATTCACATTCCCAAGAAAAAGACTTTGCTTTTCTCCAAAACCAGTTTCTACATCCTTTTCTGGGTCCTTAACACACGAATTCCACACGTTTTTGTCCAGATAGGTCTGGATCTAACTAGCAATATCCGGTTCTGTGTGGCGAAATGAATATCAGCTTTTCAACAGCCTGTATGTTTCTTAGTGTTTTCTGGATAGTATCTATGAACTTTACAGTTTTGAATGAATTTTAGCATGTTGCATTTTGTTTTTTTTTGGCAAATGCTAATTAGTTCCACATGGAGAAACAACAAGTACACATAAGTGATTTCTGAGTAGAATGCTACAGAAACTAGGTCAATAATGATATTTGCGACTGTAAACATGACATTGAATTCATATTCCCAAGAAAAAGACTTTGCTTTTCTCCAAAACCAGTTTCTACATCCATTTCTGGGTCCTTAACACACGAATTCCACACGTTTTTGTCCAGATAGATCTGGATCTAACCAGCAATATCCGGTTCTGTGTGGCTAAATGAATATCAGCTTTTCAACAGCCTGTGTGTTTCTTAGTTTTTTCTGGATAGTATCTATGAACTTTAGAGTTTTGAATGAATTTTAGCATGTTACATTTTGTTTCTTTGTTGGCAAATGCTAATTAGTTCCACATGGAGACACAACAAATACACATAAGTGATTTCTGAGTAGAATGCTACAGAAACTAGGTTAAAAATGATATTTGCGGCTGTAAACATGACATTGAATTCACATTCCCAAGAAAAAGACTTTGCTTTTCTCCAAAACCAGTTTGACTCTGCTTTTCTGGGTCCTTTGCACACAAATTCCACACATTTTTGTCCAGATAGGTCTGGATCTAACCAGCAATATCCGGTTCTGTGTGGCGAAATGAATATCAGCTTTTCAACAGCCTGTGTGTTTCTTAGTGTTTTCTGGATAGTATCTATGAACTTTAGAGTTCTGAATGGATTTTAGCATTTTACATTGTGTTTTTTTTTTGGCAAACGCTAATTAGTTCCACATGGAGACACAACAAGTACACATAAGTGATTTCTGAGTAGAATGCTACAGAAACTAGGTTAAAAATGATATTTGCAAATGTAAACATGACATTGAATTCACATTCCCAAGAAAAAGACTTTGCTTTTCTCAAAAACCAGTTTCAACATCCTTTTATGGGTCCTTAACACACGAATTCCACACGTTTTTGTCCAGATAGGTATGGATCTAACCAGCAATATCCGGTTATGTGTAGCGAAATGAATATCAGCTTTTCAACAACCTGTGTGTTTCTTAGTGTTTTCTGGATAGTACCTATGAACTTTAGAGTTTTGAATGAATTTTAGCATGTTACATTTTGTTTTTTTTTGGCAAATGCTAATTAGTTCCACATGGAGAAACAACAAGTACACATAAGTGATTTCTGAGTAGAATGCTACAGAAACTAGGTTAAAAATGATATTTGCGACTTAAACATGACATTGAATTCACATTCCCAAGAAAAAGACTTTGCTTTTCTCCAAAACCAGTTTGACTCTGCTTTTCGGGGTCCTTAACACACGAATTCCACATGAGTTTTTCCAGACAGATCTGGATCTAACCAGCAATATCCGGTTCTGTGTGGCTAAATGAATATCAGCTTTTCAACAGCCTGTGTGTTTCTTAGTGTTTTCTGGATAGTATCTATGAACTTTAGAGTTCTGAATGAATTTTAGCATGCTACATTTGGTATTTTTGTTGGAAAACGCTAATTAGTTCCACATGGAGACACACAAGTACACATAAGTGTTTTCTGAGTAGAATGCTACAGGAACTAGTTGAAAAATGATATTTGCGATTGTAAACATGACATTGAATTCACATTCCCAAGAAAAAGACTTTGCTTTTCTCCAAAACCAGTTTCACTCTGCTTTTCGGGGTCCTTATTACACGAATTCCACATGAGTTTGTCCAGATAGATCTGGATCAAACCAGCAATATCCGGTTCTGTGTGGCTAAATGAATATCAGCTTTTCAACAGCCTGTGTGTTTGTTAGTGTTTTCTGGATAGTATCTATGAACTTTAGAGTTTTGAATGAATTTTAGCATGTTACATTTTGGTTTTTTGTTGCCAACGCTAATTAGTTCCACATGGAGACACAACAAGTACACATAAGTGATTTCTGAGTAGAATGCTACAGAAACTAGGTTAAAAATGATATTTGCGACTGTAAACATGACATTGAATTCACATTCCCAAGAAAAAGACTTTGCTTTTCTCCAAAACCAGTTTGACTCTGCTTTTCGGGGTTCTTATTACACGAATTCCACATGAGTTTGTCCAGATAGATCTGGATCTAACCAGCAATATCCGGTTCTGTGTGGCTAAATGAATATCTGCTTTTCAACAGCCTGTGTGTTTCTTAGTGTTTTCTGGATAGTATCTATGAACTTTAGAGTTCTGAATGAATTTTAGCAGGTTACATTTTGGTTTCTTTTGGCAAACGCTAATTAGTTCCACATGGAGACACAACAAGTACACATAAGTGATTTCTGAGTAGAATGCTACAGAAACTAGTAGAAAAATGATATTTGCGACTGTAAACATGACATTGAATTCACATTCCCAAGAAAAAGACTTTGCTTTTCTCCAAAACCAGTTTCTACATCCTTTTCTGGGTCCTTAACACACGAATTCCACATGAGTTTGTCCAGATAGATCTGGATCTAACCAGCAATATCCGGTTCTGTGTGGCTAAATGAATATCAGCTTTTCAACAGCCTGTGTGTTTCTTAGTGTTTTCTGGATAGTATCTATGAACTTTACAGTTTTGAATGAATTTTAGCATGTTACATTTTTTTTTTCTTTGGCAAATGCTAATTAGTTCCACATGGAGAAACAACAAGTACACATAAGTGATTTCTGAGTAGAATGCTACACAAACTAGTTGAAAAATGATATTTGCGACTGTAAACATGACATTGAATTCACATTCCCAAGAAAACGACTTTGCTTTTCTCCAAAACCAGTTTGACTCTGCTTTTCGGGGTCCTTAACACACGAATTCCACATGAGTTTGTCCAGATAGATCTGGATCTAACCAGCAATATCCGGTTCTGTGTGGCGAAATGCATATCAGCTTATAAACAGCCTGTGTGTTTGTTAGTGTTTTCTGGATAGTATCTATGAACTTTAGAGTTCTGAATGAATTTTAGCATGCTACATTGTGTTTTTTTTTGGCAAACGCTAATTAGTTCCACATGGAGACACAACAAGTACACATAAGTGATTTCTGAGTAGAATGCTACAGAAACTAGGTTAAAAATGATATTTGCGACAGTAAATATGACATTGAATTCACATTCCCAAGAAAAAGACTTTGCTTTTCTCAAAAACCAGTTTCAACATCCTTTTATGGGTCCTTAACACACGAATTCCACACGTTTTTGTCCAGATAGGTATGGATCTAACCAGCAATATCCGGTTATGTGTAGCGAAATGAATATCAGCTTTTCAACTGCCTGTGTGTTTCTTAGTGTTTTCTGGATAGTACCTATGAACTTTAGAGTTTTGAATGAATTTTAGCATGTTACATTTTGTTTTTTTTTGGCAAATGCTAATTAGTTCCACATGGAGAAACAACAAGTACACATAAGTGATTTCTGAGTAGAATGCTACAGAAACTAGGTTAAAAATGATATTTGCAACTTAAGCATGACATTGAATTCACATTCCCAAGAAAAAGACTTTGCTTTTCTCCAAAACCAGTTTGACTCTGCTTTTCGGGGTCCTTAACACACGAATTCCACATGAGTTTTTCCAGACAGATCTGGATCTAACCAGCAATATCCGGTTCTGTGTGGCTAAATGAATATCAGCTTTTCAACAGCCTGTGTGTTTCTTAGTGTTTTCTGGATAGTATCTATGAACTTTAGAGTTCTGAATGAATTTTAGCATGCTACATTTGGTATTTTTGTTGGAAAACGCTAATTAGTTCCACATGGAGACACACAAGTACACATAAGTGTTTTCTGAGTAGAATGCTACAAAAACTAGTTGAAAAATGATATTTGCGATTGTAAACATGACATTGAATTCACATTCCCAAGAAAAAGACTTTGCTTTTCTCCAAAACCAGTTTCACTCTGCTTTTCGGGGTCCTTATTACACGAATTCCACATGAGTTTGTCCAGATAGATCTGGATCAAACCAGCAATATCCGGTTCTGTGTGGCTAAATGAATATCAGCTTTTCAACAGCCTGTGTGTTTGTTAGTGTTTTCTGGATAGTATCTATGAACTTTAGAGTTTTGAATGAATTTTAGCATGTTACATTTTGTTTCTTTGTTGGCAATTAGTTCCACATGGAGACACAACAAGTACACATAAGTGATTTCTGAGTACAATGCTACAGAAACTAGGTTAAAAATGATATTTGCGACTGTAAACATGACATTGAATTCACATTCCCAAGAAAAAGACTTTGCTTTTCTCCAAAACCAGTATGACTCTGCTTTTCGGGGTTCTTATTACACGAATTCCACATGAGTTTGTCCAGATAGATCTGGATCTAACCAGCAATATCCGGTTCTGTGTGGCTAAATGAATATCTGCTTTTCAACAGCCTGTGTGTTTCTTAGTGTTTTCTGGATAGTATCTATGAACTTTAGAGTTCTGAATGAATTTTAGCATGTTACATTTCGGTTTTTTTTGGCAAACGCTAATTAGTTCCACATGGAGACACAACAAGTACACATAAGTGATTTCTGAGTAGAATGCTACAGAAACTAGGTCAAAAATGATATTTGCGACTGTAAACATGACATTGAATTCACATTCCCAAGAAAAAGACTTTGCTTTTCTCCAAAACCAGTTTCTACATCCTTTTATGGGTCCTTAACACACGAATTCCACACGTTTTTGTCCAGATAGGTATGGATCTAACCAGCAATATCCGGTTATGTGTAGCGAAATGAATATCAGCTTTTCAACTGCCTGTGTGTTTCTTAGTGTTTTCTGGATAGTACCTATGAACTTTAGAGTTTTGAATGAATTTTAGCATGTTACATTTTGTTTTTTTTTGGCAAATGCTAATTAGTTCCACATGGAGAAACAACAAGTACACATAAGTGATTTCTGAGTAGAATGCTACAGAAACTAGGTTAAAAATGATATTTGCAACTTAAGCATGACATTGAATTCACATTCCCAAGAAAAAGACTTTGCTTTTCTCCAAAACCAGTTTGACTCTGCTTTTCGGGGTCCTTAACACACGAATTCCACATGAGTTTTTCCAGACAGATCTGGATCTAACCAGCAATATCCGGTTCTGTGTGGCTAAATGAATATCAGCTTTTCAACAGCCTGTGTGTTTCTTAGTGTTTTCTGGATAGTATCTATGAACTTTAGAGTTCTGAATGAATTTTAGCATGCTACATTTGGTATTTTTGTTGGAAAACGCTAATTAGTTCCACATGGAGACACACAAGTACACATAAGTGTTTTCTGAGTAGAATGCTACAGAAACTAGTTGAAAAATGATATTTGCGATTGTAAACATGACATTGAATTCACATTCCCAAGAAAAAGACTTTGCTTTTCTCCAAAACCAGTTTCACTCTGCTTTTCGGGGTCCTTATTACACGAATTCCACATGAGTTTGTCCAGATAGATCTGGATCAAACCAGCAATATCCGGTTCTGTGTGGCGAAATGAATATCAGCTTTTCAACAGCCTGTGTGTTTGTTAGTGTTTTCTGGATAGTATCTATGAACTTTAGAGTTTTGAATGAATTTTAGCATGTTACATTTTGTTTTTTTGTTGGCAATTAGTTCCACATGGAGACACAACAAGTACACATAAGTGATTTCTGAGTACAATGCTACAGAAACTAGGTTAAAAATGATATTTGCGACTGTAAACATGACATTGAATTCACATTCCCAAGAAAAAGACTTTGCTTTTCTCCAAAACCAGTTTGACTCTGCTTTTCGGGGTTCTTATTACACGAATTCCACATGAGTTTGTCCAGATAGATCTGGATCTAACCAGCAATATCCGGTTCTGTGTGGCTAAATGAATATCTGCTTTTCAACAGCCTGTGTGTTTCTTAGTGTTTTCTGGATAGTATCTATGAACTTTAGAGTTCTGAATGAATTTTAGCATGTTACATTTCGGTTTTTTTTGGCAAACGCTAATTAGTTCCACATGGAGACACAACAAGTACACATAAGTGATTTCTGAGTAGAATGCTACAGAAACTAGGTCAAAAATGATATTTGCGACTGTAAACATGACATTGAATTCACATTCCCAAGAAAAAGACTTTGCTTTTCTCCAAAACCAGTTTCTACATCCCTTTCTGGGTCCTTAACACACGAATTCCACATGAGTTTGTCCAGATAGATCTGGATCTAACCAGCAATATCCGGTTCTGTGTGGCTAAATGAATATCAGCTTTTCAACAGCCTGTGTGTTTCTTAGTGTTTTCTGGATAGTATCTATGAACTTTACAGTTTTGAATGAATTTTAGCATGTTACATTTTTTTTTCCTTTGGCAAATGCTAATTAGTTCCACATGGAGAAACAACAAGTACACATAAGTGATTTCTGAGTAGAATGCTACACAAACTAGTTGAAAAATGATATTTGCGACTGTAAACATGACATTGAATTCACATTCCCAAGAAAACGACTTTGCTTTTCTCCAAAACCAGTTTGACTCTGCTTTTCGGGGTCCTTAACACACGAATTCCACATGAGTTTGTCCAGATAGATCTGGATCTAACCAGCAATATCCGGTTCTGTGTGGCTAAATGAATATCAGCTTTTCAACAGCCTGTGTGTTTCTTAGTGTTTTCTGGATAGTATCTATGAACTTTAGAGTTTTGAATGAATTTTAGCATGTTACATTTTGTTTCTTTGTTGGCAAATGCTAATTAGTTCCACATGGAGACACAACAAGTACACATAAGTGATTTCTGAGTAGAATGCTACAGAAACTAGGTTAAAAATGATATTTGCGGCTGTAAACATGACATTGAATTCACATTCCCAAGAAAAAGACTTTGCTTTTCTCCAAAACCAGTTTGACTCTGCTTTTCTGGGTCCTTCGCACACAAATTCCACACGTTTTTGTCCAGATAGGTCTGGATCTAACCAGCAATATCCGGTTCTGTGTGGCGAAATGCATATCAGCTTATAAACAGCCTGTGTGTTTGTTAGTGTTTTCTGGATAGTATCTATGAACTTTAGAGTTCTGAATGAATTTTAGCATGTTACATTTCGGTTTTTTTTGGCAAACGCTAATTAGTTCCACATGGAGACACAACAAGTACACATAAGTGATTTCTGAGTAGAATGCTACAGAAACTAGGTCAAAAATGATATTTGCGACTGTAAACATGACATTGAATTCACATTCCCAAGAAAAAGACTTTGCTTTTCTCCAAAACCAGTTTCTACATCCTTTTATGGGTCCTTAACACACGAATTCCACACGTTTTTGTCCAGATAGGTATGGATCTAACCAGCAATATCCGGTTATGTGTAGCGAAATGAATATCAGCTTTTCAACTGCCTGTGTGTTTCTTAGTGTTTTCTGGATAGTACCTATGAACTTTAGAGTTTTGAATGAATTTTAGCATGTTACATTTTGTTTTTTTTTGGCAAATGCTAATTAGTTCCACATGGAGAAACAACAAGTACACATAAGTGATTTCTGAGTAGAATGCTACAGAAACTAGGTTAAAAATGATATTTGCAACTTAAGCATGACATTGAATTCACATTCCCAAGAAAAAGACTTTGCTTTTCTCCAAAACCAGTTTGACTCTGCTTTTCGGGGTCCTTAACACACGAATTCCACATGAGTTTTTCCAGACAGATCTGGATCTAACCAGCAATATCCGGTTCTGTGTGGCTAAATGAATATCAGCTTTTCAACAGCCTGTGTGTTTCTTAGTGTTTTCTGGATAGTATCTATGAACTTTAGAGTTCTGAATGAATTTTAGCATGCTACATTTGGTATTTTTGTTGGAAAACGCTAATTAGTTCCACATGGAGACACACAAGTACACATAAGTGTTTTCTGAGTAGAATGCTACAGAAACTAGTTGAAAAATGATATTTGCGATTGTAAACATGACATTGAATTCACATTCCCAAGAAAAAGACTTTGCTTTTCTCCAAAACCAGTTTCACTCTGCTTTTCGGGGTCCTTATTACACGAATTCCACATGAGTTTGTCCAGATAGATCTGGATCAAACCAGCAATATCCGGTTCTGTGTGGCTAAATGAATATCAGCTTTTCAACAGCCTGTGTGTTTGTTAGTGTTTTCTGGATAGTATCTATGAACTTTAGAGTTTTGAATGAATTTTAGCATGTTACATTTTGTTTTTTTGTTGGCAATTAGTTCCACATGGAGACACAACAAGTACACATAAGTGATTTCTGAGTACAATGCTACAGAAACTAGGTTAAAAATGATATTTGCGACTGTAAACATGACATTGAATTCACATTCCCAAGAAAAAGACTTTGCTTTTCTCCAAAACCAGTTTGACTCTGCTTTTCGGGGTTCTTATTACACGAATTCCACATGAGTTTGTCCAGATAGATCTGGATCTAACCAGCAATATCCGGTTCTGTGTGGCTAAATGAATATCTGCTTTTCAACAGCCTGTGTGTTTCTTAGTGTTTTCTGGATAGTATCTATGAACTTTAGAGTTCTGAATGAATTTTAGCATGTTACATTTCGGTTTTTTTTGGCAAACGCTAATTAGTTCCACATGGAGACACAACAAGTACACATAAGTGATTTCTGAGTAGAATGCTACAGAAACTAGGTCAAAAATGATATTTGCGACTGTAAACATGACATTGAATTCACATTCCCAAGAAAAAGACTTTGCTTTTCTCCAAAACCAGTTTCTACATCCCTTTCTGGGTCCTTAACACACGAATTCCACATGAGTTTGTCCAGATAGATCTGGATCTAACCAGCAATATCCGGTTCTGTGTGGCTAAATGAATATCAGCTTTTCAACAGCCTGTGTGTTTCTTAGTGTTTTCTGGATAGTATCTATGAACTTTACAGTTTTGAATGAATTTTAGCATGTTACATTTTTTTTTCCTTTGGCAAATGCTAATTAGTTCCACATGGAGAAACAACAAGTACACATAAGTGATTTCTGAGTAGAATGCTACACAAACTAGTTGAAAAATGATATTTGCGACTGTAAACATGACATTGAATTCACATTCCCAAGAAAACGACTTTGCTTTTCTCCAAAACCAGTTTGACTCTGCTTTTCGGGGTCCTTAACACACGAATTCCACATGAGTTTGTCCAGATAGATCTGGATCTAACCAGCAATATCCGGTTCTGTGTGGCTAAATGAATATCAGCTTTTCAACAGCCTGTGTGTTTCTTAGTGTTTTCTGGATAGTATCTATGAACTTTAGAGTTTTGAATGAATTTTAGCATGTTACATTTTGTTTCTTTGTTGGCAAATGCTAATTAGTTCCACATGGAGACACAACAAGTACACATAAGTGATTTCTGAGTAGAATGCTACAGAAACTAGGTTAAAAATGATATTTGCGGCTGTAAACATGACATTGAATTCACATTCCCAAGAAAAAGACTTTGCTTTTCTCCAAAACCAGTTTGACTCTGCTTTTCTGGGTCCTTCGCACACAAATTCCACACGTTTTTGTCCAGATAGGTCTGGATCTAACCAGCAATATCCGGTTCTGTGTGGCGAAATGCATATCAGCTTATAAACAGCCTGTGTGTTTGTTAGTGTTTTCTGGATAGTATCTATGAACTTTAGAGTTCTGAATGAATTTTAGCATGTTACATTGTGTTTTTTTTTTGGCAAACGCTAATTAGTTCCACATGGAGACACAACAAGTACACATAAGTGATTTCTGAGTAGAATGCTACAGAAACTAGGTTAAAAATGATATTTGCGACAGTAAATATGACATTGAATTCACATTCCCAAGAAAAAGACTTTGCTTTTCTCAAAAACCAGTTTCAACATCCTTTTATGGGTCCTTAACACACGAATTCCACACGTTTTTGTCCAGATAGGTATGGATCTAACCAGCAATATCCGGTTATGTGTAGCGAAATGAATATCAGCTTTTCAACTACCTGTGTGTTTCTTAGTGTTTTCTGGATAGTACCTATGAACTTTAGAGTTTTGAATGAATTTTAGCATGTTACATTTTGTTTTTTTTTGGCAAATGCTAATTAGTTCCACTTGGAGAAACAACAAGTACACATAAGTGATTTCTGAGTAGAATGCTACAGAAACTAGGTTAAAAATGATATTTGCGACTTAAACATGACATTGAATTCACATTCCCAAGAAAAAGACTTTGCTTTTCTCCAAAACCAGTTTGACTCTGCTTTTCGGGGTCCTTAACACACGAATTCCACATGAGTTTTTCCAGACAGATCTGGATCTAACCAGCAATATCCGGTTCTGTGTGGCTAAATGAATATCAGCTTTTCAACAGCCTGTGTGTTTCTTAGTGTTTTCTGGATAGTATCTATGAACTTTAGAGTTCTGAATGAATTTTAGCATGCTACATTTGGTTTTTTTGTTGGAAAACGCTAATTAGTTCCACATGGAGACACAAAAGTACACATAAGTGTTTTCTGAGTAAATGCTACAGAAACTAGTTGAAAATTGATATTTGCGATTGTAAACATGACATTGAATTCACATTCCCAAGAAAAAGACTTTGCTTTTCTCCAAAACCAGTTTGACTCTGCTTTTTGTGGTCCTTATTACACGAATTCCACATGAGTTTGTCCAGATAGATCTGGATCAAACCAGCAATATCCGGTTCTGTGTGGCTAAATGAATATCAGCTTTTCAACAGCCTGTGTGTTTGTTAGTGTTTTCTGGATAGTATCTATGAACTTTAGAGTTTTGAATGAATTTTAGCATGTTACATTTTGTTTTTTTGTTGGCAATTAGTTCCACATGGAGACACAACAAGTACACATAAGTGATTTCTGTGTAGAATGCTACAGAAACTAGGTTAAAAATGATATTTGCGACTGTAAACATGACATTGAATTCACATTCCCAAGAAAAAGACTTTGCTTTTCTCCAAAACCAGTTTCAACTTCCATTTCTGGGTTCTTTGCTCACGAATTCCACACGTTTTTGTCCAGATAGGTCTGGATCTAACCAGCAATATCCGGTTCTGTGTGGCTAAATGAATATCAGCTTTTCAACAGCCTGTGTGTTTGTTAGTGTTTTCTGGATAGTATCTATGAACTTTAGAGTTTTGAATGAATTTTAGTATGCTACATTTTGTTTTTTTGTTGTCAAACGGTAATTAGTTCCACATGGAGGCACAACAAGTACACATAAGTGATTTCTGAGTAGAATGCTACAGAAACTAGGTTAAAAATGATATTTGCGGCTGTAAACATGACATTGAATTCACATTCCCAAGAAAAAGACTTTGCTTTTCTCCAAAACCAGTTTGACTCTGCTTTTCTGGGTCCTTCGCACACAAATTCCACACATTTTTGTCCAGATAGGTCTGGATCTAACCAGCAATATCCGGTTCTGTGTGGCGAAATGCATATCAGCTTATAAACAGCCTGTGTGTTTGTTAGTGTTTTCTGGATAGTATCTATGAACTTTAGAGTTCTGAATGAATTTTAGCATGTTACATTGTGTTTTTTTTTGGCAAACGCTAATTAGTTCCACATGGAGACACAACAAGTACACATAAGTGATTTCTGAGTAGAATGCTACAGAAACTAGGTTAAAAATGATATTTGCGACAGTAAATATGACATTGAATTCACATTCCCAAGAAAAAGACTTTGCTTTTCTCAAAAACCAGTTTCAACATCCTTTTATGGGTCCTTAACACACGAATTCCACACATTTTTGTCCAGATAGGTATGGATCTAACCAGCAATATCCGGTTATGTGTAGCGAAATGAATATCAGCTTTTCAACTACCTGTGTGTTTCTTAGTGTTTTCTGGATAGTACCTATGAACTTTAGAGTTTTGAATGAATTTTAGCATGTTACATTTTGTTTTTTTTTGGCAAATGCTAATTAGTTCCACTTGGAGAAACAACAAGTACACATAAGTGATTTCTGAGTAGAATGCTACAGAAACTAGGTTAAAAATGATATTTGCGACTTAAACATGACATTGAATTCACATTCCCAAGAAAAAGACTTTGCTTTTCTCCAAAACCAGTTTGACTCTGCTTTTCGGGGTCCTTAACACACGAATTCCACATGAGTTTTTCCAGACAGATCTGGATCTAACCAGCAATATCCGGTTCTGTGTGGCTAAATGAATATCAGCTTTTCAACAGCCTGTGTGTTTCTTAGTGTTTTCTGGATAGTATCTATGAACTTTAGAGTTCTGAATGAATTTTAGCATGCTACATTTGGTTTTTTTGTTGGAAAACGCTAATTAGTTCCACATGGAGACACAAAAGTACACATAAGTGTTTTCTGAGTAAATGCTACAGAAACTAGTTGAAAATTGATATTTGCGATTGTAAACATGACATTGAATTCACATTCCCAAGAAAAAGACTTTGCTTTTCTCCAAAACCAGTTTGACTCTGCTTTTTGTGGTCCTTATTACACGAATTCCACATGAGTTTGTCCAGATAGATCTGGATCAAACCAGCAATATCCGGTTCTGTGTGGCTAAATGAATATCAGCTTTTCAACAGCCTGTGTGTTTGTTAGTGTTTTCTGGATAGTATCTATGAACTTTAGAGTTTTGAATGAATTTTAGCATGTTACATTTTGTTTTTTTGTTGGCAATTAGTTCCACATGGAGACACAACAAGTACACATAAGTGATTTCTGTGTAGAATGCTACAGAAACTAGGTTAAAAATGATATTTGCGACTGTAAACATGACATTGAATTCACATTCCCAAGAAAAAGACTTTGCTTTTCTCCAAAACCAGTTTCAACTTCCATTTCTGGGTTCTTTGCTCACGAATTCCACACGTTTTTGTCCAGATAGGTCTGGATCTAACCAGCAATATCCGGTTCTGTGTGGCTAAATGAATATCAGCTTTTCAACAGCCTGTGTATTCTTAGTGTTTTCTGGATAGTATCTATGAACTTTAGAGTTCTGAATGAATTTTAACATGCTACATTTGGTTTTTTTGCTGGAAAACGCTAATTAGTTCCACATGGAGACACACAAGTACACATAAGTGTTTTTGAGTAGAATGCTACAGAAACTAGTTGAAAAATGATATTTGCGATTGTAAACATGACATTGAATTCACATTCCCAAGAAAAAGACTTTGCTTTTCTCCAAAACCAGTTTCACTCTGCTTTTCGGGGTCCTTATTACACGAATTCCACATGAGTTTGTCCAGATAGATCTGGATCAAACCAGCAATATCCGGTTCTGTGTGGCTAAATGAATATCAGCTTTTCAACAGCCTGTGTGTTTGTTAGTGTTTTCTGGATAGTATCTATGAACTTTAGAGTTTTGAATGAATTTTAGCATGTTACATTTTGTTTCTTTGTTGGCAAATGCTAATTAGTTCCACATGGAGACACAACAAGTACACATAAGTGATTTTGAGTAGAATGCTACAGAAACTAGGTTAAAAATGATATTTGCCAATGTAAACATGACATTGAATTCACATTCCCAAGAAAAAGACTTTGCTTTTCTCCAAAACCAGTTTCAACATTCTTTTCTGGGTCCTTTGCACACAAATTCCACACGTTTTTGTCCAGATAGGTCTGGATCTAACCAGCAATATCCGGGTCTGTGTGGCGAAATGAATATCAGATTTCAACAGCCTGTGTGTTTCTTAGTGTTTTCTGGATAGTATCTATGAACTTTAGAGTTCTGAATGAATTTTAGCATGTTACATTTTGTTTTTTTTTGGCAAACGCTAATTAGTTCCACATGGAGACACAACAAGTACACATAAGAGATTTCTGAGTAGAATGCTACAGAAACTATGTTAAAAATGATATTTGCGACTGTAAACATGACATTGAATTCACATTCCCAAGAAAAAGACTTTGCTTTTCTCAAAAACCAGTTTCAACATACTTTTCGGGGTCCTTAACACACGAATTCCACACGTTTTTGTCCAGATAGGTCTGGATCTAACCAGCAATATCCGGTTCTGTGTGGCGAAATGAATATCAGCTTTTCAACAGCCTGTGTGTTGTTAGTGTTTTTTGGATAGTGTCTATGAACTTTAGAGTTCTGAATGAATTTTAGCATGTTACATTTTGGTTTTTTGTTGGCAAACGCTAATTAGTTCCACATGGAGACACAACAAGTACAAATAAGTGTTTTCTGAGTAGAATGCTATAGAAACTAGGCTAAAAATGATATTTGCGACTGTAAACATGACATTGAATTCACATTCCCAAGAAAAAGACTATGCTTTTCTCCAAAAACTGTTTGACTCTGCTTTTCGAGGTCCTTAACACACGAATTCCATATGAGTTTGTCCAGATAGATCTGGATCTAACCAGCAATATCCGGTTCTGTGTGGCTAAATGAATATCTGCTTTTCAACAGCCTGTGTGTTTCTTAGAGTTTTCTGGATAGTATCTATGAACTTTAGAGTTCTGAATGAATTTTAGCATGTTACATTTTGTTTTTTTTTGGCAAACGCTAATTAGTTCCACATGGAGACACAACAAGTACACATAAGTGATTTCTGAGTAGAATGCTACAGAAACTAGGTTAAAAATGATATTTGCGACTGTAAACATGACATTGAATTCACATTCCCAAGAAAAAGACTTTGCTTTTCTCCAAAACCAGTTTCAACATCCTTTTCTGGGTCCTTAACACACGAATTCCACACGTTTTTGTCCAGATAGGTCTGGATCTAACCAGCAATATCCGGTTCTGTGTGGCTAAATGAATATCAGCTTTTCAACAGCCTGTGTGTTTCTTAGTGTTTTCTGGATAGTATCTATGAACTTTAGAGTTTTGAATGAATTTTAGCATGCTACATTTTGTTTTTTTGTTGTCAAACGGTAATTAGTTCCACATGGAGGCACAACAAGTACACATAAGTGATTTTTGAGTAGAATGCTACAGAAACTAGTTTAAAAATGATATTTGCAAATGTAAACATGACATTGAATTCACATTCCCAAGAAAAAGACTTTGCTTTTCTCCAAAACCAGTTTCAACTTCCATTTCTGGGTTCTTTGCACACGAATTCCACACGTTTTTGTCCAGATAGGTCTGGATCTAACCAGCAATATCCGGTTCTGTGTGGCTAAATGAATATCAGCTTTTCAACAGCCTGTGTATTCTTAGTGTTTTCTGGATAGTATCTATGAACTTTAGAGTTCTGAATGAATTTTAGCATGCTACATTTGGTTTTTTTGTTCGAAAACGCTAATTAGTTCCACATGGAGACACAAAAGTACACATAAGTGTTTTCTGAGTAAATGCTACAGAAACTAGTTGAAAATTGATATTTGCGATTGTAAACATGACATTGAATTCACATTCCCAAGAAAAAGACTTTGCTTTTCTCCAAAACCAGTTTGACTCTGCTTTTTGTGGTCCTTATTACACGAATTCCACATGAGTTTGTCCAGATAGATCTGGATCAAACCAGCAATATCCGGTTCTGTGTGGCTAAATGAATATCAGCTTTTCAACAGCCTGTGTGTTTGTTAGTGTTTTCTGGATAGTATCTATGAACTTTAGAGTTTTGAATGAATTTTAGCATGTTACATTTTGTTTTTTTGTTGGCAATTAGTTCCACATGGAGACACAACAAGTACACATAAGTGATTTCTGTGTAGAATGCTACAGAAACTAGGTTAAAAATGATATTTGCGACTGTAAACATGACATTGAATTCACATTCCCAAGAAAAAGACTTTGCTTTTCTCCAAAACCAGTTTCAACTTCCATTTCTGGGTTCTTTGCTCACGAATTCCACACGTTTTTGTCCAGATAGGTCTGGATCTAACCAGCAATATCCGGTTCTGTGTGGCTAAATGAATATCAGCTTTTCAACAGCCTGTGTGTTTGTTAGTGTTTTCTGGATAGTATCTATGAACTTTAGAGTTTTGAATGAATTTTAGTATGCTACATTTTGTTTTTTTGTTGTCAAACGGTAATTAGTTCCACATGGAGGCACAACAAGTACACATAAGTGATTTCTGAGTAGAATGCTACAGAAACTAGGTTAAAAATGATATTTGCGGCTGTAAACATGACATTGAATTCACATTCCCAAGAAAAAGACTTTGCTTTTCTCCAAAACAAGTTTGACTCTGCTTTTCTGGGTCCTTCGCACACAAATTCCACACATTTTTGTCCAGATAGGTCTGGATCTAACCAGCAATATCCGGTTCTGTGTGGCGAAATGCATATCAGCTTATAAACAGCCTGTGTGTTTGTTAGTGTTTTCTGGATAGTATCTATGAACTTTAGAGTTCTGAATGAATTTTAGCATGTTACATTGTGTTTTTTTTTGGCAAACGCTAATTAGTTCCACATGGAGACACAACAAGTACACATAAGTGATTTCTGAGTAGAATGCTACAGAAACTAGGTTAAAAATGATATTTGCGACAGTAAATATGACATTGAATTCACATTCCCAAGAAAAAGACTTTGCTTTTCTCAAAAACCAGTTTCAACATCCTTTTATGGGTCCTTAACACACGAATTCCACACATTTTTGTCCAGATAGGTATGGATCTAACCAGCAATATCCGGTTATGTGTAGCGAAATGAATATCAGCTTTTCAACTACCTGTGTGTTTCTTAGTGTTTTCTGGATAGTACCTATGAACTTTAGAGTTTTGAATGAATTTTAGCATGTTACATTTTGTTTTTTTTTGGCAAATGCTAATTAGTTCCACTTGGAGAAACAACAAGTACACATAAGTGATTTCTGAGTAGAATGCTACAGAAACTAGGTTAAAAATGATATTTGCGACTTAAACATGACATTGAATTCACATTCCCAAGAAAAAGACTTTGCTTTTCTCCAAAACCAGTTTGACTCTGCTTTTCGGGGTCCTTAACACACGAATTCCACATGAGTTTTTCCAGACAGATCTGGATCTAACCAGCAATATCCGGTTCTGTGTGGCTAAATGAATATCAGCTTTTCAACAGCCTGTGTGTTTCTTAGTGTTTTCTGGATAGTATCTATGAACTTTAGAGTTCTGAATGAATTTTAGCATGCTACATTTGGTTTTTTTGTTGGAAAACGCTAATTAGTTCCACATGGAGACACAAAAGTACACATAAGTGTTTTCTGAGTAAATGCTACAGAAACTAGTTGAAAATTGATATTTGCGATTGTAAACATGACATTGAATTCACATTCCCAAGAAAAAGACTTTGCTTTTCTCCAAAACCAGTTTGACTCTGCTTTTTGTGGTCCTTATTACACGAATTCCACATGAGTTTGTCCAGATAGATCTGGATCAAACCAGCAATATCCGGTTCTGTGTGGCTAAATGAATATCAGCTTTTCAACAGCCTGTGTGTTTGTTAGTGTTTTCTGGATAGTATCTATGAACTTTAGAGTTTTGAATGAATTTTAGCATGTTACATTTTGTTTTTTTGTTGGCAATTAGTTCCACATGGAGACACAACAAGTACACATAAGTGATTTCTGTGTAGAATGCTACAGAAACTAGGTTAAAAATGATATTTGCGACTGTAAACATGACATTGAATTCACATTCCCAAGAAAAAGACTTTGCTTTTCTCCAAAACCAGTTTCAACTTCCATTTCTGGGTTCTTTGCTCACGAATTCCACACGTTTTTGTCCAGATAGGTCTGGATCTAACCAGCAATATCCGGTTCTGTGTGGCTAAATGAATATCAGCTTTTCAACAGCCTGTGTGTTTGTTAGTGTTTTCTGGATAGTATCTATGAACTTTAGAGTTTTGAATGAATTTTAGTATGCTACATTTTGTTTTTTTGTTGTCAAACGGTAATTAGTTCCACATGGAGGCACAACAAGTACACATAAGTGATTTCTGAGTAGAATGCTACAGAAACTAGGTTAAAAATGATATTTGCAAATGTAAACATGACATTGAATTCACATTCCCAAGAAAAAGACTTTGCTTTTCTCCAAAACCAGTTTCAACTTCCATTTCTGGGTTCTTTGCACACGAATTCCACACGTTTTTGTCCAGATAGGTCTGGATCTAACCAGCAATATCCGGTTCTGTGTGGCTAAATGAATATCAGCTTTTCAACAGCCTGTGTGTTTCTTAGTGTTTTCTGGATAGTATCTATGAACTTTAGAGTTCTGAATGAATTTTAGCATGCTACATTTGGTTTTTTTGTTGGAAAACGCTAATTAGTTCCACATGGAGACACAAAAGTACACATAAGTGTTTTCTGAGTAAATGCTACAGAAACTAGTTGAAAATTGATATTTGCGATTGTAAACATGACATTGAATTCACATTCCCAAGAAAAAGACTTTGCTTTTCTCCAAAACCAGTTTGACTCTGCTTTTTGTGGTCCTTATTACACGAATTCCACATGAGTTTGTCCAGATAGATCTGGATCAAACCAGCAATATCCGGTTCTGTGTGGCTAAATGAATATCAGCTTTTCAACAGCCTGTGTGTTTGTTAGTGTTTTCTGGATAGTATCTATGAACTTTAGAGTTTTGAATGAATTTTAGCATGTTACATTTTGTTTTTTTGTTGGCAATTAGTTCCACATGGAGACACAACAAGTACACATAAGTGATTTCTGTGTAGAATGCTACAGAAACTAGGTTAAAAATGATATTTGCGACTGTAAACATGACATTGAATTCACATTCCCAAGAAAAAGACTTTGCTTTTCTCCAAAACCAGTTTCAACTTCCATTTCTGGGTTCTTTGCTCACGAATTCCACACGTTTTTGTCCAGATAGGTCTGGATCTAACCAGCAATATCCGGTTCTGTGTGGCTAAATGAATATCAGCTTTTCAACAGCCTGTGTGTTTGTTAGTGTTTTCTGGATAGTATCTATGAACTTTAGAGTTTTGAATGAATTTTAGTATGCTACATTTTGTTTTTTTGTTGTCAAACGGTAATTAGTTCCACATGGAGGCACAACAAGTACACATAAGTGATTTCTGAGTAGAATGCTACAGAAACTAGGTTAAAAATGATATTTGCAAATGTAAACATGACATTGAATTCACATTCCCAAGAAAAAGACTTTGCTTTTCTCCAAAACCAGTTTCAACTTCCATTTCTGGGTTCTTTGCACACGAATTCCACACGTTTTTGTCCAGATAGGTCTGGATCTAACCAGCAATATCCGGTTCTGTGTGGCTAAATGAATATCAGCTTTTCAACAGCCTGTGTATTCTTAGTGTTTTCTGGATAGTATCTATGAACTTTAGAGTTCTGAATGAATTTTAACATGCTACATTTGGTTTTTTTGCTGGAAAACGCTAATTAGTTCCACATGGAGACACACAAGTACACATAAGTGTTTTTGAGTAGAATGCTACAGAAACTAGTTGAAAAATGATATTTGCGATTGTAAACATGACATTGAATTCACATTCCCAAGAAAAAGACTTTGCTTTTCTCCAAAACCAGTTTGACTCTGCTTTTCGGGGTCCTTATTACACGAATTCCACATGAGTTTGTCCAGATAGATCTGGATCAAACCAGCAATATCCGGTTCTGTGTGGCTAAATGAATATCAGCTTTTCAACAGCCTGTGTGTTTGTTAGTGTTTTCTGGATAGTATCTATGAACTTTAGAGTTTTGAATGAATTTTAGCATGTTACATTTTGTTTCTTTGTTGGCAAATGCTAATTAGTTCCACATGGAGACACAACAAGTACACATAAGTGATTTTGAGTAGAATGCTACAGAAACTAGGTTAAAAATGATATTTGCCAATGTAAACATGACATTGAATTCACATTCCCAAGAAAAAGACTTTGCTTTTCTCCAAAACCAGTTTCAACATTCTTTTCTGGGTCCTTTGCACACAAATTCCACACGTTTTTGTCCAGATAGGTCTGGATCTAACCAGCAATATCCGGGTCTGTGTGGCGAAATGAATATCAGATTTCAACAGCCTGTGTGTTTCTTAGTGTTTTCTGGATAGTATCTATGAACTTTAGAGTTCTGAATGAATTTTAGCATGTTACATTTTGTTTTTTTTTGGCAAACGCTAATTAGTTCCACATGGAGACACAACAAGTACACATAAGAGATTTCTGAGTAGAATGCTACAGAAACTATGTTAAAAATGATATTTGCGACTGTAAACATGACATTGAATTCACATTCCCAAGAAAAAGACTTTGCTTTTCTCAAAAACCAGTTTCAACATACTTTTCGGGGTCCTTAACACACGAATTCCACACGTTTTTGTCCAGATAGGTCTGGATCTAACCAGCAATATCCGGTTCTGTGTGGCGAAATGAATATCAGCTTTTCAACAGCCTGTGTGTTGTTAGTGTTTTTTGGATAGTGTCTATGAACTTTAGAGTTCTGAATGAATTTTAGCATGTTACATTTTGGTTTTTTGTTGGCAAACGCTAATTAGTTCCACATGGAGACACAACAAGTACAAATAAGTGTTTTCTGAGTAGAATGCTATAGAAACTAGGCTAAAAATGATATTTGCGACTGTAAACATGACATTGAATTCACATTCCCAAGAAAAAGACTATGCTTTTCTCCAAAAACTGTTTGACTCTGCTTTTCGAGGTCCTTAACACACGAATTCCATATGAGTTTGTCCAGATAGATCTGGATCTAACCAGCAATATCCGGTTCTGTGTGGCTAAATGAATATCTGCTTTTCAACAGCCTGTGTGTTTCTTAGAGTTTTCTGGATAGTATCTATGAACTTTAGAGTTCTGAATGAATTTTAGCATGTTACATTTTGTTTTTTTTTGGCAAACGCTAATTAGTTCCACATGGAGACACAACAAGTACACATAAGTGATTTCTGAGTAGAATGCTACAGAAACTAGGTTAAAAATGATATTTGCGACTGTAAACATGACATTGAATTCACATTCCCAAGAAAAAGACTTTGCTTTTCTCCAAAACCAGTTTCAACATCCTTTTCTGGGTCCTTAACACACGAATTCCACACGTTTTTGTCCAGATAGGTCTGGATCTAACCAGCAATATCCGGTTCTGTGTGGCTAAATGAATATCAGCTTTTCAACAGCCTGTGTGTTTCTTAGTGTTTTCTGGATAGTATCTATGAACTTTAGAGTTTTGAATGAATTTTAGCATGCTACATTTTGTTTTTTTGTTGTCAAACGGTAATTAGTTCCACATGGAGGCACAACAAGTACACATAAGTGATTTTTGAGTAGAATGCTACAGAAACTAGTTTAAAAATGATATTTGCAAATGTAAACATGACATTGAATTCACATTCCCAAGAAAAAGACTTTGCTTTTCTCCAAAACCAGTTTCAACTTCCATTTCTGGGTTCTTTGCACACGAATTCCACACGTTTTTGTCCAGATAGGTCTGGATCTAACCAGCAATATCCGGTTCTGTGTGGCTAAATGAATATCAGCTTTTCAACAGCCTGTGTATTCTTAGTGTTTTCTGGATAGTATCTATGAACTTTAGAGTTCTGAATGAATTTTAACATGCTACATTTGGTTTTTTTGCTGGAAAACGCTAATTAGTTCCACATGGAGACACACAAGTACACATAAGTGATTTCTGAGTAGAATGCTACAGAAACTAGTTGAAAAATGATATTTGCGATTGTAAGCATGACATTGAATTCACATTCCCAAGAAAAAGACTTTGCTTTTCTCCAAAACCAGTTTCACTCTGCTTTTCGGGGTCCTTATTACACGAATTCCACATGAGTTTGTCCAGATAGATCTGGATCAAACCAGCAATATCCAGTTCTGTGTGGCTAAATGAATATCAGCTTTTCAACAGCCTGTGTGTTTGTTAGTGTTTTCTGGATAGTATCTATGAACTTTAGAGTTTTGAATGAATTTTAGCATGTTACATTTTGTTTCTTTGTTGGCAAATGCTAATTAGTTCCACATGGAGACACAACAAGTACACATAAGTGATTTTGAGTAGAATGCTACAGAAACTAGGTTAAAAATGATATTTGCCAATGTAAACATGACATTGAATTCACATTCCCAAGAAAAAGACTTTGCTTTTCTCCAAAACCAGTTTCAACATTCTTTTCTGGGTCCTTTGCACACAAATTCCACACGTTTTTGTCCAGATAGGTCTGGATCTAACCAGCAATATCCGGGTCTTTGTGGCGAAATGAATATCAGATTTCAACAGCCTGTGTGTTTCTTAGTGTTTTCTGGATAGTATCTATGAACTTTAGAGTTCTGAATGAATTTTAGCATGTTACATTTTGTTTTTTTTTGGCAAACGCTAATTAGTTCCACATGGAGACACAACAAGTACACATAAGAGATTTCTGAGTAGAATGCTACACAAACTAGGTTAAAAATGATATTTGCGACTGTAAACATGACATTGAATTCACATTCCCAAGAAAAAGACTTTGCTTTTCTCAAAAACCAGTTTCAACATACTTTTCGGGGTCCTTAACACACGAATTCCACACGTTTTTGTCCAGATAGGTCTGGATCTAACCAGCAATATCCGGTTCTGTGTGGCGAAATGAATATCAGCTTTTCAACAGCCTGTGTGTTGTTAGTGTTTTTTGGATAGTGTCTATGAACTTTAGAGTTCTGAATGAATTTTAGCATGTTACATTTTGGTTTTTTGTTGGCAAACGCTAATTAGTTCCACATGGAGACACAACAAGTACAAATAAGTGTTTTCTGAGTAGAATGCTATAGAAACTAGGCTAAAAATGATATTTGCGACTGTAAACATGACATTGAATTCACATTCCCAAGAAAAAGACTATGCTTTTCTCCAAAAACTGTTTGACTCTGCTTTTCGAGGTCCTTAACACACGAATTCCATATGAGTTTGTCCAGATAGATCTGGATCTAACCAGCAATATCCGGTTCTGTGTGGCTAAATGAATATCTGCTTTTCAACAGCCGGTGTGTTTCTTAGAGTTTTCTGGATAGTATCTATGAACTTTAGAGTTCTGAATGAATTTTAGCATGTTACATTTTGTTTTTTTTTGGCAAACGCTAATTAGTTCCACATGGAGACACAACAAGTACACATAAGTTATTTCTGAGTAGAATGCTACAGAAACTAGGTTAAAAATGATATTTGCGACTGTAAACATGACATTGAATTCACATTCCCAAGAAAAAGACTTTGCTTTTCTCCAAAACCAGTTTCAACATCCTTTTCTGGGTCCTTAACACACGAATTCCACACGTTTTTGTCCAGATAGGTCTGGATCTAACCAGCAATATCCGGTTCTGTGTGGCTAAATGAATATCAGCTTTTCAACAGCCTGTGTGTTTCTTAGTGTTTTCTGGATAGTATCTATGAACTTTAGAGTTTTGAATGAATTTTAGCATGCTACATTTTGTTTTTTTGTTGTCAAACGGTAATTAGTTCCACATGGAGGCACAACAAGTACACATAAGTGATTTCTGAGTAGAATGCTACAGAAACTAGTTTAAAAATGATATTTGCAAATGTAAACATGACATTGAATTCACATTCCCAAGAAAAAGACTTTGCTTTTCTCCAAAACCAGTTTCAACTTCCATTTCTGGGTTCTTTGCACACGAATTCCACACGTTTTTGTCCAGATAGGTCTGGATCTAACCAGCAATATCCGGTTCTGTGTGGCTAAATGAATATCAGCTTTTCAACAGCCTGTGTATTCTTAGTGTTTTCTGGATAGTATCTATGAACTTTAGAGTTCTGAATGAATTTTAACATGCTACATTTGGTTTTTTTGCTGGAAAACGCTAATTAGTTCCACATGGAGACACACAAGTACACATAAGTGTTTTTGAGTAGAATGCTACAGAAACTAGTTGAAAAATGATATTTGCGATTGTAAGCATGACATTGAATTCACATTCCCAAGAAAAAGACTTTGCTTTTCTCCAAAACCAGTTTCACTCTGCTTTTCGGGGTCCTTATTACACGAATTCCACATGAGTTTGTCCAGATAGATCTGGATCAAACCAGCAATATCCAGTTCTGTGTGGCTAAATGAATATCAGCTTTTCAACAGCCTGTGTGTTTGTTAGTGTTTTCTGGATAGTATCTATGAACTTTAGAGTTTTGAATGAATTTTAGCATGTTACATTTTGTTTCTTTGTTGGCAAATGCTAATTAGTTCCACATGGAGACACAACAAGTACACATAAGTGATTTTGAGTAGAATGCTACAGAAACTAGGTTAAAAATGATATTTGCCAATGTAAACATGACATTGAATTCACATTCCCAAGAAAAAGACTTTGCTTTTCTCCAAAACCAGTTTCAACATTCTTTTCTGGGTCCTTTGCACACAAATTCCACACGTTTTTGTCCAGATAGGTCTGGATCTAACCAGCAATATCCGGGTCTGTGTGGCGAAATGAATATCAGATTTCAACAGCCTGTGTGTTTCTTAGTGTTTTCTGGATAGTATCTATGAACTTTAGAGTTCTGAATGAATTTTAGCATGTTACATTTTGTTTTTTTTTGGCAAATGCTAATTAGTTCCACATGGAGACACAACAAGTACACATAAGAGATTTCTGAGTAGAATGCTACACAAACTAGGTTAAAAATGATATTTGCGACTGTAAACATGACATTGAATTCACATTCCCAAGAAAAAGTGTTTGCTTTTCTCAAAAACCAGTTTCAACATACTTTTCGGGGTCCTTAACACACGAATTCAACACGTTTTTGTCCAGATAGGTCTGGATCTAACCAGCAATATCCGGTTCTGTGTGGCGAAATGAATATCAGCTTTTCAACAGCCTGTGTGTTGTTAGTGTTTTCTGGATAGTGTCTATGAACTTTAGAGTTCTGAATGAATTTTAGCATGTTACATTTTGGTTTTTTGTTGGCAAACGCTAATTAGTTCCACATGGAGACACAACAAGTACACATAAGTGATTTCTGAGTAGAATGCTATAGAAACAAGGCTAAAAATGATATTTGCGACTGTAAACATGACATTGAATTCACATTCCCAAGAAAAAGACTATGCTTTTCTCCAAAAACTGTTTGACTCTGCTTTTCAAGGTCCTTAACACACGAATTCCATATGAGTTTGTCCAGATAGATCTGGATCTAACCAGCAATATCCGGTTCTGTGTGGCTAAATGAATATCTGCTTTTCAACAGCCTGTGTGTTTCTTAGAGTTTTCTGGATAGTATCTATGAACTTTAGAGTTCTGAATGAATTTTAGCATGTTACATTTTGTTTTTTTTTTGGCAAACGCTAATTAGTTCCACATGGAGACACAACAAGTACACATAAGTGATTTCTGAGTAGAATGCTACAGAAACTAGGTTAAAAATGATATTTGCGACTGTAAACATGACATTGAATTCACATTCCCAAGAAAAAGACTTTGCTTTTCTCCAAAACCAGTTTCAACATCCTTTTCTGGGTCCTTAACACATGAATTCCACACGTTTTTGTCCAGATAGGTCTGGATCTAACCAGCAATATCCGGTTCTGTGTGGCTAAATGAATATCAGCTTTTCAACAGCCTGTGTGTTTCTTAGTGTTTTCTGGATAGTATCTATGAACTTTAGAGTTTTGAATGAATTTTAGCATGCTACATTTTGTTTTTTTTTTGGCAAACGCTAATTAGTTCCACATGGAGGCACAACAAGTACACATAAGTGATTTCTGAGTAGAATGCTACAGAAACTAAGTTAAAAATGATATTTGCAAATGTAAACATGACATTGAATTCACATTCCCAAGAAAAAGACTTTGCTTTTCTCCAAAACCAGTTTCAACTTCCATTTCTGGGTTCTTTGCACACGAATTCCACACGTTTTTGTCCAGATAGGTCTGGATCTAACCAGCAATATCCGGTTCTGTGTGGCTAAATGAATATCAGATTTTCAACAGCCTGTGTATTCTTAGTGTTTTCTGGATAGTATCTATGAACTTTAGAGTTCTGAATGAATTTTAACATGCTACATTTGGTTTTTTTGCTGGAAAACGCTAATTAGTTCCACATGGAGACACACAAGTACACATAAGTGTTTTTGAGTAGAATGCTACAGAAACTAGTTGAAAAATGATATTTGCGATTGTAAACATGACATTGAATTCACATTCCCAAGAAAAAGACTTTGCTTTTCTCCAAAACCAGTTTGACTCTGCTTTTCGGGGTCCTTATTACACGAATTCCACATGAGTTTGTCCAGATAGATCTGGATCAAACCAGCAATATCCGGTTCTGTGTGGCTAAATGAATATCAGCTTTTCAACAGCCTGTGTGTTTCTTAGTGTTTTCTGGATAGTATCTATGAACTTTAGAGTTTTGAATGAATTTTAGCATGTTACATTTTGTTTCTTTGTTGGCAAATGCTAATTAGTTCCACATGGAGACACAACAAGTACACATAAGTGATTTTGAGTAGAATGCTACAGAAACTAGGTTAAAAATGATATTTGCCAATGTAAACATGACATTGAATTCACATTCCCAAGAAAAAGACTTTGCTTTTCTCCAAAACCAGTTTCAACATTCTTTTCTGGGTCCTTTGCACACAAATTCCACACGTTTTTGTCCAGATAGGTCTGGATCTAACCAGCAATATCCGGTTCTGTGTGGCGAAATGAATATCAGCTTTTCAACAGCCTGTGTGTTTCTTAGTGTTTTCTGGATAGTATCTATGAACTTTAGAGTACTGAATGAATTTTAGCATGTTACATTTTGTTTTTTTTGGCAAACGCTAATTAGTTCCACATGGAGACACAACAAGTACACATAAGAGATTTCTGAGTAGAATGCTACAGAAACTAGGTTAAAAATGATATTTGCGACTGTAAACATGACATTGAATTCACATTCCCAAGAAAAAGACTTTGCTTTTCTCCAAAACCAGTTTCAACATCCTTTTCTGGGTCTTTAACACACGAATTCCACACGTTTTTGTCCAGATAAGTCTGGATCTAACCAGCAATATCCGGTTCTGTGTGGCGAAATGAATATCACCTTTTCAACAGCCTGTGTGTTTCTTAGTGTTTTCTGGATAGTATCTATGAACTTTAGAGTTCTGAATGAATTTTAGCATGTTACATTTTGTTTTTTTTTGGCAAACGCTAATTAGTTCCACATGGAGACATAACAAGTACACATAAGTGATTTCTGAGTAGAATGCTACAGAAACTAGGTTAAAAATGATATTTGCGACTGTAAACATGACATTGAATTCACATTCCCAAGAAAAAGACTTTGCTTTTCTCCAAAACCAGTTTCAACATCCTTTTCTGGGTCCTTAACACACGAATTCCACACGTTTTTGTCCAGATAAGTCTGGATCTAACCAGCAATATCCGGTTCTGTGTGGCGAAATGAATATCAGCTTTTAACATCCTGAGTGTTTCTTAGTGTTTTCTGGATAGTATCTATGAACTTTAGAGTTTTGAATGAATTTTAGCATGTTACATTTTGTTTTTTTTTTTTGGCAAATGTTAATTAGTTCCACATGGAGAAACAACAAGTACACATAAGTGATTTCTGAGTAGAATGCTACACAAACTAGTTGAAAAATGATATTTGCGACTGTAAACATGACATTGAATTCACATTCCCAAGAAAACGACTTTGCTTTTCTCCAAAACCAGTTTGACTCTGCTTTTCGGGGTCCTTAACACACGAATTCCACATGAGTTTGTCCAGATAGATCTGGATCTAACCAGCAATATCCGGTTCTGTGTGGCGAAATGAATATCACCTTTTCAACAGCCTGTGTGTTTCTTAGTGTTTTCTGGATAGTATCTATGAACTTTAGAGTTCTGAATGAATTTTAGCATGCTACATTTGGTTTTTTTGTTGGCAAACGCTAATTAGTTCCACATGGAGACACACAAGTACACATAAGTGTTTTCTGAGTAGAATGCTACAGAAACTAGTTGAAAAATGATATTTGCGATTGTAAACATGACATTGAATTCACATTCCCAAGAAAAAGACTTTGCTTTTCTCCAAAACCAGTTTCAACATTCTTTTCTGGGTCCTTATTACACAAATTCCACATGAGTATGTCCAGATAGATCTGGATCTAACCAACAATATCCGGTTCTGTGTGGCTAAATGAATATCAGCTTTTCAACAGCCTGTGTGTTTGTTAGTGTTTTCTGGATAGTATCTATGAACTTTAGAGTTTTGAATGAATTTTAGCATGTTACATTTTGTTTTTTTGTTGGCAAACGCTAATTAGTTCCACATGGAGACACAACAAGTACACATAAGTGATTTCTGAGTAGAATGCTACAGAAACTAGGTTAAAAATGATATTTGCGACTGTAAACATGACATTGAATTCACATTCCCAAGAAAAAGACTTTGCTTTTCTCCAAAACCAGTTTGACTCTGCTTTTCGGGGTCCTTATTACACGAATTCCACATGAGTTTGTCCAGATAGATCTGGATCTAACCAGCAATATCCGGTTCTGTGTGGCTGAATGAATATCAGCTTTTCAACAGCCTGCGTGTTTCTTAGTGTTTTCTGGATAGTATCTATGAACTTTAGAGTTCTGAATGAATTTTAGCATGTTACATTTTGGTTTTTTTTGGCAAACGCTAATTAGTTCCACATGGAGACACAACAAGTACACATAAGTGATTTCTGAGTAGAATGCTACAGAAACTAGGTTAAAAATGATATTTGCGACTGTAAACATGACATTGAATTCACATTCCCAAGAAAAAGACTTTGCTTTTCTCCAAAACCAGTTTCAACATCCTTTTTTGGGTCCTTAACACACGAATTCCACACGTTTTTGTCCAGATAAGTCTGGATCAAACCAGCAATATCCGGTTCTGTGTGGCTAAATGAATATCAGCTTTTCAACAGCCTGTGTGTTTCTTAGTGTTTTCTGGATAGTATCTATGAACTTTAGAGTTTTGAATGAATTTTAGCATGTTACATTTTGTTTCTTTGTTGGCAAATGCTAATAAGTTCCAAATGGAGACACAACAAGTACACATAAGTGATTTCTGAGTAGAATGCTACAGAAACTAGGTTAAAAATGATATTTGCCAATGTTAACATGACATTGAATTCACATTCCCAAGAAAAAGACTTTGCTTTTCTCCAAAACCAGTTTCAACATTCTTTTCTGGTTCCTTTGCACACAAATTCCACACGTTTTTGTCCAGATAGGTCTGGATCTAACCAGAAATATCCGGTTCTGTGTGGCGAAATGAATATCAGCTTTTCAACAGCCTGTGTGTTTCTTAGAGTTTTCTGGATAGTATCTATGAAATTTAGAGTTCTGAATGAATTTTAGCATGTTACATATTGTTTTTTTTTGGCAAACGCTAATTAGTTCCACATGGAGACACAACAAGTACACATAAGAGATTTCTGAGTAGAATGCTACAGAAACTAGTTAAAGAATGATATTTGCGATTGTAAACATGGCATTGAATTCACATTCTCAAGAAAAATTCTTTGCTTTTCTCCAAAACCAGTTTGACTCTGCTTTTCGGGGTCCTTAGCACACGAATTCCACATGAGTTTTTCCTGATAGATCTGGATCAAACCAGCAATATCCGGTTCTGTGTGGCTAAATGAATATCAGCTTTTCAACAGCCTGTGTGTTTGTTAGTGTTTTCTGGATAGTATCTATGAACTTTAGAGTTCTGAATGCATTTTAGCATGTTACATTTTGTTTTTTTTTGGCAAACGCTAATTAGTTCCACATGGAGACACAACAAGTACACATAAGTGATTTCTGAGTAGAATGCTACAGAAACTAGGTAAAAATGATATTTGCGACTGTAAACATGACATTGAATTCACATTCCCAAGAAAACGACTTTGCTTTTCTCCAAAACCAGTTTGACTCTGCTTTTCGGGGTCCTTAACACACGAATTCCACATGAGTTTGTCCAGATAGATCTGGATCTAACCAGCAATATCCGGTTCTGTGTGGCTAAATGAATATCACCATTTCAACAGCCTGTGTGTTTCTTAGTGTTTTCTGGATAGTATCTATGAACTTTAGAGTTCTGAATGAATTTTAGCATGCTACATTTTGTTTTTTTGTTGTCAAACGGTAATTAGTTCCACATGGAGACACACAAGTACACATAGTGTTTTCTGAGTAGAATGCTACAGAAACTAGTTGAAAAATGATACTTGTGACTGTAAACATGACATTGAATTCACATTCCCAAGAAAAAGGCTTTGCTTTTCTCCAAAACCAGTTTCAACATCCTTTTCTGGGTCCTTAACACACGAATTCCACACGTTTTTGTCCAGATAGGTCTGGATCTAACCAGCAATATCCGGTTCTGTGTGGCTAAATGAATATCAGCTTTTCAACAGCCTGTGTGTTTCTTAGTGTTTTCTGGATAGTATCTATGAACTTTAGAGTTTTGAATGAATTTTAGCATGCTACATTTTGTTTTTTTTTAGCAAACGCTAATTAGTTCCACATGGAGGCACAACAAGTACACATAAGTGATTTCTGAGTAGAATGCTACAGAAACTAGGTTAAAAATGATATTTGCAAATGTAAACATGACATTGAATTCACATTCCCTAGAAAAAGACTTTGCTTTTCTCCAAAACCAGTTTCAACTTCCATTTCTGGGTTCTTTGCACACGAATTCCACACGTTTTTGTCCAGATAGGTCTGGATCTAACCAGCAATATCCGGTTCTGTGTGGCTAAATGAATATCAGCTTTTCAACAGCCTGTGTATTCTTAGTGTTTTCTGGATAGTATCTATGAACTTTAGAGTTCTGAATGAATTTTAACATGCTACATTTGGTTTTTTTGCTGGAAAACGCTAATTAGTTCCACATGGAGACACACAAGTACACATAAGTGTTTTTGAGTAGAATGCTACAGAAACTAGTTGAAAAATGATATTTGCGATTGTAAACATGACATTGAATTCACATTCCCAAGAAAAAGACTTTGCTTTTCTCCAAAACCAGTTTGACTCTGCTTTTCGGGGTCCTTATTACACGAATTCCACATGAGTTTGTCCAGATAGATCTGGATCAAACCAGCAATATCCGGTTCTGTGTGGCTAAATGAATATCAGCTTTTCAACAGCCTGTGTGTTTGTTAGTGTTTTCTGGATAGTATCTATGAACTTTAGAGTTTTGAATGAATTTTAGCATGTTACATTTTGTTTCTTTGTTGGCAAATGCTAATTAGTTCCACATGGAGACACAACAAGTACACATAAGTGATTTTGAGTAGAATGCTACAGAAACTAGGTTAAAAATGATATTTGCCAATGTAAACATGACATTGAATTCACATTCCCAAGAAAAAGACTTTGCTTTTCTCCAAAACCAGTTTCAACATTCTTTTCTGGGTCCTTTGCACACAAATTCCACACGTTTTTGTCCAGATAGGTCTGGATCTAACCAGCAATATCCGGTTCTGTGTGGCTAAATGAATATCAGATTTCAACAGCCTGTGTGTTTCTTAGTGTTTTCTGGATAGTATCTATGAACTTTAGAGTACTGAATGAATTTTAGCATGTTACATTTTGTTTTTTTTGGCAAACGCTAATTAGTTCCACATGGAGACACAACAAGTACACATAAGAGATTTCTGAGTAGAATGCTACAGAAACTAGGTTAAAAATGATATTTGCGACTGTAAACATGACATTGAATTCACATTCCCAAGAAAAAGACTTTGCTTTTCTCCAAAACCAGTTTCAACATCCTTTTCTGGGTCCTTAACACACGAATTCCACACGTTTTTGTCCAGATAAGTCTGGATCTAACCAGCAATATCCGGTTCTGTGTGCCGAAATGAATATCACCTTTTCAACAGCCTGTGTGTTTCTTAGTGTTTTCTGGATAGTATCTATGAACTTTAGAGTTCTGAATGAATTTTAGCATGTTACATTTTGTTTTTTTTTTGGCAAACGCTAATTAGTTCCACATGGAGACATAACAAGTACACATAAGTGATTTCTGAGTAGAATGCTACACAAACTAGTTGAAAAATGATATTTGCGACTGTAAACATGACATTGAATTCACATTCCCAAGAAAACGACTTTGCTTTTCTCCAAAACCAGTTTGACTCTGCTTTTCGGGGTCCTTAACACACGAATTCCACATGAGTTTGTCCAGATAGATCTGGATCTAACCAGCAATATCCGGTTCTGTGTGGCTAAATGAATATCAGCTTTTCAACAGCCTGTGTGTTTCTTAGTGTTTTCTGGATAGTATCTATGAACTTTAGAGTTCTGAATGAATTTTAGCATGCTACATTTGGTTTTTTTGTTGGAAAACGCTAATTAGTTCCACATGGAGACACACAAGTACACATAAGTGTTTTCTGAGTAGAATGCTACAGAAACTAGTTGAAAAATGATATTTGCGATTGTAAACATGACATTGAATTCACATTCCCAAGAAAAAGACTTTGCTTTTCTCCAAAACCAGTTTCAACATTCTTTTCTGGGTCCTTATTACACAAATTCCACATGAGTATGTCCAGATAGATCTGGATCTAACCAACAATATCCGGTTCTGTGTGGCTAAATGAATATCAGCTTTTCAACATCCTGTGTGTTTCTTAGTGTTTTCTGGATAGTATCTATGAACTTTAGAGTTTTGAATGAATTTTAGCATGCTACATTTTGTTTTTTTGTTTTCAAACGGTAATTAGTTCCACATGGAGGCACAACAAGTACACATAAGTGATTTCTGAGTAGAATGCTACAGAAACTAGGTTAAAAATGATATTTGCAAATGTAAACATGACATTGAATTCACATTCCCAAGAAAAAGACTTTGCTTTTCTCCAAAACCAGTTTCAACTTCCATTTCTGGGTTCTTTGCACATGAATTCCACACGTTTTTGTCCAGATAGGTCTGGATCTAACCAGCAATATCCGGTTCTGTGTGGCTAAATGAATATCAGCTTTTCAACAGCCTGTGTGTTCTTAGTGTTTTCTGGATAGTATCTATGAACTTTAGAGTTCTGAATGCATTTTAACATGCTACATTTGGTTTTTTTTGTTGGAAAATGCTAATTAGTTCCACATGGAGACACACAAGTACACATAAGTGATTTCTGAGTAGAATGCTACAGACTCTAGTTGAAAAATGATATTTGCGACTGTAAACATGACATTGAATTCACATTCCCAAGAAAAAGACTTTGCTTTTCTCCAAAACCAGTTTGACTCTGCTTTTCGGGGTCCTTATTACACGAATTCCACATGAGTTTGTCCAGATAGATCTGGATCTAACCAGCAATATCCGGTTCTGTGTGGCTAAATGAATATCAGCTTTTCAACAGCCTGTGTGTTTCTTAGTGTTTTCTGGATAGTATCTATGAACTTTAGAGTTTTGAATGAATTTTAGCATGCTACATTTTGTTTTTTTGTTGTCAAACGGTAATTAGTTCCACATGGAGGCACAACAAGTACACATAAGTGATTTCTGAGTAGAATGCTACAGAAACTAGGTTAAAAATTATATTTGCAAATGTAAACATGACATTGAATTCACATTCCCAAGAAAAAGACTTTGCTTTTCTCCAAAACCAGTTTCAACTTCCATTTCTGGGTTCTTTGCACATGAATTCCACACGTTTTTGTCCAGATAGGTCTGGATCTAACCAGCAATATCCGGTTCTGTGTGGCTAAATGAATATCAGCTTTTCAACAGCCTGTGTGTTCTTAGTGTTTTCTGGATAGTATCTATGAACTTTAGAGTTCTGAATGAATTTTAACATGCTACATTTGGTTTTTTTGTTGGAAAATGCTAATTAGTTCCACATGGAGACACACAAGTACACATAAGTGCTTTCTGAGTAGAATGCTACAGACTCTAGTTGAAAAATGATATTTGCGACTGTAAACATGACATTGAATTCACATTCCCAAGAAAAAGACTTTGCTTTTCTCCAAAACCAGTTTGACTCTGCTTTTCGGGGTCCTTATTACACGAATTCCACATGAGTTTGTCCAGATAGATCTGGATCAAACCAGCAATATCCGGTTCTGTGTGGCTAAATGAATATCAGCTTTTCAACAGCCTGTGTGTTTCTTAGTGTTTTCTGGATAGTATCTATGAACTTTAGAGTTTTGAATGAATTTTAGCATGCTACATTTTGTTTTTTTGTTTTCAAACGGTAATTAGTTCCACATGGAGGCACAACAAGTACACATAAGTGATTTCTGAGTAGAATGCTACAGAAACTAGGTTAAAAATGATATTTGCGACTGTAAACATGACATTGAATTCACATTCCCAAGAAAAAGACTTTGCTTTTCTCCAAAACCAGTTTCAACATCCTTTTCTGGGTCCTTAACACATGAATTCCACACGTTTTTGTCCAGATAAGTCTGGATCTAACCAGCAATATCCGGTTCTGTGTGGCTAAATGAATATCAGCTTTTAACATCCTGTGTGTTTCTTAGTGTTTTCTGGATAGTATCTATGAACTTTAGAGTTTTGAATGAATTTTAGCATGTTACATTTTGTTTTTTTTTTTTGGCAAATGTTAATTAGTTCCACATGGAGAAACAACAAGTACACATAAGTGATTTCTGAGTAGAATGCTACACAAACTAGTTGAAAAATGATATTTGCGACTGTAAACATGACATTGAATTCACATTCCCAAGAAAACGACTTTGCTTTTCTCCAAAACCAGTTTGACTCTGCTTTTCGGGGTCCTTAACACACGAATTCCACATGAGTTTGTCCAGATAGATCTGGATCTAACCAGCAATATCCGGTTCTGTGTGGCTAAATGAATATCAGCTTTTCAACAGCCTGTGTGTTTCTTAGTGTTTTCTGGATAGTATCTATGAACTTTAGAGTTCTGAATGAATTTTAGCATGCTACATTTGGTTTTTTTGTTGGAAAACGCTAATTTGTTCCACATGGAGACACACAAGTACACATAAGTGTTTTCTGAGTAGAATGCTACAGAAACTAGTTGAAAAATGATATTTGCGATTGTAAACATGACATTGAATTCACATTCCCAAGAAAAAGACTTTGCTTTTCTCCAAAACCAGTTTCAACATTCTTTTCTGGGTCCTTATTACACAAATTCCACATGAGTATGTCCAGATAGATCTGGATCTAACCAACAATATCCGGTTCTGTGTGGCTAAATGAATATCAGCTTTTCAACATCCTGTGTGTTTCTTAGTGTTTTCTGGATAGTATCTATGAACTTTAGAGTTTTGAATGAATTTTAGCATGCTACATTTTGTTTTTTTGTTTTCAAACGGTAATTAGTTCCACATGGAGGCACAACAAGTACACATAAGTGATTTCTGAGTAGAATGCTACAGAAACTAGGTTAAAAATGATATTTGCAAATGTAAACATGACATTGAATTCACATTCCCAAGAAAAAGACTTTGCTTTTCTCCAAAACCAGTTTCAACTTCCATTTCTGGGTTCTTTGCACATGAATTCCACACGTTTTTGTCCAGATAGGTCTGGATCTAACCAGCAATATCCGGTTCTGTGTGGCTAAATGAATATCAGCTTTTCAACAGCCTGTGTGTTCTTAGTGTTTTCTGGATAGTATCTATGAACTTTAGAGTTCTGAATGAATTTTAACATGCTACATTTGGTTTTTTTGTTGGAAAATGCTAATTAGTTCCACATGGAGACACACAAGTACACATAAGTGCTTTCTGAGTAGAATGCTACAGACTCTAGTTGAAAAATGATATTTGCGACTGTAAACATGACATTGAATTCACATTCCCAAGAAAAAGACTTTGCTTTTCTCCAAAACCAGTTTGACTCTGCTTTTCGGGGTCCTTATTACACGAATTCCACATGAGTTTGTCCAGATAGATCTGGATCTAACCAGCAATATCCGGTTCTGTGTGGCTAAATGAATATCAGCTTTTCAACAGCCTGTGTGTTTCTTAGTGTTTTCTGGATAGTATCTATGAACTTTAGAGTTTTGAATGAATTTTAGCATGCTACATTTTGTTTTTTTGTTGTCAAACGGTAATTAGTTCCACATGGAGGCACAACAAGCACACATAAGTGATTTCTGAGTAGAATGCTACAGAAACTAGGTTAAAAATTATATTTGCAAATGTAAACATGACATTGAATTCACATTCCCAAGAAAAAGACTTTGCTTTTCTCCAAAACCAGTTTCAACTTCCATTTCTGGGTTCTTTGCACATGAATTCCACACGTTTTTGTCCAGATAGGTCTGGATCTAACCAGCAATATCCGGTTCTGTGTGGCTAAATGAATATCAGCTTTTCAACAGCCTGTGTGTTCTTAGTGTTTTCTGGATAGTATCTATGAACTTTAGAGTTCTGAATGAATTTTAACATGCTACATTTGGTTTTTTTGTTGGAAAATGCTAATTAGTTCCACATGGAGACACACAAGTACACATAAGTGCTTTCTGAGTAGAATGCTACAGACTCTAGTTGAAAAATGATATTTGCGACTGTAAACATGACATTGAATTCACATTCCCAAGAAAAAGACTTTGCTTTTCTCCAAAACCAGTTTGACTCTGCTTTTCGGGGTCCTTATTACACGAATTCCACATGAGTTTGTCCAGATAGATCTGGATCTAACCAGCAATATCCGGTTCTGTGTGGCTAAATGAATATCAGCTTTTCAACAGCCTGTGTGTTTCTTAGTGTTTTCTGGATAGTATCTATGAACTTTAGAGTTTTGAATGAATTTTAGCATGCTACATTTTGTTTTTTTGTTGTCAAACGGTAATTAGTTCCACATGGAGGCACAACAAGTACACATAAGTGATTTCTGAGTAGAATGCTACAGAAACTAGGTTAAAAATGATATTTGCGACTGTAAACATGACATTGAATTCACATTCCCAAGAAAAAGACTTTGCTTTTCTCCAAAACCAGTTTCAACATCCTTTTCTGGGTCCTTAACACATGAATTCCACACGTTTTTGTCCAGATAAGTCTGGATCTAACCAGCAATATCCGGTTCTGTGTGGCTAAATGAATATCAGCTTTTAACATCCTGTGTGTTTCTTAGTGTTTTCTGGATAGTATCTATGAACTTTAGAGTTTTGAATGAATTTTAGCATGTTACATTTTGTTTTTTTTTTTTGGCAAATGTTAATTAGTTCCACATGGAGAAACAACAAGTACACATAAGTGATTTCTGAGTAGAATGCTACACAAACTAGTTGAAAAATGATATTTGCGACTGTAAACATGACATTGAATTCACATTCCCAAGAAAACGACTTTGCTTTTCTCCAAAACCAGTTTGACTCTGCTTTTCGGGGTCCTTAACACACGAATTCCACATGAGTTTGTCCAGATAGATCTGGATCTAACCAGCAATATCCGGTTCTGTGTGGCTAAATGAATATCAGCTTTTCAACAGCCTGTGTGTTTCTTAGTGTTTTCTGGATAGTATCTATGAACTTTAGAGTTCTGAATGAATTTTAGCATGCTACATTTGGTTTTTTTGTTGGAAAACGCTAATTAGTTCCACATGGAGACACACAAGTACACATAAGTGTTTTCTGAGTAGAATGCTACAGAAACTAGTTGAAAAATGATATTTGCGATTGTAAACATGACATTGAATTCACATTCCCAAGAAAAAGACTTTGCTTTTCTCCAAAACCAGTTTCAACATTCTTTTCTGGGTCCTTATTACACAAATTCCACATGAGTATGTCCAGATAGATCTGGATCTAACCAACAATATCCGGTTCTGTGTGGCTAAATGAATATCAGCTTTTCAACATCCTGTGTGTTTCTTAGTGTTTTCTGGATAGTATCTATGAACTTTAGAGTTTTGAATGAATTTTAGCATGCTACATTTTGTTTTTTTGTTGTCAAACGGTAATTAGTTCCACATGGAGGCACAACAAGTACACATAAGTGATTTCTGAGTAGAATGCTACAGGAACTAGGTTAAAAATTATATTTGCAAATGTAAACATGACATTGAATTCACATTCCCAAGAAAAAGACTTTGCTTTTCTCCAAAACCAGTTTCAACTTCCATTTCTGGGTTCTTTGCACATGAATTCCACACGTTTTTGTCCAGATAGGTCTGGATCTAACCAGCAATATCCGGTTCTGTGTGGCTAAATGAATATCAGCTTTTCAACAGCCTGTGTGTTCTTAGTGTTTTCTGGATAGTATCTATGAACTTTAGAGTTCTGAATGAATTTTAACATGCTACATTTGGTTTTTTTGTTGGAAAATGCTAATTAGTTCCACATGGAGACACACAAGTACACATAAGTGCTTTCTGAGTAGAATGCTACAGACTCTAGTTGAAAAATGATATTTGCGACTGTAAACATGACATTGAATTCACATTCCCAAGAAAAAGACTTTGCTTTTCTCCAAAACCAGTTTGACTCTGCTTTTCGGGGTCCTTATTACATGAATTCCACATGAGTTTGTCCAGATAGATCTGGATCTAACCAGCAATATCCGGTTCTGTGTGGCTAAATGAATATCAGCTTTTCAACAGCCTGTGTGTTTCTTAGTGTTTTCTGGATAGTATCTATGAACTTTAGAGTTTTGAATGAATTTTAGCATGCTACATTTTGTTTTTTTGTTGTCAAACGGTAATTAGTTCCACATGGAGGCACAACAAGTACACATAAGTGATTTCTGAGTAGAATGCTACAGAAACTAGGTTAAAAATTATATTTGCAAATGTAAACATGACATTGAATTCACATTCCCAAGAAAAAGACTTTGCTTTTCTCCAAAACCAGTTTCAACTTCCATTTCTGGGTTCTTTGCACATGAATTCCACACGTTTTTGTCCAGATAGGTCTGGATCTAACCAGCAATATCCGGTTCTGTGTGGCTAAATGAATATCAGCTTTTCAACAGCCTGTGTGTTCTTAGTGTTTTCTGGATAGTATCTATGAACTTTAGAGTTCTGAATGAATTTTAACATGCTACATTTGGTTTTTTTGTTGGAAAATGCTAATTAGTTCCACATGGAGACACACAAGTACACATAAGTGCTTTCTGAGTAGAATGCTACAGACTCTAGTTGAAAAATGATATTTGCGACTGTAAACATGACATTGAATTCACATTCCCAAGAAAAAGACTTTGCTTTTCTCCAAAACCAGTTTGACTCTGCTTTTCGGGGTCCTTATTACACGAATTCCACATGAGTTTGTCCAGATAGATCTGGATCTAACCAGCAATATCCGGTTCTGTGTGGCTAAATGAATATCAGCTTTTCAACAGCCTGTGTGTTTCTTAGTGTTTTCTGGATAGTATCTATGAACTTTAGAGTTTTGAATGAATTTTAGCATGCTACATTTTGTTTTTTTGTTGTCAAACGGTAATTAGTTCCACATGGAGGCACAACAAGTACACATAAGTGATTTCTGAGTAGAATGCTACAGAAACTAGGTTAAAAATGATATTTGCAAATGTAAACATGACATTGAATTCACATTCCCAAGAAAAAGACTTTGCTTTTCTCCAAAACCAGTTTCAACTTCCATTTCTGGGTTCTTTGCACACGAATTCCACACGTTTTTGTCCAGATAGGTCTGGATCTAACCAGCAATATCCGGTTCTGTGTGGCTAAATGAATATCAGCTTTTCAACAGCCTGTGTATTATTAGTGATTTCTGGATAGTATCTATGAACTTTAGAGTTCTGAATGAATTTTAACATGCTACATTTGGTTTTTTTGTTGGAAAACGCTAATTAGTTCCACATGGAGACACACAAGTACACATAAGTGTTTTCTGAGTAGAATGCTACAGACTCTAGTTGAAAAATGATATTGCGATTGTAAACATGACATTGAATTCACATTCCCAAGAAAAAGACTTTGCTTTTCTCCAAAACCAGTTTGACTCTGCTTTTCGGGGTCCTTATTACAAGAATTCCACATGAGTTTGTCCAGATAGATCTGGATCTAACCAGCAATATCCGGTTCTGTGTGGCTAAATGAATATCAGCTTTTCAACAGCCTGTGTGTTTCTTAGTGTTTTCTGGATAGTATCTATGAACTTTAGAGTTTTGAATGAATTTTAGCATGTTACATTGTTTCTTTGTTGGCAAATGCTAACTAGTTCCAAATGGAGACACAACAAGTACACATAAGTGATTTCTGAGTAGAATGCTACAGAAACTAGGTTAAAAATGATATTTGCCAATGTAAACATGACATTGAATTCACATTCCCAAGAAAAAGACTTTGCTTTTCTCCAAAACCTGTTTCAACATTCTTTTCTGGTTCCTTTGCACACAAATTCCACACGTTTTTGTCCAGATAGGTCTGGATCTAACCAGCAATATCCGGTTCTGTGTGGCAAAATGAATATCAGCTTTTCAACAGCCTGTGTGTTTCTTAGAGTTTTCTGGATAGTATCTATGAACTTTAGGGTTCTGAATGAATTTTAGCATGTTACATTTTGTTTTTTTTTGGCAAACGCTAATTAGTTCCACATGGAGACACAACAAGTACACATAAGAGATTTCTGAGTAGAATGCTACAGAAACTAGTTAAAAAATGATATTTGCGATTGTAAACATGGCATTGAATTCACATTCCCAAGAAAAAGAATTTGCTTTTCTCCAAAACCAGTTTGACTCTGCTTTTCGGGGTCCTTAGCACACGAATTCCACATGAGTTTTTCCTGATAGATCTGGATCAAACCAGCAATATCCGGTTCTGTGTGGCTAAATGAATATCAGCTTTTCAACAGCCTGTGTGTTTCTTAGTGTTTTCTGGATAGTATCTATGAACTTTAGAGTTCTGAATGCATTTTAGCATGTTACATTTTGTTTTTTTGTTGGCAAACGCTAATTAGTTCCACATGGAGACACAACAAGTACACATAAGTGATTTCTGAGTAGAATGCTACAGAAACTAGGTAAAAATGATATTTGCGACTGTAAACATGACATTGAATTCACATTCCCAAGAAAACGACTTTGCTTTTCTCCAAAACCAGTTTGACTCTGCTTTTCGGGGTCCTTAACACACGAATTCCACATGAGTTTGTCCAGATAGATCTGGATCTAACCAGCAATATCCGGTTCTGGGTGGCTAAATGAATATCACCATTTCAACAGCCTGTGTGTTTGTTAGTGTTTTCTGGATAGTATCTATGAACTTTAGAGTTCTGAATGAATTTTAGCATGCTACATTTTGTTTTTTTGTTGGCAAACGCTAATTAGTTCCACATGGAGACACACAAGTACACATAGTGTTTTCTGAGTAGAATGCTACAGAAACTAGTTGAAAAATGATACTTGTGACTGTAAACATGACATTGAATTCACATTCCCAAGAAAAAGACTTTGCTTTTCTCCAAAACCAGTTTGACTCTGCTTTTCGGGGTCCTTATTACACGAATTCCACATGAGTTTGTCCAGATAGATCTGGATCTAACCAGCAATATCCGGTTCTGTGTGGCTAAATGAATATCAGCTTTTCAACAGCCTGTGTGTTTCTTAGTGTTTTCTGGATAGTATCTATGAACTTTAGAGTTTTGAATGAATTTTAGCATGCTACATTTTGTTTTTTTGTTGTCAAACGGTAATTAGTTCCACATGGAGGCACAACAAGTACACATAAGTGATTTCTGAGTAGAATGCTACAGAAACTAGGTTAAAAATGATATTTGCAAATGTAAACATGACATTGAATTCACATTCCCAAGAAAAAGACTTTGCTTTTCTCCAAAACCAGTTTCAACTTCCATTTCTGGGTTCTTTGCACACGAATTCCACACGTTTTTGTCCAGATAGGTCTGGATCTAACCAGCAATATCCGGTTCTGTGTGGCTAAATGAATATCAGCTTTTCAACAGCCTGTGTATTATTAGTGATTTCTGGATAGTATCTATGAACTTTAGAGTTCTGAATGAATTTTAACATGCTACATTTGGTTTTTTTGTTGGAAAACGCTAATTAGTTCCACATGGAGACACACAAGTACACATAAGTGTTTTCTGAGTAGAATGCTACAGACTCTAGTTGAAAAATGATATTGCGATTGTAAACATGACATTGAATTCACATTCCCAAGAAAAAGACTTTGCTTTTCTCCAAAACCAGTTTGACTCTGCTTTTCGGGGTCCTTATTACAAGAATTCCACATGAGTTTGTCCAGATAGATCTGGATCTAACCAGCAATATCCGGTTCTGTGTGGCTAAATGAATATCAGCTTTTCAACAGCCTGTGTGTTTCTTAGTGTTTTCTGGATAGTATCTATGAACTTTAGAGTTTTGAATGAATTTTAGCATGTTACATTGTTTCTTTGTTGGCAAATGCTAACTAGTTCCAAATGGAGACACAACAAGTACACATAAGTGATTTCTGAGTAGAATGCTACAGAAACTAGGTTAAAAATGATATTTGCCAATGTAAACATGACATTGAATTCACATTCCCAAGAAAAAGACTTTGCTTTTCTCCAAAACCTGTTTCAACATTCTTTTCTGGTTCCTTTGCACACAAATTCCACACGTTTTTGTCCAGATAGGTCTGGATCTAACCAGCAATATCCGGTTCTGTGTGGCAAAATGAATATCAGCTTTTCAACAGCCTGTGTGTTTCTTAGAGTTTTCTGGATAGTATCTATGAACTTTAGGGTTCTGAATGAATTTTAGCATGTTACATTTTGTTTTTTTTTGGCAAACGCTAATTAGTTCCACATGGAGACACAACAAGTACACATAAGAGATTTCTGAGTAGAATGCTACAGAAACTAGTTAAAAAATGATATTTGCGATTGTAAACATGGCATTGAATTCACATTCCCAAGAAAAAGAATTTGCTTTTCTCCAAAACCAGTTTGACTCTGCTTTTCGGGGTCCTTAGCACACGAATTCCACATGAGTTTTTCCTGATAGATCTGGATCAAACCAGCAATATCCGGTTCTGTGTGGCTAAATGAATATCAGCTTTTCAACAGCCTGTGTGTTTCTTAGTGTTTTCTGGATAGTATCTATGAACTTTAGAGTTCTGAATGCATTTTAGCATGTTACATTTTGTTTTTTTGTTGGCAAACGCTAATTAGTTCCACATGGAGACACAACAAGTACACATAAGTGATTTCTGAGTAGAATGCTACAGAAACTAGGTAAAAATGATATTTGCAACTGTAAACATGACATTGAATTCACATTCCCAAGAAAACGACTTTGCTTTTCTCCAAAACCAGTTTGACTCTGCTTTTCGGGGTCCTTAACACACGAATTCCACATGAGTTTGTCCAGATAGATCTGGATCTAACCAGCAATATCCGGTTCTGGGTGGCTAAATGAATATCACCATTTCAACAGCCTGTGTGTTTGTTAGTGTTTTCTGGATAGTATCTATGAACTTTAGAGTTCTGAATGAATTTTAGCATGCTACATTTTGTTTTTTTGTTGGCAAACGCTAATTAGTTCCACATGGAGACACACAAGTACACATAGTGTTTTCTGAGTAGAATGCTACAGAAACTAGTTGAAAAATGATACTTGTGACTGTAAACATGACATTGAATTCACATTCCCAAGAAAAAGACTTTGCTTTTCTCCAAAACCAGTTTGATTCTGCTTTTCGGGGTCCTTATTACACGAATTCCACATGAGTTTTTCCTGATAGATCTGGATCAAACCAGCAATATCCGGTTCTGTGTGGCTAAATGAATATCAGCTTTTCAACAGCCTGTGTGTTTCTTAGTGTTTTCTGGAAAGTATCTATGAACTTTAGAGTTCTGAATGAATTTTAGCATGTTATATTTTGTTTTTTTGTTGGCAAACGCTAATTAGTTCCACATGGAAACCCAACAAGTACACATAAGTGATTTCTGAGTAGAATGCTACAGAAACTAGGTAAAAATGATATTTGCGACTGTAAACATGACATTGAATTCACATTCCCAAGAAAAAGAATTTGCTTTTCTCCAAAACCAGTTTGATTCTGCTTTTCGGGGTCCTTAACACACGAATTCCACACGTTTTTGTCCAGATAGGTCTGGATCTAACCAGCAATATCCGGTTCTGTGTGGCTAAATGAATATCAGCTTTTCAACAGCCTGTGTGTTTCTTAGAGTTTTCTGGATAGTATCTATGAACTTTAGAGTTCTGAATGAATTTTATCATGTTACATTTTGTTTTTTTTTTTGGCAAACGCTAATTAGTTCCACATGGAGACACAACAAGTACACATAAGAGAATTCTGAGTAGAATGCTACAGAAACTAGGTTAAAAATGATATTTGCGACTGTAAACATGACATTGAATTCACATTCCCTAGAAAAAGACTTTGCTTTTCTCAAAAACCAGTTTCAACATTCTTTTCTGGGTCCTTATTACACAAATTCCACATGAGTATGTCCAGATAGATCTGGATCTAACCAGCAATATCAGGTTCTGTGTGGCTAAATGAATATCAGCTTTTCAACAGCCTGTGTGTTTGTTAGTGTTTTCTGGATAGTATCTATGAACTTTAGAGTTTTGAATGAATTTTAGCATGTTACATTTTGTTTTTTTGTTGGCAAACACTAATTAGTTCCACATGGAGACACAACAAGTACACATAAGTGATTTCTGAGTAGAATGCTACAGAAACTAGGATAAAAATGATATTTGCGACTGTAAACATGACATTGAATTCACATTCCCAAGAAAAAGACTTTGCTTTTCTCCAAAACCAGTTTGACTCTGCTTTTCGGGGTCCTTATTACACGAATTCCACATGAGTTTGTCCAGATAGATCTGGATCTAACCAGCAATATCCGGTTCTGTGTGGCTGAATGAATATCAGCTTTTCAACAGCCGTTGTGTTTCTTAGTGTTTTCTGGATAGTATCTATGAACTTTAGAGTTCTGAATGAATTTTAGCATGTTACATTTTGGTTTTTTTTGGCAAACGCTAATTAGTTCCACATGGAGACACAACAAGTACACATAAGTGATTTCTGAGTAGAATGCTACAGAAACTAGGTTAAAAATGATATTTGCGACTGTAAACATGACATTGAATTCACATTCCCAAGAAAAAGACTTTGCTTTTCTCCAAAACCAGTTTGACTCTGCTTTTCGGGGTCCTTAACACACGAAATCCACACGTTTTTGTCCAGATAAGTCTGGATCTAACCAGCAATATCCGGTTCTGTGTGGCTAAATGAATATCAGCTTTTAACAGCCTGTGTGTTTCTTAGTGTTTTCTGGATAGTATCTATGAACTTTAGAGTTTTGAATGAATTTTAGCATGTTACATTTTGTTTTTTTGTTGGCAAATGCTAATTAGTTCCACATGGAGAAACAACAAGTACACATAAGTGATTTCTGAGTAGAATGCTACACAAACTAGTTGAAAAATGATATTTGCGACTGTAAACATGACATTGAATTCACATTCCCAAGAAAACGACTTTGCTTTTCTCCAAAACCAGTTTGACTCTGCTTTTCGGGGTCCTTAACACATGAATTCCACATGAGTTTGTCCAGATAGATCTGGATCTAACCAGCAATATCCGGTTCTGGGTGGCTAAATGAATATCACCATTTCAACAGCCTGTGTGTTTCTTAGTGTTTTCTGGATAGTATCTATGAACTTTAGAGTTTTGAATGAATTTTAGCATGGTACATTTGGTTTTTTTGTTGGAAAACGCTAATTAGTTCCACATGGAGACACAAAAGTACACATAGTGTTTTCTGAGTAGAATGCTACAGAAACTAGTTGAAAAATGATACTTGTGACTGTAAACATGACATTGAATTCACATTCCCAAGAAAAAGACTTTGCTTTTCTCCAAAACCAGTTTGACTCTGCTTTTCCGGGTCCTTATTACACGAATTCCACATGAGTTCGTCCAGATAGATCTGGATCTAACCAGCAATATCCGGTTCTGTGTGGCTGAATGAATATCAGCTTTTCAACAGCCTGTGTGTTTCTTAGTGTTTTCTGGATAGTATCTATGAACTTTAGAGTTCTGAATGAATTTTAGCATGTTACATTGTGTTTTTTTTTTGGCAAACGCTAATTAGTTCCACATGGAGACACAACAAGTACACATAAGTGATTTCTGAGTAGAATGCTACAGAAACTAGGTTAAAAATGATATTTGCGACTGTAAACATGACATTGAATTCACATTCCCAAGAAAAAGACTTTGCTTTTCTCCAAAACCAGTTTGACTCTGCTTTTCTGGGTCCTTTGCACACAAATTCCACACGTTTTTGTCCTGATAGGTCTGGATCTAACCAGCAATATCCGGTTCTGTGTGGCGAAATGAATATCAGCTTTTCAACAGCCTGTATGTTTCTTAGTGTTTTCTGGATAGTATCTATGAACTTTAGAGTTTTGAATGAATTTTAGCATGTTACATTTTGTTTTTTTTTGGCAAATGCTAATTAGTTCCACATGGAGAAACAACAAGTACACATAAGTGATTTCTGAGTAGAATGCTACAAAAACTAGTAGAAAAATGATATTTGCGACTTTAAACATGACATTGAATTCACATTCCCAAGAAAACGACTTTGCTTTTATCCAAAACCAGTTTGACTCTGCTTTTCGGGGTCCTTATTACACGAATTCCACATGAGTTTGTCCAGATAGATCTGGATCAAACCAGCAATATCCGGTTCTGTGTGGCGAAATGAATATCAGCTTTTCAACAGCCTGTGTGTTTGTTAGTGTTTTCTGGATAGTATCTATGAACTTTAGAGTTTTGAATGCATTTTAGCATGTTACATTTTGTTTATTTGTTGGCAAATTCTAATTAGTTCCCATGGAGACACAACAAGTACACATAAGTGATTTCTGAGTAGAATGCTACAGAAACTAGGTTAAAAATGATATTTGCGACTGTAAACATGACATTGAATTCACATTCCCAAGAAAAATACTTTGCTTTTCTCCAAAACCAGTTTGATTCTGCTTTTCGGGGTCCTTAACACACGAATTCCACATGAGTTTGTCCAGATAGATCTGGATCTAACCAGCAATATCCGGTTCTGTGTGGCTAAATGAATATCAGCTTTTCAACAGCCTGTGTGTTTGTTAGTGTTTTCTGGATAGTATCTATGAACTTTAGAGTTTTGAATGAATTTTAGCATGCTACATTTTGTTTTTTTGTTGGCAAACGGTAATTAGTTCCATATGGAGACACAACAAGTACACATAAGTGATTTCTGAGTAGAATGCTACAGAAACTAGGTTAAAAATGATATTTGCAAATGTAAACATGACATTGAATTCACATTCCCAAGAAAAAGACTTTGCTTTTCTCCAAAACCAGTTTCAACTTCCTTTTCTGGGTTCTTTGCACATGAATTCCACACGTTTTTGTCCAGATAGGTCTGGATCTAACCAGCAATATCCGGTTCTGTGTGGCTAAATGAATATCAGCTTTTCAACAGCCTGTGTGTTTCTTAGTGTTTTCTGGATAGTATCTATGAACTTTAGAGTTCTGAATGAATTTTAGCATGCTACATTTGGTTTTTTTGTTGGAAAACGCTAATTAGTTCCACATGGAGACACACAAGTACACATAAGTGTTTTCTGAGTAGAATGCTACAGAAACTAGGTAAAAATGATATTTGCAAAGGTAAACATGACATTGAATTCACATTCCCAAGAAAACGACTTTGCTTTTCTCCAAAACCAGTTTGACTCTGCTTTTCGGGGTCCTTAACACACGAATTCCACATGAGTTTGTCCAGATAGATCTGGATCTAACCAGCAATATCCGGTTCTGGGTGGCTAAATGAATATCACCATTTCAACAGCCTGTGTGTTTCTTAGTGTTTTCTGGATAGTATCTATGAACTTTAGAGTTTTGAATGAATTTTAGCATGCTACATTTGGTTTTTTTGTTGGAAAACGCTAATTAGTTCCACATGGAGACACACAAGTACACATAGTGTTTTCTGAGTAGAATGCTACAGAAACTAGTTGAAAAATGATACTTGTGACTGTAAACATGACATTGAATTCACATTCCCAAGAAAAAGACTTTGCTTTTCTCCAAAACCAGTTTGACTCTGTTTTTCGGGGCCCTTATTACACGAATTCCACATGAGTTTTTCCTGATAGATCTAGATCAAACCAGCAATATCCGGTTCTGTGTGGCTAAATGAATATCAGCTTTTCAACAGCCTGTGTGTTTCTTAGTATTTTCTGGATAGTATCTATGAACTTTAGAGTTCTGAATGAATTTTAGCATGTTACATTTTGTTTTTTTGTTGGCAAATGCTAATTAGTTCCACATGGAAACCCAACAAGTACACATAAGTGATTTCTGAGTAGAATGCTACACAAACTAGCTTAAAAATGATATTTGCGACTGTAAACATGACATTGAATTCACATTCCCAAGAAAAAGACTTTGCTTTTCTCCAAAACCAGTTTGACTCTGCTTTTCGGGGTCCTTAACACACGAATTCCACATGAGTTTGTCCAGATAGATCTGGATCTAACCAGCAATATCCGGTTCTGTGTGGCTAAATGAATATCAGCTTTTCAACAGCCTGTGTGTTTCTTAGTGTTTTCTGGATAGTATCTATGAACTTTAGAGTTTTGAATGAATTTTAGCATGCTACATTTTGTTTTTTTGTTGTCAAACGGTAATTAGTTCCACATGGAGGCACAACAAGTACACATAAGTGATTTCTGAGTAGAATGCTACAGAAACTAGGTTAAAAATGATATTTGCAAATGTAAACATGACATTGAATTCACATTCCCAAGAAAAAGACTTTGCTTTTCTCCAAAACCAGTTTCAACTTCCATTTCTGGGTTCTTTGCACACGAATTCCACACCTTTTTGTCCAGATAGTTCTGGATCTAACCAGCAATATCCGGTTCTGTGTGGCTAAATGAATATCAGCTTTTCAACAGCCTGTGTATTCTTAGTGTTTTCTGGATAGTATCTATGAACTTTAGAGTTCTGAATGAATTTTAACATGCTACATTTGGTTTTTTTGTTGGAAAACGCTAATTAGTTCCACATGGAGACACACAAGTACACATAAGTGTTTTCTGAGTAGAATGCTACAGACTCTAGTTGAAAAATGATATTTGCGACTGTAAACATGACATTGAATTCACATTCCCAAGAAAAAGACTTTGCTTTTCTCCAAAACCAGTTTGACTCTGCTTTTCGGGGTCCTTATTACACGAATTCCACATGAGTTTGTCCAGATAGATCTGGATCTAACCAGCAATATCCGGTTCTGTGTGGCTAAATGAATATCAGCTTTTCAACAGCCTGTGTGTTTCTTAGTGTTTTCTGGATAGTATCTATGAACTTTACAGTTCTGAATGAATTTTAGCATGTTACATTTTGTTTCTTTGTTGGCAAATGCTAATTAGTTCCAAATGGAGACACAACAAGTACACATAAGTGATTTCTGAGTAGAATGCTACAGAAACTAGGTTAAAAATGATATTTGCCAATGTAAACATGACATTGAATTCACATTCCCAAGAAAACGACTTTGCTTTTCTCCAAAACCAGTTTCAACATTCTTTTGTGGGTCCTTTGCACACAAATTCCACACATTTTTGGCCAGATAGGTCTGGATCTAACCAGCAATATCCGGTTCTGTGTGGCGAAATGAATATCAGCTTTTCAACAGCCTGTGTGTTTTTTAGAGTTTTCTGGATAGTATCTATGAACTTTAGAGTTCTGAATGAATTTTAGCATGTTACATTTTGTTTTTTTTTGGCAAACGCTAATTAGTTCCACATGGAGACACAACAAGTACACATAAGAGATTTCTGAGTAGAATGCTACAGAAACTAGTTAAAAAATGATATTTGCGATTGTAAACATGACATTGAATTCACATTCCCAAGAAAAAGACTTTGCTTTTATCCAAAACCAGTTTGACTCTGCTTTTCGGGGTCCTTAACACACGAATTCCACATGAGTTTGTCCAGATAGATCTGGATCAAACCAGCAATATCCGGTTCTGTGTGGCTAAATGAATATCAGCTTTTCAACAGCCTGTGTTTTTCTTAGTGTTTTCTGGATAGTATCTATGAACTTTAGAGCTCTGAATGCATTTTAGCATGTTACATTTTGTTTTTGTCTTGGCAAACGCTAATTAGTTCCACATGGAGACACAACAAGTACACATAAGTGATTTCTGAGTAGAATGCTACAGAAACTAGGTAAAAATGATATTTGCGACTCTAAACATGACATTGAATTCACATTCCCAAGAAAAAGACTTTGCTTTTCTCCAAAACCAGTTTGACTCTGCTTTTCGGGGTCCTTAACACACGAATTCCACATGAGTTTGTCCAGATAGATCTGGATCTAACCAGCAATATCCGGTTCTGTGTGGCTAAATGAATATCAGCTTTTCAACAGCCTGTGTGTTTCTTAGTGTTTTCTGGATAGTATGTATGAACTTTAGAGTTCTGAATGAATTTTAGCATGTTACATTTTGTTTTTTTGTTGGCAAACGCTAATTAGTTCCACATGGAAACACAACAAGTACACATAAGTGATTTCTGAGTAGAATGCTACAGAAACTAGGTAAAAATGATATTTGCGACTGTAAACATGACATTGAATTCACATTCCCAAGAAAAAGACTTTGCTTTTCTCCAAAACCAGTTTGATTCTGCTTTTCGGGGTCCTTAACACACGAATTCCACATGAGTTTGTCCAGATAGATCTGGATCTAACCAGCAATATCCGGTTCTGTGTGGCTAAATGAATATCAGCTTTTCAACAGCCTGTGTGTTTCTTAGTGTTTTCTGGATAGTTCTATGAACTTTAGAGTTTTGAATGAATTTTAGCATGCTACATTTTGTTTTTTTGTTGTCAAACGGTAATTAGTTCCACATGGAGGCACAACAAGTACATATAAGTGATTTCTGAGTAGAATGCTACAGAAACTAGGTTAAAAATGATATTTGCCAATGTAAACATGACATTGAATTCACATTCCCAAGAAAAAGACTTTGCTTTTCTCCAAAACCAGTTTCAACTTCCATTTCTGGGTTCTTTGCACACGAATTCCACACGTTTTTGTCCAGATAGGTCTGGATCTAACCAGCAATATCCGGTTCTGTGTGGCTAAATGAATATCAGCTTTTCAACAGCCTGTGTGTTTCTTAGAGTTTTCTGGATAGTATCTATGAACTTTAGAGTTCTGAATGAATTTTAGCATGTTACATTTTGTTTTTTTTTTGGCAAACGCTAATTAGTTCCACATGGAGAAACTTCAAGAACACATAAGAGATTTCTGAGTAGAATGCTACAGAAACTAGGTTAAAAATGATATTTGCGACTGTAAACATGACATTGAATTCACATTCCCTAGAAAAAGACTTTGCTTTTCTCAAAAACCAGTTTCAACATGATTTTCTGGGTCCTGAACACACGAATTCCACACGTTTTTGTCCAGATAGGTCTGGATGTAACCAGCAATATCCGGTTCTGTGTGGCTAAATGAATATCAGCTTTTCAACAGCCTGTGTGTTTCTTAGTGTTTTCTGGATAGTATCTATGTACTTTAGAGTTCTGAATGAATTTTAACATGCTACATTTGTTTTTTTTGTTGGAAAATGCTGATTAGTTCCACATGGAGACACACAAGTACACATAAGTGTTTTCTGAGTAGAATGCTACAGAAACTAGTTGAAAAATGATATTTGCGATTGTAAACATGACATTGAATTCACATTCCCAAGAAAAAGACTTTGCTTTTCTCCAAAACCAGTTTGACTCTGCTTTTCGGGGTCCTTAACACACGAATTCCACATGAGTTTGTCCAGATAGATCTGGATCAAACCAGCAATATCCGGTTCTGTGTGGCTAAATGAATATCAGCTTTTCAACAGCCTGTGTGTTTCTTAGTGTTTTCTGGATAGTATCTATGAACTTTAGAGTTCTGAATGAATTTTAGCATGTTACATTTTGGTTTTTTTTGGCAAACGCTAATTAGTTCCACATGGAGACACAACAAGCACACATAAGTGATTTCTGAGTAGAATGCTACAGAAACTAGGTAAAAATGATATTTGCGACTGTAAACATGACATTGAATTCACATTCCCAAGAAAAAGACTTTGCTTTTCTCCAAAACCAGTTTGACTCTGCTTTTCGGGGTCCGTAACACACGAATTCCACATGAGTATGTCCAGATAGGTCTGGATCAAACCAGAAATATCCGGTTCTGTGTGGCTAAATGAATATCAGCTTTTAAACAGCCTGTGTGTTTCTTAGTGTTTTCTGGATAGTATCTATGAACTTTAGAGTTTTGAATGAATTTTAGCATGTTACATTTTGTTTCTTTGTTGGCAAACGCTAATTAGTTCCACATGGAGACACAACAAGTACACATAAGTGATTTCTGAGTAGAATGCTACAGAAACTAGGTTAAAAATGATATTTGCAAATGTAAACATGACATTGAATTCACATTCCTAAGAAAAAGACTTTGCTTTACTCCAAAACCAGTTTCAACATTCTGTTCTGTGTCCTTTGCACACGAATTCCACACGTTTTTGTCCAAATAGGTCTGGATCTAACCAGCAATATCCGGTTCTTTGTGGCTAAATGAATATCAGCTTTTCAACAGCCTGTGTGTTTGTTAGTGTTTTCTGGATAGTATCTATGAACTTTAGAGTTTTGAATGAATTTTAGCATGTTACATTTTGTTTTTTGTTGGCAAACGCTAATTAGTTCCACATGGAGACACAACAAGTACACATAAGTGATTTCTCAGTAGAATGCTACACAAATTAGTTGAAAAATGATATTTGCGACTGTAAACATGACATTGAATTCACATTCCCAAGAAAAAGACTTTGCTTTTCTCCAAAACCAGTTTGACTCTGCTTTTCGGGGTCCTTATTACACGAATTCCACATGAGTTTGTCCAGATAGATCTGGATCAAATCAGCAATATCCGGTTCTGTGTGGCTAAATGAATATCAGCTTTTCAACAGCCTGTGTTTTTATTAGTGTTTTCTGGATAGTATCAATGAACTTTAGAGTTTTGAATGAATTTTAGCATGTTACATTTTTTTTTTTTTGGCAAACGCTAATTAGTTCCACATGGAGACACAACAAGTACACATAAGTGATTTCTGAGTAGAATGCTACAGAAACTAGGTTAAAAATGATATTTGCGACTGTAAACATGACATTGAATTCACATTCCCAAGAAAAAGACTTTGCTTTTCTCCATAACCAGTTTGACTCTGCTTTTCGGGGTCCTTATTACACGAATTCCACATGAGTTGGTCCAGATAGATCTGGATCTAACCAGCAATATCCGGTTCTGTGTGGCTAAATGAATATCAGCTTTTCAACAGCCTGTGTGTTTCTTAGTGTTTTCTGGATAGTATCTATGAACTTTAAAGTTTTGAATGAATTTTAGCATGTTACATTTTGTTTCTTTGTTGGCAAACGCTAATTAGTTCCACATGGAGACACAAGAAGTACACATAAGTGATTTCTGAGTAGAATGCTACAGAAACTAGGTTAAAAATGATATTTGCGACTGTAAACATGACATTGAATTCACATTCCCAAGAAAAAGACTTTGCTTTACTCCAAAACCAGTTTCAACATTTTTTTCTGGGTCCTTTGCACACAAATTCCACACGTTTTTGTCCAGATAGGTCTGGATCTAACCAGCAATATCCGGTTCTGTGTGGCTGAATGAATATCAGCTTTTCAACAGCCTGTGTGTTTGTTAGTGTTTTCTGGATAGTATCTATGAACTTTAGATTTTTGAATGAATTTTAGCATGATACATTTTGTTTTTTGTTGGCAAACGCTAATTAGTTCCACATGGAGACACAACAAGTACACATAAGTGATTTCTCAGTAGAATGCTACACAAACTAGTTGAAAAATGATATTTGCGACTGTAAACATGACATTGAATTCACATTCCCAAGAAAACGACTTTGCTTTTCTCCAAAACCAGTTTGACTCTGCTTTTCGGAGTTTTTGCACACGAATTCCACACGTTTTTGTCCAGATAGGTCTGGATCTAACCAGCAATATCCGGTTCTGTGTGGCTCAATGAATATCACGTTTTCAACAGCCTGTGTGTTTCTTAATGTTTTCTGGATAGTATCTATGAACTTTAGAGTTCTGAATGAATGTTAGCATGTTACATTTTTTTTTTTTTTTGGCAAACGCTAATTAGTTCCACATGGAGACACACAAGTACACATAAGTGTTTTCTGAGTAGAATGCTACAGAAACTAGTTCAAAAATGATATTTGCGATTGTAAACATGACATTGAATTCACATTCCCAAGAAAAAGACTTTGCTTTTCTCCAAAACCAGTTTGACTCTGCTTTTCGGGGTCCTTATTACACGAATTCCACATGAGTTTGTCCAGATATATCTGGATCTAACCAGCAATATCCGGGTCTGTGTGGCTAAATGTATATCAGCTTTTCAACAGCCTGTGTGTTTCTTAGTGTTTTCTGGATAGTATCAATGAACTTTAGAGTTTTGAATGAATTTTAGCATGTTACATTTTTTTTTTTTTTGGCAAACGCTAATTAGTTCCACATAGAGACACACAAGTACACATAAGTGATTTCTGAGTAGAATGCTACAGAAACTAGGTTAAAAATGATATTTGCGACTGTAAACATGACATTGAATTCACATTCCCAAGAAAAAGACTTTGCTTTTCTCCAAAACCAGTTTCAACATCCTTTTCTGGGTCCTTAACACACGAATTCCACACGTTTTTGTCCAGATAAGTCTGGATCTAACCAGCAATATCCGGTTCTGTGTGGCGAAATGAATATCAGCTTTTAACAGCCTGTGTGTTTCTTAGTGTTTTCTGGATAGTATCTATGAACTTTAAAGTTTTGAATGAATTTTAGCATGTTACATTTTGTTTCTTTGTTGGCAAACGCTAATTAGTTCCACATGGAGACACAACAAGTACACATAAGTGATTTCTGAGTAGAATGCTACAGAAACTAGGTTAAAAATGATATTTGCAAATGTAAACATGACATTGATTTCACATACCCAAGAAAAAGACTTTGCTTTACTCCAAAACCAGTTTCAACATTTTTTTCTGGGTCCTTTGCACACAAATTCCACACGTTTTTGTCCAGATAGGTCTGGATCTAACCAGCAATATCCGGTTCTGTGTGGCTAAATGAATATCAGCTTTTCAACAGCCTGTGTGTTTGTTAGTGTTTTCTGGATAGTATCTATGAACTTTAGAGTTTTGAATGAATTTTAGCATGTTACATTTTGTTTTTTGTTGGCAAACGCTAATTAGTTCCACATGGAGACACAACAAGTACACATAAGTGATTTCTCAGTAGAATGCTACACAAACTAGTTGAAAAATGATATTTGCGACTGTAAACATGACATTGAATTCACATTCCCAAGAAAACGACTTTGCTTTTCTCCAAAACCAGTTTGACTCTGCTTTTCGGAGTTTTTGCACACGAATTCCACACGTTTTTGTCCAGATAGGTCTGGCTCTTACCAGCAATATCCGGTTCTGTGTGGCTAAATGAATATCACGTTTTCAACAGCCTGTGTGTTTCTTAGTGTTTTCTGGATAGTATCTATGAACTTTAGAGTTCTGAATGAATGTTAGCATGTTACATTTTTTTTTTTTGGCAAACGCTAATTAGTTCCACATGGAGACACACAAGTACACATAAGTGTTTTCTGAGTAGAATGCTACAGAAACTAGTTCAAAAATGATATTTGCGATTGTAAACATGACATTGAATTCACATTCCCAAGAAAAAGACTTTGCTTTTCTCCAAAACCAGTTTGACTCTGCTTTTCGGGGTCCTTATTACACGAATTCCATATGAGTTTGTCCAGATATATCTGGATCAAACCAGCAATATCCGGTTCTGTGTGGCTAAATGAATATCAGCTTTTCAACAGCCTGTGTGTTTCTTAGTGTTTTCTGGATAGTATCTATGAACTTTAGAGTTCTGAATAAATTTTAGCATGTTACATTTTGTTTCTTTGTTGGCAAACGCTAATTAGTTCCACATGGAGACACAACAAGTACACATAAGTGATTTCTGAGTAGAATGCTACAGAAACTAGGTTAAAAATGATATTTGCGACTGTAAACATGACATTGAATTCACATTCCCAAGAAAAAGACTTTGCTTTTCTCCAAAACCAGTTTCAACATCCTTTTCTGGGTCCTTAACACACGAATTCCACACGTTTTTGTCCAGAGAAGTCTGGATCTAACCAGCAATATCCGGTTCTGTGTGGCGAAATGAATATCAGCTTTTAACAGCCTGTGTGTTTCTTAGTGTTTTCTGGATAGTATCTATGAACTTTAAAGTTTTGAATGAATTTTAGCATGTTACATTTTGTTTCTTTGTTGGCAAACGCTAATTAGTTCCACATGGAGACACAACAAGTACACATAAGTGATTTCTGAGTAGTATGCTACAGAAACTAGGTTAAAAATGATATTTGCAAATGTAAACATGACATTGATTTCACATTCCCAAGAAAAAGACTTTGCTTTACTCCAAAACCAGTTTCAACATTTTTTTCTGGGTCCTTTGCACACAAATTCCACACGTTTTTGTCCAGATAGGTCTGGATCTAACCAGAAATATCCGGTTCTGTGTGGCTAAATGAATATCAGCTTTTCAACAGCCTGTGTGTTTGTTAGTGTTTTCTGGATAGTATCTATGAACTTTAGAGTTTTGAATGAATTTTAGCATGTTACATTTTGTTTTTTGTTGGCAAACGCTAATTAGTTCCACATGGAGACACAACAAGTACACATAAGTGATTTCTCAGTAGAATGCTACACAAACTAGTTGAAAAATGATATTTGCGACTGTAAACATGACATTGAATTCACATTCCCAAGAAAACAACTTTGCTTTTCTCCAAAACCAGTTTGACTCTGCTTTTCGGAGTTTTTGCACACGAATTCCACACGTTTTTGTCCAGATAGGTCTGGATCTAACCAGCAATATCCGGTTCTGTGTGGCTAAATGAATATCACGTTTTCAACAGCCTGTGTGTTTCTTAGTGTTTTCTGGATAGTATCTATGAACTTTAGAGTTCTGAATGAATGTTAGCATGTTACATTTTTTTTTTTTTTGGCAAACGCTAATTAGTTCCACATGGAGACACACAAGTACACATAAGTGTTTTCTGAGTAGAATGCTACAGAAACTAGTTCAAAAATGATATTTGCGATTGTAAACATGACATTGAATTCACATTCCCAAGAAAAAGACTTTGCTTTTCTCCAAAACCAGTTTGACTCTGCTTTTCGGGGTCCTTATTACACGAATTCCACATGAGTTTGTCCAGATATATCTGGATCAAACCAGCAATATCCGTTTCTGTGTGGCTAAATGAATATCAGCTTTTCAACAGCCTGTGTGTTTCTTAGTGTTTTCTGGATAGTATCTATGAACTTTAGAGTTCTGAATAAATTTTAGCATGTTACATTTTGTTTCTTTGTTGGCAAATGCTAATTAGTTCCACATGGAGACACAACAAGTACACATAAGTGATTTCTGAGTAGAATGCTACAGAAACTAGGTTAAAAATGATATTTGCGACTGTAAACATGACATTGAATTCACATTCCCAAGAAAAAGACTTTGCTTTTCTCCAAAACCAGTTTGACTCTGCTTTTCTGGGTCCTTAACACACGAATTCCACACGTTTTTGTCCAGATAAGTCTGGATCTAACCAGCAATATCCGGTTCTGTGTGGCGAAATGAGTATCAGCTTTTAACAGCCTGTGTGTTTCTTAGTGTTTTCTGGATAGTATCTATGAACTTTAAAGTTTTGAATGAATTTTAGCATGTTACATTTTGTTTCTTTGTTGGCAAACGCTAATTAGTTCCACATGGAGACACAACAAGTACACATAAGTGATTTCTGAGTAGAATGCTACAGAAACTAGGTTAAAAATGCTATTTGCAAATGTAAACATGACATTGATTTCACATTCCCAAGAAAAAGACTTTGCTTTACTCCAAAACCAGTTTCAACATTTTTTTCTGGGTCCTTTGCACACAAATTCCACACGTTTTTGTCCAGATAGGTCTGGATCTAACCAGCAATATCCGGTTCTGTGTGGCTAAATGAATATCAGCTTTTCAACAGCCTGTGTGTTTGTTAGTGTTTTCTGGATAGTATCTATGAACTTTAGAGTTTTGAATGAATTTTAGCATGTTACCTTTTGTTTTTTGTTGGCAAACGCTAATTAGTTCCACATGGAGACACAACAAGTACACATAAGTGATTTCTCAGTAGAATGCTACACAAACTAGTTGAAAAATGATATTTGCAAATGTAAACATGACATTGAATTCACATTCCCAAGAAAACGACTTTGCTTTTCTCCAAAACCAGTTTGACTCTGCTTTTCGGAGTTTTTGCACACGAATTCCACACGTTTTTGTCCAGATAGGTCTGGATCTAACCAGCAATATCCGGTTCTGTGTGGCTAAATGAATATCACGTTTTCAACAACCTGTGTGTTTCTTAGTGTTTTCTGGATAGTATCTATGAACTTTAGAGTTCTGAATGAATGTTAGCATGTTACATTTTTTTTTTTTTGGCAAACGCTAATTAGTTCCACATGGAGACACACAAGTACACATAAGTGTTTTCTGAGTAGAATGCTACAGAAACTAGTTCAAAAATGATATTTGCGATTGTAAACATGACATTGAATTCACATTCCCAAGAAAAAGACTTTGCTTTTCTCCAAAACCAGTTTGACTCTGCTTTTCGGGGTTCTTTGCACACGAATTCCACACGTTTTTGTCCAGATAGGTCTGGATCTAACCAGCAATATCCGCTTCTGTGTGGCTAAATGAATATCAGCTTTTCAACAGCCTGTGTGTTTCTTAGTGTTTTCTGGATAGTATCTATGAACTTTAGAGTTCTGAATGAATTTTAGCATGTTACATTTTGTTTTTTTTTGGCAAACGCTAATTAGTTCCACATGGAGACACAACAAGTACACATAAGTGATTTCTGAGTAGAATGCTATAGCATCTAGGTAAAAATGATATTTGCGACTGTAAACATGACATTGAATTCACATTCCCAAAAAAAGACTTTGCTTTTCTCCAAAACCAGTTTGACTCTGCTTTTCGGGGTCCTTAACACACGAATTCCACATGAGTTTGTCCAGATAGATCTGGATCTAACCAGCAATATCCGGTTCTGTGTGGCTAAATGAATATCAGCTTTTCAACAGCCTATGTGTTTCTTAGTGTTTTCTGGATAGTATCTATGAACTTTAGAGTTTTGAATGAATTTTAGCATGTTACATTTTGTTTCTTTGTTGGCAAATGCTAATTAGTTCCACATGGAGACACAACAAGTACACATAAGTGATTTCTGAGTAGAATGCTACAGAAACTAGGTTAAAAATGATATTTGCAAATGTAAACATGACATTGAATTCACATTCCCAAAAAAAGACTTTGCTTTTCTCCAAAACCAGTTTGACTCTGCTTTTCGGGGTCCTTAACACACGAATTCCACATGAGTTTGTCCAGATAGATCTGGATCTAACCAGCAATATCCGGTTCTGTGTGGCTAAATGAATATCAGCTTTTCAACAGCCTATGTGTTTCTTAGTGTTTTCTGGATAGTATCTATGAACTTTAGAGTTTTGAATGAATTTTAGCATGTTACATTTTGTTTCTTTGTTGGCAAATGCTAATTAGTTCCACATGGAGACACAACAAGTACACATAAGTGATTTCTGAGTAGAATGCTACAGAAACTAGGTTAAAAATGATATTTGCAAATGTAAACATGACATTGAAATCACATTCCCAAGAAAAAGACTTTGCTTTTCTCCAAAACCAGTTTGACTCTGCTTTTCGGGGTCCGTAACACACGAATTCCACATGAGTATGTCCAGATAGGTCTGGATCTAACCAGCAATATCCGGTTCTGTGTGGCTAAATGAATATCAGCTTTTCAACAGCCTGTGTGTTTCTTAGTGTTTTCTGGATAGTATCTATGAACTTTAGAGTTTTGAATGAATTTTAGCATGCTACATTTTTTTTATTTTCTTGGAAAACGCTAATTAGATCCACATGGAGACACAACAAGTACACATAAGTGTTTTATGAGTAGAATGCTACACAAATTCGTTGTAAAATGATATTTGCCATTGTAAACATTACATTGCATTCACATTCCCAAGAAAAAGACTTTGCTTTTCTCCAAAACCAGTTTGACTCTGCTTTTCGGGGTCCTTAACACACGAATTCCACATGAGTTTGTCCAGACAGATCTGGATCTAACCAGCAATATCCGGTTCTGTGTGGCTAAATGAATATCAGCTTTTCAACAGCCTGTGTGTTTCTTAGTGTTTTCTGGATAGTATCTATGAACTTTAGAGTTCTGAATGAATTTTAGCATGTTACATTTTGTTTTTTTTTGGCAAACGCTAATTAGTTCCACATGGAGACACAACAAGTACACATAAGTGATTTCTGAGTAGAATGCTACAGAATCTAGGTAAAAACGATATTTGCGACTGTAAACATGACATTGAATTCACATTCCCAAAAAATGACTTTGCTTTTCTCCAAAACCAGTTTGACTCTGCTTTTCGGGGTCCGTAACACACGAATTCCACATGGGTATGACTAGATAGGTCTGGATCTAACCAGAAATATCCGGTTCTGTGTGGCTAAATGAATATCAGCTTTTAAACAGCCTGTGTGTTTCTTAGTGTTTTCTGTATAGTATCTATGAACTTTAAAGTTTTGAATGAATTTTAGCATGTTACATTTTGTTTCTTTGTTGGCAAACGCTAATTAGTTCCACATGGAGACACAACAAGTACACATAAGTGATTTCTGAGTAGAATGCTACAGAAACTAGGTTAAAAATGATATTTGCGACTGTAAACATGACATTGAATTCACATTCCCATGAAAACGACTTTGCTTTTCTCCAAAACCAGTTTGATTCTGCTTGTCGGGGTTCTTTGCACACGAATTCCACACGTTTTTGTCCAGATAGGTCTGGATCTAACCAGCAATATCCGCTTCTGTGTGGCTAAATGAATATCAGCTTTTCAACAGCCTGTGTGTTTCTTAGTGTTTTCTCGATAGTATCTATGAACTTTAGAGTTCTGAATGAATGTTAGCATGTTACATTTTTTTTTTTTTTGGCAAACGCTAATTAGTTCCACATGGAGACACAACAAGTACACATAAGTGATTTCTGAGTAGAATGCTACAGAATCTAGGTAAAAATGATATTTGCGACTGTAAACATGACATTGAATTCACATTCCCAAGAAAAAGACTTTGCTTTTCTCCAAAACCAGTTTGACTCTGCTTTTCTGGGTCCTTAACACACGAATTCCACACGTTTTTGTCCAGATAGGTCTGGATCTAACCAGAAATATCCGGTTCTGTGTGGCTAAATGAATATCAGCTTTTCAACAGCCTGTGTGTTTCTTAGTGTTTTCTGGATAGTATCTATGAACTTTAGAGTTCTGAATGAATTTTAGCATGTTACATTTTGTTTCTTTGTTGGCAAAAGCTAATTAGTTCCACATGGAGACACAACAAGTACACATAAGTGATTTCTGAGTAGAATGCTACAGAAACTAGGTTAAAAATGATATTTGCGACTGTAAACATGACATTGAATTCACATTCCCAAGAAAAAGACTTTGCTTTTCTCCAAAACCAGTTTCAGCATTCTGTTCTGGTTCCTTTGCACACAAATTCCACACGTTTTTGTCCAGATAGGTCTGGATCTAACCAGCAATATCCGGTTCTGTGTGGCTAAATGAATATCAGCTTTTCAACAGCCTGTGTGTTTGTTAGTGTTTTCTGGATAGTATCTATGAACTTTAGAGTTCTGAATGAATTTTAGCATGTTATATTTTGGTTTTTTTTGGCAAACGCTAATTAGTTCCACATGGAGACACAACAAGTACACATAAGTGATTTCTGAGTAGAATGCTACAGAAACTAGGTAAAAATGATATTTGCGACTGTAAACATGACATTGAATTCACATTCCCAAGAAAAAGACTTTGCTTTTCTCCAAAACCAGTTTGACTCTGCTTTTCGGGGTCTGTAACACACGAATTCCACATGAGTATGTCTAGATAGGTCTGTATCTAACCAGAAATATCCGGTTCTGTGTGGCTAAATGAATATCAGCTTTTAAACAGCCTGTGTGTTTCTTAGTGTTTTCTGGATAGTATCTATGAACTTTAGAGTTCTGAATGAATTTTAGCATGTTACATTTTGTTTCTTTGTTGGCAAACGCTAATTAGTTCCACATGGAGACACAACAAGTACACATAAGTGATTTCTGAGTAGAATGCAAGAGAAACTAGGTTAAAAATGATATTTGCAAATGTAAACATGACATTGAATTCACATTCCCAAGAAAAAGACTTTGCTTTACTCCAAAACCAGTTTCAACATTCTGTTCTGGTTCCTTTGCACACAAATTCCACACGTTTTTGTCCAGATAGGTCTGGATCTAACCAGCAATGTCCGGTTCTGTGTGGCTAAATGAATATCACGTTTTCAACAGCCTGTGTGTTTCTTAGTGTTTTCTGGATAGTATCTATGAACTTTAGAGTTCTGAATGAATGTTAGCATGTTACATTTTTTTTTTTTTGGCAAACGCTAATTAGTTCCACATGGAGACACACAAGTACACATAAGTGTTTTCTGAGTAGAATGCTACAGAAACTAGTTCAAAAATGATATTTGCGATTGTAAACATGACATTGAATTCACATTCCCAAGAAAAAGACTTTGCTTTTCTCCAAAACCAGTTTGACTCTGCTTTTCGGGGTCCTTATTACACGAATTCCACATGAGTTTGTCCAGATATATCTGGATCAAACCAGCAATATCCGTTTCTGTGTGGCTAAATGAATATCAGCTTTTCAACAGCCTGTGTGTTTCTTAGTGTTTTCTGGATAGTATCTATGAACTTTAGAGTTCTGAATAAATTTTAGCATGTTACATTTTGTTTCTTTGTTGGCAAATGCTAATTAGTTCCACATGGAGACACAACAAGTACACATAAGTGATTTCTGAGTAGAATGCTACAGAAACTAGGTTAAAAATGATATTTGCGACTGTAAACATGACATTGAATTCACATTCCCAAGAAAAAGACTTTGCTTTTCTCCAAAACCAGTTTGACTCTGCTTTTCTGGGTCCTTAACACACGAATTCCACACGTTTTTGTCCAGATAAGTCTGGATCTAACCAGCAATATCCGGTTCTGTGTGGCGAAATGAATATCAGCTTTTAACAGCCTGTGTGTTTCTTAGTGTTTTCTGGATAGTATCTATGAACTTTAAAGTTTTGAATGAATTTTAGCATGTTACATTTTGTTTCTTTGTTGGCAAACGCTAATTAGTTCCACATGGAGACACAACAAGTACACATAAGTGATTTCTGAGTAGAATGCTACAGAAACTAGGTTAAAAATGCTATTTGCAAATGTAAACATGACATTGATTTCACATTCCCAAGAAAAAGACTTTGCTTTACTCCAAAACCAGTTTCAACATTTTTTTCTGGGTCCTTTGCACACAAATTCCACACGTTTTTGTCCAGATAGGTCTGGATCTAACCAGCAATATCCGGTTCTGTGTGGCTAAATGAATATCAGCTTTTCAACAGCCTGTGTGTTTGTTAGTGTTTTCTGGATAGTATCTATGAACTTTAGAGTTTTGAATGAATTTTAGCATGTTACCTTTTGTTTTTTGTTGGCAAACGCTAATTAGTTCCACATGGAGACACAACAAGTACACATAAGTGATTTCTCAGTAGAATGCTACACAAACTAGTTGAAAAATGATATTTGCAAATGTAAACATGACATTGAATTCACATTCCCAAGAAAACGACTTTGCTTTTCTCCAAAACCAGTTTGACTCTGCTTTTCGGAGTTTTTGCACACGAATTCCACACGTTTTTGTCCAGATAGGTCTGGATCTAACCAGCAATATCCGGTTCTGTGTGGCTAAATGAATATCACGTTTTCAACAGCCTGTGTGTTTCTTAGTGTTTTCTGGATAGTATCTATGAACTTTAGAGTTCTGAATGAATGTTAGCATGTTACATTTTTTTTTTTTTGGCAAACGCTAATTAGTTCCACATGGAGACACACAAGTACACATAAGTGTTTTCTGAGTAGAATGCTACAGAAACTAGTTCAAAAATGATATTTGCGATTGTAAACATGACATTGAATTCACATTCCCAAGAAAAAGACTTTGCTTTTCTCCAAAACCAGTTTGACTCTGCTTTTCGGGGTTCTTTGCACACGAATTCCACACGTTTTTGTCCAGATAGGTCTGGATCTAACCAGCAATATCCGCTTCTGTGTGGCTAAATGAATATCAGCTTTTCAACAGCCTGTGTGTTTCTTAGTGTTTTCTGGATAGTATCTATGAACTTTAGAGTTCTGAATGAATTTTAGCATGTTACATTTTGTTTTTTTTTGGCAAACGCTAATTAGTTCCACATGGAGACACAACAAGTACACATAAGTGATTTCTGAGTAGAATGCTATAGCATCTAGGTAAAAATGATATTTGCGACTGTAAACATGACATTGAATTCACATTCCCAAAAAAAGACTTTGCTTTTCTCCAAAACCAGTTTGACTCTGCTTTTCGGGGTCCTTAACACACGAATTCCACATGAGTTTGTCCAGATAGATCTGGATCTAACCAGCAATATCCGGTTCTGTGTGGCTAAATGAATATCAGCTTTTCAACAGCCTATGTGTTTCTTAGTGTTTTCTGGATAGTATCTATGAACTTTAGAGTTTTGAATGAATTTTAGCATGTTACATTTTGTTTCTTTGTTGGCAAATGCTAATTAGTTCCACATGGAGACACAACAAGTACACATAAGTGATTTCTGAATAGAATGCTACAGAAACTAGGTTAAAAATGATATTTGCAAATGTAAACATGACATTGAATTCACATTCCCAAGAAAAAGACTTTGCTTTTCTCCAAAACCAGTTTGACTCTGCTTTTCGGGGTCCTTAACACACGAATTCCACATGAGTTTGTCCAGATAGATCTGGATCTAACCAGCAATATCCGGTTCTGTGTGGCTAAATGAATATCAGCTTTTCAACAGCCTATGTGTTTCTTAGTGTTTTCTGGATAGTATCTATGAACTTTAGAGTTTTGAATGAATTTTAGCATGTTACATTTTGTTTCTTTGTTGGCAAATGCTAATTAGTTCCACATGGAGACACAACAAGTACACATAAGTGATTTCTGAGTAGAATGCTACAGAAACTAGGTTAAAAATGATATTTGCAAATGTAAACATGACATTGAAATCACATTCCCAAGAAAAAGACTTTGCTTTTCTCCAAAACCAGTTTGACTCTGCTTTTCGGGGTCCGTAACACACGAATTCCACATGAGTATGTCCAGATAGGTCTGGATCTAACCAGCAATATCCGGTTCTGTGTGGCTAAATGAATATCAGCTTTTCAACAGCCTGTGTGTTTCTTAGTGTTTTCTGGATAGTATCTATGAACTTTAGAGTTTTGAATGAATTTTAGCATGCTACATTTTTTTTATTTTCTTGGAAAACGCTAATTAGATCCACATGGAGACACAACAAGTACACATAAGTGTTTTATGAGTAGAATGCTACACAAATTCGTTGTAAAATGATATTTGCCATTGTAAACATTACATTGCATTCACATTCCCAAGAAAAAGACTTTGCTTTTCTCCAAAACCAGTTTGACTCTGCTTTTCGGGGTCCTTAACACACGAATTCCACATGAGTTTGTCCAGACAGATCTGGATCTAACCAGCAATATCCGGTTCTGTGTGGCTAAATGAATATCAGCTTTTCAACAGCCTGTGTGTTTCTTAGTGTTTTCTGGATAGTATCTATGAACTTTAGAGTTCTGAATGAATTTTAGCATGTTACATTTTGTTTTTTTTTGGCAAACGCTAATTAGTTCCACATGGAGACACAACAAGTACACATAAGTGATTTCTGAGTAGAATGCTACAGAATCTAGGTAAAAACGATATTTGCGACTGTAAACATGACATTGAATTCACATTCCCAAAAAATGACTTTGCTTTTCTCCAAAACCAGTTTGACTCTGCTTTTCGGGGTCCGTAACACACGAATTCCACATGGGTATGACTAGATAGGTCTGGATCTAACCAGAAATATCCGGTTCTGTGTGGCTAAATGAATATCAGCTTTTAAACAGCCTGTGTGTTTCTTAGTGTTTTCTGTATAGTATCTATGAACTTTAAAGTTTTGAATGAATTTTAGCATGTTACATTTTGTTTCTTTGTTGGCAAACGCTAATTAGTTCCACATGGAGACACAACAAGTACACATAAGTGATTTCTGAGTAGAATGCTACAGAAACTAGGTTAAAAATGATATTTGCGACTGTAAACATGACATTGAATTCACATTCCCATGAAAACGACTTTGCTTTTCTCCAAAACCAGTTTGATTCTGCTTGTCGGGGTTCTTTGCACACGAATTCCACACGTTTTTGTCCAGATAGGTCTGGATCTAACCAGCAATATCCGCTTCTGTGTGGCTAAATGAATATCAGCTTTTCAACAGCCTGTGTGTTTCTTAGTGTTTTCTCGATAGTATCTATGAACTTTAGAGTTCTGAATGAATGTTAGCATGTTACATTTTTTTTTTTTTTGGCAAACGCTAATTAGTTCCACATGGAGACACAACAAGTACACATAAGTGATTTCTGAGTAGAATGCTACAGAATCTAGGTAAAAATGATATTTGCGACTGTAAACATGACATTGAATTCACATTCCCAAGAAAAAGACTTTGCTTTTCTCCAAAACCAGTTTGACTCTGCTTTTCTGGGTCCTTAACACACGAATTCCACACGTTTTTGTCCAGATAGGTCTGGATCTAACCAGAAATATCCGGTTCTGTGTGGCTAAATGAATATCAGCTTTTAAACAGCCTGTGTGTTTCTTAGTGTTTTCTGGATAGTATCTATGAACTTTAGAGTTCTGAATGAATTTTAGCATGTTACATTTTGTTTCTTTGTTGGCAAAAGCTAATTAGTTCCACATGGAGACACAACAAGTACACATAAGTGATTTCTGAGTAGAATGCTACAGAAACTAGGTTAAAAATGATATTTGCAAATGTAAACATGACATTGAATTCACATTCCCAAGAAAAAGACTTTGCTTTTCTCCAAAACCAGTTTCAGCATTCTGTTCTGGTTCCTTTGCACACAAATTCCACACGTTTTTGTCCAGATAGGTCTGGATCTAACCAGCAATATCCGGTTCTGTGTGGCTAAATGAATATCAGCTTTTCAACAGCCTGTGTGTTTGTTAGTGTTTTCTGGATAGTATCTATGAACTTTAGAGTTCTGAATGAATTTTAGCATGTTACATTTTGGTTTTTTTTGGCAAACGCTAATTAGTTCCACATGGAGACACAACAAGTACACATAAGTGATTTCTGAGTAGAATGCTACAGAAACTAGGTAAAAATGATATTTGCGACTGTAAACATGACATTGAATTCACATTCCCAAGAAAAAGACTTTGCTTTTCTCCAAAACCAGTTTGACTCTGCTTTTCGGGGTCTGTAACACACGAATTCCACATGAGTATGTCTAGATAGGTCTGTATCTAACCAGAAATATCCGGTTCTGTGTGGCTAAATGAATATCAGCTTTTAAACAGCCTGTGTGTTTCTTAGTGTTTTCTGGATAGTATCTATGAACTTTAGAGTTCTGAATGAATTTTAGCATGTTACATTTTGTTTCTTTGTTGGCAAACGCTAATTAGTTCCACATGGAGACACAACAAGTACACATAAGTGATTTCTGAGTAGAATGCTACAGAAACTAGGTTAAAAATGATATTTGCGACTGTAAACATGACATTGAATTCACATTCCCATGAAAACGACTTTGCTTTTCTCCAAAACCAGTTTGATTCTGCTTGTCGGGGTTCTTTGCACACGAATTCCACACGTTTTTGTCCAGATAGGTCTGGATCTAACCAGCAATATCCGCTTCTGTGTGGCTAAATGAATATCAGCTTTTCAACAGCCTGTGTGTTTCTTAGTGTTTTCTCGATAGTATCTATGAACTTTAGAGTTCTGAATGAATGTTAGCATGTTACATTTTTTTTTTTTTTGGCAAACGCTAATTAGTTCCACATGGAGACACAACAAGTACACATAAGTGATTTCTGAGTAGAATGCTACAGAATCTAGGTAAAAATGATATTTGCGACTGTAAACATGACATTGAATTCACATTCCCAAGAAAAAGACTTTGCTTTTCTCCAAAACCAGTTTGACTCTGCTTTTCTGGGTCCTTAACACACGAATTCCACACGTTTTTGTCCAGATAGGTCTGGATCTAACCAGAAATATCCGGTTCTGTGTGGCTAAATGAATATCAGCTTTTAAACAGCCTGTGTGTTTCTTAGTGTTTTCTGGATAGTATCTATGAACTTTAGAGTTCTGAATGAATTTTAGCATGTTACATTTTGTTTCTTTGTTGGCAAAAGCTAATTAGTTCCACATGGAGACACAACAAGTACACATAAGTGATTTCTGAGTAGAATGCTACAGAAACTAGGTTAAAAATGATATTTGCAAATGTAAACATGACATTGAATTCACATTCCCAAGAAAAAGACTTTGCTTTTCTCCAAAACCAGTTTCAGCATTCTGTTCTGGTTCCTTTGCACACAAATTCCACACGTTTTTGTCCAGATAGGTCTGGATCTAACCAGCAATATCCGGTTCTGTGTGGCTAAATGAATATCAGCTTTTCAACAGCCTGTGTGTTTGTTAGTGTTTTCTGGATAGTATCTATGAACTTTAGAGTTCTGAATGAATTTTAGCATGTTACATTTTGGTTTTTTTTGGCAAACGCTAATTAGTTCCACATGGAGACACAACAAGTACACATAAGTGATTTCTGAGTAGAATGCTACAGAAACTAGGTAAAAATGATATTTGCGACTGTAAACATGACATTGAATTCACATTCCCAAGAAAAAGACTTTGCTTTTCTCCAAAACCAGTTTGACTCTGCTTTTCGGGGTCTGTAACACACGAATTCCACATGAGTATGTCTAGATAGGTCTGTATCTAACCAGAAATATCCGGTTCTGTGTGGCTAAATGAATATCAGCTTTTAAACAGCCTGTGTGTTTCTTAGTGTTTTCTGGATAGTATCTATGAACTTTAGAGTTCTGAATGAATTTTAGCATGTTACATTTTGTTTCTTTGTTGGCAAACGCTAATTAGTTCCACATGGAGACACAACAAGTACACATAAGTGATTTCTGAGTAGAATGCAAGAGAAACTAGGTTAAAAATGATATTTGCAAATGTAAACATGACATTGAATTCACATTCCCAAGAAAAAGACTTTGCTTTACTCCAAAACCAGTTTCAACATTCTGTTCTGGTTCCTTTGCACACAAATTCCACACGTTTTTGTCCAGATAGGTCTGGATCTAACCAGCAATGTCCGGTTCTGTGTGGCTAAATGAATATCACGTTTTCAACAGCCTGTGTGTTTCTTAGTGTTTTCTGGATAGTATCTATGAACTTTAGAGTTCTGAATGAATGTTAGCATGTTACATTTTTTTTTTTTTGGCAAACGCTAATTAGTTCCACATGGAGACACACAAGTACACATAAGTGTTTTCTGAGTAGAATGCTACAGAAACTAGTTCAAAAATGATATTTGCGATTGTAAACATGACATTGAATTCACATTCCCAAGAAAAAGACTTTGCTTTTCTCCAAAACCAGTTTGACTCTGCTTTTCGGGGTCCTTATTACACGAATTCCACATGAGTTTGTCCAGATATATCTGGATCAAACCAGCAATATCCGTTTCTGTGTGGCTAAATGAATATCAGCTTTTCAACAGCCTGTGTGTTTCTTAGTGTTTTCTGGATAGTATCTATGAACTTTAGAGTTCTGAATAAATTTTAGCATGTTACATTTTGTTTCTTTGTTGGCAAATGCTAATTAGTTCCACATGGAGACACAACAAGTACACATAAGTGATTTCTGAGTAGAATGCTACAGAAACTAGGTTAAAAATGATATTTGCGACTGTAAACATGACATTGAATTCACATTCCCAAGAAAAAGACTTTGCTTTTCTCCAAAACCAGTTTGACTCTGCTTTTCTGGGTCCTTAACACACGAATTCCACACGTTTTTGTCCAGATAAGTCTGGATCTAACCAGCAATATCCGGTTCTGTGTGGCGAAATGAATATCAGCTTTTAACAGCCTGTGTGTTTCTTAGTGTTTTCTGGATAGTATCTATGAACTTTAAAGTTTTGAATGAATTTTAGCATGTTACATTTTGTTTCTTTGTTGGCAAACGCTAATTAGTTCCACATGGAGACACAACAAGTACACATAAGTGATTTCTGAGTAGAATGCTACAGAAACTAGGTTAAAAATGCTATTTGCAAATGTAAACATGACATTGATTTCACATTCCCAAGAAAAAGACTTTGCTTTACTCCAAAACCAGTTTCAACATTTTTTTCTGGGTCCTTTGCACACAAATTCCACACGTTTTTGTCCAGATAGGTCTGGATCTAACCAGCAATATCCGGTTCTGTGTGGCTAAATGAATATCAGCTTTTCAACAGCCTGTGTGTTTGTTAGTGTTTTCTGGATAGTATCTATGAACTTTAGAGTTTTGAATGAATTTTAGCATGTTACCTTTTGTTTTTTGTTGGCAAACGCTAATTAGTTCCACATGGAGACACAACAAGTACACATAAGTGATTTCTCAGTAGAATGCTACACAAACTAGTTGAAAAATGATATTTGCAAATGTAAACATGACATTGAATTCACATTCCCAAGAAAACGACTTTGCTTTTCTCCAAAACCAGTTTGACTCTGCTTTTCGGAGTTTTTGCACACGAATTCCACACGTTTTTGTCCAGATAGGTCTGGATCTAACCAGCAATATCCGGTTCTGTGTGGCTAAATGAATATCACGTTTTCAACAGCCTGTGTGTTTCTTAGTGTTTTCTGGATAGTATCTATGAACTTTAGAGTTCTGAATGAATGTTAGCATGTTACATTTTTTTTTTTTTGGCAAACGCTAATTAGTTCCACATGGAGACACACAAGTACACATAAGTGTTTTCTGAGTAGAATGCTACAGAAACTAGTTCAAAAATGATATTTGCGATTGTAAACATGACATTGAATTCACATTCCCAAGAAAAAGACTTTGCTTTTCTCCAAAACCAGTTTGACTCTGCTTTTCGGGGTTCTTTGCACACGAATTCCACACGTTTTTGTCCAGATAGGTCTGGATCTAACCAGCAATATCCGCTTCTGTGTGGCTAAATGAATATCAGCTTTTCAACAGCCTGTGTGTTTCTTAGTGTTTTCTGGATAGTATCTATGAACTTTAGAGTTCTGAATGAATTTTAGCATGTTACATTTTGTTTTTTTTTGGCAAACGCTAATTAGTTCCACATGGAGACACAACAAGTACACATAAGTGATTTCTGAGTAGAATGCTATAGAATCTAGGTAAAAATGATATTTGCGACTGTAAACATGACATTGAATTCACATTCCCAAAAAAAGACTTTGCTTTTCTCCAAAACCAGTTTGACTCTGCTTTTCGGGGTCCTTAACACACGAATTCCACATGAGTTTGTCCAGATAGATCTGGATCTAACCAGCAATATCCGGTTCTGTGTGGCTAAATGAATATCAGCTTTTCAACAGCCTATGTGTTTCTTAGTGTTTTCTGGATAGTATCTATGAACTTTAGAGTTTTGAATGAATTTTAGCATGTTACATTTTGTTTCTTTGTTGGCAAATGCTAATTAGTTCCACATGGAGACACAACAAGTACACATAAGTGATTTCTGAGTAGAATGCTACAGAAACTAGGTTAAAAATGATATTTGCAAATGTAAACATGACATTGAATTCACATTCCCAAGAAAAAGACTTTGCTTTTCTCCAAAACCAGTTTGACTCTGCTTTTCGGGGTCCTTAACACACGAATTCCACATGAGTTTGTCCAGATAGATCTGGATCTAACCAGCAATATCCGGTTCTGTGTGGCTAAATGAATATCAGCTTTTCAACAGCCTATGTGTTTCTTAGTGTTTTCTGGATAGTATCTATGAACTTTAGAGTTTTGAATGAATTTTAGCATGTTACATTTTGTTTCTTTGTTGGCAAATGCTAATTAGTTCCACATGGAGACACAACAAGTACACATAAGTGATTTCTGAGTAGAATGCTACAGAAACTAGGTTAAAAATGATATTTGCAAATGTAAACATGACATTGAAATCACATTCCCAAGAAAAAGACTTTGCTTTTCTCCAAAACCAGTTTGACTCTGCTTTTCGGGGTCCGTAACACACGAATTCCACATGAGTATGTCCAGATAGGTCTGGATCTAACCAGCAATATCCGGTTCTGTGTGGCTAAATGAATATCAGCTTTTCAACAGCCTGTGTGTTTCTTAGTGTTTTCTGGATAGTATCTATGAACTTTAGAGTTTTGAATGAATTTTAGCATGCTACATTTTTTTTATTTTCTTGGAAAACGCTAATTAGATCCACATGGAGACACAACAAGTACACATAAGTGTTTTATGAGTAGAATGCTACACAAATTCGTTGTAAAATGATATTTGCCATTGTAAACATTACATTGCATTCACATTCCCAAGAAAAAGACTTTGCTTTTCTCCAAAACCAGTTTGACTCTGCTTTTCGGGGTCCTTAACACACGAATTCCACATGAGTTTGTCCAGACAGATCTGGATCTAACCAGCAATATCCGGTTCTGTGTGGCTAAATGAATATCAGCTTTTCAACAGCCTGTGTGTTTCTTAGTGTTTTCTGGATAGTATCTATGAACTTTAGAGTTCTGAATGAATTTTAGCATGTTACATTTTGTTTTTTTTTGGCAAACGCTAATTAGTTCCACATGGAGACACAACAAGTACACATAAGTGATTTCTGAGTAGAATGCTACAGAATCTAGGTAAAAACGATATTTGCGACTGTAAACATGACATTGAATTCACATTCCCAAAAAATGACTTTGCTTTTCTCCAAAACCAGTTTGACTCTGCTTTTCGGGGTCCGTAACACACGAATTCCACATGGGTATGACTAGATAGGTCTGGATCTAACCAGAAATATCCGGTTCTGTGTGGCTAAATGAATATCAGCTTTTAAACAGCCTGTGTGTTTCTTAGTGTTTTCTGTATAGTATCTATGAACTTTAAAGTTTTGAATGAATTTTAGCATGTTACATTTTGTTTCTTTGTTGGCAAACGCTAATTAGTTCCACATGGAGACACAACAAGTACACATAAGTGATTTCTGAGTAGAATGCTACAGAAACTAGGTTAAAAATGATATTTGCGACTGTAAACATGACATTGAATTCACATTCCCATGAAAACGACTTTGCTTTTCTCCAAAACCAGTTTGATTCTGCTTGTCGGGGTTCTTTGCACACGAATTCCACACGTTTTTGTCCAGATAGGTCTGGATCTAACCAGCAATATCCGCTTCTGTGTGGCTAAATGAATATCAGCTTTTCAACAGCCTGTGTGTTTCTTAGTGTTTTCTCGATAGTATCTATGAACTTTAGAGTTCTGAATGAATGTTAGCATGTTACATTTTTTTTTTTTTTGGCAAACGCTAATTAGTTCCACATGGAGACACAACAAGTACACATAAGTGATTTCTGAGTAGAATGCTACAGAATCTAGGTAAAAATGATATTTGCGACTGTAAACATGACATTGAATTCACATTCCCAAGAAAAAGACTTTGCTTTTCTCCAAAACCAGTTTGACTCTGCTTTTCTGGGTCCTTAACACACGAATTCCACACGTTTTTGTCCAGATAGGTCTGGATCTAACCAGAAATATCCGGTTCTGTGTGGCTAAATGAATATCAGCTTTTAAACAGCCTGTGTGTTTCTTAGTGTTTTCTGGATAGTATCTATGAACTTTAGAGTTCTGAATGAATTTTAGCATGTTACATTTTGTTTCTTTGTTGGCAAAAGCTAATTAGTTCCACATGGAGACACAACAAGTACACATAAGTGATTTCTGAGTAGAATGCTACAGAAACTAGGTTAAAAATGATATTTGCAAATGTAAACATGACATTGAATTCACATTCCCAAGAAAAAGACTTTGCTTTTCTCCAAAACCAGTTTCAGCATTCTGTTCTGGTTCCTTTGCACACAAATTCCACACGTTTTTGTCCAGATAGGTCTGGATCTAACCAGCAATATCCGGTTCTGTGTGGCTAAATGAATATCAGCTTTTCAACAGCCTGTGTGTTTGTTAGTGTTTTCTGGATAGTATCTATGAACTTTAGAGTTCTGAATGAATTTTAGCATGTTACATTTTGGTTTTTTTTGGCAAACGCTAATTAGTTCCACATGGAGACACAACAAGTACACATAAGTGATTTCTGAGTAGAATGCTACAGAAACTAGGTAAAAATGATATTTGCGACTGTAAACATGACATTGAATTCACATTCCCAAGAAAAAGACTTTGCTTTTCTCCAAAACCAGTTTGACTCTGCTTTTCGGGGTCTGTAACACACGAATTCCACATGAGTATGTCTAGATAGGTCTGTATCTAACCAGAAATATCCGGTTCTGTGTGGCTAAATGAATATCAGCTTTTAAACAGCCTGTGTGTTTCTTAGTGTTTTCTGGATAGTATCTATGAACTTTAGAGTTCTGAATGAATTTTAGCATGTTACATTTTGTTTCTTTGTTGGCAAACGCTAATTAGTTCCACATGGAGACACAACAAGTACACATAAGTGATTTCTGAGTAGAATGCTACAGAAACTAGGTTAAAAATGATATTTGCAAATGTAAACATGACATTGAATTCACATTCCCAAGAAAAAGACTTTGCTTTACTCCAAAACCAGTTTCAACATTCTGTTCTGGTTCCTTTGCACACAAATTCCACACGTTTTTGTCCAGATAGGTCTGGATCTAACCAGCAATGTCCGGTTCTGTGTGGCTAAATGAATATCTGCTTTTCTTTTTTTTTTTTTTTTTTTTTGGTGACAGGCAGAGTGGACAGTGAGAGAGAGAGACAGAGACAAAGGTCTTCCTTTGCCGTTGGTTCACCCTCCAATGGCTGCCACGGTCGGCGCGCTGCGGCCGGCGCACCGTGCTTGTCCGATGGCAGGAGCCAGGAGCCAGTTGCTTTTCCTGGTCTCCCCATGGGGTGCAGGGCCCAAGCACCTGGGCCATCCTCCACTGCACTCCTGGGCCACAGCAGAGGGCTGGCCTGGAAGAGGGGCAACCGGGACAGAATCCGGAGCCCCGACCGGGACTAGAACCCGGTGTGCCGGCGCCGCAAGGCAGAGGATTAGCCTGTTGAGCCACAGCGCCGGCCTGAATATCTGCTTTTCAACAGCCTGTGTGTTTCTTAGTGTTTTCTGGATAGTATCTATGAACTTTAGAGTTTTGAATGAATTTTAGCATGTTACATTTTGTTTTTTGTTGGCAAACGCTAATTAGTTCCACATGGAGACACATCAAGTACACATAAGTGATTTCTGAGTAGAATGCTACAGAAACTAGGTTAAAAATGATATTTGCGACTGTAAACATGACATTGAATTCACATTCCCATGAAAAAGACTTTGCTTTTCTCCAAAACCAGTTTGATTCTGCTTTTCGGGGTCCTTAACACACGAAATCCACATGAGTTTGTCCAGATAGATCTGGATCTAACCAGCAATATCCGGTTCTGTGTGGCTAAATGAATATCAGCTTTTCAACAGCCTGTGTGTTTCTTAGTGTTTTCTGGATAGTATCTATGAACTTTAGAGTTCTGAATGCATTTTAGCATGTTACATTTTGGTTTTTTTTGGCAAACGCTAATTAGTTCCACATGGAGACACAACAAGTACACATAAGTGATCTCTCAGTAGAATGCTACAGAATCTAGGTAAAAATGATATTTGCGATTGTAAACATGACATTGAATTCACATTCCCAAGAAAAAGACTTTGCTTTTCTCCAAAACCAGTTTCAACATACTTTTCTGGGTCCTTTGCACACAAATTCCACACGTTTTTGTCCAGATAGGTCTGGATCTAACCAGCAATATCCGGTTCTGTGTGGCTAAATGAATATCAGCTTTTCAACAGCCTGTGTGTTTCTTAGTGTTTTCTGGATAGTATCTATGAACTTTAGAGTTCTGAATGAATTTTAGCATGTTACATTTTGTTTTTTTTTTGGCAAACGCTAATTAGTTCCACATGGAGACACAACAAGTACACATAAGTGATTTCTGAGTAGAATGCTACAGAATCTAGGTAAAAATGATATTTGCGACTGTAAACATGACATTGAATTCACATTCCCAAAAAAAGACTTTGCTTTTCTCCAAAACCAGTTTGACTCTGCTTTTCGGGGTCCTTAACACACGAATTCCACATGAGTTTGTCCAGATAGATCTGGATCTAACCAGCAATATCCGGTTCTGTGTGGCTAAATGAATATCAGCTTTTCAACAGCCTATGTGTTTCTTAGTGTTTTCTGGATAGTATCTATGAACTTTAGAGTTTTGAATGAATTTTAGCATGTTACATTTTGTTTCTTTGTTGGCAAATGCTAATTAGTTCCACATGGAGACACAACAAGTACACATAAGTGATTTCTGAGTAGAATGCTACAAAACTAGGTTAAAAATGATATTTGCAAATGTAAACATGACATTGAATTCACATTCCCAAGAAAAAGACTTTGCTTTTCTCCAAAACCAGTTTGACTCTGCTTTCGGGGTTCTTTGCACACGAATTCCACATGAGTTTGTCCAGATAGATCTGGATCTAACCAGCAATATCCGGTTCTGTGTGGCTAAATGAATATCAGCTTTTCAACAGCCTATGTGTTTCTTAGTGTTTTCTGGATAGTATCTATGAACTTTAGAGTTTTGAATGAATTTTAGCATGTTACATTTTGTTTCTTTGTTGGCAAATGCTAATTAGTTCCACATGGAGACACAACAAGTACACATAAGTGATTTCTGAGTAGAATGCTACAGAAACTAGGTTAAAAATGATATTTGCAAATATAAACATGACATTGAATTCACATTCCCAAGAAAAAGACTTTGCTTTTCTCCAAAACCAGTTTGACTCTGCTTTTCGGGGTCTGTAACACACGAATTCTACTTGAGTATGTCCAGATAGGTCTGGATCTAACCAGCAATATCCGGTTCTGTGTGGCTAAATGAATATCACCTTTTCAACAGCCTGTGTGTTTCTTAGTGTTTTCTGGATAGTATCTATGAACTTTAGAGTTTTGAATGAATTTTAGCATGCTAAATTTTTTTGTTTTCTTGGAAAACGCTAATTAGATCCACATGGAGACACAACAAGTACACATAAGTGTTTTCTGAGTAGAATGCTACACAAATTCGTTGTAAAATGATATTTGCCATTGTAAACATTACATTGCATTCACATTCCCAAGAAAAAGACTTTGCTTTTCTCCAAAACCAGTTTGACTCTGCTTTTCGGGGTCCTTAACACACGAATTCCACATGAGTTTGTCCAGACAGATCTGGATCTAACCAGCAATATCCGGTTCTGTGTGGCTAAATGAATATCAGCTTTTCAACAGCCTGTGTGTTTCTTAGTGTTTTCTGGATAGTATCTATTAACTTTAGAGTTCTGAATGCATTTTAGCATGTTACATTTTGGTTTTTTTTGGCAAACGCTAATTAGTTCCACATGGAGACACAACAAGTACACATAAGTGATTTCTGAGTAGAATGCTACAGAAACTAGGTAAAAATGATATTTGCGACTGTAAACATGACATTGAATTCACATTCCCAAGAAAAAGACTTTGCTTTTCTCCAAAACCAGTTTGACTCTGCTTTTCGGGGTCCGTAACACACGAATTCCACATGAGTATGTCCAGATAGGTCTGGATCTAACCAGAAATATCCGGTTCTGTGTGGCTAAATGAATATCAGCTTTTCAACAGCCTGTGTGTTTCTTAGTGTTTTCTGGATAGTATCTATGAACTTTAAAGTTTTGAATGAATTTTAGCATGTTACATTTTGTTTCTTTGTTGGCAAACGCTAATTAGTTCCACATGGAGACACAACAAGTACACATAAGTGATTTCTGAGTAGAATGCTACAGAAACTAGGTTAAAAATAATATTTGCAAATGTAAACATGAAATTGAATTCACATTCCCAAGAAAAAGACTTTGCTTTACTCCAAAACCAGTTTCAACATTCTGTTCTGGTTCCTTTGCACACAAATTCCACACGTTTTTGTCCAGATAGGTCTGGATCTAACCAGCAATGTCAGGTTCTGTGTGGCTAAATGAATATCTGCTTTTCTTTTTTTTTTTTTTTTTTTTTTTTGGTGACAGGCAGAGTGGACATTGAGAGAGAGAGACAGAGAGAAAGGTCTTCCTTTGCCGTTGGTTCACCCTCCAATGGCCGCCACGGTTGGCGCGCTGTGGCCGGCGCACCGCGCTTGTCCGATGGCAGGAGCCAGGAGCCAGGTGCTTTTCCTGGTCTCCCCATGGGGTGCAGGGCCCAAGCACCTGGGCCATCCTCCACTGCACTCCTGGGCCACAGCAGAGGGCTGGCCTGGAAGAGGGGCAACCGGGACAGAATCCGGAGCCCCGACCGGGACTAGAACCCGGTGTGCCGGCGCCGCAAGGCGGAGGATTAGCCTGTTGAGCCACAGCGCCGGCCTGAATATCTGCTTTTCAACAGCCTGTGTGTTTCTTAGTGTTTTCTGGATAGTATCTATGAACTTTAGAGTTTTGAATGAATTTTAGCATGTTACATTTTGTTTTTTGTTGGCAAACGCTAATTAGTTCCACATGGAGACACATCAAGTACACATAAGTGATTTCTGAGTAGAATGCTACAGAAACTAGGTTAAAAATGATATTTGCGACTGTAAACATGACATTGAATTCACATTTCCATGAAAAAGACTTTGCTTTTCTCCAAAACCAGTTTGATTCTGCTTTTCGGGGTCCTTAACACACGAAATCCACATGAGTTTGTCCAGATAGATCTGGATCTAACCAGCAATATCCGGTTCTGTGTGGCTAAATGAATATCAGCTTTTCAACAGCCTGTGTGTTTCTTAGTGTTTTCTGGATAGTATCTATGAACTTTAGAGTTCTGAATGCATTTTAGCATGTTACATTTTGGTTTTTTTTGGCAAACGCTAATTAGTTCCACATGGAGACACAACAAGTACACATAAGTGATCTCTCAGTAGAATGCTACAGAATCTAGGTAAAAATGATATTTGCGATTGTAAACATGACATTGAATTCACATTCCCAAGAAAAAGACTTTGCTTTTCTCCAAAACCAGTTTCAACATTCTTTTCTGGGTCCTTTGCACACAAATTCCACACGTTTTTGTCCAGATAGGTCTGGATCTAACCAGCAATATCCGGTTCTGTGTGGCTAAATGAATATCAGCTTTTCAACAGCCTGTGTGTTTCTTAGTGTTTTCTGGATAGTATCTATGAACTTTAGAGTTCTGAATGAATTTTAGCATGTTACATTTAGTTTTTTTTTGGCAAACGCTAATTAGTTCCACATGGAGACACAACAAGTACACATAAGTGATTTCTGAGTAGAATGCTACAGAATCTAGGTAAAAATGATATTTGCGACTGTAAACATGACATTGAATTCACATTCCCAAAAAAAGACTTTGCTTTTCTCCAAAACCAGTTTGACTCTGCTTTTCGGGGTCCTTAACACACGAATTCCACATGAGTTTGTCCAGATAGATCTGGATCTAACCAGCAATATCCGTTTCTGTGTGGCTAAATGAATATCAGCTTTTCAACAGCCTATGTGTTTCTTAGTGTTTTCTGGATAGTATCTATGAACTTTAGAGTTTTGAATGAATTTTAGCATGTTACATTTTGTTTCTTTGTTGGCAAATGCTAATTAGTTCCACATGGAGACACAACAAGTACACATAAGTGATTTCTGAGTAGAATGCTACAAAACTAGGTTAAAAATGATATTTGCAAATGTAAACATGACATTGAATTCACATTCCCAAGAAAAAGACTTTGCTTTTCTCCAAAACCAGTTTGACTCTGCTTTTCGGGGTTCTTTGCACACGAATTCCACATGAGTTTGTCCAGATAGATCTGGATCTAACCAGCAATATCCGGTTCTGTGTGGCTAAATGAATATCAGATTTTCAACAGCCTATGTGTTTCTTAGTGTTTTCTGGATAGTATCTATGTACTTTAGAGTTTTGAATGAATTTTAGCATGTTACATTTTGTTTCTTTATTGGCAAATGCTAATTAGTTCCACATGGAGACACAACAAGTACACATAAGTGATTTCTGAGTAGAATGCTACAGAAACTAGGTTAAAAATGATATTTGCACATGTAAACATGACATTGAATTCACATTCCCAAGAAAAAGACTTTGCTTTTCTCCAAAACCAGTTTGACTCTGCTTTTCGGGGTCCGTAACACACGAATTCCACATGAGTTTGTCCAGATAGATCTGGATCAAACCAGCAATATCCGGTTCTGTGTGGCTAAATGAATATCAGCTTTTCAACAGCCTGTGTGTTTCTTAGTGTTTTCTGGATAGTATCTATGAACTTTAGAGTTCTGAATGAATTTTAGCATGCTACATTTTGTTTTTTTGTTGGCAAACACTAATTAGTTCCACATGGAGACACAACAAGTACACATAAGTGTTTTCTGAGTAGAATGCTGCACAAATTCGTTGTAAAATGATATTTGCCATTGTAAACATTACATTGCATTCACATTCCCAAGAAAAAGACTTTGCTTTTCTCCAAAACCAGTTTGACTCTGCTTTTCGGGGTCCTTAACACACGAATTCCACATGAGTTTGTCCAGACAGATCTGGATCTAACCAGCAATATCCGGTTCTGTGTGGCTAAATGAATATCAGCTTTTCAACAGCCTGTGTGTTTCTTAGTGTTTTCTGGATAGTATCTATTAACTTTAGAGTTCTGAATGAATTTTAGCATGTTACATTTTGTTTTTTTTTGGCAAACGCTAATTAGTTCCACATGGAGACACAACAAGTACACATAAGTGATTTCTGAGTAGAATGCTACAGAAACTAGGTAAAAATGATATTTGCGACTGTAAACATGACATTGAATTCACATTCCCAAGAAAAAGACTTTGCTTTTCTCCAAAACCAGTTTGACTCTGCTTTTCGGGGTCCGTAACACACGAATTCTACATGAGTATGTCCAGATAGGTCTGGATCTAACCAGCAATATCCGGTTCTGTGTGGCTAAATGAATATCAGCTTTTAAACAGCCTGTGTGTTTCTTAGAGTTTTCTGGATAGTATCTATGAACTTTAAAGTTTTGAATGAATTTTAGCATGTTACATTTTGTTTCTTTGTTGGCAAACGCTAATTAGTTCCACATGGAGACACAACAAGTACACATAAGTGATTTCTGAGTAGAATGCTACAGAAACTAGGTTAAAAATGATATTTGCAAATGTAAACATGAAATTGAATTCACATTCCCAAGAAAAAGACTTTGCTTTACTCCAAAACCAGTTTCAACATTCTGTTCTGGTTCCTTTGCACACGAATTCCACACGTTTTTGTCCAGATAGGTCTGATCTAACCAGCAATATCCGGTTCTGTGTGGCTAAATGAATATCACCTTTTCAACAGCCTGTGTGTTTCTTAGTGTTTTCTGGATAGTATCTATGAACTTTAGAGTTTTGAATGAATTTTAGCATGCTAAATTTTTTTGTTTTCTTGGAAAACGCTAATTAGATCCACATGGAGAAACAACAAGTACACATAAGTGTTTTCTGAGTAGAATGCTACACATATTCGTTGTAAAATGGTATTTGCCATTGTAAACATTACATTGCATTCACATTCCCAAGAAAAAGACTTTACTTTTCTCCAAAATAGTTTGACTCTGCTTTTCGGGGTCCTTAACACACGAATTCCACATGAGTTTGTCCAGACAGATCTGGATCTAACCAGCAATATCCGGTTCTGTGTGGCTAAATGAATATCAGCTTTTCAACAGCCTGTGTGTTTCTTAGTGTTTTCTGGATAGTATCTATGAACTTTAAAGTTTTGAATGAATTTTAGCATGTTACATTTTGTTTCTTTGTTGGCAAACGCTAATTAGTTCCACATGGAGACACAACAAGTACACATAAGTGATTTCTGAGTAGAATGCTACAGAAACTAGGTTAAAAATGATATTTGCAAATGTAAACATGACATTGAATTCACATTCCCAAGAAAAAGACTTTGCTTTACTCCAAAACCAGTTTCAACATTCTGTTCTGGTTCCTTTGCACACAAATTCCACACGTTTTTGTCCAGATAGATCTGGATCTAACCAGCAATATCCGGTTCTGTGTGGCTAAATGAATATCAGCTTTTCAACAGCCTGTGTGTTTCTTAGTGTTTTCTGGATAGTATCTATGAACTTTAGAGTTCTGAATGAATTTTAGCATGTTACATTTTGGTTTTTTTTGGCAAACGCTAATTAGTTCCACATGGAGACACAACAAGTACACATAAGGGATTTCTGAGTAGAATGCTACACAAACTAGGTTAAAAATGATATTTGCGACTGTAAACATGACATTGAATTCACATTAACAAGAAGACTTTGCTTTTCTCCATAATCAGTTTGACTCTGCTTTTCGGGGTCCTTAACACACGAATTCCACATGAGTTTGTCCAGATAGATCTGGATCTAACCAGCAATATCCGGTTCTGTGTGGCTAAATGAATATCTGCTTTTCAACAGCCTGTGTGTTTCTTAGTGTTTTCTGGATAGTATCTATGAACTTTAGAGTTTTGAATGAATTTTAGCATGTTACATTTTGTTTCTTTGTTGGCAAATGCTAATTAGTTCCACATGGAGACACAACAAGTACACATAAGTGATTTCTGAGTAGAATGCTACAGAAACTAGGTTAAAAATGATATTTGCAAATGTAAACATGACATTGAATTCACATTCCCAAGAAAAAGACTTTGCTTTTCTCCAAAACCAGTTTGACTCTGCTTTTCGGGGTCCTTAACACACGAATTCCACATGAGTTTGTCCAGATAGATCTGGATCAAACCAGCAATATCCGGTTCTGTGTGGCTAAATGAATATCAGCTTTTCAACAGCCTGTGTGTTTCTTAGTGTTTTCTGGATAGTATCTATGAACTTTAGAGTTCTGAATGAATTTTAGCATGCTACATTTTGTTTTTTTGTTGGCAAACACTAATTAGTTCCACATGGAGACACACAAGTACACATAAGTGTTTTCTGAGTAGAATGCTACAGAAACTATTTGAAAAATGATATTTGCGATTGTAAATATGAGATTTAATTCACATTCCCAGAAAAAGACTTTGCTTTTCTCCAAAACTAGTTTGACTCTGCTTTTCGGATCCTTATTAAACGAATTCCACATGAGTTTGTCCAGATAGATCTGGATCAAACCAGCAATATCCGGTTCTGTGTGGCTAAATGAATATCAGCTTTTCAACAGCCTGTGTGTTTCTTAGTGTTTTCTGGATACTATCTATGAACTTTAGAGTTCTGAATGAATTTTAGCATGTTACATTTTGTTTTTTTGTTGGCAAACGCTAATTAGTTCCATATGGAGACACAACAAGTACACATAAGTGATTTCTGAGTAGAATGCTACAGAAACTAGGTAAAAATGATATTTGCGACTGTAAACATGACATTGAATTCACATTCCCAAGAAAAAGACTTTGCTTTTCTCCAAAACCAGTTTGACTATGCTTTTCGGGGTCCGTAACACACGAATTCCACACGTTTTGTCCAGATAGGTCTGGATCTAACCAGCAATATCCGGTTCTGTGTGGCTAAATGAATATCAGCTTTTCAACAGCCTGTGTGTTTCTTAGTGTTTTCTGGATAGTATCTATGAACTTTAGAGTTCTGAATGAATTTTAGCATGTTACATTTTGGTTTTTTTTGGCAAACGCTAATTAGTTCCACATGGAGACACACAAGTACACATAAGTGATTTCTGAGTAGAATGCTACAGAATCTAGGTAAAAATGATATTTGCAAATGTAAACATGACATTGAATTCACATTCCCAAGAAAAAGACTTTGCTTTTCTCCAAAACCAGTTTGACTCTGCTTTTCGGGGTCCTTAACACACGAATTCCACATGAGTTTGTCCAGATAGATCTGGATCTAACCAGCAATATCCGGTTCTGTGTGGCTAAATGAATATCAGCTTTTCAACAGCCTATGTGTTTCTTAGTGTTTTCTGGATAGTATCTATGAACTTTAGAGTTTTGAATGAATTTTAGCATGTTACATTTTGTTTCTTTGTTGGCAAATGCTAATTAGTTCCACATGGAGACACAACAAGTACACATAAGTGATTTCTGAGTAGAATGCTACAGAAACTAGGTTAAAAATGATATTTGCAAATGTAAACATGACATTGAATTCACATTCCCAAGAAAAAGACTTTGCTTTTCTCCAAAACCAGTTTGACTCTGCTTTTCGGGGTCCGTAACACACGAATTCCACTTGAGTATGTCCAGATAGGTCTGGATCTAACCAGCAATATCCGGTTCTGTGTGGCTAAATGAATATCACCTTTTCAACAGCCTGTGTGTTTCTTAGTGTTTTCTGGATAGTATCTATGAACTTTAGAGTTTTGAATGAATTTTAGCATGCTAAATTTTTTTGTTTTCTTGGAAAACGCTAATTAGATCCACATGGAGACACAACAAGTACACATAAGTGTTTTCTGAGTAGAATGCTACACATATTCGTTGTAAAATGGTATTTGCCATTGTAAACATTACATTGCATTCACATTCCCAAGAAAAAGACTTTGCTTTTCTCCAAAACCAGTTTGACTCTGCTTTTCGGGGTCCTTAACACACGAATTCCACATGAGTTTGTCCAGACAGATCTGGATCTAACCAGCAATATCCGGTTCTGTGTGGCTAAATGAATATCAGCTTTTCAACAGCCTGTGTGTTTCTTAGTGTTTTCTGGATAGTATCTATTAACTTTAGAGTTCTGAATGAATTTTAGCATGTTACATTTTGTTTTTTTTTGGCAAACGCTAATTAGTTCCACATGGAGACACAACAAGTACACATAAGTGATTTCTGAGTAGAATGCTACAGAAACTAGGTAAAAATGATATTTGCGACTGTAAACATGACATTGAATTCACATTCCCAAGAAAATGACTTTGCTTTTCTCCAAAACCAGTTTGACTCTGCTTTTCGGGGTCCGTAACACACGAATTCCACATGAGTATGTCTAGATAGGTCTGGATCTAACCAGAAATATCCGGTTCTGTGTGGCTAAATGAATATCAGCTTTTAAACAGCCTGTGTGTTTCTTAGTGTTTTCTGGATAGTATCTATGAACTTTAAAGTTTTGAATGAATTTTAGCATGTTACATTTTGTTTCTTTGTTGGCAAATGCTAATTAGTTCCACATGGAGACACAACAAGTACACATAAGTGATTTTGAGTAGAATGCTACAGAAACTAGGTTAAAAATGATATTTGCCAATGTAAACATGACATTGAATTCACATTCCCAAGAAAAAGACTTTGCTTTTCTCCAAAACCAGTTTCAACATTCTTTTCTGGGTCCTTTGCACACAAATTCCACACGTTTTTGTCCAGATAGGTCTGGATCTAACCAGCAATATCCGGGTCTTTGTGGCGAAATGAATATCAGATTTCAACAGCCTGTGTGTTTCTTAGTGTTTTCTGGATAGTATCTATGAACTTTAGAGTTCTGAATGAATTTTAGCATGTTACATTTTGTTTTTTTTTGGCAAACGCTAATTAGTTCCACATGGAGACACAACAAGTACACATAAGAGATTTCTGAGTAGAATGCTACACAAACTAGGTTAAAAATGATATTTGCGACTGTAAACATGACATTGAATTCACATTCCCAAGAAAAAGAGTTTGCTTTTCTCAAAAACCAGTTTCAACATACTTTTCGGGGTCAATAACACACGAATTCAACACGTTTTTGTCCAGATAGGTCTGGATCTAACCAGCAATATCCGGTTCTGTGTGGCGAAATGAATATCAGCTTTTCAACAGCCTGTGTGTTGTTAGTGTTTTCTGGATAGTGTCTATGAACTTTAGAGTTCTGAATGAATTTTAGCATGTTACATTTTGGTTTTTTGTTGGCAAACGCTAATTAGTTCCACATGGAGACACAACAAGTACACATAAGTGATTTCTGAGTAGAATGCTATAGAAACTAGGCTAAAAATGATATTTGCGACTGTAAACATGACATTGAATTCACATTCCCAAGAAAAAGACTATGCTTTTCTCCAAAAACTGTTTGACTCTGCTTTTCAAGGTCCTTAACACACGAATTCCATATGAGTTTGTCCAGATAGATCTGGATCTAACCAGCAATATCCGGTTCTGTGTGGCTAAATGAATATCTGCTTTTCAACAGCCTGTGTGTTTCTTAGAGTTTTCTGGATAGTATCTATGAACTTTAGAGTTCTGAATGAATTTTAGCATGTTACATTTTGTTTTTTTTTTGGCAAACGCTAATTAGTTCCACATGGAGACACAACAAGTACACATAAGTGATTTCTGAGTAGAATGCTACAGAAACTAGGTTAAAAATGATATTTGCGACTGTAAACATGACATTGAATTCACATTCCCAAGAAAAAGACTTTGCTTTTCTCCAAAACCAGTTTCAACATCCTTTTCTGGGTCCTTAACACACGAATTCCACACGTTTTTGTCCAGATAGGTCTGGATCTAACCAGCAATATCCGGTTCTGTGTGGCTAAATGAATATCAGCTTTTCAACAGCCTGTGTGTTTCTTAGTGTTTTCTGGATAGTATCTATGAACTTTAGAGTTTTGAATGAATTTTAGCATGCTACATTTTGTTTTTTTTTGGCAAACGCTAATTAGTTCCACATGGAGGCACAACAAGTACACATAAGTGATTTCTGAGTAGAATGCTACAGAAACTAAGTTAAAAATGATATTTGCAAATGTAAACATGACATTGAATTCACATTCCCAAGAAAAAGACTTTGCTTTTCTCCAAAACCAGTTTCAACTTCCATTTCTGGGTTCTTTGCACACGAATTCCACACGTTTTTGTCCAGATAGGTCTGGATCTAACCAGCAATATCCGGTTCTGTGTGGCTAAATGAATATCAGATTTTCAACAGCCTGTGTATTCTTAGTGTTTTCTGGATAGTATCTATGAACTTTAGAGTTCTGAATGAATTTTAACATGCTACATTTGGTTTTTTTGCTGGAAAACGCTAATTAGTTCCACATGGAGACACACAAGTACACATAAGTGTTTTTGAGTAGAATGCTACAGAAACTAGTTGAAAAATGATATTTGCGATTGTAAACATGACATTGAATTCACATTCCCAAGAAAAAGACTTTGCTTTTCTCCAAAACCAGTTTGACTCTGCTTTTCGGGGTCCTTATTACACGAATTCCACATGAGTTTGTCCAGATAGATCTGGATCAAACCAGCAATATCCGGTTCTGTGTGGCTAAATGAATATCAGCTTTTCAACAGCCTGTGTGTTTGTTAGTGTTTTCTGGATAGTATCTATGAACTTTAGAGTTTTGAATGAATTTTAGCATGTTACATTTTGTTTCTTTGTTGGCAAATGCTAATTAGTTCCACATGGAGACACAACAAGTACACATAAGTGATTTTGAGTAGAATGCTACAGAAACTAGGTTAAAAATGATATTTGCCAATGTAAACATGACATTGAATTCACATTCCCAAGAAAAAGACTTTGCTTTTCTCCAAAACCAGTTTCAACATTCTTTTCTGGGTCCTTTGCACACAAATTCCACACGTTTTTGTCCAGATAGGTCTGGATCTAACCAGCAATATCCGGTTCTGTGTGGCTAAATGAATATCAGATTTCAACAGCCTGTGTGTTTCTTAGTGTTTTCTGGATAGTATCTATGAACTTTAGAGTTTTGAATGAATTTTAGCATGTTACATTTGGTTTTTTTTGGCAAACGCTAATTAGTTCCACATGGAGACACAACAAGTACACATAAGAGATTTCTGAGTAGAATGCTACAGAAACTAGGTTAAAAATGATATTTGCGACTGTAAACATGACATTGAATTCACATTCCCAAGAAAAAGACTTTGCTTTTCTCCAAAACCAGTTTCAACATCCTTTTCTGGGTCCTTAACACACGAATTCCACACGTTTTTGTCCAGATAAGTCTGGATCTAACGAGCAATATCCGGTTCTGTGTGGCGAAATGAATATCACCTTTTCAACAGCCTGTGTGTTTCTTAGAGTTTTCTGGATAGTATCTATGAACTTTAGAGTTCTGAATGAATTTTAGCATGTTACATTTTGTTTTTTTTTGGCAAACGCTAATTAGTTCCACATGGAGACACAACAAGTACACATAAGTGATTTCTGAGTAGAATGCTACAGAAACTAGGTTAAAAATGATATTTGCGACTGTAAACATGACATTGAATTCACATTCCCAAGAAAAAGACTTTGCTTTTCTCCAAAACCAGTTTCAACATCCTTTTCTGGGTCCTTAACACACGAATTCCACACGTTTTTGTCCAGATAAGTCTGGATCTAACCAGCAATATCCGGTTCTGTGTGGCGAAATGAATATCAGCTTTTAACATCCTGTGTGTTTCTTAGTGTTTTCTGGATAGTATCTATGAACTTTAGAGTTTTGAATGAATTTTAGCATGTTACATTTTGTTTTTTTTTTTGGCAAATGTTAATTAGTTCCACATGGAGAAACAACAAGTACACATAAGTGATTTCTGAGTAGAATGCTACACAAACTAGTTGAAAAATGATATTTGCGACTGTAAACATGACATTGAATTCACATTCCCAAGAAAACGACTTTGCTTTTCTCCAAAACCAGTTTGACTCTGCTTTTCGGGGTCCTTAACACACGAATTCCACATGAGTTTGTCCAGATAGATCTGGATCTAACCAGCAATATCCGGTTCTGTGTGGCGAAATGAATATCACCTTTTCAACAGCCTGTGTGTTTCTTAGTGTTTTCTGGATAGTATCTATGAACTTTAGAGTTCTGAATGAATTTTAGCATGCTACATTTGGTTTTTTTGTTGGCAAACGCTAATTAGTTCCACATGGAGACACAACAAGTACAAATAAGTGTTTTCTGAGTAAAATACTATAGAAACTAGGCTAAAAATGATATTTGCGACTGTAAACATGACATTGAATTCACATTCCCAAGAAAAAGACTATGCTTTTCTCCAAAAACTGTTTGACTCTGCTTTTCGAGGTCCTTAACACACGAACTCCATATGAGTTTGTCCAGATAGATCTGGATCTAACCAGCAATATCCGGTTCTGTGTGGCTAAATGAATATCTGCTTTTCAACAGCCTGTGTGTTTCTTAGAGTTTTCTGGATAGTATCTATGAACTTTAGAGTTCTGAATGAATTTTAGCATGTTACATTTTGTTTTTTTTTGGCAAACGCTAATTAGTTCCACATGGAGACACAACAAGTACACATAAGTGATTTCTGAGTAGAATGCTACAGAAACTAGGTTAAAAATGATATTTGCGACTGTAAACATGACATTGAATTCACATTCCCAAGAAAAAGACTTTGCTTTTCTCCAAAACCAGTTTCAACATCCTTTTCTGGGTCCTTAACACACGAATTCCACACGTTTTTGTCCAGATAGGTCTGGATCTAACCAGCAATATCCGGTTCTGTGTGGCTAAATGAATATCAGCTTTTCAACAGCCTGTGTGTTTCTTAGTGTTTTCTGGATAGTATCTATGAACTTTAGAGTTTTGAATGAATTTTAGCATGCTACATTTTGTTTTTTTGTTGTCAAACGGTAATTAGTTCCACATGGAGGCACAACAAGTACACATAAGTGATTTCTGAGTAGAATGCTACAGAAACTAGGTTAAAAATGATATTTGCGACTGTAAACATGACATTGAATTCACATTCCCAAGAAAAAGACTTTGCTTTTCTCCAAAACCAGTTTCAACTTCCATTTCTGGGTTCTTTGCACACGAATTCCACACGTTTTTGTCCAGATAGGTCTGGATCTAACCAGCAATATCCGGTTCTGTGTGGCTAAATGAATATCAGCTTTTCAACAGCCTGTGTATTCTTAGTGTTTTCTGGATAGTATCTATGAACTTTAGAGTTCTGAATGAATTTTAACATGCTACATTTGGTTTTTTTGCTGGAAAACGCTAATTAGTTCCACATGGAGACACACAAGTACACATAAGTGTTTTTGAGTAGAATGCTACAGAAACTAGTTGAAAAATGATATTTGCGATTGTAAACATGACATTGAATTCACATTCCCAAGAAAAAGACTTTGCTTTTCTCCAAAACCAGTTTCACTCTGATTTTCGGGGTCCTTATTACACGAATTCCACATGAGTTTGTCCAGATAGATCTGGATCAAACCAGCAATATCCAGTTCTGTGTGGCTAAATGAATATCAGCTTTTCAACAGCCTGTGTGTTTGTTAGTGTTTTCTGGATAGTATCTATGAACTTTAGAGTTTTGAATGAATTTTAGCATGTTACATTTTGTTTCTTTGTTGGCAAATGCTAATTAGTTCCACATGGAGACACAACAAGTACACATAAGACATTTCTGAGTAGAATGCTACAGAAACTAGGTTAAAAATGATATTTGCCAATGTAAACATGACATTGAATTCACATTCCCAAGAAAAAGACTTTGCTTTTCTCCAAAACCAGTTTCAACATTCTTTTCTGGGTCCTTTGCACACAAATTCCAAACGTTTTTGTCCAGATAGGTCTGGATCTAACCAGCAATATCCGGGTCTGTGTGGCGAAATGAATATCAGATTTCAACAGCCTGTGTGTTTCTTAGTGTTTTCTGGATAGTATCTATGAACTTTAGAGTTCTGAATGAATTTTAGCATGTTACATTTTGTTTTTTTTTGGCAAATGCTAATTAGTTCCACATGGAGACACAACAAGTACACATAAGAGATTTCTGAGTAGAATGCTACAGAAACTAGGTTAAAAATGATATTTGCGACTGTAAACATGACATTGAATTCACATTCCCAAGAAAAAGAGTTTGCTTTTCTCAAAAACCAGTTTCAACATACTTTTCGGGGTCCTTAACACACGAATTCAACACGTTTTTGTCCAGATAGGTCTGGATCTAACCAGCAATATCCGGTTCTGTGTGGCGAAATGAATATCAGCTTTTCAACAGCCTGTGTGTTGTTAGTGTTTTCTGGATAGTGTCTATGAACTTTAGAGTTCTGAATGAATTTTAGCATGTTACATTTTGGTTTTTTGTTGGCAAACGCTAATTAGTTCCACATGGAGACACAACAAGTACACATAAGTGATTTCTGAGTAGAATGCTATAGAAACAAGGCTAAAAATGATATTTGCGACTGTAAACATGACATTGAATTCACATTCCCAAGAAAAAGACTATGCTTTTCTCCAAAAACTGTTTGACTCTGCTTTTCAAGGTCCTTAACACACGAATTCCATATGAGTTTGTCCAGATAGATCTGGATCTAACCAGCAATATCCGGTTCTGTGTGGCTAAATGAATATCTGCTTTTCAACAGCCTGTGTGTTTCTTAGAGTTTTCTGGATAGTATCTATGAACTTTAGAGTTCTGAATGAATTTTAGCATGTTACATTTTGTTTTTTTTTTGGCAAACGCTAATTAGTTCCACATGGAGACACAACAAGTACACATAAGTGATTTCTGAGTAGAATGCTACAGAAACTAGGTTAAAAATGATATTTGCGACTGTAAACATGACATTGAATTCACATTCCCAAGAAAAAGACTTTGCTTTTCTCCAAAACCAGTTTCAACATCCTTTTCTGGGTCCTTAACACATGAATTCCACACGTTTTTGTCCAGATAGGTCTGGATCTAACCAGCAATATCCGGTTCTGTGTGGCTAAATGAATATCAGCTTTTCAACAGCCTGTGTGTTTCTTAGTGTTTTCTGGATAGTATCTATGAACTTTAGAGTTTTGAATGAATTTTAGCATGCTACATTTTGTTTTTTTTTTGGCAAATGCTAATTAGTTCCACATGGAGGCACAACAAGTACACATAAGTGATTTCTGAGTAGAATGCTACAGAAACTAGGTTAAAAATGATATTTGCAAATGTAAACATGACATTGAATTCACATTCCCAAGAAAAAGACTTTGCTTTTCTCCAAAACCAGTTTCAACTTCCATTTCTGGGTTCTTTGCACACGAATTCCACACGTTTTTGTCCAGATAGGTCTGGATCTAACCAGCAATATCCGGTTCTGTGTGGCTAAATGAATATCAGATTTTCAACAGCCTGTGTATTCTTAGTGTTTTCTGGATAGTATCTATGAACTTTAGAGTTCTGAATGAATTTTAACATGCTACATTTGGTTTTTTTGCTGGAAAACGCTAATTAGTTCCACATGGAGACACACAAGTACACATAAGTGTTTTTGAGTAGAATGCTACAGAAACTAGTTGAAAAATGATATTTGCGATTGTAAACATGACATTGAATTCACATTCCCAAGAAAAAGACTTTGCTTTTCTCCAAAACCAGTTTGACTCTGCTTTTCGGGGTCCTTATTACACGAATTCCACATGAGTTTGTCCAGATAGATCTGGATCAAACCAGCAATATCCGGTTCTGTGTGGCTAAATGAATATCAGCTTTTCAACAGCCTGTGTGTTTGTTAGTTTTTTCTGGATAGTATCTATGAACTTTAGAGTTTTGAATGAATTTTAGCATGTTACATTTTGTTTCTTTGTTGGCAAATGCTAATTAGTTCCACATGGAGACACAACAAGTACACATAAGTGATTTTGAGTAGAATGCTACAGAAACTAGGTTAAAAATGATATTTGCGACTGTAAACATGACATTGAATTCACATTCCCAAGAAAAAGACTTTGCTTTTCTCCAAAACCAGTTTCAACATTCTTTTCTGGGTCCTTTGCACACAAATTCCACACGTTTTTGTCCAGATAGGTCTGGATCTAACCAGCAATATCCGGTTCTGTGTGGCGAAATGAATATCAGCTTTTCAACAGCCTGTGTGTTTCTTAGTGTTTTCTGGATAGTATCTATGAACTTTAGAGTACTGAATGAATTTTAGCATGTTACATTTTGTTTTTTTTGGCAAACGCTAATTAGTTCCACATGGAGACACAACAAGTACACATAAGAGATTTCTGAGTAGAATGCTACACAAACCAGGTTAAAAATGATATTTGCGACTGTAAACATGACATTGAATTCACATTCCCAAGAAAAAGACTTTGCTTTTCTCCAAAACCAGTTTCAACATCCTTTTCTGGGTCCTTAACACACGAATTCCACACGTTTTTGTCCAGATAAGTCTGGATCTAACCAGCAATATCCGGTTCTGTGTGGCGAAATGAATATCACCTTTTCAACAGCCTGTGTGTTTCTTAGTGTTTTCTGGATAGTATCTATGAACTTTAGAGTTCTGAATGAATTTTAGCATGTTACATTTTGTTTTTTTTTGGCAAACGCTAATTAGTTCCACATGGAGACATAACAAGTACACATAAGTGATTTCTGAGTAGAATGCTACAGAAACTAGGTTAAAAATGATATTTGCGACTGTAAACATGACATTGAATTCACATTCCCAAGAAAAAGACTTTGCTTTTCTCCAAAACCAGTTTCAACATCCTTTTCTGGGTCCTTAACACACGAATTCCACACGTTTTTGTCCAGATAAGTCTGGATCTAACCAGCAATATCCGGTTCTGTGTGGCGAAATGAATATCAGCTTTTAACATCCTGAGTGTTTCTTAGTGTTTTCTGGATAGTATCTATGAACTTTAGAGTTTTGAATGAATTTTAGCATGTTACATTTTGTTTTTTTTTTTGGCAAATGTTAATTAGTTCCACATGGAGAAACAACAAGTACACATAAGTGATTTCTGAGTAGAATGCTACACAAACTAGTTGAAAAATGATATTTGCGACTGTAAACATGACATTGAATTCACATTCCCAAGAAAACGACTTTGCTTTTCTCCAAAACCAGTTTGACTCTGCTTTTCGGGGTCCTTAACACACGAATTCCACATGAGTTTGTCCAGATAGATCTGGATCTAACCAGCAATATCCGGTTCTGTGTGGCGAAATGAATATCACCTTTTCAACAGCCTGTGTGTTTCTTAGTGTTTTCTGGATAGTATCTATGAACTTTAGAGTTCTGAATGAATTTTAGCATGCTACATTTGGTTTTTTTGTTGGAAAACGCTAATTAGTTCCACATGGAGACACACAAGTACACATAAGTGTTTTCTGAGTAGAATGCTACAGAAACTAGTTGAAAAATGATATTTGCGATTGTAAACATGACATTGAATTCACATTCCCAAGAAAAAGACTTTGCTTTTCTCCAAAACCAGTTTCAACATTCTTTTCTGGGTCCTTATTACACAAATTCCACATGAGTATGTCCAGATAGATCTGGATCTAACCAACAATATCCGGTTCTGTGTGGCTAAATGAATATCAGCTTTTCAACAGCCTGTGTGTTTGTTAGTGTTTTCTGGATAGTATCTATGAACTTTAGAGTTTGGAATGAATTTTAGCATGTTACATTTTGTTTTTTTGTTGGCAAACGCTAATTAGTTCCACATGGAGACACAACAAGTACACATAAGTGATTTCTGAGTAGAATGCTACAGAAACTAGGTTAAAAATGATATTTGCGACTGTAAACATGACATTGAATTCACATTCCCAAGAAAAAGACTTTGCTTTTCTCCAAAACCAGTTTGACTCTGCTTTTCGGGGTCCTTATTACACGAATTCCACATGAGTTTGTCCAGATAGATCTGGATCTAACCAGCAATATCCGGTTCTGTGTGGCTGAATGAATATCAGCTTTTCAACAGCCTGCGTGTTTCTTAGTGTTTTCTGGATAGTATCTATGAACTTTAGAGTTCTGAATGAATTTTAGCATGTTACATTTTGGTTTTTTTTGGCAAACGCTAATTAGTTCCACATGGAGACACAACAAGTACACATAAGTGATTTCTGAGTAGAATGCTACAGAAACTAGGTTAAAAATGATATTTGCGACTGTAAACATGACATTGAATTCACATTCCCAAGAAAAAGACTTTGCTTTTCTCCAAAACCAGTTTCAACATCCTTTTTTGGGTCCTTAACACACGAATTCCACACGTTTTTGTCCAGATAAGTCTGGATCAAACCAGCAATATCCGGTTCTGTGTGGCTAAATGAATATCAGCTTTTCAACAGCCTGTGTGTTTCTTAGTGTTTTCTGGATAGTATCTATGAACTTTAGAGTTTTGAATGAATTTTAGCATGTTACATTTTGTTTCTTTGTTGGCAAATGCTAATTAGTTCCACATGGAGACACAACAAGTACACATAAGTGATTTTGAGTAGAATGCTACAGAAACTAGGTTAAAAATGATATTTGCCAATGTAAACATGACATTGAATTCACATTCCCAAGAAAAAGACTTTGCTTTTCTCCAAAACCAGTTTCAACATTCTTTTCTGGGTCCTTTGCACACAAATTCCACACGTTTTTGTCCAGATAGGTCTGGATCTAACCAGCAATATCCGGGTCTGTGTGGCGAAATGAATATCAGATTTCAACAGCCTGTGTGTTTCTTAGTGTTTTCTGGATAGTATCTATGAACTTTAGAGTTCTGAATGAATTTTAGCATGTTACATTTTGTTTTTTTTTGGCAAATGCTAATTAGTTCCACATGGAGACACAACAAGTACACATAAGAGATTTCTGAGTAGAATGCTACAGAAACTAGGTTAAAAATGATATTTGCGACTGTAAACATGACATTGAATTCACATTCCCAAGAAAAAGTGTTTGCTTTTCTCAAAAACCAGTTTCAACATACTTTTCGGGGTCCTTAACACACGAATTCAACACGTTTTTGTCCAGATAGGTCTGGATCTAACCAGCAATATCCGGTTCTGTGTGGCGAAATGAATATCAGCTTTTCAACAGCCTGTGTGTTGTTAGTGTTTTCTGGATAGTGTCTATGAACTTTAGAGTTCTGAATGAATTTTAGCATGTTACATTTTGGTTTTTTGTTGGCAAACGCTAATTAGTTCCACATGGAGACACAACAAGTACACATAAGTGATTTCTGAGTAGAATGCTATAGAAACAAGGCTAAAAATGATATTTGCGACTGTAAACATGACATTGAATTCACATTCCCAAGAAAAAGACTATGCTTTTCTCCAAAAACTGTTTGACTCTGCTTTTCAAGGTCCTTAACACACGAATTCCATATGAGTTTGTCCAGATAGATCTGGATCTAACCAGCAATATCCGGTTCTGTGTGGCTAAATGAATATCTGCTTTTCAACAGCCTGTGTGTTTCTTAGAGTTTTCTGGATAGTATCTATGAACTTTAGAGTTCTGAATGAATTTTAGCATGTTACATTTTGTTTTTTTTTTGGCAAACGCTAATTAGTTCCACATGGAGACACAACAAGTACACATAAGTGATTTCTGAGTAGAATGCTACAGAAACTAGGTTAAAAATGATATTTGCGACTGTAAACATGACATTGAATTCACATTCCCAAGAAAAAGACTTTGCTTTTCTCCAAAACCAGTTTCAACATCCTTTTCTGGGTCCTTAACACATGAATTCCACACGTTTTTGTCCAGATAGGTCTGGATCTAACCAGCAATATCCGGTTCTGTGTGGCTAAATGAATATCAGCTTTTCAACAGCCTGTGTGTTTCTTAGTGTTTTCTGGATAGTATCTATGAACTTTAGAGTTTTGAATGAATTTTAGCATGCTACATTTTGTTTTTTTTTTGGCAAACGCTAATTAGTTCCACATGGAGGCACAACAAGTACACATAAGTGATTTCTGAGTAGAATGCTACAGAAACTAGGTTAAAAATGATATTTGCAAATGTAAACATGACATTGAATTCACATTCCCAAGAAAAAGACTTTGCTTTTCTCCAAAACCAGTTTCAACTTCCATTTCTGGGTTCTTTGCACACGAATTCCACACGTTTTTGTCCAGATAGGTCTGGATCTAACCAGCAATATCCGGTTCTGTGTGGCTAAATGAATATCAGATTTTCAACAGCCTGTGTATTCTTAGTGTTTTCTGGATAGTATCTATGAACTTTAGAGTTCTGAATGAATTTTAACATGCTACATTTGGTTTTTTTGCTGGAAAACGCTAATTAGTTCCACATGGAGACACACAAGTACACATAAGTGTTTTTGAGTAGAATGCTACAGAAACTAGTTGAAAAATGATATTTGCGATTGTAAACATGACATTGAATTCACATTCCCAAGAAAAAGACTTTGCTTTTCTCCAAAACCAGTTTGACTCTGCTTTTCGGGGTCCTTATTACACGAATTCCACATGAGTTTGTCCAGATAGATCTGGATCAAACCAGCAATATCCGGTTCTGTGTGGCTAAATGAATATCAGCTTTTCAACAGCCTGTGTGTTTCTTAGTGTTTTCTGGATAGTATCTATGAACTTTAGAGTTTTGAATGAATTTTAGCATGTTACATTTTGTTTCTTTGTTGGCAAATGCTAATTAGTTCCACATGGAGACACAACAAGTACACATAAGTGATTTTGAGTAGAATGCTACAGAAACTAGGTTAAAAATGATATTTGCCAATGTAAACATGACATTGAATTCACATTCCCAAGAAAAAGACTTTGCTTTTCTCCAAAACCAGTTTCAACATTCTTTTCTGGGTCCTTTGCACACAAATTCCACACGTTTTTGTCCAGATAGGTCTGGATCTAACCAGCAATATCCGGTTCTGTGTGGCGAAATGAATATCAGCTTTTCAACAGCCTGTGTGTTTCTTAGTGTTTTCTGGATAGTATCTATGAACTTTAGAGTACTGAATGAATTTTAGCATGTTACATTTTGTTTTTTTTGGCAAACGCTAATTAGTTCCACATGGAGACACAACAAGTACACATAAGAGATTTCTGAGTAGAATGCTACAGAAACTAGGTTAAAAATGATATTTGCGACTGTAAACATGACATTGAATTCACATTCCCAAGAAAAAGACTTTGCTTTTCTCCAAAACCAGTTTCAACATCCTTTTCTGGGTCTTTAACACACGAATTCCACACGTTTTTGTCCAGATAAGTCTGGATCTAACCAGCAATATCCGGTTCTGTGTGGCGAAATGAATATCACCTTTTCAACAGCCTGTGTGTTTCTTAGTGTTTTCTGGATAGTATCTATGAACTTTAGAGTTCTGAATGAATTTTAGCATGTTACATTTTGTTTTTTTTTGGCAAACGCTAATTAGTTCCACATGGAGACATAACAAGTACACATAAGTGATTTCTGAGTAGAATGCTACAGAAACTAGGTTAAAAATGATATTTGCGACTGTAAACATGACATTGAATTCACATTCCCAAGAAAAAGACTTTGCTTTTCTCCAAAACCAGTTTCAACATCCTTTTCTGGGTCCTTAACACACGAATTCCACACGTTTTTGTCCAGATAAGTCTGGATCTAACCAGCAATATCCGGTTCTGTGTGGCGAAATGAATATCAGCTTTTAACATCCTGAGTGTTTCTTAGTGTTTTCTGGATAGTATCTATGAACTTTAGAGTTTTGAATGAATTTTAGCATGTTACATTTTGTTTTTTTTTTTTGGCAAATGTTAATTAGTTCCACATGGAGAAACAACAAGTACACATAAGTGATTTCTGAGTAGAATGCTACACAAACTAGTTGAAAAATGATATTTGCGACTGTAAACATGACATTGAATTCACATTCCCAAGAAAACGACTTTGCTTTTCTCCAAAACCAGTTTGACTCTGCTTTTCGGGGTCCTTAACACACGAATTCCACATGAGTTTGTCCAGATAGATCTGGATCAAACCAGCAATATCCGGTTCTGTGTGGCTAAATGAATATCAGCTTTTCAACAGCCTGTGTGTTTCTTAGTGTTTTCTGGATAGTATCTATGAACTTTAGAGTTCTGAATGAATTTTAGCATGCTACATTTGGTTTTTTTGTTGGAAAACGCTAATTAGTTCCACATGGAGACACACAAGTACACATAAGTGTTTTCTGAGTAGAATGCTACAGAAACTAGTTGAAAAATGATATTTGCGATTGTAAACATGACATTGAATTCACATTCCCAAGAAAAAGACTTTGCTTTTCTCCAAAACCAGTTTCAACATTCTTTTCTGGGTCCTTATTACACAAATTCCACATGAGTATGTCCAGATAGATCTGGATCTAACCAACAATATCCGGTTCTGTGTGGCTAAATGAATATCAGCTTTTCAACAGCCTGTGTGTTTGTTAGTGTTTTCTGGATAGTATCTATGAACTTTAGAGTTTTGAATGAATTTTAGCATGTTACATTTTGTTTTTTTGTTGGCAAACGCTAATTAGTTCCACATGGAGACACAACAAGTACACATAAGTGATTTCTGAGTAGAATGCTACAGAAACTAGGTTAAAAATGATATTTGCGACTGTAAACATGACATTGAATTCACATTCCCAAGAAAAAGACTTTGCTTTTCTCCAAAACCAGTTTGACTCTGCTTTTCGGGGTCCTTATTACACGAATTCCACATGAGTTTGTCCAGATAGATCTGGATCTAACCAGCAATATCCGGTTCTGTGTGGCTGAATGAATATCAGCTTTTCAACAGCCTGCGTGTTTCTTAGTGTTTTCTGGATAGTATCTATGAACTTTAGAGTTCTGAATGAATTTTAGCATGTTACATTTTGGTTTTTTTTGGCAAACGCTAATTAGTTCCACATGGAGACACAACAAGTACACATAAGTGATTTCTGAGTAGAATGCTACAGAAACTAGGTTAAAAATGATATTTGCGACTGTAAACATGACATTGAATTCACATTCCCAAGAAAAAGACTTTGCTTTTCTCCAAAACCAGTTTCAACATCCTTTTTTGGGTCCTTAACACACGAATTCCACACGTTTTTGTCCAGATAAGTCTGGATCAAACCAGCAATATCCGGTTCTGTGTGGCTAAATGAATATCAGCTTTTCAACAGCCTGTGTGTTTCTTAGTGTTTTCTGGATAGTATCTATGAACTTTAGAGTTTTGAATGAATTTTAGCATGTTACATTTTGTTTCTTTGTTGGCAAATGCTAATAAGTTCCAAATGGAGACACAACAAGTACACATAAGTGATTTCTGAGTAGAATGCTACAGAAACTAGGTTAAAAATGATATTTGCCAATGTTAACATGACATTGAATTCACATTCCCAAGAAAAAGACTTTGCTTTTCTCCAAAACCAGTTTCAACATTCTTTTCTGGTTCCTTTGCACACAAATTCCACACGTTTTTGTCCAGATAGGTCTGGATCTAACCAGAAATATCCGGTTCTGTGTGGCGAAATGAATATCAGCTTTTCAACAGCCTGTGTGTTTCTTAGAGTTTTCTGGATAGTATCTATGAAATTTAGAGTTCTGAATGAATTTTAGCATGTTACATATTGTTTTTTTTTGGCAAACGCTAATTAGTTCCACATGGAGACACAACAAGTACACATAAGAGATTTCTGAGTAGAATGCTACAGAAACTAGTTAAAGAATGATATTTGCGATTGTAAACATGGCATTGAATTCACATTCTCAAGAAAAATTCTTTGCTTTTCTCCAAAACCAGTTTGACTCTGCTTTTCGGGGTCCTTAGCACACGAATTCCACATGAGTTTTTCCTGATAGATCTGGATCAAACCAGCAATATCCGGTTCTGTGTGGCTAAATGAATATCAGCTTTTCAACAGCCTGTGTGTTTGTTAGTGTTTTCTGGATAGTATCTATGAACTTTAGAGTTCTGAATGCATTTTAGCATGTTACATTTTGTTTTTTTTTGGCAAACGCTAATTAGTTCCACATGGAGACACAACAAGTACACATAAGTGATTTCTGAGTAGAATGCTACAGAAACTAGGTAAAAATGATATTTGCGACTGTAAACATGACATTGAATTCACATTCCCAAGAAAACGACTTTGCTTTTCTCCAAAACCAGTTTGACTCTGCTTTTCGGGGTCCTTAACACACGAATTCCACATGAGTTTGTCCAGATAGATCTGGATCTAACCAGCAATATCCGGTTCTGTGTGGCTAAATGAATATCACCATTTCAACAGCCTGTGTGTTTCTTAGTGTTTTCTGGATAGTATCTATGAACTTTAGAGTTCTGAATGAATTTTAGCATGCTACATTTTGTTTTTTTGTTGTCAAACGGTAATTAGTTCCACATGGAGACACACAAGTACACATAGTGTTTTCTGAGTAGAATGCTACAGAAACTAGTTGAAAAATGATACTTGTGACTGTAAACATGACATTGAATTAACATTCCCAAGAAAAAGGCTTTGCTTTTCTCCAAAACCAGTTTCAACATCCTTTTCTGGGTCCTTAACACACGAATTCCACACGTTTTTGTCCAGATAGGTCTGGATCTAACCAGCAATATCCGGTTCTGTGTGGCTAAATGAATATCAGCTTTTCAACAGCCTGTGTGTTTCTTAGTGTTTTCTGGATAGTATCTATGAACTTTAGAGTTTTGAATGAATTTTAGCATGCTACATTTTGTTTTTTTTTAGCAAACGCTAATTAGTTCCACATGGAGGCACAACAAGTACACATAAGTGATTTCTGAGTAGAATGCTACAGAAACTAGGTTAAAAATGATATTTGCAAATGTAAACATGACATTGAATTCACATTCCCTAGAAAAAGACTTTGCTTTTCTCCAAAACCAGTTTCAACTTCCATTTCTGGGTTCTTTGCACACGAATTCCACACGTTTTTGTCCAGATAGGTCTGGATCTAACCAGCAATATCCGGTTCTGTGTGGCTAAATGAATATCAGCTTTTCAACAGCCTGTGTATTCTTAGTGTTTTCTGGATAGTATCTATGAACTTTAGAGTTCTGAATGAATTTTAACATGCTACATTTGGTTTTTTTGCTGGAAAACGCTAATTAGTTCCACATGGAGACACACAAGTACACATAAGTGTTTTTGAGTAGAATGCTACAGAAACTAGTTGAAAAATGATATTTGCGATTGTAAACATGACATTGAATTCACATTCCCAAGAAAAAGACTTTGCTTTTCTCCAAAACCAGTTTGACTCTGCTTTTCGGGGTCCTTATTACACGAATTCCACATGAGTTTGTCCAGATAGATCTGGATCAAACCAGCAATATCCGGTTCTGTGTGGCTAAATGAATATCAGCTTTTCAACAGCCTGTGTGTTTGTTAGTGTTTTCTGGATAGTATCTATGAACTTTAGAGTTTTGAATGAATTTTAGCATGTTACATTTTGTTTCTTTGTTGGCAAATGCTAATTAGTTCCACATGGAGACACAACAAGTACACATAAGTGATTTTGAGTAGAATGCTACAGAAACTAGGTTAAAAATGATATTTGCCAATGTAAACATGACATTGAATTCACATTCCCAAGAAAAAGACTTTGCTTTTCTCCAAAACCAGTTTCAACATTCTTTTCTGGGTCCTTTGCACACAAATTCCACACGTTTTTGTCCAGATAGGTCTGGATCTAACCAGCAATATCCGGTTCTGTGTGGCTAAATGAATATCAGATTTCAACAGCCTGTGTGTTTCTTAGTGTTTTCTGGATAGTATCTATGAACTTTAGAGTACTGAATGAATTTTAGCATGTTACATTTTGTTTTTTTTGGCAAACGCTAATTAGTTCCACATGGAGACACAACAAGTACACATAAGAGATTTCTGAGTAGAATGCTACAGAAACTAGGTTAAAAATGATATTTGCGACTGTAAACATGACATTGAATTCACATTCCCAAGAAAAAGACTTTGCTTTTCTCCAAAACCAGTTTCAACATCCTTTTCTGGGTCCTTAACACACGAATTCCACACGTTTTTGTCCAGATAAGTCTGGATCTAACCAGCAATATCCGGTTCTGTGTGCCGAAATGAATATCACCTTTTCAACAGCCTGTGTGTTTCTTAGTGTTTTCTGGATAGTATCTATGAACTTTAGAGTTCTGAATGAATTTTAGCATGTTACATTTTGTTTTTTTTTTGGCAAACGCTAATTAGTTCCACATGGAGACATAACAAGTACACATAAGTGATTTCTGAGTAGAATGCTACACAAACTAGTTGAAAAATGATATTTGCGACTGTAAACATGACATTGAATTCACATTCCCAAGAAAACGACTTTGCTTTTCTCCAAAACCAGTTTGACTCTGCTTTTCGGGGTCCTTAACACACGAATTCCACATGAGTTTGTCCAGATAGATCTGGATCTAACCAGCAATATCCGGTTCTGTGTGGCTAAATGAATATCAGCTTTTCAACAGCCTGTGTGTTTCTTAGTGTTTTCTGGATAGTATCTATGAACTTTAGAGTTCTGAATGAATTTTAGCATGCTACATTTGGTTTTTTTGTTGGAAAACGCTAATTAGTTCCACATGGAGACACACAAGTACACATAAGTGTTTTCTGAGTAGAATGCTACAGAAACTAGTTGAAAAATGATATTTGCGATTGTAAACATGACATTGAATTCACATTCCCAAGAAAAAGACTTTGCTTTTCTCCAAAACCAGTTTCAACATTCTTTTCTGGGTCCTTATTACACAAATTCCACATGAGTATGTCCAGATAGATCTGGATCTAACCAACAATATCCGGTTCTGTGTGGCTAAATGAATATCAGCTTTTCAACATCCTGTGTGTTTCTTAGTGTTTTCTGGATAGTATCTATGAACTTTAGAGTTCTGAATGAATTTTAACATGCTACATTTTGTTTTTTTGTTTTCAAACGGTAATTAGTTCCACATGGAGGCACAACAAGTACACATAAGTGATTTCTGAGTAGAATGCTACAGAAACTAGGTTAAAAATGATATTTGCAAATGTAAACATGACATTGAATTCACATTCCCAAGAAAAAGACTTTGCTTTTCTCCAAAACCAGTTTCAACTTCCATTTCTGGGTTCTTTGCACATGAATTCCACACGTTTTTGTCCAGATAGGTCTGGATCTAACCAGCAATATCCGGTTCTGTGTGGCTAAATGAATATCAGCTTTTCAACAGCCTGTGTGTTCTTAGTGTTTTCTGGATAGTATCTATGAACTTTAGAGTTCTGAATGCATTTTAACATGCTACATTTGGTTTTTTTTGTTGGAAAATGCTAATTAGTTCCACATGGAGACACACAAGTACACATAAGTGATTTCTGAGTAGAATGCTACAGACTCTAGTTGAAAAATGATATTTGCGACTGTAAACATGACATTGAATTCACATTCCCAAGAAAAAGACTTTGCTTTTCTCCAAAACCAGTTTGACTCTGCTTTTCGGGGTCCTTATTACACGAATTCCACATGAGTTTGTCCAGATAGATCTGGATCTAACCAGCAATATCCGGTTCTGTGTGGCTAAATGAATATCAGCTTTTCAACAGCCTGTGTGTTTCTTAGTGTTTTCTGGATAGTATCTATGAACTTTAGAGTTTTGAATGAATTTTAGCATGCTACATTTTGTTTTTTTGTTGTCAAACGGTAATTAGTTCCACATGGAGGCACAACAAGTACACATAAGTGATTTCTGAGTAGAATGCTACAGAAACTAGGTTAAAAATTATATTTGCAAATGTAAACATGACATTGAATTCACATTCCCAAGAAAAAGACTTTGCTTTTCTCCAAAACCAGTTTCAACTTCCATTTCTGGGTTCTTTGCACATGAATTCCACACGTTTTTGTCCAGATAGGTCTGGATCTAACCAGCAATATCCGGTTCTGTGTGGCTAAATGAATATCAGCTTTTCAACAGCCTGTGTGTTCTTAGTGTTTTCTGGATAGTATCTATGAACTTTAGAGTTCTGAATGAATTTTAACATGCTACATTTGGTTTTTTTGTTGGAAAATGCTAATTAGTTCCACATGGAGACACACAAGTACACATAAGTGCTTTCTGAGTAGAATGCTACAGACTCTAGTTGAAAAATGATATTTGCGACTGTAAACATGACATTGAATTCACATTCCCAAGAAAAAGACTTTGCTTTTCTCCAAAACCAGTTTGACTCTGCTTTTCGGGGTCCTTATTACACGAATTCCACATGAGTTTGTCCAGATAGATCTGGATCAAACCAGCAATATCCGGTTCTGTGTGGCTAAATGAATATCAGCTTTTCAACAGCCTGTGTGTTTCTTAGTGTTTTCTGGATAGTATCTATGAACTTTAGAGTTTTGAATGAATTTTAGCATGCTACATTTTGTTTTTTTGTTTTCAAACGGTAATTAGTTCCACATGGAGGCACAACAAGTACACATAAGTGATTTCTGAGTAGAATGCTACAGAAACTAGGTTAAAAATGATATTTGCGACTGTAAACATGACATTGAATTCACATTCCCAAGAAAAAGACTTTGCTTTTCTCCAAAACCAGTTTCAACATCCTTTTCTGGGTCCTTAACACATGAATTCCACACGTTTTTGTCCAGATAAGTCTGGATCTAACCAGCAATATCCGGTTCTGTGTGGCTAAATGAATATCAGCTTTTAACATCCTGTGTGTTTCTTAGTGTTTTCTGGATAGTATCTATGAACTTTAGAGTTTTGAATGAATTTTAGCATGTTACATTTTGTTTTTTTTTTTTGGCAAATGTTAATTAGTTCCACATGGAGAAACAACAAGTACACATAAGTGATTTCTGAGTAGAATGCTACACAAACTAGTTGAAAAATGATATTTGCGACTGTAAACATGACATTGAATTCACATTCCCAAGAAAACGACTTTGCTTTTCTCCAAAACCAGTTTGACTCTGCTTTTCGGGGTCCTTAACACACGAATTCCACATGAGTTTGTCCAGATAGATCTGGATCTAACCAGCAATATCCGGTTCTGTGTGGCTAAATGAATATCAGCTTTTCAACAGCCTGTGTGTTTCTTAGTGTTTTCTGGATAGTATCTATGAACTTTAGAGTTCTGAATGAATTTTAGCATGCTACATTTGGTTTTTTTGTTGGAAAACGCTAATTTGTTCCACATGGAGACACACAAGTACACATAAGTGTTTTCTGAGTAGAATGCTACAGAAACTAGTTGAAAAATGATATTTGCGATTGTAAACATGACATTGAATTCACATTCCCAAGAAAAAGACTTTGCTTTTCTCCAAAACCAGTTTCAACATTCTTTTCTGGGTCCTTATTACACAAATTCCACATGAGTATGTCCAGATAGATCTGGATCTAACCAACAATATCCGGTTCTGTGTGGCTAAATGAATATCAGCTTTTCAACATCCTGTGTGTTTCTTAGTGTTTTCTGGATAGTATCTATGAACTTTAGAGTTTTGAATGAATTTTAGCATGCTACATTTTGTTTTTTTGTTTTCAAACGGTAATTAGTTCCACATGGAGGCACAACAAGTACACATAAGTGATTTCTGAGTAGAATGCTACAGAAACTAGGTTAAAAATGATATTTGCAAATGTAAACATGACATTGAATTCACATTCCCAAGAAAAAGACTTTGCTTTTCTCCAAAACCAGTTTCAACTTCCATTTCTGGGTTCTTTGCACATGAATTCCACACGTTTTTGTCCAGATAGGTCTGGATCTAACCAGCAATATCCGGTTCTGTGTGGCTAAATGAATATCAGCTTTTCAACAGCCTGTGTGTTCTTAGTGTTTTCTGGATAGTATCTATGAACTTTAGAGTTCTGAATGAATTTTAACATGCTACATTTGGTTTTTTTGTTGGAAAATGCTAATTAGTTCCACATGGAGACACACAAGTACACATAAGTGCTTTCTGAGTAGAATGCTACAGACTCTAGTTGAAAAATGATATTTGCGACTGTAAACATGACATTGAATTCACATTCCCAAGAAAAAGACTTTGCTTTTCTCCAAAACCAGTTTGACTCTGCTTTTCGGGGTCCTTATTACACGAATTCCACATGAGTTTGTCCAGATAGATCTGGATCTAACCAGCAATATCCGGTTCTGTGTGGCTAAATGAATATCAGCTTTTCAACAGCCTGTGTGTTTCTTAGTGTTTTCTGGATAGTATCTATGAACTTTAGAGTTTTGAATGAATTTTAGCATGCTACATTTTGTTTTTTTGTTGTCAAACGGTAATTAGTTCCACATGGAGGCACAACAAGCACACATAAGTGATTTCTGAGTAGAATGCTACAGAAACTAGGTTAAAAATTATATTTGCAAATGTAAACATGACATTGAATTCACATTCCCAAGAAAAAGACTTTGCTTTTCTCCAAAACCAGTTTCAACTTCCATTTCTGGGTTCTTTGCACATGAATTCCACACGTTTTTGTCCAGATAGGTCTGGATCTAACCAGCAATATCCGGTTCTGTGTGGCTAAATGAATATCAGCTTTTCAACAGCCTGTGTGTTCTTAGTGTTTTCTGGATAGTATCTATGAACTTTAGAGTTCTGAATGAATTTTAACATGCTACATTTGGTTTTTTTGTTGGAAAATGCTAATTAGTTCCACATGGAGACACACAAGTACACATAAGTGCTTTCTGAGTAGAATGCTACAGACTCTAGTTGAAAAATGATATTTGCGACTGTAAACATGACATTGAATTCACATTCCCAAGAAAAAGACTTTGCTTTTCTCCAAAACCAGTTTGACTCTGCTTTTCGGGGTCCTTATTACACGAATTCCACATGAGTTTGTCCAGATAGATCTGGATCTAACCAGCAATATCCGGTTCTGTGTGGCTAAATGAATATCAGCTTTTCAACAGCCTGTGTGTTTCTTAGTGTTTTCTGGATAGTATCTATGAACTTTAGAGTTTTGAATGAATTTTAGCATGCTACATTTTGTTTTTTTGTTGTCAAACGGTAATTAGTTCCACATGGAGGCACAACAAGTACACATAAGTGATTTCTGAGTAGAATGCTACAGAAACTAGGTTAAAAATGATATTTGCGACTGTAAACATGACATTGAATTCACATTCCCAAGAAAAAGACTTTGCTTTTCTCCAAAACCAGTTTCAACATCCTTTTCTGGGTCCTTAACACATGAATTCCACACGTTTTTGTCCAGATAAGTCTGGATCTAACCAGCAATATCCGGTTCTGTGTGGCTAAATGAATATCAGCTTTTAACATCCTGTGTGTTTCTTAGTGTTTTCTGGATAGTATCTATGAACTTTAGAGTTTTGAATGAATTTTAGCATGTTACATTTTGTTTTTTTTTTTTGGCAAATGTTAATTAGTTCCACATGGAGAAACAACAAGTACACATAAGTGATTTCTGAGTAGAATGCTACACAAACTAGTTGAAAAATGATATTTGCGACTGTAAACATGACATTGAATTCACATTCCCAAGAAAACGACTTTGCTTTTCTCCAAAACCAGTTTGACTCTGCTTTTCGGGGTCCTTAACACACGAATTCCACATGAGTTTGTCCAGATAGATCTGGATCTAACCAGCAATATCCGGTTCTGTGTGGCTAAATGAATATCAGCTTTTCAACAGCCTGTGTGTTTCTTAGTGTTTTCTGGATAGTATCTATGAACTTTAGAGTTCTGAATGAATTTTAGCATGCTACATTTGGTTTTTTTGTTGGAAAACGCTAATTAGTTCCACATGGAGACACACAAGTACACATAAGTGTTTTCTGAGTAGAATGCTACAGAAACTAGTTGAAAAATGATATTTGCGATTGTAAACATGACATTGAATTCACATTCCCAAGAAAAAGACTTTGCTTTTCTCCAAAACCAGTTTCAACATTCTTTTCTGGGTCCTTATTACACAAATTCCACATGAGTATGTCCAGATAGATCTGGATCTAACCAACAATATCCGGTTCTGTGTGGCTAAATGAATATCAGCTTTTCAACATCCTGTGTGTTTCTTAGTGTTTTCTGGATAGTATCTATGAACTTTAGAGTTTTGAATGAATTTTAGCATGCTACATTTTGTTTTTTTGTTGTCAAACAGTAATTAGTTCCACATGGAGGCACAACAAGTACACATAAGTGATTTCTGAGTAGAATGCTACAGGAACTAGGTTAAAAATTATATTTGCAAATGTAAACATGACATTGAATTCACATTCCCAAGAAAAAGACTTTGCTTTTCTCCAAAACCAGTTTCAACTTCCATTTCTGGGTTCTTTGCACATGAATTCCACACGTTTTTGTCCAGATAGGTCTGGATCTAACCAGCAATATCCGGTTCTGTGTGGCTAAATGAATATCAGCTTTTCAACAGCCTGTGTGTTCTTAGTGTTTTCTGGATAGTATCTATGAACTTTAGAGTTCTGAATGAATTTTAACATGCTACATTTGGTTTTTTTGTTGGAAAATGCTAATTAGTTCCACATGGAGACACACAAGTACACATAAGTGCTTTCTGAGTAGAATGCTACAGACTCTAGTTGAAAAATGATATTTGCGACTGTAAACATGACATTGAATTCACATTCCCAAGAAAAAGACTTTGCTTTTCTCCAAAACCAGTTTGACTCTGCTTTTCGGGGTCCTTATTACATGAATTCCACATGAGTTTGTCCAGATAGATCTGGATCTAACCAGCAATATCCGGTTCTGTGTGGCTAAATGAATATCAGCTTTTCAACAGCCTGTGTGTTTCTTAGTGTTTTCTGGATAGTATCTATGAACTTTAGAGTTTTGAATGAATTTTAGCATGCTACATTTTGTTTTTTTGTTGTCAAACGGTAATTAGTTCCACATGGAGGCACAACAAGTACACATAAGTGATTTCTGAGTAGAATGCTACAGAAACTAGGTTAAAAATTATATTTGCAAATGTAAACATGACATTGAATTCACATTCCCAAGAAAAAGACTTTGCTTTTCTCCAAAACCAGTTTCAACTTCCATTTCTGGGTTCTTTGCACATGAATTCCACACGTTTTTGTCCAGATAGGTCTGGATCTAACCAGCAATATCCGGTTCTGTGTGGCTAAATGAATATCAGCTTTTCAACAGCCTGTGTGTTCTTAGTGTTTTCTGGATAGTATCTATGAACTTTAGAGTTCTGAATGAATTTTAACATGCTACATTTGGTTTTTTTGTTGGAAAATGCTAATTAGTTCCACATGGAGACACACAAGTACACATAAGTGCTTTCTGAGTAGAATGCTACAGACTCTAGTTGAAAAATGATATTTGCGACTGTAAACATGACATTGAATTCACATTCCCAAGAAAAAGACTTTGCTTTTCTCCAAAACCAGTTTGACTCTGCTTTTCGGGGTCCTTATTACACGAATTCCACATGAGTTTGTCCAGATAGATCTGGATCTAACCAGCAATATCCGGTTCTGTGTGGCTAAATGAATATCAGCTTTTCAACAGCCTGTGTGTTTCTTAGTGTTTTCTGGATAGTATCTATGAACTTTAGAGTTTTGAATGAATTTTAGCATGCTACATTTTGTTTTTTTGTTGTCAAACGGTAATTAGTTCCACATGGAGGCACAACAAGTACACATAAGTGATTTCTGAGTAGAATGCTACAGAAACTAGGTTAAAAATGATATTTGCAAATGTAAACATGACATTGAATTCACATTCCCAAGAAAAAGACTTTGCTTTTCTCCAAAACCAGTTTCAACTTCCATTTCTGGGTTCTTTGCACACGAATTCCACACGTTTTTGTCCAGATAGGTCTGGATCTAACCAGCAATATCCGGTTCTGTGTGGCTAAATGAATATCAGCTTTTCAACAGCCTGTGTATTATTAGTGATTTCTGGATAGTATCTATGAACTTTAGAGTTCTGAATGAATTTTAACATGCTACATTTGGTTTTTTTGTTGGAAAACGCTAATTAGTTCCACATGGAGACACACAAGTACACATAAGTGTTTTCTGAGTAGAATGCTACAGACTCTAGTTGAAAAATGATATTGCGATTGTAAACATGACATTGAATTCACATTCCCAAGAAAAAGACTTTGCTTTTCTCCAAAACCAGTTTGACTCTGCTTTTCGGGGTCCTTATTACAAGAATTCCACATGAGTTTGTCCAGATAGATCTGGATCTAACCAGCAATATCCGGTTCTGTGTGGCTAAATGAATATCAGCTTTTCAACAGCCTGTGTGTTTCTTAGTGTTTTCTGGATAGTATCTATGAACTTTAGAGTTTTGAATGAATTTTAGCATGTTACATTGTTTCTTTGTTGGCAAATGCTAACTAGTTCCAAATGGAGACACAACAAGTACACATAAGTGATTTCTGAGTAGAATGCTACAGAAACTAGGTTAAAAATGATATTTGCCAATGTAAACATGACATTGAATTCACATTCCCAAGAAAAAGACTTTGCTTTTCTCCAAAACCTGTTTCAACATTCTTTTCTGGTTCCTTTGCACACAAATTCCACACGTTTTTGTCCAGATAGGTCTGGATCTAACCAGCAATATCCGGTTCTGTGTGGCAAAATGAATATCAGCTTTTCAACAGCCTGTGTGTTTCTTAGAGTTTTCTGGATAGTATCTATGAACTTTAGGGTTCTGAATGAATTTTAGCATGTTACATTTTGTTTTTTTTTGGCAAACGCTAATTAGTTCCACATGGAGACACAACAAGTACACATAAGAGATTTCTGAGTAGAATGCTACAGAAACTAGTTAAAAAATGATATTTGCGATTGTAAACATGGCATTGAATTCACATTCCCAAGAAAAAGAATTTGCTTTTCTCCAAAACCAGTTTGACTCTGCTTTTCGGGGTCCTTAGCACACGAATTCCACATGAGTTTTTCCTGATAGATCTGGATCAAACCAGCAATATCCGGTTCTGTGTGGCTAAATGAATATCAGCTTTTCAACAGCCTGTGTGTTTCTTAGTGTTTTCTGGATAGTATCTATGAACTTTAGAGTTCTGAATGCATTTTAGCATGTTACATTTTGTTTTTTTGTTGGCAAACGCTAATTAGTTCCACATGGAGACACAACAAGTACACATAAGTGATTTCTGAGTAGAATGCTACAGAAACTAGGTAAAAATGATATTTGCGACTGTAAACATGACATTGAATTCACATTCCCAAGAAAACGACTTTGCTTTTCTCCAAAACCAGTTTGACTCTGCTTTTCGGGGTCCTTAACACACGAATTCCACATGAGTTTGTCCAGATAGATCTGGATCTAACCAGCAATATCCGGTTCTGGGTGGCTAAATGAATATCACCATTTCAACAGCCTGTGTGTTTGTTAGTGTTTTCTGGATAGTATCTATGAACTTTAGAGTTCTGAATGAATTTTAGCATGCTACATTTTGTTTTTTTGTTGGCAAACGCTAATTAGTTCCACATGGAGACACACAAGTACACATAGTGTTTTCTGAGTAGAATGCTACAGAAACTAGTTGAAAAATGATACTTGTGACTGTAAACATGACATTGAATTCACATTCCCAAGAAAAAGACTTTGCTTTTCTCCAAAACCAGTTTGATTCTGCTTTTCGGGGTCCTTATTACACGAATTCCACATGAGTTTGTCCAGATAGATCTGGATCTAACCAGCAATATCCGGTTCTGTGTGGCTAAATGAATATCAGCTTTTCAACAGCCTGTGTGTTTCTTAGTGTTTTCTGGATAGTATCTATGAACTTTAGAGTTTTGAATGAATTTTAGCATGCTACATTTTGTTTTTTTGTTGTCAAACGGTAATTAGTTCCACATGGAGGCACAACAAGTACACATAAGTGATTTCTGAGTAGAATGCTACAGAAACTAGGTTAAAAATGATATTTGCAAATGTAAACATGACATTGAATTCACATTCCCAAGAAAAAGACTTTGCTTTTCTCCAAAACCAGTTTCAACTTCCATTTCTGGGTTCTTTGCACACGAATTCCACACGTTTTTGTCCAGATAGGTCTGGATCTAACCAGCAATATCCGGTTCTGTGTGGCTAAATGAATATCAGCTTTTCAACAGCCTGTGTATTATTAGTGATTTCTGGATAGTATCTATGAACTTTAGAGTTCTGAATGAATTTTAACATGCTACATTTGGTTTTTTTGTTGGAAAACGCTAATTAGTTCCACATGGAGACACACAAGTACACATAAGTGTTTTCTGAGTAGAATGCTACAGACTCTAGTTGAAAAATGATATTGCGATTGTAAACATGACATTGAATTCACATTCCCAAGAAAAAGACTTTGCTTTTCTCCAAAACCAGTTTGACTCTGCTTTTCGGGGTCCTTATTACAAGAATTCCACATGAGTTTGTCCAGATAGATCTGGATCTAACCAGCAATATCCGGTTCTGTGTGGCTAAATGAATATCAGCTTTTCAACAGCCTGTGTGTTTCTTAGTGTTTTCTGGATAGTATCTATGAACTTTAGAGTTTTGAATGAATTTTAGCATGTTACATTGTTTCTTTGTTGGCAAATGCTAACTAGTTCCAAATGGAGACACAACAAGTACACATAAGTGATTTCTGAGTAGAATGCTACAGAAACTAGGTTAAAAATGATATTTGCCAATGTAAACATGACATTGAATTCACATTCCCAAGAAAAAGACTTTGCTTTTCTCCAAAACCTGTTTCAACATTCTTTTCTGGTTCCTTTGCACACAAATTCCACACGTTTTTGTCCAGATAGGTCTGGATCTAACCAGCAATATCCGGTTCTGTGTGGCAAAATGAATATCAGCTTTTCAACAGCCTGTGTGTTTCTTAGAGTTTTCTGGATAGTATCTATGAACTTTAGGGTTCTGAATGAATTTTAGCATGTTACATTTTGTTTTTTTTTGGCAAACGCTAATTAGTTCCACATGGAGACACAACAAGTACACATAAGAGATTTCTGAGTAGAATGCTACAGAAACTAGTTAAAAAATGATATTTGCGATTGTAAACATGGCATTGAATTCACATTCCCAAGAAAAAGAATTTGCTTTTCTCCAAAACCAGTTTGACTCTGCTTTTCGGGGTCCTTAGCACACGAATTCCACATGAGTTTTTCCTGATAGATCTGGATCAAACCAGCAATATCCGGTTCTGTGTGGCTAAATGAATATCAGCTTTTCAACAGCCTGTGTGTTTCTTAGTGTTTTCTGGATAGTATCTATGAACTTTAGAGTTCTGAATGCATTTTAGCATGTTACATTTTGTTTTTTTGTTGGCAAACGCTAATTAGTTCCACATGGAGACACAACAAGTACACATAAGTGATTTCTGAGTAGAATGCTACAGAAACTAGGTAAAAATGATATTTGCAACTGTAAACATGACATTGAATTCACATTCCCAAGAAAACGACTTTGCTTTTCTCCAAAACCAGTTTGACTCTGCTTTTCGGGGTCCTTAACACACGAATTCCACATGAGTTTGTCCAGATAGATCTGGATCTAACCAGCAATATCCGGTTCTGGGTGGCTAAATGAATATCACCATTTCAACAGCCTGTGTGTTTGTTAGTGTTTTCTGGATAGTATCTATGAACTTTAGAGTTCTGAATGAATTTTAGCATGCTACATTTTGTTTTTTTGTTGGCAAACGCTAATTAGTTCCACATGGAGACACACAAGTACACATAGTGTTTTCTGAGTAGAATGCTACAGAAACTAGTTGAAAAATGATACTTGTGACTGTAAACATGACATTGAATTCACATTCCCAAGAAAAAGACTTTGCTTTTCTCCAAAACCAGTTTGATTCTGCTTTTCGGGGTCCTTATTACACGAATTCCACATGAGTTTTTCCTGATAGATCTGGATCAAACCAGCAATATCCGGTTCTGTGTGGCTAAATGAATATCAGCTTTTCAACAGCCTGTGTGTTTCTTAGTGTTTTCTGGAAAGTATCTATGAACTTTAGAGTTCTGAATGAATTTTAGCATGTTATATTTTGTTTTTTTGTTGGCAAACGCTAATTAGTTCCACATGGAAACCCAACAAGTACACATAAGTGATTTCTGAGTAGAATGCTACAGAAACTAGGTAAAAATGATATTTGCGACTGTAAACATGACATTGAATTCACATTCCCAAGAAAAAGAATTTGCTTTTCTCCAAAACCAGTTTGATTCTGCTTTTCGGGGTCCTTAACACACGAATTCCACACGTTTTTGTCCAGATAGGTCTGGATCTAACCAGCAATATCCGGTTCTGTGTGGCTAAATGAATATCAGCTTTTCAACAGCCTGTGTGTTTCTTAGAGTTTTCTGGATAGTATCTATGAACTTTAGAGTTCTGAATGAATTTTATCATGTTACATTTTGTTTTTTTTTTTGGCAAACGCTAATTAGTTCCACATGGAGACACAACAAGTACACATAAGAGAATTCTGAGTAGAATGCTACAGAAACTAGGTTAAAAATGATATTTGCGACTGTAAACATGACATTGAATTCACATTCCCTAGAAAAAGACTTTGCTTTTCTCAAAAACCAGTTTCAACATTCTTTTCTGGGTCCTTATTACACAAATTCCACATGAGTATGTCCAGATAGATCTGGATCTAACCAGCAATATCAGGTTCTGTGTGGCTAAATGAATATCAGCTTTTCAACAGCCTGTGTGTTTGTTAGTGTTTTCTGGATAGTATCTATGAACTTTAGAGTTTTGAATGAATTTTAGCATGTTACATTTTGTTTTTTTGTTGGCAAACACTAATTAGTTCCACATGGAGACACAACAAGTACACATAAGTGATTTCTGAGTAGAATGCTACAGAAACTAGGATAAAAATGATATTTGCGACTGTAAACATGACATTGAATTCACATTCCCAAGAAAAAGACTTTGCTTTTCTCCAAAACCAGTTTGACTCTGCTTTTCGGGGTCCTTATTACACGAATTCCACATGAGTTTGTCCAGATAGATCTGGATCTAACCAGCAATATCCGGTTCTGTGTGGCTGAATGAATATCAGCTTTTCAACAGCCGTTGTGTTTCTTAGTGTTTTCTGGATAGTATCTATGAACTTTAGAGTTCTGAATGAATTTTAGCATGTTACATTTTGGTTTTTTTTGGCAAACGCTAATTAGTTCCACATGGAGACACAACAAGTACACATAAGTGATTTCTGAGTAGAATGCTACAGAAACTAGGTTAAAAATGATATTTGCGACTGTAAACATGACATTGAATTCACATTCCCAAGAAAAAGACTTTGCTTTTCTCCAAAACCAGTTTGACTCTGCTTTTCGGGGTCCTTAACACACGAAATCCACACGTTTTTGTCCAGATAAGTCTGGATCTAACCAGCAATATCCGGTTCTGTGTGGCTAAATGAATATCAGCTTTTAACAGCCTGTGTGTTTCTTAGTGTTTTCTGGATAGTATCTATGAACTTTAGAGTTTTGAATGAATTTTAGCATGTTACATTTTGTTTTTTTGTTGGCAAATGCTAATTAGTTCCACATGGAGAAACAACAAGTACACATAAGTGATTTCTGAGTAGAATGCTACACAAACTAGTTGAAAAATGATATTTGCGACTGTAAACATGACATTGAATTCACATTCCCAAGAAAACGACTTTGCTTTTCTCCAAAACCAGTTTGACTCTGCTTTTCGGGGTCCTTAACACATGAATTCCACATGAGTTTGTCCAGATAGATCTGGATCTAACCAGCAATATCCGGTTCTGGGTGGCTAAATGAATATCACCATTTCAACAGCCTGTGTGTTTCTTAGTGTTTTCTGGATAGTATCTATGAACTTTAGAGTTTTGAATGAATTTTAGCATGGTACATTTGGTTTTTTTGTTGGAAAACGCTAATTAGTTCCACATGGAGACACAAAAGTACACATAGTGTTTTCTGAGTAGAATGCTACAGAAACTAGTTGAAAAATGATACTTGTGACTGTAAACATGACATTGAATTCACATTCCCAAGAAAAAGACTTTGCTTTTCTCCAAAACCAGTTTGACTCTGCTTTTCGGGGTCCTTATTACACGAATTCCACATGAGTTCGTCCAGATAGATCTGGATCTAACCAGCAATATCCGGTTCTGTGTGGCTGAATGAATATCAGCTTTTCAACAGCCTGTGTGTTTCTTAGTGTTTTCTGGATAGTATCTATGAACTTTAGAGTTCTGAATGAATTTTAGCATGTTACATTGTGTTTTTTTTTTGGCAAACGCTAATTAGTTCCACATGGAGACACAACAAGTACACATAAGTGATTTCTGAGTAGAATGCTACAGAAACTAGGTTAAAAATGATATTTGCGACTGTAAACATGACATTGAATTCACATTCCCAAGAAAAAGACTTTGCTTTTCTCCAAAACCAGTTTGACTCTGCTTTTCTGGGTCCTTTGCACACAAATTCCACACGTTTTTGTCCTGATAGGTCTGGATCTAACCAGCAATATCCGGTTCTGTGTGGCGAAATGAATATCAGCTTTTCAACAGCCTGTATGTTTCTTAGTGTTTTCTGGATAGTATCTATGAACTTTAGAGTTTTGAATGAATTTTAGCATGTTACATTTTGTTTTTTTTTGGCAAATGCTAATTAGTTCCACATGGAGAAACAACAAGTACACATAAGTGATTTCTGAGTAGAATGCTACAAAAACTAGTAGAAAAATGATATTTGCGACTTTAAACATGACATTGAATTCACATTCCCAAGAAAACGACTTTGCTTTTATCCAAAACCAGTTTGACTCTGCTTTTCGGGGTCCTTATTACACGAATTCCACATGAGTTTGTCCAGATAGATCTGGATCAAACCAGCAATATCCGGTTCTGTGTGGCGAAATGAATATCAGCTTTTCAACAGCCTGTGTGTTTGTTAGTGTTTTCTGGATAGTATCTATGAACTTTAGAGTTTTGAATGCATTTTAGCATGTTACATTTTGTTTATTTGTTGGCAAATTCTAATTAGTTCCCATGGAGACACAACAAGTACACATAAGTGATTTCTGAGTAGAATGCTACAGAAACTAGGTTAAAAATGATATTTGCGACTGTAAACATGACATTGAATTCACATTCCCAAGAAAAATACTTTGCTTTTCTCCAAAACCAGTTTGATTCTGCTTTTCGGGGTCCTTAACACACGAATTCCACATGAGTTTGTCCAGATAGATCTGGATCTAACCAGCAATATCCGGTTCTGTGTGGCTAAATGAATATCAGCTTTTCAACAGCCTGTGTGTTTGTTAGTGTTTTCTGGATAGTATCTATGAACTTTAGAGTTTTGAATGAATTTTAGCATGCTACATTTTGTTTTTTTGTTGGCAAACGGTAATTAGTTCCATATGGAGACACAACAAGTACACATAAGTGATTTCTGAGTAGAATGCTACAGAAACTAGGTTAAAAATGATATTTGCAAATGTAAACATGACATTGAATTCACATTCCCAAGAAAAAGACTTTGCTTTTCTCCAAAACCAGTTTCAACTTCCTTTTCTGGGTTCTTTGCACATGAATTCCACACGTTTTTGTCCAGATAGGTCTGGATCTAACCAGCAATATCCGGTTCTGTGTGGCTAAATGAATATCAGCTTTTCAACAGCCTGTGTGTTTCTTAGTGTTTTCTGGATAGTATCTATGAACTTTAGAGTTCTGAATGAATTTTAGCATGCTACATTTGGTTTTTTTGTTGGAAAACGCTAATTAGTTCCACATGGAGACACACAAGTACACATAAGTGTTTTCTGAGTAGAATGCTACAGAAACTAGGTAAAAATGATATTTGCAAAGGTAAACATGACATTGAATTCACATTCCCAAGAAAACGACTTTGCTTTTCTCCAAAACCAGTTTGACTCTGCTTTTCGGGGTCCTTAACACACGAATTCCACATGAGTTTGTCCAGATAGATCTGGATCTAACCAGCAATATCCGGTTCTGGGTGGCTAAATGAATATCACCATTTCAACAGCCTGTGTGTTTCTTAGTGTTTTCTGGATAGTATCTATGAACTTTAGAGTTTTGAATGAATTTTAGCATGCTACATTTGGTTTTTTTGTTGGAAAACGCTAATTAGTTCCACATGGAGACACACAAGTACACATAGTGTTTTCTGAGTAGAATGCTACAGAAACTAGTTGAAAAATGATACTTGTGACTGTAAACATGACATTGAATTCACATTCCCAAGAAAAAGACTTTGCTTTTCTCCAAAACCAGTTTGACTCTGTTTTTCGGGGCCCTTATTACACGAATTCCACATGAGTTTTTCCTGATAGATCTAGATCAAACCAGCAATATCCGGTTCTGTGTGGCTAAATGAATATCAGCTTTTCAACAGCCTGTGTGTTTCTTAGTATTTTCTGGATAGTATCTATGAACTTTAGAGTTCTGAATGAATTTTAGCATGTTACATTTTGTTTTTTTGTTGGCAAATGCTAATTAGTTCCACATGGAAACCCAACAAGTACACATAAGTGATTTCTGAGTAGAATGCTACACAAACTAGCTTAAAAATGATATTTGCGACTGTAAACATGACATTGAATTCACATTCCCAAGAAAAAGACTTTGCTTTTCTCCAAAACCAGTTTGACTCTGCTTTTCGGGGTCCTTAACACACGAATTCCACATGAGTTTGTCCAGATAGATCTGGATCTAACCAGCAATATCCGGTTCTGTGTGGCTAAATGAATATCAGCTTTTCAACAGCCTGTGTGTTTCTTAGTGTTTTCTGGATAGTATCTATGAACTTTAGAGTTTTGAATGAATTTTAGCATGCTACATTTTGTTTTTTTGTTGTCAAACGGTAATTAGTTCCACATGGAGGCACAACAAGTACACATAAGTGATTTCTGAGTAGAATGCTACAGAAACTAGGTTAAAAATGATATTTGCAAATGTAAACATGACATTGAATTCACATTCCCAAGAAAAAGACTTTGCTTTTCTCCAAAACCAGTTTCAACTTCCATTTCTGGGTTCTTTGCACACGAATTCCACACCTTTTTGTCCAGATAGTTCTGGATCTAACCAGCAATATCCGGTTCTGTGTGGCTAAATGAATATCAGCTTTTCAACAGCCTGTGTATTCTTAGTGTTTTCTGGATAGTATCTATGAACTTTAGAGTTCTGAATGAATTTTAACATGCTACATTTGGTTTTTTTGTTGGAAAACGCTAATTAGTTCCACATGGAGACACACAAGTACACATAAGTGTTTTCTGAGTAGAATGCTACAGACTCTAGTTGAAAAATGATATTTGCGACTGTAAACATGACATTGAATTCACATTCCCAAGAAAAAGACTTTGCTTTTCTCCAAAACCAGTTTGACTCTGCTTTTCGGGGTCCTTATTACACGAATTCCACATGAGTTTGTCCAGATAGATCTGGATCTAACCAGCAATATCCGGTTCTGTGTGGCTAAATGAATATCAGCTTTTCAACAGCCTGTGTGTTTCTTAGTGTTTTCTGGATAGTATCTATGAACTTTACAGTTCTGAATGAATTTTAGCATGTTACATTTTGTTTCTTTGTTGGCAAATGCTAATTAGTTCCAAATGGAGACACAACAAGTACACATAAGTGATTTCTGAGTAGAATGCTACAGAAACTAGGTTAAAAATGATATTTGCCAATGTAAACATGACATTGAATTCACATTCCCAAGAAAACGACTTTGCTTTTCTCCAAAACCAGTTTCAACATTCTTTTGTGGGTCCTTTGCACACAAATTCCACACATTTTTGGCCAGATAGGTCTGGATCTAACCAGCAATATCCGGTTCTGTGTGGCGAAATGAATATCAGCTTTTCAACAGCCTGTGTGTTTTTTAGAGTTTTCTGGATAGTATCTATGAACTTTAGAGTTCTGAATGAATTTTAGCATGTTACATTTTGTTTTTTTTTGGCAAACGCTAATTAGTTCCACATGGAGACACAACAAGTACACATAAGAGATTTCTGAGTAGAATGCTACAGAAACTAGTTAAAAAATGATATTTGCGATTGTAAACATGACATTGAATTCACATTCCCAAGAAAAAGACTTTGCTTTTATCCAAAACCAGTTTGACTCTGCTTTTCGGGGTCCTTAACACACGAATTCCACATGAGTTTGTCCAGATAGATCTGGATCAAACCAGCAATATCCGGTTCTGTGTGGCTAAATGAATATCAGCTTTTCAACAGCCTGTGTTTTTCTTAGTGTTTTCTGGATAGTATCTATGAACTTTAGAGCTCTGAATGCATTTTAGCATGTTACATTTTGTTTTTGTCTTGGCAAACGCTAATTAGTTCCACATGGAGACACAACAAGTACACATAAGTGATTTCTGAGTAGAATGCTACAGAAACTAGGTAAAAATGATATTTGCGACTCTAAACATGACATTGAATTCACATTCCCAAGAAAAAGACTTTGCTTTTCTCCAAAACCAGTTTGACTCTGCTTTTCGGGGTCCTTAACACACGAATTCCACATGAGTTTGTCCAGATAGATCTGGATCTAACCAGCAATATCCGGTTCTGTGTGGCTAAATGAATATCAGCTTTTCAACAGCCTGTGTGTTTCTTAGTGTTTTCTGGATAGTATGTATGAACTTTAGAGTTCTGAATGAATTTTAGCATGTTACATTTTGTTTTTTTGTTGGCAAACGCTAATTAGTTCCACATGGAAACACAACAAGTACACATAAGTGATTTCTGAGTAGAATGCTACAGAAACTAGGTAAAAATGATATTTGCGACTGTAAACATGACATTGAATTCACATTCCCAAGAAAAAGACTTTGCTTTTCTCCAAAACCAGTTTGATTCTGCTTTTCGGGGTCCTTAACACACGAATTCCACATGAGTTTGTCCAGATAGATCTGGATCTAACCAGCAATATCCGGTTCTGTGTGGCTAAATGAATATCAGCTTTTCAACAGCCTGTGTGTTTCTTAGTGTTTTCTGGATAGTTCTATGAACTTTAGAGTTTTGAATGAATTTTAGCATGCTACATTTTGTTTTTTTGTTGTCAAACGGTAATTAGTTCCACATGGAGGCACAACAAGTACATATAAGTGATTTCTGAGTAGAATGCTACAGAAACTAGGTTAAAAATGATATTTGCCAATGTAAACATGACATTGAATTCACATTCCCAAGAAAAAGACTTTGCTTTTCTCCAAAACCAGTTTCAACTTCCATTTCTGGGTTCTTTGCACACGAATTCCACACGTTTTTGTCCAGATAGGTCTGGATCTAACCAGCAATATCCGGTTCTGTGTGGCTAAATGAATATCAGCTTTTCAACAGCCTGTGTGTTTCTTAGAGTTTTCTGGATAGTATCTATGAACTTTAGAGTTCTGAATGAATTTTAGCATGTTACATTTTGTTTTTTTTTTGGCAAACGCTAATTAGTTCCACATGGAGAAACTTCAAGAACACATAAGAGATTTCTGAGTAGAATGCTACAGAAACTAGGTTAAAAATGATATTTGCGACTGTAAACATGACATTGAATTCACATTCCCTAGAAAAAGACTTTGCTTTTCTCAAAAACCAGTTTCAACATGATTTTCTGGGTCCTGAACACACGAATTCCACACGTTTTTGTCCAGATAGGTCTGGATGTAACCAGCAATATCCGGTTCTGTGTGGCTAAATGAATATCAGCTTTTCAACAGCCTGTGTGTTTCTTAGTGTTTTCTGGATAGTATCTATGTACTTTAGAGTTCTGAATGAATTTTAACATGCTACATTTGTTTTTTTTGTTGGAAAATGCTGATTAGTTCCACATGGAGACACACAAGTACACATAAGTGTTTTCTGAGTAGAATGCTACAGAAACTAGTTGAAAAATGATATTTGCGATTGTAAACATGACATTGAATTCACATTCCCAAGAAAAAGACTTTGCTTTTCTCCAAAACCAGTTTGACTCTGCTTTTCGGGGTCCTTAACACACGAATTCCACATGAGTTTGTCCAGATAGATCTGGATCAAACCAGCAATATCCGGTTCTGTGTGGCTAAATGAATATCAGCTTTTCAACAGCCTGTGTGTTTCTTAGTGTTTTCTGGATAGTATCTATGAACTTTAGAGTTCTGAATGAATTTTAGCATGTTACATTTTGGTTTTTTTTGGCAAACGCTAATTAGTTCCACATGGAGACACAACAAGCACACATAAGTGATTTCTGAGTAGAATGCTACAGAAACTAGGTAAAAATGATATTTGCGACTGTAAACATGACATTGAATTCACATTCCCAAGAAAAAGACTTTGCTTTTCTCCAAAACCAGTTTGACTCTGCTTTTCGGGGTCCGTAACACACGAATTCCACATGAGTATGTCCAGATAGGTCTGGATCAAACCAGAAATATCCGGTTCTGTGTGGCTAAATGAATATCAGCTTTTAAACAGCCTGTGTGTTTCTTAGTGTTTTCTGGATAGTATCTATGAACTTTAGAGTTTTGAATGAATTTTAGCATGTTACATTTTGTTTCTTTGTTGGCAAACGCTAATTAGTTCCACATGGAGACACAACAAGTACACATAAGTGATTTCTGAGTAGAATGCTACAGAAACTAGGTTAAAAATGATATTTGCAAATGTAAACATGACATTGAATTCACATTCCTAAGAAAAAGACTTTGCTTTACTCCAAAACCAGTTTCAACATTCTGTTCTGTGTCCTTTGCACACGAATTCCACACGTTTTTGTCCAAATAGGTCTGGATCTAACCAGCAATATCCGGTTCTTTGTGGCTAAATGAATATCAGCTTTTCAACAGCCTGTGTGTTTGTTAGTGTTTTCTGGATAGTATCTATGAACTTTAGAGTTTTGAATGAATTTTAGCATGTTACATTTTGTTTTTTGTTGGCAAACGCTAATTAGTTCCACATGGAGACACAACAAGTACACATAAGTGATTTCTCAGTAGAATGCTACACAAATTAGTTGAAAAATGATATTTGCGACTGTAAACATGACATTGAATTCACATTCCCAAGAAAAAGACTTTGCTTTTCTCCAAAACCAGTTTGACTCTGCTTTTCGGGGTCCTTATTACACGAATTCCACATGAGTTTGTCCAGATAGATCTGGATCAAATCAGCAATATCCGGTTCTGTGTGGCTAAATGAATATCAGCTTTTCAACAGCCTGTGTTTTTATTAGTGTTTTCTGGATAGTATCAATGAACTTTAGAGTTTTGAATGAATTTTAGCATGTTACATTTTTTTTTTTTTTGGCAAACGCTAATTAGTTCCACATGGAGACACAACAATTACACATAAGTGATTTCTGAGTAGAATGCTACAGAAACTAGGTTAAAAATGATATTTGCGACTGTAAACATGACATTGAATTCACATTCCCAAGAAAAAGACTTTGCTTTTCTCCATAACCAGTTTGACTCTGCTTTTCGGGGTCCTTATTACACGAATTCCACATGAGTTGGTCCAGATAGATCTGGATCTAACCAGCAATATCCGGTTCTGTGTGGCTAAATGAATATCAGCTTTTCAACAGCCTGTGTGTTTCTTAGTGTTTTCTGGATAGTATCTATGAACTTTAAAGTTTTGAATGAATTTTAGCATGTTACATTTTGTTTCTTTGTTGGCAAACGCTAATTAGTTCCACATGGAGACACAAGAAGTACACATAAGTGATTTCTGAGTAGAATGCTACAGAAACTAGGTTAAAAATGATATTTGCGACTGTAAACATGACATTGAATTCACATTCCCAAGAAAAAGACTTTGCTTTACTCCAAAACCAGTTTCAACATTTTTTTCTGGGTCCTTTGCACACAAATTCCACACGTTTTTGTCCAGATAGGTCTGGATCTAACCAGCAATATCCGGTTCTGTGTGGCTGAATGAATATCAGCTTTTCAACAGCCTGTGTGTTTGTTAGTGTTTTCTGGATAGTATCTATGAACTTTAGAGTTTTGAATGAATTTTAGCATGATACATTTTGTTTTTTGTTGGCAAACGCTAATTAGTTCCACATGGAGACACAACAAGTACACATAAGTGATTTCTCAGTAGAATGCTACACAAACTAGTTGAAAAATGATATTTGCGACTGTAAACATGACATTGAATTCACATTCCCAAGAAAACGACTTTGCTTTTCTCCAAAACCAGTTTGACTCTGCTTTTCGGAGTTTTTGCACACGAATTCCACACGTTTTTGTCCAGATAGGTCTGGATCTAACCAGCAATATCCGGTTCTGTGTGGCTCAATGAATATCACGTTTTCAACAGCCTGTGTGTTTCTTAATGTTTTCTGGATAGTATCTATGAACTTTAGAGTTCTGAATGAATGTTAGCATGTTACATTTTTTTTTTTTTTTGGCAAACGCTAATTAGTTCCACATGGAGACACACAAGTACACATAAGTGTTTTCTGAGTAGAATGCTACAGAAACTAGTTCAAAAATGATATTTGCGATTGTAAACATGACATTGAATTCACATTCCCAAGAAAAAGACTTTGCTTTTCTCCAAAACCAGTTTGACTCTGCTTTTCGGGGTCCTTATTACACGAATTCCACATGAGTTTGTCCAGATATATCTGGATCTAACCAGCAATATCCGGGTCTGTGTGGCTAAATGTATATCAGCTTTTCAACAGCCTGTGTGTTTCTTAGTGTTTTCTGGATAGTATCAATGAACTTTAGAGTTTTGAATGAATTTTAGCATGTTACATTTTTTTTTTTTTTGGCAAACGCTAATTAGTTCCACATAGAGACACAACAAGTACACATAAGTGATTTCTGAGTAGAATGCTACAGAAACTAGGTTAAAAATGATATTTGCGACTGTAAACATGACATTGAATTCACATTCCCAAGAAAAAGACTTTGCTTTTCTCCAAAACCAGTTTCAACATCCTTTTCTGGGTCCTTAACACACGAATTCCACACGTTTTTGTCCAGATAAGTCTGGATCTAACCAGCAATATCCGGTTCTGTGTGGCGAAATGAATATCAGCTTTTAACAGCCTGTGTGTTTCTTAGTGTTTTCTGGATAGTATCTATGAACTTTAAAGTTTTGAATGAATTTTAGCATGTTACATTTTGTTTCTTTGTTGGCAAACGCTAATTAGTTCCACATGGAGACACAACAAGTACACATAAGTGATTTCTGAGTAGAATGCTACAGAAACTAGGTTAAAAATGATATTTGCAAATGTAAACATGACATTGATTTCACATACCCAAGAAAAAGACTTTGCTTTACTCCAAAACCAGTTTCAACATTTTTTTCTGGGTCCTTTGCACACAAATTCCACACGTTTTTGTCCAGATAGGTCTGGATCTAACCAGCAATATCCGGTTCTGTGTGGCTAAATGAATATCAGCTTTTCAACAGCCTGTGTGTTTGTTAGTGTTTTCTGGATAGTATCTATGAACTTTAGAGTTTTGAATGAATTTTAGCATGTTACATTTTGTTTTTTGTTGGCAAACGCTAATTAGTTCCACATGGAGACACAACAAGTACACATAAGTGATTTCTCAGTAGAATGCTACACAAACTAGTTGAAAAATGATATTTGCGACTGTAAACATGACATTGAATTCACATTCCCAAGAAAACGACTTTGCTTTTCTCCAAAACCAGTTTGACTCTGCTTTTCGGAGTTTTTGCACACGAATTCCACACGTTTTTGTCCAGATAGGTCTGGCTCTTACCAGCAATATCCGGTTCTGTGTGGCTAAATGAATATCACGTTTTCAACAGCCTGTGTGTTTCTTAGTGTTTTCTGGATAGTATCTATGAACTTTAGAGTTCTGAATGAATGTTAGCATGTTACATTTTTTTTTTTTGGCAAACGCTAATTAGTTCCACATGGAGACACACAAGTACACATAAGTGTTTTCTGAGTAGAATGCTACAGAAACTAGTTCAAAAATGATATTTGCGATTGTAAACATGACATTGAATTCACATTCCCAAGAAAAAGACTTTGCTTTTCTCCAAAACCAGTTTGACTCTGCTTTTCGGGGTCCTTATTACACGAATTCCATATGAGTTTGTCCAGATATATCTGGATCAAACCAGCAATATCCGGTTCTGTGTGGCTAAATGAATATCAGCTTTTCAACAGCCTGTGTGTTTCTTAGTGTTTTCTGGATAGTATCTATGAACTTTAGAGTTCTGAATAAATTTTAGCATGTTACATTTTGTTTCTTTGTTGGCAAACGCTAATTAGTTCCACATGGAGACACAACAAGTACACATAAGTGATTTCTGAGTAGAATGCTACAGAAACTAGGTTAAAAATGATATTTGCGACTGTAAACATGACATTGAATTCACATTCCCAAGAAAAAGACTTTGCTTTTCTCCAAAACCAGTTTCAACATCCTTTTCTGGGTCCTTAACACACGAATTCCACACGTTTTTGTCCAGAGAAGTCTGGATCTAACCAGCAATATCCGGTTCTGTGTGGCGAAATGAATATCAGCTTTTAACAGCCTGTGTGTTTCTTAGTGTTTTCTGGATAGTATCTATGAACTTTAAAGTTTTGAATGAATTTTAGCATGTTACATTTTGTTTCTTTGTTGGCAAACGCTAATTAGTTCCACATGGAGACACAACAAGTACACATAAGTGATTTCTGAGTAGTATGCTACAGAAACTAGGTTAAAAATGATATTTGCAAATGTAAACATGACATTGATTTCACATTCCCAAGAAAAAGACTTTGCTTTACTCCAAAACCAGTTTCAACATTTTTTTCTGGGTCCTTTGCACACAAATTCCACACGTTTTTGTCCAGATAGGTCTGGATCTAACCAGAAATATCCGGTTCTGTGTGGCTAAATGAATATCAGCTTTTCAACAGCCTGTGTGTTTGTTAGTGTTTTCTGGATAGTATCTATGAACTTTAGAGTTTTGAATGAATTTTAGCATGTTACATTTTGTTTTTTGTTGGCAAACGCTAATTAGTTCCACATGGAGACACAACAAGTACACATAAGTGATTTCTCAGTAGAATGCTACACAAACTAGTTGAAAAATGATATTTGCGACTGTAAACATGACATTGAATTCACATTCCCAAGAAAACAACTTTGCTTTTCTCCAAAACCAGTTTGACTCTGCTTTTCGGAGTTTTTGCACACGAATTCCACACGTTTTTGTCCAGATAGGTCTGGATCTAACCAGCAATATCCGGTTCTGTGTGGCTAAATGAATATCACGTTTTCAACAGCCTGTGTGTTTCTTAGTGTTTTCTGGATAGTATCTATGAACTTTAGAGTTCTGAATGAATGTTAGCATGTTACATTTTTTTTTTTTTTGGCAAACGCTAATTAGTTCCACATGGAGACACACAAGTACACATAAGTGTTTTCTGAGTAGAATGCTACAGAAACTAGTTCAAAAATGATATTTGCGATTGTAAACATGACATTGAATTCACATTCCCAAGAAAAAGACTTTGCTTTTCTCCAAAACCAGTTTGACTCTGCTTTTCGGGGTCCTTATTACACGAATTCCACATGAGTTTGTCCAGATATATCTGGATCAAACCAGCAATATCCGTTTCTGTGTGGCTAAATGAATATCAGCTTTTCAACAGCCTGTGTGTTTCTTAGTGTTTTCTGGATAGTATCTATGAACTTTAGAGTTCTGAATAAATTTTAGCATGTTACATTTTGTTTCTTTGTTGGCAAATGCTAATTAGTTCCACATGGAGACACAACAAGTACACATAAGTGATTTCTGAGTAGAATGCTACAGAAACTAGGTTAAAAATGATATTTGCGACTGTAAACATGACATTGAATTCACATTCCCAAGAAAAAGACTTTGCTTTTCTCCAAAACCAGTTTGACTCTGCTTTTCTGGGTCCTTAACACACGAATTCCACACGTTTTTGTCCAGATAAGTCTGGATCTAACCAGCAATATCCGGTTCTGTGTGGCGAAATGAGTATCAGCTTTTAACAGCCTGTGTGTTTCTTAGTGTTTTCTGGATAGTATCTATGAACTTTAAAGTTTTGAATGAATTTTAGCATGTTACATTTTGTTTCTTTGTTGGCAAACGCTAATTAGTTCCACATGGAGACACAACAAGTACACATAAGTGATTTCTGAGTAGAATGCTACAGAAACTAGGTTAAAAATGCTATTTGCAAATGTAAACATGACATTGATTTCACATTCCCAAGAAAAAGACTTTGCTTTACTCCAAAACCAGTTTCAACATTTTTTTCTGGGTCCTTTGCACACAAATTCCACACGTTTTTGTCCAGATAGGTCTGGATCTAACCAGCAATATCCGGTTCTGTGTGGCTAAATGAATATCAGCTTTTCAACAGCCTGTGTGTTTGTTAGTGTTTTCTGGATAGTATCTATGAACTTTAGAGTTTTGAATGAATTTTAGCATGTTACCTTTTGTTTTTTGTTGGCAAACGCTAATTAGTTCCACATGGAGACACAACAAGTACACATAAGTGATTTCTCAGTAGAATGCTACACAAACTAGTTGAAAAATGATATTTGCAAATGTAAACATGACATTGAATTCACATTCCCAAGAAAACGACTTTGCTTTTCTCCAAAACCAGTTTGACTCTGCTTTTCGGAGTTTTTGCACACGAATTCCACACGTTTTTGTCCAGATAGGTCTGGATCTAACCAGCAATATCCGGTTCTGTGTGGCTAAATGAATATCACGTTTTCAACAACCTGTGTGTTTCTTAGTGTTTTCTGGATAGTATCTATGAACTTTAGAGTTCTGAATGAATGTTAGCATGTTACATTTTTTTTTTTTTGGCAAACGCTAATTAGTTCCACATGGAGACACACAAGTACACATAAGTGTTTTCTGAGTAGAATGCTACAGAAACTAGTTCAAAAATGATATTTGCGATTGTAAACATGACATTGAATTCACATTCCCAAGAAAAAGACTTTGCTTTTCTCCAAAACCAGTTTGACTCTGCTTTTCGGGGTTCTTTGCACACGAATTCCACACGTTTTTGTCCAGATAGGTCTGGATCTAACCAGCAATATCCGCTTCTGTGTGGCTAAATGAATATCAGCTTTTCAACAGCCTGTGTGTTTCTTAGTGTTTTCTGGATAGTATCTATGAACTTTAGAGTTCTGAATGAATTTTAGCATGTTACATTTTGTTTTTTTTTGGCAAACGCTAATTAGTTCCACATGGAGACACAACAAGTACACATAAGTGATTTCTGAGTAGAATGCTATAGCATCTAGGTAAAAATGATATTTGCGACTGTAAACATGACATTGAATTCACATTCCCAAAAAAAGACTTTGCTTTTCTCCAAAACCAGTTTGACTCTGCTTTTCGGGGTCCTTAACACACGAATTCCACATGAGTTTGTCCAGATAGATCTGGATCTAACCAGCAATATCCGGTTCTGTGTGGCTAAATGAATATCAGCTTTTCAACAGCCTATGTGTTTCTTAGTGTTTTCTGGATAGTATCTATGAACTTTAGAGTTTTGAATGAATTTTAGCATGTTACATTTTGTTTCTTTGTTGGCAAATGCTAATTAGTTCCACATGGAGACACAACAAGTACACATAAGTGATTTCTGAGTAGAATGCTACAGAAACTAGGTTAAAAATGATATTTGCAAATGTAAACATGACATTGAATTCACATTCCCAAAAAAAGACTTTGCTTTTCTCCAAAACCAGTTTGACTCTGCTTTTCGGGGTCCTTAACACACGAATTCCACATGAGTTTGTCCAGATAGATCTGGATCTAACCAGCAATATCCGGTTCTGTGTGGCTAAATGAATATCAGCTTTTCAACAGCCTATGTGTTTCTTAGTGTTTTCTGGATAGTATCTATGAACTTTAGAGTTTTGAATGAATTTTAGCATGTTACATTTTGTTTCTTTGTTGGCAAATGCTAATTAGTTCCACATGGAGACACAACAAGTACACATAAGTGATTTCTGAGTAGAATGCTACAGAAACTAGGTTAAAAATGATATTTGCAAATGTAAACATGACATTGAAATCACATTCCCAAGAAAAAGACTTTGCTTTTCTCCAAAACCAGTTTGACTCTGCTTTTCGGGGTCCGTAACACACGAATTCCACATGAGTATGTCCAGATAGGTCTGGATCTAACCAGCAATATCCGGTTCTGTGTGGCTAAATGAATATCAGCTTTTCAACAGCCTGTGTGTTTCTTAGTGTTTTCTGGATAGTATCTATGAACTTTAGAGTTTTGAATGAATTTTAGCATGCTACATTTTTTTTATTTTCTTGGAAAACGCTAATTAGATCCACATGGAGACACAACAAGTACACATAAGTGTTTTATGAGTAGAATGCTACACAAATTCGTTGTAAAATGATATTTGCCATTGTAAACATTACATTGCATTCACATTCCCAAGAAAAAGACTTTGCTTTTCTCCAAAACCAGTTTGACTCTGCTTTTCGGGGTCCTTAACACACGAATTCCACATGAGTTTGTCCAGACAGATCTGGATCTAACCAGCAATATCCGGTTCTGTGTGGCTAAATGAATATCAGCTTTTCAACAGCCTGTGTGTTTCTTAGTGTTTTCTGGATAGTATCTATGAACTTTAGAGTTCTGAATGAATTTTAGCATGTTACATTTTGTTTTTTTTTGGCAAACGCTAATTAGTTCCACATGGAGACACAACAAGTACACATAAGTGATTTCTGAGTAGAATGCTACAGAATCTAGGTAAAAACGATATTTGCGACTGTAAACATGACATTGAATTCACATTCCCAAAAAATGACTTTGCTTTTCTCCAAAACCAGTTTGACTCTGCTTTTCGGGGTCCGTAACACACGAATTCCACATGGGTATGACTAGATAGGTCTGGATCTAACCAGAAATATCCGGTTCTGTGTGGCTAAATGAATATCAGCTTTTAAACAGCCTGTGTGTTTCTTAGTGTTTTCTGTATAGTATCTATGAACTTTAAAGTTTTGAATGAATTTTAGCATGTTACATTTTGTTTCTTTGTTGGCAAACGCTAATTAGTTCCACATGGAGACACAACAAGTACACATAAGTGATTTCTGAGTAGAATGCTACAGAAACTAGGTTAAAAATGATATTTGCGACTGTAAACATGACATTGAATTCACATTCCCATGAAAACGACTTTGCTTTTCTCCAAAACCAGTTTGATTCTGCTTGTCGGGGTTCTTTGCACACGAATTCCACACGTTTTTGTCCAGATAGGTCTGGATCTAACCAGCAATATCCGCTTCTGTGTGGCTAAATGAATATCAGCTTTTCAACAGCCTGTGTGTTTCTTAGTGTTTTCTCGATAGTATCTATGAACTTTAGAGTTCTGAATGAATGTTAGCATGTTACATTTTTTTTTTTTTTGGCAAACGCTAATTAGTTCCACATGGAGACACAACAAGTACACATAAGTGATTTCTGAGTAGAATGCTACAGAATCTAGGTAAAAATGATATTTGCGACTGTAAACATGACATTGAATTCACATTCCCAAGAAAAAGACTTTGCTTTTCTCCAAAACCAGTTTGACTCTGCTTTTCTGGGTCCTTAACACACGAATTCCACACGTTTTTGTCCAGATAGGTCTGGATCTAACCAGAAATATCCGGTTCTGTGTGGCTAAATGAATATCAGCTTTTAAACAGCCTGTGTGTTTCTTAGTGTTTTCTGGATAGTATCTATGAACTTTAGAGTTCTGAATGAATTTTAGCATGTTACATTTTGTTTCTTTGTTGGCAAAAGCTAATTAGTTCCACATGGAGACACAACAAGTACACATAAGTGATTTCTGAGTAGAATGCTACAGAAACTAGGTTAAAAATGATATTTGCAAATGTAAACATGACATTGAATTCACATTCCCAAGAAAAAGACTTTGCTTTTCTCCAAAACCAGTTTCAGCATTCTGTTCTGGTTCCTTTGCACACAAATTCCACACGTTTTTGTCCAGATAGGTCTGGATCTAACCAGCAATATCCGGTTATGTGTGGCTAAATGAATATCAGCTTTTCAACAGCCTGTGTGTTTGTTAGTGTTTTCTGGATAGTATCTATGAACTTTAGAGTTCTGAATGAATTTTAGCATGTTACATTTTGGTTTTTTTTGGCAAACGCTAATTAGTTCCACATGGAGACACAACAAGTACACATAAGTGATTTCTGAGTAGAATGCTACAGAAACTAGGTAAAAATGATATTTGCGACTGTAAACATGACATTGAATTCACATTCCCAAGAAAAAGACTTTGCTTTTCTCCAAAACCAGTTTGACTCTGCTTTTCGGGGTCTGTAACACACGAATTCCACATGAGTATGTCTAGATAGGTCTGTATCTAACCAGAAATATCCGGTTCTGTGTGGCTAAATGAATATCAGCTTTTAAACAGCCTGTGTGTTTCTTAGTGTTTTCTGGATAGTATCTATGAACTTTAGAGTTCTGAATGAATTTTAGCATGTTACATTTTGTTTCTTTGTTGGCAAACGCTAATTAGTTCCACATGGAGACACAACAAGTACACATAAGTGATTTCTGAGTAGAATGCAAGAGAAACTAGGTTAAAAATGATATTTGCAAATGTAAACATGACATTGAATTCACATTCCCAAGAAAAAGACTTTGCTTTACTCCAAAACCAGTTTCAACATTCTGTTCTGGTTCCTTTGCACACAAATTCCACACGTTTTTGTCCAGATAGGTCTGGATCTAACCAGCAATGTCCGGTTCTGTGTGGCTAAATGAATATCACGTTTTCAACAGCCTGTGTGTTTCTTAGTGTTTTCTGGATAGTATCTATGAACTTTAGAGTTCTGAATGAATGTTAGCATGTTACATTTTTTTTTTTTTGGCAAACGCTAATTAGTTCCACATGGAGACACACAAGTACACATAAGTGTTTTCTGAGTAGAATGCTACAGAAACTAGTTCAAAAATGATATTTGCGATTGTAAACATGACATTGAATTCACATTCCCAAGAAAAAGACTTTGCTTTTCTCCAAAACCAGTTTGACTCTGCTTTTCGGGGTCCTTATTACACGAATTCCACATGAGTTTGTCCAGATATATCTGGATCAAACCAGCAATATCCGTTTCTGTGTGGCTAAATGAATATCAGCTTTTCAACAGCCTGTGTGTTTCTTAGTGTTTTCTGGATAGTATCTATGAACTTTAGAGTTCTGAATAAATTTTAGCATGTTACATTTTGTTTCTTTGTTGGCAAATGCTAATTAGTTCCACATGGAGACACAACAAGTACACATAAGTGATTTCTGAGTAGAATGCTACAGAAACTAGGTTAAAAATGATATTTGCGACTGTAAACATGACATTGAATTCACATTCCCAAGAAAAAGACTTTGCTTTTCTCCAAAACCAGTTTGACTCTGCTTTTCTGGGTCCTTAACACACGAATTCCACACGTTTTTGTCCAGATAAGTCTGGATCTAACCAGCAATATCCGGTTCTGTGTGGCGAAATGAATATCAGCTTTTAACAGCCTGTGTGTTTCTTAGTGTTTTCTGGATAGTATCTATGAACTTTAAAGTTTTGAATGAATTTTAGCATGTTACATTTTGTTTCTTTGTTGGCAAACGCTAATTAGTTCCACATGGAGACACAACAAGTACACATAAGTGATTTCTGAGTAGAATGCTACAGAAACTAGGTTAAAAATGCTATTTGCAAATGTAAACATGACATTGATTTCACATTCCCAAGAAAAAGACTTTGCTTTACTCCAAAACCAGTTTCAACATTTTTTTCTGGGTCCTTTGCACACAAATTCCACACGTTTTTGTCCAGATAGGTCTGGATCTAACCAGCAATATCCGGTTCTGTGTGGCTAAATGAATATCAGCTTTTCAACAGCCTGTGTGTTTGTTAGTGTTTTCTGGATAGTATCTATGAACTTTAGAGTTTTGAATGAATTTTAGCATGTTACCTTTTGTTTTTTGTTGGCAAACGCTAATTAGTTCCACATGGAGACACAACAAGTACACATAAGTGATTTCTCAGTAGAATGCTACACAAACTAGTTGAAAAATGATATTTGCAAATGTAAACATGACATTGAATTCACATTCCCAAGAAAACGACTTTGCTTTTCTCCAAAACCAGTTTGACTCTGCTTTTCGGAGTTTTTGCACACGAATTCCACACGTTTTTGTCCAGATAGGTCTGGATCTAACCAGCAATATCCGGTTCTGTGTGGCTAAATGAATATCACGTTTTCAACAGCCTGTGTGTTTCTTAGTGTTTTCTGGATAGTATCTATGAACTTTAGAGTTCTGAATGAATGTTAGCATGTTACATTTTTTTTTTTTTGGCAAACGCTAATTAGTTCCACATGGAGACACACAAGTACACATAAGTGTTTTCTGAGTAGAATGCTACAGAAACTAGTTCAAAAATGATATTTGCGATTGTAAACATGACATTGAATTCACATTCCCAAGAAAAAGACTTTGCTTTTCTCCAAAACCAGTTTGACTCTGCTTTTCGGGGTTCTTTGCACACGAATTCCACACGTTTTTGTCCAGATAGGTCTGGATCTAACCAGCAATATCCGCTTCTGTGTGGCTAAATGAATATCAGCTTTTCAACAGCCTGTGTGTTTCTTAGTGTTTTCTGGATAGTATCTATGAACTTTAGAGTTCTGAATGAATTTTAGCATGTTACATTTTGTTTTTTTTTGGCAAACGCTAATTAGTTCCACATGGAGACACAACAAGTACACATAAGTGATTTCTGAGTAGAATGCTATAGCATCTAGGTAAAAATGATATTTGCGACTGTAAACATGACATTGAATTCACATTCCCAAAAAAAGACTTTGCTTTTCTCCAAAACCAGTTTGACTCTGCTTTTCGGGGTCCTTAACACACGAATTCCACATGAGTTTGTCCAGATAGATCTGGATCTAACCAGCAATATCCGGTTCTGTGTGGCTAAATGAATATCAGCTTTTCAACAGCCTATGTGTTTCTTAGTGTTTTCTGGATAGTATCTATGAACTTTAGAGTTTTGAATGAATTTTAGCATGTTACATTTTGTTTCTTTGTTGGCAAATGCTAATTAGTTCCACATGGAGACACAACAAGTACACATAAGTGATTTCTGAATAGAATGCTACAGAAACTAGGTTAAAAATGATATTTGCAAATGTAAACATGACATTGAATTCACATTCCCAAGAAAAAGACTTTGCTTTTCTCCAAAACCAGTTTGACTCTGCTTTTCGGGGTCCTTAACACACGAATTCCACATGAGTTTGTCCAGATAGATCTGGATCTAACCAGCAATATCCGGTTCTGTGTGGCTAAATGAATATCAGCTTTTCAACAGCCTATGTGTTTCTTAGTGTTTTCTGGATAGTATCTATGAACTTTAGAGTTTTGAATGAATTTTAGCATGTTACATTTTGTTTCTTTGTTGGCAAATGCTAATTAGTTCCACATGGAGACACAACAAGTACACATAAGTGATTTCTGAGTAGAATGCTACAGAAACTAGGTTAAAAATGATATTTGCAAATGTAAACATGACATTGAAATCACATTCCCAAGAAAAAGACTTTGCTTTTCTCCAAAACCAGTTTGACTCTGCTTTTCGGGGTCCGTAACACACGAATTCCACATGAGTATGTCCAGATAGGTCTGGATCTAACCAGCAATATCCGGTTCTGTGTGGCTAAATGAATATCAGCTTTTCAACAGCCTGTGTGTTTCTTAGTGTTTTCTGGATAGTATCTATGAACTTTAGAGTTTTGAATGAATTTTAGCATGCTACATTTTTTTTATTTTCTTGGAAAACGCTAATTAGATCCACATGGAGACACAACAAGTACACATAAGTGTTTTATGAGTAGAATGCTACACAAATTCGTTGTAAAATGATATTTGCCATTGTAAACATTACATTGCATTCACATTCCCAAGAAAAAGACTTTGCTTTTCTCCAAAACCAGTTTGACTCTGCTTTTCGGGGTCCTTAACACACGAATTCCACATGAGTTTGTCCAGACAGATCTGGATCTAACCAGCAATATCCGGTTCTGTGTGGCTAAATGAATATCAGCTTTTCAACAGCCTGTGTGTTTCTTAGTGTTTTCTGGATAGTATCTATGAACTTTAGAGTTCTGAATGAATTTTAGCATGTTACATTTTGTTTTTTTTTGGCAAACGCTAATTAGTTCCACATGGAGACACAACAAGTACACATAAGTGATTTCTGAGTAGAATGCTACAGAATCTAGGTAAAAACGATATTTGCGACTGTAAACATGACATTGAATTCACATTCCCAAAAAATGACTTTGCTTTTCTCCAAAACCAGTTTGACTCTGCTTTTCGGGGTCCGTAACACACGAATTCCACATGGGTATGACTAGATAGGTCTGGATCTAACCAGAAATATCCGGTTCTGTGTGGCTAAATGAATATCAGCTTTTAAACAGCCTGTGTGTTTCTTAGTGTTTTCTGTATAGTATCTATGAACTTTAAAGTTTTGAATGAATTTTAGCATGTTACATTTTGTTTCTTTGTTGGCAAACGCTAATTAGTTCCACATGGAGACACAACAAGTACACATAAGTGATTTCTGAGTAGAATGCTACAGAAACTAGGTTAAAAATGATATTTGCGACTGTAAACATGACATTGAATTCACATTCCCATGAAAACGACTTTGCTTTTCTCCAAAACCAGTTTGATTCTGCTTGTCGGGGTTCTTTGCACACGAATTCCACACGTTTTTGTCCAGATAGGTCTGGATCTAACCAGCAATATCCGCTTCTGTGTGGCTAAATGAATATCAGCTTTTCAACAGCCTGTGTGTTTCTTAGTGTTTTCTCGATAGTATCTATGAACTTTAGAGTTCTGAATGAATGTTAGCATGTTACATTTTTTTTTTTTTTGGCAAACGCTAATTAGTTCCACATGGAGACACAACAAGTACACATAAGTGATTTCTGAGTAGAATGCTACAGAATCTAGGTAAAAATGATATTTGCGACTGTAAACATGACATTGAATTCACATTCCCAAGAAAAAGACTTTGCTTTTCTCCAAAACCAGTTTGACTCTGCTTTTCTGGGTCCTTAACACACGAATTCCACACGTTTTTGTCCAGATAGGTCTGGATCTAACCAGAAATATCCGGTTCTGTGTGGCTAAATGAATATCAGCTTTTAAACAGCCTGTGTGTTTCTTAGTGTTTTCTGGATAGTATCTATGAACTTTAGAGTTCTGAATGAATTTTAGCATGTTACATTTTGTTTCTTTGTTGGCAAAAGCTAATTAGTTCCACATGGAGACACAACAAGTACACATAAGTGATTTCTGAGTAGAATGCTACAGAAACTAGGTTAAAAATGATATTTGCAAATGTAAACATGACATTGAATTCACATTCCCAAGAAAAAGACTTTGCTTTTCTCCAAAACCAGTTTCAGCATTCTGTTCTGGTTCCTTTGCACACAAATTCCACACGTTTTTGTCCAGATAGGTCTGGATCTAACCAGCAATATCCGGTTCTGTGTGGCTAAATGAATATCAGCTTTTCAACAGCCTGTGTGTTTGTTAGTGTTTTCTGGATAGTATCTATGAACTTTAGAGTTCTGAATGAATTTTAGCATGTTACATTTTGGTTTTTTTTGGCAAACGCTAATTAGTTCCACATGGAGACACAACAAGTACACATAAGTGATTTCTGAGTAGAATGCTACAGAAACTAGGTAAAAATGATATTTGCGACTGTAAACATGACATTGAATTCACATTCCCAAGAAAAAGACTTTGCTTTTCTCCAAAACCAGTTTGACTCTGCTTTTCGGGGTCCGTAACACACGAATTCCACATGAGTATGTCCAGATAGGTCTGGATCTAACCAGCAATATCCGGTTCTGTGTGGCTAAATGAATATCAGCTTTTCAACAGCCTGTGTGTTTCTTAGTGTTTTCTGGATAGTATCTATGAACTTTAGAGTTTTGAATGAATTTTAGCATGCTACATTTTTTTTATTTTCTTGGAAAACGCTAATTAGATCCACATGGAGACACAACAAGTACACATAAGTGTTTTATGAGTAGAATGCTACACAAATTCGTTGTAAAATGATATTTGCCATTGTAAACATTACATTGCATTCACATTCCCAAGAAAAAGACTTTGCTTTTCTCCAAAACCAGTTTGACTCTGCTTTTCGGGGTCCTTAACACACGAATTCCACATGAGTTTGTCCAGACAGATCTGGATCTAACCAGCAATATCCGGTTCTGTGTGGCTAAATGAATATCAGCTTTTCAACAGCCTGTGTGTTTCTTAGTGTTTTCTGGATAGTATCTATGAACTTTAGAGTTCTGAATGAATTTTAGCATGTTACATTTTGTTTTTTTTTGGCAAACGCTAATTAGTTCCACATGGAGACACAACAAGTACACATAAGTGATTTCTGAGTAGAATGCTACAGAATCTAGGTAAAAACGATATTTGCGACTGTAAACATGACATTGAATTCACATTCCCAAAAAATGACTTTGCTTTTCTCCAAAACCAGTTTGACTCTGCTTTTCGGGGTCCGTAACACACGAATTCCACATGGGTATGACTAGATAGGTCTGGATCTAACCAGAAATATCCGGTTCTGTGTGGCTAAATGAATATCAGCTTTTAAACAGCCTGTGTGTTTCTTAGTGTTTTCTGTATAGTATCTATGAACTTTAAAGTTTTGAATGAATTTTAGCATGTTACATTTTGTTTCTTTGTTGGCAAACGCTAATTAGTTCCACATGGAGACACAACAAGTACACATAAGTGATTTCTGAGTAGAATGCTACAGAAACTAGGTTAAAAATGATATTTGCGACTGTAAACATGACATTGAATTCACATTCCCATGAAAACGACTTTGCTTTTCTCCAAAACCAGTTTGATTCTGCTTGTCGGGGTTCTTTGCACACGAATTCCACACGTTTTTGTCCAGATAGGTCTGGATCTAACCAGCAATATCCGCTTCTGTGTGGCTAAATGAATATCAGCTTTTCAACAGCCTGTGTGTTTCTTAGTGTTTTCTCGATAGTATCTATGAACTTTAGAGTTCTGAATGAATGTTAGCATGTTACATTTTTTTTTTTTTTGGCAAACGCTAATTAGTTCCACATGGAGACACAACAAGTACACATAAGTGATTTCTGAGTAGAATGCTACAGAATCTAGGTAAAAATGATATTTGCGACTGTAAACATGACATTGAATTCACATTCCCAAGAAAAAGACTTTGCTTTTCTCCAAAACCAGTTTGACTCTGCTTTTCTGGGTCCTTAACACACGAATTCCACACGTTTTTGTCCAGATAGGTCTGGATCTAACCAGAAATATCCGGTTCTGTGTGGCTAAATGAATATCAGCTTTTAAACAGCCTGTGTGTTTCTTAGTGTTTTCTGGATAGTATCTATGAACTTTAGAGTTCTGAATGAATTTTAGCATGTTACATTTTGTTTCTTTGTTGGCAAAAGCTAATTAGTTCCACATGGAGACACAACAAGTACACATAAGTGATTTCTGAGTAGAATGCTACAGAAACTAGGTTAAAAATGATATTTGCAAATGTAAACATGACATTGAATTCACATTCCCAAGAAAAAGACTTTGCTTTTCTCCAAAACCAGTTTCAGCATTCTGTTCTGGTTCCTTTGCACACAAATTCCACACGTTTTTGTCCAGATAGGTCTGGATCTAACCAGCAATATCCGGTTCTGTGTGGCTAAATGAATATCAGCTTTTCAACAGCCTGTGTGTTTGTTAGTGTTTTCTGGATAGTATCTATGAACTTTAGAGTTCTGAATGAATTTTAGCATGTTACATTTTGGTTTTTTTTGGCAAACGCTAATTAGTTCCACATGGAGACACAACAAGTACACATAAGTGATTTCTGAGTAGAATGCTACAGAAACTAGGTAAAAATGATATTTGCGACTGTAAACATGACATTGAATTCACATTCCCAAGAAAAAGACTTTGCTTTTCTCCAAAACCAGTTTGACTCTGCTTTTCGGGGTCTGTAACACACGAATTCCACATGAGTATGTCTAGATAGGTCTGTATCTAACCAGAAATATCCGGTTCTGTGTGGCTAAATGAATATCAGCTTTTAAACAGCCTGTGTGTTTCTTAGTGTTTTCTGGATAGTATCTATGAACTTTAGAGTTCTGAATGAATTTTAGCATGTTACATTTTGTTTCTTTGTTGGCAAACGCTAATTAGTTCCACATGGAGACACAACAAGTACACATAAGTGATTTCTGAGTAGAATGCAAGAGAAACTAGGTTAAAAATGATATTTGCAAATGTAAACATGACATTGAATTCACATTCCCAAGAAAAAGACTTTGCTTTACTCCAAAACCAGTTTCAACATTCTGTTCTGGTTCCTTTGCACACAAATTCCACACGTTTTTGTCCAGATAGGTCTGGATCTAACCAGCAATGTCCGGTTCTGTGTGGCTAAATGAATATCACGTTTTCAACAGCCTGTGTGTTTCTTAGTGTTTTCTGGATAGTATCTATGAACTTTAGAGTTCTGAATGAATGTTAGCATGTTACATTTTTTTTTTTTTGGCAAACGCTAATTAGTTCCACATGGAGACACACAAGTACACATAAGTGTTTTCTGAGTAGAATGCTACAGAAACTAGTTCAAAAATGATATTTGCGATTGTAAACATGACATTGAATTCACATTCCCAAGAAAAAGACTTTGCTTTTCTCCAAAACCAGTTTGACTCTGCTTTTCGGGGTCCTTATTACACGAATTCCACATGAGTTTGTCCAGATATATCTGGATCAAACCAGCAATATCCGTTTCTGTGTGGCTAAATGAATATCAGCTTTTCAACAGCCTGTGTGTTTCTTAGTGTTTTCTGGATAGTATCTATGAACTTTAGAGTTCTGAATAAATTTTAGCATGTTACATTTTGTTTCTTTGTTGGCAAATGCTAATTAGTTCCACATGGAGACACAACAAGTACACATAAGTGATTTCTGAGTAGAATGCTACAGAAACTAGGTTAAAAATGATATTTGCGACTGTAAACATGACATTGAATTCACATTCCCAAGAAAAAGACTTTGCTTTTCTCCATAACCAGTTTGACTCTGCTTTTCTGGGTCCTTAACACACGAATTCCACACGTTTTTGTCCAGATAAGTCTGGATCTAACCAGCAATATCCGGTTCTGTGTGGCGAAATGAATATCAGCTTTTAACAGCCTGTGTGTTTCTTAGTGTTTTCTGGATAGTATCTATGAACTTTAAAGTTTTGAATGAATTTTAGCATGTTACATTTTGTTTCTTTGTTGGCAAACGCTAATTAGTTCCACATGGAGACACAACAAGTACACATAAGTGATTTCTGAGTAGAATGCTACAGAAACTAGGTTAAAAATGCTATTTGCAAATGTAAACATGACATTGATTTCACATTCCCAAGAAAAAGACTTTGCTTTACTCCAAAACCAGTTTCAACATTTTTTTCTGGGTCCTTTGCACACAAATTCCACACGTTTTTGTCCAGATAGGTCTGGATCTAACCAGCAATATCCGGTTCTGTGTGGCTAAATGAATATCAGCTTTTCAACAGCCTGTGTGTTTGTCAGTGTTTTCTGGATAGTATCTATGAACTTTAGAGTTTTGAATGAATTTTAGCATGTTACCTTTTGTTTTTTGTTGGCAAACGCTAATTAGTTCCACATGGAGACACAACAAGTACACATAAGTGATTTCTCAGTAGAATGCTACACAAACTAGTTGAAAAATGATATTTGCAAATGTAAACATGACATTGAATTCACATTCCCAAGAAAACGACTTTGCTTTTCTCCAAAACCAGTTTGACTCTGCTTTTCGGAGTTTTTGCACACGAATTCCACACGTTTTTGTCCAGATAGGTCTGGATCTAACCAGCAATATCCGGTTCTGTGTGGCTAAATGAATATCACGTTTTCAACAGCCTGTGTGTTTCTTAGTGTTTTCTGGATAGTATCTATGAACTTTAGAGTTCTGAATGAATGTTAGCATGTTACATTTTTTTTTTTTTGGCAAACGCTAATTAGTTCCACATGGAGACACACAAGTACACATAAGTGTTTTCTGAGTAGAATGCTACAGAAACTAGTTCAAAAATGATATTTGCGATTGTAAACATGACATTGAATTCACATTCCCAAGAAAAAGACTTTGCTTTTCTCCAAAACCAGTTTGACTCTGCTTTTCGGGGTTCTTTGCACACGAATTCCACACGTTTTTGTCCAGATAGGTCTGGATCTAACCAGCAATATCCGCTTCTGTGTGGCTAAATGAATATCAGCTTTTCAACAGCCTGTGTGTTTCTTAGTGTTTTCTGGATAGTATCTATGAACTTTAGAGTTCTGAATGAATTTTAGCATGTTACATTTTGTTTTTTTTTGGCAAACGCTAATTAGTTCCACATGGAGACACAACAAGTACACATAAGTGATTTCTGAGTAGAATGCTATAGCATCTAGGTAAAAATGATATTTGCGACTGTAAACATGACATTGAATTCACATTCCCAAAAAAAGACTTTGCTTTTCTCCAAAACCAGTTTGACTCTGCTTTTCGGGGTCCTTAACACACGAATTCCACATGAGTTTGTCCAGATAGATCTGGATCTAACCAGCAATATCCGGTTCTGTGTGGCTAAATGAATATCAGCTTTTCAACAGCCTATGTGTTTCTTAGTGTTTTCTGGATAGTATCTATGAACTTTAGAGTTTTGAATGAATTTTAGCATGTTACATTTTGTTTCTTTGTTGGCAAATGCTAATTAGTTCCACATGGAGACACAACAAGTACACATAAGTGATTTCTGAGTAGAATGCTACAGAAACTAGGTTAAAAATGATATTTGCAAATGTAAACATGACATTGAATTCACATTCCCAAGAAAAAGACTTTGCTTTTCTCCAAAACCAGTTTGACTCTGCTTTTCGGGGTCCTTAACACACGAATTCCACATGAGTTTGTCCAGATAGATCTGGATCTAACCAGCAATATCCGGTTCTGTGTGGCTAAATGAATATCAGCTTTTCAACAGCCTATGTGTTTCTTAGTGTTTTCTGGATAGTATCTATGAACTTTAGAGTTTTGAATGAATTTTAGCATGTTACATTTTGTTTCTTTGTTGGCAAATGCTAATTAGTTCCACATGGAGACACAACAAGTACACATAAGTGATTTCTGAGTAGAATGCTACAGAAACTAGGTTAAAAATGATATTTGCAAATGTAAACATGACATTGAAATCACATTCCCAAGAAAAAGACTTTGCTTTTCTCCAAAACCAGTTTGACTCTGCTTTTCGGGGTCCGTAACACACGAATTCCACATGAGTATGTCCAGATAGGTCTGGATCTAACCAGCAATATCCGGTTCTGTGTGGCTAAATGAATATCAGCTTTTCAACAGCCTGTGTGTTTCTTAGTGTTTTCTGGATAGTATCTATGAACTTTAGAGTTTTGAATGAATTTTAGCATGCTACATTTTTTTTATTTTCTTGGAAAACGCTAATTAGATCCACATGGAGACACAACAAGTACACATAAGTGTTTTATGAGTAGAATGCTACACAAATTCGTTGTAAAATGATATTTGCCATTGTAAACATTACATTGCATTCACATTCCCAAGAAAAAGACTTTGCTTTTCTCCAAAACCAGTTTGACTCTGCTTTTCGGGGTCCTTAACACACGAATTCCACATGAGTTTGTCCAGACAGATCTGGATCTAACCAGCAATATCCGGTTCTGTGTGGCTAAATGAATATCAGCTTTTCAACAGCCTGTGTGTTTCTTAGTGTTTTCTGGATAGTATCTATGAACTTTAGAGTTCTGAATGAATTTTAGCATGTTACATTTTGTTTTTTTTTGGCAAACGCTAATTAGTTCCACATGGAGACACAACAAGTACACATAAGTGATTTCTGAGTAGAATGCTACAGAATCTAGGTAAAAACGATATTTGCGACTGTAAACATGACATTGAATTCACATTCCCAAAAAATGACTTTGCTTTTCTCCAAAACCAGTTTGACTCTGCTTTTCGGGGTCCGTAACACACGAATTCCACATGGGTATGACTAGATAGGTCTGGATCTAACCAGAAATATCCGGTTCTGTGTGGCTAAATGAATATCAGCTTTTAAACAGCCTGTGTGTTTCTTAGTGTTTTCTGTATAGTATCTATGAACTTTAAAGTTTTGAATGAATTTTAGCATGTTACATTTTGTTTCTTTGTTGGCAAACGCTAATTAGTTCCACATGGAGACACAACAAGTACACATAAGTGATTTCTGAGTAGAATGCTACAGAAACTAGGTTAAAAATGATATTTGCGACTGTAAACATGACATTGAATTCACATTCCCATGAAAACGACTTTGCTTTTCTCCAAAACCAGTTTGATTCTGCTTGTCGGGGTTCTTTGCACACGAATTCCACACGTTTTTGTCCAGATAGGTCTGGATCTAACCAGCAATATCCGCTTCTGTGTGGCTAAATGAATATCAGCTTTTCAACAGCCTGTGTGTTTCTTAGTGTTTTCTCGATAGTATCTATGAACTTTAGAGTTCTGAATGAATGTTAGCATGTTACATTTTTTTTTTTTTTGGCAAACGCTAATTAGTTCCACATGGAGACACAACAAGTACACATAAGTGATTTCTGAGTAGAATGCTACAGAATCTAGGTAAAAATGATATTTGCGACTGTAAACATGACATTGAATTCACATTCCCAAGAAAAAGACTTTGCTTTTCTCCAAAACCAGTTTGACTCTGCTTTTCTGGGTCCTTAACACACGAATTCCACACGTTTTTGTCCAGATAGGTCTGGATCTAACCAGAAATATCCGGTTCTGTGTGGCTAAATGAATATCAGCTTTTAAACAGCCTGTGTGTTTCTTAGTGTTTTCTGGATAGTATCTATGAACTTTAGAGTTCTGAATGAATTTTAGCATGTTACATTTTGTTTCTTTGTTGGCAAAAGCTAATTAGTTCCACATGGAGACACAACAAGTACACATAAGTGATTTCTGAGTAGAATGCTACAGAAACTAGGTTAAAAATGATATTTGCAAATGTAAGCATGACATTGAATTCACATTCCCAAGAAAAAGACTTTGCTTTTCTCCAAAACCAGTTTCAGCATTCTGTTCTGGTTCCTTTGCACACAAATTCCACACGTTTTTGTCCAGATAGGTCTGGATCTAACCAGCAATATCCGGTTCTGTGTGGCTAAATGAATATCAGCTTTTCAACAGCCTGTGTGTTTGTTAGTGTTTTCTGGATAGTATCTATGAACTTTAGAGTTCTGAATGAATTTTAGCATGTTACATTTTGGTTTTTTTTGGCAAACGCTAATTAGTTCCACATGGAGACACAACAAGTACACATAAGTGATTTCTGAGTAGAATGCTACAGAAACTAGGTAAAAATGATATTTGCGACTGTAAACATGACATTGAATTCACATTCCCAAGAAAAAGACTTTGCTTTTCTCCAAAACCAGTTTGACTCTGCTTTTCGGGGTCTGTAACACACGAATTCCACATGAGTATGTCTAGATAGGTCTGTATCTAACCAGAAATATCCGGTTCTGTGTGGCTAAATGAATATCAGCTTTTAAACAGCCTGTGTGTTTCTTAGTGTTTTCTGGATAGTATCTATGAACTTTAGAGTTCTGAATGAATTTTAGCATGTTACATTTTGTTTCTTTGTTGGCAAACGCTAATTAGTTCCACATGGAGACACAACAAGTACACATAAGTGATTTCTGAGTAGAATGCTACAGAAACTAGGTTAAAAATAATATTTGCAAATGTAAACATGAAATTGAATTCACATTCCCAAGAAAAAGACTTTGCTTTACTCCAAAACCAGTTTCAACATTCTGTTCTGGTTCCTTTGCACACAAATTCCACACGTTTTTGTCCAGATAGGTCTGGATCTAACCAGCAATGTCAGGTTCTGTGTGGCTAAATGAATATCTGCTTTTCTTTTTTTTTTTTTTTTTTTTTTTTGGTGACAGGCAGAGTGGACATTGAGAGAGAGAGACAGAGAGAAAGGTCTTCCTTTGCCGTTGGTTCACCCTCCAATGGCCGCCACGGTTGGCGCGCTGTGGCCGGCGCACCGCGCTTGTCCGATGGCAGGAGCCAGGAGCCAGGTGCTTTTCCTGGTCTCCCCATGGGGTGCAGGGCCCAAGCACCTGGGCCATCCTCCACTGCACTCCTGGGCCACAGCAGAGGGCTGGCCTGGAAGAGGGGCAACCGGGACAGAATCCGGAGCCCCGACCGGGACTAGAACCCGGTGTGCCGGCGCCGCAAGGCGGAGGATTAGCCTGTTGAGCCACAGCGCCGGCCTGAATATCTGCTTTTCAACAGCCTGTGTGTTTCTTAGTGTTTTCTGGATAGTATCTATGAACTTTAGAGTTTTGAATGAATTTTAGCATGTTACATTTTGTTTTTTGTTGGCAAACGCTAATTAGTTCCACATGGAGACACATCAAGTACACATAAGTGATTTCTGAGTAGAATGCTACAGAAACTAGGTTAAAAATGATATTTGCGACTGTAAACATGACATTGAATTCACATTCCCATGAAAAAGACTTTGCTTTTCTCCAAAACCAGTTTGATTCTGCTTTTCGGGGTCCTTAACACACGAAATCCACATGAGTTTGTCCAGATAGATCTGGATCTAACCAGCAATATCCGGTTCTGTGTGGCTAAATGAATATCAGCTTTTCAACAGCCTGTGTGTTTCTTAGTGTTTTCTGGATAGTATCTATGAACTTTAGAGTTCTGAATGCATTTTAGCATGTTACATTTTGGTTTTTTTTGGCAAACGCTAATTAGTTCCACATGGAGACACAACAAGTACACATAAGTGATCTCTCAGTAGAATGCTACAGAATCTAGGTAAAAATGATATTTGCGATTGTAAACATGACATTGAATTCACATTCCCAAGAAAAAGACTTTGCTTTTCTCCAAAACCAGTTTCAACATTCTTTTCTGGGTCCTTTGCACACAAATTCCACACGTTTTTGTCCAGATAGGTCTGGATCTAACCAGCAATATCCGGTTCTGTGTGGCTAAATGAATATCAGCTTTTCAACAGCCTGTGTGTTTCTTAGTGTTTTCTGGATAGTATCTATGAACTTTAGAGTTCTGAATGAATTTTAGCATGTTACATTTAGTTTTTTTTTGGCAAACGCTAATTAGTTCCACATGGAGACACAACAAGTACACATAAGTGATTTCTGAGTAGAATGCTACAGAATCTAGGTAAAAATGATATTTGCGACTGTAAACATGACATTGAATTCACATTCCCAAAAAAAGACTTTGCTTTTCTCCAAAACCAGTTTGACTCTGCTTTTCGGGGTCCTTAACACACGAATTCCACATGAGTTTGTCCAGATAGATCTGGATCTAACCAGCAATATCCGTTTCTGTGTGGCTAAATGAATATCAGCTTTTCAACAGCCTATGTGTTTCTTAGTGTTTTCTGGATAGTATCTATGAACTTTAGAGTTTTGAATGAATTTTAGCATGTTACATTTTGTTTCTTTGTTGGCAAATGCTAATTAGTTCCACATGGAGACACAACAAGTACACATAAGTGATTTCTGAGTAGAATGCTACAAAACTAGGTTAAAAATGATATTTGCAAATGTAAACATGACATTGAATTCACATTCCCAAGAAAAAGACTTTGCTTTTCTCCAAAACCAGTTTGACTCTGCTTTTCGGGGTTCTTTGCACACGAATTCCACATGAGTTTGTCCAGATAGATCTGGATCTAACCAGCAATATCCGGTTCTGTGTGGCTAAATGAATATCAGCTTTTCAACAGCCTATGTGTTTCTTAGTGTTTTCTGGATAGTATCTATGTACTTTAGAGTTTTGAATGAATTTTAGCATGTTACATTTTGTTTCTTTATTGGCAAATGCTAATTAGTTCCACATGGAGACACAACAAGTACACATAAGTGATTTCTGAGTAGAATGCTACAGAAACTAGGTTAAAAATGATATTTGCACATGTAAACATGACATTGAATTCACATTCCCAAGAAAAAGACTTTGCTTTTCTCCAAAACCAGTTTGACTCTGCTTTTCGGGGTCCGTAACACACGAATTCCACATGAGTTTGTCCAGATAGATCTGGATCAAACCAGCAATATCCGGTTCTGTGTGGCTAAATGAATATCAGCTTTTCAACAGCCTGTGTGTTTCGTAGTGTTTTCTGGATAGTATCTATGAACTTTAGAGTTCTGAATGAATTTTAGCATGCTACATTTTGTTTTTTTGTTGGCAAACACTAATTAGTTCCACATGGAGACACAACAAGTACACATAAGTGTTTTCTGAGTAGAATGCTGCACAAATTCGTTGTAAAATGATATTTGCCATTGTAAACATTACATTGCATTCACATTCCCAAGAAAAAGACTTTGCTTTTCTCCAAAACCAGTTTGACTCTGCTTTTCGGGGTCCTTAACACACGAATTCCACATGAGTTTGTCCAGACAGATCTGGATCTAACCAGCAATATCCGGTTCTGTGTGGCTAAATGAATATCAGCTTTTCAACAGCCTGTGTGTTTCTTAGTGTTTTCTGGATAGTATCTATTAACTTTAGAGTTCTGAATGAATTTTAGCATGTTACATTTTGTTTTTTTTTGGCAAACGCTAATTAGTTCCACATGGAGACACAACAAGTACACATAAGTGATTTCTGAGTAGAATGCTACAGAAACTAGGTAAAAATGATATTTGCGACTGTAAACATGACATTGAATTCACATTCCCAAGAAAAAGACTTTGCTTTTCTCCAAAACCAGTTTGACTCTGCTTTTCGGGGTCCGTAACACACGAATTCTACATGAGTATGTCCAGATAGGTCTGGATCTAACCAGCAATATCCGGTTCTGTGTGGCTAAATGAATATCAGCTTTTAAACAGCCTGTGTGTTTCTTAGAGTTTTCTGGATAGTATCTATGAACTTTAAAGTTTTGAATGAATTTTAGCATGTTACATTTTGTTTCTTTGTTGGCAAACGCTAATTAGTTCCACATGGAGACACAACAAGTACACATAAGTGATTTCTGAGTAGAATGCTACAGAAACTAGGTTAAAAATGATATTTGCAAATGTAAACATGAAATTGAATTCACATTCCCAAGAAAAAGACTTTGCTTTACTCCAAAACCAGTTTCAACATTCTGTTCTGGTTCCTTTGCACACGAATTCCACACGTTTTTGTCCAGATAGGTCTGGATCTAACCAGCAATATCCGGTTCTGTGTGGCTAAATGAATATCACCTTTTCAACAGCCTGTGTGTTTCTTAGTGTTTTCTGGATAGTATCTATGAACTTTAGAGTTTTGAATGAATTTTAGCATGCTAAATTTTTTTGTTTTCTTGGAAAACGCTAATTAGATCCACATGGAGAAACAACAAGTACACATAAGTGTTTTCTGAGTAGAATGCTACACATATTCGTTGTAAAATGGTATTTGCCATTGTAAACATTACATTGCATTCACATTCCCAAGAAAAAGACTTTACTTTTCTCCAAAATAGTTTGACTCTGCTTTTCGGGGTCCTTAACACACGAATTCCACATGAGTTTGTCCAGACAGATCTGGATCTAACCAGCAATATCCGGTTCTGTGTGGCTAAATGAATATCAGCTTTTCAACAGCCTGTGTGTTTCTTAGTGTTTTCTGGATAGTATCTATGAACTTTAAAGTTTTGAATGAATTTTAGCATGTTACATTTTGTTTCTTTGTTGGCAAACGCTAATTAGTTCCACATGGAGACACAACAAGTACACATAAGTGATTTCTGAGTAGAATGCTACAGAAACTAGGTTAAAAATGATATTTGCAAATGTAAACATGACATTGAATTCACATTCCCAAGAAAAAGACTTTGCTTTACTCCAAAACCAGTTTCAACATTCTGTTCTGGTTCCTTTGCACACAAATTCCACACGTTTTTGTCCAGATAGATCTGGATCTAACCAGCAATATCCGGTTCTGTGTGGCTAAATGAATATCAGCTTTTCAACAGCCTGTGTGTTTCTTAGTGTTTTCTGGATAGTATCTATGAACTTTAGAGTTCTGAATGAATTTTAGCATGTTACATTTTGGTTTTTTTTGGCAAACGCTAATTAGTTCCACATGGAGACACAACAAGTACACATAAGGGATTTCTGAGTAGAATGCTACACAAACTAGGTTAAAAATGATATTTGCGACTGTAAACATGACATTGAATTCACATTAACAAGAAGACTTTGCTTTTCTCCATAATCAGTTTGACTCTGCTTTTCGGGGTCCTTAACACACGAATTCCACATGAGTTTGTCCAGATAGATCTGGATCTAACCAGCAATATCCGGTTCTGTGTGGCTAAATGAATATCTGCTTTTCAACAGCCTGTGTGTTTCTTAGTGTTTTCTGGATAGTATCTATGAACTTTAGAGTTTTGAATGAATTTTAGCATGTTACATTTTGTTTCTTTGTTGGCAAATGCTAATTAGTTCCACATGGAGACACAACAAGTACACATAAGTGATTTCTGAGTAGAATGCTACAGAAACTAGGTTAAAAATGATATTTGCAAATGTAAACATGACATTGAATTCACATTCCCAAGAAAAAGACTTTGCTTTTCTCCAAAACCAGTTTGACTCTGCTTTTCGGGGTCCTTAACACACGAATTCCACATGAGTTTGTCCAGATAGATCTGGATCAAACCAGCAATATCCGGTTCTGTGTGGCTAAATGAATATCAGCTTTTCAACAGCCTGTGTGTTTCTTAGTGTTTTCTGGATAGTATCTATGAACTTTAGAGTTCTGAATGAATTTTAGCATGCTACATTTTGTTTTTTTGTTGGCAAACACTAATTAGTTCCACATGGAGACACACAAGTACACATAAGTGTTTTCTGAGTAGAATGCTACAGAAACTATTTGAAAAATGATATTTGCGATTGTAAATATGAGATTTAATTCACATTCCCAGAAAAAGACTTTGCTTTTCTCCAAAACTAGTTTGACTCTGCTTTTCGGATCCTTATTAAACGAATTCCACATGAGTTTGTCCAGATAGATCTGGATCAAACCAGCAATATCCGGTTCTGTGTGGCTAAATGAATATCAGCTTTTCAACAGCCTGTGTGTTTCTTAGTGTTTTCTGGATACTATCTATGAACTTTAGAGTTCTGAATGAATTTTAGCATGTTACATTTTGTTTTTTTGTTGGCAAACGCTAATTAGTTCCATATGGAGACACAACAAGTACACATAAGTGATTTCTGAGTAGAATGCTACAGAAACTAGGTAAAAATGATATTTGCGACTGTAAACATGACATTGAATTCACATTCCCAAGAAAAAGACTTTGCTTTTCTCCAAAACCAGTTTGACTATGCTTTTCGGGGTCCGTAACACACGAATTCCACACGTTTTGTCCAGATAGGTCTGGATCTAACCAGCAATATCCGGTTCTGTGTGGCTAAATGAATATCAGCTTTTCAACAGCCTGTGTGTTTCTTAGTGTTTTCTGGATAGTATCTATGAACTTTAGAGTTCTGAATGAATTTTAGCATGTTACATTTTGGTTTTTTTTGGCAAACGCTAATTAGTTCCACATGGAGACACACAAGTACACATAAGTGATTTCTGAGTAGAATGCTACAGAATCTAGGTAAAAATGATATTTGCAAATGTAAACATGACATTGAATTCACATTCCCAAGAAAAAGACTTTGCTTTTCTCCAAAACCAGTTTGACTCTGCTTTTCGGGGTCCTTAACACACGAATTCCACATGAGTTTGTCCAGATAGATCTGGATCTAACCAGCAATATCCGGTTCTGTGTGGCTAAATGAATATCAGCTTTTCAACAGCCTATGTGTTTCTTAGTGTTTTCTGGATAGTATCTATGAACTTTAGAGTTTTGAATGAATTTTAGCATGTTACATTTTGTTTCTTTGTTGGCAAATGCTAATTAGTTCCACATGGAGACACAACAAGTACACATAAGTGATTTCTGAGTAGAATGCTACAGAAACTAGGTTAAAAATGATATTTGCAAATGTAAACATGACATTGAATTCACATTCCCAAGAAAAAGACTTTGCTTTTCTCCAAAACCAGTTTGACTCTGCTTTTCGGGGTCCGTAACACACGAATTCCACTTGAGTATGTCCAGATAGGTCTGGATCTAACCAGCAATATCCGGTTCTGTGTGGCTAAATGAATATCACCTTTTCAACAGCCTGTGTGTTTCTTAGTGTTTTCTGGATAGTATCTATGAACTTTAGAGTTTTGAATGAATTTTAGCATGCTAAATTTTTTTGTTTTCTTGGAAAACGCTAATTAGATCCACATGGAGACACAACAAGTACACATAAGTGTTTTCTGAGTAGAATGCTACACATATTCGTTGTAAAATGGTATTTGCCATTGTAAACATTACATTGCATTCACATTCCCAAGAAAAAGACTTTGCTTTTCTCCAAAACCAGTTTGACTCTGCTTTTCGGGGTCCTTAACACACGAATTCCACATGAGTTTGTCCAGACAGATCTGGATCTAACCAGCAATATCCGGTTCTGTGTGGCTAAATGAATATCAGCTTTTCAACAGCCTGTGTGTTTCTTAGTGTTTTCTGGATAGTATCTATTAACTTTAGAGTTCTGAATGAATTTTAGCATGTTACATTTTGTTTTTTTTTGGCAAACGCTAATTAGTTCCACATGGAGACACAACAAGTACACATAAGTGATTTCTGAGTAGAATGCTACAGAAACTAGGTAAAAATGATATTTGCGACTGTAAACATGACATTGAATTCACATTCCCAAGAAAATGACTTTGCTTTTCTCCAAAACCAGTTTGACTCTGCTTTTCGGGGTCCGTAACACACGAATTCCACATGAGTATGTCTAGATAGGTCTGGATCTAACCAGAAATATCCGGTTCTGTGTGGCTAAATGAATATCAGCTTTTAAACAGCCTGTGTGTTTCTTAGTGTTTTCTGGATAGTATCTATGAACTTTAAAGTTTTGAATGAATTTTAGCATGTTACATTTTGTTTCTTTGTTGGCAAATGCTAATAAGTTCCACATGGAGACACAACAAGTACACATAAGTGATTTCTGAGTAGAATGCTACAGAAACTAGGTTAAAAATGATATTTGCAAATGTAAACATGACATTGAAATCACATTGCCAAGAAAAAGACTTTGCTTTTCTCCAAAACCAGTTTGACTCTGCTTTTCGGGGTCCGTAACACACGAATTCCACACGTTTTTTTCCAGATAGATCTGGATCTAACCAGCAATATCCGGTTCTGTGTGGCTAAATGAATATCAGCTTTTCAACAGCCTGTGTGTTTCTTAGTGTTTTCTGGATAGTATCTATGAACTTTAGAGTTCTGAATGAATGTTAGCATGTTACTTTTTTTTTTTTTGGCAAACGCTAATTAGTTCCACATGGAGACACAACAAGTACACATAAGTGATTTCTGAGTGGAATGCTACATAATCTAGGTAAAAATGATATTTGCGACTGTAAACATGACATTGAAATCACATTGCCAAGAAAAAGACTTTGCTTTTCTCCAAAACCAGTTTGACTCTGCTTTTCGGGGTCCGTAACACACGAATTCCACACGTTTTTGTCCAGATAGGTCTGGATCTAACCAGCAATATCCGGTTCTGTGTGGCTAAATGAATATCAGCTTTTCAACAGCCTGTGTGTTTCTTAGTGTTTTCTGGATAGTATCTATGAACTTTAGAGTTCTGAATGAATGTTAGCATGTTACTTTTTTTTTTTTTGGCAAACGCTAATTAGTTCCACATGGAGACACAACAAGTACACATAAGTGTTTTCTGAGTAGAATGCTACAGAAACTATTTGAAAAATGATATTTGCGATTGTAAATATGAGATTGAATTCACATTCCCAGAAAAAGACTTTGCTTTTCTCCAAAACCAGTTTGACTCTGCTTTTCGGATCCTTATTAAACGAATTCCACATGAGTTTGTCCAGATAGATCTGGATCAAACCAGCAATATCCGCTTCTGTGTGGCTAAATGAATATCAGCTTTTCAACAGCCTGTGTGTTTCTTAGTGTTTTCTGGATATTATCTATGAACTTTAGAGTTCTGAATGAATTTTAGCATGTTACATTTTGTTTTTTATTTGGCAAATGCTAATTATTTCCATATGGAGACACAACAAGTACACATAAGTGATTTCTGAGTAGAATGCTACAGAAACTAGGTAAAAATGATATTTGCGACTGTAAACATGACATTGAATTCACATTCCCAAGAAAAAGACTTTGCTTTTCTCCATAACCAGTTTGACTCTGCTTTTCGGGGTCCTTAACACACGAATTCCACATGAGTTTGTCCAGATAGATCTGGATCTAACCAGCAATATCCGGTTCTGTGTGGCTAAATGAATATCTGCTTTTCAACAGCCTGTGTGTTTCTTAGTGTTTTCTGGATAGTATCTATGAACTTTAGAGTTTTGAATGAATTTTAGCATGTTACATTTTGTTTTTTTGTTGGCAAATGCTAATTAGTTCCACATGGAGACACAACAAGTACACATAAGTGATTTCTGAGTAGAATGCTACAGAAACTAGGTTAAAAATGATATTTGCAAATGTAAACATGACATTGAAATCACATTGCCAAGAAAAAGACTTTGCTTTTCTCCAAAACCAGTTTGACTCTGCTTTTCGGGGTCCGTAACACACGAATTCCACACGTTTTTTTCCAGATAGATCTGGATCTAACCAGCAATATCCGGTTCTGTGTGGCTAAATGAATATCAGCTTTTCAACAGCCTGTGTGTTTCTTAGTGTTTTCTGGATAGTATCTATGAACTTTAGAGTTCTGAATGAATGTTAGCATGTTACTTTTTTTTTTTTTTGGCAAACGCTAATTAGTTCCACATGGAGACACAACAAGTACACATAAGTGATTTCTGAGTGGAATGCTACATAATGTAGGTAAAAATGATATTTGCGACTGTAAACATGACATTGAAATCACATTGCCAAGAAAAAGACTTTGCTTTTCTCCAAAACCAGTTTGACTCTGCTTTTCGGGGTCCGTAACACACGAATTCCACACGTTTTTGTCCAGATAGGTCTGGATCTAACCAGCAATATCCGGTTCTGTGTGGCTAAATGAATATCAGCTTTTCAACAGCCTGTGTGTTTCTTAGTGTTTTCTGGATAGTATCTATGAACTTTAGAGTTCTGAATGAATGTTAGCATGTTACTTTTTTTTTTTTTTGGCAAACGCTAATTAGTTCCACATGGAGACACAACAAGTACACATAAGTGTTTTCTGAGTAGAATGCTACAGAAACTATTTGAAAAATGATATTTGCGATTGTAAATATGAGATTGAATTCACATTCCCAGAAAAAGACTTTGCTTTTCTCCAAAACCAGTTTGACTCTGCTTTTCGGATCCTTATTAAACGAATTCCACATGAGTTTGTCCAGATAGATCTGGATCAAACCAGCAATATCCGGTTCTGTGTGGCTAAATGAATATCAGCTTTTCAACAGCCTGTGTGTTTCTTAGTGTTTTCTGGATAGTATCTATGAACTTTAGAGTTTTGAATGAATTTTAGCATGTTACATTTTGTTTCTTTGTTGGGAAATGCTAATTAGTTCCACATGGAGACACAACAAGTACAGATAAGTGATTTCTGAGTAGAATGCTACAGAAACTAGGTTAAAAATGATATTTGCAAATGTAAACATGACATTGAATTCACATTCCCAAGAAAAAGACTTTGCTTTTCTCCAAAACCAGTTTGACTCTGCTTTTCGGGGTCCTTAACACACGAATTCCACATGAGTTTTTCCAGATAGATCTGGATCAAACCAGCAATATCCGGTTCTGTGTGGCTAAATGAATATCAGCTTTTCAACAGCCTGTGTGTTTCTTAGTGTTTTCTGGATAGTATCTATGAACTTTAGAGTTCTGAATGAATTTTAGCATGCTACATTTTGTTTTTTTGTTGGCAAACACTAATTAGTTCCACATGGAGACACACAAGTACACATAAGTGTTTTCTGAGTAGAATGCTACAGAAACTATTTGAAAAATGATATTTGCGATTGTAAATATGAGATTTAATTCACATTCCCAGAAAAAGACTTTGCTTTTCTCCAAAACCAGTTTGACTCTGCTTTTCGGATCCTTATTAAACGAATTCCACATGAGTTTGTCCAGATAGATCTGGATCAAACCAGCAATATCCGGTTCTGTGTGGCTAAATGAATATCAGCTTTTCAACAGCCTGTGTGTTTCTTAGTGTTTTCTGGATATTATCTATGAACTTTAGAGTTCTGAATGAATTTTAGCATGTTACATTTTGTTTTTTTGTTGGCAAACGCTAATTAGTTCCATATGGAGACACAACAAGTACACATAAGTGATTTCTGAGTAGAATGCTACAGAAACTAGGTAAAAATGATATTTGCGACTGTAAACATGACATTGAATTCACATTCCCAAGAAAAAGACTTTGCTTTTCTCCAAAACCAGTTTGACTATGCTTTTCGGGGTCCGTAACACACGAATTCCACACGTTTTTGTCCAGATAGGTCTGGATCTAACCAGCAATATCCGGTTCTGTGTGGCTAAATGAATATCAGCTTTTCAACAGCCTGTGTGTTTCTTAGTGTTTTCTGGATAGTATCTATGAACTTTAGAGTTCTGAATGAATTTTAGCATGTTACATTTTGGTTTTTTTTGGCAAACGCTAATTAGTTCCACATGGAGACACAACAAGTACACATAAGTGATTTCTGAGTAGAATGCTACAGAATCTAGGTAAAAATGATATTTGCAAATGTAAACATGACATTGAATTCACATTCCCAAGAAAAAGACTTTGCTTTTCTCCAAAACCAGTTTGACTCTGCTTTTCGGGGTCCTTAACACACGAATTCCACATGAGTTTGTCCAGATAGATCTGGATCTAACCAGCAATATCCGGTTCTGTGTGGCTAAATGAATATCAGCTTTTCAACAGCCTATGTGTTTCTTAGTGTTTTCTGGATAGTATCTATGAACTTTAGAGTTTTGAATGAATTTTAGCATGTTACATTTTGTTTCTTTGTTGGCAAATGCTAATTAGTTCCACATGGAGACACAACAAGTACACATAAGTGATTTCTGAGTAGAATGCTACAGAAACTAGGTTAAAAATGATATTTGCAAATGTAAACATGACATTGAATTCACATTCCCAAGAAAAAGACTTTGCTTTTCTCCAAAACCAGTTTGACTCTGCTTTTCGGGGTCCGTAACACACGAATTCCACTTGAGTATGTCCAGATAGGTCTGGATCTAACCAGCAATATCCGGTTCTGTGTGGCTAAATGAATATCACCTTTTCAACAGCCTGTGTGTTTCTTAGTGTTTTCTGGATAGTATCTATGAACTTTAGAGTTTTGAATGAATTTTAGCATGCTAAATTTTTTTGTTTTCTTGGAAAACGCTAATTAGATCCACATGGAGACACAACAAGTACACATAAGTGTTTTCTGAGTAGAATGCTACACATATTCGTTGTAAAATGGTATTTGCCACTGTAAACATTACATTGCATTCACATTCCCAAGAAAAAGACTTTGCTTTTCTCCAAAACCAGTTTGACTCTGCTTTTCGGGGTCCTTAACACACGAATTCCACATGAGTTTGTCCAGACAGATCTGGATCTAACCAGCAATATCCGGTTCTGTGTGGCTAAATGAATATCAGCTTTTCAACAGCCTGTGTGTTTCTTAGTGTTTTCTGGATAGTATCTATTAACTTTAGAGTTCTGAATGAATTTTAGCATGTTACATTTTGTTTTTTTTTGGCAAACGCTAATTAGTTCCACATGGAGACACAACAAGTACACATAAGTGATTTCTGAGTAGAATGCTACAGAAACTAGGTAAAAATGATATTTGCGACTGTAAACATGACATTGAATTCACATTCCCAAGAAAAAGACTTTGCTTTTCTCCAAAACCAGTTTGACTCTGCTTTTCGGGGTCCGTAACACACGAATTCCACATGAGTATGTCTAGATAGGTCTGGATCTAACCAGAAATATCCGGTTCTGTGTGGCTAAATGAATATCAGCTTTTAAACAGCCTGTGTGTTTCTTAGTGTTTTCTGGATAGTATCTATGAACTTTAAAGTTTTGAATGAATTTTAGCATGTTACATTTTGTTTCTTTGTTGGCAAATGCTAATTAGTTCCACATGGAGACACAACAAGTACACATAAGTGATTTCTGAGTAGAATGCTACAGAAACTAGGTTAAAAATGATATTTGCAAATGTAAACATGACATTGAAATCACATTGCCAAGAAAAAGACTTTGCTTTTCTCCAAAACCAGTTTGACTCTGCTTTTCGGGGTCCGTAACACACGAATTCCACACGTTTTTTTCCAGATAGATCTGGATCTAACCAGCAATATCCGGTTCTGTGTGGCTAAATGAATATCAGCTTTTCAACAGCCTGTGTGTTTCTTAGTGTTTTCTGGATAGTATCTATGAACTTTAGAGTTCTGAATGAATGTTAGCATGTTACTTTTTTTTTTTTTGGCAAACGCTAATTAGTTCCACATGGAGACACAACAAGTACACATAAGTGATTTCTGAGTGGAATGCTACATAATCTAGGTAAAAATGATATTTGCGACTGTAAACATGACATTGAAATCACATTGCCAAGAAAAAGACTTTGCTTTTCTCCAAAACCAGTTTGACTCTGCTTTTCGGGGTCCGTAACACACGAATTCCACACGTTTTTGTCCAGATAGGTCTGGATCTAACCAGCAATATCCGGTTCTGTGTGGCTAAATGAATATCAGCTTTTCAACAGCCTGTGTGTTTCTTAGTGTTTTCTGGATAGTATCTATGAACTTTAGGGTTCTGAATGAATGTTAGCATGTTACTTTTTTTTTTTTGGCAAACGCTAATTAGTTCCACATGGAGACACAACAAGTACACATAAGTGTTTTCTGAGTAGAATGCTACAGAAACTATTTGAAAAATGATATTTGCGATTGTAAATATGAGATTGAATTCACATTCCCAGAAAAAGACTTTGCTTTTCTCCAAAACCAGTTTGACTCTGCTTTTCGGATCCTTATTAAACGAATTCCACATGAGTTTGTCCAGATAGATCTGGATCAAACCAGCAATATCCGCTTCTGTGTGGCTAAATGAATATCAGCTTTTCAACAGCCTGTGTGTTTCTTAGTGTTTTCTGGATATTATCTATGAACTTTAGAGTTCTGAATGAATTTTAGCATGTTACATTTTGTTTTTTATTTGGCAAACGCTAATTATTTCCATATGGAGACACAACAAGTACACATAAGTGATTTCTGAGTAGAATGCTACAGAAACTAGGTAAAAATGATATTTGCGACTGTAAACATGACATTGAATTCACATTCCCAAGAAAAAGACTTTGCTTTTCTCCATAACCAGTTTGACTCTGCTTTTCGGGGTCCTTAACACACGAATTCCACATGAGTTTGTCCAGATAGATCTGGATCTAACCAGCAATATCCGGTTCTGTGTGGCTAAATGAATATCTGCTTTTCAACAGCCTGTGTGTTTCTTAGTGTTTTCTGGATAGTATCTATGAACTTTAGAGTTTTGAATGAATTTTAGCATGTTACATTTTGTTTCTTTGTTGGGAAATGCTAATTAGTACCACATGGAGACACAACAAGTACAGATAAGTGATTTCTGAGTAGAATGCTACAGAAACTAGGTTAAAAATGATATTTGCAAATGTAAACATGACATTGAATTCACATTCCCAAGAAAAAGACTTTGCTTTTCTCCAAAACCAGTTTGACTCTGCTTTTCGGGGTCCTTAACACACGAATTCCACATGAGTTTTTCCAGATAGATCTGGATCAAACCAGCAATATCCGGTTCTGTGTGGCTAAATGAATATCTGCAATTCAACAGCCTGTGTGTTTCTTAGTGTTTTCTGGATAGTATCTATGAACTTTAGAGTTTTGAATGAATTTTAGCATGTTACATTTTGTTTCTTTGTTGGTAAATGCTAATTAGTTCCACATGGAGACACAACAAGTACAGATAAGTGATTTCTGAGTAGAATGCTACAGAAACTAGGTTAAAAATGATATTTGCAAATGTAAACATGACATTGAATTCACATTCCCAAGAAAAAGACTTTGCTTTTCTCCAAAACCAGTTTGACTCTGCTTTTCGGGGTCCTTAACACACGAATTCCACATGAGTTTGTCCAGATAGATCTGGATCTAACCAGCAATATCCGGTTCTGTGTGGCTAAATGAATATCAGCTTTTCAACAGCCTGTGTGTTTGTTAGTGTTTTCTGGATAGTATCTATGAACTTTAGAGTTCTGAATGAATTTTAGCATGCTACATTTTGTTTTTTTGTTGGCAAACGCTAATTAGTTCCACATGGAGACACAACAAGTACACATAAGTGATTTCTGAGTAGAATGCTACAGAAACTAGGTAAAAATGATATTTGCGACTGTAAACATGACATTGAATTCACATTCCCAAGAAAAAGACTTTGCTTTTCTCCAAAACCAGTTTGACTATGCTTTTTGGGGTCCGTAACACACGAATTCCACACGTTTTTGTCCAGATAGGTCTGGATCTAACCAGCAATATCCGGTTCTGTGTGGCTAAATGAATATCAGCTTTTCAACAGCCTGTGTGTTTCTTAGTGTTTTCTGGATAGTATCTATGAACTTTAGAGTTCTGAATGAATGTTAGCATGTTACATTTTGGTTTTTTTTGGCAAACGCTAATTAGTTCCACATGGAGACACAACAAGTACACATAAGTGATTTCTGAGTAGAATGCTACAGAAACTAGGTTAAAAATGATTTTTGCGACTGTAAACATGACATTGCATTCACATTCCCAAGAAAAAGACTTTGCTTTTCTCCAAAACCAGTTTGACTCTGCTTTTCGGGGTCCGTAACACACGAATTCCACATGAGTATGTCCAGATAGGTCTGGATCTAACCAGAAATATCCGGTTCTGTGTGGCTAAATGAATATCAGCTTTTAAACAGCCTGTGTGTTTCCTAGTGTTTTCTGGATATTATCTATGAACTTTAAAGTTTTGAATGAATTTTAGCATGTTACATTTTGTTTCTTTGTTGGCAAACGCTAATTAGTTCCACATGGAGACACAACAAGTACACATAAGTGATTTCTGAGTAGAATGCTACAGAAACTAGGTTAAAAATGATATTTGCAAATGTAAACATGACATTGAATTCACATTCCCAAGAAAAAGACTTTGCTTTACTCCAAAACCAGTTTCAACATTCTGTTCTGGTTCCTTTGCACACAAATTCCACACGTTTTTGTCCAGATAGGTCTGGATCTAACCAGAATATCCGGTTCTGTGTGGCTAAATGAATATCAGCTTTTCAACAGCCTGTGTGTTTCTTAGTGTTTTCTGGATAGTATCTATGAACTTTAGAGTTCTGAATGAATTTTAGCATGTTACATTTTGGTTTTTTTTGGCAAACGCTAATTAGTTCCACATGGAGACACAACAAGTACACATAAGTGATTTCTGAGTAGAATGCTACAGAATCTAGGTAAAAATGATATTTGCAACTGTAAACATGACATTGAATTCACATTCCCAAAAAAAGACGTTGCTTTTCTCCAAAACCAGTTTGACTGCTTTTCCGGGTCCTTAACACACGAATTCCACATGAGTTTGTCCAGATAGATCTGGATCTAACCAGCAATATCCGGTTCTGTGTGGCTAAATGAATATCTGCTTTTCAACAGCCTGTGTGTTTCTTAGTGTTTTCTGGATAGTATCTATGAACTTTAGAGTTTTGAATGAATTTTAGCATGTTACATTTTGTTTCTTTGTTGGCAAATGCTAATTAGTTCCACATGGAGACACAACAAGTACACATAAGTGATTTCTGAGTAGAATGCTACAGAAACTAGGTTAAAAATGATATTTGCGACTGTAAACATGACATTGAATTCACATTCCCAAGAAAAAGACTTTGCTTTTCTCCAAAACCAGTTTGACTCTGCTTTTCGGGGTCCTTAACACACGAATTCCACATGAGTTTGTCCAGATAGATCTGGATCTAACCAGCAATATCCGGTTCTGTGTGGCTAAATGAATATCAGCTTTTCAACAGCCTGTGTGTTTCTTAGTGTTTTCTGGATAGTATCTATGAACTTTAGAGTTCTGAATGAATTTTAGCATGCTACATTTTGTTTTTTTGTTGGCAAACACTAATTAGTTCCACATGGAGACACACAAGTACACATAAGTGTTTTCTGAGTAGAATGCTACAGAAACTAGTTGAAAAATGATATTTGCGATTGTAAATATGAGATTGAATTCACATTCCCAGAAAAAGACTTTGCTTTTCTCCAAAACCAGTTTGACTCTGCTTTTCGGGTCCTTATTACACGAATTCCACATGAGTTTGTCCAGATATATCTGGATCAAACCAGCAATATCCGGTTCTGTGTGGCTAAATGAATATCAGCTTTTCAACAGCCTGTGTGTTTCTTAGTGTTTTCTGGATATTATCTATGAACTTTAGAGTTCTGAATGCATTTTAGCATGTTACATTTTGTTTCTTTGTTGGCAAACGCTAATTAGTTCCACATGGAGACACAACAAGTACACATAAGTGATTTCTGAGTAGAATGTTACAGAAACTAGGTTAAAAATGATATTTGCAAATGTAAACATGACATTGAATTCACATTCGCAAGAAAAAGACTTGGCTTTACTCCAAAACCAGTTTCAACATTCTGTTCTGGGTCCTTTGCACACAAATTCCACACGTTTTTGTCCAGATAGGTCTGGATCTAACCAGCAATATCCGGTTCTGTGTGGCTAAATGAATATCAGCTTTTCAACAGCCTGTGTGTTTCTTAGTGTTTTCTGGATAGTATCTATGAACTTTAGAGTTTTGAATGAATTTTAGCATGTTACATTTTGTTTTTTGTTGGCAAACGCTAATTAGTTCCACATGGAGACACAACAAGTACACATAAGTGATTTCTCAGTACAATGCTACAGAAACTAAGTTAAAAATGATATTTGTGACTGTAAACATGACATTGAATTCACATTCCACAAAAACGACTTTGCTTTTCACCAAAACCAGTTTGACTCTGCTTTTCGGGGTCCTTATTACATGAATTCCACATGAGTTTGTCCAGATAGATCTGGATCTAACCAGCAATATCCGGTTCTGTGTGGCTAAATGAATATCTGCTTTTCAACAGCCTGTGTGTTTCTTAGTGTTTTCTGGATAGTATCTATGAACTTTAGAGTTCTGAATGAATTTTAGCATGTTACATTTTGTTTCTTTGTTGGCAAAAGCTAATTAGTTCCACATGGAGACACAACAAGTACACATAAGTGATTTCTGAGTAGAATGCTACAGAAACTAGTTGAAAAATGATATTTGCGATTGTAAACATGACATTGAATTCACATTCCCAAGAAAAAGACTTTGCTTTTCTCCAAAACCAGTTTGACTCTGCTTTTCGGGGTCCTTATTACACGAATTCCACATGAGTTTGTCCAGATATATCTGGATCAAACCAGCAATATCCGGTTCTGTGTGGCTAAATGAATGTCAGCTTTTCAACAGCCTGTGTGTTTCTTAGTGTTTTCTGGATAGTATCTATGAACTTTAGAGTTCTGAATGAATTTTAGCATGTTACATTTTGTTTTTTTTTGCAAACGCTAATTAGTTCCACATGGAGACACAACAAGTACACATAAGTGATTTCTGAGTAGAATGCTACAGAATCTAGGTAAAAATGATATTTGCGACTGTAAACATTACATTGAATACACAGTCCCATGAAAAAGACTTTGCTTTTCTCCAAAACCAGTTTGATTCTGCTTTTCGGGGTCCTTAACACACGAATTCCACATGAGTTTGTCCAGATAGATCTGGATCTAACCAGCAATATCCGGTTCTGTGTGGCTAAATGAATATCAGCTTTTCAACAGCCTGTGTGTTTCTTAGTGTTTTCTGGATAGTATCTATGAACTTTAGAGTTCTGAATGAATTTTATCATGTTACATTTTGTTTTTTTGGCAAACGCTAATTAGTTCCACATGGAGACACAACAAGTACACATAAGTGATTTCTGAGTAGAATGCTACAGAATCTAGGTAAAAATAATATTTGCGATTGTAAACATGACATTGAATTCACATTCCCAAAAAAAGACTTTGCTTTTCTCCAAAACCAGTTTGACTCTGCTTTTCGGGGTCCTTAACACACGAATTCCACATGAGTTTGTCCAGATAGGTCTGGATCTAACCAGCAATATCCGGTTCTGTGTGGCTAAATGAATATCAGCTTTTCAACAGCCTGTGTGTTTCTTAGTGTTTTCTGGATAGTATCTATGAACTTTAGAGTTTTGAATGAATTTTAGCATGCTGCATTTTTTTTTCTTGGAAAAATGCTAATTAGATCCACATGGAGACACAACAAGTACACATAAGTGTTTTCTGAGTAGAATGCTACAGAAAGTCGTTGAAAAATGATATTTGCCATTGTAAACAGGACATAGAATTCACATTCCCATGAAAAAGACTTTGCTTTTCTCCAAAACCAGTTTGACTCTGCTTTTCGGGGTCCTTAACACACGAATTCCACATGAGTTTGTCCAGACAGATCTGGATCTAACCAGCAATATCCGGTTCTGTGTGGCTAAATGAATATCAGCTTTTCAACAGCCTGTGTGTTTGTTAGTGTTTTCTGGATAGTATCAATGAACTTTAGAGTTTTGAATGAATTTTAGCATGTTACATTTTTTTTTTTTTGGCAAACGCTAATTAGTTCCACATGGAGACACAACAAGTACACATAAGTGATTTCTGAGTAGAATGCTACAGAAACTAGGTTAAAAATGATATTTGCGACTGTAAACATGACATTGAATTCACATTCCCAAGAAAAAGACTTTGCTTTTCTCCAAAACCAGTTTGACTCTGCTTTTCGGGGTCCTTAACACACGAATTCCAGATTAGTTTGTCTAGATAGATCTGGATCTAACCAGCAATATCCGGTTCTGTGTGGCTAAATGAATATCACCTTTTCAACAGCCTGTGTGTTTCTTAGTGTTTTCTGGATAGTATCTATGAACTTTAGAGTTCTGAATGAATTTTAGCATGCTACATTTGGTTTTTTTGTTGGAAAACGCTAATTAGTTCCACAAGAGACACACAAGTACACATAAGTGTTTTCTGAGTAGAATGCTACAGAAACTAGTTGAAAAATGATATTTGCGATTGTAAATATGAGATTGAATTCACATTCCTAAGAAAAAGACTTTGCTTTTCTCCAAAACCAGTTTGACTCTGCTTTTCGGGGTCCTTATTACACGAATTCCACATGAGTTTGTCCAGATAGATCTGGATCAAACCAGCAATATCCGGTTCTGTGTGGCTAAATGAATATCAGCTTTTCAACAGCCTGTGTGTTTCTTAATGTTTTCTGGATAGTATCTATGAACTTTAGAGTTCTGAATGCATTTTAGCATGTTACATTTTGGTTTTTTTTGGCAAACGCTAGTTAGTTCCACATGGAGACACAACAAGTACACATAAGTGATTTCTGAGTAGAATGCTAAAGAAACTAGGTTAAAAATCATATTTGCGACTGTAAACATGACATTGAATTCACATTCCCAAGAAAAAGACTTTGCTTTTCTCCAAAACCAGTTTCAACATCCTTTTCTGGGTCCTTAACACACGAATTCCACACGTTTTTGTCCAGATAGGTCTGGATCTAACCAGCAATATCCGGTTGTGTGTGGCGAAATGAATATCAGCTTTTCAACAGCCTGTGTGTTTCTTAGTGTTTTCTGGATAGTATCTATGAACTTTAGAGTTCTGAATGCATTTTAGCATGTTACATTTTGTTTTTTTTTTTGGTAAATGCTAATTAGTTCCACATGGAGACACAACAAGTACACATAAGTGATTTCTCAGTAGAATGCTACAGAAACTAGTTGAAAAATGATATTTGCGACTGTAAACATGACATTGAATTCACATTCCCAAGAAAACGACTTTGCTTTTCTGCAAAACCAGTTTGACTCTGCTTTTCGGGGTCCTTAACACACGAATTCCACATGAGTTTGTCCAGATAGATCTGGATCTAACCAGCAATATCCGGTTCTGTGTGGCTAAATGAATATCAGCTTTTCAACAGCCTGTGTGTTTCTTAGTGTTTTCTGGATATTATCTATGAACTTTAGAGTTCTGAATGCATTTTAGCATGTTACATTTTGTTTTTTTTTGGCAAATGCTAATTAGTTCCACATGGAGACACAACAAGTACACATAAGTGATTTCTGAGTAGAATGCTACAGAAACTAGGTAAAAATGATATTTGCGACTGTAAACATGACATTGAATTCACATTCCCATGAAAAAGACTTTGCTTTTCTCCAAAACCAGTTTGATTCTTCTTTTCGGGGTCCTTAACACACGAATTCCACATGAGTTTGTCCAGATAGGTCTGGATCTAACCAGCAATATCCGGTTCTGTGTGGCTAAATGAATATCAGCTTTTCAACAGCCTGTGTGTTTGTTAGTGTTTTCTGGATATTATCTATGAACTTTAGAGTTCTGAATGAATTTTAGCATGTTACATTTTGGGTTTTTTTGGCAAACGCTAATTAGTTCCACATGGAGACACAACAAGTACACATAAGTGATTTCTGAGTAGAATGCTACAGAAACTAGGTAAAAATGATATTTGCGACTGTAAACATGACATTGAATTCACATTCCCAAGAAAAAGATTTTGCTTTTCTCCAAAACCAGTTTGACTCTGCTTTTCGGGGTCCTTAACACACGAATTCCACATGAGTATGTCCAGATAGGTCTGCATCTAACCAGAAATATCCGGTTCTGTGTGGCTAAATGAATATCAGCTTTTCAACAGCCTGTGTGTTTGTTGGTGTTTTCTGGATAGTATCCATGAACTTTAGAGTTTTGAATGAATTTTAGCATGTTACATTTTGGGTTTTTTTGGCAAACGCTAATTAGTTCCACATGGAGACACAACAAGTACACATAAGTGATTTCTTAGTAGAATGCTACACAAACTAGGTTAAAAATGATATTTGCGACTGTAAACATCACATTGAATTCACATTCCCAAGAAAAAGACTTTGCTTTTCTCCAAAACCAGTTTGACTCTGCTTTTCGGGGTCCTTAACACACGAATTCCACATGAGTTTGTCCAGATAGATCTGGATCTAACCAGCAATATCCGGTTCTGTGTGGCTAAATGAATATCAGCTTTTCAACAGCCTGTGTGTTTCTTAGTGTTTTCTGGATAGTATCTATGAACTTTAGAGTTTTGAATGAATTTTAGCATGCTACATTTTTTTTTCTTGGAAAACGCTAATTAGATCCACATGGAGACACAACAAGTACACATAAGTGTTTTCTGAGTAGAGTGCTACAGAAACTCGTTGAAAAATGATATTTGCCATTGTAAACATGACATTGCATTCACATTCCCAAGAAAAAGACTTTGCTTTTCTCCAAAACCAGTTTGACTCTGCTTTTCGGGGTCCTTAACACACAAATTCCACATGAGTTTGTCCAGACAGATCTGGATCTAACCAGCAATATCCGGTTTGTGTGGCTAAATGAATATCAGCTTTTCAAAAGCCTGTGTGTTTGTTAGTGTTTTCTGGATAGTATCAATGAACTTTAGAGTTTTGAATGAATTTTAGCATGTTACATTTTTTTTTTTTGGCAAACGCTAATTAGTTCCACATGGAGACTCAAAAAGTACACATAAGTGATTTCTGAGTAGAATCCTACACAAACTAGGTTAAAAATGATATTTGCGACTGTAAACATGACATTGAATTCACATTCCCAAGAAAAAGACTTTGCTTTTCTCCATAACCAGTTTGACACTGCTTTTCGGGGTCCTTAACACACGAATTCCACATGAGTTTGTCCAGATAGATCTGGATGTAACCAGCAATATCCGGTTCTGTGTGGCTAAATGAATATCTGCTTTTCAACAGCCTGTGTGTTTCTTAGTGTTTTCTGGATAGCATCTATGAACTTTAGAGTTCTGAATGAATTTTAGCATGTTACATTTTGTTTTTTGTTGGCAAACGCTAATTAGTTCCACATGGAGACACAACAAGTACACATAAGTGATTTCTGAGTAGAATGCTACACAAACTAGTTGAAAAATGATATTTCCGACTGTAAACATGACATTGAATTCACATTCCCAAGAAAAAGACTTTGCTTTTCTCCAAAACCAGTTTGACTCTGCTTTTCGGGGTCCTTAACACACGAATTCCACATGAGTTTGTCCAGATAGATCTGGATCTAACCAGCAATATCCGGTTCTGTGTGGCTAAATGAATATCAGCTTTTCAACAGCCTGTGTGTTTCTTAGTGTTTTCTGGATAGTATCTATGAACTTTAGAGTTTTGAATGAATTTTAGCATGCTACATTTTTTTTTCTTGGAAAACGCTAATTAGATCCACATGGAGACACAACAAGTACACATAAGTGTTTTCTGAGTAGAGTGCTACAGAAACTCGTTGAAAAATGATATTTGCCATTGTAAACATGACATTGCATTCACATTCCCAAGAAAAAGACTTTGCTTTTCTCCAAAACCAGTTTGACTCTGCTTTTCGGGGTCCTTAACACACAAATTCCACATGAGTTTGTCCAGACAGATCTGGATCTAACCAGCAATATCCGGTTTGTGTGGCTAAATGAATATCAGCTTTTCAAAAGCCTGTGTGTTTGTTAGTGTTTTCTGGATAGTATCAATGAACTTTAGAGTTTTGAATGAATTTTAGCATGTTACATTTTGTTTTTTGGCAAACGCTAATTAGTTCCACATGGAGACTCAAAAAGTACACATAAGTGATTTCTGAGTAGAATGCTACACAAACTAGGTTAAAAATGATATTTGCGACTGTAAACATGACATTGAATTCACATTCCCAAGAAAAAGACTTTGCTTTTCTCCAAAACCAGTTTGATTCTGCTTTTCGGGGTCCTTAACACACGAAATCCACATGAGTTTGTCCAGATAGATCTGGATCTAACCAGCAATATCCGGTTCTGTGTGGCTAAATGAATATCAGCTTTTCAACAGCCTGTGTGTTTCTTAGTGTTTTCTGGATAGTATCTATGAACTTTAGAGTTCTGAATGAATTTTAGCATGTTACATTTTGGTTTTTTTTGGCAAACGCTAATCAGTTCCACATGGAGACACAACAAGTACACATAAGGGATTTCTGAGTAGAATGCTACAGAAACTAGTTGAAAAATGATATTTGCGACTGTAAACATGAAATTGAATTCACATTCCACAAAAAAGACTTTGCTTTTCTCCAAAACCAGTTTGACTCTGCTTTTCGGGGTCCTTAACACACGAATTCCACATGAGTTTGTCCAGATAGATCTGGATCTAACCAGCAATATCCGGTTCTGTGTGGCTAAATGAATATCACCTTTTCAACAGCCTGTGTGTTTCTTAGTGTTTTCTGGATAGTATCTATGAACTTTAGAGTTCTGAATGAATTTTAGCATGCTACATTTGGTTTTTTTGTTGGCAAACGCTAATTAGTTCCACATTGAGACACACAAGTACACATAAGTGTTTTCTGAGTAGAATGCTACAGAAACTAGTTGAAAAATGCTATTTGCGATTGTAAATATGAGATTGAATTCACATTCCCAAGAAAAAGACTTTGCTTTTCTCCAAAACCAGTTTGACTCTGCTTTTCGGGGTCCTTATTACACGAATTCCACATGAGTTTGTCCAGATAGATCTGGATCTAGCCAGCAATATCCGGTTCAGTGTGGCTAAATGAATATCACCATTTCAACAGCCTGTGTGTTTCTTAGTGTTTTCTGGATAGTATCTATGAACTTTAGAGTTCTGAATGAATTTTAGCATGCTACATTTGGTTTTTTTGTTGGAAAACGCTAATTAGTTCCACATGGAGACACAACAAGTACACATAAGTGATTTCTGAGTAGAATGCTACAGAAACTAGGTAAAAATGATATTTGCGACTGTAAACATGACATTGAATTCACATTCCCAAGAAAAAGACTTTGCTTTTCTCCAAAACCAGTTTGATTCTGCTTTTCGGGGTCCTTAACACACGAAATCCACATGAGTTTGTCCAGATAGATCTGGATCTAACCAGCAATATCCGGTTCTGTGTGGCTAAATGAATATCAGCTTTTCAACAGCCTGTGTGTTTCTTAGAGTTTTCTGAATAGTATCTATGAACTTTAGAGTTCTGAATGAATTTTAGCATGTTACATTTTGGTTTTTTTTGGCAAACGCTAATTAGTTCCACATGGAGACACAACAAGTACACATAAGTGATTTCTGAGTAGAATGCTACAGAAACTAGGTTAAAAATGATTTTTGCGACTGTAAACATGACATTGAATTCACATTCCCAAGAAAAAGACATTGCTTTTCTCCAAAACCAGTTTCAACATCCTTTTCTGGGTCCTTAACACACGAAATCCACATGAGTTTGTCCAGATAGATCTGGATCTAACCAGCAATATCCGGTTCTGTGTGGCTAAATGAATATCAGCTTTTCAACAGCCTGTGTGTTTCTTAGTGTTTTCTGGATAGTATCTATGAACTTTAGAGTTTTGAATGAATTTTAGCATGTTACATTTTGCTTTTTTTTGGCAAATGCTAATTAGTTCAACATGGAGACACAACAAGTACACATAAGTGATTTCTGAGTAGAATGCTACACAAACTAGTTGAAAAATGATATTTCCGACTGTAAACATGACATTGAATTCACATTCCCAAGAAAACGACTTTGCTTTTCTCCAAAACCAGTTTGACTCTGCTTTTCGGGGTCCTTAACACACGAATTCCACATGAGTTTGTCCAGATAGATCTGGATCTAACCAGCAATATCCGGTTCTGTGTGGCTAAATGAATATCAGCTTTTCAACAGCCTGTGTGTTTCTTAGTGTTTTCTGGATAGTATCTATGAACTTTAGAGTTCTGAATGAATTTTAGCATGTTACATTTTGGTTTTTTTTTGGCAAATGCTAATTAGTTCCACATGGAGACACAACAAGTACACATAAGTGATTTCTGAGTAGAATGCTACACAAACTATTTGAAAAATGATATTTGCGACTCTAAACATGACATTGAATTCACATTCCCAAGAAAAAGACTTTGCTTTTCTCCAAACCCAGTTTGACTCTGCTTTTCGGGGTCCTTAACACATGAATTCCACATGAGTTTGTCCAGATAGATCTGGATCTAACCAGCAATATCCGGTTCTGTGTGGCTAAATGAATATCACCTTTTCAACAGCCTGTGTGTTTCTTAGTGTTTTCTGGATAGTATCTATGAACTTTAGAGTTCTGAATGCATTTTAGCATGTTACATTTTGGGTTTTTTTGGCAAACGCTAATTAGTTCCACATGGAGACACAACAAGTACACATAAGTGATTTCTGAGTAGAATGCTACAGAAACTAGTTAAAATGATATTTGCGACTGTAAACATGACATTGAATTCACATTCCCATGAAAAAGACTTTGCTTTTCTCCAAAACCAGTTTGATTCTGCTTTTCGGGGTCCTTAACACACGAAATCCACATGAGTTTGTCCAGATAGATCTGGATCTAACCAGCAATATCCGGTTCTGTGTAGCTAAATGAATATCAGCTTTTCAACAGCCTGTGTGTTTGTTAGTGTTTTCTGGATAGTATCTATGAACTTTAGAGTTTTGAATGAATTTTAGCATGCTACATTTTTTTTCTTGGAAAACGCTAATTAGATCCACATGGAGACACAACAAGTACACATAAGTGTTTTCTGAGTAGAGTGCTACAGAAACTCGTTGAAAAATGATATTTGCCATTGTAAACATGACATTGCATTCACATTCCCAAGAAAAAGACTTTGCTTTTCTCCAAAATCAGTTTGACTCTGCTTTTCGGGGTCCTTAACACACGAATTCCACATGAGTTTGTCCAGACAGATCTAGATCTAACCAGCAATATCCGGTTTGTGTGGCTAAATGAATATCAGCTTTTCAAAAGCCTGTGTGTTTGTTAGTGTTTTCTGGATAGTATCAATGAACTTAGAGTTTTGAATGAATTTTAGCATGTTACATTTTTTTTTTTGGCAAACGCTAATTAGTTCCACATGGAGACTCAAAAAGTACACATAAGTGATTTCTGAGTAGAATCCTACACAAACTAGGTTAAAAATGATATCTGCGACTGTAAACATGACATTGAATTCACATTCCCAAGAAAAAGACTTTGCTTTTCTCCATAACCAGTTTGACTCTGCTTTTCGGGGTCCTTAACACACGAATTCCACATGAGTTTGTCCAGATAGATCTGGATCTAACCAGCAATATCCGGTTCTGTGTGGCTAAATGAATATCAGCTTTTCAACAGCCTGTGTGTTTCTTAGTGTTTTCTGGATAGTATCTATGAACTTTAGAGTTCTGAATGAATTTTAGCATGTTACATTTTGGTTTTTTTTGGCAAACGCTAATTAGTTCCACATGGAGACACAACAAGTACACATAACGGATTTCTGAGTAGAACGCTACAGAAACTAGGTTAAAAATGATATTTGCGACTGTAAACATGACATTGAATACACATTCCCAAGAAAAAGACTTTGCTTTTCTCCAAAACCAGTTTGACTCTGCTTTTCGGGGTCCTTAACACACGAATTCCACATGAGTTTGTCCAGATAGATCTGGATCTAACCAGCAATATCCGGTTCTGTGTGGCTAAATGAATATCAGCTTTTCAACAGCCTGTGTGTTTCTTAGTGTTTTCTGGATAGTATCTATGAACTTTAGAGTTTTGAATGAATTTTAGCATGTTACATTTAGTTTCTTTGTTGGCAAATGCTAATTAGTTCCACATGGAGACACAACAAGTACACATAAGTGATTTCTGAGTAGAATGCTACACAAACTAGTTGAAAAATGATATTTCCGACTGTAAACATGACATTGAATTCACATTCCCAAGAAAACGACTTTGCTTTTCTCCAAAACCAGTTTGACTCTGCTTTTCGGGGTCCTTAACACACGAATTCCACATGAGTTTGTCCAGATAGATCTGGATCTAACCAGCAATATCCGGTTCTGTGTGGCTAAATGAATATCAGCTTTTCAACAGCCTGTGTGTTTCTTAGTGTTTTCTGGATAGTATCTATGAACATTAGAGTTTTGAATGAATTTTAGCATGTTACATTTTGTTTCTTTGTTGGCAAACGCTAATTAGTTCCACATGGAGACACACAAGTACACATAAGTGTTTTCTGAGTAGAATGCTACAGAAACTAGGTTAAAAATGATATTTGCGACTGTAAACATGACATTGAATTCACATTCCCAAGAAAAAGACTTTGCTTTTCTCCAAAACCAGTTTGACTCTGCTTTTCGGGGTCCTTATTACACGAATTCCACATGAGTTTGTCCAGATAGATCTGGATCAAACCAGCAATATCCGGTTCTGTGTGGCTAAATGAATATCAGCTTTTCAACAGCCTGTGTGTTTGTTAGTGTTTTCTGGATAGTATCTATGAACTTTAGAGTTCTGAATGAATTTTAGCATGCTACATTTTGGTTTTTTTTGGCAAACGCTAATTAGTTCCACATGGAGACACAACAAGTCCACATAAGTGATTTCTGAGTAGAATGCTACAGAAACTAGGTTAAAAATGATATTTGCAAATGTAAACATGACATTGAATTCACATTCCCAAGAAAAAGACTTTGCTTTTCTCCAAAACCAGTTTCAACATCCTTTTCTGGGTCCTTAACACACGAATTCCACACGTTTTTGTCCAGATAGGTCTGGATCTAACCAGCAATATCCGGTTCTGTGTGGCGAAATGAATATCAGCTTTTCAACAGCCTGTGTGTTTCTTAGTGTTTTATGGATAGTATCTATGAACTTTAGAGTTCTGAATGAATTTTAGCATGCTACATTTGGTTTTTTTGTTGTAAAACGCTAATTAGTTCCACATGGAGACACACAAGTACACATAAGTGTTTTCTGAGTAGAATGCTACAGAAACTAGTTGAAAAATGATATTTGTGATTGTAAATATTAGATTGAATTCACATTTCAAGAAAAAGACTTTGCTTTTCTCCAAAACCAGTTTGACTCTGCTTTTCGGGGTCCTTATTACACGAATTCCACATGAGTTTGTCCAGATAGATCTGGATCAAACCAGCAATATCCGGTTCTGTGTGGCTAAATGAATATCAGCTTTTCAACAGCCTGTGTGTTTGTTAGTGTTTTCTGGATAGTATCTATGAACTTTAGAGTTCTGAATGCATTTTAGCAGGTTACATTTTGGTTTTTTTTGGCAAACGCTAATTAGTTCCACATGGAGACACAACAAGTACACATAAGTGATTTCTGAGTAGAATGCTACAGAAACTAGGTTAAAAATGATATTTGCAAATGTAAACATGACATTGAATTCACATTCCCAAAAAAAAAGACATTGCTTTTCTCCAAAACCAATTTCAACATCCTTTTCTGGGTCCTTAACACACGAATTCCACACGTTTTTGTCCAGATAGGTCTGGATCTAACCAGCAATATCCGGTTCTGTGTGGCGAAATGAATATCAGCTTTTCAACAGCCTGTGTGTTTCTTAGTGTTTTCTGGATAGTATCTATGAACTTTAGAGTTTTGAATGAATTTTAGCATGTTACATTTTGGTTTTTTTTGGCAAATGCTAATTAGTTCCACATGGAGACACAACAAGTACACATAAGTGATTTCTGAGTAGAATGCTACACAAACTAGTTGAAAAATGATATTTGCGACTGTAAACATGACATTGAATTCACATTCCCAAGAAAATGACTTTGCTTTTTTGCAAAACCAGTTTGACTCTGCTTTTCGGGGTCCTTAACACACGAATTCCACATGAGTTTGTCCAGATAGATCTGGATCTAACCAGCAATATCCAGTTCTGTGTGGCTAAATGAATATCAGCTTTTCAACAGCCTGTGTGTTTCTTAGTGTTTTCTGGATAGTATCTATGAACTTTAGAGTTCTGAATGCATTTTAGCATGCTACATTTTGTTTTTTTTTTTTGGCAAACGCTAATTAGTTCCACATGGAGACACAACAAGTACACATAAGTGATTTCTGAGTAGAATGCTACAGAAACTAGGTAAAAATGATATTTGCGACTGTAAACATGACATTGAATTCACATTCCCAAGAAAAAGACTTTGCTTTTCTCCAAAACCAGTTTGATTCTTCTTTTCGGGGTCCTTAACACACGAATTCCACATGAGTTTGTCCAGATAGATCTGGATCAAACCAGCAATATCCGGTTCTGTGTGGCTAAATGAATATCAGCTTTTCAACAGCCTGTGTGTTTGTTAGTGTTTTCTGGATAGTATCTATGAACTTTAGAGTTTTGAATGAATTTTAGCATGCTACATTTTTTTTTCTTGGAAAACGCTAATTAGATCCACATGGAGACACAACAAGTACACATAAGTGTTTTCTGAGTAGAGTGCTACAGAAACTCGTTGAAAAATGATATTTGCCATTGTAAACATGACATTGCATTCACATTCCCAAGAAAAAGACTTTGCTTTTCTCCAAAACCAGTTTGACTCTGCTTTTCGGGGTCCTTAACACACAAATTCCACATGAGTTTGTCCAGACAGATCTGGATCTAACCAGCAATATCCGGTTTGTGTGGCTAAATGAATATCAGCTTTTCAAAAGCCTGTGTGTTTGTTAGTGTTTTCTGGATAGTATCAATGAACTTTAGAGTTTTGAATGAATTTTAGCATGTTACATTTTTTTTTTTGGCAAACGCTAATTAGTTCCACATGGAGACTCAAAAAGTACACATAAGTGATTTCTGAGTAGAATCCTACACAAACTAGGTTAAAAATGATATTTGCGACTGTAAACATGACATTGAATTCACATTCCCAAGAAAAAGACTTTGCTTTTCTCCATAACCAGTTTGACTCTGCTTTTCGGGGTCCTTAACACACGAATTCCACATGAGTTTGTCCAGATAGATCTGGATCTAACCAGCAATATCTGGTTCTGTGTGGCTAAATGAATATCAGCTTTTCAACAGCCTGTGTGTTTCTTAGTGTTTTCTGGATAGTATCTATGAACTTTAGAGTTCTGAATGAATTTTAGCATGTTACATTTTGGTTTTTTTTGGCAAACGCTAATTAGTTCCACATGGAGACACAACAAGTACACATAAGGGATTTCTGAGTAGAACGCTACAGAAACTAGGTTAAAAATGATATTTGCGACTGTAAACATGACATTGAATACACATTCCCATGAAAAAGACTTTGCTTTTCTCCAAAACCAGTTTGACTCTGCTTTTCGGGGTCCTTAACACACGAATTCCACATGAGTTTGTCCAGATAGATCTGGATCTAACCAGCAATATCCGGTTCTGTGTGGCTAAATGAATATCAGCTTTTCAACAGCCTGTGTGTTTCTTAGTGTTTTCTGGATAGTATCTATGAACTTTAGAGTTTTGAATGAATTTTAGCATGTTACATTTAGTTTCTTTGTTGGCAAATGCTAATTAGTTCCACATGGAGACACAACAAGTACACATAAGTGTTTTCTGAGTAGAATGCTACAGAAACTAGGTTAAAAATGATATTTGCAAATGTAAACATGACATTGAATTCACATTCCCAAGAAAAAGACTTTGCTTTTCTCCAAAACCAGTTTGACTCTGCTTTTCTGGGTCCTTTGCACACAAATTCCACACGTTTTTGTGCAGATAGGTCTGGATCTAACCAGCAATATCCGGTTCTGTGTGGCTAAATGAATATCAGCTTTTCAACAGCCTGTGTGTTTCTTAGTGTTTTCTGGATAGTATCTATGAACTTTAGAGTTTTGAATGAATTTTAGCATGCTACATTTTTTTTTCTTGGAAAACGCTAATTAGATCCACATGGAGACACAACAAGTACACATAAGAGTTTTCTGAGTAGAGTGCTACAGAAACTCGTTGAAAAATGATATTTGCCATTGTAAACATGACATTGCATTCACATTCCCAAGAAAAAGACTTTGCTTTTCTCCAAAACCAGTTTGACTCTGCTTTTCGGGGTCCTTAACACACGAATTCCACATGAGTTTGTCCAGACAGATCTGGATCTAACCAGCAATATCCGGTTTGTGTGGCTAAATGAATATCAGCTTTTCAAAAGCCTGTGTGTTTGTTAGTGTTTTCTGGATAGTATCAATGAACTTAGAGTTTTGAATGAATTTTACATGTTACATTTTTTTTTTTGGCAAACGCTAATTAGTTCCACATGGAGACTCAAAATCTACACATAAGTGATTTCTGAGTAGAATCCTACACAAACTAGGTTAAAAATGATATTTGCAAATGTAAACATGACATTGAATTCACATTCCCAAGAAAAAGACTTTGCTTTTCTCCAAAACCAGTTTTAACATTCTTTTCTGGGTCCTTTGCACACAAATTCCACACGTTTTTGTGCAGATAGGTCTGGATCTAACCAGCAATATCCGGTTCTGTGTGGCTAAATGAATATCAGCTTTTCAACAGCCTGTGTGTTTGTTAGTGTTTTCTGGATAGTATCTATGAACTTTAGAGTTTCGAATGAATTTTAGCATGCTACATTTTTTTTTCTTGGAAAACGCTAATAAGATCCACATGGAGACACAACAAGTACACATAAGTGATTTCTGAGTAGAATGCTACAGAAACTAGGTTAAAAATGATATTTGCAAATGTAAACATGACATTGAATACACATTCCCAAGAAAAAGACTTTGCTTTTCTCCAAAACCAGTTTGACTCTGCTTTTCGGGGTCCTTAACACACGAATTCCACATGAGTTTGTCCAGATAGATCTGGATCTAACCAGCAATATCCGGTTCTGTGTGGCTAAATGAATATCAGCTTTTCAACAGCCTGTGTGTTTCTTAGTGTTTTCTGGATAGTATCTATGAACTTTAGAGTTTTGAATGAATTTTAGCATGTTACATTTTGTTTCTTTGTTGGCAAACGCTAATTAGTTCCACATGGAGACACACAAGTACACATAAGTGTTTTCTGAGTAGAATGCTACAGAAACTAGTTGAAAAATGATATTTGCGATTGTAAATATTAGATTGATTTCACATTCCCAAGAAAAAGACTTTGCTTTTCTCCAAAACCAGTTTGACTCTGCTTTTCGGGGTCCTTAACACACGAATTCCACATGAGTTTGTCCAGATAGATCTGGATCAAACCAGCAATATCCGGTTCTGTGTGGCTAAATGAATATCAGCTTTTCAACAGCCTGTGTGTTTGTTAGTGTTTTCTGGATAGTATCTATGAACTTTAGAGTTCTGAATGAATTTTAGCATGTTACATTTTGGTTTTTTTTGGCAAATGCTAATTAGTTCCACATGGAGACACAAGAAGTACACATAAGTGATTTTTGAGTAGAATGCTACAGAAACTAGGTTAAAAATGATATTTGCAAATGTAAACATGACATTGAATTCACATTCCCAAGAAAAAGACTTTGCTTTTCTCCAAAACCAGTTTCAACATCCTTTTCTGGGTCCTTAACACACGAATTCCACACGTTTTTGTCCAGATAGGTCTGGATCTAACCAGCAATATCCGGTTCTGTGTGGCGAAATGAATATCAGCTTTTCAACAGCCTGTGTGTTTCTTAGTGTTTTCTGGATAGTATCTATGAACTTTAGAGTTCTGAATGAATTTTAGCATGCTACATTTTGGTTTTTTTTGGCAAACGCTAATTAGTTCCACATGGAGACACAACAAGTACACATAAGTGATTTCTGAGTAGAATGCTACAGAAACTAGGTTAAAAATGATATTTGCAAATGTAAACATGACATTGAATTCACATTCCCAAGAAAAAGACTTTGCTTTTCTCCAAAACCAGTTTCAACATCCTTTTCTGGGTCCTTAACACACGAATTCCACACGTTTTTGTCCAGATAGGTCTGGATCTAACCAGCAATATCCGGTTCTGTGTGGCGAAATGAATATCAGCTTTTCAACAGCCTGTGTGTTTCTTAGTGTTTTCTGGATAGTATCTATGAACTTTAGAGTTTTGTGTGAATTTTAGCATGTTACATTTTGTTTCTTTGTTGGCAAATGCTAATTAGTTCCACATGGAGACACAACAAGTCCACATAAGTGATTTCTGAGTAGAATGCTACAGAAACTAGGTTAAAAATGATATTTGCAAAAGTAAACATGACATTGAATTCACATTCCCAAGAAAAGGACTTTGCTTTTCTCCAAAACCAGTTTGACTCTGCTTTTCGGGGTCCTTAACACACGAATTCCACATGAGTTTGTCCAGATAGATCTGGATCTAACCAGCAATATCCGGTTCTGTGTGGCTAAATGAATATCAGCTTTTCAACAGCCTGTGTTTTTCTTAGTGTTTTCTGGATAGTGTCTATGAACTTTAGAGTTCTGAATGAATTTTAACATGCTACATTTGGTTTTTTTGTTGGAAAACCCTAATTAGTTCCACATGGAGACACAACAAGTACACATAAGTGTTTTCTGAGTGGAATGCTACAGAAACTAGTTGAAAAATGATATTTGCAATTGTAAACATGACATTGAATTCACATTCCCAAGAAAAAGACTTTGCTTTTCTCCAAAACCAGTTTCAACATCCTTTTCTGGGTCCTTAACACACGAATTCCACACGTTTTTGTCCAGATAGGTCTGGATCTAACCATCAATATCAGGTTCTGTGTGGCTAAAAGAATATCAGATTTTCAATAGCCTGTGTGTTTCTTAGTGTTTTCTGGATAGTATCTATGAACTTTAGAGTTCTGAATGAATTTTAGCACGTTACATTTTGGTTTTTTTTGGCAAATGCTAATTAGTTCCACATGAGACGCAACAAGTACACATAAGTGATTTCTGAGTAGAATGCTACACAAACTAGTTGAAAAATGATATTTGCGACTGTAAACATGACATTGAATTCACATTCCCATGAAAAACACTTTGCTTTTCTCCAAAACCAGTTTGACTCTGCTTTTCGGGGTCCTTAACACACGAAATCCACATGAGTTTGTCCAGATAGATCTGGATCTAACCAGCAATATCCGGTTCTGTGTAGCTAAATGAATATCAGCTTTTCAACAGCCTGTGTGTTTGTTAGTGTTTTCTGGATAGTATCTATGAACTTTAGAGTTTTGAATGAATTTTAGCATGCTACATTTTTTTTTCTTGGAAAACGCTAATTAGTTCCACATGGAGACTCAAAAAGTACACATAAGTGATTTCTGAGTAGAATGCTACAGAAACTAGGTTAAAAAAGATATTTGCAAATGTAAAGATGACATTGAATTCACATTCCCAAGAAAAAGACTTTGCTTTTCTCCAAAACCAGTTTGACTCTGCTTTTCTGGGTCCTTTGCACACAAATTCCACACGTTTTTGTGCAGATAGGTCTGGATCTAACCAGCAATATCCGGTTCTGTGTGGCTAAATGAATATCAGCTTTTCAACAGCCTGTGTGTTTCTTAGTGTTTTCTGGATAGTATCTATGAACTTTAGAGTTTTGAATGAATTTTAGCATGCTACATTTTTTTTTCTTGGAAAACGCTAATTAGATCCACATGGAGACACAACAAGTACACATAAGAGTTTTCTGAGTAGAGTGCTACAGAAACTCGTTGAAAAATGATATTTGCCATTGTAAACATGACATTGCATTCACATTCCCAAGAAAAAGACTTTGCTTTTCTCCAAAACCAGTTTGACTCTGCTTTTCGGGGTCCTTAACACACGAATTCCACATGAGTTTGTCCAGACAGATCTGGATCTAACCAGCAATATCCGGTTTGTGTGGCTAAATGAATATCAGCTTTTCAAAAGCCTGTGTGTTTTTTAGTGTTTTCTGGATAGTATCAATGAACTTAGAGTTTTGAATGAATTTTAGCATGTTACATTTTTTTTTTTTGGCAAACGCTAATTAGTTCCACATGGAGACTCAAAAAGTACACATAAGTGATTTCTGAGTAGAATCCTACACAAACTAGGTTAAAAATGATATTTGCAAATGTAAACATGACATTGAATTCACATTCCCAAGAAAAAGACTTTGCTTTTCTCCAAAACCAGTTTCAACATTCTTTTCTGGGTCCTTTGCACACAAATTCCACACGTTTTTGTGCAGATAGGTCTGGATCTAACCAGCAATATCCGGATCTGTGTGGCTAAATGAATATCAGCTTTTCAACAGCCTGTGTGTTTGTTAGTGTTTTCTGGATAGTATCTATGAACTTTAGAGTTTTGAATGAATTTTAGCATGCTACATTTTTTTTTCTTGGAAAACGCTAATTAGATCCACATGGAGACACAACAAGCACACATAAGTGTTTTCTGAGTAGAATGCTACAGAAACTAGGTTAAAAATGATATTTGCGACTGTAAACATGACATTGAATTCACATTCCCAAGAAAAAGACTTTGCTTTTCTCCAAAACCAGTTTGACTCTGCTTTTCGGGGTCCTTAACACACGAATTCCACATGAGTTTGTCCAGATAGATCTGGATCTAACCAGCAATATCCGGTTCTGTGTGGCGAAATGAATATCAGCTTTTCAACAGCCTGTGTGTTTCTTAGTGTTTTCTGGATAGTATCTATGAACTTTAGAGTTCTGAATGAATTTTAGCATGTTACATTTTGGGTTTTTTTGGCAAACGCTAATTAGTTCCACATGGAGACACAACAAGTACACATAAGTGATTTCTGAGTAGAATGCTACAGAATCTAGGTAAAAATGATATTTGCGATTGTAAACATGACATTGAATTCACATTCCCAAAAAACGACTTTGCTTTTCTCCAAAACCAGTTTGACTCTGCTTTTCTGGGTCCTTAACACACGAATTCCACATGAGTTTGTCCAGATAGGTCTGGATCTAACCAGCAATATCCGGTTCTGTGTGGCTAAATGAATATCAGCTTTTCAACAGCCTGTGTGTTTCTTAGTGTTTTCTGGATATTATCTATGAACTTTTGAGTTTTGTGTGAATTTTAGCATGTTACATTTTGTTTCTTTGTTGGCAAATGCTAATTATTTCCACATGGAGACACAACAAGTCCACATAAGTGATTTCTGAGTAGAATGCTACAGAAACTAGGTTAAAAATGATATTTGCAAAAGTAAACATGACATTGAATTCACATTCCCAAGAAAAGGACTTTGCTTTTCTCCAAAACCAGTTTCAACATTCTTTTCTGGGTCCTTTGCACACAAATTCCACACGTTTTTGTCCAGATAGGTCTGGATCTAACTAGCAATATCCGGTTCTGTGTGGCTAAATGAATATCAGCTTTTCAACAGCCTGTGTGTTTGTTAGTGTTTTCTGGATAGTATCAATGAACTTTAGAGTTTTGAATGAATTTTAGCATGCTACATTTTTTTTTTTCTTGGAAAACGCTAATTAGATCCACATGGAGACACAACAAGTACACATAAGTGTTTTCTGAGTAGAATGCTACAAAAACTCGTTGAAAAATGATATTTGCCATTGTAAATATGACATTGCATTCACATTCCCAAGAAAAAGACTTTGCTTTTCTCCAAAACCAGTTTGACTCTGCTTTTTGGGGTCCTTAACACACGAATTCCACATGAGTTTGTCCAGACAGATCTGGATCTAACCAGCAATATCCGGTTCTGTGTGGCAAAATGAATATCAGCTTTTCAACAGCCTGTGTGTTTCTTAGTGTTTTCTGGATAGTATCTATGAACTTTAGAGTTCTGAATGAATTTTAGCATGTTACATTTTGTTTTTTTTTTGGCAAACGCTAATTAGTTCCACATGGAGACACAACAAGTACACATAAGTGATTTCTGAGTAGAATGCTACAGAAACTAGGTTAAAAATGATATTTGCGACTGTAAACATGACATTGAATTCACATTCCCAAGAAAAAGACTTTGCTTTTCTCCAAAACCAGTTTCAACATCCTTTTCTGGGTCCTTAACACACGAATTCCACTCGTTTTTTCCAGATAGGTCTGGATCTAACCAGCAATATCCGGTTCTGTGTGGCGAAATGAATATCAGCTTTTAAACAGCCTGTGTGTTCGTTAGTGTTTTCTGGATAGTATCTATGAACTTTAGAGTTTTGAATGAATTTTAGCATGCTACATTTTGTTTTTTTGTTGGCAAACGCTAATTAGTTCCACATGGAGACACAACAAGTACACATAAGTGATTTCTGAGTAGAATGCTACAGAAACTAGGTTAAAAATGATATTTGCGACTGTAAACATGACATTGAATTCACATTCCCAAGAAAAAGACTTTGCTTTTCTCCAAAACCAGTTTGACTCTGCTTTTCGGGGTCCTTAACACACGAATTCCACATGAGTTTGTCCAGATAGATCTGGATCTAACCAGCAATATCCGGTTCTGTGTGGCTAAATGAATATCAGCTTTTCAACAGCCTGTGTGTTTCTTAGTGTTTTCTGGATAGTATCTATGAACTTTAGAGTTCTGAATGCATTTTAGTATGTTACATTTTGCTTTTTTTTGGCAAACGCTAATTAGTTCCACATGGAGACACAACAAGTACACATAAGTGATTTCTGAGTAGAATGCTACAGAAAATAGGTAAAAATGATATTTGCGACTGTAAACATGACATTGAATTCACATTCCCAAGAAAAAGACTTTGCTTTTCTCCAAAACCAGTTTCTACATCCTTTTCTGGGTCCTTAACACACGAATTCCACACGTTTCTGTCCAGATAGGTCTGGATCTAACCATCAATATCAGGTTCTGTGTGGCTAAAAGAATATCAGATTTTCAACAGCCTGTGTGTTTCTTAGTGTTTTCTGGATAGTATCTATGAACTTTAGAGTTCTGAATGAATTTTAGCATGTTACATTTTGGTTTTTTTTGGCAAATGCTAATTAGTTCCACATGGAGACACAACAAGTACACATAAGTGATTTCTGAGTAGAATGCTACAGAAACTAGGTTAAAAATGATATTTGCGACTGTAAACATGACATTGAATTCACATTCCCAAGAAAAAGACTTTGCTTTTCTCCAAAACCAGTTTGACTCTGCTTTTCGGGGTCCTTAACACACGAATTCCACATGAGTTTGTCCAGATAGATCTGGATCTAACCAGCAATATCCGGTTCTGTGTGGCTAAATGAATATCTGCTTTTCAACAGCCTGTGTGTTTCTTATAGTTTTCTGGATAGTATCTATGAACTTTAGAGTTCTGAATGAATTTTAGCATGTTACATTTTGTTTTTTTTTGGCAAACGCTAATTAGTTCCACATGGAGACACAACAAGTACACATAAGTGATTTCTGAGTAGAATGCTACAGAAACTAGGTAAAAATGATATTTGCGACTGTAAACATGACATTGAATTCACATTCCCAAGAAAAAGACTTTGCTTTTCTCCAAAACCAGTTTCTACATCCTTTTCTGGGTCCTTAACACACGAATTCCACACGTTTTTGTCCAGATAGGTCTGCATCTAACCATCAATATCAGGTTCTGTGTGGCTAAATGAATATCAGCTTTTCAACAGCCTGTGTGTTTCTTAGTGTTTTCTGGATAGTATCTATGAACTTTAGAGTTCTGAATGAATTTTAGCATGTTACATTTTGTTTTTTTTTGGCAAATGCTAATTAGTTCCACATGGAGACACAACAAGTACACATAAGTGATTTCTGATTAGAATGCTACAGAAACTAGGTTAAAAATGATATTTGCGACTTAAACATGACATTGAATTCACATTCCCAAGAAAAAGACTTTGCTTTTCTCCAAAACCAGTTTGACTCTGCTTTTCGGGGTCCTTAACACACGAATTCCACATGAGTTTGTCCAGATAGATCTGGATCTAACCAGTCATATCCGGTTCTGTGTGGCTAAATGAATATCAGCTTTTCAACAGCCTGTGTGTTTCTTAGTGTTTTCTGGATAGTATCTATGAACTTTAGAGTTCTGAATGAATTTTAGAATGTTACATTTTGTTTTTTTTTGGCAAATGCTAATTAGTTCCACATGGAGACACAACATGTACACATAAGTGATTTCTGAGTAGAATGCTACAGAAACTAGGTAAAAATGATATTTGCGACTGTAAACATGACATTGAATTCACATTCCCAAGAAAAAGACTTTGCTTTTCTCCAAAACCAGTTTGACTCTGCTTTTCGGGGTCCTTAACACACGAATTCCAGATTAGTTTGTCCAGATAGATCTGGATCTAACCAGCCATATCCGGTTCTGTGTGGCTAAATGAATATCAGCTTTTCAACAGCCTGTGTGTTTCTTAGTGTTTTCTGGATAGTATCTATGAACTTTAGAGTTTTGAATGAATTTTAGCATGTTACATTTTGTTTCTTTGTTGGCAAACGCTAATTAGTTCCACATGGAGACACAACAATTCACATAACTGATTCCTGAGTAGAATGCTACACAAACTAGGTGAAAAATGATATTTGCGACTGTAAACATGACATTGAATTCACATTCCCAAGAAAAAGACTTTGCTTTTCTCCATAACCAGTTTGACTCTGCTTTTCCGGGTCCTTAACACACGAATTCCACATGAGTTTGTCCAGATAGATCTGGATCTAACCAGCAATATCCGGTTCTGTGTGGCTAAATGAATATCAGCTTTTCAACAGCCTGTGTGTTTCTTAGTGTTTTCTGGATAGTATCTATGAACTTTAGAGTTCTGAATGCATTTTAGTATGTTACATTTTGTTTTTTTTTGGCAAACGCTAATTAGTTCCACATGGAGACACAACAAGTACACATAAGTGATTTCTGAGTAGAATGCTACAGAAACTAGGTAAAAATGATATTTGCGACTGTAAACATGACATTGAATTCACATTCCCAAGAAAAAGACTTTGCTTTTCTCCAAAACCAGTTTCTACATCCTTTTCTGGGTCCTTAACACACGAATTCCACACGTTTTTATCCAGATAGATCTGGATCTAACCAGCAATATCCGGTTCTGTGTGGCTAAATGAATATCACCTTTTCAACAGCCTGTGTGTTTCTTAGTGTTTTCTGGATAGTATCTATGAACTTTAGAGTTCTGAATGAATTTTAGCATGTTACATTTTGTTTTTTTTTGGCAAATGCTAATTAGTTCCACATGGAGACACAACAAGTACACATAAGTGATTTCTGATTAGAATGCTACAGAAACTAGGTTAAAAATGATATTTGCGACTTAAACATGACATTGAATTCACATTCCCAAGAAAAAGACTTTGCTTTTCTCCAAAACCAGTTTGACTCTGCTTTTCGGGGTCCTTAACACACGAATTCCACATGAGTTTGTCCAGATAGATCTGGATCTAACCAGTCATATCCGGTTCTGTGTGGCTAAATGAATATCAGCTTTTCAACAGCCTGTGTGTTTCTTAGTGTTTTCTGGATAGTATCTATGAACTTTAGAGTTCTGAATGAATTTTAGAATGTTACATTTTGTTTTTTTTTGGCAAATGCTAATTAGTTCCACATGGAGACACAACATGTACACATAAGTGATTTCTGAGTAGAATGCTACAGAAACTAGGTAAAAATGATATTTGCGACTGTAAACATGACATTGAATTCACATTCCCAAGAAAAAGACTTTGCTTTTCTCCAAAACCAGTTTGACTCTGCTTTTCGGGGTCCTTAACACACGAATTCCAGATTAGTTTGTCCAGATAGATCTGGATCTAACCAGCCATATCCGGTTCTGTGTGGCTAAATGAATATCAGCTTTTCAACAGCCTGTGTGTTTCTTAGTGTTTTCTGGATAGTATCTATGAACTTTAGAGTTTTGAATGAATTTTAGCATGTTACATTTTGTTTCTTTGTTGGCAAACGCTAATTAGTTCCACATGGAGACACAACAATTCACATAACTGATTCCTGAGTAGAATGCTACACAAACTAGGTGAAAAATGATATTTGCGACTGTAAACATGACATTGAATTCACATTCCCAAGAAAAAGACTTTGCTTTTCTCCATAACCAGTTTGACTCTGCTTTTCCGGGTCCTTAACACATGAATTCCACATGAGTTTGTCCAGATAGATCTGGATCTAACCAGCAATATCCGGTTCTGTGTGGCTAAATGAATATCAGCTTTTCAACAGCCTGTGTGTTTCTTAGTGTTTTCTGGATAGTATCTATGAACTTTAGAGTTCTGAATGCATTTTAGCATGTTACATTTTGTTTTTTTTTGGCAAACGCTAATTAGTTCCACATGGAGAGAGAGCAAGTACACATAAGTGATTTCTGAGTAGAATGCTACAGAAACTGGTTGAAAAATGATATTTGCGACTGTAAACATGACATTGAATTCACATTCCCAAGAAAAAGACTTTGCCTTTCTCCAAAACCAGTTTGACTCTGCTTTTCGGGGTCCTTAACACACGAATTCCACATGAGTTTGTCCAGATAGATCTGGATCTAACCAGCAATATCCGGTTCTGTGTGGCTAAATGAATATCAGCTTTTCAGCAGCCTGTGTGTTTGTTAGTGTTTTCTGGATAGTATCTATGAACTTTAGAGTTCTGAATGAATTTTAGCATGTTACATTTTGTTTTTTTTTTTTGGTAAACGCTAATTAGTTCCACATGGAGACACAACAAGTACAGATAAGTGTTTTCTGAGTAGAATGCTACAGAAACTAGGTAAAAATGATATTTGCGACTGTAAACATGACATTGAATTCACATTCCCAAGAAAAAGACTTTGCTTTTCTCCAAAACCAGTTTGACTCTGCTTTTCGGGGTCCTTAACACACGAATTCCACATGAGTTTGTCCAGATAGACTGGATCTAACCAGCAATATCCGGTTCTGTGTGGCTAAATGAATATCAGCTTTTCAACAGCCTGTGTGTTTCTTAGTGTTTTCTGGATAGTATCTATGAACTTTAGAGTTCTGAATGAATTTTAGCATGTTACATTTTGTTTCTTTCTTGGCAAACGCTAATTAGTTCCACATGGAGACACAACAAGTAAACATAACTGATTTCTGAGTAGAATGCTACACAAACTAGGTTAAAAATGATATTTGCGACTGTAAACATGACATTGAATTCACATTCCCAAGAAAAAGACTTTGCTTTTCTCCAAAACCAGTTTGACTCTGCTTTTCGGGGTCCTTAACACACGAATTCCAGATTAGTTTGTCCAGATAGATCTGGATCTAACCAGCAATATCCGGTTCTGTGTGGCTAAATGAATATCACCTTTTCAACAGCCTGTGTGTTTCTTAGTGTTTTCTGGATAGTATCTATGAACTTTAGAGTTCTGAATGAATTTTAGCATGTTACATTTTGTTTTTTTTTGGCAAACGCTAATTAGTTCCACATGGAGAGAGAGCAAGTACACATAAGTGATTTCTGAGTAGAATGCTACAGAAACTAGTTGAAAAATTATATTTGCGACTGTAAACATGACATTGAATTCACATTCCCAAGAAAAAGACTTTGCCTTTCTCCAAAACCAGTTTGACTCTGCTTTTCGGGGTCCTTAACACACGAATTCCACATGAGTTTGTCCAGATAGATCTGGATCTAACCAGCAATATCCGGTTCTATGTGGCTAAATGAATATCAGCTTTTCAGCAGCCTGTGTGTTTGTTAGTGTTTTCTGGATAGTATCTATGAACTTTAGAGTTCTGAATGAATTTTAGCATGTTACATTTTGTTTTTTTTTTTTGGTAAACGCTAATTAGTTCCACATGGAGACACAACAAGTACAGATAAGTGTTTTCTGAGTAGAATGCTACAGAAACTAGGTAAAAATGATATTTGCAAATGTAAACATGACATTGAATTCACATTCCCAAGAAAAAGACTTTGCTTTTCTCCAAAACCAGTTTGACTCTGCTTTTCGGGGTCCTTAACACACGAATTCCACATGAGTTTGTCCAGATAGATCTGGATCTAACCAGCAATATCCGGTTCTGTGTGGCTAAATGAATATCAGCTTTTCAACAGCCTGTGTGTTTCTTAGTGTTTTCTGGATAGTATCTATGAACTTTAGAGTTCTGAATGAATTTTAGCATGTTACATTTTGGTTTTTTTTGGCAAACGCTAATTAGTTCCACATGGAGACACAACAAGTACACATAAGTGATTTCTGAGTAGAATGCTACAGAAACTAGGTTAAAAATGATATTTGCAAATGTAAACATGACATTGAATTCACATTCCCAAGAAAAAGACTTTGCTTTTCTCCAAAACCAGTTTGACTCTGCTTTTCCGGGTCCTTAACACATGAATTCCACATGAGTTTGTCCAGATAGGTCTGGATCTAACCAGCAATATCCGGTTGTCTGTGGCGAAATGAATATCAGCTTTTAAACAGCCTGTGTGTTTCTTAGTGTTTTCTGGATAGTATCTATGAACGTTAGAGTTTTGAATGATTTTTAGCATGCTACATTTTGTTTTTTTGTTGGCTAACGCTAATTAGTTCCACATGGAGACACAACAAGTACACATAAGGGATTTCTGAGTAGAATGCTACAGAAACTAGGTTAAAAATGATATTTGCAAATGTAAACATGACATTGAATTCACATTCCCAAGAAAAAGACTTTGCTTTTCTCCAAAACCAGTTTCAACATCCTTTTCTGGGTCCTTAACACACGAATTCCACACGTTTCTGTCCAGATAGGTCTGGATCTAACCATCAATATCAGGTTCTGTGTGGCTAAAAGAATATCAGATTTTCAACAGCCTGTGTGTTTCTTAGTGTTTTCTGGATAGTATCTATGAACTTTAGAGTTCTGAATGAATTTTAGCATGTTACATTTTGGTTTTTTTTGGCAAATGCTAATTAGTTCCACATGGAGACACAACAAGTACACATAAGTGATTTCTGAGTAGAATGCTACAGAAACTAGGTTAAAAATGATATTTGCGACTGTAAACATGACATTGAATTCACATTCCCAAGAAAAAGACTTTGCTTTTCTCCAAAACCAGTTTGACTCTGCTTTTCGGGGTCCTTAACACACGAATTCCACATGAGTTTGTCCAGATAGATCTGGATCTAACCAGCAATATCCGGTTCTGTGTGGCTAAATGAATATCTGCTTTTCAACAGCCTGTGTGTTTCTTATAGTTTTCTGGATAGTATCTATGAACTTTAGAGTTCTGAATGAATTTTAGCATGTTACATTTTGTTTTTTTTTGGCAAACGCTAATTAGTTCCACATGGAGACACAACAAGTACACATAAGTGATTTCTGAGTAGAATGCTACAGAAACTAGGTAAAAATGATATTTGCGACTGTAAACATGACATTGAATTCACATTCCCAAGAAAAAGACTTTGCTTTTCTCCAAAACCAGTTTCTACATCCTTTTCTGGGTCCTTAACACACGAATTCCACACGTTTTTGTCCAGATAGGTCTGCATCTAACCATCAATATCAGGTTCTGTGTGGCTAAATGAATATCAGCTTTTCAACAGCCTGTGTGTTTCTTAGTGTTTTCTGGATAGTATCTATGAACTTTAGAGTTCTGAATGAATTTTAGAATGTTACATTTTGTTTTTTTTTGGCAAATGCTAATTAGTTCCACATGGAGACACAACATGTACACATAAGTGATTTCTGAGTAGAATGCTACAGAAACTAGGTAAAAATGATATTTGCGACTGTAAACATGACATTGAATTCACATTCCCAAGAAAAAGACTTTGCTTTTCTCCAAAACCAGTTTGACTCTGCTTTTCGGGGTCCTTAACACACGAATTCCAGATTAGTTTGTCCAGATAGATCTGGATCTAACCAGCCATATCCGGTTCTGTGTGGCTAAATGAATATCAGCTTTTCAACAGCCTGTGTGTTTCTTAGTGTTTTCTGGATAGTATCTATGAACTTTAGAGTTTTGAATGAATTTTAGCATGTTACATTTTGTTTCTTTGTTGGCAAACGCTAATTAGTTCCACATGGAGACACAACAATTCACATAACTGATTCCTGAGTAGAATGCTACACAAACTAGGTGAAAAATGATATTTGCGACTGTAAACATGACATTGAATTCACATTCCCAAGAAAAAGACTTTGCTTTTCTCCATAACCAGTTTGACTCTGCTTTTCCGGGTCCTTAACACATGAATTCCACATGAGTTTGTCCAGATAGATCTGGATCTAACCAGCAATATCCGGTTCTGTGTGGCTAAATGAATATCAGCTTTTCAACAGCCTGTGTGTTTCTTAGTGTTTTCTGGATAGTATCTATGAACGTTAGAGTTTTGAATGAATTTTAGCATGTTACATTTTGTTTCTTTGTTGGCAAACGCTAATTAGTTCCACATGGAGACACAAAAATACACATAACTGATTCCTGAGTAGAATGCTACACAAACTAGGTGAAAAATGATATTTGCGACTGTAAACATGACATTGAATTCACATTCCCAAGAAAAAGACTTTGCTTTTCTCCAAAACCAGTTTGACTCTGCTTTTCCGGGTCCTTAACACATGAATTCCACATGAGTTTGTCCAGATAGGTCTGGATCTAACCAGCAATATCCGGTTGTCTGTGGCGAAATGAATATCAGCTTTTAAACAGCCTGTGTGTTTCTTAGTGTTTTCTGGATAGTATCTATGAACGTTAGAGTTTTGAATGATTTTTAGCATGCTACATTTTGTTTTTTTGTTGGCTAACGCTAATTAGTTCCACATGGAGACACAACAAGTACACATAAGGGATTTCTGAGTAGAATGCTACAGAAACTAGGTTAAAAATGATATTTGCAAATGTAAACATGACATTGAATTCACATTCCCAAGAAAAAGACTTTGCTTTTCTCCAAAACCAGTTTCAACATCCTTTTCTGGGTCCTTTACACGAATTCCACACGTTTTTGTCCAGATAGGTCTGGATCTAACCAGCAATATCCGGTTCTGTGTGGCTAAATGAATATCAGCTTTTCAACAGCCTGTGTGTTTCTTAGTGTTCTGCATAGTATCTATGAACTTTAGATTTTTGAATGAATTTTAGCATGTTACATTTTGTTTTTTTGTTGGCAAACGCTAATTAGTTCCACATGGAGACACAACAAGTACACATAAGTGATTTCTGAGTAGAATGCTACAGAAACTAGTTGAAAAATGATATTTGCGACTGTAAACATGACATTGAATTCACATTCCCAAGAAAAAGACTTTGCTTTTCTCCAAAACCAGTTTCAACATCCTTTTCTGGGTCCTTTGCACACGAATTCCACACGTTTTTGTCCAGATAGGTCTGGATCTAACCAGCAATATCAGGTTCTGTGTGGCTAAATGAATATCAGCTTTTCAACAGCCTGTGTGTTTCTTAGTGTTTTCTGGATAGTATCTATGAACTTTAGAGTTCTGAATGAATTTTAGCATGTAATATTTTGGTTTTTTTTGGCAAACGCTAATTAGTTCCACATGGAGACACAACAAGTACACATAAGTGATTTCTGAGTAGAATGCTACAGAAACTAGTTTAAAAATGATATTTGCGATTGTAAACATGACATTGAATTCACATTCCCAAGAAAAAGACTTTGCTTTTCTCCATAACCAGTTTGACTCTGCTTTTCGGGGTCCTTAACACACGAATTCCACATGAGTTTTTCCAGATAGATCTGGATCTAACCAGCCATATCCGGTTCTGTGTGGCTAAATGAATATCAGCTTTTCAACAGCCTGTGTGTTTCTTAGTGTTTTCTGGATAGTATCTATGAACTTTAGAGTTCTGAATGAATTTTAGCATGTTACATTTTGGTTTTTTTTGGCAAACGCTAATTAGTTCCACATGGAGACACAACAAGTACACATAAGTGATTTCTGAGTAGAATGCTACAGAAACTAGGTAAAAATGATATTTGCGACTGTAAACATGACATTGAATTCACATTCCCAAGAAAAAGACTTTGCTTTTCTCCAAAACCAGTTTGACTCTGCTTTTCGGGGTCCTTAACACACGAATTCCACATGAGTTTGTCCAGATAGACTGGATCTAACCAGCAATATCCGGTTCTGTGTGGCTAAATGAATATCAGCTTTTCAACAGCCTGTGTGTTTCTTAGTGTTTTCTGGATAGTATCTATGAACTTTAGAGTTCTGAATGAATTTTAGCATGTTACATTTTGTTTCTTTCTTGGCAAACGCTAATTAGTTCCACATGGAGACACAACAAGTAAACATAACTGATTTCTGAGTAGAATGCTACACAAACTAGGTTAAAAATGATATTTGCGACTGTAAACATGACATTGAATTCACATTCCCAAGAAAAAGACTTTGCTTTTCTCCAAAACCAGTTTGACTCTGCTTTTCGGGGTCCTTAACACACGAATTCCAGATTAGTTTGTCCAGATAGATCTGGATCTAACCAGCAATATCCGGTTCTGTGTGGCTAAATGAATATCACCTTTTCAACAGCCTGTGTGTTTCTTAGTGTTTTCTGGATAGTATCTATGAACTTTAGAGTTCTGAATGAATTTTAGCATGTTACATTTTGTTTTTTTTTGGCAAACGCTAATTAGTTCCACATGGAGAGAGAGCAAGTACACATAAGTGATTTCTGAGTAGAATGCTACAGAAACTAGTTGAAAAATTATATTTGCGACTGTAAACATGACATTGAATTCACATTCCCAAGAAAAAGACTTTGCCTTTCTCCAAAACCAGTTTGACTCTGCTTTTCGGGGTCCTTAACACACGAATTCCACATGAGTTTGTCCAGATAGATCTGGATCTAACCAGCAATATCCGGTTCTATGTGGCTAAATGAATATCAGCTTTTCAGCAGCCTGTGTGTTTGTTAGTGTTTTCTGGATAGTATCTATGAACTTTAGAGTTCTGAATGAATTTTAGCATGTTACATTTTGTTTTTTTTTTTTGGTAAACGCTAATTAGTTCCACATGGAGACACAACAAGTACAGATAAGTGTTTTCTGAGTAGAATGCTACAGAAACTAGGTAAAAATGATATTTGCAAATGTAAACATGACATTGAATTCACATTCCCAAGAAAAAGACTTTGCTTTTCTCCAAAACCAGTTTGACTCTGCTTTTCGGGGTCCTTAACACACGAATTCCACATGAGTTTGTCCAGATAGATCTGGATCTAACCAGCAATATCCGGTTCTGTGTGGCTAAATGAATATCAGCTTTTCAACAGCCTGTGTGTTTCTTAGTGTTTTCTGGATAGTATCTATGAACTTTAGAGTTCTGAATGAATTTTAGCATGTTACATTTTGGTTTTTTTTGGCAAACGCTAATTAGTTCCACATGGAGACACAACAAGTACACATAAGTGATTTCTGAGTAGAATGCTACAGAAACTAGGTTAAAAATGATATTTGCAAATGTAAACATGACATTGAATTCACATTCCCAAGAAAAAGACTTTGCTTTTCTCCAAAACCAGTTTCAACATCCTTTTCTGGGTCCTTTGCACACGAATTCCACACGTTTTTGTCCAGATATATCTGGATCAAACCAGCAATATCCGGTTCTGTGTGGCTAAATGAATATCAGCTTTTCAACAGCCTGTGTGTTTCTTAGTGTTTTCTGGATAGTATCTATGAACTTTAGAGTTCTGAATGAATTTTAGCATGTAATATTTTGGTTTTTTTTGGCAAACGCTAATTAGTTCCACATGGAGACACAACAAGTACACATAAGTGATTTCTGAGTAGAATGCTACAGAAACTAGGTTAAAAATGATATTTGCGATTGTAAACATGACATTGAATTCACATTCCCAAGAAAAAGACTTTGCTTTTCTCCATAACCAGTTTGACTCTGCTTTTCGGGGTCCTTAACACACGAATTCCACATGAGTTTGTTCAGATAGATCTGGATCTAACCAGCCATATCCGGTTCTGTGTGGCTAAATGAATATCAGCTTTTCAACAGCCTGTGTGTTTCTTAGTGTTTTCTGGATAGTATCTATGAACTTTAGAGTTCTGAATGAATTTTAGCATGTTACATTGTGGTTTTTTTTGGCAAACGCTAATTAGTTCCACATGGAGACACAACAAGTAAACATAACTGATTTCTGAGTAGAATGCTACACAAACTAGGTTAAAAATCATATTTGCGACTGTAAACATGACATTGAATTCACATTCCCAAGAAAAACACTTTGCTTTTCTCCAAAACCAGTTTGACTCTGCTTTTCGGGGTCCTTTGCACACGAATTCCACATGAGTTTGTCCTGATAGTTCTGGATCTAACCAGCAATATCCGGTTCTGTGTGGCTAAATGAATATCAGCTTTTAAACAGCCTGTGTGTTTGTTAGTGTTTTCTGCATAGTATCTATGAACTTTAGAGTTTCGAATGAATTTTAGCATGTTACATTTTGTTTTTTGTTGGCAAATGCTAATTAGTTCCACATGGAGACACTACAAGTACACATAAGTGTTTTCTGAGTAGAATGCTACAGAAACTAGGTTAAATATGATATTTAAATCTGTAAACATGACATTGAATCCACTTGCCCAAGAAAACGACTTTGCTTTTCACCAAAATCAATTTCGATATTCTTTTCTGGGTCCTTTTCACATGAATTCCACATGAGTTTGTCCAGATAGGTCTGGATCTAACCAGAAATATCCGATTCTGTGTGGCTAAATGAATATCAGCTTTCAAACAGCCTGTGTGTTTCTTAGGGTTTTCTGGATAGTATCTATGAACTTTAGAGTTTTGAAAGAATTTTAGCATGTTACATTTTGTTTTTCTGTTGGCAAACGGTAATTAGTTCCATATGCAGACACAACAAGTACACATAAGTGTTTTCTGAGTAGAATGCTACAGTAACTATTTTAAAAATGATATTTGCGACTGTAAACATGACATTGAATCCACTTGCCCAAAAATATGACTTTGATTTTCTTCAAAACCAGTTTCAACATCCTTTTCGGGGTCCTTAACACACCAATTCCACATGAGTTTGTCCAGATAGGTCTGGATATAACCAGAAATATCCGGTTCTGTGTGGCTAAATGAATATCAGCTTTTAAACAGCCTGTGTGTTTCTTAGTGTTTTCTGGATAGTATCTATGAACTTTAGAGTTTTGAATGAATTTTAGCATGTTACATTTTGTTTTTTTGTTGGCAAATGCTAATTAGTTCCACATGGACACACAACAAGTACACATAAGTGTTTTCTGAGTAGAATGCTACAGAAACTAGGTTAAAAATATTTGCGACTGTAAACATGATCTTGATTCACATTCCCAAGAAAACAACTTTGCTTTTCTCCAAAATCTGTTTCGCTATTATTTCTGTGTCCTTTTCACACAAATTCCTCACGAGTTTGTCCAAATAGGTCTGGATCTAACCAGAAATATCCAGTTCTGTGAGGCTAAATGAATATCAGCTTTTAAACAGCCTGTGTGTTTGTTAGTGTTTTCTGGATAGTATCAATGAACTTCAGAGTTTTAAATGAATTTTAGCATGTTACATTTTGTTTTTTGGATGGCAGACGCTAATTAGTTCCACATGGAGACACTACAAGTACACATAAGTGTTTTCTTAGTAGAATGTTACTGAAACTAGGCTAAAAATAATATTTGCGACTGTAAACATGACATTGAATCCACTTGCCCAAGAAAACGACTTGGTTTTTCTCTAATACAAGTAACGATATTCTTTTCTGGGTCCCTTGCACAGGAATTCCACATGAGTTTGTCCAGATAGGTCTGGATCTAACCAGAAATATCTGGTTCTGTGTGGCTAAATGAATATCAGCTTTTAAACAGCCTGTGTGTTTGTTAGTGTTTTCTGGATAGTAGCTGTGAACGTTAGAGTTTTGAATGAATTTTAGCATGTTACATTTTGTTTTTTGTTGGCAAATGCTAATTAGTTCCACATAGCGACACAACAAGTACACATAATGTTTTCTGAGTAGAATGCTACAGAAACTAGGTTAAATATGATATTTAAATCTGTAAACATGACATTGAATCCAGTTGCCCAAGAAAACGACTTTGCTTTTGTTCAAAACCAGTTTCAACATACATTTCTGGGTCCTTAACACAACAATTCCACACGAGTTTGTCCAGATAGGTCTGAATCTAACCAGAAATATCCGGTTCTGTGTGGCTAAATGAATATCAGCTTTTAAACAGCCTGTGTGTTTGTTAGTGTTTTCTGGATAGTATCTATGAACTTTAGAGTTTTGAATGAATTTTAGCATGTTACATTTTGATTTTTTGTTGGCAAACGCTAATTAGTTCCACATGGAGACACAACAAGTACACATAAGTGTTTTCTGAGTAGAATGCTACGGAAACTAGGTTAAAAATGATATTTGCAACTGTAAACATGACATTGAATTCACATTCCCAAGAAAAAGACTTAACTTTTCTCCAAAACCAGTTTGACTCTGCTTTTCTGGGTTTTTGCACACGAATTCCACATGAGTTTGTCCTGATAGTTCTGGATCTAACCAGCAATATCCGGTTCTGTGTGGCTAAATGAATATCAGCTTTTAAACAGCCTGTGTGTTTGTTAGTGTTTTCTGCATAGTATCTATGAACTTTAGAGTTTCGAATGAATTTTAGCATGTTACATTTTGTTTTTTGTTGGCAAATGCTAATTAGTTCCACATGGAGACACTACAAGTACACATAAGTGTTTTCTGAGTAGAATGCTACAGAAACTAGGTTAAATATGATATTTAAATCTGTAAACATGACATTGAATCCACTTGCCCAAGAAAACGACTTTGCTTTTCACCAAAATCAGTTTCATAATCTTTTCTGGGTCCTTTTCGCATGAATTCCACATGAGTTTGTCCAGATAGGTCTGGATCTAACCAGAAATATCCGGTTCTGTGTGGCTAAATGAATATCAGCTTTTAAATAGCCTGTGTGTTTTTTAGTTTTTCTGGGTAGTATCTATGAACTTAAGAGTTTTGAAAGAATTTTAGCATGTTACATTTTGTTTTTTTGATGGCAAACGCTAATTAGCTCCACATGGAGACCAACAAGTACACATAAGTGTTTTCTGAGTAGAATGCTACAGACACTAGGTTTAATATGATATTTGTGACTGTAAGCATGACATTGAATCCACTTGCCCAAGAAAACGACTTTGCTTTTCTTCAAAACCAGTTTCAACATCTTTTTCTGGGTCCTTCACACACGAATTCCACACAATTTTGTCCAGATAGGTCTGGATCTAACCAGCAATATCCGGTTCTGTGTTGCTAAATGACTATCAGCTTTCAAACAGCCTGTGTGTTTCTTAGTGTTTTCTGGATAGTATCTATGAACTTTAGAGTTTTGAATGAATTTTAGCATGTTACATTTTGTTTTTCTGTTGGCAAACGGTAATTAGTTCCATATGCAGACACAACAAGTACACATAAGTGTTTTCTGAGTAGAATGCTACAGTAACTAGTTTAAAAATGATATTTGCGACTGTAAACATGACATTGAATCCACTTGCCCAAGAATATGACTTTGATTTTCTTCAAAACCAGTTTCAACATCCTTTTCGGGGTCCTTAACACACCAATTCCACATGAGTTTGTCCAGATAGGTCTGGATCTAACCAGAAATATCCGGTTCTGTGTGGCTAAATGAATATCAGCTTTTAAACAGCCTGTGTGTTTCTTAGTGTTTTCTGGATAGTATCTATGAACTTTAGAGTTTTGAATGAATTTTAGCATGTTACATTCTGTTTTTTTGTTGGCAAATGCTAATTAGTTCCACATGGAGACACAACAAGTACACATAAGTGTTTTCTGAGTAGAATGCTACAGAAACTAGGTTAAAAATATTTGCGACTGTAAACATGATCTTGATTCACATTCCCAAGAAAACAACTTTGCTTTTCTCCAAAATCTGTTTCGCTATTATTTCTGTGTCCTTTTCACACAAATTCCTCACGAGTTTGTCCAAATAGGTCTGGATCTAACCAGAAATATCCAGTTCTGTGAGGCTAAATGAATATCAGCTTTTAAACAGCCTGTGTGTTTGTTAGTGTTTTCTGGATAGTATCAATGAACTTCAGAGTTTTAAATGAATTTTAGCATGTTACATTTTGTTTTTTGGATGGCAGACGCTAATTAGTTCCACATGGAGACACTACAAGTACACATAAGTGTTTTCTTAGTAGAATGTTACTGAAACTAGGCTAAAAATAATATTTGCGACTGTAAACATGACATTGAATCCACTTGCCCAAGAAAACGACTTGGTTTTTCTCTAATACAAGTAACGATATTCTTTTCTGGGTCCCTTGCACAGGAATTCCACATGAGTTTGTCCAGATAGGTCTGGATCTAACCAGAAATATCCGGTTCTGTGTGGCTAAATGAATATCAGCTTTTAAACAACCTGTGTGTTTGTTAGTGTTTTCTGGATAGTAGCTGTGAACTTTAGAGTTTTGAATGAATTTTAGCATGTTACATTTTGTTTTTTGTTGGCAAATGCTAATTAGTTCCACATGGCGACACAACAAGTACACATAATATTTTCTGAGTAGAATGCTACAGAAACTAGGTTAAATATGATATTTAAATCTGTAAACATGACATTGAATCCAGTTGCCCAAGAAAACGACTTTGCTTTTGTTCAAAACCAGTTTCAACATACTTTTCTGGGTCCTTAACACAACAATTCCACACGAGTTTGTCCAGATAGGTCTGAATCTAACCAGAAATATCCGGTTCTGTGTGGCTAAATGAATATCAGCTTTTAAACAGCCTGTGTGTTTGTTAGTGTTTTCTGGATAGTATCTATGAACTTTAGAGTTTTGAATGAATTTTAGCATGTTACATTTTGATTTTTTGTTGGCAAACGCTAATTAGTTCCACATGGAGACACAACAAGTACACATAAGTGTTTTCTGAGTAGAATGCTACGGAAACTAGGTTAAAAATGATATTTGCGACTGTAAACATGACATTGAATTCACATTCCCAAGAAAAAGACTTAACCTTTCCCCAAAACCAGTTTGACTCTGCTTTTCTGGGTCCTTTGCACACGAATTCCACATGAGTTTGTCCTGATAGTTCTGGATCTAACCAGCAATATCCGGTTCTGTGTGGCTAAATGAATATCAGCTTTTAAACAGCCTGTGTGTTTGTTAGTGTTTTCTGCATAGTATCTATGAACTTTAGAGTTTCGAATGAATTTTAGCATGTTACATTTTGTTTTTTGTTGGCAAATGCTAATTAGTTCCACATGGAGACACTACAAGTACACATAAGTGTTTTCTGAGTAGAATGCTACAGAAACTAGGTTAAATATGATATTTAAATCTGTAAACATGACATTGAATCCACTTGCCCAAGAAAACGACTTTGCTTTTCACCAAAATCAGTTTCGATAATCTTTTCTGGGTCCTTTTCGCATGAATTCCACATGAGTTTGTCCAGATAGGTCTGGATCTAACCAGAAATATCCGGTTCTGTGTGGCTAAATGAATATCAGCTTTTAAATAGCCTGTGTGTTTTTTAGTTTTTCTGGGTAGTATCTATGAACTTAAGAGTTTTGAAAGAATTTTAGCATGTTACATTTTGTTTTTTTGATGGCAAACGCTAATTAGCTCCACATGGAGACCAACAAGTACACATAATTTTTTCTGAGTAGAATGCTACAGAAACTAGGTTTAATATGATATTTGTGACTGTAAACATGATATTGAATCCACTTGCCCAAGAAAACGACTTTGCTTTTCTTCAAAACCAGTTTCAACATCTTTTTCTGGGTCCTTCACACACGAATTCCACACAATTTTGTCCAGATAGGTCTGGATCTAACCAGAAATATCCGATTCTGTGTGGCTAAATGAATATCAGCTTTCAAACAGCCTGTGTGTTTCTTAGGGTTTTCTGGATAGTATCTATGAACTTTAGAGTTTTGAATGAATTTTAGCATGTTACATTTTGTTTTTCTGTTGGCAAACGGTAATTAGTTCCATATGCAGACACAACAAGTACACATAAGTGTTTTCTGAGTAGAATGCTACAGTAACTAGTTTAAAAATGATATTTGCGACTGTAAACCTGACATTGAATCCACTTGCCCAAGAATATGACTTTGATTTTCTTCAAAACCAGTTTCAACATCCTTTTCGGGGTCCTTAACACACCAATTCCACATGAGTTTGTCCAGATAGCTCTGGATCTAACCAGAAATATCCGGTTCTGTGTGGCTAAATGAATATCAGCTTTTAAACAGCCTGTGTGTTTCTTAGTGTTTTCTGGATAGTATCTATGAACTTTAGAGTTTTGAATGAATTTTAGCATGTTACATTTTGTTTTTTTGTTGGCAAACGCTAATTAGTTCCACATGGAGACACAACAAGTACACATAAGTGTTTTCTGAGTAGAATGCTACAGAAACTAGGTTAAAAATATTTGCGACTGTAAACTTGATCTTGATTCACATTCCCAAGAAAACAACTTTGCTTTTCTCCAAAATCTGTTTCGCTATTATTTCTGTGTCCTTTTCACACAAATTCCTCACGAGTTTGTCCAAATAGGTCTGGATCTAACCAGAAATATCCAGTTCTGTGAGGCTAAATGAATATCAGCTTTTAAACAGCCTGTGTGTTTGTCAGTGTTTTCTGGATAGTATCAATGAACTTCAGAGTTTTAAATGAATTTTAGCATGTTACATTTTGTTTTTTGGATGGCAGACGCTAATTAGTTCCACATGGAGACACTACAAGTACACATAAGTGTTTTCTTAGTAGAATGTTACTGAAACTAGGCTAAAAATAATATTTGCGACTGTAAACATGACATTGAATCCACTTGCCCAAGAAAACGACTTGGTTTTTCTCTAATACAAGTAACAATATTCTTTTCTGGGTCCCTTGCACAGGAATTCCACATGAGTTTGTCCAGATAGGTCTGGATCTAACCAGAAATATCTGGTTCTGTGTGGCTAAATGAATATCAGCTTTTAAACAGCCTGTGTGTTTGTTAGTGTTTTCTGGATAGTAGCTGTGAACGTTAGAGTTTTGAATGAATTTTAGCATGTTACATTTTGTTTTTTGTTGGCAAATGCTAATTAGTTCCACATAGCGACACAACAAGTACACATAATGTTTTCTGAGTAGAATGCTACAGAAACTAGGTTAAATATGATATTTAAATCTGTAAACATGACATTGAATCCAGTTGCCCAAGAAAACGACTTTGCTTTTGTTCAAAACCAGTTTCAACATACTTTTCTGGGTCCTTAACACAACAATTCCACACGAGTTTGTCCAGATAGGTCTGAATCTAACCAGAAATATCCGGTTCTGTGTGGCTAAATGAATATCAGCTTTTAAACATCCTGTGTGTTTGTTAGTGTTTTCTGGATAGTATCTATGAACTTTAGAGTTTTGAATGAATTTTAGCATGTTACATTTTGATTTTTTGTTGGCAAACGCTAATTAGTTCCACATGGAGACGCAACAAGTACACATAAGTGTTTTCTGAGTAGAATGCTACGGAAACTAGGTTAAAAATGATATTTGCGACTGTAAACATGACATTGAATTCACATTCCCAAGAAAAAGACTTAACTTTTCTCCAAAACCAGTTTGACTCTGCTTTTCTGGGTTTTTGCACACGAATTCCACATGAGTTTGTCCTGATAGTTCTGGATCTAACCAGCAATATCCGGTTCTGTGTGGCTAAATGAATATCAGCTTTTCAACAGCCTGTGTGTTTGTTAGTGTTTTCTGCATAGTGTCTATGAACTTTAGAGTTTCGAATGAATTTTAGCATGTTACATTTTGTTTTTTGTTGGCAAATGCTAATTAGTTCCACATGGAGACACTACAAGTACACATAAGTGTTTTCTGAGTAGAATGCTACAGAAACTAGGTTAAATATGATATTTAAATCTGTAAACATGACATTGAATCCACTTGCCCAAGAAAACGACTTTGCTTTTCACCAAAATCAGTTTCGATATTCTTTTCTGGGTCCTTTTCGCATGAATTCCACATGAGTTTGTCCAGATAGGTCTGGATCTAACCAGAAATATCCGGTTCTGTGTGGCTAAATGAATATCAGCTTTTAAATAGCCTGTGTGTTTTTTAGTTTTTCTGGGTAGTATCTATGAACTTAAGAGTTTTGAAAGAATTTTAGCATGTTACATTTTGTTTTTTTGATGGCAAACGCTAATTAGCTCCACATGGAGACCAACAAGTACACATAAGTGTTTTCTGAGTAGAATGCTACAGACACTAGGTTTAATATGATATTTGTGACTGTAAGCATGACATTGAATCCACTTGCCCAAGAAAACGACTTTGCTTTTCTTCAAAACCAGTTTCAACATCTTTTTCTGGGTCCTTCACACACGAATTCCACACAATTTTGTCCAGATAGGTCTGGATCTAACCAGAAATATCCGATTCTGTGTTGCTAAATGACTATCAGCTTTCAAACAGCCTGTGTGTTTCTTAGGGTTTTCTGGATAGTATCTATGAACTTTAGAGTTTTGAATGAATTTTAGCATGTTACATTTTGTTTTTCTGTTGGCAAACGGTAATTAGTTCCATATGCAGACACAACAAGTACACATAAGTGTTTTCTGAGTAGAATGCTACAGTAACTATTTTAAAAATGATATTTGCGACTGTAAACATGACATTGAATCCACTTGCCCAAGAATATGACTTTGATTTTCTTCAAAACCAGTTTCAACATCCTTTTCGGGGTCCTTAACACACCAATTCCACATGAGTTTGTCCAGATAGGTCTGGATCTAACCAGAAATATCCGGTTCTGTGTGGCTAAATGAATATCAGCTTTTAAATAGCCTGTGTGTTTTTTAGTTTTTCTGGGTAGTATCTATGAACTTAAGAGTTTTGAAAGAATTTTAGCATGTTACATTTTGTTTTTTTGATGGCAAACGCTAATTAGCTCCACATGGAGACCAACAAGTACACATAATTTTTTCTGAGTAGAATGCTACAGAAACTAGGTTTAATATGATATTTGTGACTGTAAACATGATATTGAATCCACTTGCCCAAGAAAACGACTTTGCTTTTCTTCAAAACCAGTTTCAACATCTTTTTCTGGGTCCTTCACACACGAATTCCACACAATTTTGTCCAGATAGGTCTGGATCTAACCAGAAATATCCGATTCTGTGTGGCTAAATGAATATCAGCTTTCAAACAGCCTGTGTGTTTCTTAGGGTTTTCTGGATAGTATCTATGAACTTTAGAGTTTTGAATGAATTTTAGCATGTTACATTTTGTTTTTCTGTTGGCAAACGGTAATTAGTTCCATATGCAGACACAACAAGTATACATAAGTGTTTTCTGAGTAGAATGCTACAGTAACTAGTTTAAAAATGATATTTGCGACTGTAAACATGACATTGAATCCACTTGCCCAAGAATATGACTTTGATTTTCTTCAAAACCAGTTTCAACATCCTTTTCGGGGTCCTTAACACACCAATTCCACATGAGTTTGTCCAGATAGGTCTGGATCTAACCAGAAATATCCGGTTCTGTGTGGCTAAATGAATATCAGCTTTTAAACAGCCTGTGTGTTTCTTAGTGTTTTCTGGATAGTATCTATGAACTTTAGAGTTTTGAATGAATTTTAGCATGTTACATTTGTTTTTTTGTTGGCAAACGCTAATTAGTTCCACATGGAGACACAACAAGTACACATAAGTGTTTTCTGAGTAGAATGCTACAGAAACTAGGTTAAAAATATTTGCAACTGTAAACTTGATCTTGATTCACATTCCCAAGAAAACAACTTTGCTTTTCTCCAAAATCTGTTTCGCTATTATTTCTGTGTCCTTTTCACACAAATTCCTCACGAGTTTGTCCAAATAGGTCTGGATCTAACCAGAAATATCCAGTTCTGTGAGGCTAAATGAATATCAGCTTTTAAACAGCCTGTGTGTTTGTTAGTGTTTTCTGGATAGTATCAATGAACTTCAGAGTTTTAAATGAATTTTAGCATGTTACATTTTGTTTTTTGGATGGCAGACGCTAATTAGTTCCACATGGAGACACTACAAGTACACATAAGTGTTTTCTTAGTAGAATGTTACTGAAACTAGGCTAAAAATAATATTTGCGACTGTAAACATGACATTGAATCCACTTGCCCAAGAAAACGACTTGGTTTTTCTCTAATACAAGTAACGATATTCTTTTCTGGGTCCCTTGCACAGGAATTCCACATGAGTTTGTCCAGATAGGTCTGGATCTAACCAGAAATATCCGGTTCTGTGTGGCTAAATGAATATCAGCTTTTAAACAACCTGTGTGTTTGTTAGTGTTTTCTGGATAGTAGCTGTGAACTTTAGAGTTTTGAATGAATTTTAGCATGTTACATTTTGTTTTTTGTTGGCAAATGCTAATTAGTTCCACATGGAGACACAACAAGTACACATAAGTGTTTTCTGAGTAGAATGCTACAGAAACTAGGTTAAATATGATATTTAAATCTGTAAACATGACATTGAATCCAGTTGCCCAAGAAAACGACTTTGCTTTTGTTCAAAACCAGTTTCAACATAATTTTCTGGGTCCTTAACACAACAATTCCACACGAGTTTGTCCAGATAGGTCTGAATCTAACCAGAAATATCCGGTTCTGTGTGGCTAAATGAATATCAGCTTTTAAACAGCCTGTGTGTTTGTTAGTGTTTTCTGGATAGTATCTATGAACTTTAGAGTTTTGAATGAATTTTAGCATGTTACATTTTGATTTTTTGTTGGCAAACGCTAATTAGTTCCACATGGAGACACAACAAGTACACATAAGTGTTTTCTGAGTAGAATGCTACGGAAACTAGGTTAAAAATGATATTTGCGACTGTAAACATGACATTGAATTCACATTCCCAAGAAAAAGACTTAACTTTTCCCCAAAACCAGTTTGACTCTGCTTTTCTGGGTCCTTTGCACACGAATTCCACATGAGTTTGTCCTGATAGTTCTGGATCTAACCAGCAATATCCGGTTCTGTGTGGCTAAATGAATATCAGCTTTTCAACAGCCTGTGTGTTTGTTAGTGTTTTCTGCATAGTATCTATGAACTTTAGAGTTTCGAATGAATTTTAGCATGTTACATTTTGTTTTTTGTTGGCAAATGCTAATTAGTTCCACATGGAGACACTACAAGTACACATAAGTGTTTTCTGAGTAGAATGCTACAGAAACTAGGTTAAATATGATATTTAAATCTGTAAACATGACATTGAATCCACTTGCCCAAGAAAACGACTTTGCTTTTCACCAAAATCAGTTTCGATAATCTTTTCTGGGTCCTTTTCGCATGAATTCCACATGAGTTTGTCCAGATAGGTCTGGATCTAACCAGAAATATCCGATTCTGTGTGGCTAAATGAATATCAGCTTTCAAACAGCCTGTGTGTTTCTTAGGGTTTTCTGGATAGTATCTATGAACTTTAGAGTTTTGAATGAATTTTAGCATGTTACATTTTGTTTTTCTGTTGGCAAACGGTAATTAGTTCCATATGCAGACACAACAAGTACACATAAGTGTTTTCTGAGTAGAATGCTACAGTAACTAGTTTAAAAATGATATTTGCGACTGTAAACATGACATTGAATCCACTTGCCCAAGAATATGACTTTGATTTTCTTCAAAACCAGTTTCAACATCCTTTTCGGGGTCCTTAACACACAAATTCCACACAATTTTGTCCAGATAGGTCTGGATCTAACCAGAAATATCCGATTCTGTGTGGCTAAATGAATATCAGCTTTCAAACAGCCTGTGTGTTTCTTAGGGTTTTCTGGATAGTATCTATGAACTTTAGAGTTTTGAATGAATTTTAGCATGTTACATTTTGTTTTTCTGTTGGCAAACGGTAATTAGTTCCATATGCAGACACAACAAGTACACATAAGTGTTTTCTGAGTAGAATGCTACAGTAACTAGTTTAAAAATGATATTTGCGACTGTAAACATGACATTGAATCCACTTGCCCAAGAATATGACTTTGATTTTCTTCAAAACCAGTTTCAACATCCTTTTCGGGGTCCTTAACACACCAATTCCACATGAGTTTGTCCAGATAGGTCTGGATCTAACCAGAAATATCCGGTTCTGTGTGGCTAAATGAATATCAGCTTTTAAACAGCCTGTGTGTTTCTTAGTGTTTTCTGGATAGTATCTATGAACTTTAGAGTTTTGAATGAATTTTAGCATGTTACATTTTGTTTTTTTGTTGGCAAACGCTAATTAGTTCCACATGGAGACACAACAAGTACACATAAGTGTTTTCTGAGTAGAATGCTACAGAAACTAGGTTAAAAATATTTGCGACTGTAAACTTGATCTTGATTCACATTCCCAAGAAAACAACTTTGCTTTTCTCCAAAATCTGTTTCGCTATTATTTCTGTGTCCTTTTCACACAAATTCCTCACGAGTTTGTCCAAATAGGTCTGGATCTAACCAGAAATATCCAGTTCTGTGAGGCTAAATGAATATCAGCTTTTAAACAGCCTGTGTGTTTGTTAGTGTTTTCTGGATAGTATCAATGAACTTCAGAGTTTTAAATGAATTTTAGCATGTTACATTTTGTTTTTTTGATGGCAAACGCTAATTAGTTCCACATGGAGACACTACAAGTACACATAAGTGTTTTCTGAGTAGAATGTTACTGAAACTAGGCTAAAATAATATTTGAGAGTGTAAACATGACATTGAATCCACTTGCCCAAGAAAACGACTTGGTTTTTCTCTAATACAAGTAACGATATTCTTTTCTGGGTCCCTTGCACAGGAATTCCACATGAGTTTGTCCAGATAGGTCTGGATCTAACCAGAAATATCCGGTTCTGTGTGGCTAAATGAATATCAGCTTTTAAACAGCCTGTGTGTTTGTCAGTGTTTTCTGGATAGTATCTATGAACTTTAGAGTTTTGAATGAATTCTAGCGTGTTACATTTTGATTTTTTGTTGGCAAACGCTAATTAGTTCCACATGGAGAAACAACAAGTACACATAAGTGTTTTCTGAGTAGAATGCTACGGAAACTAGGTTAAAAATGATATTTGCGACTGTAAACATGACATTGAATTCACATTCCCAAGAAAAAGACTTAACTTTTCTCCAAAACCAGTTTGACTCTGCTTTTCTGGGTCCTTTGCACACGAATTCCACATGAGTTTGTCCTGATAGTTCTGGATCTAACCAGCAATATCCGGTTCTGTGTGGCTAAATGAATATCAGCTTTTCAACAGCCTGTGTGTTTGTTAGTGTTTTCTGCATAGTATCTATGAACTTTAGAGTTTCGAATGAATTTTAGCATGTTACATTTTGTTTTTTGTTGGCAAATGCTAATTAGTTCCACATGGAGACACTACAAGTACACATAAGTGTTTTCTGAGTAGAATGCTACAGAAACTAGGTTAAATATGATATTTAAATCTGTAAACATGACATTGAATCCACTTGCCCAAGAAAACGACTTTGCTTTTCACCAAAATCAGTTTCATAATCTTTTCTGGGTCCTTTTTGCATGAATTCCACATGAGTTTGTCCAGATAGGTCTGGATCTAACCAGAAATATCCGGTTCTGTGTGGCTAAATGAATATCAGCTTTTAAATAGCCTGTGTGTTTTTTAGTTTTTCTGGGTAGTATCTATGAACTTAAGAGTTTTGAAAGAATTTTAGCATGTTACATTTTGTTTTTTTGATGGCAAACGCTAATTAGCTCCACATGGAGACCAACAAGTACACATAAGTGTTTTCTGAGTAGAATGCTACAGACACTAGGTTTAATATGATATTTGTGACTGTAAACATGACATTGAATCCACTTGCCCAAGAAAACGACTTGGTTTTTCTCTAATACAAGTAACGATATTCTTTTCTGGGTCCCTTGCAAAGGAATTCCACATGAGTTTGTCCAGATAGGTCTGGATCTAACCAGAAATAACCAGTTCTGTGTGGCTAAATGAATATCAGCTTTTAAACAGCCTGTGTGTTTGTTAGTGTTTTCTGGATAGTAGCTGTGAACTTTAGAGTTTTGAATGAATTTTAGCATGTTACATTTTGTTTTTTGTTGGCAAATGCTAATTAGTTCCACATGGCGACACAACAAGTACACATAATGTTTTCTGAGTAGAATGCTACAGAAACTAGGTTAAATATGATATTTAAATCTGTAAACATGACATTGAATCCAGTTGCCCAAGAAAACGACTTTGCTTTTGTTCAAAACCAGTTTCAACATACTTTTCTGGGTCCTTAATACAACAATTCCACACGAGTTTGTCCAGATAGGTCTGAATCTAACCAGAAATATCCGGTTCTGTGTGGCTAAATGAATATCAGCTTTTAAACAGCCTGTGTGTTTGTTAGTGTTTTCTGGATAGTAGCTGTGAACTTTAGAGTTTTGAATGAATTTTAGCATGTTACATTTTGATTTTTTGTTGGCAAACGCTAATTAGTTCCACTTGGAGACACAACAAGTACACATAAGTGTTTTCTGAGTAGAATGCTACGGAAACTAGGTTAAAAATGATATTTGCGACTGTAAACATGACATTGAATTCACATTCCCAAGAAAAAGACTTAACTTTTCTCCAAAACCAGTTTGACTCTGCTTTTCTCGGTCCTTTGCACACGAATTCCACATGAATTTTAGCATGTTACATTTTTTTTTTGGCAAACGCTAATTAGTTCCACATGGAGACACAACAAGTACACATAAGTGTTTTCTGAGTAGAATGTTACTGAAACTTGGCTAAAAATAATATTTGCGACTGTAAACATGACATTGAATCCACTTGCCCAAGAAAACGACTTTGCTTTTCTCCAATACAAGTAACGATATGCTTTTCTGGGTCCTTTGCACAGGAATTCCACATGAGTTTGTCCAGATAGGTCTGGATCTAACCAGAAATATCCGGTTCTGTGTGGCTAAATGAATATCAGCTTTTAAACAGCCTGTGTGTTTGTTAGTGTTTTCTGCATAGTATCTATGAACTTTAGAGTTTCGAATGAATTTTAGCATGTTACATTTTGTTTTTTGTTGGAAAATGCTAATTAGTTCCACATGGAGACACAACAAGTACACATAAGTGTTTTCTGAGTAGAATGCTACAGAAACTAGGTTAAATATGATATTGAAATCTGTAAACATGAGATTGAATCCACTTGCCCAAGAAAACGACTTTGCTTTTCACCAAAATCAGTTTCGATATTCTTTTCTGGGTCCTTTTCACATGAATTCCACATGAGTTTGTCCAGATAGGTCTGGATCTAACCAGAAATATCCAGTTCTGTGTGGCTAAATGAATATCAGCTTTTAAATAGCCTGTTTGTTTGTTAGTTTTTCTGGGTAGTATCTATGAACTTAAGAGTTTTGAAAGAATTTTAGCATGTTACATTCTGTTTTTTTGATGGCAAACGCTAATTAGCTCCACATGGAGACCAACAAGTACACATAAGTGTTTTCTGAGTAGAATGCTACAGAAACTAGGTTTAATATGATATTTGTGACTGTAAACATGACATTGAATCCACTTGCCCAAGAAAACGACTTTGCTTTTCTTCAAAACCAGTTTCAACATCTTTTTCTGGGTCCTTCACACACGAATTCCACACAATTTTGTCCAGATAGGTCTGGATCTAACCAGAAATATCCGGTTCTGTGTGGCTAAATGAATATCAGCTTTCAAACAGCCTGTGTGTTTCTTAGGGTTTTCTGGATAGTATCTATCAACTTTAGAGTTTTGAATGAATTTTAGCATGTTACGTTTTGTTTTTCTGTTGGCAAACGGTAATTAGTTCCATATGCAGACACAACAAGTACACATAAGTGTTTTCTGAGTAGAATGCTACAGTAACTAGTTTAAAAATGATATTTGCGACTGTAAACATGACATTGAATCCACTTGCCCAAGAATATGACTTTGATTTTCTTCAAAACCAGTTTCAACATCCTTTTCGGGGTCCTTCACACACGAATTCCACACAATTTTGTCCAGATAGGTCTGGATCTAACCAGAAATATCTGGTTCTGTGTGGCTAAATGAATATCAGCTTTTAAACAGCCTGTGTGTTTCTTAGTGTTTTCTGGATAGTATCTATGTACTTTAGAGTTTTGAATGAATTTTAGCATGTTACATTTTGTTTTTTGTTGGCAAATGCTAATTAGTTCCACATGGCGACACAACAAGTACACATAAGTGTTTTCTGAGTAGAATGCTACAGAAACTAGGTTAAATATGATATTTAAATCTGTAAACATGACATTGAATCCAGTTGCCCAAGAAAACGACTTTGCTTTTGTTCAAAACCAGTTTCAACATACTTTTCTGGGTCCTTAATACAACAATTCCACACGAGTTTGTCCAGATAGGTCTGAATCTAACCAGAAATATCCGGTTCTGTGTGGCTAAATGAATATCAGCTTTTAAACAGCCTGTGTGTTTGTTAGTGTTTTCTGGATAGTAGCTGTGAACTTTAGAGTTTTGAATGAATTTTAGCATGTTACATTTTGATTTTTTGTTGGCAAACGCTAATTAGTTCCACTTGGAGACACAACAAGTACACATAAGTGTTTTCTGAGTAGAATGCTACGGAAACTAGGTTAAAAATGATATTTGCGACTGTAAACATGACATTGAATTCACATTCCCAAGAAAAAGACTTAACTTTTCTCCAAAACCAGTTTGACTCTGCTTTTCTCGGTCCTTTGCACACGAATTCCACATGAATTTTAGCATGTTACATTTTTTTTTTTGGCAAACGCTAATTAGTTCCACATGGAGACACAACAAGTACACATAAGTGTTTTCTGAGTAGAATGTTACTGAAACTTGGCTAAAAATAATATTTGCGACTGTAAATATGACATTGAATCCACTTGCCCAAGAAAACGACTTTGCTTTTCTCCAATACAAGTAACGATATGCTTTTCTGGGTCCTTTGCACAGGAATTCCACATGAGTTTGTCCAGATAGGTCTGGATCTAACCAGAAATATCCGGTTCTGTGTGGCTAAATGAATATCAGCTTTTAAACAGCCTGTGTGTTTGTTAGTGTTTTCTGCATAGTATCTATGAACTTTAGAGTTTCGAATGAATTTTAGCATGTTACATTTTGTTTTTTGTTGGAAAATGCTAATTAGTTCCACATGGAGACACAACAAGTACACATAAGTGTTTTCTGAGTAGAATGCTACAGAAACTAGGTTAAATATGATATTGAAATCTGTAAACATGAGATTGAATCCACTTGCCCAAGAAAACGACTTTGCTTTTCACCAAAATCAGTTTCGATATTCTTTTCTGGGTCCTTTTCACATGAATTCCACATGAGTTTGTCCAGATAGGTCTGGATCTAACCAGAAATATCCAGTTCTGTGTGGCTAAATGAATATCAGCTTTTAAATAGCCTGTTTGTTTGTTAGTTTTTCTGGGTAGTATCTATGAACTTAAGAGTTTTGAAAGAATTTTAGCATGTTACATTCTGTTTTTTTGATGGCAAACGCTAATTAGCTCCACATGGAGACCAACAAGTACACATAAGTGTTTTCTGAGTAGAATGCTACAGAAACTAGGTTTAATATGATATTTGTGACTGTAAACATGACATTGAATCCACTTGCCCAAGAAAACGACTTTGCTTTTCTTCAAAACCAGTTTCAACATCTTTTTCTGGGTCCTTCACACACGAATTCCACACAATTTTGTCCAGATAGGTCTGGATCTAACCAGAAATATCCGGTTCTGTGTGGCTAAATGAATATCAGCTTTCAAACAGCCTGTGTGTTTCTTAGGGTTTTCTGGATAGTATCTATCAACTTTAGAGTTTTGAATGAATTTTAGCATGTTACGTTTTGTTTTTCTGTTGGCAAACGGTAATTAGTTCCATATGCAGACACAACAAGTACACATAAGTGTTTTCTGAGTAGAATGCTACAGTAACTAGTTTAAAAATGATATTTGCGACTGTAAACATGACATTGAATCCACTTGCCCAAGAATATGACTTTGATTTTCTTCAAAACCAGTTTCAACATCCTTTTCGGGGTCCTTCACACACGAATTCCACACAATTTTGTCCAGATAGGTCTGGATCTAACCAGAAATATCTGGTTCTGTGTGGCTAAATGAATATCAGCTTTTAAACAGCCTGTGTGTTTCTTAGTGTTTTCTGGATAGTATCTATGTACTTTAGAGTTTTGAATGAATTTTAGCATGTTACATTTTGTTTTTTGTTGGCAAATGCTAATTAGTTCCACATGGCGACACAACAAGTACACATAAGTGTTTTCTGAGTAGAATGCTACAGAAACTAGGTTAAATATGATATTTAAATCTGTAAACATGACATTGAATCCAGTTGCCCAAGAAAACGACTTTGCTTTTCTTCAAAACCAGTTTCAACATCCTTTTCTGGGTCCTTTGCACACGAATTCCACACGAGTTTGTCCAGATAAGTCTGGATCTAACCAGAAATATCTGGTTCTGTGTGGCTAAATGAATATCAGCTTTTAAACAGCCTGTGTGTTTGTTAGTGTTTTCTGCATAGTATCTATGAACTTTAGAGTTTTGAATGAATTTTAGCATTTTACATTTTGTTTTTTTGTTGGAAAACACGAATTAGTTACACATGGAGACACTACAAGTACACATAAGTGTTTTCTGAGTAGAATGTTACTGAAACTTGGCTAAAAATAATATTTGCGACTGTAAACATGACATTGAATCCACTTGCCCAAGAAAAAGACTTTGCTTTTCTCCAATACAAGTAACGATATGCTTTTCTGGGTCCTTTGCACAGGAATTCCACTTGAGTTTGTCCTGATAGTTCTGGATCTAACCAGCAATATCCGGTTCTGTGTGGCTAAATGAATATCAGCTTTTCAACAGCCTGTGTGTTTGTTAGTGTTTTCTGCATAGTATCTATGAACTTTAGAGTTTCGAATGAATTTTAGCATGTTACATTTTGTTTTTTGTTGGCAAATGCTAATTAGTTCCAGATGGAGACACTACAAGTACACATAAGTGTTTTCTGAGTAGAATGATACATAAACTAGGTTAAATATGATATTTAAATCTGTAAACATGACATTGAATCCACTTGCCCAAGAAAACGACTTTGCTTTTGTTCAAAACCAGTTTCAACATCCTTTTCTGGGTCTTTAACACAACACTTACACACGAGTTTGTCCAGATAGGTCTGGATCTAACCAGAAATATCCGGATCTCTGTGGCTAAATGAATATCAGCTTTTAAACAGCCTGTGTCTTTGTTAGTGTTTTCTGGATAGTATCTATGAACTTTAGAGTTTGGAATGAATTTTAGCATGTTACATTTTGTTTTTTTGATGGCAAATGCTAATTAGCTCCACATGGAGACCAACAAGTACACATAAGTGTTTTCTGAGTAGAATGCTACAGAAACTAGGGTAAAAATATTTGCGACTGTAAACATGATCTTGATTCACATTCCCAAGAAAACAACTTTGCTTTTCTCCAAAATCTGTTTCGCCATTATTTCTGGGTCCTTTTCACACAAATTCCTCACGAGTTTGTCCAAATAGGTCTGGATCTAACCAGAAATATCCAGTTCTGTGAGGCTAAATGAATATCAGATTTTAAACAGCCTGTGTGTTTCTTAGTGTTTTCTGGATAGTATCAATGAACTTCAGAGTTTTAAATGAATTTTAGCATGTTACATTTTGTTTTTTGGATGGCAGACGCTAATTAGTTCCACATGGAGACACTACAAGTACACATAAGTGTTTTCTGAGTAGAATGTTACTGAAACTAGGCTAAAAATAATATTTGCGACTGTAAACATGACATTGAATCCACTTGCCCAAGAAAACGACTTGGTTTTTCTCTAATACAAGTAACGATATTCTTTTCTGGGTCCCTTGCACAGGAATTCCACCTGAGTTTGTCCAGATAGGTCTGGATCTAACCAGAAATATCCGGTTCTGTGTGGCTAAATGAATATCAGCTTTTAAACAGCCTGTGTGTTTGTTAGTGTTTTCTGGATAGTATCTATGAACTTTAGAGTTTTGAATGAATTTTAGCATGTTACATTTTGTTTTTTGGTTGGCAAACACTAATTAGTTCCACATGGTGACACAACAAGTACACATAGTTGTTTTCTGAGTAGAATGCTACAGAAACTAGTTTAAAAGTGATATTTGCGACTGTAAACATTACATTGAATCCACTTGCCCAAGAAAACGACTTTGCTTTTCTCCAATACAAGTAACGATATGCTTTTCTGGGTCCTTTGTACAGGAATTCCACATGAGTTTGTCCTGATAGTTCTGGATCTAACCAGCAATATCCGGTTCTGTGTGGCTAAATGAATATCAGCTTTTAAACAGCCTGTGTGTTTGTTAGTTTTTCTGGGTAGTATCTATGAACTTAAGAGTTTTGAAAGAATTTTAGCATGTTACATTTTGTTTTTTTGATGGCAAACGCTAATTAGCTCCACATGGAGACCAACAAGTACACATAAATGTTTTCTGAGTAGAATGCTACAGAAACTAGGGTAAAAATATTTGCGACTGTAAACATGATCTTGATTCACATTCCCAAGAAAACAACTTTGCTTTTCTCCAAAATCTGTTTCGCTATTATTTCTGTGTCCTTTTCACACAAATTCCTCACGAGTTTGTCCAAATAGGTCTGGATCTAACCAGAAATATCCAGTTCTGTGAGGCTAAATGAATATCAGCTTTTAAACAGCCTGTGTGTTTGTTAGTGTTTTCTGGATATTATCAATGAACTTCAGAGTTTTAAATGAATTGTAGCATGTTACATTTTGTTTTTTGGATGGCAGACGCTAATTAGTTCCACATGGAGACACTACAAGTACACATAAGAGTTTTCTGAGTAGAATGTTACTGAAACTAGGCTAAAAATAATATTTGCGACTGTAAACATGACATTGAATCCACTTGCCCAAGAAAACGACTTGGTTTTTCTCTAATACAAGTAACGATATTCTTTTCTGGGTCCCTTGCACAGGAATTCCACATGAGTTTGTCCAGATAGGTCTGGATCTAACCAGAAATATCCGGTTCTGTGTGGCTAAATGAATATCAGCTTTTAAACAGCCCTTGTGTTTGTCAGTGTTTTCTGGATAGTAGCTATGAACTTTAGAGTTTCGAATGAATTTTAGCATGTTACATTTAGTTTTTTGTTGGCAAATGCTAATTAGTTCCACATGGAGACACAACAAGTACACATAAGTGTTTTCTGAGTAGAATGCTACAGAAACTAGGTTAAATATGATATTTAAATCTGTAAACATGACATTGAATCCACTTGCCCAAGAAAACGACTTTGCTTTTGTTCAAAACCAGTTTCAACATACATTTCTAGGTCCTCAACACAACAATTCCACACGAGTTTGTCCAGATAGGTCTGGATCTAACCAGAAATATCCGGTTCTGTGTGGCTAAATGAATATCAGCTTTTAAACAGCCTGTGTGTTTGTTAGTGTTTTCTGGATAGTGTCTATGAACTTTAGAGTTTTGAATGAATTTTAGCATGTTACATTATGTTTTTTTGATGGCAAAGGCTAATTAGTTCCGCATGGAGACACTACAAGTACACATAAGTGTTTTCTGAGTAGAATGCTACAGAAACTAGGTTAAAAATGATATTTACGACTGTAAACATGACATTGAATCACATTCCCAAGAAAAAGACTTAACGTTTCTCCAAAACCAGTTTGACTCTGCTTTTCTGGGTCCTTTGCACACGAATTCCACACGAGTTTGTCCAGATAAGTCTGGATCTAACTAGAAATATCTGGTTCTGTGTGGCTAAATGAATATCAGCTTTCAAACAGCCTGTGTGTTTCTTAGGGTTTTCTGGATAGTATCTATGAACTTCAGAGTTTTGAATGAATTTTAGCATGTTACATTTTGTTTTTTGTTGGCAAATGCTAATTAGTTCCACATGGCGACACAACAAGTACACATAAGTGTTTTCTGAGTAGAATGCTACAGAAACTAGGTTAAATATGATATTTAAATCTGTAAACATGACATTGAATCCAGTTGCCCAAGAAAACGACTTTGCTTTTCTTCAAAACCAGTTTCAACATCCTTTTCTGGGTCCTTTGCACACGAATTCCACACGAGTTTGTCCAGATAAGTCTGGATCTATCTAGAAATATCTGGTTCTGTGTGGCTAAATGAATATCAGCTTTTAAACAGCCTGTGTGTTTGTTAGTGTTTTCTGCATAGTATCTATGAACTTTAGAGTTTTGAATGAATTTTAGCATGTTACATTTTGTTTTTTTGTTGGCAAACACTAATTAGTTACACATGGAGACACTACAAGTACACATAAGTGTTTTCTGAGTAGAATGTTACTGAAACTTGGCTAAAAATAATATTTGCGACTGTAAACATGACATTGAATCCACTTGCCCAAGAAAAAGACTTTGCTTTTCTCCAATACAAGTAACGATATGCTTTTCTGGGTCCTTTGCACAGGAATTCCACTTGAGTTTGTCCTGATAGTTCTGGATCTAACCAGCAATATCCGGTTCTGTGTGGCTAAATGAATATCAGCTTTTCAACAGCCTGTGTGTTTGTTAGTGTTTTCTGCATAGTATCTATGAACTTTAGAGTTTCGAATGAATTTTAGCATGTTACATTTTGTTTTTTGTTAGCAAATGCTAATTAGTTCCAGATGGAGACACTACAAGTACACATAAGTGTTTTCTGAGTAGAATGATACATAAACTAGGTTAAATATGATATTTAAATCTGTAAACATGACATTGAATCCACTTGCCCAAGAAAACGACTTTGCTTTTGTTCAAAACCAGTTTCAACATCCTTTTCTGGGTCTTTAACACAACACTTACACACGAGTTTGTCCAGATAGGTCTGGATCTAACCAGAAATATCCGGATCTCTGTGGCTAAATGAATATCAGCTTTTAAACAGCCTGTGTCTTTGTTAGTGTTTTCTGGATAGTATCTATGAACTTTAGAGTTTGGAATGAATTTTAGCATGTTACATTTTGTTTTTTTGATGGCAAATGCTAATTAGCTCCACATGGAGACCAACAAGTACACATAAGTGTTTTCTGAGTAGAATGCTACAGAAACTAGGGTAAAAATATTTGCGACTGTAAACATGATCTTGATTCACATTCCCAAGAAAACAACTTTGCTTTTCTCCAAAATCTGTTTCGCTATTATTTCTGGGTCCTTTTCACACAAATTCCTCACGAGTTTGTCCAAATAGGTCTGGATCTAACCAGAAATATCCAGTTCTGTGAGGCTAAATGAATATCAGCTTTTAAACAGCCTGTGTGTTTCTTAGTGTTTTCTGGATAGTATCAATGAACTTCAGAGTTTTAAATGAATTTTAGCATGTTACATTTTGTTTTTTGGATGGCAGACGCTAATTAGTTCCACATGGAGACACTACAAGTACACATAAGTGTTTTCTGAGTAGAATGTTACTGAAACTAGGCTAAAAATAATATTTGCGACTGTAAACATGACATTGAATCCACTTGCCCAAGAAAACGATTTGGTTTTTCTCTAATACAAGTAACGATATTCTTTTCTGGGTCCCTTGCACAGGAATTCCACCTGAGTTTGTCCAGATAGGTCTGGATCTAACCAGAAATATCCGGTTCTGTGTGGCTAAATGAATATCAGCTTTTAAACAGCCTGTGTGTTTGTTAGTGTTTTCTGGATAGTATCTATGAACTTTAGAGTTTTGAATGAATTTTAGCATGTTACATTTTGTTTTTTGGTTGGCAAACACTAATTAGTTCCACATGGTGACACAACAAGTACACATAATTGTTTTCTGAGTAGAATGCTACAGAAACTAGTTTAAAAGTGATAATTTGCGACTGTAAACATTACATTGAATCCACTTGCCCAAGAAAACGACTTTGCTTTTCTCCAATACAAGTAACGATATGCTTTTCTGGGTCCTTTGTACAGGAATTCCACATGAGTTTGTCCTGATAGTTCTGGATCTAACCAGCAATATCCGGTTCTGTGTGGCTAAATGAATATCAGCTTTTAAACAGCCTGTGTGTTTGTTAGTTTTTCTGGGTAGTATCTATGAACTTAAGAGTTTTGAAAGAATTTTAGCATGTTACATTTTGTTTTTTTGATGGCAAACGCTAATTAGCTCCACATGGAGACCAACAAGTACACATAAGTGATTTCTGAGTAGAATGCTACAGAAACTAGGGTAAAAATATTTGCGACTGTAAACATGATCTTGATTCACATTCCCAAGAAAACAACTTTGCTTTTCTCCAAAATCTGTTTCGCTATTATTTCTGTGTCCTTTTCACACAAATTCCTCACGAGTTTGTCCAAATAGGTCTGGATCTAACCAGAAATATCCAGTTCTGTGAGGCTAAATGAATATCAGCTTTTAAACAGCCTGTGTGTTTGTTAGTGTTTTCTGGATAGTATCAATGAACTTCAGAGTTTTAAATGAATTTTAGCATGTTACATTTTGTTTTTTGGATGGCAGACGCTAATTAGTTCCACATGGAGACACTACAAGTACACATAAGAGTTTTCTGAGTAGAATGTTACTGAAACTAGGCTAAAAATAATATTTGCGACTGTAAACATGACATTGAATCCACTTGCCCAAGAAAACGACTTGGTTTTTCTCTAATACAAGTAACGATATTCTTTTCTGGGTCCCTTGCACAGGAATTCCACATGAGTTTGTCCAGATAGGTCTGGATCTAACCAGAAATATCCGGTTCTGTGTGGCTAAATGAATATCAGCTTTTAAACAGCCCTTGTGTTTGTCAGTGTTTTCTGGATAGTAGCTATGAACTTTAGAGTTTCGAATGAATTTTAGCATGTTACATTTAGTTTTTTGTTGGCAAATGCTAATTAGTTCCACATGGAGACACAACAAGTACACATAAGTGTTTTCTGAGTAGAATGCTACAGAAACTAGGTTAAATATGATATTTAAATCTGTAAACATGACATTGAATCCAGTTGCCCAAGAAAACGACTTTGCTTTTGTTCAAAACCAGTTTCAACATACATTTCTAGGTCCTCAACACAACAATTCCACACGAGTTTGTCCAGATAGGTCTGGATCTAACCAGAAATATCCGGTTCTGTGTGGCTAAATGAATATCAGCTTTTAAACAGCCTGTGTGTTTGTTAGTGTTTTCTGGATAGTGTCTATGAACTTTAGAGTTTCGAGTGAATTTTAGCATGTTACATTATGTTTTTTTGATGGCAAACGCTAATTAGTTCCACATGGAGACACTACAAGTACACATAAGTGTTTTCTGAGTAGAATGCTACAGAAACTAGGTTAAAAATGATATTTACGACTGTAAACATGACATTGAATTCACATTCCCAAGAAAAAGACTTAACGTTTCTCCAAAACCAGTTTGACTCTGCTTTTCTGGGTCCTTTGCACACGAATTCCACACGAGTTTGTCCAGATAAGTCTGGATCTAACTAGAAATATCTGGTTCTGTGTGGCTAAATGAATATCAGCTTTTAAACAGCCTGTGTGTTTCTTAGGGTTTTCTGGATAATATCTATGAACTTCAGAGTTTTGAATGAATTTTAGCATGTTACATTTTGTTTTTCTGTTGGCAAACGGTAATTAGTTCCATATGCAGACACAACAAGTACACATAAGTGTTTTCTGAGTAGAATGCTACAGTAACTAGTTTAAAAATGATATTTGCGACTGTAAACCTGACATTGAATCCACTTGCCCAAGAATATGACTTTGATTTTCTTCAAAACCAGTTTCAACATACTTTTCGGGGTCCTTAACACACCAATTCCACATGAGTTTGTCCAGATAGCTCTGGATCTAACCAGAAATATCCGGTTCTGTGTGGCTAAATGAATATCAGCTTTTAAACAGCCTGTGTGTTTCTTAGTGTTTTCTGGATAGTATCTATGAACTTTAGAGTTTTGAATGAATTTTAGCATGTTACATTTTGTTTTTTTGTTGGCAAACGCTAATTAGTTCCACATGGAGACACAACAAGTACACATAAGTGTTTTCTGAGTAGAATGCTACAGAAACTAGGTTAAAAATGTTTGCGACTGTAGACATGATCTTGATTCACATTCCCAAGAAAACAAGTTTGCTTTTCTCCAAAATGTGTTTCGCTATTATTTCTGTGTCCTTTTCACACAAATTCCTCACGAGTTTGTCCAAATAGGTCTGGATCTAACCAGAAATATCCAGTTCTGTGAGGCTAAATGAATATCAGCTTTTAAACAGCCTGTGTGTTTGTTAGTGTTTTCTGGATAGTATCAATGAACTTCAGAGTTTTAAATGAATTGTAGCATGTTACATTTTGTTTTTTGGATGGCAGAGGCTAATTAGTTCCACATGGAGACACTACAAGTACACATAAGTGTTTTCTGAGTAGAATGTTACTGAAACTAGGCTAAAAATAATATTTGCGACTGTAAACATGACATTGAATCCACTTGCCCAAGAAAACGACTTGGTTTTTCTCTAATACAAGTAACGATATTCTTTTCTGGGTCCTTTGCACAGGAATTCCACATGAGTTTCTCCAGATAGGTCTGGATCTAACCAGAAATATCCGGTTCTGTGTGGCTAAATGAATATCAGCTTTTAAACAGCCTGTGTGTTTGTTAGTGTTTTCTGGATAGTAGCTGTGAACTTTAGAGTTTTGAATGAATTTTAGCATGTTACATTTTGTTTTTTGTTGGCAAATGCTAATTAGTTCCACATGGTGACACAACAAGTACACATAATGTTTTCTGAGTAGAATGCTACAGAAACTAGGTTAAATATGATATTTAAATCTGTAAACATGACATTGAATCCAGTTGCCCAAGAAAACGACTTTGCTTTTGTTCAAAACCAGTTTCAACATACTTTTCGGGGTCCTTAACACACCAATTCCACATGAGTTTGTCCAGATAGCTCTGGATCTAACCAGAAATATCCGGTTCTGTGTGGCTAAATGAATATCAGCTTTTAAACAGCCTGTGTGTTTCTTAGTGTTTTCTGGATAGTATCTATGAACTTTAGAGTTCTGAATGAATTTTAGCATGTTACATTTTGTTTTTTTGTTGGCAAACGCTAATTAGTTCCACATGGAGACACAACAAGTACACATAAGTGTTTTCTGAGTAGAATGCTACAGAAACTAGGTTAAAAATGTTTGCGACTGTAGACATGATCTTGATTCACATTCCCAAGAAAACAACTTTGCTTTTCTCCAAAATCTGTTTCGCTATTATTTCTGTGTCCTTTTCACACAAATTCCTCACGAGTTTGTCCAAATAGGTCTGGATCTAACCAGAAATATCCAGTTCTGTGAGGCTAAATGAATATCAGCTTTTAAACAGCCTGTGTGTTTGTTAGTGTTTTCTGGATAGTATCAATGAACTTCAGAGTTTTAAATGAATTGTAGCATGTTACATTTTGTTTTTTGGATGGCAGAGGCTAATTAGTTCCACATGGAGACACTACAAGTACACATAAGTGTTTTCTGAGTAGAATGTTACTGAAACTAGGCTAAAAATAATATTTGCGACTGTAAACATGACATTGAATCCACTTGCCCAAGAAAACGACTTGGTTTTTCTCTAATACAAGTAACGATATTCTTTTCTGGGTCCCTTGCACAGGAATTCCACATGAGTTTCTCCAGATAGGTCTGGATCTAACCAGAAATATCCGGTTCTGTGTGGCTAAATGAATATCAGCTTTTAAACAGCCTGTGTGTTTGTTAGTGTTTTCTGGATAGTAGCTGTGAACTTTAGAGTTTCGAATGAATTTTAGCATGTTACATTTTGTTTTTTGTTGGCAAATGCTAATTAGTTCCACATGGAGACACTACAAGTACACATAAGTGTTTTCTGAGTAGAATGCTACAGAAACTAGGTTAAATATGATATTTAAATCTGTAAACATGACATTGAATCCACTTGCCCAAGAAAACGACTTTGTTTGTTCAAAACCAGTTTCAACATACTTTTCTGGGTCCTTAACACAACAATTCCACACGAGTTTGTCCAGATAGGTCTGAATCTAACCAGAAATATCCGGTTCTGTGTTGCTAAATGAATATCAGCTTTTAAACAGCCTGTGTGTTTGTTAGTGTTTTCTGGATAGTATCTATGAACTTTAGAGTTTTGAATGAATTTTAGCATGTTACATTTTGATTTTTTGTTGGCAAACGCTAATTAGTTCCACATGGAGACACAACAAGTACACATAAGTGTTTTCTGAGTAGAATGCTACGGAAACTAGGTTAAAAATGATATTTGCGACTGTAAACATGACATTGAATTCACATTCCCAAGAAAAAGACTTAACTTTTCTCCAAAACCAGTTTGACTCTGCTTTTCTCGGTCCTTTGCACACGAATTCCACATGAGTTTGTCCTGATAGTTCTGGATCTAACCAGCAATATCCGGTTCTGTGTGGCTAAATGAATATCAGCTTTTAAACAGCCTGTGTGTTTGTTAGTGTTTTCTGCATAGTATCTATGAACTTTAGAGTTTCGAATGAATTTTAGCATGTTACATTTTGTTTTTTGTTGGCAAATGCTAATTAGTTCCACATGGAGACACTACAAGTACACATAAGTGTTTTCTGAGTAGAATGCTACAGAAACTAGGTTAAATATGATATTTAAATCTGTAAACATGACATTGAATCCACTTGCCCAAGAAAACGACTTTGCTTTTCACCAAAATCAGTTTCGATATTCTTTTCTGGGTCCTTTTCGCATGAATTCCACATGAGTTTGTCCAGATAGGTCTGGATCTAACCAGAAATATCCGGTTCTGTGTGGCTAAATGAATATCAGCTTTTAAATAGCCTGTGTGTTTTTTAGTTTTTCTGGGTAGTATCTATGAACTTAAGAGTTTTGAAAGTATTTTAGCATGTTACATTTTGTTTTTTTGATGGCAAACGCTAATTAGCTCCACATGGAGACCAACAAGTACACATAATTTTTTCTGAGTAGAATGCTACAGACACTAGGTTTAATATGATATTTGTGACTGTAAACATGACATTGAATCCACTTGCCCAAGAAAACGACTTTGCTTTTGTTCAAAACCAGTTTCAACATCTTTTTCTGGGTCCTTCACACACGAATTCCACACAATTTTGTCCAGATAGGTCTGGATCTAACCAGAAATATCCGGTTCTGTGTGGCTAAATGAATATCAGCTTTCAAACAGCCTGTGTGTTTCTTAGGGTTTTCTGGATAGTATCTATGAACTTCAGAGTTTTGAATGAATTTCAGCATGTTACATTTTGTTTTTCTGTTGGCAAACGGTAATTAGTTCCATATGCAGACACAACAAGTACACATAAGTGTTTTCTGAGTAGAATGCTACAGTAACTAGTTTAAAAATGATATTTGCGACTGTAAACATGACATTGAATCCACTTGCCCAAGAATATGACTTTGATTTTCTTCAAAACCAGTTTCAACATCCTTTTCGGGGTCCTTAACACACCAATTCCACATGAGTTTGTCCAGATAGCTCTGGATCTAACCAGAAATATCCGGTTCTGTGTGGCTAAATGAATATCAGCTTTTAAACAGCCTGTGTGTTTCTTAGAGTTTTCTGGATAATATCTATGAACTTTAGAGTTTTGAATGAATTTTAGCATGTTACATTTTGTTTTTTTGTTGGCAAACGCTAATTAGTTCCACATGGAGACACAACAAGTACACATAAGTGTTTTCTGAGTAGAATGCTACAGAAACTAGGTTAAAAATATTTGCGACTGTAGACATGATCTTGATTCACATTCCCAAGAAAACAACTTTGCTTTTCTCCAAAATCTGTTTCGCTATTATTTCTGTGTCCTTTTCACACAAATTCCTCACGAGTTTGTCCAAATAGGTCTGGATCTAACCAGAAATATCCAGTTCTGTGAGGCTAAATGAATATCAGCTTTTAAACAGCCTGTGTGTTTGTTAGTGTTTTCTGGATAGTATCAATGAACTTCAGAGTTTTAAATGAATTGTAGCATGTTACATTTTGTTTTTTGGATGGCAGAGGCTAATTAGTTCCACATGGAGACACTACAAGTACACATAAGTGTTTTCTGAGTAGAATGTTACTGAAACTAGGCTAAAAATAATATTTGCGACTGTAAACATGACATTGAATCCACTTGCCCAAGAAAACGACTTGGTTTTTCTCTAATACAAGTAACGATATTCTTTTCTGGGTCCCTTGCACAGGAATTCCACATGAGTTTGTCCAGATAGGTCTGGATCTAACCAGAAATATCCGGTTCTGTGTGGCTAAATGAATATCAGCTTTTAAACAGCCTGTGTGTTTGTTAGTGTTTTCTGGATAGTAGCTGTGAACTTTAGAGTTTTGAATGAATTTTAGCATGTTACATTTTGTTTTTTGTTGGCAAATGCTAATTAGTTCCACATGGCGACACAACAAGTACACATAATGTTTTCTGAGTAGAATGCTACAGAAACTAGGTTAAATATGATATTTAAATCTGTAAACATGACATTGAATCCAGTTGCCCAAGAAAACGACTTTGCTTTTGTTCAAAACCAGTTTCAACATATTTTTCTGGGTCCTTAACACAACAATTCCACACGAGTTTGTCCAGATAGGTCTGAATCTAACCAGAAATATCTGGTTCTGTGTGGCTAAATGAATATCAGCTTTTAAACAGCCTGTGTGTTTGTTAGTGTTTTCTGGATAGTAGCTGTGAACTTTAGAGTTTTGAATGAATTTTAGCATGTTACATTTTGTTTTTTGTTGGCAAATGCTAATTAGTTCCACATGGCGACACAAGAAGTACACATAATGTTTTCTGAGTAGAATGCTACAGAAACTAGGTTAAATATGATATTTAAATCTGTAAACATGACATTGAATCCAGTTGCCCAAGAAAACGACTTTGTTTGTTCAAAACCAGTTTCAACATACTTTTCTGGGTCCTTAACACAACAATTCCACACGAGTTTGTCCAGATAGGTCTGAATCTAACCAGAAATATCCGGTTCTGTGTGGCTAAATGAATATCAGCTTTTAAACAGCCTGTGTGTTTGTTAGTGTTTTCTGGATAGTATCTATGAACTTTAGAGTTTTGAATGAATTTTAGCATGTTACATTTTGATTTTTTGTTGGCAAACGCTAATTAGTTCCACATGGAGACACAACAAGTACACATAAGTGTTTTCTGAGTAGAATGCTACGGAAACTAGGTTAAAAATGATATTTGCGACTGTAAACATGACATTGAATTCACATTCCCAAGAAAAAGACTTAACTTTTCTCCAAAACCAGTTTGACTCTGCTTTTCTCGGTCCTTTGCATACGAATTCCACATGAGTTTGTCCTGATAGTTCTGGATCTAACCAGCAATATCCGGTTCTGTGTGGCTAAATGAATATCAGCTTTTAAACAGCCTGTGTGTTTGTTAGTGTTTTCTGCATAGTATCTATGAACTTTAGAGTTTCGAATGAATTTTAGCATGTTACATTTTGTTTTTTGTTGGCAAATGCTAATTAGTTCCACATGGAGACACTACAAGTACACATAAGTGTTTTCTGAGTAGAATGCTACAGAAACTAGGTTAAATATGATATTTAAATCTGTAAACATGACATTGAATCCACTTGCCCATGAAAACGACTTTGCTTTTCACCAAAATCAGTTTCGATATTCTTTTCTGGGTCCTTTTCGCATGAATTCCACATGAGTTTGTCCAGATACGTCTGGATCTAACCAGAAATATCCGGTTCTGTGTGGCTAAATGAATATCAGCTTTTAAATAGCCTGTGTGTTTTTTAGTTTTTCTGGGTAGTATCTATGAACTTAAGAGTTTTGAAAGAATTTTAGCATGTTACATTTTGTTTTTTTGATGGCAAACGCTAATTAGCTCCACATGGAGACCAACAAGTACACATAATTTTTTCTGAGTAGAATGCTACAGAAACTAGGTTTAATATGATATTTGTGACTGTAAACATGACATTGAATCCACTTGCCCAAGAAAACGACTTTGCTTTTGTTCAAAACCAGTTTCAACATCTTTTTCTGGGTCCTTCACACACGAATTCCACACAATTTTGTCCAGATAGGTCTGGATCTAACCAGAAATATCCGGTTCTGTGTGGCTAAATGAATATCAGCTTTCAAACAGCCTGTGTGTTTCTTAGGGTTTTCTGGATAGTATCTATGAACTTCAGAGTTTTGAATGAATTTTAGCATGTTACATTTTGTTTTTCTGTTGGCAAACGGTAATTAGTTCCATATGCAGACACAACAAGTACACATAAGTGTTTTCTGAGTAGAATGCTACAGTAACTAGTTTAAAAATGATATTTGCAACTGTAAACATGACATTGAATCCACTTGCCCAAGAATATGACTTTGATTTTCTTCAAAACCAGTTTCAACATCCTTTTCGGGGTCCTTAACACACCAATTCCACATGAGTTTGTCCAGATAGCTCTGGATCTAACCAGAAATATCCGGTTCTGTGTGGCTAAATGAATATCAGCTTTTAAACAGCCTGTGTGTTTCTTAGTGTTTTCTGGATAATATCTATGAACTTTAGAGTTTTGAATGAATTTTAGCATGTTACATTTTGTTTTTTTGATGGCAAACGCTAATTAGTTCCACATGGAGACACAGCAAGTACACATAAGTGTTTTCTGAGTAGAATGCTACAGAAACTAGGTTAAAAATATTTGCGACTGTAGACATGATCTTGATTCACATTCCCAAGAAAACAACTTTGCTTTTCTCCAAAATCTGTTTCGCTATTATTTCTGTGTCCTTTTCACACAAATTCCTCACGAGTTTGTCCAAATAGGTCTGGATCTAACCAGAAATATCCAGTTCTGTGAGGCTAAATGAATATCAGCTTTTAAACAGCCTGTGTGTTTGTTAGTGTTTTCTGGATAGTATCAATGAACTTCAGAGTTTTAAATGAATTTTAGCATGTTACATTTTGTTTTTTGGATGGCAGACGCTAATTAGTTCCACATGGAGACACTACAAGTACACATAAGTGTTTTCTGAGTAGAATGTTACTGAAACTAGGCTAAAAATAATATTTGCGACTGTAAACATGACATTGAATCCACTTGCCCAAGAAAACGACTTGGTTTTTCTCTAATACAAGTAACGATATTCTTTTCTGGGTCCCTTGCACAGGAATTCCACATGAGTTTGTCCAGATAGGTCTGGATCTAACCAGAAATATCCGGTTCTGTGTGGCTAAATGAATATCAGCTTTTAAACAGCCTGTGTGTTTGTTAGTGTTTTCTGGATAGTAGCTGTGAACTTTAGAGTTTTGAATGAATTTTAGCATGTTACATTTTGTTTTTTGTTGGCAAATGCTAATTAGTTCCACATGGCGACACAACAAGTACACATAATGTTTTCTGAGTAGAATGCTACAGAAACTAGGTTAAATATGATATTTAAATCTGTAAACATGACATTGAATCCAGTTGCCCAAGAAAACGACTTTGCTTTTGTTCAAAACCAGTTTCAACATACTTTTCTGGGTCCTTAACACAACAATTCCACACGAGTTTGTCCAGATAGGTCTGAATCTAACCAGAAATATCCGGTTCTGTGTGGCTAAATGAATATCAGCTTTTAAACAGCCTGTGTGTTTGTTAGTGTTTTCTGGATAGTATCTATGAACTTTAGAGTTTTGAATGAATTTTAGCATGTTACATTTTGATTTTTTGTTGGCAAACGCTAATTAGTTCCACATGGAGACACAACAAGTACACATAAGTGTTTTCTGAGTAGAATGCTACGGAAACTAGGTTAAAAATGATATTTGCGACTGTAAACATGACATTGAATTCACATTCCCAAGAAAAAGACTTAACTTTTCTCCAAAACCAGTTTGACTCTGCTTTTCTGGGTTTTTGCACACGAATTCCACATGAGTTTGTCCTGATAGTTCTGGATCTAACCAGCAATACCCGGTTCTGTGTGGCTAAATGAATATCAGCTTTTAAACAGCCTGTGTGTTTGTTAGTGTTTTCTGCATAGTATCTATGAACTTTAGAGTTTCGAATGAATTTTAGCATGTTACATTTTGTTTTTTGTTGGCAAATGCTAATTAGTTCCACATGGAGACACAACAAGTACACATAAGTGTTTTCTGAGTAGAATGCTACAGAAACTAGGTTAAATATGATATTTAAATCTGTAAACATGACATTGAATCCACTTGCCCAAGAAAACGACTTTGCTTTTCACCAAAATCAGTTTCGATATTCTTTTCTGGGTCCTTTTCGCATGAATTCCACATGAGTTTGTCCAGATAGGTCTGGATCTAACCAGAAATATCCGGTTCTGTGTGGCTAAATGAATATCAGCTTTTAAATAGCCTGTGTGTTTTTTAGTTTTTCTGGGTAGTATCTATGAACTTAAGAGTTTTGAAAGAATTTTAGCATGTTACATTTTGTTTTTTTGATGGCAAACGCTAATTAGCTCCACATGGAGACCAACAAGTACACATAAGTGTTTTCTGAGTAGAATGCTACAGACACTAGGTTTAATATGATATTTGTGACTGTAAACATGACATTGAATCCACTTGCCCAAGAAAACGACTTTGCTTTTCTTCAAAACCAGTTTCAACATCTTTTTCTGGGTCCTTCACACACGAATTCCACACAATTTTGTCCAGATAGGTCTGGATCTAACCAGAAATATCCGATTCTGTGTGGCTAAATGAATATCAGCTTTCAAACAGCCTGTGTGTTTCTTAGGGTTTTCTGGATAGTATCTATGAACTTTAGAGTTTTGAATGAATTTTAGCATGTTACATTTTGTTTTTCTGTTGGCAAACGGTAATTAGTTCCATATGCAGACACAACAAGTACACATAAGTGTTTTCTGAGTAGAATGCTACAGTAACTAGTTTAAAAATGATATTTGCGACTGTAAACATGACATTGAATCCACTTGCCCAAGAATATGACTTTGATTTTCTTCAAAACCAGTTTCAACATCCTTTTCGGGGTCCTTAACACACCAATTCCACATGAGTTTGTCCAGATAGCTCTGGATCTAACCAGAAATATCCGGTTCTGTGTGGCTAAATGAATATCAGCTTTTAAACAGCCTGTGTGTTTCTTAGTGTTTTCTGGATAGTATCTATGAACTTTAGAGTTTTGAATGAATTTTAGCATGTTACATTTTGTTTTTTTGTTGGCAAACGCTAATTAGTTCCACATGGAGACACAACAAGTACACATAAGTGTTTTCTGAGTAGAATGCTACAGAAACTAGGTTAAAAATATTTGCGACTGTAGACATGATCTTGATTCACATTCCCAAGAAAACAACTTTGCTTTTCTCCAAAATCTGTTTCGCTATTATTTCTGTGTCCTTTTCACACAAATTCCTCACGTATTTGTCCAAATAGGTCTGGATCTAACCAGAAATATCCAGTTCTGTGAGGCTAAATGAATATCAGCTTTTAAACAGCCTGTGTGTTTGTTAGTGTTTTCTGGATAGTATCAATGAACTTCAGAGTTTTAAATGAATTGTAGCATGTTACATTTTGTTTTTTGGATGGCAGAGGCTAATTAGTTCCACATGGAGACACTACAAGTACACATAAGTGTTTTCTGAGTAGAATGTTACTGAAACTAGGCTAAAAATAATATTTGCGACTGTAAACATGACATTGAATCCACTTGCCCAAGAAAACGACTTGGTTTTTCTCTAATACAAGTAACGATATTCTTTTCTGGGTCCCTTGCACAGGAATTCCACATGAGTTTGTCCAGATAGGTCTGGATCTAACCAGAAATATCCGGTTCTGTGTGGCTAAATGAATATCAGCTTTTAAACAGCCTGTGTGTTTGTTAGTGTTTTCTGGATAGTAGCTGTGAACTTTAGAGTTTTGAATGAATTTTAGCATGTTACATTTTGTTTTTTGTTGGCAAATGCTAATTAGTTCCACATGGCGACACAACAAGTACACATAATGTTTTCTGAGTAGAATGCTACAGAAACTAGGTTAAATATGATATTTAAATCTGTAAACATGACATTGAATCCAGTTGCCCAAGAAAACGACTTTGCTTTTGTTCAAAACCAGTTTCAACATATTTTTCTGGGTCCTTAACACAACAATTCCACACGAGTTTGTCCAGATAGGTCTGAATCTAACCAGAAATATCTGGTTCTGTGTGGCTAAATGAATATCAGCTTTTAAACAGCCTGTGTGTTTGTTAGTGTTTTCTGGATAGTAGCTGTGAACTTTAGAGTTTTGAATGAATTTTAGCATGTTACATTTTGTTTTTTGTTGGCAAATGCTAATTAGTTCCACATGGCGACACAAGAGGTACACATAATATTTTCTGAGTAGAATGCTACAGAAACTAGGTTAAATATGATATTTAAATCTGTAAACATGACATTGAATCCAGTTGCCCAAGAAAACGACTTTGTTTGTTCAAAACCAGTTTCAACATACTTTTCTGGGTCCTTAACACAACAATTCCACACGAGTTTGTCCAGATAGGTCTGAATCTAACCAGAAATATCCGGTTCTGTGTGGCTAAATGAATATCAGCTTTTAAACAGCCTGTGTGTTTGTTAGTGTTTTCTGCATAGTATCTATGAACTTTAGAGTTTCGAATGAATTTTAGCATGTTACATTTTGTTTTTTGTTGGCAAATGCTAATTAGTTCCACATGGAGACACTACAAGTACACATAAGTGTTTTCTGAGTAGAATGCTACAGAAACTAGGTTAAATATGATATTTAAATCTGTAAACATGACATTGAATCCAATTGCCCATGAAAACGACTTTGCTTTTCACCAAAATCAGTTTCGATATTCTTTTCTGGGTCCTTTTCGCATGAATTCCACATGAGTTTGTCCAGATACGTCTGGATCTAACCAGAAATATCCGGTTCTGTGTGGCTAAATGAATATCAGCTTTTAAATAGCCTGTGTGTTTTTTAGTTTTTCTGGGTAGTATCTATGAACTTAAGAGTTTTGAAAGAATTTTAGCATGTTACATTTTGTTTTTTTGATGGCAAACGCTAATTAGCTCCACATGGAGACCAACAAGTACACATAATTTTTTCTGAGTAGAATGCTACAGAAACTAGGTTTAATATGATATTTGTGACTGTAAACATGACATTGAATCCACTTGCCCAAGAAAACGACTTTGCTTTTGTTCAAAACCAGTTTCAACATCTTTTTCTGGGTCCTTCACACACGAATTCCACACAATTTTGTCCAGATAGGTCTGGATCTAACCAGAAATATCCGGTTCTGTGTGGCTAAATGAATATCAGCTTTCAAACAGCCTGTGTGTTTCTTAGGGTTTTCTGGATAGTATCTATGAACTTCAGAGTTTTGAATGAATTTTAGCATGTTACATTTTGTTTTTCTGTTGGCAAACGGTAATTAGTTCCATATGCAGACACAACAAGTACACATAAGTGTTTTCTGAGTAGAATGCTAGAGTAACTAGTTTAAAAATGATATTTGCAACTGTAAACATGACATTGAATCCACTTGCCCAAGAATATGACTTTGATTTTCTTCAAAACCAGTTTCAACATCCTTTTCGGGGTCCTTAACACACCAATTCCACATGAGTTTGTCCAGATAGCTCTGGATCTAACCAGAAATATCCGGTTCTGTGTGGCTAAATGAATATCAGCTTTTAAACAGCCTGTGTGTTTCTTAGTGTTTTCTGGATAATATCTATGAACTTTAGAGTTTTGAATGAATTTTAGCATGTTACATTTTGTTTTTTTGATGGCAAACGCTAATTAGTTCCACATGGAGACACAGCAAGTACACATAAGTGTTTTCTGAGTAGAATGCTACAGAAACTAGGTTAAAAATATTTGCGACTGTAGACATGATCTTGATTCACATTCCCAAGAAAACAACTTTGCTTTTCTCCAAAATCTGTTTCGCTATTATTTCTGTGTCCTTTTCACACAAATTCCTCACGAGTTTGTCCAAATAGGTCTGGATCTAACCAGAAATATCCAGTTCTGTGAGGCTAAATGAATATCAGCTTTTAAACAGCCTGTGTGTTTGTTAGTGTTTTCTGGATAGTATCAATGAACTTCAGAGTTTTAAATGAATTTTAGCATGTTACATTTTGTTTTTTGGATGGCAGACGCTAATTAGTTCCACATGGAGACACTACAAGTACACATAAGTGTTTTCTGAGTAGAATGTTACTGAAACTAGGCTAAAAATAATATTTGCGACTGTAAACATGACATTGAATCCACTTGCCCAAGAAAACGACTTGGTTTTTCTCTAATACAAGTAACGATATTCTTTTCTGGGTCCCTTGCACAGGAATTCCACATGAGTTTGTCCAGATAGGTCTGGATCTAACCAGAAATATCCGGTTCTGTGTGGCTAAATGAATATCAGCTTTTAAACAGCCTGTGTGTTTGTTAGTGTTTTCTGGATAGTAGCTGTGAACTTTAGAGTTTTGAATGAATTTTAGCATGTTACATTTTGTTTTTTGTTGGCAAATGCTAATTAGTTCCACATGGCGACACAACAAGTACACATAATGTTTTCTGAGTAGAATGCTACAGAAACTAGGTTAAATATGATATTTAAATCTGTAAACATGACATTGATTCCAGTTGCCCAAGAAAACGACTTTGCTTTTGTTCAAAACCAGTTTCAACATACTTTTCTGGGTCCTTAACACAACAATTCCACACGAGTTTGTCCAGATAGGTCTGAATCTAACCAGAAATATCCGGTTCTGTGTGGCTAAATGAATATCAGCTTTTAAACAGCCTGTGTGTTTGTTAGTGTTTTCTGGATAGTATCTATGAACTTTAGAGTTTTGAATGAATTTTAGCATGTTACATTTTGATTTTTTGTTGGCAAACGCTAATAAGTTCCACATGGAGACACAACAAGTACACATAAGTGTTTTCTGAGTAGAATGCTACGGAAACTAGGTTAAAAATGATATTTGCGACTGTAAACATGACATTGAATTCACATTCCCAAGAAAAAGACTTAACTTTTCTCCAAAACCAGTTTGACTCTGCTTTTCTGGGTCCTTTGCACACGAATTCCACATGAGTTTGTCCTGATAGTTCTGGATCTAACCAGCAATACCCGGTTCTGTGTGGCTAAATGAATATCAGCTTTTAAACAGCCTGTGTGTTTGTTAGTGTTTTCTGCATAGTATCTATGAACTTTAGAGTTTCGAATGAATTTTAGCATGTTACATTTTGTTTTTTGTTGGCAAATGCTAATTAGTTCCACATGGAGACACTACAAGTACACATAAGTGTTTTCTGAGTAGAATGCTACAGAAACTAGGTTAAATATGATATTTAAATCTGTAAACATGACATTGAATCCACTTGCCCAAGAAAACGACTTTGCTTTTCACCAAAATCAGTTTCGATAATCTTTTCTGGGTCCTTTTCGCATGAATTCCACATGAGTTTGTCCAGATAGGTCTGGATCTAACCAGAAATATCCGGTTCTGTGTGGCTAAATGAATATCAGCTTTTAAATAGCCTGTGTGTTTTTTAGTTTTTCTGGGTAGTATCTATGAACTTAAGAGTTTTGAAAGAATTTTAGCATGTTACATTTTGTTTTTTTGATGGCAAACGCTAATTAGCTCCACATGGAGACCAACAAGTACACATAAGTGTTTTCTGAGTAGAATGCTACAGAAACTAGGTTTAATATGATATTTGTGACTGTAAACATGACATTGAATCCACTTGCCCAAGAAAACGACTTTGCTTTTCTTCAAAACCAGTTTCAACATCTTTTTCTGGGTCCTTCACACACGAATTCCACACAATTTTGTCCAGATAGGTCTGGATCTAACCAGAAATATCCGGTTCTGTGTGGCTAAATGAATATCAGCTTTCAAACAGCCTGTGTGTTTCTTAGGGTTTTCTGGATAGTATCTATGAACTTTAGAGTTTTGAATGAATTTTAGCATGTTACATTTTGTTTTTCTGTTGGCAAACGGTAATTAGTTCCATATGCAGACACAACAAGTACACATAAGTGTTTTCTGAGTAGAATGCTACAGTAACTAGTTTAAAAATGATATTTGCGACTGTAAACATGACATTGAATCCACTTGCCCAAGAATATGACTTTGATTTTCTTCAAAACCAGTTTCAACATCCTTTTCGGGGTCCTTAACACACCAATTCCACATGAGTTTGTCCAGATAGATCTGGATCTAACCAGAAATATCCAGTTCTGTGTGGCTAAATGAATATCAGCTTTTAAACAGCCTGTGTGTTTCTTAGTGTTTTCTGGATAATATCTATGAACTTTAGAGTTTTGAATGAATTTTAGCATACTACATTTTGTTTTTTTGTTGGCAAACGCTAATTAGTTCCACATGGAGACACAACAAGTACACATAAGTGTTTTCTGTGTAGAATGCTACAGAAACTAGGTTAAAATATTTGCGACTGTAAACATGATCTTGATTCACATTCCCAAGAAAACAACTTTGCTTTTCTCCAAAATCTGTTTCGCTATTATTTCTGTGTCCTTTTCACACAAATTCCTCACGAGTTTGTCCAAATAGGTCTGGATCTAATCAGAAATATCCAGTTCTGTGAGGCTAAATGAATATCAGCTTTTAAACAGCCTGTGTGTTTGTTAGTGTTTTCTGGATAGTATCAATGAACTTCAGAGTTTTAAATGAATTTTAGCATGTTACATTTTGTTTTTTTGATGGCAGACGCTAATTAGTTCCACATGGAGACACTACAAGTACACATAAGTGTTTTCTGAGTAGAATGTTACTGAAACTAGGCTAAAAATAATATTTGCGACTGTAAACATGACATTGAATCCACTTGCCCAAGAAAACAACTTGGTTTTTCTCTAATACAAGTAACGATATTCTTTTCTGGGTCCCTTGCACAGGAATTCCACATGAGTTTGTCCAGATAGGTCTGGATCTAACCAGAAATATCCGGTTCTGTGTGGCTAAATGAATATCAGCTTTTCAACAGCCTGTGTGTTTGTTAGTGTTTTCTGGATAGTAGCTGTGAACTTTAGAGTTTTGAATGAATTTTAGCATGTTACATTTTGTTTTTTGTTGGCAAATGCTAATTAGTTCCACATCGACACAACAAGTACACATAATGTTTTCTGAGTAGAATGCTACAGAAACTAGGTTAAATATGATATTTAAATCTGTAAACATGACATTGAATCCAGTTGCCGAAGAAAACGACTTTGCTTTTGTTCAAAACCAGTTTCAACATACTTTTCTGGGTCCTTAACACAACAATTCCACACGAGTTTGTCCAGATAGGTCTGAATCTAACCAGAAATATCCGGTTCTGTGTGGCTAAATGAATATCACCTTTAAACAGCCTGTGTGTTTGTTAGTGTTTTCTGGATAGTATCTATGAACTTTAGAGTTTTGAATGAATTTTAGCATGTTACATTTTGATTTTTTGTTGGCAAACGCTAATTAGTTCCACATGGAGACACAACAAGTACACATAAGTGTTTTCTGAGTAGAATGCTACGGAAACTAGGTTAAAAATGATATTTGCGACTGTAAACATGACATTGAATTCACATTCCCAAGAAAAAGACTTAACTTTTCTCCAAAACCAGTTTGACTCTGCTTTTCTCGGTCCTTTGCACACGAATTCCACATGAGTTTGTCCTGATAGTTCTGGATCTAACCAGAAATATCCGGTTCTGTGTGGCTAAATGAATATCAGCTTTTAAACAGCCTGTGTGTTTGTTAGTGTTTTCTGGATAGTAGCTGTGAACTTTAGAGTTTCGAATGAATTTTAGCATGTTACATTTTGTTTTTTGTTGGCAAATGCTAATTAGTTCCACATGGAGACACTACAAGTACACATAAGTGTTTTCTGAGTAGAATGCTACAGAAACTAGGTTAAATATGATATTTAAATCTGTAAACATGACATTGAATCCACTTGCCCAAGAAAACGACTTTGTTTGTTCAAAACCAGTTTCAACATACTTTTCTGGGTCCTTAACACAACAATTCCACACGAGTTTGTCCAGATAGGTCTGAATCTAACCAGAAATATCCGGTTCTGTGTTGCTAAATGAATATCAGCTTTTAAACAGCCTGTGTGTTTGTTAGTGTTTTCTGGATAGTATCTATGAACTTTAGAGTTTTGAATGAATTTTAGCATGTTACATTTTGATTTTTTGTTGGCAAACGCTAATTAGTTCCACATGGAGACACAACAAGTACACATAAGTGATTTCTGAGTAGAATGCTACGGAAACTAGGTTAAAAATGATATTTGCGACTGTAAACATGACATTGAATTCACATTCCCAAGAAAAAGACTTAACTTTTCTCCAAAACCAGTTTGACTCTGCTTTTCTGGGTCCTTTGCACACGAATTCCACATGAGTTTGTCCTGATAGTTCTGGATCTAACCAGCAATATCCGGTTCTGTGTGGCTAAATGAATATCAGCTTTTAAACAGCCTGTGTGTTTGTTAGTGTTTTCTGCATAGTATCTATGAACTTTAGAGTTTCGAATGAATTTTAGCATGTTACATTTTGTTTTTTGTTGGCAAATGCTAATTAGTTCCACATGGAGACACTACAAGTACACATAAGTGTTTTCTGAGTAGAATGCTACAGAAACTAGGTTAAATATGATATTTAAATCTGTAAACATGACATTGAATCCACTTGCCCAAGAAAACGACTTTGCTTTTCACCAAAATCAGTTTCGATATTCTTTTCTGGGTCCTTTTCGCATGAATTCCACATGAGTTTGTCCAGATAGGTCTGGATCTAACCAGAAATATCCGGTTCTGTGTGGCTAAATGAATATCAGCTTTTAAATAGCCTGTGTGTTTTTTAGTTTTTCTGGGTAGTATCTATGAACTTAAGAGTTTTGAAAGTATTTTAGCATGTTACATTTTGTTTTTTTGATGGCAAACGCTAATTAGCTCCACATGGAGACCAACAAGTACACATAAGTGTTTTCTGAGTAGAATGCTACAGACACTAGGTTTAATATGATATTTGTGACTGTAAACATGACATTGAATCCACTTGCCCAAGAAAACGACTTTGCTTTTCTTCAAAACCAGTTTCAACATCTTTTTCTGGGTCCTTCACACACGAATTCCACACAATTTTGTCCAGATAGGTCTGGATCTAACCAGAAATATCCGATTCTGTGTGGCTAAATGAATATCAGCTTCAAACAGCCTGTGTGTTTCTTAGGGTTTTCTGGATAGTATCTATGAACTTTAGAGTTTTGAATGAATTTTAGCATGTTACATTTTGTTTTTCTGTTGGCAAACGGTAATTAGTTCCATATGCAGACACAACAAGTACACATAAGTGTTTTCTGAGTAGAATGCTACAGTAACTATTTTAAAAATGATATTTGCGACTGTAAACATGACATTGAATCCACTTGCCCAAGAATATGACTTTGATTTTCTTCAAAACCAGTTTCAACATCCTTTTCGGGGTCCTTAACACACCAATTCCACATGAGTTTGTCCAGATAGGTCTGGATCTAACCAGAAATATCCGGTTCTGTGTGGCTAAATGAATATCAGCTTTTAAACAGCCTGTGTGTTTCTTAGTGTTTTCTGGATAGTATCTATGAACTTTAGAGTTTTGAATGAATTTTAGCATGTTACATTTTGTTTTTTTGTTGGCAAATGCTAATTAGTTCCACATGGAGACACAACAAGTACACATAAGTGTTTTCTGAGTAGAATGCTACAGAAACTAGGTAAAAATATTTGCGACTGTAAACATGATCTTGATTCACATTCCCAAGAAAACAACTTTGCTTTTCTCCAAAATCTGTTTCGCTATTATTTCTGTGTCCTTTTCACACAAATTCCTCATGAGTTTGTCCAAATAGGTCTGGATCTAACCAGAAATATCCAGTTCTGTGAGGCTAAATGAATATCAGCTTTTAAACAGCCTGTGTGTTTGTTAGTGTTTTCTGGATAGTATCAATGAACTTCAGAGTTTTAAATGAATTTTAGCATGTTACATTTTGTTTTTTGGATGGCAGACGCTAATTAGTTCCACATGGAGACACTACAAGTACACATAAGTGTTTTCTTAGTAGAATGTTACTGAAACTAGGCTAAAAATAATATTTGCGACTGTAAACATGACATTGAATCCACTTGCCCAAGAAAACGACTTGGTTTTTCTCTAATACAAGTAACGATATTCTTTTCTGGGTCCCTTGCACAGGAATTCCACATGAGTTTGTCCAGATAGGTCTGGATCTAACCAGAAATATCCGGTTCTGTGTGGCTAAATGAATATCAGCTTTTAAACAGCCTGTGTGTTTGTTAGTGTTTTCTGGATAGTAGCTGTGAACTTTAGAGTTTTGAATGAATTTTAGCATGTTACATTTTGTTTTTTGTTGGCAAATGCTAATTAGTTCCACATCGACACAACAAGTACACATAATGTTTTCTGAGTAGAATGCTACAGAAACTAGGTTAAATATGATATTTAAATCTGTAAACATGACATTGAATCCAGTTGCCCAAGAAAACGACTTTGCTTTTGTTCAAAACCAGTTTCAACATACTTTTCTGGGTCCTTAACACAACAATTCCACACGAGTTTGTCCAGATAGGTCTGAATCTAACCAGAAATATCCGGTTCTGTGTGGCTAAATGAATATCACCTTTAAACAGCCTGTGTGTTTGTTAGTGTTTTCTGGATAGTATCTTTGAACTTTAGAGTTTTGAATGAATTTTAGCATGTCACATTTTGATTTTTTGTTGGCAAACGCTAATTAGTTCCACATGGAGACACAACAAGTACACATAAGTGTTTTCTGAGTAGAATGCTACGGAAACTAGGTTAAAAATGATATTTGCGACTGTAAACATGACATTGAATTCACATTCCCAAGAAAAAGACTTAACTTTTCTCCAAAACCAGTTTGACTCTGCTTTTCTGGGTCCTTTGCACACGAATTCCACATGAGTTTGTCCTGATAGTTCTGGATCTAACCAGCAATATCCGGTTCTGTGTGGCTAAATGAATATCAGCTTTTAAACAGCCTGTGTGTTTGTTAGTGTTTTCTGCATAGTATCTATGAACTTTAGAGTTTCGAATGAATTTTAGCATGTTACATTTTGTTTTTTGTTGGCAAATGCTAATTAGTTCCACATGGAGACACTACAAGTACACATAAGTGTTTTCTGAGTAGAATGCTACAGAAACTAGGTTAAATATGATATTTAAATCTGTAAACATGACATTGAATCCACTTGCCCAAGAAAACGACTTTGCTTTTCACCAAAATCAGTTTCGATAATCTTTTCTGGGTCCTTTTCGCATGAATTCCACATGAGTTTGTCCAGATAGGTCTGGATCTAACCAGAAATATCCGGTTCTGTGTGGCTAAATGAATATCAGCTTTTAAACAGCCTGTGTGTTTCTTAGTGTTTTCTGGATAGTATCTATGAACTTTAGAGTTTTGAATGAATTTTAGCATGTTACATTCTGTTTTTTTGTTGGCAAATGCTAATTAGTTCCACATGGAGACACAACAAGTACACATCAGTGTTTTCTGAGTAGAATGCTACAGAAACTAGGTTAAAAATATTTGCGACTGTAAACATGATCTTGATTCACATTCCCAAGAAAACAACTTTTCTTTTCTCCAAAATCTGTTTCGCTATTATTTCTGTGTCCTTTTCACACAAATTCCTCACGAGTTTGTCCAAATAGGTCTGGATCTAACCAGAAATATCCAGTTCTGTGAGGCTAAATGAATATCAGCTTTTAAACAGCCTGTGTGTTTGTTAGTGTTTTCTGGATAGTATCAATGAACTTCAGAGTTTTAAATGAATTTTAGCATGTTACATTTTGTTTTTTGGATGGCAGACGCTAATTAGTTCCACATGGAGACACTACAAGTACACATAAGTGTTTTCTTAGTAGAATGTTACTGAAACTAGGCTAAAAATAATATTTGCGACTGTAAACATGACATTGAATCCACTTGCCCAAGAAAACGACTTGGTTTTTCTCTAATACAAGTAACGATATTCTTTTCTGGGTCCCTTGCACAGGAATTCCACATGAGTTTGTCCAGATAGGTCTGGATCTAACCAGAAATATCCGGTTCTGTGTGGCTAAATGAATATCAGCTTTTAAAAAACCTGTGTGTTTGTTAGTGTTTTCTGGATAGTAGCTGTGAACTTTAGAGTTTTGAATGAATTTTAGCATGTTACATTTTGTTTTTTGTTGGCAAATGCTAATTAGTTCCACATGGCGACACAACAAGTACACATAATGTTTTCTGAGTAGAATGCTACAGAAACTAGGTTAAATATGATATTTAAATCTGTAAACATGACATTGAATCCAGTTGCCCAAGAAAACGACTTTGCTTTTGTTCAAAACCAGTTTCAACATACTTTTCTGGGTCCTTAACACAACAATTCCACACGAGTTTGTCCAGATAGGTCTGAATCTAACCAGAAATATCCGGTTCTGTGTGGCTAAATGAATATCAGCTTTTAAACAGCCTGTGTGTTTGTTAGTGTTTTCTGGATAGTATCTATGAACTTTAGAGTTTTGAATGAATTTTAGCATGTTACATTTTGATTTTTTGTTGGCAAACGCTAATTAGTTCCACATGGAGACACAACAAGTACACATAAGTGTTTTCTGAGTAGAATGCTACGGAAACTAGGTTAAAAATGATATTTGCGACTGTAAACATGACATTGAATTCACATTCCCAAGAAAAAGACTTAACTTTTCCCCAAAACCAGTTTGACTCTGCTTTTCTGGGTCCTTTGCACACGAATTCCACATGAGTTTGTCCTGATAGTTCTGGATCTAACCAGCAATATCCGGTTCTGTGTGGCTAAATGAATATCAGCTTTTAAACAGCCTGTGTGTTTGTTAGTGTTTTCTGCATAGTATCTATGAACTTTAGAGTTTCGAATGAATTTTAGCATGTTACATTTTGTTTTTTGTTGGCAAATGCTAATTAGTTCCACATGGAGACACTACAAGTACACATAAGTGTTTTCTGAGTAGAATGCTACAGAAACTAGGTTAAATATGATATTTAAATCTGTAAACATGACATTGAATCCACTTGCCCAAGAAAACGACTTTGCTTTTCACCAAAATCAGTTTCGATAATCTTTTCTGGGTCCTTTTCGCATGAATTCCACATGAGTTTGTCCAGATAGGTCTGGATCTAACCAGAAATATCCGGTTCTGTGTGGCTAAATGAATATCAGCTTTTAAATAGCCTGTGTGTTTTTTAGTTTTTCTGGGTAGTATCTATGAACTTAAGAGTTTTGAAAGAATTTTAGCATGTTACATTTTGTTTTTTTGATGGCAAACGCTAATTAGCTCCACATGGAGACCAACAAATACACATAATTTTTTCTGAGTAGAATGCTACAGAAACTAGGTTTAATATGATATTTGTGACTGTAAACATGATATTGAATCCACTTGCCCAAGAAAACGACTTTGCTTTTCTTCAAAACCAGTTTCAACATCTTTTTCTGGGTCCTTCACACACGAATTCCACACAATTTTGTCCAGATAGGTCTGGATCTAACCAGAAATATCCGATTCTGTGTGGCTAAATGAATATCAGCTTCAAACAGCCTGTGTGTTTCTTAGGGTTTTCTGGATAGTATCTATGAACTTTAGAGTTTTGAATGAATTTTAGCATGTTACATTTTGTTTTTCTGTTGGCAAACGGTAATTAGTTCCATATGCAGACACAACAAGTACACATAAGTGTTTTCTGAGTAGAATGCTACAGTAACTATTTTAAAAATGATATTTGCGACTGTAAACATGACATTGAATCCACTTGCCCAAGAATATGACTTTGATTTTCTTCAAAACCAGTTTCAACATCCTTTTCGGGGTCCTTAACACACCAATTCCACATGAGTTTGTCCAGATAGCTCTGGATCTAACCAGAAATATCCGGTTCTGTGTGGCTAAATGAATATCAGCTTTTAAACAGCCTGTGTGTTTCTTAGTGTTTTCTGGATAGTATCTATGAACTTTAGAGTTTTGAATGAATTTTAGCATGTTACATTTTGTTTTTTTGTTGGCAAACGCTAATTAGTTCCACATGGAGACACAACAAGTACACATAAGTGTTTTCTGAGTAGAATGCTACAGAAACTAGGTTAAAAATATTTGCGACTCTAAACTTGATCTTGATTCACATTCCCAAGAAAACAACTTTGCTTTTCTCCAAAATCTGTTTCGCTATTATTTCTGTGTCCTTTTCACACAAATTCCTCAGGAGTTTGTCCAAATAGGTCTGGATCTAACCAGAAATATCCAGTTCTGTGAGGCTAAATGAATATCAGCTTTTAAACAGCCTGTGTGTTTGTTAGTGTTTTCTGGATAGTATCAATGAACTTCAGAGTTTTAAATGAATTTTAGCATGTTACATTTTGTTTTTTTGATGGCAGACGCTAATTAGTTCCACATGGAGACACTACAAGTACACATAAGTGTTTTCTGAGTAGAATGTTACTGAAACTAGGCTAAAATAATATTTGAGAGTGTAAACATGACATTGAATCCACTTGCCCAAGAAAACGACTTGGTTTTTCTCTAATACAAGTAACGATATTCTTTTCTGGGTCCCTTGCACAGGAATTCCACATGAGTTTGTCCAGATAGGTCTGGATCTAACCAGAAATAACCGGTTCTGTGTGGCTAAATGAATATCAGCTTTTAAACCCTTGTGTTTGTTAGTGTTTTCTGGATAGTAGCTGTGAACTTTAGAGTTTTGAATGAATTTTAGCATGTTACATTTTGTTTTTTGTTGGCAAATGCAAATTAGTTCCACATGGCGACACAACAAGTACACATAATGTTTTCTGAGTAGAATGCTACAGAAACTAGGTTAAATATGATATTTAAATCTGTAAACATGACATTGAATCCAGTTGCCCAAGAAAACGACTTTGCTTTTGTTCAAAACCAGTTTCAACATACTTTTCTGGGTCCTTAACACAACAATTCCACACGAGTTTGTCCAGATAGGTCTGAATCTAACCAGAAATATCCGGTTCTGTGTGACTAAATGAATATCAGCTTTTAAACAGCCTGTGTGTTTGTTAGTGTTTTCTGGATAGTATCTATGAACTTAGAGTTTTGAATGAATTTTAGCATGTTACATTTTGATTTTTTGTTGGCAAACGCTAATAAGTTCCACATGGAGACACAACAAGTACACATAAGTGTTTTCTGAGTAGAATGCTACGGAAACTAGGTTAAAAATGATATTTGCGACTGTAAACATGACATTGAATTCACATTCCCAAGAAAAAGACTTAACTTTTCTCCAAAACCAGTTTGACTCTGCTTTTCTGGGTCCTTTGCACACGAATTCCACATGAGTTTGTCCTGATAGTTCTGGATCTAACCAGCAATATCCGGTTCTGTGTGGCTAAATGAATATCAGCTTTTAAACAGCCTGTGTGTTTGTTAGTGTTTTCTGCATAGTATCTATGAACTTTAGAGTTTCGAATGAATTTTAGCATGTTACATTTTGTTTTTTGTTGGCAAATGCTAATTAGTTCCACATGGAGACACTACAAGTACACATAAGTGTTTTCTGAGTAGAATGCTACAGAAACTAGGTTAAATATGATATTTAAATCTGTAAACATGACATTGAATCCACTTGCCCAAGAAAACGACTTTGCTTTTCACCAAAATCAGTTTCGATAATCTTTTCTGGGTCCTTTTCGCATGAATTCCACATGAGTTTGTCCAGATAGGTCTGGATCTAACCAGAAATATCCGGTTCTGTGTGGCTAAATGAATATCAGCTTTTAAATAGCCTGTGTGTTTTTTAGTTTTTCTGGGTAGTATCTATGAACTTAAGAGTTTTGAAAGAATTTTAGCATGTTACATTTTGTTTTTTTGATGGCAAACGCTAATTAGCTCCACATGGAGACCAACAAGTACACATAATTTTTTCTGAGTAGAATGCTACAGAAACTAGGTTTAATATGATATTTGTGACTGTAAACATGACATTGAATCCACTTGCCCAAGAAAACGACTTTGCTTTTCTTCAAAACCAGTTTCAACATCTTTTTCTGGGTCCTTCACACACGAATTCCACACAATTTTGTCCAGATAGGTCTGGATCTAACCAGAAATATCCGGTTCTGTGTGGCTAAATGAATATCAGCTTTCAAACAGCCTGTGTGTTTCTTAGGGTTTTCTGGATAGTATCTATGAACTTTAGAGTTTTAAATGAATTTTAGCATGTTACATTTTGTTTTTTTGATGGCAGACGCTAATTAGTTCCACATGGAGACACTACAAGTACACATAAGTGTTTTCTTAGTAGAATGTTACTGAAACTAGGCTAAAAATAATATTTGCGACTGTAAACATGACATTGAATCCACTTGCCCAAGAAAACGACTTGGTTTTTCTCTAATACAAGTAACGATATTCTTTTCTGGGTCCCTTGCACAGGAATTCCACATGAGTTTGTCCAGATAGGTCTGGATCTAACCAGAAATATCTGGTTCTGTGTGGCTAAATGAATATCAGCTTTTCAACAGCCTGTGTGTTTGTTAGTGTTTTCTGGATAGAAGCTGTGAACGTTAGAGTTTTGAATGAATTTTAGCATGTTACATTTTGTTTTTTGTTGGCAAATGCTAATTAGTTCCACATAGCGACACAACAAGTACACATAATGTTTTCTGAGTAGAATGCTACAGAAACTAGGTTAAATATGATATTTAAATCTGTAAACATGACATTGAATCCAGTTGCCCAAGAAAACGACTTTGCTTTTGTTCAAAACCAGTTTCAACATACTTTTCTGGGTCCTTAACACAACAATTCCACACGAGTTTGTCCAGATAGGTCTGAATCTAACCAGAAATATCCGGTTCTGTGTGGCTAAATGAATATCAGCTTTTAAACAGCCTGTGTGTTTGTTAGTGTTTTCTGGATAGTATCTATGAACTTTAGAGTTTTGAATGAATTTTAGCATGTTACATTTTGATTTTTTGTTGGCAAACGCTAATTAGTTCCACATGGAGACACAACAAGTACACATAAGTGTTTTCTGAGTAGAATGCTACGGAAACTAGGTTAAAAATGATATTTGCGACTGTAAACATGACATTGAATTCACATTCCCAAGAAAAAGACTTAACTTTTCTCCAAAACCAGTTTGACTCTGCTTTTCTGGGTTTTTGCACACGAATTCCACATGAGTTTGTCCTGATAGTTCTGGATCTAACCAGCAATACCCGGTTCTGTGTGGCTAAATGAATATCAGCTTTTAAACAGCCTGTGTGTTTGTTAGTGTTTTCTGCATAGTATCTATGAACTTTAGAGTTTCGAATGAATTTTAGCATGTTACATTTTGTTTTTTGTTGGCAAATGCTAATTAGTTCCACATGGAGACACAACAAGTACACATAAGTGTTTTCTGAGTAGAATGCTACAGAAACTAGGTTAAATATGATATTTAAATCTGTAAACATGACATTGAATCCACTTGCCCAAGAAAACGACTTTGCTTTTCACCAAAATCAGTTTCGATATTCTTTTCTGGGTCCTTTTCGCATGAATTCCACATGAGTTTGTCCAGATAGGTCTGGATCTAACCAGAAATATCCGGTTCTGTGTGGCTAAATGAATATCAGCTTTTAAATAGCCTGTGTGTTTTTTAGTTTTTCTGGGTAGTATCTATGAACTTAAGAGTTTTGAAAGAATTTTAGCATGTTACATTTTGTTTTTTTGATGGCAAACGCTAATTAGCTCCACATGGAGACCAACAAGTACACATAAGTGTTTTCTGAGTAGAATGCTACAGACACTAGGTTTAATATGATATTTGTGACTGTAAACATGACATTGAATCCACTTGCCCAAGAAAACGACTTTGCTTTTCTTCAAAACCAGTTTCAACATCTTTTTCTGGGTCCTTCACACACGAATTCCACACAATTTTGTCCAGATAGGTCTGGATCTAACCAGAAATATCCGATTCTGTGTGGCTAAATGAATATCAGCTTTCAAACAGCCTGTGTGTTTCTTAGGGTTTTCTGGATAGTATCTATGAACTTTAGAGTTTTGAATGAATTTTAGCATGTTACATTTTGTTTTTCTGTTGGCAAACGGTAATTAGTTCCATATGCAGACACAACAAGTACACATAAGTGTTTTCTGAGTAGAATGCTACAGTAACTAGTTTAAAAATGATATTTGCGACTGTAAACATGACATTGAATCCACTTGCCCAAGAATATGACTTTGATTTTCTTCAAAACCAGTTTCAACATCCTTTTCGGGGTCCTTAACACACCAATTCCACATGAGTTTGTCCAGATAGCTCTGGATCTAACCAGAAATATCCGGTTCTGTGTGGCTAAATGAATATCAGCTTTTAAACAGCCTGTGTGTTTCTTAGTGTTTTCTGGATAGTATCTATGAACTTTAGAGTTTTGAATGAATTTTAGCATGTTACATTCTGTTTTTTTGTTGGCAAATGCTAATTAGTTCCACATGGAGACACAACAAGTACACATAAGTGTTTTCTGAGTAGAATGCTACAGAAACTAGGTTAAAAATATTTGCGACTGTAAACATGATCTTGATTCACATTCCCAAGAAAACAACTTTTCTTTTCTCCAAAATCTGTTTCGCTATTATTTCTGTGTCCTTTTCACACAAATTCCTCACGAGTTTGTCCAAATAGGTCTGGATCTAACCAGAAATATCCAGTTCTGTGAGGCTAAATGAATATCAGCTTTTAAACAGCCTGTGTGTTTGTTAGTGTTTTCTGGATAGTATCAATGAACTTCAGAGTTTTAAATGAATTTTAGCATGTTACATTTTGTTTTTTGGATGGCAGACGCTAATTAGTTCCACATGGAGACACTACAAGTACACATAAGTGTTTTCTTAGTAGAATGTTACTGAAACTAGGCTAAAAATAATATTTGCGACTGTAAACATGACATTGAATCCACTTGCCCAAGAAAACGACTTGGTTTTTCTCTAATACAAGTAACGATATTCTTTTCTGGGTCCCTTGCACAGGAATTCCACATGAGTTTGTCCAGATAGGTCTGGATCTAACCAGAAATATCTGGTTCTGTGTGGCTAAATGAATATCAGCTTTTAAACAACCTGTGTGTTTGTTAGTGTTTTCTGGATAGTAGCTGTGAACTTTAGAGTTTTGAATGAATTTTAGCATGTTACATTTTGTTTTTTGTTGGCAAATGCTAATTAGTTCCACATGGCGACACAACAAGTACACATAATGTTTTCTGAGTAGAATGCTACAGAAACTAGGTTAAATATGATATTTAAATCTGTAAACATGACATTGAATCCAGTTGCCCAAGAAAACGACTTTGCTTTTGTTCAAAACCAGTTTCAACATACTTTTCTGGGTCCTTAACACAACAATTCCACACGAGTTTGTCCAGATAGGTCTGAATCTAACCAGAAATATCCGGTTCTGTGTGGCTAAATGAATATCAGCTTTTAAACAGCCTGTGTGTTTGTTAGTGTTTTCTGGATAGTATCTATGAACTTTAGAGTTTTGAATGAATTTTAGCATGTTACATTTTGTTTTTTGTTGGCAAATGCTAATTAGTTCCACATGGAGACACTACAAGTACACATAAGTGTTTTCTGAGTAGAATGCTACAGAAACTAGGTTAAATATGATATTTAAATCTGTAAACATGACATTGAATCCACTTGCCCAAGAAAACGACTTTGCTTTTCACCAAAATCAGTTTCGATAATCTTTTCTGGGTCCTTTTCGCATGAATTCCACATGAGTTTGTCCAGATAGGTCTGGATCTAACCAGAAATATCCGGTTCTGTGTGGCTAAATGAATATCAGCTTTTAAATAGCCTGTGTGTTTTTTAGTTTTTCTGGGTAGTATCTATGAACTTAAGAGTTTTGAAAGAATTTTAGCATGTTACATTTTGTTTTTTTGATGGCAAACGCTAATTAGCTCCACATGGAGACCAACAAGTACACATAATTTTTTCTGAGTAGAATGCTACAGACACTAGGTTTAATATGATATTTGTGACTGTAAACATGATATTGAATCCACTTGCCCAAGAAAACGACTTTGCTTTTCTTCAAAACCAGTTTCAACATCTTTTTCTGGGTCCTTCACACACGAATTCCACACAATTTTGTCCAGATAGGTCTGGATCTAACCAGAAATATCCGATTCTGTGTGGCTAAATGAATATCAGCTTTCAAACAGCCTGTGTGTTTCTTAGGGTTTTCTGGATAGTATCTATGAACTTTAGAGTTTTGAATGAATTTTAGCATGTTACATTTTGTTTTTCTGTTGGCAAACGGTAATTAGTTCCATATGCAGACACAACAAGTACACATAAGTGTTTTCTGAGTAGAATGCTACAGTAACTAGTTTAAAAATGATATTTGCGACTGTAAACATGACATTGAATCCACTTGCCCAAGAATATGACTTTGATTTTCTTCAAAACCAGTTTCAACATCCTTTTCGGGGTCCTTAACACACCAATTCCACATGAGTTTGTCCAGATAGCTCTGGATCTAACCAGAAATATCCGGTTCTGTGTGGCTAAATGAATATCAGCTTTTAAACAGCCTGTGTGTTTCTTAGTGTTTTCTGGATAGTATCTATGAACTTTAGAGTTTTGAATGAATTTTAGCATGTTACATTTTGTTTTTTTGTTGGCAAACGCTAATTAGTTCCACATGGAGACACAACAAGTACACATAAGTGTTTTCTGAGTAGAATGCTACAGAAACTAGGTTAAAAATATTTGCGACTGTAAACTTGATCTTGATTCACATTCCCAAGAAAACAACTTTGCTTTTCTCCAAAATCTGTTTCGCTATTATTTCTGTGTCCTTTTCACACAAATTCCTCACGAGTTTGTCCAAATAGGTCTGGATCTAACCAGAAATATCCAGTTCTGTGAGGCTAAATGAATATCAGCTTTTAAACAGCCTGTGTGTTTGTTAGTGTTTTCTGGATAGTATCAATGAACTTCAGAGTTTTAAATGAATTTTAGCATGTTACATTTTGTTTTTTTGATGGCAGACGCTAATTAGTTCCACATGGAGACACTACAAGTACACATAAGTGTTTTCTGAGTAGAATGTTACTGAAACTAGGCTAAAATAATATTTGAGAGTGTAAACATGACATTGAATCCACTTGCCCAAGAAAACGACTTGGTTTTTCTCTAATACAAGTAACGATATTCTTTTCTGGGTCCCTTGCACAGGAATTCCACATGAGTTTGTCCAGATAGGTCTGGATCTAACCAGAAATAACCGGTTCTGTGTGGCTAAATGAATATCAGCTTTTAAACAGCCTGTGTGTTTGTTAGTGTTTTCTGGATAGTAGCTGTGAACTTTAGAGTTTTGAATGAATTTTAGCATGTTACATTTTGTTTTTTGTTGGCAAATGCTAATTAGTTCCACATGGCGACACAACAAGTACACATAATGTTTTCTGAGTAGAATGCTACAGAAACTAGGTTAAATATGATATTTAAATCTGTAAACATGACATTGAATCCAGTTGCCCAAGAAAACGACTTTGCTTTTGTTCAAAACCAGTTTCAACATACTTTTCTGGGTCCTTAACACAACAATTCCACACGAGTTTGTCCAGATAGGTCTGAATCTAACCAGAAATATCCGGTTCTGTGTGGCTAAATGAATATCAGCTTTTAAACAGCCTGTGTGTTTGTTAGTGTTTTCTGGATAGTATCTATGAACTTTAGAGTTTTGAATGAATTTTAGCATGTTACATTTTGATTTTTTGTTGGCAAACGCTAATTAGTTCCACATGGAGACACAACAAGTACACATAAGTGTTTTCTGAGTAGAATGCTACGGAAACTAGGTTAAAAATGATATTTGCGACTGTAAACATGACATTGAATTCACATTCCCAAGAAAAAGACTTAACTTTTCCCCAAAACCAGTTTGACTCTGCTTTTCTGGGTCCTTTGCACACGAATTCCACATGAGTTTGTCCTGATAGTTCTGGATCTAACCAGCAATATCCGGTTCTGTGTGGCTAAATGAATATCAGCTTTTAAACAGCCTGTGTGTTTGTTAGTGTTTTCTGCATAGTATCTATGAACTTTAGAGTTTCGAATGAATTTTAGCATGTTACATTTTGTTTTTTGTTGGCAAATGCTAATTAGTTCCACATGGAGACACTACAAGTACACATAAGTGTTTTCTGAGTAGAATGCTACAGAAACTAGGTTAAATATGATATTTAAATCTGTAAACATGACATTGAATCCACTTGCCCAAGAAAACGACTTTGCTTTTCACCAAAATCAGTTTCGATAATCTTTTCTGGGTCCTTTTCGCATGAATTCCACATGAGTTTGTCCAGATAGGTCTGGATCTAACCAGAAATATCCGGTTCTGTGTGGCTAAATGAATATCAGCTTTTAAATAGCCTGTGTGTTTTTTAGTTTTTCTGGGTAGTATCTATGAACTTAAGAGTTTTGAAAGAATTTTAGCATGTTACATTTTGTTTTTTTGATGGCAAACGCTAATTAGCTCCACATGGAGACCAACAAATACACATAATTTTTTCTGAGTAGAATGCTACAGAAACTAGGTTTAATATGATATTTGTGACTGTAAACATGATATTGAATCCACTTGCCCAAGAAAACGACTTTGCTTTTCTTCAAAACCAGTTTCAACATCTTTTTCTGGGTCCTTCACACACGAATTCCACACAATTTTGTCCAGATAGGTCTGGATCTAACCAGAAATATCCGATTCTGTGTGGCTAAATGAATATCAGCTTCAAACAGCCTGTGTGTTTCTTAGGGTTTTCTGGATAGTATCTATGAACTTTAGAGTTTTGAATGAATTTTAGCATGTTACATTTTGTTTTTCTGTTGGCAAACGGTAATTAGTTCCATATGCAGACACAACAAGTACACATAAGTGTTTTCTGAGTAGAATGCTACAGTAACTATTTTAAAAATGATATTTGCGACTGTAAACATGACATTGAATCCACTTGCCCAAGAATATGACTTTGATTTTCTTCAAAACCAGTTTCAACATCCTTTTCGGGGTCCTTAACACACCAATTCCACATGAGTTTGTCCAGATAGCTCTGGATCTAACCAGAAATATCCGGTTCTGTGTGGCTAAATGAATATCAGCTTTTAAACAGCCTGTGTGTTTCTTAGTGTTTTCTGGATAGTATCTATGAACTTTAGAGTTTTGAATGAATTTTAGCATGTTACATTTTGTTTTTTTGTTGGCAAACGCTAATTAGTTCCACATGGAGACACAACAAGTACACATAAGTGTTTTCTGAGTAGAATGCTACAGAAACTAGGTTAAAAATATTTGCGACTCTAAACTTGATCTTGATTCACATTCCCAAGAAAACAACTTTGCTTTTCTCCAAAATCTGTTTCGCTATTATTTCTGTGTCCTTTTCACACAAATTCCTCAGGAGTTTGTCCAAATAGGTCTGGATCTAACCAGAAATATCCAGTTCTGTGAGGCTAAATGAATATCAGCTTTTAAACAGCCTGTGTGTTTGTTAGTGTTTTCTGGATAGTATCAATGAACTTCAGAGTTTTAAATGAATTTTAGCATGTTACATTTTGTTTTTTTGATGGCAGACGCTAATTAGTTCCACATGGAGACACTACAAGTACACATAAGTGTTTTCTGAGTAGAATGTTACTGAAACTAGGCTAAAATAATATTTGAGAGTGTAAACATGACATTGAATCCACTTGCCCAAGAAAACGACTTGGTTTTTCTCTAATACAAGTAACGATATTCTTTTCTGGGTCCCTTGCACAGGAATTCCACATGAGTTTGTCCAGATAGGTCTGGATCTAACCAGAAATAACCGGTTCTGTGTGGCTAAATGAATATCAGCTTTTAAACCCTTGTGTTTGTTAGTGTTTTCTGGATAGTAGCTGTGAACTTTAGAGTTTTGAATGAATTTTAGCATGTTACATTTTGTTTTTTGTTGGCAAATGCAAATTAGTTCCACATGGCGACACAACAAGTACACATAATGTTTTCTGAGTAGAATGCTACAGAAACTAGGTTAAATATGATATTTAAATCTGTAAACATGACATTGAATCCAGTTGCCCAAGAAAACGACTTTGCTTTTGTTCAAAACCAGTTTCAACATACTTTTCTGGGTCCTTAACACAACAATTCCACACGAGTTTGTCCAGATAGGTCTGAATCTAACCAGAAATATCCGGTTCTGTGTGACTAAATGAATATCAGCTTTTAAACAGCCTGTGTGTTTGTTAGTGTTTTCTGGATAGTATCTATGAACTTTAGAGTTTTGAATGAATTTTAGCATGTTACATTTTGATTTTTTGTTGGCAAACGCTAATAAGTTCCACATGGAGACACAACAAGTACACATAAGTGTTTTCTGAGTAGAATGCTACGGAAACTAGGTTAAAAATGATATTTGCGACTGTAAACATGACATTGAATTCACATTCCCAAGAAAAAGACTTAACTTTTCTCCAAAACCAGTTTGACTCTGCTTTTCTGGGTCCTTTGCACACGAATTCCACATGAGTTTGTCCTGATAGTTCTGGATCTAACCAGCAATATCCGGTTCTGTGTGGCTAAATGAATATCAGCTTTTAAACAGCCTGTGTGTTTGTTAGTGTTTTCTGCATAGTATCTATGAACTTTAGAGTTTCGAATGAATTTTAGCATGTTACATTTTGTTTTTTGTTGGCAAATGCTAATTAGTTCCACATGGAGACACTACAAGTACACATAAGTGTTTTCTGAGTAGAATGCTACAGAAACTAGGTTAAATATGATATTTAAATCTGTAAACATGACATTGAATCCACTTGCCCAAGAAAACGACTTTGCTTTTCACCAAAATCAGTTTCGATAATCTTTTCTGGGTCCTTTTCGCATGAATTCCACATGAGTTTGTCCAGATAGGTCTGGATCTAACCAGAAATATCCGGTTCTGTGTGGCTAAATGAATATCAGCTTTTAAATAGCCTGTGTGTTTTTTAGTTTTTCTGGGTAGTATCTATGAACTTAAGAGTTTTGAAAGAATTTTAGCATGTTACATTTTGTTTTTTTGATGGCAAACGCTAATTAGCTCCACATGGAGACCAACAAGTACACATAATTTTTTCTGAGTAGAATGCTACAGAAACTAGGTTTAATATGATATTTGTGACTGTAAACATGACATTGAATCCACTTGCCCAAGAAAACGACTTTGCTTTTCTTCAAAACCAGTTTCAACATCTTTTTCTGGGTCCTTCACACACGAATTCCACACAATTTTGTCCAGATAGGTCTGGATCTAACCAGAAATATCCGGTTCTGTGTGGCTAAATGAATATCAGCTTTCAAACAGCCTGTGTGTTTCTTAGGGTTTTCTGGATAGTATCTATGAACTTTAGAGTTTTAAATGAATTTTAGCATGTTACATTTTGTTTTTTTGATGGCAGACGCTAATTAGTTCCACATGGAGACACTACAAGTACACATAAGTGTTTTCTTAGTAGAATGTTACTGAAACTAGGCTAAAAATAATATTTGCGACTGTAAACATGACATTGAATCCACTTGCCCAAGAAAACGACTTGGTTTTTCTCTAATACAAGTAACGATATTCTTTTCTGGGTCCCTTGCACAGGAATTCCACATGAGTTTGTCCAGATAGGTCTGGATCTAACCAGAAATATCTGGTTCTGTGTGGCTAAATGAATATCAGCTTTTCAACAGCCTGTGTGTTTGTTAGTGTTTTCTGGATAGAAGCTGTGAACGTTAGAGTTTTGAATGAATTTTAGCATGTTACATTTTGTTTTTTGTTGGCAAATGCTAATTAGTTCCACATAGCGACACAACAAGTACACATAATGTTTTCTGAGTAGAATGCTACAGAAACTAGGTTAAATATGATATTTAAATCTGTAAACATGACATTGAATCCAGTTGCCCAAGAAAACGACTTTGCTTTTGTTCAAAACCAGTTTCAACATACTTTTCTGGGTCCTTAACACAACAATTCCACACGAGTTTGTCCAGATAGGTCTGAATCTAACCAGAAATATCCGGTTCTGTGTGGCTAAATGAATATCAGCTTTTAAACAGCCTGTGTGTTTGTTAGTGTTTTCTGGATAGTATCTATGAACTTTAGAGTTTTGAATGAATTTTAGCATGTTACATTTTGATTTTTTGTTGGCAAACGCTAATTAGTTCCACATGGAGACACAACAAGTACACATAAGTGTTTTCTGAGTAGAATGCTACGGAAACTAGGTTAAAAATGATATTTGCGACTGTAAACATGACATTGAATTCACATTCCCAAGAAAAAGACTTAACTTTTCTCCAAAACCAGTTTGACTCTGCTTTTCTGGGTTTTTGCACACGAATTCCACATGAGTTTGTCCTGATAGTTCTGGATCTAACCAGCAATACCCGGTTCTGTGTGGCTAAATGAATATCAGCTTTTAAACAGCCTGTGTGTTTGTTAGTGTTTTCTGCATAGTATCTATGAACTTTAGAGTTTCGAATGAATTTTAGCATGTTACATTTTGTTTTTTGTTGGCAAATGCTAATTAGTTCCACATGGAGACACAACAAGTACACATAAGTGTTTTCTGAGTAGAATGCTACAGAAACTAGGTTAAATATGATATTTAAATCTGTAAACATGACATTGAATCCACTTGCCCAAGAAAACGACTTTGCTTTTCACCAAAATCAGTTTCGATATTCTTTTCTGGGTCCTTTTCGCATGAATTCCACATGAGTTTGTCCAGATAGGTCTGGATCTAACCAGAAATATCCGGTTCTGTGTGGCTAAATGAATATCAGCTTTTAAATAGCCTGTGTGTTTTTTAGTTTTTCTGGGTAGTATCTATGAACTTAAGAGTTTTGAAAGAATTTTAGCATGTTACATTTTGTTTTTTTGATGGCAAACGCTAATTAGCTCCACATGGAGACCAACAAGTACACATAAGTGTTTTCTGAGTAGAATGCTACAGACACTAGGTTTAATATGATATTTGTGACTGTAAACATGACATTGAATCCACTTGCTCAAGAAAACGACTTTGCTTTTCTTCAAAACCAGTTTCAACATCTTTTTCTGGGTCCTTCACACACGAATTCCACACAATTTTGTCCAGATAGGTCTGGATCTAACCAGAAATATCCGATTCTGTGTGGCTAAATGAATATCAGCTTTCAAACAGCCTGTGTGTTTCTTAGGGTTTTCTGGATAGTATCTATGAACTTTAGAGTTTTGAATGAATTTTAGCATGTTACATTTTGTTTTTCTGTTGGCAAACGGTAATTAGTTCCATATGCAGACACAACAAGTACACATAAGTGTTTTCTGAGTAGAATGCTACAGTAACTAGTTTAAAAATGATATTTGCGACTGTAAACATGACATTGAATCCACTTGCCCAAGAATATGACTTTGATTTTCTTCAAAACCAGTTTCAACATCCTTTTCGGGGTCCTTAACACACCAATTCCACATGAGTTTGTCCAGATAGCTCTGGATCTAACCAGAAATATCCGGTTCTGTGTGGCTAAATGAATATCAGCTTTTAAACAGCCTGTGTGTTTCTTAGTGTTTTCTGGATAGTATCTATGAACTTTAGAGTTTTGAATGAATTTTAGCATGTTACATTCTGTTTTTTTGTTGGCAAATGCTAATTAGTTCCACATGGAGACACAACAAGTACACATAAGTGTTTTCTGAGTAGAATGCTACAGAAACTAGGTTAAAAATATTTGCGACTGTAAACATGATCTTGATTCACATTCCCAAGAAAACAACTTTTCTTTTCTCCAAAATCTGTTTCGCTATTATTTCTGTGTCCTTTTCACACAAATTCCTCACGAGTTTGTCCAAATAGTTCTGGATCTAACCAGAAATATCCAGTTCTGTGAGGCTAAATGAATATCAGCTTTTAAACAGCCTGTGTGTTTGTTAGTGTTTTCTGGATAGTATCAATGAACTTCAGAGTTTTAAATGAATTTTAGCATGTTACATTTTGTTTTTTGGATGGCAGACGCTAATTAGTTCCACATGGAGACACTACAAGTACACATAAGTGTTTTCTGAGTAGAATGTTACTGAAACTAGGCTAAAAATAATATTTGCGACTGTAAACATGACATTGAATCCACTTGCCCAAGAAAACGACTTGGTTTTTCTCTAATACAAGTAACGATATTCTTTTCTGGGTCCCTTGCACAGGAATTCCACATGAGTTTGTCCAGATAGGTCTGGATCTAACCAGAAATATCCGGTTCTGTGTGGCTAAATGAATATCAGCTTTTAAACAACCTGTGTGTTTGTTAGTGTTTTCTGGATAGTAGCTGTGAACTTTAGAGTTTTGAATGAATTTTAGCATGTTACATTTTGTTTTTTGTTGGCAAATGCTAATTAGTTCCACATGGCGACACAACAAGTACACATAATGTTTTCTGAGTAGAATGCTACAGAAACTAGGTTAAATATGATATTTAAATCTGTAAACATGACATTGAATCCAGTTGCCCAAGAAAACGACTTTGCTTTTGTTCAAAACCAGTTTCAACATACTTTTCTGGGTCCTTAACACAACAATTCCACACGAGTTTGTCCAGATAGGTCTGAATCTAACCAGAAATATCCGGTTCTGTGTGGCTAAATGAATATCAGCTTTTAAACAGCCTGTGTGTTTGTTAGTGTTTTCTGGATAGTATCTATGAACTTTAGAGTTTTGAATGAATTTTAGCATGTTACATTTTGTTTTTTGTTGGCAAATGCTAATTAGTTCCACATGGAGACACTACAAGTACACATAAGTGTTTTCTGAGTAGAATGCTACAGAAACTAGGTTAAATATGATATTTAAATCTGTAAACATGACATTGAATCCACTTGCCCAAGAAAACGACTTTGCTTTTCACCAAAATCAGTTTCGATAATCTTTTCTGGGTCCTTTTCGCATGAATTCCACATGAGTTTGTCCAGATAGGTCTGGATCTAACCAGAAATATCCGGTTCTGTGTGGCTAAATGAATATCAGCTTTTAAATAGCCTGTGTGTTTTTTAGTTTTTCTGGGTAGTATCTATGAACTTAAGAGTTTTGAAAGAATTTTAGCATGTTACATTTTGTTTTTTTGATGGCAAACGCTAATTAGCTCCACATGGAGACCAACAAGTACACATAATTTTTTCTGAGTAGAATGCTACAGACACTAGGTTTAATATGATATTTGTGACTGTAAACATGATATTGAATCCACTTGCCCAAGAAAACGACTTTGCTTTTCTTCAAAACCAGTTTCAACATCTTTTTCTGGGTCCTTCACACACGAATTCCACACAATTTTGTCCAGATAGGTCTGGATCTAACCAGAAATATCCGATTCTGTGTGGCTAAATGAATATCAGCTTTCAAACAGCCTGTGTGTTTCTTAGGGTTTTCTGGATAGTATCTATGAACTTTAGAGTTTTGAATGAATTTTAGCATGTTACATTTTGTTTTTCTGTTGGCAAACGGTAATTAGTTCCATATGCAGACACAACAAGTACACATAAGTGTTTTCTGAGTAGAATGCTACAGTAACTAGTTTAAAAATGATATTTGCGACTGTAAACATGACATTGAATCCACTTGCCCAAGAATATGACTTTGATTTTCTTCAAAACCAGTTTCAACATCCTTTTCGGGGTCCTTAACACACCAATTCCACATGAGTTTGTCCAGATAGCTCTGGATCTAACCAGAAATATCCGGTTCTGTGTGGCTAAATGAATATCAGCTTTTAAACAGCCTGTGTGTTTCTTAGTGTTTTCTGGATAGTATCTATGAACTTTAGAGTTTTGAATGAATTTTAGCATGTTACATTTTGTTTTTTTGTTGGCAAACGCTAATTAGTTCCACATGGAGACACAACAAGTACACATAAGTGTTTTCTGAGTAGAATGCTACAGAAACTAGGTTAAAAATATTTGCGACTGTAAACTTGATCTTGATTCACATTCCCAAGAAAACAACTTTGCTTTTCTCCAAAATCTGTTTCGCTATTATTTCTGTGTCCTTTTCACACAAATTCCTCACGAGTTTGTCCAAATAGGTCTGGATCTAACCAGAAATATCCAGTTCTGTGAGGCTAAATGAATATCAGCTTTTAAACAGCCTGTGTGTTTGTTAGTGTTTTCTGGATAGTATCAATGAACTTCAGAGTTTTAAATGAATTTTAGCATGTTACATTTTGTTTTTTTGATGGCAGACGCTAATTAGTTCCACATGGAGACACTACAAGTACACATAATGTTTTCTGAGTAGAATGTTACTGAAACTAGGCTAAAATAATATTTGAGAGTGTAAACATGACATTGAATCCACTTGCCCAAGAAAACGACTTGGTTTTTCTCTAATACAAGTAACGATATTCTTTTCTGGGTCCCTTGCACAGGAATTCCACATGAGTTTGTCCAGATAGGTCTGGATCTAACCAGAAATAACCGGTTCTGTGTGGCTAAATGAATATCAGCTTTTAAACAGCCTGTGTGTTTGTTAGTGTTTTCTGGATAGTAGCTGTGAACTTTAGAGTTTTGAATGAATTTTAGCATGTTACATTTTGTTTTTTGTTGGCAAATGCTAATTAGTTCCACATGGCGACACAACAAGTACACATAATGTTTTCTGAGTAGAATGCTACAGAAACTAGGTTAAATATGATATTTAAATCTGTAAACATGACATTGAATCCAGTTGCCCAAGAAAACGACTTTGCTTTTGTTCAAAACCAGTTTCAACATACTTTTCTGGGTCCTTAACACAACAATTCCACACGAGTTTGTCCAGATAGGTCTGAATCTAACCAGAAATATCCGGTTCTGTGTGGCTAAATGAATATCACCTTTAAACAGCCTGTGTGTTTGTTAGTGTTTTCTGGATAGTATCTATGAACTTTAGAGTTTTGAATGAATTTTAGCATGTTACATTTTGATTTTTTGTTGGCAAACGCTAATTAGTTCCACATGGAGACACAACAAGTACACATAAGTGATTTCTGAGTAGAATGCTACGGAAACTAGGTTAAAAATGATATTTGCGACTGTAAACATGACATTGAATTCACATTCCCAAGAAAAAGACTTAACTTTTCTCCAAAACCAGTTTGACTCTGCTTTTCTGGGTCCTTTGCACACGAATTCCACATGAGTTTGTCCTGATAGTTCTGGATCTAACCAGCAATATCCGGTTCTGTGTGGCTAAATGAATATCAGCTTTTAAACAGCCTGTGTGTTTGTTAGTGTTTTCTGCATAGTATCTATGAACTTTAGAGTTTCGAATGAATTTTAGCATGTTACATTTTGTTTTTTGTTGGCAAATGCTAATTAGTTCCACATGGAGACACTACAAGTACACATAAGTGTTTTCTGAGTAGAATGCTACAGAAACTAGGTTAAATATGATATTTAAATCTGTAAACATGACATTGAATCCACTTGCCCAAGAAAACGACTTTGCTTTTCACCAAAATCAGTTTCGATAATCTTTTCTGGGTCCTTTTCGCATGAATTCCACATGAGTTTGTCCAGATAGGTCTGGATCTAACCAGAAATATCCGGTTCTGTGTGGCTAAATGAATATCAGCTTTTAAATAGCCTGTGTGTTTTTTAGTTTTTCTGGGTAGTATCTATGAACTTAAGAGGTTTGAAAGAATTTTAGCATGTTACATTTTGTTTTTTTGATGGCAAACGCTAATTAGCTCCACATGGAGACCAACAAGTACACATAAGTGTTTTCTGAGTAGAATGCTACAGACACTAGGTTTAATATGATATTTGTGACTGTAAACATGACATTGAATCCACTTGCCCAAGAAAACGACTTTGCTTTTCTTCAAAACCAGTTTCAACATCTTTTTCTGGGTCCTTCACACACGAATTCCACACAATTTTGTCCAGATAGGTCTGGATCTAACCAGAAATATCCGGTTCAGTGTGGCTAAATGAATATCAGCTTTCAAACAGCCTGTGTGTTTCTTAGGGTTTTCTGGATAGTATCTATGAACTTTAGAGTTTTGAATGAATTTTAGCATGTTACATTTTGTTTTTCTGTTGGCAAACGGTAATTAGTTCCATATGCAGACACAACAAGTACACATAAGTGTTTTCTGAGTAGAATGCTACAGTAACTAGTTAAAAATGATATTTGCGACTGTAAACATGACATTGAATCCACTTGCCCAAGAATATGACTTTGATTTTCTTCAAAACCAGTTTCAACATCCTTTTCGGGGTCCTTAACACACCAATTCCACATGAGTTTGTCCAGATAGGTCTGGATCTAACCAGAAATATCCGGTTCTGTGTGGCTAAATGAATATCAGCTTTTAAACAGCCTGTGTGTTTCTTAGTGTTTTCTGGATAATATCTATGAACTTTAGAGTTTTGAATGAATTTTAGCATGCTACATTTTGTTTTTTTGTTGGCAAACGCTAATTAGTTCCACATGGAGACACAACAAGTACACATAAGTGTTTTCTGAGTAGAATGTTACTGAAACTAGGCTAAAATAATATTTGAGAGTGTAAACATGACATTGAATCCACTTGCCCAAGAAAACGACTTGGTTTTTCTCTAATACAAGTAACGATATTCTTTTCTGGGTCCCTTGCACAGGAATTCCACATGAGTTTGTCCAGATAGGTCTGGATCTAACCAGAAATATTCGGTTCTGTGGGCTAAATGAATATCAGCTTTTAAACAGCCTGTGTGTTTGTTAGTGTTTTCTGGATAGTAGCTGTGAACTTTAGAGTTTTGAATGAATTTTAGCATGTTACATTTTGTTTTTTGTTGGCAAATGCTAATTAGTTCCACATGGCGACACAACAAGTACACATAATGTTTTCTGAGTAGAATGCTACAGAAACTAGGTTAAATATGATATTTAAATCTGTAAACATGACATTGAATCCAGTTGCCCAAGAAAACGACTTTGCTTTTGTTCAAAACCAGTTTCAACATACTTTTCTGGGTCCTTAACACAACAATTCCACACGAGTTTGTCCAGATAGGTCTGAATCTAACCAGAAATATCCGGTTCTGTGTGGCTAAATGAATATCACCTTTAAACAGCCTGTGTGTTTGTTAGTGTTTTCTGGATAGTATCTATGAACTTTAGAGTTTTGAATGAATTTTAGCATGTTACATTTTGATTTTTTGTTGGCAAACGCTAATTAGTTCCACATGGAGACACAACAAGTACACATAAGTGTTTTCTGAGTAGAATGCTACGGAAACTAGGTTAAAAATGATATTTGCGACTGTAAACATGACATTGAATTCACATTCCCAAGAAAAAGACTTAACTTTTCTCCAAAACCAGTTTGACTCTGCTTTTCTGGGTCCTTTGCACACGAATTCCACATGAGTTTGTCCTGATAGTTCTGGATCTAACCAGCAATATCCGGTTCTGTGTGGCTAAATGAATATCAGCTTTTAAACAGCCTGTGTGTTTGTTAGTGTTTTCTGCATAGTATCTATGAACTTTAGAGTTTCGAATGAATTTTAGCATGTTACATTTTGTTTTTTGTTGGCAAATGCTAATTAGTTCCACATGGAGACACTACAAGTACACATAAGTGTTTTCTGAGTAGAATGCTACAGAAACTAGGTTAAATATGATATTTAAATCTGTAAACATGACATTGAATCCACTTGCCCAAGAAAACGACTTTGCTTTTCACCAAAATCAGTTTCGATATTCTTTTCTGGGTCCTTTTCGCATGAATTCCACATGAGTTTGTCCAGATAGGTCTGGATCTAACCAGAAATATCCGGTTCTGTGTGGCTAAATGAATATCAGCTTTTAAATAGCCTGTGTGTTTCTTAGTTTTTCTGGGTAGTATCTATGAACTTAAGAGTTTTGAAAGAATTTTAGCATGTTACATTTTGTTTTTTTGATGGCAAACGCTAATTAGCTCCACATGGAGACCAACAAGTACACATAAGTGTTTTCTGAGTAGAATGCTACAGACACTAGGTTTAATATGATATTTGTGACTGTAAACATGACATTGAATCCACTTGCCCAAGAAAACGACTTTGCTTTTCTTCAAAACCAGTTTCAACATCTTTTTCTGGGTCCTTCACACACGAATTCCACACAATTTTGTCCAGATAGGTCTGGATCTAACCAGAAATATCCGGTTCTGTGTGGCTAAATGAATATCAGCTTTCAAACAGCCTGTGTGTTTCTTAGGGTTTTCTGGATAGTATCTATGAACTTTAGAGTTTTGAATGAATTTTAGCATGTTACATTTTGTTTTTCTGTTGGCAAACGGTAATTAGTTCCATATGCAGACACAACAAGTACACATAAGTGTTTTCTGAGTAGAATGCTACAGTAACTAGTTTAAAAATGATATTTGCGACTGTAAACATGACATTGAATCCACTTGCCCAAGAATATGACTTTGATTTTCTTCAAAACCAGTTTCAACATCCTTTTCGGGGTCCTTAACACACCAATTCCACATGAGTTTGTCCAGATAGGTCTGGATCTAACCAGAAATATCCGGTTCTGTGTGGCTAAATGAATATCAGCTTTTAAACAGCCTGTGTGTTTCTTAGTGTTTTCTGGATAATATCTATGAACTTTAGAGTTTTGAATGAATTTTAGCATGCTACATTTTGTTTTTTTGTTGGCAAACGCTAATTAGTTCCACATGGAGACACAACAAGTACACATAAGTGTTTTCTGTGTAGAATGCTACAGAAACTAGGTTAAAATATTTGCGACTGTAAACATGATCTTGATTCACATTCCCAAGAAAACAACTTTGCTTTTCTCCAAAATCTGTTTCGCTATTATTTCTGTGTCCTTTTCACACAAATTCCTCACGAGTTTGTCCAAATAGGTCTGGATCTAACCAGAAATATCCAGTTCTGTGAGGCTAAATGAATATCAGCTTTTAAACAGCCTGTGTGTTTGTTAGTGTTTTCTGGATAGTATCAATGAACTTCAGAGTTTTAAATGAATTTTAGCATGTTACATTTTGTTTTTTTGATGGCAGACGCTAATTAGTTCCACATGGAGACACTACAAGTACACATAAGTGTTTTCTGAGTAGAATGTTACTGAAACTAGGCTAAAATAATATTTGAGAGTGTAAACATGACATTGAATCCACTTGCCCAAGAAAACGACTTGGTTTTTCTCTAATACAAGTAACGATATTCTTTTCTGGGTCCCTTGCACAGGAATTCCACATGAGTTTGTCCAGATAGGTCTGGATCTAACCAGAAATATCCGGTTCTGTGTGGCTAAAAGAATATCAGCTTTTAAACAGCCTGTGTGTTTGTTAGTGTTTTCTGGATAGTAGCTGTGAACTTTAGAGTTTTGAATGAATTTTAGCATGTTACATTTTGTTTTTTGTTGGCAAATGCTAATTAGTTCCACATGGCGACACAACAAGTACACATAATGTTTTCTGAGTAGAATGCTACAGAAACTAGGTTAAATATGATATTTAAATCTGTAAACATGACATTGAATCCAGTTGCCCAAGAAAACGACTTTGCTTTTGTTCAAAACCAGTTTCAACATACTTTTCTGGGTCCTTAACACAACAATTCCACACGAGTTTGTCCAGATAGGTCTGAATCTAACCAGAAATATCCGGTTCTGTGTGGCTAAATGAATATCACCTTTAAACAGCCTGTGTGTTTGTTAGTGTTTTCTGGATAGTATCTATGAACTTTAGAGTTTTGAATGAATTTTAGCATGTTACATTTTGATTTTTTGTTGGCAAACGCTAATTAGTTCCACATGGAGACACAACAAGTACACATAAGTGTTTTCTGAGTAGAATGCTACGGAAACTAGGTTAAAAATGATATTTGCGACTGTAAACATGACATTGAATTCACATTCCCAAGAAAAAGACTTAACTTTTCTCCAAAACCAGTTTGACTCTGCTTTTCTGGGTCCTTTGCACACGAATTCCACATGAGTTTGTCCTGATAGTTCTGGATCTAACCAGCAATATCCGGTTCTGTGTGGCTAAATGAATATCAGCTTTTAAACAGCCTGTGTGTTTGTTAGTGTTTTCTGCATAGTATCTATGAACTTTAGAGTTTCGAATGAATTTTAGCATGTTACATTTTGTTTTTTGTTGGCAAATGCTAATTAGTTCCACATGGAGACACTACAAGTACACATAAGTGTTTTCTGAGTAGAATGCTACAGAAACTAGGTTAAATATGATATTTAAATCTGTAAACATGACATTGAATCCACTTGCCCAAGAAAACAACTTTGCTTTTCACCAAAATCAGTTTCGATATTCTTTTCTGGGTCCTTTTCGCATGAATTCCACATGAGTTTGTCCAGATAGGTCTGGATCTAACCAGAAATATCCGGTTCTGTGTGGCTAAATGAATATCAGCTTTTAAATAGCCTGTGTGTTTCTTAGTTTTTCTGGGTAGTATCTATGAACTTAAGAGTTTTGTAAGAATTTTAGCATGTTACATTTTGTTTTTTTGATGGCAAACGCTAATTAGCTCCACATGGAGACCAACAAGTACACATAAGTGTTTTCTGAGTAGAATGCTACAGACACTAGGTTTAATATGATATTTGTGACTGTAAACATGACATTGAATCCACTTGCCCAAGAAAACGACTTTGCTTTTCTTCAAAACCAGTTTCAACATCTTTTTCTGGGTCCTTCACACACGAATTCCACACAATTTTGTCCAGATAGGTCTGGATCTAACCAGAAATATCCGGTTCTGTGTGGCTAAATGAATATCAGCTTTCAAACAGCCTGTGTGTTTCTTAGGGTTTTCTGGATAGTATCTATGAACTTTAGAGTTTTGAATGAATTTTAGCATGTTACATTTTGTTTTTCTGTTGGCAAACGGTAATTAGTTCCATATGCAGACACAACAAGTACACATAAGTGTTTTCTGAGTAGAATGCTACAGTAACTATTTTAAAAATGATATTTGCGACTGTAAACATGACATTGAATCCACTTGCCCAAGAATATGACTTTGATTTTCTTCAAAACCAGTTTCAACATCCTTTTCGGGGTCCTTAACACACCAATTCCACATGAGTTTGTCCAGATAGGTCTGGATCTAACCAGAAATATCCGGTTCTGTGTGGCTAAATGAATATCAGCTTTTAAACAGCCTGTGTGTTTCTTAGTGTTTTCTGGATAATATCTATGAACTTTAGAGTTTTGAATGAATTTTAGCATGCTACATTTTGTTTTTTTGTTGGCAAACGCTAATTAGTTCCACATGGAGACACAACAAGTACACATAAGTGTTTTCTGTGTAGAATGCTACAGAAACTAGGTTAAAATATTTGCGACTGTAAACATGATCTTGATTCACATTCCCAAGAAAACAACTTTGCTTTTCTCCAAAATCTGTTTCGCTATTATTTCTGTGTCCTTTTCACACAAATTCCTCACGAGTTTGTCCAAATAGGTCTGGATCTAACCAGAAATATCCAGTTCTGTGAGGCTAAATGAATATCAGCTTTTAAACAGCCTGTGTGTTTGTTAGTGTTTTCTGGATAGTATCAATGAACTTCAGAGTTTTAAATGAATTTTAGCATGTTACATTTTGTTTTTTTGATGGCAGACGCTAATTAGTTCCACATGGAGACACTACAAGTACACATAAGTGTTTTCTGAGTAGAATGTTACTGAAACTAGGCTAAAATAATATTTGAGAGTGTAAACATGACATTGAATCCACTTGCCCAAGAAAACGACTTGGTTTTTCTCTAATACAAGTAACGATATTCTTTTCTGGGTCCCTTGCACAGGAATTGCACATGAGTTTGTCCAGATAAGTATGGATCTAACCAGAAATATCCGGTTCTGTGTGGCTAAATGAATATCAGCTTTTAAACAGCCTGTGTGTTTGTTAGTGTTTTCTGGATAGTAGCTGTGAACTTTAGAGTTTTGAATGAATTTTAGCATGTTACATTTTGTTTTTTGTTGGCAAATGCTAATTAGTTCCACATGGCGACACAACAAGTACACATAATGTTTTCTGAGTAGAATGCTACAGAAACTAGGTTAAATATGATATTTAAATCTGTAAACATGACATTGAATCCAGTTGCCCAAGAAAACGACTTTGCTTTTGTTCAAAACCAGTTTCAACATACTTTTCTGGGTCCTTAAAACAACAATTCCACACGAGTTTGTCCAGATAGGTCTGAATCTAACCAGAAATATCCGGTTCTGTGTGGCTAAATGAATATCACCTTTAAACAGCCTGTGTGTTTGTTAGTGTTTTCTGGATAGTATCTATGAACTTTAGAGTTTTGAATGAATTTTAGCATGTTACATTTTGATTTTTTGTTTGCAAACGCTAATTAGTTCCACATGGAGACACAACAAGTACACATAAGTGTTTTCTGAGTAGAATGCTACGGAAACTAGGTTAAAAATGATATTTGCGACTGTAAACATGACATTGAATTCACATTCCCAAGAAAAAGACTTAACTTTTCTCCAAAACCAGTTTGACTCTGCTTTTCTGGGTCCTTTGCACACGAATTCCACATGAGTTTGTCCTGATAGTTCTGGATCTAACCAGCAATATCCGGTTCTGTGTGGCTAAATGAATATCAGCTTTTAAACAGCCTGTGTGTTTGTTAGTGTTTTCTGCATAGTATCTATGAACTTTAGAGTTTCGAATGAATTTTAGCATGTTACATTTTGTTTTTTGTTGGCAAATGCTAATTAGTTCCACATGGAGACACTACAAGTACACATAAGTGTTTTCTGAGTAGAATGCTACAGAAACTAGGTTAAATATGATATTTAAATCTGTAAACATGACATTGAATCCACTTGCCCAAGAAAACGACTTTGCTTTTCACCAAAATCAGTTTCGTTAATCTTTTCTGGGTCCTTTTCGCATGAATTCCACATGAGTTTGTCCAGATAGGTCTGGATCTAACCAGAAATATCCGGTTCTGTGTGGCTAAATGAATATCAGCTTTTAAATAGCCTGTGTGTTTCTTAGTTTTTCTGGGTAGTATCTATGAACTTAAGAGTTTTGAAAGAATTTTAGCATGTTACATTTTGTTTTTTTGATGGCAAACGCTAATTAGCTCCACATGGAGACCAACAAGTACACATAAGTGTTTTCTGAGTAGAATGCTACAGACACTAGGTTTAATATGATATTTGTGACTGTAAACATGACATTGAATCCACTTGCCCAAGAAAACGACTTTGCTTTTCTTCAAAACCAGTTTCAACATCTTTTTCTGGGTCCTTCACACACGAATTCCACACAATTTTGTCCAGATAGGTCTGGATCTAACCAGAAATATCCGGTTCTGTGTGGCTAAATGAATATCAGCTTTCAAACAGCCTGTGTGTTTCTTAGGGTTTTCTGGATAGTATCTATGAACTTTAGAGTTTTGAATGAATTTTAGCATGTTACATTTTGTTTTTCTGTTGGCAAACGGTAATTAGTTCCATATGCAGACACAACAAGTACACATAAGTGTTTTCTGAGTAGAATGCTACAGTAACTATTTTAAAAATGATATTTGCGACTGTAAACATGACATTGAATCCACTTGCCCAAGAATATGACTTTGATTTTCTTCAAAACCAGTTTCAACATCCTTTTCGGGGTCCTTAACACACCAATTCCACATGAGTTTGTCCAGATAGGTCTGGATCTAACCAGAAATATCCGGTTCTGTGTGGCTAAATGAATATAAGCTTTTAAACAGCCTGTGTGTTTCTTAGTGTTTTCTGGATAATATCTATGAACTTTAGAGTTTTGAATGAATTTTAGCATGCTACATTTTGTTTTTTTGTTGGCAAACGCTAATTAGTTCCACATGGAGACACAACAAGTACACATAAGTGTTTTCTGTGTAGAATGCTACAGAAACTAGGTTAAAATATTTGCGACTGTAAACATGATCTTGATTCACATTCCCAAGAAAACAACTTTGCTTTTCTCCAAAATCTGTTTCGCTATTATTTCTGTGTCCTTTTCACACAAATTCCTCACGAGTTTGTCCAAATAGGTCTGGATCTAACCAGAAATATCCAGTTCTGTGAGGCTAAATGAATATCAGCTTTTAAACAGCCTGTGTGTTTGTTAGTGTTTTCTGGATAGTATCAATGAACTTCAGAGTTTTAAATGAATTTTAGCATGTTACATTTTGTTTTTTTGATGGCAGACGCTAATTAGTTCCACATGGAGACACTACAAGTACACATAAGTGTTTTCTGAGTAGAATGTTACTGAAACTAGGCTAAAATAATATTTGAGAGTGTAAACATGACATTGAATCCACTTGCCCAAGAAAACGACTTGGTTTTTCTCTAATACAAGTAACGATATTCTTTTTTGGGTCCCTTGCACAGGAATTCCACATGAGTTTGTCCAGATAGGTCTGGATCTAACCAGAAATATCCGGTTCTGTGTGGCTAAAAGAATATCAGCTTTTAAACAGCCTGTGTGTTTGTTAGTGTTTTCTGGATAGTAGCTGTGAACTTTAGAGTTTTGAATGAATTTTAGCATGTTACATTTTGTTTTTTGTTGGCAAATGCTAATTAGTTCCACATGGCGACACAACAAGTACACATAATGTTTTCTGAGTAGAATGCTACAGAAACTAGGTTAAATGTGATATTTAAATCTGTAAACATGACATTGAATCCAGTTGCCCAAGAAAACGACTTTGCTTTTGTTCAAAACCAGTTTCAACATACTTTTCTGGGTCCTTAACACAACAATTCCACACGAGTTTGTCCAGATAGGTCTGAATCTAACCAGAAATATCCGGTTCTGTGTGGCTAAATGAATATCACCTTTAAACAGCCTGTGTGTTTGTTAGTGTTTTCTGGATAGTATCTATGAACTTTAGAGTTTTGAATGAATTTTAGCATGTTACATTTTGATTTTTTGTTGGCAAACGCTAATTAGTTCCACATGGAGACACAACAAGTACACATAAGTGTTTTCTGAGTAGAATGCTACGGAAACTAGGTTAAAAATGATATTTGCGACTGTAAACATGACATTGAATTCACATTCCCAAGAAAAAGACTTAACTTTTCTCCAAAACCAGTTTGACTCTGCTTTTCTGGGTCCTTTGCACACGAATTCCACATGAGTTTGTCCTGATAGTTCTGGATCTAACCAGCAATATCCGGTTCTGTGTGGCTAAATGAATATCAGCTTTTAAACAGCCTGTGTGTTTGTTAGTGTTTTCTGCATAGTATCTATGAACTTTAGAGTTTCGAATGAATTTTAGCATGTTACATTTTGTTTTTTGTTGGCAAATGCTAATTAGTTCCACATGGAGACACTACAAGTACACATAAGTGTTTTCTGAGTAGAATGCTACAGAAACTAGGTTAAATATGATATTTAAATCTGTAAACATGACATTGAATCCACTTGCCCAAGAAAACGACTTTGCTTTTCACCAAAATCAGTTTCGATAATCTTCTCTGGGTCCTTTTCGCATGAATTCCACATGAGTTTGTCCAGATAGGTCTGGATCTAACCAGAAATATCCGGTTCTGTGTGGCTAAATGAATATCAGCTTTTAAATAGCCTGTGTGTTTTTTAGTTTTTCTGGGTAGTATCTATGAACTTAAGAGTTTTGAAAGAATTTTAGCATGTTACATTTTGTTTTTTTGATGGCAAACGCTAATTAGCTCCACATGGAGACCAACAAGTACACATAAGTGTTTTCTGAGTAGAATGCTACAGACACTAGGTTTAATATGATATTTGTGACTGTAAACATGACATTGAATCCACTTGCCCAAGAAAACGACTTTGCTTTTCTTCAAAACCAGTTTCAACATCTTTTTCTGGGTCCTTCACACACGAATTCCACACAATTTTGTCCAGATAGGTCTGGATCTAACCAGAAATATCCGATTCTGTGTGGCTAAATGAATATCAGCTTTCAAACAGCCTGTGTGTTTCTTAGGGTTTTCTGGATAGTATCTATGAACTTTAGAGTTTTGAATGAATTTTAGCATGTTACATTTTGTTTTTCTGTTGGCAAACGGTAATTAGTTCCATATGCAGACACAACAAGTACACATAAGTGTTTTCTGAGTAGAATGCTACAGTAACTATTTTAAAAATGATATTTGCGACTGTAAACATGACATTGAATCCACTTGCCCAAGAATATGACATTGATTTTCTTCAAAACCAGTTTCAACATCCTTTTCGGGGTCCTTAACACACCAATTCCACATGAGTTTGTCCAGATAGGTCTGGATCTAAGCAGAAATATCCGGTTCTGTGTGGCTAAATGAATATCAGCTTTTAAACAGCCTGTGTGTTTGTTAGTGTTTTCTGCATAGTATCTATGAACTTTAGAGTTTCGAATGAATTTTAGCATGTTACATTTTGTTTTTTGTTGGCAAATGCTAATTAGTTCCACATGGAGACACTACAAGTACACATAAGTGTTTTCTGAGTAGAATGCTACAGAAACTAGGTTAAATATGATATTTAAATCTGTAAACATGACATTGAATCCACTTGCCCAAGAAAACGACTTTGCTTTTCACCAAAATCAGTTTCGATATTCTTTTCTGGGTCCTTTTCGCATGAATTCCACATGAGTTTGTCCAGATAGGTCTGGATCTAACCAGAAATATCCGGTTCTGTGTGGCTAAATGAATATCAGCTTTTAAATAGCCTGTGTGTTTCTTAGTTTTTCTGGGTAGTATCTATGAACTTAAGAGTTTTGAAAGAATTTTAGCATGTTACATTTTGTTTTTTTGATGGCAAACGCTAATTAGCTCCACATGGAGACCAACAAGTACACATAAGTGTTTTCTGAGTAGAATGCTACAGACACTAGGTTTAATATGATATTTGTGACTGTAAACATGACATTGAATCCACTTGCCCAAGAAAACGACTTTGCTTTTCTTCAAAACCAGTTTCAACATCTTTTTCTGGGTCCTTCACACACGAATTCCACACAATTTTGTCCAGATAGGTCTGGATCTAACCAGAAATATCCGGTTCTGTGTGGCTAAATGAATATCAGCTTTCAAACAGCCTGTGTGTTTCTTAGGGTTTTCTGGATAGTATCTATGAACTTTAGAGTTTTGAATGAATTTTAGCATGTTACATTTTGTTTTTCTGTTGGCAAACGGTAATTAGTTCCATATGCAGACACAACAAGTACACATAAGTGTTTTCTGAGTAGAATGCTACAGTAACTAGTTTAAAAATGATATTTGCGACTGTAAACATGACATTGAATCCACTTGCCCAAGAATATGACTTTGATTTTCTTCAAAACCAGTTTCAACATCCTTTTCGGGGTCCTTAACACACCAATTCCACATGAGTTTGTCCAGATAGGTCTGGATCTAACCAGAAATATCCGGTTCTGTGTGGCTAAATGAATATCAGCTTTTAAACAGCCTGTGTGTTTCTTAGTGTTTTCTGGATAATATCTATGAACTTTAGAGTTTTGAATGAATTTTAGCATGCTACATTTTGTTTTTTTGTTGGCAAACGCTAATTAGTTCCACATGGAGACACAACAAGTACACATAAGTGTTTTCTGTGTAGAATGCTACAGAAACTAGGTTAAAATATTTGCGACTGTAAACATGATCTTGATTCACATTCCCAAGAAAACAACTTTGCTTTTCTCCAAAATCTGTTTCGCTATTATTTCTGTGTCCTTTTCACACAAATTCCTCACGAGTTTGTCCAAATAGGTCTGGATCTAACCAGAAATATCCAGTTCTGTGAGGCTAAATGAATATCAGCTTTTAAACAGCCTGTGTGTTTGTTAGTGTTTTCTGGATAGTATCAATGAACTTCAGAGTTTTAAATGAATTTTAGCATGTTACATTTTGTTTTTTTGATGGCAGACGCTAATTAGTTCCACATGGAGACACTACAAGTACACATAAGTGTTTTCTGAGTAGAATGTTACTGAAACTAGGCTAAAATAATATTTGAGAGTGTAAACATGACATTGAATCCACTTGCCCAAGAAAACGACTTGGTTTTTCTCTAATACAAGTAACGATATTCTTTTCTGGGTCCCTTGCACAGGAATTCCACATGAGTTTGTCCAGATAGGTCTGGATCTAACCAGAAATATCCGGTTCTGTGTGGCTAAAAGAATATCAGCTTTTAAACAGCCTGTGTGTTTGTTAGTGTTTTCTGGATAGTAGCTGTGAACTTTAGAGTTTTGAATGAATTTTAGCATGTTACATTTTGTTTTTTGTTGGCAAATGCTAATTAGTTCCACATGGCGACACAACAAGTACACATAATGTTTTCTGAGTAGAATGCTACAGAAACTAGGTTAAATGTGATATTTAAATCTGTAAACATGACATTGAATCCAGTTGCCCAAGAAAACGACTTTGCTTTTGTTCAAAACCAGTTTCAACATACTTTTCTGGGTCCTTAACACAACAATTCCACACGAGTTTGTCCAGATAGGTCTGAATCTAACCAGAAATATCCGGTTCTGTGTGGCTAAATGAATATCACCTTTAAACAGCCTGTGTGTTTGTTAGTGTTTTCTGGATAGTATCTATGAACTTTAGAGTTTTGAATGAATTTTAGCATGTTACATTTTGATTTTTTGTTGGCAAACGCTAATTAGTTCCACATGGAGACACAACAAGTACACATAAGTGTTTTCTGAGTAGAATGCTACGGAAACTAGGTTAAAAATGATATTTGCGACTGTAAACATGACATTGAATTCACATTCCCAAGAAAAAGACTTAACTTTTCTCCAAAACCAGTTTGACTCTGCTTTTCTGGGTCCTTTGCACACGAATTCCACATGAGTTTGTCCTGATAGTTCTGGATCTAACCAGCAATATCCGGTTCTGTGTGGCTAAATGAATATCAGCTTTTAAACAGCCTGTGTGTTTGTTAGTGTTTTCTGCATAGTATCTATGAACTTTAGAGTTTCGAATGAATTTTAGCATGTTACATTTTGTTTTTTGTTGGCAAATGCTAATTAGTTCCACATGGAGACACTACAAGTACACATAAGTGTTTTCTGAGTAGAATGCTACAGAAACTAGGTTAAATATGATATTTAAATCTGTAAACATGACATTGAATCCACTTGCCCAAGAAAACGACTTTGCTTTTCACCAAAATCAGTTTCGATATTCTTTTCTGGGTCCTTTTCGCATGAATTCCACATGAGTTTGTCCAGATAGGTCTGGATCTAACCAGAAATATCCGGTTCTGTGTGGCTAAATGAATATCAGCTTTTAAATAGCCTGTGTGTTTTTTAGTTTTTCTGGGTAGTATCTATGAACTTAAGAGTTTTGAAAGAATTTTAGCATGTTACATTTTGTTTTTTTGATGGCAAACGCTAATTAGCTCCACATGGAGACCAACAAGTACACATAAGTGTTTTCTGAGTAGAATGCTACAGACACTAGGTTTAATATGATATTTGTGACTGTAAACATGACATTGAATCCACTTGCCCAAGAAAACGACTTTGCTTTTCTTCAAAACCAGTTTCAACATCTTTTTCTGGGTCCTTCACACACGAATTCCACACAATTTTGTCCAGATAGGTCTGGATCTAACCAGAAATATCCGATTCTGTGTGGCTAAATGAATATCAGCTTTCAAACAGCCTGTGTGTTTCTTAGGGTTTTCTGGATAGTATCTATGAACTTTAGAGTTTTGAATGAATTTTAGCATGTTACATTTTGTTTTTCTGTTGGCAAACGGTAATTAGTTCCATATGCAGACACAACAAGTACACATAAGTGTTTTCTGAGTAGAATGCTACAGTAACTATTTTAAAAATGATATTTGCGACTGTAAACATGACATTGAATCCACTTGCCCAAGAATATGACATTGATTTTCTTCAAAACCAGTTTCAACATCCTTTTCGGGGTCCTTAACACACCAATTCCACATGAGTTTGTCCAGATAGGTCTGGATCTAAGCAGAAATATCCGGTTCTGTGTGGCTAAATGAATATCAGCTTTTAAACAGCCTGTGTGTTTGTTAGTGTTTTCTGGATAGTATCAATGAACTTCAGAGTTTTAAATGAATTTTAGCATGTTACATTTTGTTTTTTTGATGGCAGACGCTAATTAGTTCCACATGGAGACACTACAAGTACACATAAGTGTTTTCTGAGTAGAATGTTACTGAAACTAGGCTAAAATAATATTTGAGAGTGTAAACATGACATTGAATCCACTTGCCCAAGAAAACGACTTGGTTTTTCTCTAATACAAGTAACGATATTCTTTTCTGGGTCCCTTGCACAGGAATTCCACATGAGTTTGTCCAGATAGGTATGGATCTAACCAGAAATATCCGGTTCTGTGTGGCTAAATGAATATCAGCTTTTAAACAGCCTGTGTGTTTGTTAGTGTTTTCTGGATAGTAGCTGTGAACTTTAGAGTTTTGAATGAATTTTAGCATGTTACATTTTGTTTTTTGTTGGCAAATGCTAATTAGTTCCACATGGCGACACAACAAGTACACATAATGTTTTCTGAGTAGAATGCTACAGAAACTAGGTTAAATGTGATATTTAAATCTGTAAACATGACATTGAATCCAGTTGCCCAAGAAAACGACTTTGCTTTTGTTCAAAACCAGTTTCAACATACTTTTCTGGGTCCTTAACACAACAATTCCACACGAGTTTGTCCAGATAGGTCTGAATCTAACCAGAAATATCCGGTTCTGTGTGGCTAAATGAATATCACCTTTAAACAGCCTGTGTGTTTGTTAGTGTTTTCTGGATAGTATCTATGAACTTTAGAGTTTTGAATGAATTTTAGCATGTTACATTTTGATTTTTTGTTGGCAAACGCTAATTAGTTCCACATGGAGACACAACAAGTACACATAAGTGTTTTCTGAGTAGAATGCTACGGAAACTAGGTTAAAAATGATATTTGCGACTGTAAACATGACATTGAATTCACATTCCCAAGAAAAAGACTTAACTTTTCTCCAAAACCAGTTTGACTCTGCTTTTCTGGGTCCTTTGCACACGAATTCCACATGAGTTTGTCCTGATAGTTCTGGATCTAACCAGCAATATCCGGTTCTGTGTGGCTAAATGAATATCAGCTTTTAAACAGCCTGTGTGTTTGTTAGTGTTTTCTGCATAGTATCTATGAACTTTAGAGTTTCGAATGAATTTTAGCATGTTACATTTTGTTTTTTGTTGGCAAATGGTAATTAGTTCCACATGGAGACACTACAAGTACACATAAGTGTTTTCTGAGTACAATGCTACAGAAACTAGGTTAAATATGATATTTAAATCTGTAAACATGACATTGAATCCACTTGCCCAAGAAAACGACTTTGCTTTTCACCAAAATCAGTTTCGATATTCTTTTCTGGGTCCTTTTCGCATGAATTCCACATGAGTTTGTCCAGATAGGTCTGGATCTAACCAGAAATATCCGGTTCTGTGTGGCTAAATGAATATCAGCTTTTAAATAGCCTGTGTGTTTCTTAGTTTTTCTGGGTAGTATCTATGAACTTAAGAGTTTTGAAAGAATTTTAGCATGTTACATTTTGTTTTTTTGATGGCAAACGCTAATTAGCTCCACATGGAGACCAACAAGTACACATAAGTGTTTTCTGAGTAGAATGCTACAGACACTAGGTTTAATATGATATTTGTGACTGTAAACATGACATTGAATCCACTTGCCCAAGAAAACGACTTTGCTTTTCTTCAAAACCAGTTTCAACATCTTTTTCTGGGTCCTTCACACACGAATTCCACACAATTTTGTCCAGATAGGTCTGGATCTAACCAGAAATATCCGATTCTGTGTGGCTAAATGAATATCAGCTTTCAAACAGCCTGTGTGTTTCTTAGGGTTTTCTGGATAGTATCTATGAACTTTAGAGTTTTGAATGAATTTTAGCATGTTACATTTTGTTTTTCTGTTGGCAAACGGTAATTAGTTCCATATGCAGACACAACAAGTACACATAAGTGTTTTCTGAGTAGAATGCTACAGTAACTAGTTTAAAAATGATATTTGCGACTGTAAACATGACATTGAATCCACTTGCCCAAGAATATGACTTTGATTTTCTTCAAAACCAGTTTCAACATCCTTTTCGGGGTCCTTAACACACCAATTCCACATGAGTTTGTCCAGATAGGTCTGGATCTAACCAGAAATATCCGGTCCTGTGTGGCTAAATGAATATCAGCTTTTAAACAGCCTGTGTGTTTCTTAGTGTTTTCTGGATAGTATCTATGAACTTTAGAGTTTTGAATGAATTTTAGCATGTTACATTTTGTTTTTTGTTGGCAAATGCTAATTAGTTCCACATGGCGACACAACAAGTACACATAATGTTTTCTGAGTAGAATGCTACAGAAACTAGGTTAAATATGATATTTAAATCTGTAAACATGACATTGAATCCAGTTGCCCAAGAAAACGACTTTGCTTTTGTTCAAAACCAGTTTCAACATACTTTTCTGGGTCCTTAACACAACAATTCCACACGAGTTTGTCCAGATAGGTCTGGATCTAACCAGCAATATCCGGTTCTTTGTGGCTAAATGAATATCAGCTTTTAAACAGCCTGTGTGTTTGTTAGTGTTTTCTGGATAGTATCTATGAACTTTAGAGTTTTGAATGAATTTTAGCATGTTACATTCTGATTTTTTGTTGGCAAACGCTAATTAGTTCCACATGGAGACACAACAAGTACACATAAGTGTTTTCTGAGTAGAATGCTACGGAAACTAGGTTAAAAATGATATTTGCGACTGTAAACATGACATTGAATTCACATTCCCAAGAAAAAGACTTAACTTTTCTCCAAAACCAGTTTGACTCTGCTTTTCTGGGTCCTTTGCACACGAATTCCCCATGAGTTTGTCCTGATAGTTCTGGATCTAACCAGCAATATCCGGTTCTGTGTGGCTAAATGAATATCAGCTTTTAAACAGCCTGTGTGTTTGTTAGTGTTTTCTGCATAGTATCTATGAACTTTAGAGTTTCGAATGAATTTTAGCATGTTACATTTTGTTTTTTGTTGGCAAATGCTAATTAGTTCCACATGGAGACACTACAAGTACACATAAGTGTTTTCTGAGTAGAATGCTACAGAAACTAGGTTAAATATGATATTTAAATCTGTAAACATGACATTGAATCCACTTGCCCAAGAAAACGACTTTGCTTTTCACCAAAATCAGTTTCTATATTCTTTTCTGGGTCCTTTTCGCATGAATTCCACATGAGTTTGTCCAGATAGGTCTGGATCTAACCAGAAATATCCGGTTCTGTGTGGCTAAATGAATATCAGCTTTTAAATAGCCTGTGTGTTTTTTAGTTTTTCTGGGTAGTATCTATGAACTTAAGAGTTTTGAAAGAATTTTAGCATGTTACATTTTGTTTTTTTGATGGCAAACGCTAATTAGCTCCACATGGAGACCAACAAGTACACATAAGTGTTTTCTGAGTAGAATGCTACAGAAACTAGGTTAAATATGATATTTGTGACTGTAAACATGACATTGAATCCACTTGCCCAAGAAAACGACTTTGCTTTTCTTCAAAACCAGTTTCAACATCTTTTTCTGGGTCCTTCACACACGAATTCCACACAATTTTGTCCAGATAGGTCTGGATCTAACCAGAAATATCCGGTTCTGTGTGGCTAAATGAATATCAGCTTTCAAACAGCCTGTGTGTTTCTTAGGGTTTTCTGGATAGTATCTATGAACTTTAGAGTTTTGAATGAATTTTAGCATGTTACATTTTGTTTTTCTGTTGGCAAACGGTAATTAGTTCCATATGCAGACACAACAAGTACACATAAGTGTTTTCTGAGTAGAATGCTACAGTAACTAGTTTAAAAATGATATTTGCGACTGTAAACATGACATTGAATCCACTTGCCCAAGAATATGACTTTGATTTTCTTCAAAACCAGTTTCAACATCCTCTTCGGGGTCCTTAACACACCAATTCCACATGAGTTTGTCCAGATAGGTCTGGATCTAACCAGAAATATCCGGTTCTGTGTGGCTAAATGAATATCAGCTTTTAAACAGCCTGTGTGTTTCTTAGTGTTTTCTGGATAATATCTATGAACTTTAGAGTTTTGAATGAATTTTAGCATGCTACATTTTGTTTTTTTGTTGGCAAACGCTAATTAGTTCCACATGGAGACACAACAAGTACACATAAGTGTTTTCTGTGTAGAATGCTACAGAAACTAGGTTAAAATATTTGCGACTGTAAATATGATCTTGATTCACATTCCCAAGAAAACAACTTTGCTTTTCTCCAAAATCTGTTTCGCTATTATTTCTGTGTCCTTTTCACACAAATTCCTCACGAGTTTGTCCAAATAGGTCTGGATCTAACCAGAAATATCCAGTTCTGTGAGGCTAAATGAATATCAGCTTTTAAACAGCCTGTGTGTTTGTTAGTGTTTTCTGGATAGTATCAATGAACTTCAGAGTTTTAAATGAATTTTAGCATGTTACATTTTGTTTTTTTGATGGCAGACGCTAATTAGTTCCACATGGAGACACTACAAGTACACATAAGTGTTTTCTGAGTAGAATGTTACTGAAACTAGGCTAAAATAATATTTGAGAGTGTAAACATACATTGAATCCACTTGCCCAAGAAAACGACTTGGTTTTTCTCTAATACAAGTAACGATATTCTTTTCTGGGTCCCTTGCACAGGAATTCCACATGAGTTTGTCCAGATAGGTCTGGATCTAACCAGAAATATCCGGTTCTGTGTGGCTAAATGAATATCAGCTTTTAAACAGCCTGTGTGTTTGTTAGTGTTTTCTGGATAGTAGCTGTGAACTTTAGAGTTTTGAATGAATTTTAGCATGTTACATTTTGTTTTTTGTTGGCAAATGCTAATTAGTTCCACATGGCGACACAACAAGTACACATAATGTTTTCTGAGTAGAATGCTACAGAAACTAGGTTAAATATAATATTTAAATCTGTAAACATGACATTGAATCCAGTTGCCCAAGAAAACGACTTTGCTTTTGTTCAAAACCAGTTTCAACATACTTTTCTGGGTCCTTAACACAACAATTCCACACGAGTTTGTCCAGATAGGTCTGAATCTAACCAGAAATATCCGGTTCTGTGTGGCTAAATGAATATCACCTTTAAACAGCCTGTGTGTTTGTTAGTGTTTTCTGGATAGTATCTATGAACTTTAGAGTTTTGAATGAATTTTAGCATGTTACATTTTGATTTTTTGTTGGCAAACGCTAATTAGTTCCACATGGAGACACAACAAGTACACATAAGTGTTTTCTGAGTAGAATGCTACGGAAACTAGGTTAAAAATGATATTTGCGACTGTAAACATGACATTGAATTCACATTCCCAAGAAAAAGACTTAACTTTTCTCCAAAACCAGTTTGACTCTGCTTTTCTGGGTCCTTTGCACACGAATTCCACATGAGTTTGTCCTGATAGTTCTGGATCTAACCAGCAATATCCGGTTCTGTGTGGCTAAATGAATATCAGCTTTTAAACAGCCTGTGTGTTTGTTAGTGTTTTCTGCATAGTATCTATGAACTTTAGAGTTTCGAATGAATTTTAGCATGTTACATTTTGTTTTTTGTTGGCAAATGCTAATTAGTTCCACATGGAGACACTACAAGTACACATAAGTGTTTTCTGAGTAGAATGCTACAGAAACTAGGTTAAATATGATATTTAAATCTGTAAACATGACATTGAATCCACTTGCCCAAGAAAACGACTTTGCTTTTCACCAAAATCAGTTTCGATATTCTTTTCTGGGTCCTTTTCGCATGAATTCCACATGAGTTTGTCCAGATAGGTCTGGATCTAACCAGAAATATCCGGTTCTGTGTGGCTAAATGAATATCAGCTTTTAAATAGCCTGTGTGTTTTTTAGTTTTTCTGGGTAGTATCTATGAACTTAAGAGTTTTGAAAGAATTTTAGCATGTTACATTTTGTTTTTTTTGATGGCAAACGCTAATTAGCTCCACATGGAGACCAACAAGTACACATAAGTGTTTTCTGAGTAGAATGCTACAGAAACTAGGTTTAATATGATATTTGTGACTGTAAACATGACATTGAATCCACTTGCCCAAGAAAACGACTTTGCTTTTCTTCAAAACCAGTTTCAAGATCTTTTTCTGGGTCCTTCACACACGAATTCCACACAATTTTGTCCAGATAGGTCTGGATCTAACCAGAAATATCCGGTTCTGTGTGGCTAAATGAATATCAGCTTTCAAACAGCCTGTGTGTTTCTTAGGGTTTTCTGGATAGTATCTATGAACTTTAGAGTTTTGAATGAATTTTAGCATGTTACATTTTGTTTTTCTGTTGGCAAACGGTAATTAGTTCCATATGCAGACACAACAAGTACACATAAGTGTTTTCTGAGTAGAATGCTACAGTAACTAGTTTAAAAATGATATTTGCGACTGTAAACATGACATTGAATCCACTTGCCCAAGAATATGACTTTGATTTTCTTCAAAACCAGTTTCAACATCCTCTTCGGGGTCCTTAACACACCAATTCCACATGAGTTTGTCCAGATAGGTCTGGATCTAACCAGAAATATCCGGTTCTGTGTGGCTAAATGAATATCAGCTTTTAAACAGCCTGTGTGTTTCTTAGTGTTTTCTGGATAATATCTATGAACTTTAGAGTTTTGAATGAATTTTAGCATGCTACATTTTGTTTTTTTGTTGGCAAACGCTAATTAGTTCCACATGGAGACACAACAAGTACACATAAGTGTTTTCTGTGTAGAATGCTACAGAAACTAGGTTAAAATATTTGCGACTGTAAACATGATCTTGATTCACATTCCCAAGAAAACAACTTTGCTTTTCTCCAAAATCTGTTTCGCTATTATTTCTGTGTCCTTTTCACACAAATTCCTCACGAGTTTGTCCAAATAGGTCTGGATCTAACCAGAAATATCCAGTTCTGTGAGGCTAAATGAATATCAGCTTTTAAACAGCCTGTGTGTTTGTTAGTGTTTTCTGGATAGTATCAATGAACTTCAGAGTTTTAAATGAATTTTAGCATGTTACATTTTGTTTTTTTGATGGCAGACGCTAATTAGTTCCACATGGAGACACTACAAGTACACATAAGTGTTTTCTTAGTAGAATGTTACTGAAACTAGGCTAAAAATAATATTTGCGACTGTAAACATGACATTGAATCCACTTGCCCAAGAAAACGACTTGGTTTTTCTCTAATAAAAGTAACGATATTCTTTTCTGGGTCCCTTGCACAGGAATTCCACATGAGTTTGTCCAGATAGGTCTGGATCTAACCAGAAATATCCGGTTCTGTGTGGCTAAATGAATATCAGCTTTTCAACAGCCTGTGTGTTTGTTAGTGTTTTCTGGATAGTAGCTGTGAACTTTAGAGTTTTGAATGAATTTTAGCATGTTACATTTTGTTTTTTGTTGGCAAATGCTAATTAGTTCCACATGGCGACACAACAAGTACACATAATGTTTTCTGAGTAGAATGCTACAGAAACTAGGTTAAATATGATATTTAAATCTGTAAACATGACATTGAATCCAGTTGCCCAAGAAAACGACTTTGCTTTTGTTCAAAACCAGTTTCAACATACTTTTCTGGGTCCTTAACACAACAATTCCACACGAGTTTGTCCAGATAGGTCTGAATCTAACCAGAAATATCCGGTTCTGTGTGGCTAAATGAATATCACCTTTAAACAGCCTGTGTGTTTGTTAGTGTTTTCTGGATAGTATCTATGAACTTTAGAGTTTTGAATGAATTTTAGCATGTTACATTTTGATTTTTTGTTGGCAAACGCTAATTAGTTCCACATGGAGACACAACAAGTACACATAAGTGTTTTCTGAGTAGAATGCTACGGAAACTAGGTTAAAAATGATATTTGCGACTGTAAACATGACATTGAATTCACATTCCCAAGAAAAAGACTTAACTTTTCTCCAAAACCAGTTTCAACATCCTCTTCGGGGTCCTTAACACACCAATTCCACATGAGTTTGTCCAGATAGGTCTGGATCTAACCAGCAATATCCGGTTCTGTGTGGCTAAATGAATATCAGCTTTTAAACAGCCTGTGTGTTTGTTAGTGTTTTCTGCATAGTGTCTATGAACTTTAGAGTTTCGAATGAATTTTAGCATGTTACATTTTGTTTTTTGTTGGCAAATGCTAATTAGTTCCACATGGAGACACTACAAGTACACATAAGTGTTTTCTGAGTAGAATGCTACAGAAACTAGGTTAAATATGATATTTAAATCTGTAAACATGACATTGAATCCACTTGCCCAAGAAAACGACTTTGCTTTTCACCAAAATCAGTTTCGATATTCTTTTCTGGGTCCTTTTCGCATGAATTCCACATGAGTTTGTCCAGATAGGTCTGGATCTAACCAGAAATATCCGGTTCTGTGTGGCTAAATGAATATCAGCTTTTAAATAGCCTGTGTGTTTTTTAGTTTTTCTGGGTAGTATCTATGAACTTAAGAGTTTTGAAAGAATTTTAGCATGTTACATTTTGTTTTTTTGATGGCAAACGCTAATTAGCTCCACATGGAGACCAACAAGTACACATAAGTGTTTTCTGAGTAGAATGCTACAGACACTAGGTTTAATATGATATTTGTGACTGTAAACATGACATTGAATCCACTTGCCCAAGAAAACGACTTTGCTTTTCTTCAAAACCAGTTTCAACATCTTTTTCTGGGTCCTTCACACACGAATTCCACACAATTTTGTCCAGATAGGTCTGGATCTAACCAGAAATATCCAATTCTGTGTGGCTAAATGAATATCAGCTTTCAAACAGCCTGTGTGTTTCTTAGGGTTTTCTGGATAGTATCTATGAACTTTAGAGTTTTGAATGAATTTTAGCATGTTACATTTTGTTTTTCTGTTGGCAAACGGTAATTAGTTCCATATGCAGACACAACAAGTACACATAAGTGTTTTCTGAGTAGAATGCTACAGTAACTAGTTTAAAAATGATATTTGCGACTGTAAACATGACATTGAATCCACTTGCCCAAGAATATGACTTTGATTTTCTTCAAAACCAGTTTCAACATCCTTTTCGGGGTCCTTAACACACCAATTCCATATGAGTTTGTCCAGATAGGTCTGGATCTAACCAGAAATATCCGGTACTGTGTGGCTAAATGAATATCAGCTTTTAAACAGCCTGTGTGTTTCTTAGTGTTTTCTGGATAGTATCTATGAACTTTAGAGTTTTGAATGAATTTTAGCATGTTACATTTTGTTTTTTTGTTGGCAAATGCTAATTAGTTCCACATGGAGACACAACAAGTACACATAAGTGTTTTCTGAGTAGAATGCTACAGAAACTAGGTTAAAAATATTTGCGACTGTAAACATGATCTTGATTCACATTCCCAAGAAAACAACTTTGCTTTTCTCCAAAATCTGTTTCGCTATTATTTCTGTGTCCTTTTCACACAAATTCCTCACGAGTTTGTCCAAATAGGTCTGGATCTAACCAGAAATATCCAGTTCTGTGAGGCTAAATGAATATCAGCTTTTAAACAGCCTGTGTGTTTGTTAGTGTTTTCTGGATAGTATCAATGAACTTCAGAGTTTTAAATGAATTTTAGCATGTTACATTTTGTTTTTTTGATGGCAGACGCTAATTAGTTCCACATGGAGACACTACAAGTACACATAAGTGTTTTCTGAGTAGAATGTTACTGAAACTAGGCTAAAATAATATTTGAGAGTGTAAACATGACATTGAATCCACTTGCCCAGGAAAACGACTTGGTTTTTCTCTAATACAAGTAACGATATTCTTTTCTGGGTCCCTTGCACAGGAATTCCACATGAGTTTGTCCAGATAGGTCTGGATCTAACCAGAAATATCCAGTTCTGTGAGGCTAAATGAATATCAGCTTTTAAACAGCCTGTGTGTTTGTTAGTGTTTTCTGGATAGTATCAATGAACTTCAGAGTTTTAAATGAATTTTAGCATGTTACATTTTGTTTTTTGTTGGCAAATGCTAATTAGTTCCACATGGCGACACAACAAGTACACATAATGTTTTCTGAGTAGAATGCTACAGAAACTAGGTTAAATATGATATTTAAATCTGTAAACATGACATTGAATCCAGTTGCCCAAGAAAATGACTTTGCTTTTGTTCAAAACCAGTTTCAACATACTTTTCTGGGTCCTTAACACAACAATTCCACACGAGTTTGTCCAGATAGGTCTGAATCTAACCAGAAATATCCGGTTCTGTGTGGCTAAATGAATATCAGCTTTTAAACAGCCTGTGTGTTTGTTAGTGTTTTCTGGATAGTATCTATGAACTTTAGAGTTTTGAATGAATTTTAGCATGTTACATTTTGATTTTTTGTTGGCAAACGCTAATTAGTTCCACATGGAGACACAACAAGTACACATAAGTATTTTCTGAGTAGAATGCTACGGAAACTAGGTTAAAAATGATATTTGCGACTGTAAACATGAGATTGAATTCACATTCCCAAGAAAAAGACTTAACTTTTCTACAAAACCAGTTTGACTCTGCTTTTCTGGGTCCTTTGCACACGAATTCCCCATGAGTTTGTCCTGATAGTTCTGGATCTAACCAGCAATATCCGGTTCTGTGTGGCTAAATGAATATCAGCTTTTAAACAGCCTGTGTGTTTGTTAGTGTTTTCTGCATAGTATCTATGAACTTTAGAGTTTCGAATGAATTTTAGCATGTTACATTTTGTTTTTTGTTGGCAAATGCTAATTAGTTCCACATGGAGACACTACAAGTACACATAAGTGTTTTCTGAGTAGAATGCTACAGAAACTAGGTTAAATATGATATTTAAATCTGTAAACATGACATTGAATCCACTTGCCAAAGAAAACGACTTTGCTTTTCACCAAAATCAGTTTCGATATTCTTTTCTGGGTCCTTTTCGCATGAATTCCACATGAGTTTGTCCAGATAGGTCTGGATCTAACCAGAAATATCCGGTTCTGTGTGGCTAAATGAATATCAGCTTTTAAATAGCCTGTGTGTTTTTTAGTTTTTCTGGGTAGTATCTATGAACTTAAGAGTTTTGAAAGAATTTTAGCATGTTACATTTTGTTTTTTTGATGGCAAACGCTAATTAGCTCCACATGGAGACCAACAAGTACACATAAGTGTTTTCTGAGTAGAATGCTACAGACACTAGGTTTAATATGATATTTGTGACTGTAAACATGACATTGAATCCACTTGCCCAAGAAAACGACTTTGCTTTTCTTCAAAACCAGTTTCAACATCTTTTTCTGGGTCCTTCACACACGAATTCCACACAATTTTGTCCAGATAGGTCTGGATCTAACCAGAAATATCCGGTTCTGTGTGGCTAAATGAATATCAGCTTTCAAACAGCCTGTGTGTTTCTTAGGGTTTTCTGGATAGTATCTATGAACTTTAGAGTTTTGAATGAATTTTAGCATGTTACATTTTGTTTTTCTGTTGGCAAACGGTAATTAGTTCCATATGCAGACACAACAAGTACACATAAGTGTTTTCTGAGTAGAATGCTACAGTAACTAGTTTAAAAATGATATTTGCGACTGTAAACATGACATTGAATCCACTTGCCCAAGAATATGACTTTGATTTTCTTCAAAACCAGTTTCAACATCCTTTTCGGGGTCCTTAACACACCAATTCCACATGAGTTTGTCCAGATAGGTCTGGATCTAACCAGAAATATCCGGTTCTGTGTGGCTAAATGAATATCAGCTTTTAAACAGCCTGTGTGTTTGTTAGTGTTTTCTGGATAGTATCTATGAACTTTAGAGTTTTGAATGAATTTTAGCATGTTACATTTTGTTTTTTTGTTGGCAAACGCTAATTAGTTCCACATGGAGACACAACAAGTACACATAAGTGTTTTCTGAGTAGAATGCTACAGAAACTAGGTTAAAAATATTTGCGACTGTAAACATGATCTTGATTCACATTCCCAAGAAAACAACTTTGCTTTTCTCCAAAATCTGTTTCGCTATTATTTCTGTGTCCTTTTCACACAAATTCCTCACGAGTTTGTCCAAATAGGTCTGGATCTAACCAGAAATATCCAGTTCTGTGAGGCTAAATGAATATCAGCTTTTAAACAGCCTGTGTGTTTGTTAGTGTTTTCTGGATAGTATCAATGAACTTCAGAGTTTTAAATGAATTTTAGCATGTTACATTTTGTTTTTTTGATGGCAGACGCTAATTAGTTCCACATGGAGACACTACAAGTACACATAAGTGTTTTCTGAGTAGAATGTTACTGAAACTAGGCTAAAAATAATATTTGCGACTGTAAACATGACATTGAATCCACTTTCCCAAAAAAACGACTTGGTTTTTCTCTAATACAAGTAACGATATTCTTTTCTGGGTCCCTTGCACAGGAATTCCACATGAGTTTGTCCAGATAGGTCTGGATCTAACCAGAAATATCCGGTTCTGTGTGGCTAAATGAATATCAGCTTTTCAAGAGCCTGTGTGTTTGTTAGTGTTTTCTGGATAGTAGCTGTGAACTTTAGAGTTTCGAATGAATTTTAGCATGTTACATTTAGTTTTTTGTTGGCAAATGCTAATTAGTTCCACATGGAGACACTACAAGTACACATTAGTGTTTTCTGAGTAGAATGCTACAGAAACTAGGTTAAAAATGATATTTGTGACTGTAAACATGACATTGAATCCACTTGCCCAAGAAAACGTCTTTGCTTTTGTTCAAAACCAGTTTCAACATCCTTTTCTGGGTCCTTAACACAACAATTCCACACGAGTTTGTCCAGATAGGTCTGGATCTAACCAGAAATATCCGGTTCTGTGTGGCTAAATGAATATCAGCTTTTAAACAGCCTGTGTGGTTGTTAGTGCTTTCCGGATAGTACCTATGAACTTTCGAGTTTTGAATGAATTTTAGCATGTTACATTTTGTTTTTTGTTGGCAAACGATAATTAGTTCCACATGAAGACATAAAAAGTACACATAAGTGTTTTCTAAGTAGAATGCTACAGAAACTAGTTGAAAAATGATATTTGCGACTGTAAACATGACATTGAATCCACTAGCCCAAGAAAACGATTTTGCGTTTCTCCAAAATCAGTTTTTGATATAATTTTCAGGGTTCTTTGCACAGGAATTCAACACGAGTTTGTCCAGATAGGTCTGGATCTAACCGTTTCTGTGTGGCTAAATGAATATCAGCTTTTAAACAGCCTGTGCGTTTGTTAGTGTTTTCTGGATAGTATCTATGAACTTTAGAGTTTTGAATGAATTTTAGCATGTTACATTTTGTTTTTTTCTTGGCAAACGCTAATTAGTTCCACATGGAGAACAAAAAGGACACATTAGTGTTTTCTGAGTAGAATGCTACAGAAACTAGGTTAAAAATGATATTTGCGTCTGTAAACATGACATTGAATCCACTTGCCCAAGATAACGACTTTGCTTTTCTCCAAAGTCAGTTTCGATATTCTTTTCTGGGTCCTTTTCACATGAATTCCACACAAGTTTGTCCAGATAGGTCTTGATCTAACCAGAAATATCCGGTTCTGTGAGGCTAAATGAATATCAGCTTTTCAACATCCTGTGTGTTTCTTAGTGTGTTCTGGATAGTATCTATGAACTTTAGAGTTTTGAATGAATTTTAGCATGTTACATTTTGTTTTTTTCTTGGCAAACGCTAATTAGTTCCACATGGAGACCAAAAAGGACACACTAGTGTTTTCTGAGTAGAATGCTACGGAAACTAGGTTAAATATGATATTTGCGACTGTAAACTTGACATTGAATCCACTTGCAGAAGGAAACGTCTTTGCTTTTCTTCAAAACCAGTTTCAACATCCTTTTCGGGGTCCTTCACACACGAATTCCACACGAGTTTGTCCAGATACGTCTGGACCTAACCAGAAATATCCGGTTCTGTGAGGCTAAATGAATATCAGCTTTTTAACAGCCTGTGTGTTTGTTAGTTTTTCTGGATAGTATCTATGAACTTAAGAGTTTTGAATGAATTTTAGCATGTTACAGTTTGTTTTTTTGATGGCAAATGCTAATTAGTTGCACATGGAGTCACAAAAAGGACACAATAGTGTTTTCTGAGTAGAATGCTACAGAAACTAGGTTAAAAATGATATTTGCGACTGTAAACATGACATTGAATCCACTTGCCCAAGAAAACGACTTTGATTTTCACCAAAATCAGTTTCGATATTCTTTTCTGGGTCCTTTTCACATGAATTCCACATGAGTTTGTCCAGATAGGTCTGGACCTAACCAGAAATATCCGGTTCTGTGTGGCTAAATGAATATCAGCTTTTAAATAGCCTGTGTGTTTGTTAGTTTTTCTGGATAGTATCTATGAACTTAAGAGTTTTGAAAGAATTTTAGCATGTTACATTTTGTTTTTTTGATGGCAAACGCTAATTAGCTCCACATGGAGACCAACAAGTACACATAAGTGTTTTCTGAGTAGAATGCTACAGAAACTAGGGTAAAAATATTTGCGACTGTAAACATGATCTTGATTCACATTCCCAAGAAAACAACTTTGCTTTTCTCCAAAATCTGTTTCGCTATTATTTCTGGGTCCTTTTCACACAAATTCCTCACGAGTTTGTCCAAATAGGTCTGGATCTAACCAGAAATATCCAGTTCTGTGAGGCTAAATGAATATCAGCTTTTAAACAGCCTGTGTGTTTGTTAGTGTTTTCTGGATAGTATCAATGAACTTCAGAGTTTTAAATGAATTTTAGCATGTTACATTTTGTTTTTTTGATGGCAGACGCTAATTAGTTCCACATGGAGACACTACAAGTACACATAAGTGTTTTCTGAGTAGAATGTTACTGAAACTAGGCTAAAATTAATATTTGCGACTGTAAACATGACATTAAATCCACTTGCCCTAGAAAACGACTTGGTTTTTCTCTAATACAAGTAACGATATTCTTTTCTGGGTCCCTTGCACAGGAATTCCACATGAGTTTGTCCAGATAGGTCTGGATCTAACCAGAAATATCCGGTTCTGTGTGGCTAAATGAATATCAGCTTTTCAACAGCCTGTGTGTTTGTTAGTGTTTTCTGGATAGTAGCTATGAAATTTAGAGTTTCGAATGAATTTTAGCATGTTACATTTAGCTTTTTGTTGGCAAATGCTAATTAGTTCCACATGGAGACACAACAAGTACACATTAGTGTTTTCTGAGTAGAATGCTACAGAAACTAGGTTAAAAATGATATTTGTGACTGTAAACATGACATTGAATCCACTTGCCCAAGAAAACGACTTTGCTTTTCACGAAAATCAGTTTCGATATTCTTTTCTGGGTCTTATTCACATGAATTCCACACGAGTTTGTCCAGATAGGTCTGGATTTAACCAGAAATGTCCGGTTCTGTGAGGCTAAATGAATATCAGCTTTTAAATAGCCTGTGTGTTTGTTAGTTTTTCTGGGTAGTATCTATCAACTTAAGAGTTTTGAAAGAATTTTAGCATGTTACATTTTGTTTTTTTGATGGCAAACGCTAATTAGCTCCACATGGAGACCAACAAGTACACATAAGTGTTTTCTGAGTAGAATGCTACAGAAACTAGGGTAAAAATATTTGCGACTGTAAACATGATCTTGATTCACATTCCCAAGAAAACAACTTTGCTTTTCTCCAAAATCTGTTTCGCTATTATTTCTGGGTCCTTTTCACACAAATTCCTCATGAGTTTGTCCAAATAGGTCTGGATCTAACCAGAAATATCCAGTTCTGTGAGGCTAAATGAATATCAGCTTTTAAACAGCCTGTGTGTTTGTTAGTGTTTTCTGGATAGTATCAATGAACTTCAGAGTTTTAAATGAATTTTAGCATGTTACATTTTGTTTTTTTGATGGCAGACGCTAATTAGTTCCACATGGAGACACTACAAGTACACATAAGTGTTTTCTGAGTAGAATGTTACTGAAACTAGGCTAAAAATAATATTTGCGACTGTAAACATGACATTGAATCCACTTGCCCTAGAAAACGACTTGGTTTTTCTCTAATACAAGTAACGATATTCTTTTCTGGGTCCCTTGCACAGGAATTCCACATGAGTTTGTCCAGATAGGTCTGGATCTAACCAGAAATATCCGGTTCTGTGTGGCTAAATGAATATCAGCTTTTAAACAGCCTGTGTGTTTGTTAGTGTTTTCTGGATAGTAGCTATGAACTTTAGAGTTTCGAATGAATTTTAGCATGTTACATTTAGTTTTTTGTTGGCAAATGCTAATTAGTTCCACATGGAGACACTACAAGTACACATTAGTGTTTTCTGAGTAGAATGCTACAGAAACTAGGTTAAAAATGATATTTGTGACTGTAAACATGACATTGAATCCACTTGCCCAAGAAAACGACTTTGCTTTTCACGAAAATCTGATTCGATATTTTTTTCTGGGTCTTATTCACATGAATTCCACACGAGTTTGTCCAGATAGGTCTGGATTTAACCAGAAATGTCCGGGTCTGTGAGGCTAAATGAATATCAGCTTTTAAATAGCCCGTGTGTTTGTTAGTTTTTCTGGATAGTATCTATGAACTTAAGAGTTTTGAATGAATTTTAGCATGTTACAGTTTGTTTTTTTGATGGCAAATGCTAATTAGTTCCACATGGAGACACAACAAGTACACATAAGAGTTTTCTGAGTAGAATGCTACAGAAACTAGGTTTAATATGATATTTAAATCAGTAAACATGACATTGAATCCAGTTGCCCAAGAAAACGTCTTTGCTTTTGTTCAAAACCAGTTTCAACATCCTTTTCTGGGTCCTTAACACAACAATTCCACACGAGTTTGTCCAGATAGGTCTGGATCTAACCAGAAATATCCGGTTCTGTGTGGCTAAATGAATATCAGCTTTTAAACAGCCTGTGTGTTTGTTAGTGCTTTCTGGATAGTACCTATGAACTTTCGAGTTTTGAATGAATTTTAGCATGTTACATTTTGTTTTTTGTTGGCAAACGATAATTAGTTCCACATGAAGACATAAAAAGTACACATAAGTGTTTTCTAAGTAGAATGCTACAGAAACTAGTTGAAAAATGATATTTGCGACTGTAAACATGACATTGAATCCACTAGCCCAAGAAAACGATTTTGCGTTTCTCCAAAATCAGTTTTTGATATAATTTTCAGGGTTCTTTGCACAGGAATTCAACACGAGTTTGTCCAGATAGGTCTGGATCTAACCGTTTCTGTGTGGCTAAATGAATATCAGCTTTTAAACAGCCTGTGCGTTTGTTAGTGTTTTCTGGATAGTATCTATGAACTTTAGAGTTTTGAATGAATTTTAGCATGTTACATTTTGTTTTTTTCTTGGCAAACGCTAATTAGTTCCACATGGAGAACAAAAAGGACACATTAGTGTTTTCTGAGTAGAATGCTACAGAAACTAGGTTAAAAATGATATTTGCGTCTGTAAACATGACATTGAATCCACTTGCCCAAGATAACGACTTTGCTTTTCTCCAAAGTCAGTTTCGATATTCTTTTCTGGGTCCTTTTCACATGAATTCCACACAAGTTTGTCCAGATAGGTCTTGATCTAACCAGAAATATCCGGTTCTGTGAGGCTAAATGAATATCAGCTTTTCAACATCCTGTGTGTTTCTTAGTGTGTTCTGGATATTATCTATGAACTTTAGAGTTTTGAATGAATTTTAGCATGTTACATTTTGTTTTTTTCTTGGCAAACGCTAATTAGTTCCACATGGAGACCAAAAAGGACACACTAGTGTTTTCTGAGTAGAATGCTACGGAAACTAGGTTAAATATGATATTTGCGACTGTAAACTTGACATTGAATCCACTTGCAGAAGGAAACGTCTTTGCTTTTCTTCAAAACCAGTTTCAACATCCTTTTCGGGGTCCTTCACACACGAATTCCACACGAGTTTGTCCAGATACGTCTGGACCTAACCAGAAATATCCGGTTCTGTGAGGCTAAATGAATATCAGCTTTTTAACAGCCTGTGTGTTTGTTAGTTTTTCTGGATAGTATCTATGAACTTAAGAGTTTTGAATGAATTTTAGCATGTTACAGTTTGTTTTTTTGATGGCAAATGCTAATTAGTTGCACATGGAGTCACAAAAAGGACACAATAGTGTTTTCTGAGTAGAATGCTACAGAAACTAGGTTAAAAATGATATTTGCGACTGTAAACATGACATTGAATCCACTTGCCCAAGAAAACGACTTTGATTTTCACCAAAATCAGTTTCGATATTCTTTTCTGGGTCCTTTTCACATGAAGTCCACATGAGTTTGTCCAGATAGGTCTGGACCTAACCAGAAATATCCGGTTCTGTGTGGCTAAATGAATATCAGCTTTTAAATAGCCTGTGTGTTTGTTAGTTTTTCTGGATAGTATCTATGAACTTAAGAGTTTTGAAAGAATTTTAGCATGTTACATTTTGTTTTTTTGATGGCAAACGCTAATTAGCTCCACATGGAGACCAACAAGTACACATAAGTGTTTTCTGAGTAGAATGCTACAGAAACTAGGGTAAAAATATTTGCGACTGTAAACATGATCTTGATTCACATTCCCAAGAAAACAACTTTGCTTTTCTCCAAAATCTGTTTCGCTATTATTTCTGGGTCCTTTTCACACAAATTCCTCACGAGTTTGTCCAAATAGGTCTGGATCTAACCAGAAATATCCAGTTCTGTGAGGCTAAATGAATATCAGCTTTTAAACAGCCTGTGTGTTTGTTAGTGTTTTCTGGATAGTATCAATGAACTTCAGAGTTTTAAATGAATTTTAGCATGTTACATTTTGTTTTTTTGATGGCAGACGCTAATTAGTTCCACATGGAGACACTACAAGTACACATAAGTGTTTTCTGAGTAGAATGTTACTGAAACTAGGCTAAAATTAATATTTGCGACTGTAAACATGACATTAAATCCACTTGCCCTAGAAAACGACTTGGTTTTTCTCTAATACAAGTAACGATATTCTTTTCTGGGTCCCTTGCACAGGAATTCCACATGAGTTTGTCCAGATAGGTCTGGATCTAACCAGAAATATCCGGTTCTGTGTGGCTAAATGAATATCAGCTTTTCAACAGCCTGTGTGTTTGTTAGTGTTTTCTGGATAGTAGCTATGAAATTTAGAGTTTCGAATGAATTTTAGCATGTTACATTTAGCTTTTTGTTGGCAAATGCTAATTAGTTCCACATGGAGACACAACAAGTACACATTAGTGTTTTCTGAGTAGAATGCTACAGAAACTAGGTTAAATATGATATTTAAATCTGTAAACATGACATTGAATCCAGTTGCCCAAGAAAACGACTTTGCTTTTGTTCAAAACCAGTTTCAACATACTTTTCTGGGTCCTTAACACAACAATTCCACACGAGTTTGTCCAGTTATGTCTGGATCTAACCAGAAATATCCGGTTCTGTGTGGCTAAATGAATATCAGCTTTTAAACAGCCTGTGTGTTTGTTAGTGTTTTCTGGATAGTATCTATGAACTTTAGAGTTTTGAATGAATTTTAGCATGTTACATTTTGATTTTTTGTTGGCAAACGCTAATTAGTTCCACATGAGACACAACATGTACACATAAGTGTTTTCTGAGTAGAATGCTACAGAAACTAGGTTAAAAATATTTGCAACTGTAAACATGATATTGATTCACATTCCCAAGAAAACAACTTTGCTTTTCTCCAAAATCTGTTTAGATATTATTTCTGGGTCCTTTGCACACAAATTCCACACGAGTTTGTCCAGATAGTTCTGGATCTAACCAGAAATATCCGGTTCTGTGTGGCTAAAGGAATAGCAGCTTTTAAACAGCCTGTGTGTTTGTTAGTGTTTTCTGGATAGTGTCTATGAACTTAAGAGTTTTGAAAGAATTTTAGCATGTTACATTTTGTTTTTTTGATGGCAAATGCTAATTAGCTCCACATGGAGACCGACAAGTACACATAAGTGTTTTCTGAGTAGAATGCTACAGAAACTAGGGTAAAAATATTTGCGACTGTAAACATGATCTTGATTCACATTCCCAAGAAAACAACTTTGCTTTTCTCCAAAATCTGTTTCGCTATTATTTCTGGGTCCTTTTCACACAAATTCCTCACGAGTTTGTCCAAATAGGTCTGGATCTAACCAGAAATATCCAGTTCTGTGAGGCTAAATGAATATCAGCTTTTAAACAGCCTGTGTGTTTGTTAGTGTTTTCTGGATAGTATCAATGAACTTCGGAGTTTTAAATGAATTTTAGCATGTTACATTTTGTTTTTTTGATGGCAGACGCTAATTAGTTCCACATGGAGACACTACAAGTACACATAAGTGTTTTCTGAGTAGAATGTTACTGAAACTAGGCTAAAAATAATATTTGCGACTGTAAACATGACATTGAATCCACTTGCCCTAGAAAACGACTTGGTTTTTCTCTAATACAAGTAACGATATTCTTTTCTGGGTCCCTTGCACAGGAATTCCACATGAGTTTGTCCAGATAGGTCTGGATCTAACCAGAAATATCCGGTTCTGTGTGGCTAAATGAATATCAGCTTTTAAACAGCCTGTGTGTTTGTTAGTGTTTTCTGGATAGTAGCTATGAAATTAAGAGTTTCGAATGAATTTTAGCATATTACATTTAGTTTTTTGTTGGCAAATGCTAATTAGTTCCACATGGAGACACAACAAGTACACATTAGTGTTTTCTGAGTAGAATGCTACAGAAACTAGGTTAAAAATGATATTTGTGACTGTAAACATGACATTGAATCCACTTGCCCAAGAAAACGACTTTGCTTTTCACGAAAATCAGTTTCGATATTCTTTTCTGGGTCTTATTCACATGAATTCCACACGAGTTTGTCCAGATAGGTCTGGATTTAACCAGAAATGTCCGGTTCTGTGAGGCTAAATGAATATCAGCTTTTAAATAGCCTGTGTGTTTGTTAGTTTTTCTGGGTAGTATCTATCAACTTAAGAGTTTTGAAAGAATTTTAGCATGTTACATTTTGTTTTTTTGATGGCAAACGCTAATTAGCTCCACATGGAGACCAACAAGTACACATAAGTGTTTTCTGAGTAGAATGCTACAGAAACTAGGGTAAAAATATTTGCGACTGTAAACATGATCTTGATTCACATTCCCAAGAAAACAACTTTGCTTTTCTCCAAAATCTGTTTCGCTATTATTTCTGGGTCCTTTTCACACAAATTCCTCATGAGTTTGTCCAAATAGGTCTGGATCTAACCAGAAATATCCAGTTCTGTGAGGCTAAATGAATATCAGCTTTTAAACAGCCTGTGTGTTTGTTAGTGTTTTCTGGATAGTATCAATGAACTTCAGAGTTTTAAATGAATTTTAGCATGTTACATTTTGTTTTTTTGATGGCAGACGCTAATTAGTTCCACATGGAGACACTACAAGTACACATAAGTGTTTTCTGAGTAGAATGTTACTGAAACTAGGCTAAAAATAATATTTGCGACTGTAAACATGACATTGAATCCACTTGCCCTAGAAAACGACTTGGTTTTTCTCTAATACAAGTAACGATATTCTTTTCTGGGTCCCTTGCACAGGAATTCCACATGAGTTTGTCCAGATAGGTCTGGATCTAACCAGAAATATCCGGTTCTGTGTGGCTAAATGAATATCAGCTTTTAAACAGCCTGTGTGTTTGTTAGTGTTTTCTGGATAGTAGCTATGAACTTTAGAGTTTCGAATGAATTTTAGCATGTTACATTTAGTTTTTTGTTGGCAAATGCTAATTAGTTCCACATGGAGACACTACAAGTACACATTAGTGTTTTCTGAGTAGAATGCTACAGAAACTAGGTTAAAAATGATATTTGTGACTGTAAACATGACATTGAATCCACTTGCCCAAGAAAACGACTTTGCTTTTCACGAAAATCTGATTCGATATTTTTTTCTGGGTCTTATTCACATGAATTCCACACGAGTTTGTCCAGATAGGTCTGGATTTAACCAGAAATGTCCGGGTCTGTGAGGCTAAATGAATATCAGCTTTTAAATAGCCCGTGTGTTTGTTAGTTTTTCTGGATAGTATCTATGAACTTAAGAGTTTTGAATGAATTTTAGCATGTTACAGTTTGTTTTTTTGATGGCAAATGCTAATTAGTTCCACATGGAGACACAACAAGTACACATAAGAGTTTTCTGAGTAGAATGCTACAGAAACTAGGTTTAATATGATATTTAAATCAGTAAACATGACATTGAATCCAGTTGCCCAAGAAAACGTCTTTGCTTTTGTTCAAAACCAGTTTCAACATCCTTTTCTGGGTCCTTAACACAACAATTCCACACGAGTTTGTCCAGATAGGTCTGGATCTAACCAGAAATATCCGGTTCTGTGTGGCTAAATGAATATCAGCTTTTAAACAGCCTGTGTGTTTGTTAGTGCTTTCTGGATAGTACCTATGAACTTTCGAGTTTTGAATGAATTTTAGCATGTTACATTTTGTTTTTTGTTGGCAAACGATAATTAGTTCCACATGAAGACATAAAAAGTACACATAAGTGTTTTCTAAGTAGAATGCTACAGAAACTAGTTGAAAAATGATATTTGCGACTGTAAACATGACATTGAATCCACTAGCCCAAGAAAACGATTTTGCGTTTCTCCAAAATCAGTTTTTGATATAATTTTCAGGGTTCTTTGCACAGGAATTCAACACGAGTTTGTCCAGATAGGTCTGGATCTAACCGTTTCTGTGTGGCTAAATGAATATCAGCTTTTAAACAGCCTGTGCGTTTGTTAGTGTTTTCTGGATAGTATCTATGAACTTTAGAGTTTTGAATGAATTTTAGCATGTTACATTTTGTTTTTTTCTTGGCAAACGCTAATTAGTTCCACATGGAGAACAAAAAGGACACATTAGTGTTTTCTGAGTAGAATGCTACAGAAACTAGGTTAAAAATGATATTTGCGTCTGTAAACATGACATTGAATCCACTTGCCCAAGATAACGACTTTGCTTTTCTCCAAAGTCAGTTTCGATATTCTTTTCTGGGTCCTTTTCACATGAATTCCACACAAGTTTGTCCAGATAGGTCTTGATCTAACCAGAAATATCCGGTTCTGTGAGGCTAAATGAATATCAGCTTTTCAACATCCTGTGTGTTTCTTAGTGTGTTCTGGATAGTATCTATGAACTTTAGAGTTTTGAATGAATTTTAGCATGTTACATTTTGTTTTTTTCTTGGCAAACGCTAATTAGTTCCACATGGAGACCAAAAAGGACACACTAGTGTTTTCTGAGTAGAATGCTACGGAAACTAGGTTAAATATGATATTTGCGACTGTAAACTTGACATTGAATCCACTTGCAGAAGGAAACGTCTTTGCTTTTCTTCAAAACCAGTTTCAACATCCTTTTCGGGGTCCTTCACACACGAATTCCACACGAGTTTGTCCAGATACGTCTGGACCTAACCAGAAATATCCGGTTCTGTGAGGCTAAATGAATATCAGCTTTTTAACAGCCTGTGTGTTTGTTAGTTTTTCTGGATAGTATCTATGAACTTAAGAGTTTTGAATGAATTTTAGCATGTTACAGTTTGTTTTTTTGATGGCAAATGCTAATTAGTTGCACATGGAGTCACAAAAAGGACACAATAGTGTTTTCTGAGTAGAATGCTACAGAAACTAGGTTAAAAATGATATTTGCGACTGTAAACATGACATTGAATCCACTTGCCCAAGAAAACGACTTTGATTTTCACCAAAATCAGTTTCGATATTCTTTTCTGGGTCCTTTTCACATGAAGTCCACATGAGTTTGTCCAGATAGGTCTGGACCTAACCAGAAATATCCGGTTCTGTGTGGCTAAATGAATATCAGCTTTTAAATAGCCTGTGTGTTTGTTAGTTTTTCTGGATAGTATCTATGAACTTAAGAGTTTTGAAAGAATTTTAGCATGTTACATTTTGTTTTTTTGATGGCAAACGCTAATTAGCTCCACATGGAGACCAACAAGTACACATAAGTGTTTTCTGAGTAGAATGCTACAGAAACTAGGGTAAAAATATTTGCGACTGTAAACATGATCTTGATTCACATTCCCAAGAAAACAACTTTGCTTTTCTCCAAAATCTGTTTCGCTATTATTTCTGGGTCCTTTTCACACAAATTCCTCACGAGTTTGTCCAAATAGGTCTGGATCTAACCAGAAATATCCAGTTCTGTGAGGCTAAATGAATATCAGCTTTTAAACAGCCTGTGTGTTTGTTAGTGTTTTCTGGATAGTATCAATGAACTTCAGAGTTTTAAATGAATTTTAGCATGTTACATTTTGTTTTTTTGATGGCAGACGCTAATTAGTTCCACATGGAGACACTACAAGTACACATAAGTGTTTTCTGAGTAGAATGTTACTGAAACTAGGCTAAAATTAATATTTGCGACTGTAAACATGACATTAAATCCACTTGCCCTAGAAAACGACTTGGTTTTTCTCTAATACAAGTAACGATATTCTTTTCTGGGTCCCTTGCACAGGAATTCCACATGAGTTTGTCCAGATAGGTCTGGATCTAACCAGAAATATCCGGTTCTGTGTGGCTAAATGAATATCAGCTTTTCAACAGCCTGTGTGTTTGTTAGTGTTTTCTGGATAGTAGCTATGAAATTTAGAGTTTCGAATGAATTTTAGCATGTTACATTTAGCTTTTTGTTGGCAAATGCTAATTAGTTCCACATGGAGACACAACAAGTACACATTAGTGTTTTCTGAGTAGAATGCTACAGAAACTAGGTTAAATATGATATTTAAATCTGTAAACATGACATTGAATCCAGTTGCCCAAGAAAACGACTTTGCTTTTGTTCAAAACCAGTTTCAACATACTTTTCTGGGTCCTTAACACAACAATTCCACACGAGTTTGTCCAGTTATGTCTGGATCTAACCAGAAATATCCGGTTCTGTGTGGCTAAATGAATATCAGCTTTTAAACAGCCTGTGTGTTTGTTAGTGTTTTCTGGATAGTATCTATGAACTTTAGAGTTTTGAATGAATTTTAGCATGTTACATTTTGATTTTTTGTTGGCAAACGCTAATTAGTTCCACATGAGACACAACATGTACACATAAGTGTTTTCTGAGTAGAATGCTACAGAAACTAGGTTAAAAATATTTGCAACTGTAAACATGATATTGATTCACATTCCCAAGAAAACAACTTTGCTTTTCTCCAAAATCTGTTTAGATATTATTTCTGGGTCCTTTGCACACAAATTCCACACGAGTTTGTCCAGATAGTTCTGGATCTAACCAGAAATATCCGGTTCTGTGTGGCTAAAGGAATAGCAGCTTTTAAACAGCCTGTGTGTTTGTTAGTGTTTTCTGGATAGTGTCTATGAACTTAAGAGTTTTGAAAGAATTTTAGCATGTTACATTTTGTTTTTTTGATGGCAAATGCTAATTAGCTCCACATGGAGACCGACAAGTACACATAAGTGTTTTCTGAGTAGAATGCTACAGAAACTAGGGTAAAAATATTTGCGACTGTAAACATGATCTTGATTCACATTCCCAAGAAAACAACTTTGCTTTTCTCCAAAATCTGTTTCGCTATTATTTCTGGGTCCTTTTCACACAAATTCCTCACGAGTTTGTCCAAATAGGTCTGGATCTAACCAGAAATATCCAGTTCTGTGAGGCTAAATGAATATCAGCTTTTAAACAGCCTGTGTGTTTGTTAGTGTTTTCTGGATAGTATCAATGAACTTCGGAGTTTTAAATGAATTTTAGCATGTTACATTTTGTTTTTTTGATGGCAGACGCTAATTAGTTCCACATGGAGACACTACAAGTACACATAAGTGTTTTCTGAGTAGAATGTTACTGAAACTAGGCTAAAAATAATATTTGCGACTGTAAACATGACATTGAATCCACTTGCCCTAGAAAACGACTTGGTTTTTCTCTAATACAAGTAACGATATTCTTTTCTGGGTCCCTTGCACAGGAATTCCACATGAGTTTGTCCAGATAGGTCTGGATCTAACCAGAAATATCCGGTTCTGTGTGGCTAAATGAATATCAGCTTTTAAACAGCCTGTGTGTTTGTTAGTGTTTTCTGGATAGTAGCTATGAAATTAAGAGTTTCGAATGAATTTTAGCATATTACATTTAGTTTTTTGTTGGCAAATGCTAATTAGTTCCACATGGAGACACAACAAGTACACATTAGTGTTTTCTGAGTAGAATGCTACAGAAACTAGGTTAAAAATGATATTTGTGACTGTAAACATGACATTGAATCCACTTGCCCAAGAAAACGACTTTGCTTTTCACGAAAATCAGTTTCGATATTCTTTTCTGGGTCTTATTCACATGAATTCCACACGAGTTTGTCCAGATAGGTCTGGATTTAACCAGAAATGTCCGGTTCTGTGAGGCTAAATGAATATCAGCTTTTAAATAGCCTGTGTGTTTGTTAGTTTTTCTGGGTAGTATCTATGAACTTAAGAGTTTTGAAAGAATTTTAGCATGTTACATTTTGTTTTTTTGATGGCAAACGCTAATTAGCTCCACATGGAGACCAACAAGTACACATAAGTGTTTTCTGAGTAGAATGCTACAGAAACTAGGGTAAAAATATTTGCGACTGTAAACATGATCTTGATTCACATTCCCAAGAAAACAACTTTGCTTTTCTCCAAAATCTGTTTCGCTATTATTTCTGGGTCCTTTTCACACAAATTCCTCATGAGTTTGTCCAAATAGGTCTGGATCTAACCAGAAATATCCAGTTCTGTGAGGCTAAATGAATATCAGCTTTTAAACAGCCTGTGTGTTTGTTAGTGTTTTCTGGATAGTATCAATGAACTTCAGAGTTTTAAATGAATTTTAGCATGTTACATTTTGTTTTTTTGATGGCAGACGCTAATTAGTTCCACATGGAGACACTACAAGTACACATAAGTGTTTTCTGAGTAGAATGTTACTGAAACTAGGCTAAAAATAATATTTGCGACTGTAAACATGACATTGAATCCACTTGCCCTAGAAAACGACTTGGTTTTTCTCTAATACAAGTAACGATATTCTTTTCTGGGTCCCTTGCACAGGAATTCCACATGAGTTTGTCCAGATAGGTCTGGATCTAACCAGAAATATCCGGTTCTGTGTGGCTAAATGAATATCAGCTTTTCAACAGCCTGTGTGTTTGTTAGTGTTTTCTGGATAGTAGCTATGAACTTTAGAGTTTCGAATGAATTTTAGCATGTTACATTTAGTTTTTTGTTGGCAAATGCTAATTAGTTCCACATGGAGACACTACAAGTACACATTAGTGTTTTCTGAGTAGAATGCTACAGAAACTAGGTTAAAAATGATATTTGTGACTGTAAACATGACATTGAATCCACTTGCCCAAGAAAACGACTTTGCTTTTCACGAAAATCTGATTCGATATTTTTTTCTGGGTCTTATTCACATGAATTCCACACGAGTTTGTCCAGATAGGTCTGGATTTAACCAGAAATGTCCGGTTCTGTGAGGCTAAATGAATATCAGCTTTTAAATAGCCCGTGTGTTTGTTAGTTTTTCTGGATAGTATCTATGAACTTAAGAGTTTTGAATGAATTTTAGCATGTTACAGTTTGTTTTTTTGATGGCAAATGCTAATTAGTTCCACATGGAGACACAACAAGTACACATAAGAGTTTTCTGAGTAGAATGCTACAGAAACTAGGTTTAATATGATATTTAAATCAGTAAACATGACATTGAATCCAGTTGCCCAAGAAAACGTCTTTGCTTTTGTTCAAAACCAGTTTCAACATCCTTTTCTGGGTCCTTAACACAACAATTCCACACGAGTTTGTCCAGATAGGTCTGGATCTAACCAGAAATATCCGGTTCTGTGTGGCTAAATGAATATCAGCTTTTAAACAGCCTGTGTGTTTGTTAGTGCTTTCTGGATAGTACCTATGAACTTTCGAGTTTTGAATGAATTCTAGCATGTTACATTTTGTTTTTTGTTGGCAAACGATAATTAGTTCCACATGAAGACATAAAAAGTACACATAAGTGTTTTCTAAGTAGAATGCTACAGAAACTAGTTGAAAAATGATATTTGCGACTGTAAACATGACATTGAATCCACTAGCCCAAGAAAACGATTTTGCGTTTCTCCAAAATCAGTTTTTGATATAATTTTCAGGGTTCTTTGCACAGGAATTCAACACGAGTTTGTCCAGATAGGTCTGGATCTAACCGTTTCTGTGTGGCTAAATGAATATCAGCTTTTAAACAGCCTGTGCGTTTGTTAGTGTTTTCTGGATAGTATCTATGAACTTTAGAGTTTTGAATGAATTTTAGCATGTTACATTTTGTTTTTTTCTTGGCAAACGCTAATTAGTTCCACATGGAGAACAAAAAGGACACATTAGTGTTTTCTGAGTAGAATGCTACAGAAACTAGGTTAAAAATGATATTTGCGACTGTAAACATGACATTGAATCCACTTGCCCAAGATAACGACTTTGCTTTTCTCCAAAGTCAGTTTCGATATTCTTTTCTGGGTCCTTTTCACATGAATTCCACACAAGTTTGTCCAGATAGGTCTTGATCTAACCAGAAATATCCGGTTCTGTGAGGCTAAATGAATATCAGCTTTTCAACATCCTGTGTGTTTCTTAGTGTTTTCTGGATAGTATCTATGAACTTTAGAGTTTTGAATGAATTTTAGCATGTTACATTTTGTTTTTTTCTTGGCAAACGCTAATTAGTTCCACATGGAGACCAAAAAGGACACACTAGTGTTTTCTGAGTAGAATGCTACAGAAACTAGGTGAAAAATGATATTTGCGACTGTAAACTTGACATTGAATCCACTTGCAGAAGGAAACGTCTTTGCTTTTCTTCAAAACCAGTTTCAACATCCTTTTCGGGGTCCTTCACACACGAATTCCACACGAGTTTGTCCAGATACGTCTGGACCTAACCAGAAATATCCGGTTCTGTGAGGCTAAATGAATATCAGCTTTTTAACAGCCTGTGTGTTTGTTAGTTTTTCTGGATAGTATCTATGAACTTAAGAGTTTTGAATGAATTTTAGCATGTTACAGTTTGTTTTTTTGATGGCAAGTGCTAATTAGTTGCACATGGAGTCACAAAAAGGACACAATAGTGTTTTCTGAGTAGAATGCTACAGAAACTAGGTTAAAAATGATATTTGCGACTGTAAGCATGACATTGAATCCACTTGCCCAAGAAAACGACTTTGATTTTCACCAAAATCAGTTTCGATATTCTTTTCTGGGTCCTTTTCACATGAATTCCACATGAGTTTGTCCAGATAGGTCTGGATTTAACCAGAAATATCCGGTTCTGTGTGGCTAAATGAATATCAGCTTTTAAATAGCCTGTGTGTTTGTTAGTTTTTCTGGGTAGTATCTATGAACTTAAGAGTTTTGAAAGAATTTTAGCATGTTACATTTTGTTTTTTTGATGGCAAACGCTAATTAGCTCCACATGGAGACCAACAAGTACACATAAGTGTTTTCTGAGTAGAATGCTACAGAAACTAGGTTAAATATGATATTTAAAACTGTAAACATGACATTGAATCCACTTGCCCAAGAAAACGACTTTGCTTTTGTTCAAAACCAGTTTCAACACACTTTTCTGGGTCCTTAACACAACAATTCCCCACGAGTTTGTCCAGTTAGGTCTGGATCTAACCAGAAATATCCGGTTCTGTGTGGCTAAATGAATATCAGCTTTTAAACAGCCTGTGTGTTTGTTAGTGTTTTCTGGATACTATCTATGAACTTAAGAGTTTTGAATGAATTTTAGCATGTTACATTTTGATTTTTTGTTGGCAAACGCTAATTAGTTCCACATGAGACACAACAAGTACACATAAGTGTTTTCTGAGTAGAATGCTACAGAAACTAGGTTAAAAATATTTGCAACTGTAAACATGATATTGATTCACATTCCCACGAAAACAACTTTGCTTTTCTCCAAAATCTGTTTCGATATTATTTCTGGGTCCTTTGCACACAAATTCCACACGAGTTTGTCCAGATAGGTCTGGATCTAACCAGAAATATCCGGTTCTGTGTGGCTAAATGAATAGCAGCTTTTAAACAGCCTGTGTGTTTCTTAGTGTTTTCTGGATAAGGTCTATGAACTTAAGAGTTTTGAAAGAATTTTAGCATGTTACATTTTGTTTTTTTGATGGCAAATGCTAATTAGCTCCACAGGGAGACACAACAAGTACAGATAAGTGTTTTCTGAGTAGAATGCTACAGAAACTAGGTTAAAAATGATATTTGCTACTCTAAACATGACACTGAATTCATATTCCCAAGAAAAAGTCTTTGCTTTTCTCCAAAACCAGTTTTGATATTCTTTTCTGGGACCTTTTCCCACGAATTCACACGAGTTTGTCCAGATAGGTCTGGATCTAACCAGAAATATCCGGTTCTGTGTGGCTAAATGAATATCAGCTTTTCAACAGCCTGTGTGTTTGTTAGTGTTTTCTGCATAGTATCTATGAACTTTAGAGTTTAGAATGAATTTTAGCATGTTACATTTTGTTTTTCTGTTGGCAAACGCTAATTAGTTCCACATGGAGGCACAACACGTACACATAAGTGTTTTCTGAGTAGAATGCTACAGAAACTAGGTTAAAAATGATATTTGTGACTGTAAACATGACATTGAATCCACTTGCCCAAGAAAACGACTTTGCTTTTCTTCAAAACCTGTTTCAACATCCTTTTCGGGGTCCTTAACACACCAATTCCACATGAGTTTGTCCAGATAGGTCTGGATGTAACCAGAAATATCCGCTTCTGTGTGGCTAAATGAATGTTAGCTTTTTTTTTTTTGACAGGCAGAGTGGACAGTTAGAAAGAGAGACAGAGAAAAAGGTCTTCCTTTGCAGTTGGTTCACCCTCCAATGGCGGCCGCGGTCGGCGCGCTGCGGCCCGCGCACCGCGCTCATTCGATGGCAGGAGTCAGGTGCTAGGTGCTTATCCTGGTCTCCCATGGGGTGCATGGCCCAAGCACTTGGGCCATCCTCCTCTGCACTCCTGTGCCACAGCAGAGGGCTGGCCTGGAAGAGGGGCAACCGGGACAGAATCCGGCGCCCCGACCAGGCTAGAACTTGGTGTGCCGGCGCCGCAAGGCGGAGGATTAGCCTGTTGAACCACGGCGCCGGCCTCGAATATCAGCTTTTAAACAGCCTGTGTGTTTGTTAGTGTTTTCTGCATAGTATCTATGAACCTTATAGTTTTGAATGAATTTTAGCATGTTACATTTTGTTTTTTTGTTGGCACACGCTAATTAGTTCCACATGAGACACAACAAGTACACATAAGTGTTTTCTGAGTAGAATGCTACAGAAACTAGGTTAAAAATATTTGCGACTGTAAACATGATATTGATTCACATTCCCAAGAAAATGACTTTGCTTTACTCCAAAATTTGTTTCGATATTATTTCTGGGTCCTTTGCACACAAATTCCACACGAGTTTGTCCAGATAGGTCTGGATCTAACCAGAAATATCCGGCTCTGTGTGGCTAAATGAATATCAGCTTTTAAACAGCCTGTGTGATTGTTAGTGTTTTCTAGATAGTATCTATGAACTTTAGAGTTTTGAATGATTTTTAGCTTGTTGCATTTTGAAATTTTGTTGACAAACCCTAATTAGTTCCACTTGGAGACATAATCAGTACACATAAGTGTTTTCTAAGTGGAATGCTACAGAAACTAGTTTTTTTTTTTTTATAAAGCTTTTATTTAAAGAATATAAATTTCCAAAGAACAGCTCATGGACCACAATGGCTCCCCCCCCACACAACTTCCCTCCCTCCCCCCACCCTCCCCTTTCCCGCTCCCTCTCCCCTTCTGTTCACATCAAGATTCATTTTCAATTCTCTTTATACACAGAAGATCAATTTAGTACATATTACGTAAAGATTTCAACGGTTTGCCCTCGCATAGAGACACAAAATGATAATACTGTTGGAGTACTAGTTATAGTATTAATTCACAATGTACAGCACATTAAGGACAGAGATCCTACATGATTTTTTTTTTAAAAAAATTGATTAATTGTCTATGCAATTTCCAGTTTAACACCAAGATTTTTTAATCATTTGCAATTATCTTTATATAAAGAAGATCAATTCAATATATACTATGTAAGGATTTAATCAGTTTTCACCCACTCAGAAACACAAAGTGTAAAAATACTGTTTCAGTACTAGTAATAGCATCACTTCACATTGGATAACACATTAAGGACAGATCCCTCATGAGACGTAAGTACACAGTGACTCCTGATGTTGATTTAACAATTTGACACTCTTGTTTATGGCGTCAGTAATCTCCCTAGGCTCTGGTCATGAGTTGCCGAGGCTATGGAAGCCTTTAGGGTTCGCCGACTTCGATCTTATTCCCACAGGGCCATAGTCAAAGTGGAAGTTCTCTCCTCCCTTCAGAGAAAGGTACCTCCTTCTTTGATGGCCCCGTTCTTTCCACTGGGATCTCACTCGCAGAGATCTTTCATTTAGGTCTTCTGTTTTTTCCAGAGTGTCTTAGCTTTCCATGCCTAAAATATTCTCATGGGCTCTTGAGCCAGATCTGAGTGCCTTAAGGGCTGATTCTGAGGCCAGAGTGCTATTTAGGACATCTGCCATTCTATGAGTTTGCTGTGTATCCTGCTTCCCATGTTGGATCATTCTCTCCCATTTTCATTCTATCAGTTAGTATTAGCAGACACTAGTCTTGTTTGTGTGATCCCTTTGACTCTTAGACCTATCAGTGTGGTCAATTGTGAGCTGAAATTGATCACTTGGACTAATGAGATGGCCTTGGTACATGCCACCTTGATGGGATTGTATTGGAAACCCCTGGCACAATTCTAACTCCATCATTTGGGGCCGTTCCGATTGAGCATGTCCCAAATTTTACATCTCCTCCCTCTCTTATTCCCACTCTTATATTTCACAGAGATCACTTTTTAGTTAAAATTTAAACACCTAAGAATAATTGTGTGTTAATTACAGAGTTCAACCACTAGTACTAGGATAAAGAAAAAAAAATACTACCATGGATAAAGTATTACATTGTACAACAACAGTCAGCACAAGAGCTGATCGAGTCACTGTTTCTCATAGTGTCCATTTCACTTCTACAGGTTTCCCCTTTGGTGCTCAGTTAGTCATCGCCAATCAAGGGAAACAAATGATATTTGTCTCTTTGGGACTGACTTAATTCACTCAGCATGATGTTTTCCAGATTCCTCCATTTTGTTGCAAGTGACCGGATTTCATTGTTTTTGACTGCTGTATAGTATTCTGTAGAGTACATGTCCCATAATTTCCTAATCCAGTCTACTGTTGAAGGGCATTTGGGTTGGTTCCAAGTCTTAGCTATTGTGAATTGAGCCGCAATAAACATTGCTGTGCAGACGGCTTTTTTGTTTGCCAATTTAATTTCCTTTGGGTAAATTCCAAGGAGTGGGATGGCTGGGTTGAATGGTAGGGTTATATTCATGTTTCTGAGGAATCTCCAGACTGACTTCCATAGTGGCTTCACCAGTTTGCATTCCCACCAACAGTGGATTAGTGTCCCTTTTTCCCCACATCCTCTCCAGCATCTATTGTTGGTGGATTTCTGAATGTGAGCCATTCTCACCGGGGTGAGGTGAAACCTCATTGTGGTTTTGATTTGCATTTCCCTGATTGCTAGGGATTTTGAACATTTTTTCATGTGTCTGTTGGCCATTTGGATTTCCTCTTTGGAAAAATGTCTGTTGAGGTCCTTGGCCCATCTCTTAAGTGGGTTGTTTGTTTTGATGTTGTGGAGTTTCTTAATTTCTTTGTAGATTCTGGTTATCAACCCTTTATCTGTTGCATAGTTTGCAAATATATTTTCCCATTCTGTCGGTTTCCTATTCACTTTCCTGACTGTTTCTTTTGCAGTACAGAAACTTTTCAATTTGATGCAATCCCAGTAGTTAATTTTGGTTTTCAGTGCCTGTGCTTCTGGGGTCTTTTCCAAGAAGTCTTTGCCAGTACCTATGTCTTGAAGGGTTTCTCCTATGCTCTCCAGTAATTTGATGGTGTCGGGTCGTAGGTTTAAATTTTTAATCCATGTTGAATGAATTTTTGTGTAAGGTGAAAGGTAGGGGTCTTGCTTCATGGTTCTGCACGTGGAAATCCAGTTTTCCCAGCACCATTTATTAAACAGCCTGACCTTACTCCAGGGACTGGTTTTGGATCATTGATCAAATATAAGTTGGCTGTAGGTGTTTGGATTGATTTCTGGAGTTTCTATTCTGTTCCATTGGTCTATCCATCTGTTTCTGTACCAGTACCATGCTGTTTTGATAACAACTGCCCTGTAGTATGTCCTGAAATCTGGTATTGTGATGCCTCCGGCTTTGTTTTTGTTGTACAAGATTGCTTTAGCTATTCGAGGTCTCCTGTGTCTCCATATGAATTTCACCATCATTTTTTCCAGATCTGAGAAGAATGTCCTCGGTATCTTGATTGGTATTGCGTTGAATCTGTAAATTGCTTTTGGGAGAATGGACATTTTGATGATATTGATTCTTCCAATCCATGAGCATGGGAGATTTCTCCATTTTTTGGTATCCTCTTCTATTTCTTTCTTTAAGGTTTTGTAATTTTCATTGTAGAGATCTTTAATGTCCTTAGTTAAATTTATTCCAAGGTATTTGATTGTTTTTGTAGCTATTGTGAATGGGATTGATCTTAGCAGTTCTTCCTCAGCCGTGGCATTGTCTGTGTATACAAAGGCTGTTGATTTTTGTGCATTTATTTTATATCCTGCTACTTTGCCAAACTCTTCTATGAGTTCCAATAGTCTCTTAGTAGAGTTCTTTGGGTCCCCTAAATAAAGAATCATGTCGTCTGCAAAGAGGGATAGTTTGAGTTCTTCCTTCCCAACTTGTATCCCTTTAATTTCTTTTTCTTGCCTAATAGCTCTGGATAAGACTTCCAGCACTATATTGAATAGCAGTGGTGAGAGTGGGCATCCCTGTCTGGTACCAGATCTCAGTGGAAATGCTTCCAACTTTTCCCCATTCAATAGGATATTGGCCGTGGGTTTTTCATAAATTGCTTTGATTGTATTGAGGAATGTGCCTTCTATACCCAGTTTGCTTAGGGTTTTCATCATGAAAGGGTGTTGAATTTTATCGAATGCTTTCTCTGCGTCTAGTGAGATAATCATATGGTTTTTCTTCTGCAGTCTGTTAATGTGGTGTATCACGTTGATTGTTTTGCGAATATTGAACCATCCCTGCATACCAGGGATGAATCCCACTTGGTCTGGGTGGATGATCTTTCTGATGTGTTGTTGCGGTCTATTGGCCAGAATTTTGTTGAGGATTTTTGCATCTATGTTCATGAGGGATATTGGTCTGTAATTCTCTTTCAATGCTGCATCTTTTTCTGGCTTAGGAATTAAGGTGATGCTGGCTTCATAGAAGGAATTTGGGAGAATTCCCTCTTTTTCGATTGTTCTGAATAGTTTGAGAAGAATTGGGGTTAGTTCTTCTTTAAATGTCTGGTAGAATTCAGCAGTGAATCCATCTGGTCCTGGGCTTTTCTTTGTTGGGAGGGCCTTTATTACTGATTCAATTTCTGACTCACTTATGGGTCTGTTTAGGTTTTCTATGTCTTCCTGGTTCAATTTAGGTAGGTTGCATGTGTCCAGGAATCTATCCATTTCTGATAGGTTTCCCTGTTTGCTGGCATACAAGTCCTTGCAGTAATTTCTGATGATTCTTTTGATTTCTGTGGTGTCTGTTGTTATATTTCCTTTTTCATCTCTGATTTTACTGATTTGGGTCTTTTCTCTTCTTTTTTTAGTTAGTTGGGCCAATGGGGTGTCAATCTTGTTTATTTTTTCAAACAACCAGCTCCTCGTTTGGCTGATTTTTTGTAATGTTTTTTTGGATTCAATCCTGTTGATTTCTTCTCTGATTTTGATTATTTCTCTTTTTCTACTAGATTTGGGTCTAGTTTGCTGCAAATTTTCTAGATCCTTGAGATGCATTGAAAGCTCATCTATTTGGTGCCTTTCCAGTTTCTTGATGTAGGCACCTATTGATATAAACTTTCCTCTTAACACTGCTTTTGCTGTATCCCATAAGTTTTGGTATGTTGTGCTGTTATCCTCATTTACTTCCAGAAAATTTTTGATTTCTCTTTTGATTTCTTCAGTGACCCATTGTTCATTCAGGAGCATGTTGTTCAATCTCCATGTGTTTGCATATGCTCTAGAGATTCCTGAGTTGCTAATTTCCAACTTCACTCCCTCATGGTCTGAGAAGTTGCATGGTATGATTCTAATTCTTTTGAATTTGCTGAGACTTGCTTTATGGCCTAATATGTGATCAATCCTAGAGTAGGTTCCATGTACTGCTGAGAAGAATGTGAATGCATTACTTGTAGGATGAAAAGTTCTGTAGATATCTGTTAGATCCATTTGGGCTATAGTGTTGTTTAAATCTACTGTCTCCTTGTTGATCTTCTGTCCTGTCGATCTGTCAATATCTGTGAGTGAAGTATTGAAGTCCCCCAGTACTATTGTGTTGGGGTCTAAGTCTCCCTTTAAGTTTCTTAACAAATTTTTTAAATAAACCTGTGGCCTGTAATTAGGTGCATATACATTGAGAATTGTTATATCTTCCTGTAGTATTGATCCCTTAATCATTATATAGTGCCCCTCTTTGTCTCTCTTAACAGTTTTTGTGTTAAAGTTTATGTAGTCCGATATTAAGATGGTTACACCCGCTCTTTTTTCATTTCTGTTGGCGTGGTATATCTTGTTCCATCCTTTTATTTTCAGTCTGTATGGATCTTCGTTGGAAAGATGTGTTTCTTGTAGGCAGCAAATAGATGGTTTTTGTTCCTTAACCCAATCAGCCAATCTCTGTCTTTTAACAGGACAGTTTAGACCTTTAACGTTCAATGTGACTATTGATAAGTGGTAAGTTTGCCCTGCCATTTGCCAGATATTTTTTAATGTATGCTTTGAATTCCCTGTGATCTTTTGCCGTGAGGTTCCCTTCGTTTACCTTCTTTCATGTTGATGGTCGTGTTTCTGTGTTTCTGTGTGTAACACGTCTTTAAGTATCTTTTGCAGGGCTGGACGAGTGGCAACAAATTCTTTCAATTTTTGTTTGTTATGAAAGGTCTTTATTTCACCTTCATTCACAAATGAGAGCTTTGCAGGGTATAATATTCTGGGCTGGCAGTTTTTCTCTCTAAGTACCTGGGCTATGTCTCGCCATTCCCTTCTAGCTTGTAGGGTTTCTGTAGAGAAGTCAGCTGTAAGTCTAATTGGAGATCCTCTGAGAGTAATCTGACGTTTCTCTCTTGCACATTTTAGGATCTTTTCTTTCTGTTTCACTGTGGTGAGTTTAATTACAATATGTCGTGCAGAGGATCTCTTTTGGTCATGTTTATTAGGGGTTCTATGAGCTTCCTGGATTAGGATTTCTCTGTCTTTCTCCAAGCCTGGAAAGTTTTCTGCTAGTATCTCCCTAAAAAGGCCTTCTAATCCTTTCTCCCTCTCCATACCTTCAGGAACACCTAGAACCCGAATGTTGGGTTTTTTAATAGTATCCTGTAAATTCCCGACGATATCTTTTAGTTTTCTAATTTCCTCTTCTTGTCTTTGGTTTGACTGTTTCCTCTCCTGTTCTCTGTCTTCTAGGTCCGATATTCTCTCTTCTGCTTCACCCATTCTGGTTTTAAGGCCCTCAAGATTGCTTGTCACTTGATCTATTGAATTCTTCAATTCATTAAGATTTTTTGTCACTGTCGTAGCTTCTTGTTCTACTAGTTGTTTCATTTCGTTTTGATTTCTCCGTAGTACTTCATTCTCGCGAGAGAGATTTTCTATCTTATCCATTAAGGATTTCTGTAGTTCAAGAATTTGTTTTTGAGAACTTCTTAATGTTCTTATCAATTCTTTGAGATCTGCTTCTTGCATTTCTTCTATCTCATTATCTTCATAATCCTGACTTGGGGTGTCTTTTCCGTTTGGGGTCATCATAGCGTCTTCCTTGATCTTGCTCCCTCGGAATCTGTTTTTATTTGGCATTTTTTTTTTCCCCACACTCTTTCTCTGGGTTGTCAAGGTAACGGAGTTTGTGTGCGCGGTGTGTTCCCAGTTTTTGGATCCCCTTCAGGTTTCTACAGCCTCGGGTTTTTGGTTCCGTCTGCCTCAGTGATGGGCGGGCGGGCGGGCGGGCGGGCGCGCCTTGTCCCACTGCGTTTAATCTAGCTCGAATTAGCAGGGAGGGTGACGAGAGAGACTAGTGTCTGTGCAGTCTCGCCTCAATTGTGCTGTTTCCCCCGTGGGGGGTCTGCTTCCCCCCGCCAGTGTCTCGGGATCCCTGTATCGGCCCCCGTTCAAGCGCTCAGTTCCAATGGCGACTGTGTTCCGCCCGGCTTCCGGTTCAGCCGGCGGGCGCGCGCAGTCCCACTGCGTTCAGTCCAGCTAGAATTAGCAGGGTGGGCAACGAAAGAGGCTAGTGTCCGTGTGGGCTCGCCTCAATTGTGCTGTTTCCCCCGTGGCGTCTGCTTCCCCCCGCCAGTGTCTCGGGATCCCTGTATCGGCTCCCGTTTAAGCGCTCGAATCCAATGGCGACTGTGTTCCGTCCGGTTCCCGTCCCTCCCGGCAGCTCCCGTGCCACTAAGGCACGATTTGCCGTTCGCAAACTTGCTTTCCCCTAGGTCCTCTGCGTCTCATTCACTGGGTCCGGAAGAATTTCCACTGCATTTTTTCCCGTGAGATTTTTCCTGAGGCTACAGTAACTCTGTTTTTATTAACTATCTTTTTGTGGACTGCTAGTGCGCGTCCTCACTATTCCGCCATCTTGGCTCCGCCCAGAAACTAGTTTTAAAATGATATTTGCGACTGTAGACATGACATTGAATTCACATTCCCAAGAAAAAGACTTTGCTTTTCTCCAAAATCAGTTTTTGATATTCTTTTCAGGGTCCTTTGCACACGAATTCCACACGAGTTTGTCCAGATAGGTCTGGATCTAACCAGAAATATCCGGTTCTGTGTGGCTAAATGAATATCAGCTTTTAAACAGCCTGTGTGTTTCTTAGTGTTTTCTGGATAGTATCTATGAACTTTAGAGATTTGAATGAATTTTAGCATGTTACATTTTGTTTTTTTGATTGCAAACGCTAATTCGCTCCACATGGAGACACAACAAGTACACATAAGAATTTTCTTAGTAGAATGCTACTGAAACTAGGCTAAAAATGATATTTGCGGCTGTAAACATGACATTGAATCTACTTGCCGAAGAAAAGAATTTTGTTTTCTTCAAACCAGTTTCAACATTCTTTTTGGGGTCCTTAACACACGAATTCCACATAAGTTTGTCCAGATAGGTCTGGATCTAACCAGAAATATCCTGTTCTGTGTGGCTAAATGAATATCAGCTTTTAACAGCCTGTGTGTTTGTTAGTGTTTTCTGGATAGTATCTATGAACTTTAGAGTTTTGAATGAATTTTAGCATTTTACATTTTGTTTTTTTGATGGAAAAAGCTAATTAGTTCCACATGGAGACACAACAAGTACACATAAGTGTTTTCTGAGTAGAATGCTACAGAAACTAGGTTAAAAATGGAATTTGCGACTGTAAACATACATTGAATTGACTTGTCCAAGAAAACGACTTTGCTTTTCTCCAAAACCAGTTTCGATATTCTTTTCTGTGTCCTTTTCTCATGTATTCTACATGAGTTTGTACAGATAGGTCTGGATCCAACCAGAAATATCCAGTTCTGTGAGGCTAAATGAATATCAGCTTTTAAGCAGCCTGTGTGTTTGTTAGTGTTTTCTGGATAGTATCTATGAACTTTAGAGTTTTGAGTGAATTTTAGCATGTTACATTATGTTTTTTTTATGGCAACGCTACTGAGTTCCACATGGAGACACTACAAGTACACCTAATTGTTTTCTGAGTAGAATGTTACAGAAACTAGGCTAAAAATGATATTTGCGACTGTAAACATGACATTGAATCCACTTGCCCAAGAAAACGACTTTGCTTTTCTCCAAAACCAGTTTTACTCTGCTTTTCTGGGTATTTTGCACACGAATTCCACATGATTATGTCCAGATATGTCTGGATCTAACCAGAAATTTCCGGTTCTGTGTGGCTAAATGAATATCAGCTTTTCAACAGCCTGTGTGTTTGTTAGTTTTTCTGGATAGTATCTATGAACTTTAGAGTTTTGATAGAATTTTAGCATGTTACATTTTCTTTTTTTAGTGGCAAACGCTAATTAGCTCCACATGGAGACACAACAAGTCCACATAAGAGTTTTCTGAGTAGAATCCTACAGAAACTAGGTTAAATATCATATTTGTGACTGTAAACATGACATTGAATCCACTTGCCCAAGAAAACGACATTGCTTTTCTTCAAAACCAGGTTCAACATCCTTTTCGGGGTCTTTCACATGCGAATTCCACACGAGTTTGTCCAGATAGGTCTGGATCTAACCAGAAATATCCGGTTCTGTGTGGCTAAATGAATATCAGCTTTTCAACAGCCTGTGTGTTTGTTAGTGTTTTCTGGATAGTATCTATGAACTTTAGAGTTTTGAATGAATTTTAGCATGTTACATTTTGTTTTTCTGTTGGCAAACGCTAATTAGTTCCACATGGAGACACAACACGTACACATAAGTGTTTTCTGAGTAGAATGCTACAGAAACTAGGTTAAGAATGATATTTGTGACTGTAAACATGACATTGAATCCACTTGCCCAAGAAAACGACTTTGCTTTTCTTCAAAACCTGTTTCAACATCCTTTTCGGGGTCCTTAACCCACCAATTCCACATGAGTTTGTCCAGATAGGTCTGGATGTAACCAGAAATATCCGCTTCTGTGTGGCTAAATGAATGTTAGCTTTTTTTTTTTTTTTTTGACAGGCAGAGTGGACAGTTAGAAAGAGAGACAGAGAGAAAGGTCTTCCTTTGCAGTTGGTTCACCCTCCAATGGCGGCCGCTGTCGGCGCGCTGCGGCCGGCGCACCGCGCTCATTCGATGGCAGGAGTCAGGTGCTAGGTGCTTATCCTGGTCTCCCATGGGGTGCATGGCCCAAGCACTTGGGCCATCCTCCTCTGCACTCCTGGGCCACAGCAGAGGGCTGGCCTGGAAGAGGGGCAACCGGGACAGAATCCGGCGCCCCGACCAGGCTAGAACCTGGTGTGCCGGCGCCGCAAGGAGGAGGATTAGCCTGTTGAGCCACGGCGCCGGCCTCGAATATCAGCTTTTAAACAGCCTGTGTGTTTGTTAGTGTTTTCTGCATAGTATCTATGAACCTTATAGTTTTGAATGAATTTTAGCATGTTACATTTTTTTTTTGTTGGCAAACGCTAATTAGTTCCACATGAGACACAACAAGTACACATAAGTGTTTTCTGAGTAGAATGCTACAGAAACTAGGTTAAAAATATTTGCGACTGTAAACATGATATTGATTCACATTCCCAAGAAAACGACTTTGCTTTACTCCAAAATTTGTTTCGATATTATTTCTGGGTCCTTTGCACACAAATTCCACACGAGTTTGTCCAGATAGGTCTGGATCTAACCAGAAATATCCGGCTCTGTGTGGCTAAATGAATATCAGCTTTTAAACAGCCTGTGTGTTTGTTAGTTTTTTCTGCGTATTATCTAGGAACTTTAGAGTTTCGAATGAATTTTAGCATGTTACATTTTGTTTTTTGTTGGCAAACTCTAATTAGTTCCACATGGAGACACAACAAGTACACAAAAGTGTTTTCTGAGTAGAATGCTGCAGAAACTAGGTTAAAAATGATATTTGCGACTGTAAACATGACATTGAATCCACTTGCCCAAGAAAACGACTTTGCTTCATTCAAAACCTGTTTCAACATCCTTTTCGGGGTCGTTAACACCAATTCCACATGAATTTGTCCAGATAGGTCTGGATCTAACCAGAAATATCCGGTTCTGTGTGGCTAAATGAATATCAGCTTTTCAACAGCCTGTGTGTTTGTTAGTGTTTTCTGGATAGTATCTATGAACTTTAGAGTTTTGAATGAATTTTAGCATGTTACATTTTGTTTTTTTGATGGAAAGAGCTAATTAGTTCCACATGGAGACACAACAAGTACACATAAGTGTTTTCTGATTAGAATGCTACAGAATCTAGGTTAAAAATTATATTTGCGACTATAAACATGACATTGAATCCACTTGCCCAAGAAAATGACGTTGCTTTTCTCCAAAACCAGTTTCGATATGATTTTCTGTGTCCTTTTCACATGAATTCCACACGCGTTTGTCCAGTATAAGTCTGGATCTAACCAGAAATATCCAGTTCTTTGAGGCTAAATGAATATCAGCTTTTAAACAGCCTGTGTTTGTTAGTCTTTTCTGGATAGTATCTATGAACTTTAGAGTTTTGTATGAATTTTAGCATGTTACATTTTGTTTTTTGTTGGCAAACGCAAATTAGTTCCACATGGAGACACAACAAGTACACAAAAGTGTTTTCTGAGTAGAATGCTGCAGAAACCAGGTTAAAAATGAAATTTGCGACAGTAAACATGACATTGAATCCACTTGCCCTAGAAAACGACTTTGGTTTTCTTCAAAACCAGTTTGCCTCTGTTTTTCCGGGTCCTTTGCACATGAATTCCACACAAGTTTGTCCAGATAGGTCTGGATCTAACCAGAAATATCCGGTTCTGTGGGGCTAAATGAATATCAGCTTTTAAACAGCCTGTGTGTTTGTTAGTGTTTTGTGGAGAGTATCTATGAACTTTGGAGTTCTGAATGAATTTTAGCATGTTACATTTTGTTTTTTTGTTGGCAAATGCTAATTAGTTCCACATGGAGACACAACAAGTACACATAAGTGTTTTCTGAGTAGAATGCTACAGAAACTAGGTTAAAAATGAAATTTGCGACAGTAAACATGACATTGAATCCACTTGCCCAAGAAAACGACTTTGCTTTTCTTCAAACCAGTTTGCCTCTGCTTTTCCGGGACCTTTGCACACGAATTCCACATGAGATTGTCCAGATAGGTCTGGATCTAACCAGAAATATCCGGTTCTGTGGGCCTAATGAATACCAGCTTTTAAACAGCCTCTGTGTTTGTTAGTGTTTTGTGGAGAGTATCTATGAACTTTGGAGTTTTGAATGAATTTTAGCATGTTACATTTTGTTTTTTTTTGTTGGCAAACGCTAATTAGTTCCACATGGAGACACAACAAGTACACATAAGTGTTTTCTGAGTAGAATGCTACAGAAAATAGGTTAAAAATATTTGCGACTGTAAACATGACATTGATTCACATTCGCAAAAAACGACTTTGCTTTTCTCCAAAACCAGTTTCGATATTATTTTCTGGGTCCTTTTCACATGAATTCCACACGAGTTTGTCCAGATAGGTCTGGATCCAACCAGAAATATCCAGTTCTGTGAAGCTAAATGAATATCAGCTTTTAAAAAGCCTGTGTGTTTGTTACTGTTTTCTGGATAGTATCTATAAACTTTAGAGTTTCGAATGAATTTTAGCATGTTACATTTTGTTTTTTTGTTGGCAAACGCTAATTAGTTCCACATGGAGACACAACAAGTACACATAAGTGTTTTCTGAGTAGAATGCTACAGAAACTAGGTTAAAAATGATACTTGGGACTGTAAACATTACATTGAATCCACTTGCCCAAGGAAACGTCTTTGCTTTTCTTCAAAACCAGTTTCAACATCCTTTTCGGGGTCCTTCACACACGAATTCCACACGAGTTTGTCCAGATACGTCTGGACCTAACCAGAAATATCCGGTTCTGTGAGGCTAAATGAATATCAGCTTTTTAACAGCCTGTGTGTTTGTTAGTTTTTCTGGATAGTATCTATGAACTTAAGAGTTTTGAATGAATTTTAGCATGTTACAGTTTATTTTTTGATGGCAAATGTTAATTAGTTCCACATGGAGTCACAAAAAGGACACAATAGTGTTTTCAGAGTAGAATGCTACAGAAACTAATTTAAAAATGATATTTGCGACTGTAAACATGAAAAGGAATCCACTTGCCCAAGAAAACGACTTTGCTTTTCACCAAAATCAGTTTCTATATTCTTTTCTGGGTCTTATTCACATGAATTCCACACGAGTTTGTCCAGATAGGTCTGGATTTAACCAGAAATATCCGGTTCTGTGAGGCTAAATGAATATCAGCTTTTAAATAGCCTGTGTGTTTGTTAGTTTTTCTGGATAGTATCTATGAACTTTAGAGTTTTGATAGAATTTTAGCATGTTACATTTTCTTTTTTTAGTGGCAAACGCTAATTAGCTCCACATGGAGACACAACAAGTCCACATAAGAGTTTTCTGAGTAGAATCTACAGAAACTAGGTTAAATATCATATTTGTGACTGTAAACATGACATTGAATCCACTTGCCCAAGAAAACGACTTTGCTTTTCTTCAAAACCAGTTTCAACATCCTTTTCGGGGTCCTTCACATACGAATTCCACACAAGTTTGTCCAGATAGGTCTGGACCTAACCAGAAATATCCGGTTCTGTGAGGCTAAATGAATATCAGCTTTTCAACAGCCTGTGTGTTTGTTAGTTTTTCTGGATAGTATCTATGAACTTTAGAGTTTTGAATGAATTTTAGCATGTTACAGTTTGTTTTTTTGATGGCAAACGCTAATTAGTTCCACAGGGAGACACAACAAGTACAGATAAGTGTTTTCTGAGTATAATGCTACAGAAACTAGGTTAAAAATGATATTTGCTACTCTAAACATGACACTGAATTCATATTCCCAAGAAAAAGTCTTTGCTTTTCTCCAAAACCAGTTTTGATATTCTTTTCTGGGACCTTTTCTCACGAATTCACACGAGTTTGTCCAGATAGGTCTGGATCTAACCAGAAATATCCGGTTCTGTGTGGCTAAATGAATATCAGCTTTTCAACAGCCTGTGTGTTTGTTAGTGTTTTCTGGATAGTATCTATGAACTTTAGAGTTTTGAATGAATTTTAGCATGTTACATTTTGTTTTTCTGTTGGCAAACGCTAATTAGTTGCACTTGGAGATACAACAAGTACACCTAAGTGTTTATTGAGTAGAATGCTACAGAAACTAGGTTAAAATGCTATTACTAGTACTGAAACAGTATTTTTACACTTTGTGTTTCTGAGCGGGTGCAAACTGATGAAATCCTTACATAGTGTATATTGAATCGATTTTCTTTATATAAAGATAATTGCAAATGATTAAAAAATCTTGGTGTTAAACTGGAAATTGCATAGACAATTAATCCATTTTTTTAAAAAAAAAATCGTGTAGGATCTCTGTCCTTAATGTGCTGTACATTGTGAATTAATACTATAACTAGCACTCCAACAGTATTATCATTTTATGTCTCTATGCAAGGGAAACTGTTGAAATCTTTACGTAATATGTACTAAATTTTTCTTCTGTGTATAAAGAGAATTGAAAATGAATCTTGATGTGAACAGAAGGGGAGAGGGAGCGGGAAAGGGAAGGGTGGGGGGAGGGAGGGAAGTTGTTGGGGGGGAGCCATTGTAGTCCATAAGCTGTTCTTTGGAAATTTATATTCTTTAAATAAAAGCTTTATATAAAAAAAAGATATTTGCGACTATAAACATGACATTGAATCCAGTTGCACAAGAAAACGACTTTGCTTTTCTCCAAAACCAGTTTCGATATTATTTTCTGGGTCCTTTTCACATGAATTCCACACGAGTTTGTCCAGATAGGTCTGGATCCAACCTGAAATATCCAGTTCTGTGAAGCTAAATGAATATCAGCTTTTAAAAAGCCTGTGTGTTTGTTACTGTTTTCTGGATAGTATCTATAAACTTTAGAGTTTCGAATGAATTTTAGCATGTTACATTTTGTTTTTTTGTTGGCAAACGCTAATTAGTTCCACATGGAGACACAACAAGTACACATAAGTGTTTTCTGAGTAGAATGCTACAGAAACTAGGTTAAAAATGATACTTGGGACTGTAAACATTACATTGAATTCACATTCCCAAGAAAAAGACTTTGCTTTTCTTCAAAACCAGTTTGACTCTGCTATTCGGGGTCCTTAACACACGAATTCCACATGAGTTTGTCCAGATAGATCTGGATCTAACCAGAAATATCCAGTTCTGTGTGGCTAAACGAATATCATCTTTTAAACATCCTGTGTGTTTCTTAGTGTTTTCTGGATAGCATCTATGAACTTTAGAGTTTTGAATGAATTTTAGCATGTTACATTTTGTTTTGTTGATGGCACATGCTAATTAGTTCCACATGGAGACACAACAGGTACACATAAGTGTTTTCTGAGTAGAATGCTACAGAAACTAGGTTAAAAATGATATTTGCGACTGTAAACATGACATTGAATCCACTTGCCCAAGGAAACGTCTTTGCTTTTCTTCAAAACCAGTTTCAACATCCTTTTCGGGGTCCTTCACACACGAATTCCACACGAGTTTGTCCAGATACGTCTGGACCTAACCAGAAATATCCGGTTCTGTGAGGCTAAATGAATATCAGCTTTTTAACAGCCTGTGTGTTTGTTAGTTTTTCTGGATAGTATCTATGAACTTAAGAGTTTTGAATGAATTTTAGCATGTTACAGTTTGTTTTTTTGATGGCAAATGCTAATTAGTTCCACATGGAGTCACAAAAAGGACACAATAGTGTTTTCAGAGTAGAATGCTACAGAAACTAATTTAAAAATGATATTTGCGACTGTAAACATGAAAAGGAATCCACTTGCCCAAGAAAACGACTTTGCTTTTCACCAAAATCAGTTTCTATATTCTTTTCTGGGTCTTATTCACATGAATTCCACATGAGTTTGTCCAGATAGGTCTGGATTTAACCAGAAATATCCGGTTCTGTGAGGCTAAATGAATATCAGCTTTTAAATAGCCTGTGTGTTTGTTAGTTTTTCTGGATAGTATCTATGAACTTTAGAGTTTTGATAGAATTTTAGCATGTTACATTTTCTTTTTTTAGTGGCAAACGCTAATTAGCTCCACATGGAGACACAACAAGTCCACATAAGAGTTAAGTGAGTAGAATCTACAGAAACTAGGTTAAATATCATATTTGTGACTGTAAACATGACATTGAATTCACTTGCCCAAGAAAACGACTTTGCTTTTCTTCAAAACCAGTTTCAACATCCTTTTCGGGGTCCTTCACATACGAATTCCACACGAGTTTGTCCAGATAGGTCTGGACCTAACCAGCAATATCCGGTTCTGTGAGGCTAAATGAATATCAGCTTTTCAACAGCCTGTGTGTTTGTTAGTTTTTCTGGATAGTATCTATGAACTTTAGAGTTTTGAATGAATTTTAGCATGTTACAGTTTGTTTTTTTGATGGCAAACGCTAATTAGTTCCACATGAGACACAACAAGTACAGATAAGTGTTTTCTGAGTAGAATGCTACAGAAACTAGGTTAAAAATGATATTTGCTACTCTAAACATGACACTGAATTCATATTCCCAAGAAAAAGTCTTTGCTTTTCTCCAAAACCAGTTTTGATATTCTTTTCTGGGACCTTTTCCCACGAATTCACACGAGTTTGTCCAGATAGGTCTGGATCTAACCAGAAATATCCGGTTCTGTGTGGCTAAATGAATATCAGCTTTTCAACAGCCTGTGTGTTTGTTAGTGTTTTCTGCATAGTATGTATGAACTTTAGAGTTTAGAATGAATTTTAGCATGTTACATTTTGTTTTTCTGTTGGCAAACGCTAATTAGTTCCACATGGAGGCACAACACGTACACATAAGTGATTTCTGAGTAGAATGCTACAGAAACTAGGTTAAAAATTAAATTTGTGACTGTGAACATGGCATTTATTCCTCTTGCCCAAGAAAACGACTTTGCTTTTCTTCAAAACCAGTTTCAACATCCTTTTCGGGGTCCTTAACACAACAATTCCACACGAGTTTGTCCAGATTGGTCTGGATCTAACCAGAAATATCCGGTTCTGTGTGGCTAAATGAATATCAGCTTTTAAACAGCCTGTGTGTTTGTTAGTGTTTTGTGGAGAGTATCTATGAACTTTGGATTTCTGAATGAATTTTAGCATGTTACATTTTGTTTATTGATGGCAAATGCTAATTAGTTCCACATGAAGACACAACAAGTACAATAAGTGTTTTCTGTATAGAATGCTACAGAAACTAAGTTAAAAATGATATTTGTGACTGTAAACATGACATTGAATCCACTTGCCCAGGAAAACGACTTTGCTTTTCTCCAAAACCAGTTTCGATATTCTTTTCTGGGTTCTTTTCACATGAATTCCACACGAGTTTTTCCAGATACGTCTGGATCTAACCAGAAATATCCGGTTCTGTGTGGCTAAATGAATATCAGCTTTTAAACAGCCTCTGTGTTTGTTAGTGTTTTGTGGAGAGAATCTATGAACTTTAGAGTTTTGAATGAATTTTAGCATGTTACATTTTGTTTTTTTGATGGCACATGCTAATTATTCCACATAAAGACAAAGCAAGTACACATAAGTGATTTCTAAGTAGAATGCTACAGAAACTAGTTTAAAATGATACTTGGAACTGTAAACATGACATTTAATTCACATTCCCAAGAAAAAGACTTTGCTTTTCTCCAAAACCAGTTTCGATAAACTTTTCTGGGTTTTGCACAGCAATTCCACACGAGTTTGTCCAGATATGTCTGGATCTAACCAGAAATATCCGGTTCTGTGTGGCTAAATGAATATCAGCTTTTAAATAGCCTGTGTGATTGTTAGTGTTTTCTGGATAGTATCTATGATCTTTAGAGTTTTGAAAAAATTTTAGCATGTTACATTTTGTTTTTCTGTTGGCAAACACTAATTAGTTCCACATGGAGACTCAACAAGTACCCATAAGAGTTTTCTTAGTAGAATCCTACTGAAACTAGGTTGAATATGATATTTGCGACTGTAAACATGACATTGAATCCACTTGCCCAAGAAAACGATTTTGCTTTTTCCAAACCAGTTTCTACATCCTTTTTGGGGTCCTTAACACACCAATTCCACACGAGTTTGTCCAGATAGGTCTGGATCTAATCAGAAATATCCGGTTCTGTGTGGCTAAATGAATATCACCTTTTCAACAGCCTGTGTGTTTCTTAGTGTTTTCTGGATAGTATCTATGAACTTTAGAGTTTTGAATGAATTTTAGCATGCTACATTTGGTTTTTTTGTTGGAAAACGCTAATTAGTTCCACATGGAGACACACAAGTACACATAAGTGTTTTCTGAGTAGAATGCTACACAAACTAATTGAAAAATGATATTTGCGACTGTAAACATGACATTGAATTCACATTCCCAAGAAAAAGACTTTGCTTTTCTCCAAAACCAGTTTGACTCTGCTTTTCGGCGTCCTTAACACACGAATTCCACATGAGTTTGTCCAGATAGATCTGGATCTAACCAGCAATATCCGGTTCTGTGTGGCTAAATGAATATCACCTTTTCAACAGCCTGTGTGTTTCTTAGTGTTTTCTGGATAGTATCTATGATCTTTAGAGTTTTGAATGAATTTTAGCATGTTACTTTTGTTTTTTTGTTGGCAAATGCTACTTAGTTCCAAATGAGACACAACAAGTACACATAAGTGTTTTCTGAGTAGAATGCTACAGAAACTAGTTTAAAAATATTTGCGACTGTAAACATGACATTGAATCCACTTGCCCAGGAAAACGACTTTGCTTTTCTCCAAAATCTGTTTCGATATTATTTCTGGGTCCTTTGCACACAAATTCCACACGAGTTTGTCCAGATAGGTCTGGATCTAACCAGAAATATCCGGTTCTGTGTGGCTAAATGAATATCAGCTTTTAAACAGCCTGTGTGTTTGTTAGTGTTTTTTGGATAGTGTCTATGAACTTTAGAGTTTTGAGTGAATTTTAGCATGTTACATTATGTTTTTTTGTTGGCAAATGCTAATTAGTTCCACATGGATACACTAGCAGTACACATAAGTGTTTTCTGAATAGAATGCTACAGAAACTAGGCTAAAAATGATATTTGCGACTGTAAACATGACATTGAATCCACTTGCCCAAGAGAACGACTTTGCTTTTCTCCAAAACCAGTTTTACTGTGCTTTTCTGGGTCTTTTGCACATGAATTCCACATGAGTTATCTAGATAGGTCTGGATCTAACAAGAAATATCCGGTTCTGTGTGGCTAAATGAATATCAGCTTTTAAACAGCCTGTGTGTTTGTTAGTGTTTTCTGCATAGTATCTATGAACTTTAGAGTTTCTAAGTGTTTTCTGAGTAGAATGCTACAGAAACTAGGTTAAATATGATATTTAAATCTGTAAAAATGACACTGAATCCACATGCCCAAGAAAATGACTTTTCTTTTCTTCAAAACCCGTTTCAACATCCTTTTCGGGATCCTTAACACAAGAGTTCCACACGAGTTTGTCCAGATAGGTCTGGATCTAACCAGAAATATCCGGTTCTGTGTGGCTAAATGAATAGCAGCTTTTAAACCGCCTCTGTGTTTGTTAGTGTTTTCTGGATAGTATCTATGAACTTTAGAGTTTCGAATGAATTTTAGCATGTTACTTTTTTTTTTCTTGGCAAACACTAATTAGTTCCACAGGGAGACACAACAAGTACACATAAGTGTTTTCTGAGTAGAATGCTAGAGAAACTAGGTAAAAAATAAAATTTGCGACTGTAAACATGACATTGAAATGACTTGCCCAAGAAAAAGATTTGCTTTTCTTCAAAACCAGTTTGACTCTGCTTTTCTGGGTCCTTTGCACACGAATTGCACATGAGATTGTGCAGGTAGGTCTGGATCTAACCAGAAATAGCATGTTACTTTTTGTTTTTTCTTGACAAACGCTAATTAGTTCCACTTGGAGACACAACAAGTACACATAAGTGTTTTCTGAGTAGAATGCTACAGAAACTAGCTTAAAAATCATACTTAGGACTGTAAACATGACATTGAATTCACATTCCCAAGAAAAAGACTTTGCTTTTCTCCAAAACCATATTCAATATTCTTTTCTGGGTCCTTTTCCCATGAATTCCACATGAGTTTGTCCAGATAGGTCTGGATCTAACTAGAAATATCCGGTTCTGTGTGGCTAAAGGAATATCAGGTTTTCAACAGCCCGTGTGTTTGTTAGTGTTTTCTGGATAGTATCTATGAACTTTAGAGTTTTGAATGAATTTTAGCATGTTACATTTTGTTTTTTTGTTGGCAAACGCTAATTAGTTCCACATGAGACACAACAAGTACACATAAGTGTTTTCTGAGTAGAATGCTACAGAAACTAGGTTAAAAATATTTGCGACTGTAAACATGACATTGAATCCACTTGCCCAGGAAAATGACTTTGCTTTTCTCCAAAATCTGTTTCGATATTATTTCTGGGTCCTATGCACACAAATTCCACACGAGTTTGTCCAGATAGGTCTGGATCTAACCAGAAATATCTGGTTCTGTGTGGCTAAATGAATATCAGCTTTTAAACAGCCTGTGTGTTTCTTAGTGTTTTCTGGATAGTATGTATGAACTTTAGAGTTTAGAATGAATTTTAGCATGTTACATTTTGTTTTTCTGTTGGCAAACGCTAATTAGTTCCACATGGAGGCACAACACGTACACATAAGTGATTTCTGAGTAGAATGCTACAGAAACTAGGTTAAAAATTAAATTTGTGACTGTGAACATGGCATTTATTCCTCTTGCCCAAGAAAACGACTTTGCTTTTCTTCAAAACCAGTTTCAACATCCTTTTCGGGGTCCTTAACACAACAATTCCACACGAGTTTGTCCAGATTGGTCTGGATCTAACCAGAAATATCCGGTTCTGTGTGGCTAAATGAATATCAGCTTTTAAACAGCCTGTGTGTTTGTTAGTGTTTTGTGGAGAGTATCTATGAACTTTGGATTTCTGAATGAATTTTAGCATGTTACATTTTGTTTATTGATGGCAAATGCTAATTAGTTCCACATGAAGACACAACAAGTACAATAAGTGTTTTCTGTATAGAATGCTACAGAAACTATTTGAAAAATGATATTTGCGACTGTAAACATGACATTGAATTCACATTCCCAAGAAAATACTTTGCTTTTCTCCAAAACCAGTTTCGATATTCCTTTCTCCGTCCTTTTTTCACGAATTCCACACGAGTTTGTCCAGATAGGTCTGGATCTAACCAGAAATATCCGGTTCTGTGTCGCTAAATGAATATCAGCTTTTAAACCGCCTGTGTGTTTGTTAGTGTTTTCTTGATAGTATCTATGAATTTTAGAGTTTTGAAAGAATTTTAGCATGTTACATTTTGTTTTTGTTGGCAAACGCTAATTAGTTCCACAGGGAGACACAACAAGTACACATAAGTGTTTTCTGAGTAGAATCTTACAGAAACTAAGTTAAAAATGATATTTGTGACTGTAAACATGACATTGAATCCACTTGCCCAGGAAAACGACTTTGCTTTTCTCCAAAACCAGTTTCGATATTCTTTTCTGGGTTCTTTTCACATGAATTCCACACGAGTTTTTCCAGATACGTCTGGATCTAACCAGAAATATCCGGTTCTGTGTGGCTAAATGAATATCAGCTTTTAAACAGCCTCTGTGTTTGTTAGTGTTTTGTGGAGAGAATCTATGAACTTTAGAGTTTTGAATGAATTTTAGCATGTTACATTTTGTTTTTTTGATGGCACATGCTAATTATTCCACATAAAGACAAAGCAAGTACACATAAGTGATTTCTAAGTAGAATGCTACAGAAACTAGTTTAAAATGATACTTGGAACTGTAAACATGACATTTAATTCACATTCCCAAGAAAAAGACTTTGCTTTTCTCCAAAACCAGTTTCGATAAACTTTTCTGGGTTTTGCACAGCAATTCCACACGAGTTTGTCCAGATATGTCTGGATCTAACCAGAAATATCCGGTTCTGTGTGGCTAAATGAATATCAGCTTTTAAATAGCCTGTGTGATTGTTAGTGTTTTCTGGATAGTATCTATGATCTTTAGAGTTTTGAAAAAATTTTAGCATGTTACATTTTGTTTTTCTGTTGGCAAACACTAATTAGTTCCACATGGAGACTCAACAAGTACCCATAAGAGTTTTCTTAGTAGAATCCTACTGAAACTAGGTTGAATATGATATTTGCGACTGTAAACATGACATTGAATCCACTTGCCCAAGAAAACGATTTTGCTTTTTCCAAACCAGTTTCTACATCCTTTTTGGGGTCCTTAACACACCAATTCCACACGAGTTTGTCCAGATAGGTCTGGATCTAATCAGAAATATCCGGTTCTGTGTGGCTAAATGAATATCACCTTTTCAACAGCCTGTGTGTTTCTTAGTGTTTTCTGGATAGTATCTATGAACTTTAGAGTTTTGAATGAATTTTAGCATGCTACATTTGGTTTTTTTGTTGGAAAACGCTAATTAGTTCCACATGGAGACACACAAGTACACATAAGTGTTTTCTGAGTAGAATGCTACACAAACTAATTGAAAAATGATATTTGCGACTGTAAACATGACATTGAATTCACATTCCCAAGAAAAAGACTTTGCTTTTCTCCAAAACCAGTTTGACTCTGCTTTTCGGCGTCCTTAACACACGAATTCCACATGAGTTTGTCCAGATAGATCTGGATCTAACCAGCAATATCCGGTTCTGTGTGGCTAAATGAATATCACCTTTTCAACAGCCTGTGTGTTTCTTAGTGTTTTCTGGATAGTATCTATGATCTTTAGAGTTTTGAATGAATTTTAGCATGTTACTTTTGTTTTTTTGTTGGCAAATGCTACTTAGTTCCAAATGAGACACAACAAGTACACATAAGTGTTTTCTGAGTAGAATGCTACAGAAACTAGTTTAAAAATATTTGCGACTGTAAACATGACATTGAATCCACTTGCCCAGGAAAACGACTTTGCTTTTCTCCAAAATCTGTTTCGATATTATTTCTGGGTCCTTTGCACACAAATTCCACACGAGTTTGTCCAGATAGGTCTGGATCTAACCAGAAATATCCGGTTCTGTGTGGCTAAATGAATATCAGCTTTTAAACAGCCTGTGTGTTTGTTAGTGTTTTTTGGATAGTGTCTATGAACTTTAGAGTTTTGAGTGAATTTTAGCATGTTACATTATGTTTTTTTGTTGGCAAATGCTAATTAGTTCCACATGGATACACTAGCAGTACACATAAGTGTTTTCTGAATAGAATGCTACAGAAACTAGGCTAAAAATGATATTTGCGACTGTAAACATGACATTGAATCCACTTGCCCAAGAGAACGACTTTGCTTTTCTCCAAAACCAGTTTTACTGTGCTTTTCTGGGTCTTTTGCACATGAATTCCACATGAGTTATCTAGATAGGTCTGGATCTAACAAGAAATATCCGGTTCTGTGTGGCTAAATGAATATCAGCTTTTAAACAGCCTGTGTGTTTCTTAGTGTTTTCTGCATAGTATCTATGAACTTTAGAGTTTCTAAGTGTTTTCTGAGTAGAATGCTACAGAAATTAGGTTAAATATGATATTTAAATCTGTAAAAATGACACTGAATCCACATGCCCAAGAAAATGACTTTTCTTTTCTTCAAAACCCGTTTCAACATCCTTTTCGGGATCCTTAACACAAGAGTTCCACACGAGTTTGTCCAGATAGGTCTGGATCTAACCAGAAATATCCGGTTCTGTGTGGCTAAATGAATAGCAGCTTTTAAACCGCCTCTGTGTTTGTTAGTGTTTTCTGGATAGTATCTATGAACTTTAGAGTTTCGAATGAATTTTAGCATGTTACTTTTTTTTTTCTTGGCAAACACTAATTAGTTCCACAGGGAGACACAACAAGTACACATAAGTGTTTTCTGAGTAGAATGCTAGAGAAACTAGGTAAAAAATAAAATTTGCGACTGTAAACATGACATTGAAATGACTTGCCCAAGAAAAAGATTTGCTTTTCTTCAAAACCAGTTTGACTCTGCTTTTCTGGGTCCTTTGCACACGAATTGCACATGAGATTGTGCAGGTAGGTCTGGATCTAACCAGAAATAGCATGTTACTTTTTGTTTTTTCTTGACAAACGCTAATTAGTTCCACTTGGAGACACAACAAGTACACATAAGTGTTTTCTGAGTAGAATGCTACAGAAACTAGCTTAAAAATCATACTTGGGACTGTAAACATGACATTGAATTCACATTCCCAAGAAAAAGACTTTGCTTTTCTCCAAAACCATATTCAATATTCTTTTCTGGGTCCTTTTCCCATGAATTCCACATGAGTTTGTCCAGATAGGTCTGGATCTAACTAGAAATATCCGGTTCTGTGTGGCTAAAGGAATATCAGGTTTTCAACAGCCCGTGTGTTTGTTAGTGTTTTCTGGATAGTATCTATGAACTTTAGAGTTTTGAAAGAATTTTAGCATGTTACATTTTGTTTTTCTGTTGGCAAACGCTAATTAGTTCCACATGGAAACACAACAAGTACACATAAGTGTTTTCTCAATAGAAGGCTACAGAAACTAGGTTAAATATGATATTTAAATCTGTAAACATGACATTGAATCCACTTGCCCAAGAAAACGACTTTGCTTTTCTTCAAAACCCGTTTCAACATCCTTTTTGGGATCCTTAACACAACAATTCCACACGAGTTTGTCCAGATAGGTCTGGATCTAAGGAGAAATATCCGGTTCTGTGTGCTAAATGAATAGCAGCTTTTAAACAGCCTGTGTGTTTGTTAGTTTTTCTGGATAGTATCTATGAACTTTAGAGTTTTGAATGAATTTTAGCATGTTACATTTTGTTTTTTTGTTGGCAAATGCTAATTAGTTCCACATGAGACACAAGAAGTACACATAAGTGTTTTCTGAGTAGAATGCTACAGAAACTAGGTTAAAAATATTTGCGACTGTAAACATGACATTGAATCCACTTGCCCAGGAAAATGACTTTGCTTTTCTCCAAAATCTGTTTCGATATTATTTCTGGGTCCTATGCACACAAATTCCACACGAGTTTGTCCAGATAGGTCTGGATCTAACCAGAAATATCTGGTTCTGTGTGGCTAAATGAATATCAGCTTTTAAACAGCCTGTGTGTTTCTTAGTGTTTTCTGGATAGTATCTATGAACTTTAGAGTTTTGAAAGAATTTTAGCATGTTACATTTGTTTTTCTGTTGGCAAACGCTAATTAGTTCCACATGGAGACACAACAAGTACACATAAGTGTTTTCTCAATAGAAGGTTACAGAAACTAGGTTAAATATGATATTTAAATCTGTAAACATGACATTGAATCCACTTGCCCAAGAAAACGACTTTGCTTTTCTTCAAAACCCGTTTCAACATCCTTTTTGGGATCCTTAACACAACAATTCCACACGAGTTTGTCCAGATAGGTCTGGATCTAAGGAGAAATATCCGGTTCTGTGTGGCTAAATGAATAGCAGCTTTTAAACAGCCTGTGTGTTTGTTAGTGTTTTCTGGATAGTATCTATGAACTTTAGAGTTTCGAATGAATTTTAGCATGTTCCTTTTTTTTTTCTTGGCAAACACTAATTAGTTCAACAGGGAGACACAACAAGTACACATAAGTGTTTTCTGAGTGGAATGCTACAGAAACTAGGTTAAAAATGAAATTTGCGACTGTAAACATGACATTGAACCCACTTGCTCAAGAAAAAGACTTTGCTTTTCTTCAAAACCAGTTTGACTCTGTTTTTCTGGGTCCTTTGCGCACGAATTCCACTTGAGATTGTGCAGATAGGTCTGGATCTAACCAGAAATATCCAATTCTGTGTGGCTAAATGAATATCAGCTTTTAAACAGCCTGTGTGTTTGTCAGTGTTTTCTGGATAGTATCTATGAACTTTAGAGTTTTGAATGAATTTTAGCATGTTACATTTTGTTTTTTTGTTGGCAAATGCTAATTATTTCCACATGGAGACACCACAAGTACACATAAGTGTTTTCTGAGTAGAATGCTACAGAAACTAGGTTAAAAATATTTGCGACTATAAACATGACATTGATTCACATTCCCAAGAAAATGAATTTGCTTTTCTCCAAAATCTGTTTTGATATTATTTCTGGGTCCTATGCACACAAATTCCACACGAGTTTGTCCAGATAGGTCTGGATCTAACCAGAAATATCCGGATCTGTGTGGCTAAATGAATATCAGCTTTTAAACAGCCTGTGTGTTTGTTAGTGTTTTCTGGATAGTGTCTATGAACTTTAGAGTTTTGAGTGAATTTTAGCATGTTACATAATGTTTTTATGTTGGCAAATGCTAATTATTTCCACATGGAGACACTAGAAGTACACATAAGTGTTTTCAGAGTAGAATGCTACAGAAACTAGGCTAAAAATGATATTTGCGACTGTAAACATGACATTGAATCCACTTGCCCAGGAAAACGACTTTGTTTTTCTCCAAAACCACTTTCGATATTCTTTTCTGGGTCCTTTTCGCATGAATTCCACATGAGTTTGTCCAGATAGGTCTGGATCTAACCAGAAATATCCGGTTCTGTGTGGCTAAATGAATATCAACTTTTAAATAGCCTGTGTGTTTGTTAGTGTTTTCTGGATAGTATCTATCAACTTTAGAGTTTTGAATGAATTTTAGCATGTTACTTTTTGTTTTTTCTTGGCAAACGCTAATTAGATCCACTTGGAGACACAACAAGTACACATAAGTGTTTTCTGAGTAGAATGCTACAGAAACTAGCTTAAAAAGGATACTTGGGACTGTAAACATGACATTGAATTCACATTCCCAAGAAAAAGACTTTGCTTTTCTCCAAAACCAGATTCAATATTCTTTTCTGGGTCCTTTTCGCATGAATTCCACATGAGTTTGACCAGATAGGTCTGGATCTAACCAGAAATATCCGGTTCTGTGTGGCTAAATGAATATCAACTTTTAAATAGCCTGTGTGTTTGTTAGTGTTTTCTGGATAGTATCTATCAACTATAGAGTTTTGAATGAATTTTAGCATGTTACATTTTGTTTTTTTGTTGGCAAATGCTAATTAGTTCCACATGAGACACAACAAGTACACATAAGTGTTTTCTGAGTAGAATGCTACAGAAACTATGTGAAAAATGATATTTGCGACTGTAAACATGACATTGATTCACATTCCCAAGAAAACGACTCTGCTTTTCTCCAAAATCTGTTTCGATATTATTTCTGGGTCCTATGCACACAAATTCCACACGAGTTTGTCCAGATATGTCTAGATCTAACAAGAAATATCCGGTTCTGTGTGGCTAAATGAATATCAGCTTTTAAACAGCCTGTGTGTTTGTTAGTGTTTTCTGGATAGTGTCTATGAACTTTAGAGTTTTGAGTGAATTTTAGCATGTTACCTTTTGTGTTTTTGATGGCAAACGCTAATTAGTTCACATGGAGACACTAAAGGTACACATACGTATTTTCTGAGTAGAATGCTACAGAAACTAGGTTTAAAATGATATTTGCGACTGTAAACATGACATTGAATCCACTTGCCCAAGAAAACGAATTTGCTTTTCTTCAAAACCAGTTTTACTCTGCTTTTCTAGGTCTTTTGCACACGAATTCCACATGAGTTGTCCAGGTAGGTCTGGATCTAACCAGAAATATCCGGTTCTGTGTGGCTAAAGGAATATCAGCTTTTCAACAGCCTGTGTGTTTGTTAGTGTTTTCTGGATAGTATCTATGAACTTTAGAGTTTTGAATGAATTTTTGCATGCTACTTTTTGTTTTTTCTTGGCAAACGCTAATTAGTTCCACTTGGAGACACAACAAGTACACATAAGTGTTTTCTGAGTAGAATGCTACAGAAACTAGCTTAGAAATGATACTTGGGACTGTAAACATGACATTGAATTCACATTCCCAAGGAAAAGACTTTGCTTTTCTCCAAAACCAGATTCAATATTCTTTTCTGGGTCCTTTTCGCATGAATTCCACATGAGTTTGTCCAGATAGGTCTGGATCTAACCAGCAATATCCAGTTCTGTGTGGCTAAATGAATATCAGCTTTTCAACAGCCTGTGTGTTTGTTAGTGTTTTCTGGATAGTATCTATGAACTTTAGAGTTTTGAATGAATTTTAGCATGTTACTTTTTGTTTTTTGTTGGCAAATGCTATTAATTCCACGTGGAGACACAACAAGTACACATAAGTGTTTTCTGAGTAGAATGCTACAGAAACTAGCTTAAAAATGATACTTGGGACTGTAAAATGACATTGAATTCACATTCCCAAGGAAAAGACTTTGCTTTTCTTCAAAACCAGATTCAATATTTTTTTCTGGGTCCTTTTCGCATGAATTCCACATGAGTTTGTCCAGATAGGTCTGGATCTAACCAGAAATATCCGGTTCTGTGTGGCTAAATGAATATCAGCTTTAAAACAGACTGTGTGTTTGTTAGTGTTTTCTTGATAGTATCTATGAACTTTAGAGTTTTGAATGAATTTTAGCATGTTACATTTTGTTTTTTTGTTGACAAACCCTAATTAGTTCCACATGAGACACAACAAGTACACATAAGTGTTTTCTGAGTAGAATGCTACAGAAACTAGGTTAAAAATATTTGCGACTGTAAACATGACATTGAATCCACTTGCCCAGGAAAACGACTTTGCTTTTCTCCAAAATCTGTTTCGATATTATCTGCACACAAATTCCACATGAGTTTGTCCAGATAGGTCTGGATCTAACCAGAAATATCCGGTTCTCTGTGGCTAAATCAATATCAGCTTTTAAACAGCCTGTGTGTTTGTTAGTGTTTTCTGGATAGTGTCTATGAACTTTAGAGTTTTGAGTGAATTTTAGCATGTTACATTATGTTTTTTTGATGGCAAACACTAATTAGTTCCACATGGAGACACTACAAGTACACATAAGTGTTTTCTGAGTAGAATGTTACAGAAATTAGGCTAAAAATGATATTTGCTTCTGTAAACATGACATTGAATCCACTTGCCCAAGAAAACGACTTTGCTTTTCTCCAAAACCAGTTTGACTCTGCTTTTCTGCGTCTTTTGCACATGAATTCCACATGAGTTGTCCAGATAGGTCTGGATCTAACCAGAAATATCCGGTTCTGTGTGGCTAAATGAATATCAGCTTTTAAACAGCCTGTGTGTTTGTTAGTGTTTTCTGCATAGTATCTATGAACTTTAGGGTTTCTGATGAATTTTAGCATGTTATATTTTGTATTTTATTGGCAAATGCTATTAATTCCACATGGAGACACAACAAGTACATATAAGTGTTTTCTGAGTAGAATGTTAGAGAAACTAGCTTAAAAATGATATTTGCGACTGTAAACATGACATTGAATTCACATTCCCAAGGAAAAGGTTTTGATTTTCTTCAAAACCAGTTTCAACATCATTTTCGGGTATTTAACACACGAATTCCACACAAGTTTGTCCAGATAGGTCTGGATCTAACCAGAAATATTTGGTTCTGTGTGGCTAAAGGAATATCAGCTTTTAAACAGCCTGTGTGTTTCTTAGTGTTTTCTGGATAGTATCTATGAACTTTAGAGTTTTGAATGAATTTTAGCATGTTACATTTTCTTTTTTTGATGGCAAACGCTAATTAGTTCACATGGAGACACTAAAGGTACACATAAGCATTTTCTGTGTAGAATGCTACAGAAACTAGGTTAAAAATGATATTTGCGACTGTAAACATGACATTGAATTCACGTTCCCAAGAAAAAGACTTTGCTTTTCTCCAAAACCATTTTGACTCTGCTTCTCTGGGTCCTTTGCACACGAATTCCACATGAGATTGTGCAGATAGGTCTGGATCTAACCAGAAATATCCGGTTCTGTGTGGCTAAAGGAATATCAGCTTTTAAACAGCCTGTGTGTTTGTTAGTTTTTCTGGATAGTATCTATGAACTTTAGAGTTTTGAACGAATTTTAGCATGTTACATTTTGTTTTTTTGCTGGCAAATGCTAATTAGTTCCACAAGGAGACACCACAAGTACACATACGTGTTTTCTGAGTAGAATGCTACAGAAACTATGTGAAAAATGATATTTGCGACTGTAAACATGACATTGATTCACATTCCCAAGAAAACGACTCTGCTTTTCTCCAAAATCTGTTTCGATATTATTTCTGGGTCCTATGCACACAAATTCCACACGAGTTTGTCCAGATAGGTCTGGATCTAACCAGAAATATCCGGTTCTGTGTGGCTAAATGAATATCAGCTTTTAAACAGCCTGTGTGTTTGTTAGTGTTTTCTGGATAGTGTCTATGAACTTTAGAGTTTTGAGTGAATTTTAGCATGTTACCTTTTGTGTTTTTGATGGCAAACGCTAATTAGTTCACATGGAGACACTAAAGGTACACTAAGTATTTTCTGAGTAGAATGCTACAGAAACTAGGCTAAAAATGATATTTGCGACTGTAAACATGACATTGAATCCACTTGCCCAAGAAAACGAATTTGCTTTTCTTCAAAACCAGTTTGACTCTGCTTTTCTAGGTCTTTTGCACACGAATTCCACATGAGTTGTCCAGGTAGGTCTGGATCTAACCAGAAATATCCGGTTCTGTGTGGCTAAAGGAATATCAGCTTTAAAACAGCCTGTGTGTTTGTTAGTGTTTTCTGGATAGTATCTATGAACTTTAGAGTTTTGAATGAATTTTTGCATGCTACTTTTTGTTTTTTCTTGGCAAACGCTAATTAGTTCCACTTGGAGACACAACAAGTACACATAAGTGTTTTCTGAGTAGAATGCTACAGAAACTAGAGTAGAAATGATACTTGGGACTGTAAACATGACATTGAATTCACATTCCCAAGAAAAAGACTTTGCTTTTCTCCAAAACCAGATTCAATATTCTTTTCTGGGTCCTTTTCGCATGAATTCCACATGAGTTTGTCCAGATAGGTCTGGATCTAACCAGCAATATCCAGTTCTGTGTGGCTAAATGAATATCAGCTTTTCAACAGCCTGTGTGTTTCTTAGTGTTTTCTGGATAGTATCTATGAACTTTAGAGGTTTGAATGAATTTTAGCATGTTACTTTTTGTTTTTTGTTGGCAAATGCTATTAATTCCACGTGGAGACACAACAAGTACACATAAGTGTTTTCTGAGTAGAATGCTACAGAAACTAGCTTAAAAATGATACTTGGGACTGTAAAATGACATTGAATTCACATTCCCAAGGAAAAGACTTTGCTTTTCTTCAAAACCAGATTCAATATTTTTTTCTGGGTCCTTTTCGCATGAATTCCACATGAGTTTGTCCAGATAGGTCTGGATCTAACCAGAAATATCCGGTTCTGTGTGGCTAAATCAATATCAGCTTTTAAACAGCCTGTGTGTTTGTTAGTGTTTTCTGCATAGTATCTATGAACTTTAGAGTTTCTAATGAATTTTAGCATGTTACATTTTGTTTTTTATTGGCAAATGCTATTAATTCCACATGGAGACACAACAAGTACATATAAGTGTTTTCTGAGTAGAATGTTACAGAAACTAGCTTAAAAATGATACGTGGGACTGTAAACATGACATTGAATTCACATTCCCAAGGAAAAGATTTTGCTTTTTTTCAAAACCAGTTTCAACATCATTTTCGGGTATTTAACACACGAATTCCACACGAGTTTGTCCAGATAGGTCTGGATCTAACCAGAAATATTTGGTTCTGTGTGGCTAAAGGAATATCAGCTTTTAAACAGCCTGTGTGTTTCTTAGTGTTTTCTGGATAGTATCTATGAACTTTAGAGTTTTGAATGAATTTTAGCATGTTACATTTTCTTTTTTTGATGGCAAACGCTAATTACTTCACATGGAGACACTAAAGGTACACATAAGTGTTTTCTGAGTAGAATGCTACAGAAACTAGGTTAAAAATATTTGCGCCTGTAAACATGACATTGAATTCACATTCCCAAAAAACAACTTTGCTTTTCTCCAAAACCAGTTTGACTCTGATTTCTGGGTCCTTTGCACAGCAATTCCACACGAGTTTGTCCAGATAGGTCTGGATCTAACCAGAAATATCCGGTTCTGTGTGGCTAAAGGAATATCAGCTTTAAAACAGCCTGTGTGTTTGTTAGTGTTTTCTGGATAGTATCTATGAACTTTAGAGTTTTGAATGAATTTTAGCATGTTACTTTTTGTTTTTTGTTGGCAAATGCTATTAATTCCACGTGGAGACACAACAAGTACACATAAGTGTTTTCTGAGTAGAATGCTACAGAAACTAGCTTAAAAATGATACTTGGGACTGTAAAATGACATTGTATTCACATTCCCAAGGAAAAGACTTTGCTTTTCTTCAAAACCAGATTCAATATTTTTTTCTGGGTCCTTTTCGCATGAATTCCACATGAGTTTGTCCAGATAGGTCTGGATCTAACCAGAAATATCCGGTTCTGTGTGGCTAAATGAATATCAGCTTTAAAACAGCCTGTGTGTTTGTTAGTGTTTTCTTGATAGTATCTATGAACTTTAGAGTTTTGAATGAATTTTAGCATGTTACATTTTGTTTTTTATTGACAAATGCTATTAATTCCACATGGAGACACAACAAGTACATATAAGTGTTTTCTGAGTAGAATGTTACAGAAACTAGCTTAAAAATGATACGTGGGACTGTAAACATGACATTGAATTCACATTCCCAAGAAAAAGACTTTGCTTTTCTCCAAAACCAGATTCAATATTCTTTTCTGGGTCCTTTTCGCATGAATTCCACATGAGTTTGTCCAGATAGGTCTGGATCTAACCAGCAATATCCAGTTCTGTGTGGCTAAATGAATATCAGCTTTTCAACAGCCTGTGTGTTTCTTAGTGTTTTCTGGATAGTATCTATGAACTTTAGAGTTTTGAATGAATTTTAGCATGTTACTTTTTGTTTTTTGTTGGCAAATGCTATTAATTCCACGTGGAGACACAACAAGTACACATAAGTGTTTTCTGAGTAGAATGCTACAGAAACTAGCTTAAAAATGATACTTGGGACTGTAAAATGACATTGAATTCACATTCCCAAGGAAAAGACTTTGCTTTTCTTCAAAACCAGATTCAATATTTTTTTCTGGGTCCTTTTCGCATGAATTCCACATGAGTTTGTCCAGATAGGTCTGGATCTAACCAGAAATATCCGGTTCTGTGTGGCTAAATGAATATCAGCTTTAAAACAGCCTGTGTGTTTGTTAGTGTTTACTTGATAGTATTTATGAACTTTAGAGTTTTGAATGAATTTTAGCATGTTACATTTTGTTTTTTTGTTGGCAAACGCTAATTAGTTCCACATGAGACACAACAAGTACACATAAGTGTTTTCTGAGTAGAATGCTACAGAAACTAGGTTAAAAATATTTGCGACTGTAAACATGACATTGAATCCACTTACCCAGGAAAACAACTTTGCTTTTCTCGAAAATCTGTTTCGATATTATTTGCACACAAATTCCACATGAGTTTGTCCAGATAGGTCTGGATCTAACCAGAAATATCCGGTTCTGTGTGGCTAAAAGAATATCAGCTTTTAAACAGCCTGTGTGTTTGTTAGTGTTTTCTGGATAGTAGCTGTGAACTTTAGAGTTTCTAATGAATTTTAGCATGTTACATTTTGTTTTTTATTGGCAAATGCTATTAATTCCACATGGAGACACAACAAGTACATATAAGTGTTTTCTGAGTAGAATGTTACAGAAACTAGCTTAAAAATGATACGTGGGACTGTAAACATGACATTGAATTCACATTCCCAAGGAAAAGATTTTGCTTTTTTTCAAAACCAGTTTCAACATCATTTTCGGGTATTTAACACACGAATTCCACACGAGTTTGTCCAGATAGGTCTGGATCTAACCAGAAATATTTGGTTCTGTGTGGCTAAAGGAATATCAGCTTTTAAACAGCCTGTGTGTTTGTTAGTGTTTTCTGGATAGTATCTATGAACTTTAGAGTTTTGAATGAATTTTAGCATGTTACATTTTCTTTTTTTTGATGGCAAACGCTAATTAGTTCCCATGGAGACACTAAAGGTACACATAAGCTTTTTCTTTGTAGAATGCTACAGAAACTAGTTTAAAAATGATATTTGCGACTGTAAACATGACATTGAATTCACGTTCCCAATAAAAAGACTTTGCTTTTCTCCAAAACCATTTTGACTCTGCTTCTCTGGGTCCTTTGCACAGCAATTCCACACGAGTTTGTCCAGATAGGTCTGGATCTAACCAGAAATATCCGGTTCTGTGTGGCTAAAGGAATATCAGCTTTTAAGCAGCCTGTGTGTTTCTTAGTGTTTTCTGGATAGTATCTATGAACTTTAGAGTTTTGAATGAATTTTAGCATGTTACATTTTCTTTTTTTGATGGCAAACGCTAATTACTTCACATGGAGACACTAAAGGTACACATAAGTGTTTTCTGAGTAGAATGCTACAGAAACTAGGTTAAAAATATTTGCGCCTGTAAACATGACATTGAATTCACATTCCCAAAAAACAACTTTGCTTTTCTCCAAAACCAGTTTGACTCTGATTTCTGGGTCCTTTGCACAGCAATTCCACACGAGTTTGTCCAGATAGGTCTGGATCTAACCAGAAATATCCGGTTCTGTGTGGCTAAAGGAATATCAGCTTTAAAACAGCCTGTGTGTTTGTTAGTGTTTTCTGGATAGTATCTATGAACTTTAGAGTTTTGAATGAATTTTAGCATGTTACTTTTTGTTTTTTGTTGGCAAATGCTATTAATTCCACGTGGAGACACAACAAGTACACATAAGTGTTTTCTGAGTAGAATGCTACAGAAACTAGCTTAAAAATGATACTTGGGACTGTAAAATGACATTGAATTCACATTCCCAAGGAAAAGACTTTGCTTTTCTTCAAAACCAGATTCAATATTTTTTTCTGGGTCCTTTTCGCATGAATTCCACATGAGTTTGTCCAGATAGGTCTGGATCTAACCAGAAATATCCGGTTCTGTGTGGCTAAATGAATATCAGCTTTAAAACAGCCTGTGTGTTTGTTAGTGTTTTCTTGATAGTATCTATGAACTTTAGAGTTTTGAATGAATTTTAGCATGTTACATTTTGTTTTTTATTGACAAATGCTATTAATTCCACATGGAGACACAACAAGTACATATAAGTGTTTTCTGAGTAGAATGTTACAGAAACTAGCTTAAAAATGATACGTGGGACTGTAAACATGACATTGAATTCACATTCCCAAGGAAAAGACTTTGCTTTTCTTCAAAACCAGATTCAATATTTTTTTCTGGGTCCTTTTCGCATGAATTCCACATGAGTTTGTCCAGATAGGTCTGGATCTAACCAGAAATATCCGGTTCTGTGTGGCTAAATGAATATCAGCTTTAAAACAGCCTGTGTGTTTGTTAGTGTTTTCTTGATAGTATCTATCAACTTTAGAGTTTTGAATGAATTTTAGCATGTTACATTTTGTTTTTTTGTTGGCAAACGCTAATTAGTTCCACATGAGACACAACAAGTACACATAAGTGTTTTCTGAGTAGAATGCTACAGAAACTAGGTTAAAAATATTTGCGACTGTAAACATGACATTGAATCCACTTGCCCAGGAAAACGACTTTGCTTTTCTCCAAAATCTGTTTCGATATTATTTGCACACAAATTCCACACGAGTTTGTCCAGATAGGTCTGGATCTAACCAGAAATATCCGGATCTGTGTGGCTAAATCAATATCAGCTTTCAAACAGCCTGTGTGTTTGTTAGTGTTTTCTGGATAGTGTCTATGAACTTTAGAGTTTTGAGTGAATTTTAGCATGTTACATTATGTTTTTTTGATGGCAAACGCTAATTAGTTCCACATGGAGACACTACAAGTACACATAAGTGTTTTCTGAGTAGAATGTTACAGAAACTAGGCTAAAAATGATATTTGCTTCTGTAAACATGACATTGAATCCACTTGCCCAAGAAAACGAATTTGCTTTTCTCCAAAACCAGTTTTACTCTGCTTTTCTGGGTCTTTTGCACACGAATTCCACATGAGTTGTCCAGATAGGTCTGGATCTAACCAGAAATATCCGGTTCTGTGTGGCTAAATGAATATCAGCTTTGAAACAGCCTGTGTGTTTGTTAGTGTTTTCTGCATAGTATCTATGAACTTTAGAGTTTCTAATGAATTTTAGCATGTTACATTTTGTTTTTTATTGGCAAATGCTATTAATTCCACATGGAGACACAACAAGTACATATAAGTGTTTTCTGAGTAGAATGTTACAGAAACTAGCTTAAAAATGATACGTGGGACTGTAAACATGACATTGAATTCACATTCCCAAGGAAAAGATTTTGCTTTTTTTCAAAACCAGTTTCAACATCATTTTCTGGTATTTAACACACGAATTCCACACGAGTTTGTCCAGATAGGTCTGGATCTAACCAGAAATATTTGGTTCTGTGTTGCTAAAGGAATATCAGCTTTTAAACAGCCTGTGTGTTTGTTAGTGTTTTCTGGATAGTATCTATGAACTTTAGAGTTTTGAATGAATTTTAGCATGTTACATTTTCTTTTTTTTGTTGGCAAACGCTAATTAGTTCCCATGGAGACACTAAAGGTACACATAAGCTTTTTCTTTGTAGAATGCTACAGAAACTAGTTTAAAAATGATATTTGCGACTGTAAACATGACATTGAATTCACGTTCCCAATAAAAAGACTTTGCTTTTCTCCAAAACCATTTTGACTCTGCTTCTCTGGGTCCTTTGCACAGCAATTCCACACGAGTTTGTCCAGATAGGTCTGGATCTAACCAGAAATATCCGGTTCTGTGTGGCTAAAGGAATATCAGCTTTTAAACAGCCTGTGTGTTTCTTAGTGTTTTCTGGATAGTATCTATGAACTTTAGAGTTTTGAATGAATTTTAGCATGTTACATTTTCTTTTTTTGATGGCAAACGCTAATTACTTCACATGGAGACACTAAAGGTACACATAAGTGTTTTCTGAGTAGAATGCTACAGAAACTAGGTTAAAAATATTTGCGCCTGTAAACATGACATTGAATTCACATTCCCAAAAAACAACTTTGCTTTTCTCCAAAACCAGTTTGACTCTGATTTCTGGGTCCTTTGCACAGCAAGTCCACACGAGTTTGTCCAGATAGGTCTGGATCTAACCAGAAATATCCGGTTCTGTGTGGCTAAAGGAATATCAGCTTTAAAACAGCCTGTGTGTTTGTTAGTGTTTTCTGGATAGTATCTATGAACTTTAGAGTTTTGAATGAATTTTAGCATGTTACTTTTTGTTTTTTGTTGGCAAATGCTATTAATTCCACGTGGAGACACAACAAGTACACATAAGTGTTTTCTGAGTAGAATGCTACAGAAACTAGCTTAAAAATGATACTTGGGACTGTAAAATGACATTGAATTCACATTCCCAAGGAAAAGACTTTGCTTTTCTTCAAAACCAGATTCAATATTTTTTTCTGGGTCCTTTTCGCATGAATTCCACATGAGTTTGTCCAGATAGGTCTGGATCTAACCAGAAATATCCGGTTCTGTGTGGCTAAATGAATATCAGCTTTAAAACAGCCTGTGTGTTTGTTAGTGTTTTCTTGATAGTATCTATGAACTTTAGAGTTTTGAATGAATTTTAGCATGTTACATTTTGTTTTTTATTGGCAAATGCTATTAATTCCACATGGAGACACAACAAGTACATATAAGCGTTTTCTGAGTAGAATGTTACAGAAACTAGCTTAAAAATGATACGTGGGACTGTAAACATGACATTGAATTCACATTCCCAAGGAAAAGACTTTGCTTTTCTTCAAAACCAGATTCAATATTTTTTTCTGGGTCCTTTTCGCATGAATTCCACATGAGTTTGTCCAGATAGGTCTGGATCTAACCAGAAATATCCGGTTCTGTGTGGCTAAATGAATATCAGCTTTAAAACAGCCTGTGTGTTTGTTAGTGTTTTCTTGATAGTATCTATCAACTTTAGAGTTTTGAATGAATTTTAGCATGTTACATTTTGTTTTTTTGTTGGCAAACGCTAATTAGTTCCACATGAGACACAACAAGTACACATAAGTGTTTTCTGAGTAGAATGCTACAGAAACTAGGTTAAAAATATTTGCGACTGTAAACATGACATTGAATCCACTTGCCCAGGAAAACGACTTTGCTTTTCTCCAAAATCTGTTTCGATATTATTTGCACACAAATTCCACACGAGTTTGTCCAGATAGGTCTGGATCTAACCAGAAATATCCGGATCTGTGTGGCTAAATCAATATCAGCTTTCAAACAGCCTGTGTGTTTGTTAGTGTTTTCTGGATAGTGTCTATGAACTTTAGAGTTTTGAGTGAATTTTAGCATGTTACATTATGTTTTTTTGATGGCAAACGCTAATTAGTTCCACATGGAGACACTACAAGTACACATAAGTGTTTTCTGAGTAGAATGTTACAGAAACTAGGCTAAAAATGATATTTGCTTCTGTAAACATGACATTGAATCCACTTGCCCAAGAAAACGAATTTGCTTTTCTCCAAAACCAGTTTTACTCTGCTTTTCTGGGTCTTTTGCACACGAATTCCACATGAGTTGTCCAGATAGGTCTGGATCTAACCAGAAATATCCGGTTCTGTGTGGCTAAATGAATATCAGCTTTGAAACAGCCTGTGTGTTTGTTAGTGTTTTCTGCATAGTATCTATGAACTTTAGAGTTTTGAATGAATTTTAGCATGTTACATTTTGTTTTTTATTGGCAAATGCTATTAATTCCACATGGAGACACAACAAGTACATATAAGTGTTTTCTGAGTAGAATGTTACAGAAACTAGCTTAAAAATGATACGTGGGACTGTAAACATGAGATTGAATTCACATTCCCAAGGAAAAGATTTTGCTTTTCTTCAAAACCAGTTTCAACATCATGTTCGGGTATTTAACACACGAATTCCACACGAGTTTGTCCAGATAGGTCTGGATCTAACCAGAAATATTCGGTTCTGTGTGGCTAAAGAAATATCAGCTTTTAAACAGCCTGTGTGTTTGTTAGTGTTTTCTGGATAGTATCTATGAACTTTAGAGTTTTGAATGAATTTTAGCATGTTACATTTTCTTTTTTTGATGGCAAACGCTAATTAGTTCACATGGAGACACTAAAGGTACACATAAGCTTTTTCTGTGTAGAATGCTACAGAAACTAGGTTAAAAATGATATTTGCGACTGTAAACATGACATTGAATTCACGTTCCCAAGAAAAAGACTTTGCTTTTCTCCAAAACCATTTTGACTCTGCTTCTCTGGGTCCTTTGCACAGCAATTCCACACGAGTTTGTCCAGATAGGTCTGGATCTAACCAGAAATATCCGGTTCTGTGTGGCTAAATGAATATCAGCTTTTCAACAGCCTGTGTGTTTGTTAGTGTTTTCTGGATAGTATCTATGAACTTTAGAGTTTTGAATGAATTTTAGCATGTTACATTTTTTTTTTTTGGAAAACCCTAATTACTTCACATGGAGACACTAAAGGTACACATAAGTGTTTTCTGAGTAGAATGCTACAGAAACTAGGTTTAAAATATTTGCGCCTGTAAACATGACATTGTATTCACATTCCCAAAAAACAACTTTGCTTTTCTCCAAAACCAGTTTGACTCTGATTTCTGGGTCCTTTGCACAAGAATTCCACACGAGTTTGTCCAGATAGGTCTGGATCTAACCAGAAATATCCGGTTCTGTGTGGCTAAATGAATATCAGCTTTAAAACAGCCTGTGTGTTTGTTAGTGTTTTCTTGATAGTATCTATGAACTTTAGAGTTTTGAATGAATTTTAGCATGTTACATTTTGTTTTTTTGTTGGCAAACGCTAATTAGTTCCACATGAGACACAACAAGTACACATAAGTGTTTTCTGAGTAGAATGCTACAGAAACTAGGTTAAAAATATTTGCGACTGTAAACATGACATTGAATCCACTTGCCCAGGAAAACGACTTTGCTTTTCTCCAAAATCTGTTTCGATATTATTTGCACACAAATTCCACACGAGTTTGTCCAGATAGGTCTGGATCTAACCAGAAATATCCGGTTCTGTGTGGCTAAATCAATATCAGCTTTTAAACAGCCTGTGTGTTTGTTAGTGTTTTCTGGATAGTGTCTATGAACTTTAGAGTTTTGAGTGAATTTTAGCATGTTACATTATGTTTTTTTGATGACAAACGCTAATTAGTTCCACATGGAGACACTACAAGTACACATAAGTGTTTTCTGAGTAGAATGTTACAGAAACTAGGCTAAAAATGATATTTGCTTCTGTAAACATGACATTGAATCCACTTGCCCAAGAAAACGACTTTGCTTTTCTCCAAAACCAGTTTGACTCTGCTTTTCTGGGTCTTTTGCACATGAATTCCACACGAGTTTGTCCAGATAGGTCTGGATCTAACCAGAAATATCCAGTTCTTTTTAGCTAAATGAATATCAGCTTTGAAACAGCCTGTGTGTTTGTTAGTGTTTTCTGCATAGTATCTATGAACTTTAGAGTTTCTAATGAATTTTAGCATGTTACATTTTGTTTTTTATTGGCAAATGCTATTAATTCCACATGGAGACACAACAAGTACATATAAGTGTTTTCTGAGTAGAATGTTACAGAAACTAGCTTAAAAATGATACGTGGGACTGTAAACATGACATTGAATTCACATTCCCAAGGAAAAGATTTTGCTTTTCTTCAAAACCAGTTTCAACATCATTTTCGGGTATTTAACACACGAATTCCACACGAGTTTGTCCAGATAGGTCTGGATCTAACCAGAAATATCCGGTTCTGTGTGGCTAAAGGAATATCAGCTTTTAAACAGCCTGTGTGGTTCTTAGTGTTTTCTGGATAGTATCTATGAACTTTAGAGTTTTGAATGAATTTTAGCATGTTACATTTTCTTTTTTTGATGGCAAACGCTAATTACTTCACATGGAGACACTAAAGGTACACATAAGTGTTTTCTGAGTAGAATGCTACAGAAACTAGGTTAAAAATATTTGCGCCTGTAAACATGACATTGAATTCACATTCCCAAAAAACAACTTTGCTTTTCTCCAAAACCAGTTTGACTCTGATTTCTGGGTCCTTTGCACAAGAATTCCACATGAGATTGTGCAGATAGGTCTGGATCTAACCAGAAATATCCGGTTCTGTGTGGCTAAAGGAATATCAGCTTTTAAACAGCCTGTGTGTTTGTTAGTGTTTTCTGGATAGTATCTATGAACTTTAGAGTTTTGAATGAATTTTAGCATGTTACTTTTTGTTTTTTGTTGGCAAATGCTATTAATTCCACGTGGAGACACAACAAGTACACATAAGTGTTTTCTGAGTAGAATGCTACAGAAACTAGCTTAAAAATGATACTTGGGACTGTAAAATGACATTGAATTCACATTCCCAAGGAAAAGACTTTGCTTTTCTTCAAAACCAGATTCAATATTTTTTTCTGGGTCCTTTTCGCATGAATTCCACATGAGTTTGTCCAGATAGGTCTGGATCTAACCAGAAATATCCGGTTCTGTGTGGCTAAATGAATATCAGCTTTAAAACAGCCTGTGTGTTTGTTAGTGTTTTCTTGATAGTATCTATGAACTTTAGAGTTTTGAATGAATTTTAGCATGTTACATTTTGTTTTTTTGTTGGCAAACGCTAATTAGTTCCACATGAGACACAACAAGTACACATAAGTGTTTTCTGAGTAGAATGCTACAGAAACTAGGTTAAAAATATTTGCGACTGTAAACATGACATTGAATCCACTTGCCCAGGAAAACGACTTTGCTTTTCTCCAAAATCTGTTTCGATATTATTTGCACACAAATTCCACACGAGTTTGTCCAGATAGGTCTGGATCTAACCAGAAATATCCGGTTCTGTGTGGCTAAATCAATATCAGCTTTTAAACAGCCTGTGTGTTTGTTAGTGTTTTCTGGATAGTGTCTATGAACTTTAGAGTTTTGAGTGAATTTTAGCATGTTACATTATGTTTTTTTGATGACAAATGCTAATTAGTTCCACATGGAGACACTACAAGTACACATAAGTGTTTTCTGAGTAGAATGTTACAGAAACTAGGCTAAAAATGATATTTGCTTCTGTAAACATGACATTGAATCCACTTGCCCAAGAAAACGACTTTGCTTTTCTCCAAAACCAGTTTGACTCTGCTTTTCTGGGTCTTTTGCACACGAATTCCACACGAGTTTGTCCAGATAGGTCTGGATCTAACCAGAAATATCCAGTTCTTTTTAGCTAAATGAATATCAGCTTTGAAACAGCCTGTGTGTTTGTTAGTGTTTTCTGCATAGTATCTATGAACTTTAGAGTTTCTAATGAATTTTAGCATGTTACATTTTGTTTTTTATTGGCAAATGCTATTAATTCCACATGGAGACACAACAAGTACATATAAGTGTTTTCTGAGTAGAATGTTACAGAAACTAGCTTAAAAATGATACGTGGGACTGTAAACATGACATTGAATTCACATTCCCAAGGAAAAGATTTTGCTTTTCTTCAAAACCAGTTTCAACATCATTTTCGGGTATTTAACACACGAATTCCACACGAGTTTGTCCAGATAGGTCTGGATCTAACCAGAAATATCCGGTTCTGTGTGGCTAAATGAATATCAGCTTTAAAACAGCCTGTGTGGTTCTTAGTGTTTTCTGGATAGTATCTATGAACTTTAGAGTTTTGAATGAATTTTAGCATGTTACATTTTCTTTTTTTGATGGCAAACGCTAATTACTTCACTTGGAGACACTAAAGGTACACATAAGTGTTTTCTGAGTAGAATGCTACAGAAACTAGGTTAAAAATATTTGCGCCTGTAAACATGACATTGAATTCACATTCCCAAAAAACAACTTTGCTTTTCTCCAAAACCAGTTTGACTCTGATTTCTGGGTCCTTTGCACAAGAATTCCACATGAGATTGTGCAGATAGGTCTGGATCTAACCAGAAATATCCGGTTCTGTGTGGCTAAAGGAATATCAGCTTTTAAACAGCCTGTGTGTTTGTTAGTGTTTTCTGGATAATATCTATGAACTTTAGAGTTTTGAATGAATTTTAGCATGTTACTTTTTGTTTTTTGTTGGCAAATGCTATTAATTCCACGTGGAGACACAACAAGTACACATAAGTGTTTTCTGAGTAGAATGCTACAGAAACTAGCTTAAAAATGATACTTGGGACTGTAAAATGACATTGAATTCACATTCCCAAGGAAAAGACTTTGCTTTTCTTCAAAACCAGATTCAATATTTTTTTCTGGGTCCTTTTCGCATGAATTCCACATGAGTTTGTCCAGATAGGTCTGGATCTAACCAGAAATATCCGGTTCTGTGTGGCTAAATGAATATCAGCTTTAAAACAGCCTGTGTGTTTGTTAGTGTTTTCTTGATAGTATCTATGAACTTTAGAGTTTTGAATGAATTTTAGCATGTTACATTTTGTTTTTTTGTTGGCAAACGCTAATTAGTTCAACATGAGACACAACAAGTACACATAAGTGTTTTCTGAGTAGAATGCTACAGAAACTAGCTTAAAAATGATACTTGGGACTGTAAAATGACATTGAATTCACATTCCCAAGGAAAAGACTTTGCTTTTCTTCAAAACCAGATTCAATATTTTTTTCTGGGTCCTTTTCGCATGAATTCCACATGAGTTTGTCCAGATAGGTCTGGATCTAACCAGAAATATCCGGTTCTGTGTGGCTAAATGAATATCAGCTTTAAAACAGCCTGTGTGTTTGTTAGTGTTTTCTTGATAGTATCTATGAACTTTAGAGTTTTGAATGAATTTTAGCATGTTACATTTTGTTTTTTTGTTGGCAAACGCTAATTAGTTCCACATGAGACACAACAAGTACACATAAGTGTTTTCTGAGTAGAATGCTACAGAAACTAGGTTAAAAATATTTGCGACTGTAAACATGACATTGAATCCACTTGCCCAGGAAAACGACTTTGCTTTTCTCCAAAATCTGTTTCGATATTATTTGCACACAAATTCCACACGAGTTTGTCCAGATAGGTCTGGATCTAACCAGAAATATCCGGTTCTGTGTGGCTAAATCAATATCAGCTTTTAAACAGCCTGTGTGTTTGTTAGTGTTTTCTGGATAGTGTCTATGAACTTTAGAGTTTTGAGTGAATTTTAGCATGTTACATTATGTTTTTTTGATGACAAACGCTAATTAGTTCCACATGGAGACACTACAAGTACACATAAGTGTTTTCTGAGTAGAATGTTACAGAAACTAGGCTAAAAATGATATTTGCTTCTGTAAACATGACATTGAATCCACTTGCCCAAGAAAACGACTTTGCTTTTCTCCAAAACCAGTTTGACTCTGCTTTTCTGGGTCTTTTGCACACGAATTCCACACGAGTTTGTCCAGATAGGTCTGGATCTAACCAGAAATATCCAGTTCTTTTTAGCTAAATGAATATCAGCTTTGAAACAGCCTGTGTGTTTGTTAGTGTTTTCTGCATAGTATCTATGAACTTTAGAGTTTCTAATGAATTTTAGCATGTTACATTTTGTTTTTTATTGGCAAATGCTATTAATTCCACATGGAGACACAACAAGTACATATAAGTGTTTTCTGAGTAGAATGTTACAGAAACTAGCTTAAAAATGATACGTGGGACTGTAAACATGACATTGAATTCACATTCCCAAGGAAAAGATTTTGCTTTTCTTCAAAACCAGTTTCAACATCATTTTCGGGTATTTAACACACGAATTCCACACGAGTTTGTCCAGATAGGTCTGGATCTAACCAGAAATATCAGGTTCTGTGTGGCTAAAGGAATATCAGCTTTTAAACAGCCTTTGTGGTTCTTAGTGTTTTCTGGATAGTATCTATGAACTTTAGAGTTTTGAATGAATTTTAGCATGTTACATTTTCTTTTTTTGATGGCAAACGCTAATTACTTCACATGGAGACACTAAAGGTACACATAAGTGTTTTCTGAGTAGAATGCTACAGAAACTAGGTTAAAAATATTTGCGCCTGTAAACATGACATTGAATTCACATTCCCAAAAAACAACTTTGCTTTGCTCCAAAACCAGTTTGACTCTGATTTCTGGGTCCTTTGCACAAGAATTCCACATGAGATTGTGCAGATAGGTCTGGATCTAACCAGAAATATCCGGTTCTGTGTGGCTAAAGGAATATCAGCTTTTAAACAGCCTGTGTGTTTGTTAGTGTTTTCTGGATAGTATCTATGAACTTTAGAGTTTTGAATGAATTTTAGCATGTTACTTTTTGTTTTTTGTTGGCAAATGCTATTAATTCCACGTGGAGACACAACAAGTACACATAAGTGTTTTCTGAGTAGAATGCTACAGAAACTAGGTTAAAAATATTTGCGACTGTAAACATGACATTGAATCCACTTGCCCAGGAAAACGACTTTGCTTTTCTCCAAAATCTGTTTCGATATTATTTGCACACAAATTCCTCATGAGTTTGTCCAGATAGGTCTGGATCTAACCAGAAATATCCGGTTCTGTGTGGCTAAATCAATATCAGCTTTTAAACAGCCTGTGTGTTTGTTAGTGTTTTCTTGATAGTATCTATGAACTTTAGAGTTTTGAATGAATTTTAGCATGTTACATTTTGTTTTTTTGTTGGCAAACGCTAATTAGTTCCACATGGAGACACTACAAGTACACATAAGTGTTTTCTGAGTAGAATGTTACAGAAACTAGGCTAAAAATGATATTTGCTTCTGTAAACATGACATTGAATCCACTTGCCCAAGAAAACGACTTTGCCTTTCTCCAAAACCAGTTTTACTCTGCTTTTCTGGGTCTTTTGCACACGAATTCCACATGAGTTGTCCAGATAGGTCTGGATCTAACCAGAAATATCCGGTTCTTTTTGGCTAAATGAATATCAGCTTTGAAACAGCCTGTGTGTTTGTTAGTGTTTTCTGCATAGTATCTATGAACTTTAGAGTTTCTAATGAATTTTAGCATGTTACATTTTGTTTTTTATTGGCAAATGCTATTAATTCCACATGGAGACACACAAGTACATATAAGTGTTTTCTGAGTAGAATGTTACAGAAACTAGCTTAAAAATGATACGTGGGACTGTAAACATGACATTGAATTCACATTCCGAAGGAAAAGATTTTGCTTTTCTTCAAAACCAGTTTCAACATCATTTTCGGGTATTTAACAGACGAATTCCACACGAGTTTGTCCAGATAGGTCTGGATCTAACCAGAAATATTCGGTTCTGTGTGGCTAAAGGAATATCAGCTTTCAAACAGCCTGTGTGTTTGTTAGTGTTTTCTGGATAGTATCTATGAACTTTAGAGTTTTGAATGAATTTTAGCATGTTACATTTTCTTTTTTTGATGGCAAACGCTAATTAGTTCACATGGATACACTAAAGGTACACATAAGCATTTTCTGTGTAGAATGCTACAGAAACTAGGTTAAAAATGATATTTGCGACTGTAAACATGACATTGAATTCACGTTCCCAAGAAAAAGACTTTGCTTTTCTCCAAAACCATTTTGACTCTGCTTCTCTGGGTCCTTTGCACAGCAATTCCACACGAGTTTGTCCAGATAGGTCTGGATCTAACCAGAAATATCCGGTTCTGTGTGGCTAAAGGAATATCAGCTTTTAAACAGCCTGTGTGTTTCTTAGTGTTTTCTGGATAGTATCTATGAACTTTAGAGTTTTGAATGATTTTTAGCATGTTACATTTTCTTTTTTTGATGGCAAACGCTAATTACTTCACATGGAGACACTAAAGGTACACATAAGTGTTTTCTGAGTAGAATGCTACAGAAACTAGGTTAAAAATATTTGCGCCTGTAAACATGACATTGAATTCACATTCCCAAAAAACAACTTTGCTTTGCTCCAAAACCAGTTTGACTCTGATTTCTGGGTCCTTTGCACAAGAATTCCACACGAGTTTGTCCAGATAGGTCTGGATCTAACCAGAAATATCCGGTTCTGTGTGGCTAAAGGAATATCAGCTTTAAAACAGCCTGTGTGTTTGTTAGTGTTTTCTGGATAGTATCTATGAACTTTAGAGTTTTGAATGAATTTTAGCATGTTACTTTTTGTTTTTTGTTGGCAAATGCTATTAATTCCACGTGGAGACACAACAAGTACACATAAGTGTTTTCTGAGTAGAATGCTACAGAAACTAGCTTAAAAATGATACTTGGGACTGTAAAATGACATTGAATTCACATTCCCAAGGAAAAGACTTTGCTTTTCTTCAAAACCAGATTCAATATTTTTTTCTGGGTCCTTTTCGCATGAATTCCACATGAGTTTGTCCAGATAGGTCTGGATCTAACCAGAAATATCCGGTTCTGTGTGGCTAAATGAATATCAGCTTTAAAACAGCCTGTGTGTTTGTTAGTGTTTTCTTGATAGTATCTATGAACTTTAGAGTTTTGAATGAATTTTAGCATGTTACATTTTGTTTTTTTGTTGGCAAACGCTAATTAGTTCAACATGAGACACAACAAGTACACATAAGTGTTTTCTGAGTAGAATGCTACAGAAACTAGGTTAAAAATATTTGCGACTGTAAACATGACATTGAATCCACTTGCCCAGGAAAACGACTTTGCTTTTCTCCAAAATCTGTTTCGATATTATTTGCACACAAATTCCACATGAGTTTGTCCAGATAGGTCTGGATCTAACCAGAAATATCCGGTTCTGTGTGGCTAAATCAATATCAGCTTTTAAACAGCCTGTGTGTTTGTTAGTGTTTTCTGGATAGTGTCTATGAACTTTAGAGTTTTGAGTGAATTTTAGCATGTTACATTATGTTTTTTTGATGGCAAACGCTAATTAGTTCCACATGGAGACACAACAAGTACATATAAGTGTTTTCTGAGTAGAATGTTACAGAAACTAGCTTAAAAATGATACGTGGGACTGTAATCATGACATTGAAATCACATTCCCAAGGAAAAGATTTTGCTTTTCTTCAAAACCAGTTTCAACATCATTTTCGGGTATTTAACACACGAATTCCACACGAGTTTGTCCAGATAGGTCTGGATCTAACCAGAAATATCCGGTTCTGTGTGGCTAAAGGAATATCAGCTTTCAAACAGCCTGTGTGTTTGTTAGTGTTTTCTGGATAGTATCTATGAACTTTAGAGTTTTGAATGAATTTTAGCATGTTACATTTTCTTTTTTTGATGGCAAACGCTAATTAGTTCACATGGATACACTAAAGGTACACATAAGCATTTTCTGTGTAGAATGCTACAGAAACTAGGTTAAAAATGATATTTGCGACTGTAAACATGACATTGAATTCACGTTCCCAAGAAAAAGACTTTGCTTTTCTCCAAAACCATTTTGACTCTGCTTCTCTGGGTCCTTTGCACAGCAATTCCACACGAGTTTGTCCAGATAGGTCTGGATCTAACCAGAAATATCCGGTTCTGTGTGGCTAAAGGAATATCAGCTTTTAAACAGCCTGTGTGTTTCTTAGTGTTTTCTGGATAGTATCTATGAACTTTAGAGTTTTGAATGATTTTTAGCATGTTACATTTTCTTTTTTTGATGGCAAACGCTAATTACTTCACATGGAGACACTAAAGGTACACATAAGTGTTTTCTGAGTAGAATGCTACAGAAACTAGGTTAAAAATATTTGCGCCTGTAAACATGACATTGAATTCACATTCCCAAAAAACAACTTTGCTTTGCTCCAAAACCAGTTTGACTCTGATTTCTGGGTCCTTTGCACAAGAATTCCACACGAGTTTGTCCAGATAGGTCTGGATCTAACCAGAAATATCCGGTTCTGTGTGGCTAAAGGAATATCAGCTTTAAAACAGCCTGTGTGTTTGTTAGTGTTTTCTGGATAGTATCTATGAACTTTAGAGTTTTGAATGAATTTTAGCATGTTACTTTTTGTTTTTTGTTGGCAAATGCTATTAATTCCACGTGGAGACACAACAAGTACACATAAGTGTTTTCTGAGTAGAATGCTACAGAAACTAGCTTAAAAATGATACTTGGGACTGTAAAATGACATTGAATTCACATTCCCAAGGAAAAGACTTTGCTTTTCTTCAAAACCAGATTCAATATTTTTTTCTGGGTCCTTTTCGCATGAATTCCACATGAGTTTGTCCAGATAGGTCTGGATCTAACCAGAAATATCCGGTTCTGTGTGGCTAAATGAATATCAGCTTTAAAACAGCCTGTGTGTTTGTTAGTGTTTTCTTGATAGTATCTATGAACTTTAGAGTTTCTAATGAATTTTAGCATGTTGCATTTTGTTTTTTATTGGCAAATGCTATTAATTCCACATGGAGACACAACAAGTACATATAAGTGTTTTCTGAGTAGAATGTTACAGAAACTAGCTTAAAAATGATACGTGGGACTGTAAACATGACATTGAATTCACATTCCCAAGGAAAAGATTTTGCTTTTCTTCAAAACCAGTTTCAACATCATTTTCGGGTATTTAACACACGAATTCCACACGAGTTTGTCCAGATAGGTCTGGATCTAACCAGAAATATTCGGTTCTGTGTGGCTAAAGGAATATCAGCTTTCAAACAGCCTGTGTGTTTGTTAGTGTTTTCTGGATAGTATCTATGAACTTTAGAGTTTTGAATGAATTTTAGCATGTTACATTTTCTTTTTTTGATGGCAAACGCTAATTAGTTCACATGGAGACACTAAAGGTACACATAAGCATTTTCTGTGTAGAATGCTACAGAAACTAGGTTAAAACTGATATTTGCTACTGTAAACATGACATTGAATTCACGTTCCCAAGAAAAAGACTTTGCTTTTCTCCAAAACCATTTTGACTCTGCTTCTCTGGGTCCTTTGCACAGCAATTCCACACGAGTTTGTCCAGATAGGTCTGGATCTAACCAGAAATATCCGGTTCTGTGTGGCTAAAGGAATATCAGCTTTTAAACAGCCTGTGTGTTTGTTAGTGTTTTCTGGATAGTATCTATGAACTTTAGAGTTTCGAATGAATTTTAGCATGTTACTTTTTGTTTTTTGTTGGCAAACGCTAATTAGTTCCACGTGGAGACACAACAAGTACACATAAGTGTTTTCTGAGTAGAATGCTACAGAAACTAGCTTAAAAATGATACTTGGGACTGTAAACATGACATTGAATTCACATTCCCAAGAAAAAGACTTTGCTTTTCTCCAAAACCAGATTCAATATTCTTTCCTGGGTCCTTTCACATGAATTCCACACGAGTTTGTCCAGATAGGTCTGGATCTAACAAGAAATATCTGGTTCTGTGTGTCTAAATGAATATCAGCTTTTAAGCAGCCTGTGTGTTTGTTAGTGTTTTCTGGATAGTATCTATGAACTTCAGAGTTTTGAATGTTTTTTAGCATGTTACATTATGTTTTTTTGATGGCAAACACTAATTAGTTCCACATGGAGACACTACAAGTACACATAAGTGTTTTCTGAGTAGAATATTACAGAAACTAGGCTAAAAATGCTATTTGTGGCCGGCGCCGTGGCTCAACAGGCTAATCCTCTGCCTTGCGGCGCCGGCACACCGGGTTCTAGTCCTGGTCGGGGCACCGGATTCCGTCCCGGTTGCCCCTCTTCCAGGCCAAGCCCTCTGCTGTGGCCCAGGAGTGCAGTGGAGGATGGCCCAGGTGCTTGGGCCCTGCACCCCCTGGGGAGACCACGAAAAGCACCTGGCTCCTGGCTCCTGCCATCGGACGAGCGTGGTGCGCCGGCCGCAGCGCGCCGACCGCGGCGGCCATTGGAGGGTGAACCAACGGCAAAGGAAGACCTTTCTCTCTGTCTCTCTCTCTCACTGTCCACTCTGCCTGTAAAAAAAAATAAAATAAAAAAATAAAAAATAAAAATAAAAAAAAAGAAAAAAAATGATATTTGTGACTGTAAACATGACATTGAATCGACTTGCCCAAGAAAACGACTTTGCTTTTCTCCAAAACCAGTTTGACCCTGCTTTTCTGGGTCTTTTGCACACAAATTCCACATGAGTTTGTCCAGATAGGTCTGGATCTAACCAGAAATATCCGGTTCTGTGTGGCTAAAGGAATATCAGCTTTTAAACAGCCTGTGTGTTTGCTAGTGTTTTCTGCATAGCATCTAGGAACTTTAGAATTTCGAATGAATTTTAGCATGTTACATTTTGTTTTTTGTTGGCAAACGCTAATTAGTTCCACATGGAGACACAACAAGTACACATAAGAGTTTTCTGAGTACAATGCTACAGAAACTAGGTTAAAAATGATACGTGGGACTGTAAACATGACATTGAATCCACTTGCCCAAGAAAACGACTTTGCTTTCTTCAAAACCAGTTTGACTCTGCTTTTCTGTGTCCTTTGCACACGAATTCCACATGAGTTTGTCCATATAGGTCTGGATCTAACCAGAAATATCCGGTTCTGTGTGGCTAAATGAATATCAGCTTTTAAACAGCCTCTGTGTTTGTTAGTGTTTTGTGGAGAGAATCTATGAACTTTAGAGTTTTGAATGAATTTTAGCAAGTTACATTTTGTTTTGTTGATGGCACATGCTAATTAGTTCCACATGGAGACACAACAAGTACACATAAGAGTTTTCTGAGTACAATGCTACAGAAACTAGGCTAAAAATGATATTTGCGACTGTAAACATGACATTGAATCCACTTGCCCAAGAAAACGACTTTGCTTTTCTTCAAAACCCGTTTCAACATCCTTTTCGGGATCCTTAACACAAAAATTACACACGAGTTTGTCCAGATAGGTCTGGATCTAACAAGAAATATCTGGTTCTGTTTGTCTAAATTAATATCATCTTTTAAGCAGCCTGTGTGTTTGTTAGTGTTTTCTGGATAGTATCTATGAACTTCAGAGTTTTGAATGTTTTTTAGCATGTTACATTATGTTTTTTTGATGGCAAACACTAATTAGTTCCACATGGAGACACTACAAGTACACATAAGTGTTTTCTGAGTAGAATATTACAGAAACTAGGCTAAAAATGCTATTTGTGGCCGGCGCCGTGGCTCAACAGGCTAATCCTCTGCCTTGCGGCGCCGGCACACCGGGTTCTAGTCCTGGTCGGGGCACCGGATTCCGTCCCGGTTGCCCCTCTTCCAGGCCAAGCCCTCTGCTGTGGCCCAGGAGTGCAGTGGAGGATGGCCCAGGTGCTTGGGCCCTGCACCCCATGGGGAGACCACGAAAAGCACTTGGCTCCTGGCTCCTGCCATCGGACGAGCGTGGTGCGCCGGCCGCAGCGTGCCGACCGCGGCGGCCATTGGAGGGTGAACCAACGGCAAAGGAAGACTTTTCTCTCTGTCTCTCTCTCTCATGGTCCACTCTGCCTGTAAAAAAAAAATAAAATAAAAAAAATAAAAATAAAAATAAAAAAAGAAAAAAAATGATATTTGTGACTGTAAACATGACATTGAATCGACTTGCCCAAGAAAACGACTTTGCTTTTCTCCAAAACCAGTTTGACCCTGCTTTTCTGGGTCTTTTGCACACAAATTCCACATGAGTTTGTCCAGATAGGTCTGGATCTAACCAGAAATATCCGGTTCTGTGTGGCTAAAGGAATATCAGCTTTTAAACAGCCTGTGTGTTTGCTAGTGTTTTCTGCATAGCATCTAGGAACTTTAGAATTTCGAATGAATTTTAGCATGTTACATTTTGTTTTTTGTTGGCAAACGCTAATTAGTTCCACATGGAGACACAACAAGTACACATAAGAGTTTTCTGAGTACAATGCTACAGAAACTAGGTTAAAAATGATATTTGCGACTGTAAACATGACATTGAATCCACTTGCCCAAGAAAACGACTTTGCTTTATTCAAAACCAGTTTGACTCTGCTTTTCTGTGTCCTTTGCACACGAATTCCACATGAGTTTGTCCATATAGGTCTGGATCTAACCAGAAATATCCGGTTCTGTGTGGCTAAATGAATATCAGCTTTTAAACAGCCTCTGTGTTTGTTAGTGTTTTGTGGAGAGAATCTATGAAATTTAGAGTTTAGAATGAATTTTAGCATGTTACATTTTGTTTTGTTGATGGCACATGCTAATTAGTTCCACATGGAGACACAACAAGTACACATAAGAGTTTTCTGAGTACAATGCTACAGAAACTAGGCTAAAAATGATATTTGCGACTGTAAACATGACATTGAATCCACTTGCCCAAGAAAACGACTTTGCTTTTCTTCAAAACCCGTTTCAACATCCTTTTCGGGATCCTTAACACAAAAATTCCACACGAGTTTGTCCAGATAGGTCTGGATCTAACCAGAAATATCCGGTTCTGTGTGGCTAAATGAATATCAGCTTTTAAACAGCCTCTGTGTTTGTTAGTGTTTTGTGGAGAGAATCTATGAACTTTAGAGTTTAGAATGAATTTTAGCATGTTACATTTTGTTTTGTTGATGGCACATGCTAATTAGTTCCACATGGAGACACAACAAGTACACATAAGAGTTTTCTGAGTACAATGCTACAGAAACTAGGCTAAAAATGATATTTGCGACTGTAAACATGACATTGAATCCACTTGCCCAAGAAAACGACTTTGCTTTTCTTCAAAACCCGTTTCAACATCCTTTTCGGGATCCTTAACACAAAAATTCCACACGAGTTTGTCCAGATAGGTCTGGATCTAACCAGAAATATCCGGTTCTGTGTGGCTAAATGAATATCAGCTTTTAAACAGCCTCTGTGTTTGTTAGTGTTTTGTGGAGAGAATCTATGAACTTTAGAGTTTAGAATGAATTTTAGCATGTTACATTTTGTTTTGTTGATGGCACATGCTAATTAGTTCCACATGGAGACACAACAAGTACACATAAGAGTTTTCTGAGTACAATGCTACAGAAACTAGGCTAAAAATGATATTTGCGACTGTAAACATGACATTGAATCCACTTGCCCAAGAAAACGACTTTGCTTTTCTTCAAAACCCGTTTCAACATCCTTTTCGGGATCCTTAACACAAAAATTCCACACGAGTTTGTCCAGATAGGTCTGGATCTAACCAGAAATATCCGGTTCTGTGAGGCTAAAGGAATATCAGCTTTTAAATAGCCTGTGTGATTGTTAGTGTTTTCTGGATTGTATCTATGATCTTTAGAGTTTTGAAAGAATTTTAGCATGTTACATTTTGTTTTTCTGTTGGCAAACACTAATTAGTTCCACATGGAGACACAACAAGTACACATAAGTGTTTTCTGAGTAGAATGCTACTGAAACTAGGTTGAATATGATATTTGCGACTGTAAACATGACATTGAATCCACTTGCCCAAGAAAACGATTTTGCTTTTTCCAAACCAGATTCTACATCCTTTTCGGGGTCCTTAACATACCAATTCCACACGAGTTTGTCCAGATAGGTCTGGATCTAACCAGAAATATCTGGTTCTGTGTGGCTAAAGGAATATCAGCTTTTAAACAGCCTGTGTGATTGTTAGTGTTTTCTGGATAGTATCAATGAACTTTAGAGTTTTGAATGAATTTTAGCATGTTACATTTTGTTTTTTGTTGGCAAACGCTAATTAGTTCCACATGGAGACACAACAAGTACACATAAGAGTTTTCTGAGTACAATGCTACAGAAACTAGGTTAAAAATGATACGTGGGACTGTAAACATGACATTGAATCCACTTGCCCAAGAAAACGACTTTGCTTTATTCAAAACCAGTTTGACTCTGCTTTTCTGTGTCCTTTGCACACGAATTCCACATGAGATTGTCCAGATAGGTCTGGATCTAACCAGAAATATCCGGTTCTGTGTGGCTAAATGAATATCAGCTTTTAAACAGCCTGTGTGATTGTTAGTGTTTTCTGGATATTATCAATGAACTTTAGAGTTTTGAATGAATTTTAGCATGTTACATTTGGTTTTTTTGATGGCAAACGCTAATTAGTTCCACATGGAGACACAACAAGTACACATAAGTGTTTTCTGAGTAGAATGCTACTGAAACTAGGTTAAAAATGATATTTGCGCCTGTAAACATGACATTGAATTCACAATTCCAAAAAACGACTTTGCTTTTCTCCAAAACCAGTTTGACTCTGCTTTTCTGGGTCTTTGCAGACGAATTCCACATGAGTTTGTCCAGATAGGTCTGGATCTAACCAGAAATATTCGGTTCTGTGTGGCTAAAGGAATATCAGCTTTTAAACAGCCTGTGTGTTTGTTAGTGTTTTCTGGATAGTATCTATGAATTTAGAGTTTTGAATTTAATTTTAGCATGTTACATTTTCTTTTTTTGATGGCAAATGCTAATTAGTTCACATGGAGACACTAAAGGTACACATAAGTGTTTTTTGTGTAGAATGCTACAGAAACTAGGTTAAAAATGATATTTGCGACTGTAAACATGACATTGAATTCACATTCCCAAAAAACAACTTTTCTTTTCTCCAAAACCAGTTTTACTCTGCTTTTCTGGGTCCTTTGCACAAGAATTCCACACGAGTTTGTCCAGATAGGTCTGGATCTAACAGGAAATATCTGGTTCTGTGTTGCTAAAGGAATATCAGCTTTAAAACAGCCTGTGTGTTTGTTAGTGTTTTCTGGATAGTATCTATGAACTTTAGAGTTTCGAATGAATTTTAGCATGTTACTTTTTGTTTTTTCTTGGCAAACGCTAATTAGTTCCAAGTTGAGACACAACAAGTACACATAAGAGTTTTCTGAGGAGAATGCTACAGAAACTAGCTTAAAAATGATACTTGGGACTGTAAACATGACATTGAATTCACATTCCCAAGAAAAAGACTTTGCTTTTCTCCAAAACCAGATTCAATATTCCTTTCTGGGTCCTTTTCGCATGAATTCCACACGAGTTTGTCCAGATAGGTCTGGATCTAACCAGAAATATCTGGTTCTGTGTGGCTAAAGGAATATCAGCTTTTAAACTGCCTGTGTGTTTGTTAGTGTTTTCTGCATAGCATCTAGGAACTTTAGAATTTCGAATGAATTTTAGCATGTTACATTTTGTTTTTTGTTGGCAAACGCTAATTAGTTCCACATGGAGACACAACAAGTACACATAAGAGTTTTCTGAGTACAATGCTACAGAAACTAGGTTAAAAATGATACGTGGGACTGTAAACATGACATTGAATCCACTTGCCCAAGAAAACGACTTTGCTTTCTTCAAAACCAGTTTGACTCTGCTTTTCTGTGTCCTTTGCACACGAATTCCACATGAGTTTGTCCATATAGGTCTGGATCTAACCAGAAATATCCGGTTCTGTGTGGCTAAATGAATATCAGCTTTTAAACAGCCTCTGTGTTTGTTAGTGTTTTGTGGAGAGAATCTATGAACTTTAGAGTTTTGAATGAATTTTAGCAAGTTACATTTTGTTTTGTTGATGGCACATGCTAATTAGTTCCACATGGAGACACAACAAGTACACATAAGAGTTTTCTGAGTACAATGCTACAGAAACTAGGCTAAAAATGATATTTGCGACTGTAAACATGACATTGAATCCACTTGCCCAAGAAAACGACTTTGCTTTTCTTCAAAACCCGTTTCAACATCCTTTTCGGGATCCTTAACACAAAAATTACACACGAGTTTGTCCAGATAGGTCTGGATCTAACAAGAAATATCTGGTTCTGTTTGTCTAAATTAATATCATCTTTTAAGCAGCCTGTGTGTTTGTTAGTGTTTTCTGGATAGTATCTATGAACTTCAGAGTTTTGAATGTTTTTTAGCATGTTACATTATGTTTTTTTGATGGCAAACACTAATTAGTTCCACATGGAGACACTACAAGTACACATAAGTGTTTTCTGAGTAGAATATTACAGAAACTAGGCTAAAAATGCTATTTGTGGCCGGCGCCGTGGCTCAACAGGCTAATCCTCTGCCTTGCGGCGCCGGCACACCGGGTTCTAGTCCTGGTCGGGGCACCGGATTCCGTCCCGTTTGCCCCTCTTCCAGGCCAAGCCCTCTGCTGTGGCCCAGGAGTGCAGTGGAGGATGGCCCAGGTGCTTGGGCCCTGCACCCCATGGGGAGACCACGAAAAGCACTTGGCTCCTGGCTCCTGCCATCGGACGAGCGTGGTGCGCCGGCCGCAGCGTGCCGACCGCGGCGGCCATTGGAGGGTGAACCAACGGCAAAGGAAGACTTTTCTCTCTGTCTCTCTCTCTCATGGTCCACTCTGCCTGTAAAAAAAAAATAAAATAAAAAAAATAAAAATAAAAATAAAAAAAGAAAAAAAATGATATTTGTGACTGTAAACATGACATTGAATCGACTTGCCCAAGAAAACGACTTTGCTTTTCTCCAAAACCAGTTTGACCCTGCTTTTCTGGGTCTTTTGCACACAAATTCCACATGAGTTTGTCCAGATAGGTCTGGATCTAACCAGAAATATCCGGTTCTGTGTGGCTAAAGGAATATCAGCTTTTAAACAGCCTGTGTGTTTGCTAGTGTTTTCTGCATAGCATCTAGGAACTTTAGAATTTCGAATGAATTTTAGCATGTTACATTTTGTTTTTTGTTGGCAAACGCTAATTAGTTCCACATGGAGACACAACAAGTACACATAAGAGTTTTCTGAGTACAATGCTACAGAAACTAGGTTAAAAATGATATTTGCGACTGTAAACATGACATTGAATCCACTTGCCCAAGAAAACGACTTTGCTTTATTCAAAACCAGTTTGACTCTGCTTTTCTGTGTCCTTTGCACACGAATTCCACATGAGTTTGTCCATATAGGTCTGGATCTAACCAGAAATATCCGGTTCTGTGTGGCTAAATGAATATCAGCTTTTAAACAGCCTCTGTGTTTGTTAGTGTTTTGTGGAGAGAATCTATGAAATTTAGAGTTTAGAATGAATTTTAGCATGTTACATTTTGTTTTGTTGATGGCACATGCTAATTAGTTCCACATGGAGACACAACAAGTACACATAAGAGTTTTCTGAGTACAATGCTACAGAAACTAGGCTAAAAATGATATTTGCGACTGTAAACATGACATTGAATCCACTTGCCCAAGAAAACGACTTTGCTTTTCTTCAAAACCCGTTTCAACATCCTTTTCGGGATCCTTAACACAAAAATTCCACACGAGTTTGTCCAGATAGGTCTGGATCTAACCAGAAATATCCGGTTCTGTGTGGCTAAATGAATATCAGCTTTTAAACAGCCTCTGTGTTTGTTAGTGTTTTGTGGAGAGAATCTATGAACTTTAGAGTTTAGAATGAATTTTAGCATGTTACATTTTGTTTTGTTGATGGCACATGCTAATTAGTTCCACATGGAGACACAACAAGTACACATAAGAGTTTTCTGAGTACAATGCTACAGAAACTAGGCTAAAAATGATATTTGCGACTGTAAACATGACATTGAATCCACTTGCCCAAGAAAACGACTTTGCTTTTCTTCAAAACCCGTTTCAACATCCTTTTCGGGATCCTTAACACAAAAATTCCACACGAGTTTGTCCAGATAGGTCTGGATCTAACCAGAAATATCCGGTTCTGTGTGGCTAAATGAATATCAGCTTTTAAACAGCCTCTGTGTTTGTTAGTGTTTTGTGGAGAGAATCTATGAACTTTAGAGTTTAGAATGAATTTTAGCATGTTACATTTTGTTTTGTTGATGGCACATGCTAATTAGTTCCACATGGAGACACAACAAGTACACATAAGAGTTTTCTGAGTACAATGCTACAGAAACTAGGCTAAAAATGATATTTGCGACTGTAAACATGACATTGAATCCACTTGCCCAAGAAAACGACTTTGCTTTTCTTCAAAACCCGTTTCAACATCCTTTTCGGGATCCTTAACACAAAAATTCCACACGAGTTTGTCCAGATAGGTCTGGATCTAACCAGAAATATCCGGTTCTGTGAGGCTAAAGGAATATCAGCTTTTAAATAGCCTGTGTGATTGTTAGTGTTTTCTGGATTGTATCTATGATCTTTAGAGTTTTGAAAGAATTTTAGCATGTTACATTTTGTTTTTCTGTTGGCAAACACTAATTAGTTCCACATGGAGACACAACAAGTACACATAAGTGTTTTCTGAGTAGAATGCTACTGAAACTAGGTTGAATATGATATTTGCGACTGTAAACATGACATTGAATCCACTTGCCCAAGAAAACGATTTTGCTTTTTCCAAACCAGATTCTACATCCTTTTCGGGGTCCTTAACATACCAATTCCACACGAGTTTGTCCAGATAGGTCTGGATCTAACCAGAAATATCTGGTTCTGTGTGGCTAAAGGAATATCAGCTTTTAAACAGCCTGTGTGATTGTTAGTGTTTTCTGGATAGTATCAATGAACTTTAGAGTTTTGAATGAATTTTAGCATGTTACATTTTGTTTTTTGTTGGCAAACGCTAATTAGTTCCACATGGAGACACAACAAGTACACATAAGAGTTTTCTGAGTACAATGCTACAGAAACTAGGTTAAAAATGATACGTGGGACTGTAAACATGACATTGAATCCACTTGCCCAAGAAAACGACTTTGCTTTATTCAAAACCAGTTTGACTCTGCTTTTCTGTGTCCTTTGCACACGAATTCCACATGAGATTGTCCAGATAGGTCTGGATCTAACCAGAAATATCCGGTTCTGTGTGGCTAAATGAATATCAGCTTTTAAACAGCCTGTGTGATTGTTAGTGTTTTCTGGATATTATCAATGAACTTTAGAGTTTTGAATGAATTTTAGCATGTTACATTTGGTTTTTTTGATGGCAAACGCTAATTAGTTCCACATGGAGACACAACAAGTACACATAAGTGTTTTCTGAGTAGAATGCTACTGAAACTAGGTTAAAAATGATATTTGCGCCTGTAAACATGACATTGAATTCACAATTCCAAAAAACGACTTTGCTTTACTCCAAAACCAGTTTGACTCTGCTTTTCTGGGTCTTTGCAGACGAATTCCACATGAGTTTGTCCAGATAGGTCTGGATCTAACCAGAAATATTCGGTTCTGTGTGGCTAAAGGAATATCAGCTTTTAAACAGCCTGTGTGTTTGTTAGTGTTTTCTGGATAGTATCTATGAATTTAGAGTTTTGAATTTAATTTTAGCATGTTACATTTTCTTTTTTTGATGGCAAATGCTAATTAGTTCACATGGAGACACTAAAGGTACACATAAGTGTTTTTTGTGTAGAATGCTACAGAAACTAGGTTAAAAATGATATTTGCGACTGTAAACATGACATTGAATTCACATTCCCAAAAAACAACTTTTCTTTTCTCCAAAACCAGTTTTACTCTGCTTTTCTGGGTCCTTTGCACAAGAATTCCACACGAGTTTGTCCAGATAGGTCTGGATCTAACAGGAAATATCTGGTTCTGTGTTGCTAAAGGAATATCAGCTTTAAAACAGCCTGTGTGTTTGTTAGTGTTTTCTGGATAGTATCTATGAACTTTAGAGTTTCGAATGAATTTTAGCATGTTACTTTTTGTTTTTTCTTGGCAAACGCTAATTAGTTCCAAGTTGAGACACAACAAGTACACATAAGAGTTTTCTGAGGAGAATGCTACAGAAACTAGCTTAAAAATGATACTTGGGACTGTAAACATGACATTGAATTCACATTCCCAAGAAAAAGACTTTGCTTTTCTCCAAAACCAGATTCAATATTCCTTTCTGGGTCCTTTTCGCATGAATTCCACACGAGTTTGTCCAGATAGGTCTGGATCTAACCAGAAATATCTGGTTCTGTGTGGCTAAAGGAATATCAGCTTTTAAACTGCCTGTGTGTTTGTTAGTGTTTTCTGCATAGCATCTAGGAACTTTAGAATTTCGAATGAATTTTAGCATGTTACATTTTGTTTTTTGTTGGCAAACGCTAATTAGTTCCACATGGAGACACAACAAGTACACATAAGAGTTTTCTGAGTACAATGCTACAGAAACTAGGTTAAAAATGATATTTGCGACTATAAACATGACATTGAATCCACTTGCCCAAGAAAACGACTTTGCTTTATTCAAAACCAGTTTGACTCTGCTTTTCTGGGTCCTTTGCACACGAATTCCACATGAGTTTGTCCATATAGGTCTGGATCTAACCAGAAATATCCGGTTCTGTGTGGCTAAATGAATATCAGCTTTTAAACAGCCTCTGTGTTTGTTAGTGTTTTGTGGAGAGAATCTATGAACTTTAGAGTTTTGAATGAATTTTAGCATGTTACATTTTGTTTTGTTGATGGCACATGCTAATTAGTTCCACATGGAGACACAACAATTACACATAAGAGTTTTCTGAGTACAATGCTACAGAAACTAGGCTAAAAATGATATTTGCGACTGTAAACATGACATTGAATCCACTTGCCCAAGAAAACGACTTTGCTTTTCTTCAAAACCCGTTTCAACATCCTTTTCGGGATCCTTAACACAAAAATTCCACACGAGTTTGTCCAGATAGGTCTGGATCTAACCAGAAATATCCGGTTCTGTGAGGCTAAAGGAATATCAGCTTTTAAATAGCCTGTGTGATTGTTAGTGTTTTCTGGATTGTATCTATGATCTTCAGAGTTTTGAAAGAATTTTAGCATGTTACATTTTGTTTTTCTGTTGGCAAACACTAATTAGTTCCACATGGAGACACAACAAGTACACATAAGTGTTTTCTGAGTAGAATGCTACTGAAACTAGGTTGAATATGATATTTGCGACTGTAAACATGACATTGAATCCACTTGCCCAAGAAAACGATTTTGCTTTTTCCAAACCAGTTTCTACATCCTTTTCGGGGTCCTTAACATACCAATTCCACACGAGTTTGTCCAGATAGGTCTGGATCTAACCAGAAATATCCGGTTCTGTGTGGCTAAATGAATATCAGCTTTTAAACAGCCTGTGTGTTTCTTAGTGTTTTCTGGATAGTATCTATGAACTTTAGAGTTTTGAATGAATTTTAGCATGTTACATTTTCTTTTTTTGATGGCAAACGCTAATTAGTTCACATGGAGACACTAAAGGTACACGTAAGTGTTTTCTGTGTTGAATGCTACGGAAACTAGGTTAAAAATGATATTTGCGACTGTAAACATGACATTGAATTCACATTCCCAAAAAACAACTTTGCTTTCCTCCAAAACCAGTTTGACTCTGCTTTTCTGGGTCCTTTGCACAAGAATTCCACACGAGTTTGTCCAGATAGGTCTTGATCTAACCAGAAATATCTGGTTCTGTGTGGCTAAAGGAATATCAGCTTTAAAACAGCCTGTGTGTTTGTTAGTGTTTTCTGGATAGTATCTATGAACTTTAGAGTTTCGAATGAATTTTAGCATGTTACTTTTTGTTTTTTCTTGGCAAACGCTAATTAGTTCCACGTGGAGACACAACAAGTACACATAAGTGTTTTCTGAGTAGAATGCCACAGAAACTAGCTTAAAAATGATACTTGGGACTGTAAACATGACATTGAATTCACATTCCCAAGAAAAAGACTTTGCTTTTCTCCAAAACCTGATTCAGTGTTCCTTTCTGGGTCCTTTTCGCATGAATTCCACACGAGTTTGTCCAGATAGGTCTGGATCTAACCAGAAATATCTGGTTCTGTGTGGCTATAATGAATAACAGCTTTTAAACAACCTGTGTGTTTGTTAGTGTTTTCTGCATAGCATCTAGGAACTTTAGAATTTCGAATGAATTTTAGCATGTTACATTTTGTTTTTTGTTGGCAAACGCTAATTAGTTCCACATGGAGACACAACAAGTACACATAAGAGATTTCTGAGTACAATGCTACAGAAACTAGGTTAAAAATGATACGTGGGACTGTAAACATGACATTGAATCCACTTGCCCAAGAAAACGATTTTGCTTTTTCCAAACCAGTTTCTACATCCTTTTCGGGGTCCTTAACATACCAATTCCACACGAGTTTGTCCAGATAGGTCTGGATCTAACCAGAAATATCTGGTTCTGTGTGGCTAAATGAATATCAGCTTTTAAACAGCCTGTGTGATTGTTAGTGTTTTCTGGATATTATCAATGAACTTTAGAGTTTTGAATGAATTTTAGCATGTTACATTTTGTTTTTTTGATGGCAAACGCTAATTAGTTCCACATGGAAACACAACAAGTACACATAAGTGTTTTCTGAGTAGAATGCTACTGAAACTAGGTTAAAAATGATATTCGCGCCTGTAAACATGACATTGCATTCACAATTCCAAAAAACGACTTTGCTTTTCTCCAAAACCAGTTTGACTCTGCTTTTCTGGGTCTTTGCAGACGAATTCCACACGAGTTTGTCCAGATAGGTCTGGATCTAACCAGAAATATCCGGTTCTGTGTGGCTAAATCAATATCAGCTTTTAAACAGCCTGTGTGTTTCTTAGTGTTTTCTGGATAGTATCTATGAACTTTAGAGTTTTGAATGAATTTTAGCATGTTACATTTTCTTTTTTTGATGGCAAACGCTAATTAGTTCACATGGAGACACTAAAGGTACACATAAGTGTTTTCTGTGTTGAATGCTACGGAAACTAGGTTAAAAATGATATTTGCGACTGTAAACATGACATTGAATTCACATTCCCAAAAAACAACTTTGCTTTCCTCCAAAACCAGTTTGACTCTGCTTTTCTGGGTCCTTTGCACAAGAATTCCACACGAGTTTGTCCAGATAGGTCTGGATCTAACCAGAAATATCTGGTTCTGTGTGGCTAAAGGAATATCAGCTTTAAAACAGCCTGTGTGTTTGTTAGTGTTTTCTGGATAGTATCTATGAACTTTAGAGTTTCGAATGAATTTTAGCATGTTACTTTTTGTTTTTTCTTGGCAAACGCTAATTAGTTCCACGTGGAGACACAACAAGTACACATAAGTGTTTTCTGAGTAGAATGCCACAGAGACTAGATTAAAAATGATACTTGGGACTGTAAACATGACATTGAATTCACATTCCCAAGAAAAAGACTTTGCTTTTCTTCAAAACCAGTTTCAACATCATTTTTGGGTATTTAACACACGAATTCCACACGAGTTTGTCCAGATAGGTCTGGATCTAATCAGAAATATCCGCTTCTGTGAGGCTAAATGAATATCAGCTTTTAAAAAGCCTGTGTGTTTGTTAGTGTTTTCTGGATAGTATCTATGAACTTTAGAGTTTTGAAAGAATTTTAGCATGTTACATTTTGTTTTTCTGTTGGCAAACACTAATTAGTTCCACATGGAGACACAACAAGTACACATAAGTGTTTTCTGAGTAGAATGCTACTGAAACTAGGTTGAATATGATATTTGCGACTGTAAACATGACATTGAATCCACTTGCCCAAGAAAACGATTTTGCTTTTTCCAAACCAGTTTCTACATCCTTTTCGGGGTCCTTAACATACCAATTCCACACGAGTTTGTCCAGATAGGTCTGGATCTAACCAGAAATATCTGGTTCTGTGTGGCTAAAGGAATATCAGCTTTTAAACAGCCTGTGTGATTGTTAGTGTTTTCTGGATAGTATCAATGAACTTTAGAGTTTTGAATGAATTTTAGCATGTTACATTTTGTTTTTTGTTGGCAAACGCTAATTAGTTCCACATGGAGACACAACAAGTACACATAAGAGTTTTCTGAGTACAATGCTACAGAAACTAGGTTAAAAATGATACGTGGGACTGTAAACATGACATTGAATCCACTTGCCCAAGAAAACGACTTTGCTTTATTCAAAACCAGTTTGACTCTGCTTTTCTGTGTCCTTTGCACACGAATTCCACATGAGATTGTCCAGATAGGTCTGGATCTAACCAGAAATATCCGGTTCTGTGTGGCTAAATGAATATCAGCTTTTAAACAGCCTCTGTGTTTGTTAGTGTTTTGTGGAGAGAATCTATGAACTTTAGAGTTTTGAATGAATTTTAGCATGTTACATTTTGTTTTGTTGATGGCACATGCTAATTAGTTCCACATGGAGACACAACAAGTACACATAAGAGTTTTCTGAGTACAATGCTACAGAAACTAGGCTAAAAATGATATTTGCGACTGTAAACATGACATTGAATCCACTTGCCCAAGAAAACGACTTTGCTTTTCTTCAAAACCCGTTTCAACATCCTTTTCGGGATCCTTAACACAAAAATTCCACACGAGTTTGTCCAGATAGGTCTGGATCTAACCAGAAATATCCGGTTCTGTGAGGCTAAAGGAATATCAGCTTTTAAATAGCCTGTGTGATTGTTAGTGTTTTGTGGAGAGAATCTATGAACTTTAGAGTTTTGAATGAATTTTAGCATGTTACATTTTGTTTTGTTGATGGCACATGCTAATTAGTTCCACATGGAGACACAACAAGTACACATAAGTGTTTTCTGAGTAGAATGCTACTGAAACTAGGTTGAATATGATATTTGCGACTGTAAACATGACATTGAATCCACTTGCCCAAGAAAACGATTTTGCTTTTTCCAACCAGTTTCTACATCCATTTCGGGGTCCTTAACATACCAATTCCACACGAGTTTGTCCAGATAGGTCTGGATCTAATCAGAAATATCTGGTTCTGTGTGGCTAAATGAATATCAGCTTTTAAACAGCCTGTGTGATTGTTAGTGTTTTCTGGATATTATCAATGAACTTTAGAGTTTTGAATGAATTTTAGCATGTTACATTTGGTTTTTTTGATGGCAAACGCTAATTAGTTCCACATGGAGACAAAACAAGTACACATAAGTGTTTTCTGAGTAGAATGCTACTAAAACTAGGTTAAAAATGATATTTGCGCCTGTAAACATGACATTGAATTCACAATTCCAAAAAACGACTTTGCTTTTCTCCAAAACCAGTTTGACTCTGCTTTTCTGGGTCTTTGCAGACGAATTCCACATGAGTTTGTCCAGATAGGTCTGGATCTAACCAGAAATATTCGGTTCTGTGTGGCTAAAGGAATATCAGCTTTTAAACAGCCTGTGTGTTTGTTAGTGTTTTCTGGATAGTATCTATGAATTTAGAGTTTTGAATTTAATTTTAGCATGTTACATTTTCTTTTTTTGATGGCAAATGCTAATTAGTTCACATGGAGACACTAAAGGTACACATAAGTGTTTTCTGTGTAGAATGCTACAGAAACTAGGTTAAAAATGATATTTGCGACTGTAAACATGACATTGAATTCACATTCCCAAAAAACAACTTTGCTTTTCTCCAAAACCAGTTTGACTCTGCTTTTCTGGGTCCTTTGCACAATAATTCCACACGAGTTTGTCCAGATAGGTCTGGATCTAACAGGAAATATCTGGTTCTGTGTTGCTAAAGGAATATCAGCTTTAAAACAGCCTGTGTGTTTGTTAGTGTTTTCTGGATAGTATCTATGAACTTTAGAGTTTCGAATGAATTTTAGCATGTTACTTTTTGTTTTTTCTTGGCAAACGCTAATTAGTTCCAAGTTGAGACACAACAAGTACACATAAGAGTTTTCTGAGGAGAATGCTACAGAAACTAGCTTAAAAATGATACTTGGGACTGTAAACATGACATTGAATTCACATTCCCAAGAAAAAGACTTTGCTTTTCTCCAAAACCAGATTCAATATTCCTTTCTGGGTCCTTTTCGCATGAATTCCACACGAGTTTGTCCAGATAGGTCTGGATCTAACCAGAAATATCTGGTTCTGTGTGGCTAAAGGAATATCAGCTTTTAAACTGCCTGTGTGTTTGTTAGTGTTTTCTGCATAGCATCTAGGAACTTTAGAATTTCGAATGAATTTTAGCATGTTACATTTTGTTTTTTGTTGGCAAACGCTAATTAGTTCCACATGGAGACACAACAAGTACACATAAGAGTTTTCTGAGTACAATGCTACAGAAACTAGGTTAAAAATGATATTTGCGACTATAAACATGACATTGAATCCACTTGCCCAAGAAAACGACTTTGCTTTATTCAAAACCAGTTTGACTCTGCTTTTCTGGGTCCTTTGCACACGAATTCCACATGAGTTTGTCCATATAGGTCTGGATCTAACCAGAAATATCCGGTTCTGTGTGGCTAAATGAATATCAGCTTTTAAACAGCCTCTGTGTTTGTTAGTGTTTTGTGGAGAGAATCTATGAACTTTAGAGTTTTGAATGAATTTTAGCATGTTACATTTTGTTTTGTTGATGGCACATGCTAATTAGTTCCACATGGAGACACAACAATTACACATAAGAGTTTTCTGAGTACAATGCTACAGAAACTAGGCTAAAAATGATATTTGCGACTGTAAACATGACATTGAATCCACTTGCCCAAGAAAACGACTTTGCTTTTCTTCAAAACCCGTTTCAACATCCTTTTCGGGATCCTTAACACAAAAATTCCACACGAGTTTGTCCAGATAGGTCTGGATCTAACCAGAAATATCCGGTTCTGTGAGGCTAAAGGAATATCAGCTTTTAAATAGCCTGTGTGATTGTTAGTGTTTTCTGGATTGTATCTATGATCTTTAGAGTTTTGAAAGAATTTTAGCATGTTACATTTTGTTTTTCTGTTGGCAAACACTAATTAGTTCCACATGGAGACACAACAAGTACACATAAGTGTTTTCTGAGTAGAATGCTACTGAAACTAGGTTGAATATGATATTTGCGACTGTAAACATGACATTGAATCCACTTGCCCAAGAAAACGATTTTGCTTTTTCCAAACCAGTTTCTACATCCTTTTCGGGGTCCTTAACATACCAATTCCACACGAGTTTGTCCAGATAGGTCTGGATCTAACCAGAAATATCCGGTTCTGTGTGGCTAAATGAATATCAGCTTTTAAACAGCCTGTGTGTTTCTTAGTGTTTTCTGGATAGTATCTATGAACTTTAGAGTTTTGAATGAATTTTAGCATGTTACATTTTCTTTTTTTGATGGCAAACGCTAATTAGTTCACATGGAGACACTAAAGGTACACATAAGTGTTTTCTGTGTTGAATGCTACGGAAACTAGGTTAAAAATGATATTTGCGACTGTAAACATGACATTGAATTCACATTCCCAAAAAACAACTTTGCTTTCCTCCAAAACCAGTTTGACTCTGCTTTTCTGGGTCCTTTGCACAAGAATTCCACACGAGTTTGTCCAGATAGGTCTTGATCTAACCAGAAATATCTGGTTCTGTGTGGCTAAAGGAATATCAGCTTTAAAACAGCCTGTGTGTTTGTTAGTGTTTTCTGGATAGTATCTATGAACTTTAGAGTTTCGAATGAATTTTAGCATGTTACTTTTTGTTTTTTCTTGGCAAACGCTAATTACTTCCACGTGGAGACACAACAAGTACACATAAGTGTTTTCTGAGTAGAATGCCACAGAAACTAGCTTAAAAATGATACTTGGGACTGTAAACATGACATTGAATTCACATTCCCAAGAAAAAGACTTTGCTTTTCTCCAAAACCTGATTCAGTGTTCCTTTCTGGGTCCTTTTCGCATGAATTCCACACGAGTTTGTCCAGATAGGTCTGGATCTAACCAGAAATATCTGGTTCTGTGTGGCTATAATGAATAACAGCTTTTAAACAACCTGTGTGTTTGTTAGTGTTTTCTGCATAGCATCTAGGAACTTTAGAATTTCGAATGAATTTTAGCATGTTACATTTTGTTTTTTGTTGGCAAACGCTAATTAGTTCCACATGGAGACACAACAAGTACACATAAGAGATTTCTGAGTACAATGCTACAGAAACTAGGTTAAAAATGATACGTGGGACTGTAAACATGACATTGAATCCACTTGCCCAAGAAAACGATTTTGCTTTTTCCAAACCAGTTTCTACATCCTTTTCGGGGTCCTTAACATACCAATTCCACACGAGTTTGTCCAGATAGGTCTGGATCTAACCAGAAATATCTGGTTCTGTGTGGCTAAATGAATATCAGCTTTTAAACAGCCTGTGTGATTGTTAGTGTTTTCTGGATATTATCAATGAACTTTAGAGTTTTGAATCAATTTTAGCATGTTACATTTTGTTTTTTTGATGGCAAACGCTAATTAGTTCCACATGGAAACACAACAAGTACACATAAGTGTTTTCTGAGTAGAATGCTACTGAAACTAGGTTAAAAATGATATTCGCGCCTGTAAACATGACATTGCATTCACAATTCCAAAAAACGACTTTGCTTTTCTCCAAAACCAGTTTGACTCTGCTTTTCTGGGTCTTTGCAGACGAATTCCACACGAGTTTGTCCAGATAGGTCTGGATCTAACCAGAAATATCCGGTTCTGTGTGGCTAAATCAATATCAGCTTTTAAACAGCCTGTGTGTTTCTTAGTGTTTTCTGGATAGTATCTATGAACTTTAGAGTTTTGAATGAATTTTAGCATGTTACATTTTCTTTTTTTGATGGCAAACGCTAATTAGTTCACATGGAGACACTAAAGGTACACATAAGTGTTTTCTGTGTTGAATGCTACGGAAACTAGGTTAAAAATGATATTTGCGACTGTAAACATGACATTGAATTCACATTCCCAAAAAACAACTTTGCTTTCCTCCAAAACCAGTTTGACTCTGCTTTTCTGGGTCCTTTGCACAAGAATTCCACACGAGTTTGTCCAGATAGGTCTGGATCTAACCAGAAATATCTGGTTCTGTGTGGCTAAAGGAATATCAGCTTTAAAACAGCCTGTGTGTTTGTTAGTGTTTTCTGGATAGTATCTATGAACTTTAGAGTTTCGAATGAATTTTAGCATGTTACTTTTTGTTTTTTCTTGGCAAACGCTAATTAGTTCCACGTGGAGACACAACAAGTACACATAAGTGTTTTCTGAGTAGAATGCCACAGAGACTAGATTAAAAATGATACTTGGGACTGTAAACATGACATTGAATTCACATTCCCAAGAAAAAGACTTTGCTTTTCTTCAAAACCAGTTTCAACATCATTTTTGGGTATTTAACACACGAATTCCACACGAGTTTGTCCAGATAGGTCTGGATCTAATCAGAAATATCCGCTTCTGTGAGGCTAAATGAATATCAGCTTTTAAAAAGCCTGTGTGTTTGTTAGTGTTTTCTGGATAGTATCTATGAACTTTAGAGTTTTGAAAGAATTTTAGCATGTTACATTTTGTTTTTCTGTTGGCAAACACTAATTAGTTCCACATGGAGACACAACAAGTACACATAAGTGTTTTCTGAGTAGAATGCTACTGAAACTAGGTTGAATATGATATTTGCGACTGTAAACATGACATTGAATCCACTTGCCCAAGAAAACGATTTTGCTTTTTCCAAACCAGTTTCTACATCCTTTTCGGGGTCCTTAACATACCAATTCCACACGAGTTTGTCCAGATAGGTCTGGATCTAACCAGAAATATCTGGTTCTGTGTGGCTAAAGGAATATCAGCTTTTAAACAGCCTGTGTGATTGTTAGTGTTTTCTGGATAGTATCAATGAACTTTAGAGTTTTGAATGAATTTTAGCATGTTACATTTTGTTTTTTGTTGGCAAACGCTAATTAGTTCCACATGGAGACACAACAAGTACACATAAGAGTTTTCTGAGTACAATGCTACAGAAACTAGGTTAAAAATGATACGTGGGACTGTAAACATGACATTGAATCCACTTGCCCAAGAAAACGACTTTGCTTTATTCAAAACCAGTTTGACTCTGCTTTTCTGTGTCCTTTGCACACGAATTCCACATGAGATTGTCCAGATAGGTCTGGATCTAACCAGAAATATCCGGTTCTGTGTGGCTAAATGAATATCAGCTTTTAAACAGCCTCTGTGTTTGTTAGTGTTTTGTGGAGAGAATCTATGAACTTTAGAGTTTTGAATGAATTTTAGCATGTTACATTTTGTTTTGTTGATGGCACATGCTAATTAGTTCCACATGGAGACACAACAAGTACACATAAGAGTTTTCTGAGTACAATGCTACAGAAACTAGGCTAAAAATGATATTTGCGACTGTAAACATGACATTGAATCCACTTGCCCAAGAAAACGACTTTGCTTTTCTTCAAAACCCGTTTCAACATCCTTTTCGGGATCCTTAACACAAAAATTCCACACGAGTTTGTCCAGATAGGTCTGGATCTAACCAGAAATATCCGGTTCTGTGAGGCTAAAGGAATATCAGCTTTTAAATAGCCTGTGTGATTGTTAGTGTTTTGTGGAGAGAATCTATGAACTTTAGAGTTTTGAATGAATTTTAGCATGTTACATTTTGTTTTGTTGATGGCACATGCTAATTAGTTCCACATGGAGACACAACAAGTACACATAAGTGTTTTCTGAGTAGAATGCTACTGAAACTAGGTTGAATATGATATTTGCGACTGTAAACATGACATTGAATCCACTTGCCCAAGAAAACGATTTTGCTTTTTCCAACCAGTTTCTACATCCATTTCGGGGTCCTTAACATACCAATTCCACACGAGTTTGTCCAGATAGGTCTGGATCTAATCAGAAATATCTGGTTCTGTGTGGCTAAATGAATATCAGCTTTTAAACAGCCTGTGTGATTGTTAGTGTTTTCTGGATATTATCAATGAACTTTAGAGTTTTGAATGAATTTTAGCATGTTACATTTGGTTTTTTTGATGGCAAACGCTAATTAGTTCCACATGGAGACAAAACAAGTACACATAAGTGTTTTCTGAGTAGAATGCTACTAAAACTAGGTTAAAAATGATATTTGCGCCTGTAAACATGACATTGAATTCACAATTCCAAAAAACGACTTTGCTTTTCTCCAAAACCAGTTTGACTCTGCTTTTCTGGGTCTTTGCAGACGAATTCCACATGAGTTTGTCCAGATAGGTCTGGATCTAACCAGAAATATTCGGTTCTGTGTGGCTAAAGGAATATCAGCTTTTAAACAGCCTGTGTGTTTGTTAGTGTTTTCTGGATAGTATCTATGAATTTAGAGTTTTGAATTTAATTTTAGCATGTTACATTTTCTTTTTTTGATGGCAAATGCTAATTAGTTCACATGGAGACACTAAAGGTACACATAAGTGTTTTCTGTGTAGAATGCTACAGAAACTAGGTTAAAAATGATATTTGCGACTGTAAACATGACATTGAATTCACATTCCCAAAAAACAACTTTGCTTTTCTCCAAAACCAGTTTGACTCTGCTTTTCTGGGTCCTTTGCACAATAATTCCACACGAGTTTGTCCAGATAGGTCTGGATCTAACAGGAAATATCTGGTTCTGTGTTGCTAAAGGAATATCAGCTTTAAAACAGCCTGTGTGTTTGTTAGTGTTTTCTGGATAGTATCTATGAACTTTAGAGTTTCGAATGAATTTTAGCATGTTACTTTTTGTTTTTTCTTGGCAAACGCTAATTAGTTCCAAGTTGAGACACAACAAGTACACATAAGAGTTTTCTGAGGAGAATGCTACAGAAACTAGCTTAAAAATGATACTTGGGACTGTAAACATGACATTGAATTCACATTCCCAAGAAAAAGACTTTGCTTTTCTCCAAAACCAGATTCAATATTCCTTTCTGGGTCCTTTTCGCATGAATTCCACACGAGTTTGTCCAGATAGGTCTGGATCTAACCAGAAATATCTGGTTCTGTGTGGCTAAAGGAATATCAGCTTTTAAACTGCCTGTGTGTTTGTTAGTGTTTTCTGCATAGCATCTAGGAACTTTAGAATTTCGAATGAATTTTAGCATGTTACATTTTGTTTTTTGTTGGCAAACGCTAATTAGTTCCACATGGAGACACAACAAGTACACATAAGAGTTTTCTGAGTACAATGCTACAGAAACTAGGTTAAAAATGATATTTGCGACTATAAACATGACATTGAATCCACTTGCCCAAGAAAACGACTTTGCTTTATTCAAAACCAGTTTGACTCTGCTTTTCTGGGTCCTTTGCACACGAATTCCACATGAGTTTGTCCATATAGGTCTGGATCTAACCAGAAATATCCGGTTCTGTGTGGCTAAATGAATATCAGCTTTTAAACAGCCTCTGTGTTTGTTAGTGTTTTGTGGAGAGAATCTATGAACTTTAGAGTTTTGAATGAATTTTAGCATGTTACATTTTGTTTTGTTGATGGCACATGCTAATTAGTTCCACATGGAGACACAACAATTACACATAAGAGTTTTCTGAGTACAATGCTACAGAAACTAGGCTAAAAATGATATTTGCGACTGTAAACATGACATTGAATCCACTTGCCCAAGAAAACGACTTTGCTTTTCTTCAAAACCCGTTTCAACATCCTTTTCGGGATCCTTAACACAAAAATTCCACACGAGTTTGTCCAGATAGGTCTGGATCTAACCAGAAATATCCGGTTCTGTGAGGCTAAAGGAATATCAGCTTTTAAATAGCCTGTGTGATTGTTAGTGTTTTCTGGATTGTATCTATGATCTTTAGAGTTTTGAAAGAATTTTAGCATGTTACATTTTGTTTTTCTGTTGGCAAACACTAATTAGTTCCACATGGAGACACAACAAGTACACATAAGTGTTTTCTGAGTAGAATGCTACTGAAACTAGGTTGAATATGATATTTGCGACTGTAAACATGACATTGAATCCACTTGCCCAAGAAAACGATTTTGCTTTTTCCAAACCAGTTTCTACATCCTTTTCGGGGTCCTTAACATACCAATTCCACACGAGTTTGTCCAGATAGGTCTGGATCTAACCAGAAATATCCGGTTCTGTGTGGCTAAATGAATATCAGCTTTTAAACAGCCTGTGTGTTTCTTAGTGTTTTCTGGATAGTATCTATGAACTTTAGAGTTTTGAATGAATTTTAGCATGTTACATTTTCTTTTTTTGATGGCAAACGCTAATTAGTTCACATGGAGACACTAAAGGTACACATAAGTGTTTTCTGTGTTGAATGCTACGGAAACTAGGTTAAAAATGATATTTGCGACTGTAAACATGACATTGAATTCACATTCCCAAAAAACAACTTTGCTTTCCTCCAAAACCAGTTTGACTCTGCTTTTCTGGGTCCTTTGCACAAGAATTCCACACGAGTTTGTCCAGATAGGTCTTGATCTAACCAGAAATATCTGGTTCTGTGTGGCTAAAGGAATATCAGCTTTAAAACAGCCTGTGTGTTTGTTAGTGTTTTCTGGATAGTATCTATGAACTTTAGAGTTTCGAATGAATTTTAGCATGTTACTTTTTGTTTTTTCTTGGCAAACGCTAATTACTTCCACGTGGAGACACAACAAGTACACATAAGTGTTTTCTGAGTAGAATGCCACAGAAACTAGCTTAAAAATGATACTTGGGACTGTAAACATGACATTGAATTCACATTCCCAAGAAAAAGACTTTGCTTTTCTCCAAAACCTGATTCAGTGTTCCTTTCTGGGTCCTTTTCGAATGAATTCCACACGAGTTTGTCCAGATAGGTCTGGATCTAACCAGAAATATCTGGTTCTGTGTGGCTATAATGAATAACAGCTTTTAAACAACCTGTGTGTTTGTTAGTGTTTTCTGCATAGCATCTAGGAACTTTAGAATTTCGAATGAATTTTAGCATGTTACATTTTGTTTTTTGTTGGCAAACGCTAATTAGTTCCACATGGAGACACAACAAGTACACATAAGAGATTTCTGAGTACAATGCTACAGAAACTAGGTTAAAAATGATACGTGGGACTGTAAACATGACATTGAATCCACTTGCCCAAGAAAACGATTTTGCTTTTTCCAAACCAGTTTCTACATCCTTTTCGGGGTCCTTAACATACCAATTCCACACGAGTTTGTCCAGATAGGTCTGGATCTAACCAGAAATATCTGGTTCTGTGTGGCTAAATGAATATCAGCTTTTAAACAGCCTGTGTGATTGTTAGTGTTTTCTGGATATTATCAATGAACTTTAGAGTTTTGAATGAATTTTAGCATGTTACATTTTGTTTTTTTGATGGCAAACGCTAATTAGTTCCACATGGAAACACAACAAGTACACATAAGTGTTTTCTGAGTAGAATGCTACTGAAACTAGGTTAAAAATGATATTCGCGCCTGTAAACATGACATTGCATTCACAATTCCAAAAAACGACTTTGCTTTTCTCCAAAACCAGTTTGACTCTGCTTTTCTGGGTCTTTGCAGATGAATTCCACACGAGTTTGTCCAGATAGGTCTGGATCTAACCAGAAATATCCGGTTCTGTGTGGCTAAATCAATATCAGCTTTTAAACAGCCTGTGTGTTTCTTAGTGTTTTCTGGATAGTATCTATGAACTTTAGAGTTTTGAATGAATTTTAGCATGTTACATTTTCTTTTTTTGATGGCAAATGCTAATTAGTTCACATGGAGACACTAAAGGTACACATAAGTGTTTTCTGTGTTGAATGCTACGGAAACTAGGTTAAAAATGATATTTGCGACTGTAAACATGACATTGAATTCACATTCCCAAAAAACAACTTTGCTTTCCTCCAAAACCAGTTTGACTCTGCTTTTCTGGGTCCTTTGCACAAGAATTCCACACGAGTTTGTCCAGATAGGTCTGGATCTAACCAGAAATATCTGGTTCTGTGTGGCTAAAGGAATATCAGCTTTAAAACAGCCTGTGTGTTTGTTAGTGTTTTCTGGATAGTATCTATGAACTTTAGAGTTTCGAATGAATTTTAGCATGTTACTTTTTGTTTTTTCTTGGCAAACGCTAATTAGTTCCACGTGGAGACACAACAAGTACACATAAGTGTTTTCTGAGTAGAATGCCACAGAGACTAGATTAAAAATGATACTTGGGACTGTAAACATGACATTGAATTCACATTCCCAAGAAAAAGACTTTGCTTTTCTTCAAAACCAGTTTCAACATCATTTTTGGGTATTTAACACACGAATTCCACACGAGTTTGTCCAGATAGGTCTGGATCTAATCAGAAATATCCGCTTCTGTGAGGCTAAATGAATATCAGCTTTTAAAAAGCCTGTGTGTTTGTTAGTGTTTTCTGGATAGTATCTATGAACTTTAGAGTTTTGAAAGAATTTTAGCATGTTACATTTTGCTTTTCTGTTGGCAAACACTAATTAGTTCCACATGGAGACACAACAAGTACACATAAGTGTTTTCTGAGTAGAATGCTACTGAAACTAGGTTGAATATGATATTTGCGACTGTAAACATGACATTGAATCCACTTGCCCAAGAAAACGATTTTGCTTTTTCCAAACCAGTTTCTACATCCTTTTCGGGGTCCTTAGCATACCAATTCCACACGAGTTTGTCCAGATAGGTCTGGATCTAACCAGAAATATCTGGTTCTGTGTGGCTAAAGGAATATCAGCTTTTAAACAGCCTGTGTGATTGTTAGTGTTTTCTGGATAGTATCAATGAACTTTAGAGTTTTGAATGAATTTTAGCATGTTACATTTTGTTTTTTGTTGGCAAACGCTAATTAGTTCCACATGGAGACACAACAAGTACACATAAGAGTTTTCTGAGTACAATGCTACAGAAACTAGGTTAAAAATGATACGTGGGACTGTAAACATGACATTGAATCCACTTGCCCAAGAAAACGACTTTGCTTTATTCAAAACCAGTTTGACTCTGCTTTTCTGTGTCCTTTGCACACGAATTCCACATGAGATTGTCCAGATAGGTCTGGATCTAACCAGAAATATCCGGTTCTGTGTTGCTAAATGAATATCAGCTTTTAAACAGCCTCTGTGTTTGTTAGTGTTTTGTGGAGAGAATCTATGAACTTTAGAGTTTTGAATGAATTTTAGCATGTTACATTTTGTTTTGTTGATGGCACATGCTAATTAGTTCCACATGGAGACACAACAAGTACACATAAGAGTTTTCTGAGTACAATGCTACAGAAACTAGGCTAAAAATGATATTTGCGACTGTAAACATGACATTGAATCCACTTGCCCAAGAAAACGACTTTGCTTTTCTTCAAAACCCGTTTCAACATCCTTTTCGGGATCCTTAACACAAAAATTCCACACGAGTTTGTCCAGATAGGTCTGGATCTAACCAGAAATATCCGCTTCTGTGAGGCTAAAGGAATATCAGCTTTTAAATAGCCTGTGTGATTGTTAGTGTTTTGTGGAGAGAATCTATGAACTTTAGAGTTTTGAATGAATTTTAGCATGTTACATTTTGTTTTGTTGATGGCACATGCTAATTAGTTCCACATGGAGACACAACAAGTACACATAAGTGTTTTCTGAGTAGAATGCTACTGAAACTAGGTTGAATATGATATTTGCGACTGTAAACATGACATTGAATCCACTTGCCCAAGAAAACGATTTTGCTTTTTCCAACCAGTTTCTACATCCATTTCGGGGTCCTTAACATACCAATTCCACACGAGTTTGTCCAGATAGGTCTGGATCTAATCAGAAATATCTGGTTCTGTGTGGCTAAATGAATATCAGCTTTTAAACAGCCTGTGTGATTGTTAGTGTTTTCTGGATATTATCAATGAACTTTAGAGTTTTGAATGAATTTTAGCATGTTACATTTGGTTTTTTTGATGGCAAACGCTAATTAGTTCCACATGGAGACACAACAAGTACACATAAGTGTTTTCTGAGTAGAATGCTACTGAAACTAGGTTAAAAATGATATTTGCGCCTGTAAACATGACATTGAATTCACAATTCCAAAAAACGACTTTGCTTTTCTCCAAAACCAGTTTGACTCTGCTTTTCTGGGTCTTTGCAGACGAATTCCACATGAGTTTGTCCAGATAGGTCTGGATCTAACCAGAAATATTCGGTTCTGTGTGGCTAAAGGAATATCAGCTTTTAAACAGCCTGTGTGTTTGTTAGTGTTTTCTGGATAGTATCTATGAACTTTAGAGTTTCGAATGAATTTTAGCATGTTACTTTTTGTTTTTTCTTGGCAAACGCTAATTAGTTCCAAGTTGAGACACAACAAGTACACATAAGTGTTTTCTGAGGAGAATGCTACAGAAACTAGGTTAAAAATGATACTTGGGACTGTAAACATGACATTGAATTCACATTCCCAAGAAAAAGACTTTGCTTTTCTCCAAAACCAGATTCAATATTCCTTTCTGGGTCCTTTTCGCATGAATTCCACACGAGTTTGTCCAGATAGGTCTGGATCTAACCAGAAATATCTGGTTCTGTGTGGCTAAAGGAATATCAGCTTTTAAACTGCCTGTGTGTTTGTTAGTGTTTTCTGCATAGCATCTAGGAACTTTAGAATTTCGAATGAATTTTAGCATGTTACATTTTGTTTTTTGTTGGCAAACGCTAATTAGTTCCACATGGAGACACAACAAGTACACATAAGAGTTTTCTGAGTACAATGCTACAGAAACTAGGTTAAAAATGATATTTGCGACTATAAACATGACATTGAATCCACTTGCCCAAGAAAACGACTTTGCTTTATTCAAAACCAGTTTGACTCTGCTTTTCTGGGTCCTTTGCACACGAATTCCCCATGAGTTTGTCCATATAGGTCTGGATCTAACCAGAAATATCTGGTTCTGTGTGGCTAAATGAATATCAGCTTTTAAACAGCCTCTGTGTTTGTTAGTGTTTTGTGGAGAGAATCTATGAACTTTAGAGTTTTGAATGAATTTTAGCATGTTACATTTTGTTTTGTTGATGGCACATGCTAATTAGTTCCACATGGAGACACAACAATTACACATAAGAGTTTTCTGAGTACAATGCTACAGAAACTAGGCTAAAAATGATATTTGCGACTGTAAACATGACATTGAATCCACTTGCCCAAGAAAACGACTTTGCTTTTCTTCAAAACCCGTTTCAACATCCTTTTCGGGATCCTTAACACAAAAATTCCACACGAGTTTGTCCAGATAGGTCTGGATCTAACCAGAAATATCCGGTTCTGTGAGGCTAAAGGAATATCAGCTTTTAAATAGCCTGTGTGATTGTTAGTGTTTTCTGGATTGTATCTATGATCTTTAGAGTTTTGAAAGAATTTTAGCATGTTACATTTTGTTTTTCTGTTGGCAAACACTAATTAGTTCCACATGGAGACACAACAAGTACACATAAGTGTTTTCTGAGTAGAATGCTACTGAAACTAGGTAGAATATGATATTTGCGACTGTAAACATGACATTGAATCCACTTGCCCAAGAAAACGATTTTGCTTTTTCCAAACCAGTTTCTACATCCTTTTCGGGGTCCTTAACATACCAATTCCACACGAGTTTGTCCAGATAGGTCTGGATCTAACCAGAAATATCCGGTTCTGTGTGGCTAAATGAATATCAGCTTTTAAACAGCCTGTGTGTTTCTTAGTGTTTTCTGGATAGTATCTATGAACTTTAGAGTTTTGAATGAATTTTAGCATGTTACATTTTCTTTTTTTGATGGCAAACGCTAATTAGTTCACATGGAGACACTAAAGGTACACATAAGTGTTTTCTGTGTTGAATGCTACGGAAACTAGGTTAAAAATGATATTTGCGACTGTAAACATGACATTGAATTCACATTCCCAAAAAACAACTTTGCTTTCCTCCAAAACCAGTTTGACTCTGCTTTTCTGGGTCCTTTGCACAAGAATTCCACACGAGTTTGTCCAGATAGGTCTTGATCTAACCAGAAATATCTGGTTCTGTGTGGCTAAAGGAATATCAGCTTTAAAACAGCCTGTGTGTTTGTTAGTGTTTTCTGGATAGTATCTATGAACTTTAGAGTTTCGAATGAATTTTAGCATGTTACTTTTTGTTTTTTCTTGGCAAACGCTAATTAGTTCCACGTGGAGACACAACAAGTACACATAAGTGTTTTCTGAGTAGAATGCCACAGAAACTAGCTTAAAAATGATACTTGGGACTGTAAACATGACATTGAATTCACATTCCCAAGAAAAAGACTTTGCTTTTCTCCAAAACCTGATTCAGTGTTCCTTTCTGGGTCCTTTTCGCATGAATTCCACACGAGTTTGTCCAGATAGGTCTGGATCTAACCAGAAATATCTGGTTCTGTGTGGCTATAATGAATAACAGCTTTTAAACAACCTGTGTGTTTGTTAGTGTTTTCTGCATAGCATCTAGGAACTTTAGAATTTCGAATGAATTTTAGCATGTTACATTTTGTTTTTTGTTGGCAAACGCTAATTAGTTCCACATGGAGACACAACAAGTACACATAAGAGATTTCTCAGTACAATGCTACAGAAACTAGGTTAAAAATGATACGTGGGACTGTAAACATGACATTGAATCCACTTGCCCAAGAAAACGACTTTGCTTTATTCAAAACCAGTTTGACTCTGCTTTTCTGTGTCCTTTGCACACGAATTCCACATGAGATTGTCCAGATAGGTCTGGATCTAACCAGAAATATCCGGTTCTGTGTGGCTAAATGAATATCAGCTTTTAAACAGCCTCTGTGTTTGTTAGTGTTTTGTGGAGAGAATCTATGAACTTTAGAGTTTTGAATGAATTTTAGCATGTTACATTTTGTTTTGTTGATGGCACATGCTAATTAGTTCCACATGGAGACACAACAAGTACACATAAGTGTTTTCTGAGTACAATGCTACAGAAACTAGGCTAAAAATGATATTTGCGACTGTAAACATGACATTGAATCCACTTGCCCAAGAAAACGACTTTGCTTTTCTTCAAAACCCATTTCAACATCCTTTTCGGGATCCTTAACACAAAAATTCCACACGAGTTTGTCCAGATAGGTCTGGATCTAACCAGAAATATCCTGTTCTGTGAGGCTAAAGGAATATCAGCTTTTAAATAGCCTGTGTGATTGTTAGTGTTTTCTGGATTGTATCTATGATCTTTAGAGTTTTGAAAGAATTTTAGCATGTTACATTTTGTTTTTCTGTTGGCAAACACTAATTAGTTCCACATGGAGACACAACAAGTACACATAAGTGTTTTCTGAGTAAAATGCTACTGAAACTATGTTGAATATGATATTTGCGACTGTAAACATGACATTGAATCCACTTGCGCAAGAAAACGATTTTGCTTTTTCCAAACCAGTTTCTACATCCTTTTCGGGGTCCTTAACATACCAATTCCACACGAGTTTGTCCAGATAGGTCTGGATCTAACCAGAAATATCTGGTTCTGTGTGGCTAAATGAATATCAGCTTTTAAACAGCCTGTGTGATTGTTAGTGTTTTCTGGATATTATCAATGAACTTTAGAGTTTTGAATGAATTTTAGCATGTTACATTTTGTTTTTTTGATGGCAAACGCTAATTAGTTCCACATGGAAACACAACAAGTACACATAAGTGTTTTCTGAGTAGAATGCTACTGAAACTAGGTTAAAAATGATATTTGCGCCTGTAAACATGACATTGCATTCACAATTCCAAAAAACGACTTTGCTTTTCTCCAAAACCAGTTTGACTCTGCTTTTCTGGGTCTTTGCAGACGAATTCCACACGAGTTTGTCCAGATAGGTCTGGATCTAACCAGAAATATCCGGTTCTGTGTGGCTAAATCAATATCAGCTTTTAAACAGCCTGTGTGTTTCTTAGTGTTTTCTGGATAGTATCTATGAACTTTAGAGTTTTGAATGAATTTTAGCATGTTACATTTTCTTTTTTTGATGGCAAACGCTAATTAGTTCACATGGAGACACTAAAGGTACACATAAGTGTTTTCTGTGTTGAATGCTACGGAAACTAGGTTAAAAATGATATTTGCGACTGTAAACATGACATTGAATTCACATTCCCAAAAAACAACTTTGCTTTCCTCCAAAACCAGTTTGACTCTGCTTTTCTGGGTCCTTTGCACAAGAATTCCACACGAGTTTGTCCAGATAGGTCTTGATCTAACCAGAAATATCTGGTTCTGTGTGGCTAAAGGAATATCAGCTTTAAAACAGCCTGTGTGTTTGTTAGTGTTTTCTGGATAGTATCTATGAACTTTAGAGTTTCGAATGAATTTTAGCATGTTACTTTTTGTTTTTTCTTGGCAAACGCTAATTAGTTCCACGTGGAGACACAACAAGTACACATAAGTGTTTTCTGAGTAGAATGCCACAGAAACTAGCTTAAAAATGATACTTGGGACTGTAAACATGACATTGAATTCACATTCCCAAGAAAAAGACTTTGCTTTTCTCCAAAACCTGATTCAGTGTTCCTTTCTGGGTCCTTTTCGCATGAATTCCACACGAGTTTGTCCAGATAGGTCTGGATCTAACCAGAAATATCTGGTTCTGTGTGGCTATAATGAATAACAGCTTTTAAACAACCTGTGTGTTTGTTAGTGTTTTCTGCATAGCATCTAGGAACTTTAGAATTTCGAATGAATTTTAGCATGTTACATTTTGTTTTTTGTTGGCAAACGCTAATTAGTTCCACATGGAGACACAACAAGTACACATAAGAGATTTCTCAGTACAATGCTACAGAAACTAGGTTAAAAATGATACGTGGGACTGTAAACATGACATTGAATCCACTTGCCCAAGAAAACGACTTTGCTTTATTCAAAACCAGTTTGACTCTGCTTTTCTGTGTCCTTTGCACACGAATTCCACATGAGATTGTCCAGATAGGTCTGGATCTAACCAGAAATATCCGGTTCTGTGTGGCTAAATGAATATCAGCTTTTAAACAGCCTCTGTGTTTGTTAGTGTTTTGTGGAGAGAATCTATGAACTTTAGAGTTTTGAATGAATTTTAGCATGTTACATTTTGTTTTGTTGATGGCACATGCTAATTAGTTCCACATGGAGACACAACAAGTACACATAAGTGTTTTCTGAGTACAATGCTACAGAAACTAGGCTAAAAATGATATTTGCGACTGTAAACATGACATTGAATCCACTTGCCCAAGAAAACGACTTTGCTTTTCTTCAAAACCCATTTCAACATCCTTTTCGGGATCCTTAACACAAAAATTCCACACGAGTTTGTCCAGATAGGTCTGGATCTAACCAGAAATATCCTGTTCTGTGAGGCTAAAGGAATATCAGCTTTTAAATAGCCTGTGTGATTGTTAGTGTTTTCTGGATTGTATCTATGATCTTTAGAGTTTTGAAAGAATTTTAGCATGTTACATTTTGTTTTTCTGTTGGCAAACACTAATTAGTTCCACATGGAGACACAACAAGTACACATAAGTGTTTTCTGAGTAAAATGCTACTGAAACTATGTTGAATATGATATTTGCGACTGTAAACATGACATTGAATCCACTTGCGCAAGAAAACGATTTTGCTTTTTCCAAACCAGTTTCTACATCCTTTTCGGGGTCCTTAACATACCAATTCCACACGAGTTTGTCCAGATAGGTCTGGATCTAACCAGAAATATCTGGTTCTGTGTGGCTAAATGAATATCAGCTTTTAAACAGCCTGTGTGATTGTTAGTGTTTTCTGGATATTATCAATGAACTTTAGAGTTTTGAATGAATTTTAGCATGTTACATTTTGTTTTTTTGATGGCAAACGCTAATTAGTTCCACATGGAAACACAACAAGTACACATAAGTGTTTTCTGAGTAGAATGCTACTGAAACTAGGTTAAAAATGATATTTGCGCCTGTAAACATGACATTGCATTCACAATTCCAAAAAACGACTTTGCTTTTCTCCAAAACCAGTTTGACTCTGCTTTTCTGGGTCTTTGCAGACGAATTCCACACGAGTTTGTCCAGATAGGTCTGGATCTAACCAGAAATATCCGGTTCTGTGTGGCTAAATCAATATCAGCTTTTAAACAGCCTGTGTGTTTCTTAGTGTTTTCTGGATAGTATCTATGAACTTTAGAGTTTTGAATGAATTTTAGCATGTTACATTTTCTTTTTTTGATGGCAAACGCTAATTAGTTCACATGGAGACACTAAAGGTACACATAAGTGTTTTCTGTGTTGAATGCTACGGAAACTAGGTTAAAAATGATATTTGCGACTGTAAACATGACATTGAATTCACATTCCCAAAAAACAACTTTGCTTTCCTCCAAAACCAGTTTGACTCTGCTTTTCTGGGTCCTTTGCACAAGAATTCCACACGAGTTTGTCCAGATAGGTCTGGATCTAACCAGAAATATCTGGTTCTGTGTGGCTAAAGGAATATCAGCTTTAAAACAGCCTGTGTGTTTGTTAGTGTTTTCTGGATAGTATCTATGAACTTTAGAGTTTCGAATGAATTTTAGCATGTTACTTTTTGTTTTTTCTTGGCAAACGCTAATTAGTTCCACGTGGAGACACAACAAGTACACATAAGTGTTTTCTGAGTAGAATGCCACAGAGACTAGCTTAAAAATGATACTTGGGACTGTAAACATGACATTGAATTCACATTCCCAAGAAAAAGACTTTGCTTTTCTCCAAAACCTGATTCAATGTTCCTTTCTGGGTCCTTTTCGCATGAATTCCACACGAGTTTGTCCAGATAGGTCTGGATCTAACCAGAAATATCCGGTTCTGTGTGGCTAAATGAATATCAGCTTTTAAACCGCCTGTGTGTTTGTTAGTGTTTTCTGCATAGTATCTATGAACTTTAGAGTTTCTAATGAATTTTAGCATGTTACATTTTGTTTTTTGTTGGCAAATGCTATTAATTCCACATGGAGACACAACAAGTACACATAAGTGTTTTCTGAGTGGAATGTTACAGAAACTAGCTTAAAAATGATACTTGGGACTGTAAACATGACATTGAATTCACATTCCCAAGAAAAAGACTTTGCTTTTCTTCAAAACCAGTTTCAACATCATTTTTGGGTATTTAACACACGAATTCCACACGAGTTTGTCCAGATAGGTCTGGATCTAATCAGAAATATCCGCTTCTGTGAGGCTAAATGAATATCAGCTTTTAAAAAGCCTGTGTGTTTGTTAGTGTTTTCTGGATAGTATCTATGAACTTTAGAGTTTTGAAAGAATTTTAGCATGTTACATTTTGTTTTTCTGTTGGCAAACGCTAATTAGTTCTACATGGAGACACAACAAGTACACATAAGTGTTTTCTGAGTAGAATGCTACAGAAACGAGGTTAAAAATGATATTTGTGACTGTAAACATGACATTGAATCCACTTGCCCAAGAAAAAGACTTTGCCTTTCTTCAAAACCAGTTTGACTCTGCTTTTCTGGGTCCTTTGCACACGAATTCCCCATGAGATTGTCCAGATAGGTCTGGATCTAACCAGAAATATCCGGTTCTGTGTGGCTAAATGAATATCAGCTTTTAAACAGCCTCTGTGTTTGTTAGTGTTTTCTGGATAGTATCTATGAACTTTAGAGTTTTGAATGAATTTTAGCATGTTACATTTTGTTTTTTTGTTGGCAAACGCTAATTAGTTCCACATGAGACACAACAAGTACACATAAGAGTTTTCTGAGTACAATGCTACAGAAACTAGGCTAAAAATGATATTTGCGACTGTAAACATGACATTGAATCCACTTGCCCAAGAAAACGACTTTGCTTTACTTCAAAACCCGTTTCAACATCCTTTTCGGGATCCTTAACACAAAAATTCCACACGAGTTTGTCCAGATAGGTCTGGATCTAACCAGAAATATCCGGTTCTGTGAGGCTAAAGGAATATCAGCTTTTAAATAGCCTGTGTGATTGTTAGTGTTTTCTGGATTGTATCTATGATCTTTAGAGTTTTGAAAGAATTTTAGCATGTTACATTTTGTTTTTTGTTGGCAAACGCTAATTAGTTCTACATGGAGACACAACAAGTACACATAAGAGTTTTCTGAGTACAATGCTACAGAAACTAGGTTAAAAATGATACGTGGGACTGTAAACATGACATTGAATCCACTTGCCCAAGAAAACGACTTTGCTTTATTCAAAACCAGTTTGACTCTGCTTTTCTGTGTCCTTTGCACACGAATTCCACATGAGATTGTCCAGATAGGTCTGGATCTAACCAGAAATATCCGGTTCTGTGTGGCTAAATGAATATCAGCTTTTAAACAGCCTCTGTGTTTGTTAGTGTTTTGTGGAGAGAATCTATGAACTTTAGAGTTTTGAATGAATTTTAGCATGTTACATTTTGTTTTGTTGATGGCACATGCTAATTAGTTCCACATGGAGACACAACAAGTACACATAAGAGTTTTCTGAGTACAATGCTACAGAAACTAGGCTAAAAATGATATTTGCGACTGTAAACATGACATTGAATCCACTTGCCCAAGAAAACGACTTTGCTTTTCTTCAAAACCCGTTTCAACATCCTTTTCGGGATCCTTAACACAAAAATTCCACACGAGTTTGTCCAGATAGGTCTGGATCTAACCAGAAATATCCGGTTCTGTGAGGCTAAAGGAATATCAGCTTTTAAATAGCCTGTGTGATTGTTAGTGTTTTGTGGAGAGAATCTATGAACTTTAGAGTTTTGAATGAATTTTAGCATGTTACATTTTGTTTTGTTGATGGCACATGCTAATTAGTTCCACATGGAGACACAACAAGTACACATAAGTGTTTTCTGAGTAGAATGCTACTGAAACTAGGTTGAATATGATATTTGCGACTGTAAACATGACATTGAATCCACTTGCCCAAGAAAACGATTTTGCTTTTTCCAACCAGTTTCTACATCCATTTCGGGGTCCTTAACATACCAATTCCACACGAGTTTGTCCAGATAGGTCTGGATCTAATCAGAAATATCTGGTTCTGTGTGGCTAAATGAATATCAGCTTTTAAACAGCCTGTGTGATTGTTAGTGTTTTCTGGATATTATCAATGAACTTTAGAGTTTTGAATGAATTTTAGCATGTTACATTTGGTTTTTTTGATGGCAAACGCTAATTAGTTCCACATGGAGACACAACAAGTACACATAAGTGTTTTCTGAGTAGAATGCTACTGAAACTAGGTTAAAAATGATATTTGCGCCTGTAAACATGACATTGAATTCACAATTCCAAAAAACGACTTTGCTTTTCTCCAAAACCAGTTTGACTCTGCTTTTCTGGGTCTTTGCAGACGAATTCCACATGAGTTTGTCCAGATAGGTCTGGATCTAACCAGAAATATTCGGTTCTGTGTGGCTAAAGGAATATCAGCTTTTAAACAGCCTGTGTGTTTGTTAGTGTTTTCTGGATAGTATCTATGAATTTAGAGTTTTGAATTTAATTTTAGCATGTTACATTTTCTTTTTTTGATGGCAAATGCTAATTAGTTCACATGGAGACACTAAAGGTACACATAAGTGTTTTCTGTGTAGAATGCTACAGAAACTAGGTTAAAAATGATATTTGCGACTGTAAACATGACATTGAATTCACATTCCCAAAAAACAACTTTGCTTTTCTCCAAAACCAGTTTGACTCTGCTTTTCTGGGTCCTTTGCACAAGAATTCCACACGAGTTTGTCCAGATAGGTCTGGATCTAACAGGAAATATCTGGTTCTGTGTTGCTAAAGGAATATCAGCTTTAAAACAGCCTGTGTGTTTGTTAGTGTTTTCTGGATAGTATCTATGAACTTTAGAGTTTCGAATGAATTTTAGCATGTTACTTTTTGTTTTTTCTTGGCAAACGCTAATTAGTTCCAAGTTGAGACACAACAAGTACACATAAGTGTTTTCTGAGGAGAAAGCTACAGAAACTAGCTTAAAAATGATACTTGGGACTGTAAACATGACATTGAATTCACATTCCCAAGAAAAAGACTTTGCTTTTCTCCAAAACCAGATTCAATATTCCTTTCTGGGTCCTTTTCGCATGAATTCCACACGAGTTTGTCCAGATAGGTCTGGATCTAACCAGAAATATCTGGTTCTGTGTGGCTAAAGGAATATCAGCTTTTAAACTGCCTGTGTGTTTGTTAGTGTTTTCTGCATAGCATCTAGGAACTTTAGAATTTCGAATGAATTTTAGCATGTTACATTTTGTTTTTTGTTGGCAAACGCTAATTAGTTCCACATGGAGACACAACAAGTACACATAAGAGTTTTCTGAGTACAATGCTACAGAAACTAGGTTAAAAATGATATTTGCGACTATAAACATGACATTGAATCCACTTGCCCAAGAAAACGACTTTGCTTTATTCAAAACCAGTTTGACTCTGCTTTTCTGGGTCCTTTGCACACGAATTCCACATGAGTTTGTCCATATAGGTCTGGATCTAACCAGAAATATCCGGTTCTGTGTGGCTAAATGAATATCAGCTTTTAAACAGCCTCTGTGTTTGTTAGCGTTTTGTGGAGAGAATCTATGAACTTTAGAGTTTTGAATGAATTTTAGCATGTTACATTTTGTTTTGTTGATGGCACATGCTAATTAGTTCCACATGGAGACACAACAATTACACATAAGAGTTTTCTGAGTACAATGCTACAGAAACTAGGCTAAAAATGATATTTGCGACTGTAAACATGACATTGAATCCACTTGCCCAAGAAAACGACTTTGCTTTTCTTCAAAACCCGTTTCAACATCCTTTTCGGGATCCTTAACACAAAAATTCCACACGAGTTTGTCCAGATAGGTCTGGATCTAACCAGAAATATCCGGTTCTGTGAGGCTAAAGGAATATCAGCTTTTAAATAGCCTGTGTGATTGTTAGTGTTTTCTGGATTGTATCTATGATCTTTAGAGTTTTGAAAGAATTTTAGCATGTTACATTTTGTTTTTCTGTTGGCAAACACTAATTAGTTCCACATGGAGACACAACAAGTACACATAAGTGTTTTCTGAGTAGAATGCTACTGAAACTAGGTAGAATATGATATTTGCGACTGTAAACATGACATTGAATCCACTTGCCCAAGAAAACGATTTTGCTTTTTCCAAACCAGTTTCTACATCCTTTTCGGGGTCCTTAACATACCAATTCCACACGAGTTTGTCCAGATAGGTCTGGATCTAACCAGAAATATCCGGTTCTGTGTGGCTAAATGAATATCAGCTTTTAAACAGCCTGTGTGTTTCTTAGTGTTTTCTGGATAGTATCTATGAACTTTAGAGTTTTGAATGAATTTTAGCATGTTACATTTTCTTTTTTTGATGGCAAACGCTAATTAGTTCACATGGAGACACTAAAGGTACACATAAGTGTTTTCTGTGTTGAATGCTACGGAAACTAGGTTAAAAATGATATTTGCGACTGTAAACATGACATTGAATTCACATTCCCAAAAAACAACTTTGCTTTCCTCCAAAACCAGTTTGACTCTGCTTTTCTGGGTCCTTTGCACAAGAATTCCACACGAGTTTGTCCAGATAGGTCTGGATCTAACCAGAAATATCTGGTTCTGTGTGGCTAAAGGAATATCAGCTTTAAAACAGCCTGTGTGTTTGTTAGTGTTTTCTGGATAGTATCTATGAACTTTAGAGTTTCGAATGAATTTTAGCATGTTACTTTTTGTTTTTTCTTGGCAAACGCTAATTAGTTCCACGTGGAGACACAACAAGTACACATAAGAGTTTTCTGAGTACAATGCCACAGAGACTAGCTTAAAAATGATACTTGGGACTGTAAACATGACATTGAATTCACATTCCCAAGAAAAAGACTTTGCTTTTCTCCAAAACCTGATTCAGTGTTCCTTTCTGGGTCCTTTTCGCATGAATTCCACACGAGTTTGTCCAGATAGGTCTGGATCTAACCAGAAATATCCGGATCTGTGTGGCTAAATGAATATCAGCTTTTAAACCGCCTGTGTGTTTGTTAGTGTTTTCTGCATAGTATCTATGAACTTTAGAGTTTCTAATGAATTTTAGCATGTTACATTTTGTTTTTTGTTGGCAAATACTATTAATTCCACATGGAGACACAACAAGTACACATAAGTGTTTTCTGAGTGGAATGTTACAGAAACTAGGTTAAAAATGATACTTGGGACTGTAAACATGACATTGAATTCACATTCCCAAGAAAAAGACTTTGCTTTTCTTCAAAACCAGTTTCAACATCATTTTTGGGTATTTAACACACGAATTCCACACGAGTTTGTCCAGATAGGTCTGGATCTAACCAGAAATATCCGGTTCTGTGTGGCTAAATGAATATCAGCTTTTAAACAGCCTGTGTGTTTCTTAGTGTTTTCTGGATAGTATCTATGAACTTTAGAGTTTTGAATGAATTTTAGCATGTTACATTTTCTTTTTTTGATGGCAAACGCTAATTAGTTCACATGGAGACACTAAAGGTACACATAAGTGTTTTCTGTGTTGAATGCTACGGAAACTAGGTTAAAAATGATATTTGCGACTGTAAACATGACATTGAATTCACATTCCCAAAAAACAACTTTGCTTTCCTCCAAAACCAGTTTGACTCTGCTTTTCTGGGTCCTTTGCACAAGAATTCCACACGAGTTTGTCCAGATAGGTCTGGATCTAACCAGAAATATCTGGTTCTGTGTGGCTAAAGGAATATCAGCTTTAAAACAGCCTGTGTGTTTGTTAGTGTTTTCTGGATAGTATCTATGAACTTTAGAGTTTCGAATGAATTTTAGCATGTTACTTTTTGTTTTTTCTTGGCAAACGCTAATTAGTTCCACGTGGAGACACAACAAGTACACATAAGTGTTTTCTGAGTAGAATGCCACAGAGACTAGCTTAAAAATGATACTTGGGACTGTAAACATGACATTGAATTCACATTCCCAAGAAAAAGACTTTGCTTTTCTCCAAAACCTGATTCAGTGTTCCTTTCTGGGTCCTTTTCGCATGAATTCCACACGAGTTTGTCCAGATAGGTCTGGATCTAACCAGAAATATCCGGATCTGTGTGGCTAAATGAATATCAGCTTTTAAACCGCCTGTGTGTTTGTTAGTGTTTTCTGCATAGTATCTATGAACTTTAGAGTTTCTAATGAATTTTAGCATGTTACATTTTGTTTTTTGTTGGCAAATGCTATTAATTCCACATGGAGACACAACAAGTACACATAAGTGTTTTCTGAGTGGAATGTTACAGAAACTAGCTTAAAAATGATACTTGGTACTGTAAACATGACATTGAATTCACATTCCCAAGAAAAAGACTTTGCTTTTCTTCAAAACCAGTTTCAACATCATTTTTGGGTATTTAACACACGAATTCCACACGAGTTTGTCCAGATAGGTCTGGATCTAATCAGAAATATCCGCTTCTGTGAGGATAAATGAATATCAGCTTTTAAAAAGCCTGTGTGTTTGTTAGTGTTTTCTGGATAGTATCTATGAACTTTAGAGTTTTGAAAGAATTTTAGCATGTTACATTTTGTTTTTCTGTTGGCAAACGCTAATTAGTTCTACATGGAGACACAACAAGTACACATAAGTGTTTTCTGAGTAGAATGCTACAGAAACGAGGTTAAAAATGATATTTGTGACTGTAAACATGACATTGAATCCACTTGCCCAAGAAAAAGACTTTGCCTTTCTTCAAAACCAGTTTGACTCTGCTTTTCTGGGTCCTTTGCACACGAATTCCCCATGAGATTGTCCAGATAGGTCTGGATCTAACCAGAAATATCCGGTTCTGTGTGGCTAAAGGTATATCAGCTTTTAAACAGCCTCTGTGTTTGTTAGTGTTTTCTGGATAGTATCTATGAACTTTAGAGTTTTGAATGAATTTTAGCATGTTACATTTTGTTTTTTTGTTGGCAAACGCTAATTAGTTCCACATGAGACACAACAAGTACACATAAGTGTTTTCTGAGTAGAATGCTACAGAAACTAGGTTAAAAATATTTGCGACTGTAAACATGACATTGAATCCACTTGCCCAGGAAAACGACTTTGCTTTTCTCCAAAACCAGTTTCGATATTCTTTTCAGGATCCTTTCACATGAATTCCGCACGAGTTTGTCCAGATAGGTCTGGATCTAACCAGAAATATCTGGTTCTGTGTGTCTAAATGAATATCAGCTTTTTAGCAGCCTGTGTGTTTGTTAGTGTTTTCTGGATAGTATCTATGAACTTTAGAGTTTTGAATGATTTTTAGCATGTTACATTATGTTTTTTTGATGGCAAACACTAATTAGTTCCACATGGAGACACTACAAGTACACATAAGTGTTTTCTGAGTAGAATGTTACAGAAACTAGGCTGTAAATGCTATTTGTGGCCGGCGCCGTGGCTCAACAGGCTAATCCTCCGAGTTGCGGCGCCGGGACACCGGGTTCTCATCCCGGTCGGGGCACCGGATTCTGTCTCAGTTGCCCCTCTTCCAGGCCAAGACATCTGCTGTGGCCCAGGAGTGCAGTGGAGGATGGCCCAGGTGCTTGGGCCCTGCACCCCATAGGGATTCCACGAAAAGCACCTGGCTCCTGGCTCCTGCCATCGGACGAGCGTGGTGCGCCGGCCGCAACGCGCAGAACGCGGCGGCCATTGCAGGTTGAACCAACGGCAAAGGAAGACCTTTCTCTCTGTCTCTCTCTCTCACTGTCCACTCTGCCTGTAAAAAAAAAATGAAATAAAAAAATAAAAAATAAAAATAATAAAAGAAAAAAAATGATATTTGTGACTGTAAACATGACATTGAATCGACTTGCCCAAGAAAACGACTTTGCTTTTCTCCAAAACCAGTTTGACTCTGCTTTTCTGGGTCTTTTGCACACAAATTCCACATGAGTTTGTCCAGATAGGTCCTGATCTAACCAGAAATATTCGGTTCTGTGTGGCTAAATGAATATCAGCTTTTAAACAGCCTGTGTGTTTGTTAGTGTTTTCTGCATAGCATCTAGGAACTTTAGAATTTCGAATGAATTTTAGCATGTTACATTTTGTTTTTTGTTGGCAAACGCTAATTAGTTCCACATGGAGACACAACAAGTACACATAAGAGTTTTCTGAGTACAATGCTACAGAAACTAGGTTAAAAATGATATTTGCGACTATAAACATGACATTGAATCCACTTGCCCAAGAAAACGACTTTGCTTTATTCAAAACCAGTTTGACTCTGCTTTTCTGTGTCCTTTGCACACGAATTCCACATGAGATTGTCCAGATAGGTCTGGATCTAACCAGAAATATCCGGTTCTGTGTGGCTAAATGAATATCAGCTTTTAAACAGCCTCTGTGTTTGTTAGTGTTTTGTGGAGAGAATCTATGAACTTTAGAGTTTTGAATGAATTTTAGCATGTTACATTTTGTTTTGTTGATGGCACATGCTAATTAGTTCCACATGGAGACACAACAAGTACACATAAGAGTTTTCTGAGTACAATGCTACAAAAACTAGGCTAAAAATGATATTTGCGACTGTAAACATGACATTGAATCCACTTGCCCAAGAAAACGAATTTGCTTTTCTTCAAAACCAGTTTTACTCTGATTTTCTAGGTCTTTTGCACACGAATTCCACACGAGTTTGTCCAGATACGTCTGGATCTAACCAGAAATATCCGGTTCTGTGTGGCTAAATGAATATCAGCTTTAAAACAGCCTGTGTGTTTGTGAGAGTTTTCTGGATAGTGTCTATGAACTTTAGAGTTTTGAGTGAATTTTAGCATGTTACATTATGTTTTTTTGTTGGCAAACGCTAATTAGTTCCACATGGAGACACTAGAAGTACACATAAGTGTTTTCTGTGTAGAATGCTACAGAAACTAGGCTAAAAATGATATTTGCGACTGTAAACATGACATTGAATCCACTTGCCCAAGAAAACGAATTTGCTTTTCTTCAAAACCAGTTTGACTCTGCTTTTCTAGGTCTTTTGCACACGAATGCCACACGAGTTTGTCCAGATAGGTCTGGATCTAACCAGAAATATCCGGTTCTGTGTGGCTAAATGAATATCAGTTTTTAAACAGCCTGTGTGTTTGTTAGTGTTTTCTGCATAGTATCTATGAACTTTAGAGTTTTGAATGAATTTTAGCATGTTACATTTTCTTTTTTTGATGGCAAACGCTAAGTAGTTCACATGGAGACACTAAAGGTACACATAAGTGTTTTCTGAGTAGAATGCTACAGAAACTAGCTTAAAAATGATATTTGCGCCTGTAAACATGACATTGAATTCACATTCCCAAAAAAAAAATTTGCTTTTCTCCAAAACCAGTTTGACTCTGCTTTTCTGGGTCCTTTGCACAAGAATTCCACACGAGTTTGTCCAGATAGGTCTGGATCTAACCAGAAATATCCGGTTCTGTGTGGCTAAAGGAATATCAGCTTTAAAACAGCCTGTGTGTTTGTTAGTGTTTTCTGGATAGTATCTATGAACTTTAGAGTTTTGAATGAATTTTAGCATGTTACTTTTGGTTTTTTCTTGGCAAAGGCTAATTAGTTCCACGTGGAGACACAACAAGTACACATAAGTGTTTTCTGAGTAGAATGCTACAGAAACTAGCTTAAAAATGATACTTGGGACTGTAAACATGACATTGAATTCACATTCCCAAGAAAAAGACTTTGCTTTTCTCCAAAACCAGATTCAATATTCTTTTCTGGGTCCTTTTCGCATGAATTCCACAAGAGTTTGTCCAGATAGGTCTGGATCTAACCAGAAATATCCGGTTCTGTGTGGCTAAAGGAATATCAGCTTTTAAACAGCCTGTGTGTTTGTTAGTGTTTTCTGGATAGTATCTATGCACTTTAGAGTTTTGAATGAATTTTAGCATGTTACATTTTGTTTTTTTGTTGGCAAACGCTAATTAGTTCCACATGAGACACAACAAGTACACATAAGTGTTTTCTGAGTAGAATGCTACAGAAACTAGGTTAAAAATATTTGCGACTGTAAACATGACATTGAATCCACTTGCCCAGGAAAACGACTTTGCTTTTCTCCAAAACCGGTTTTGATATTCTTTTCTGGATCCTTTCACATGAATTCCACACGAGTTTGTCCAGATAGTTCTGGATCTAACAAGAAATATCTGGTTCTGTGTGTAAAAATGAATATCAGCTTTTAAGCAGCCTGTGTGTTTGTTAGTGTTTTCTGGATAGTATCAATGAACTTTAGAGTTTTGAATGAATTTTAGCATGTTACTTTTTGTTTTTTTGATGGCAAACACTAATTAGTTCCACATGGAGACACAACAAGTACACATAAGTGTTTTCTGAGTACAATGCTACAGAAAGTAGGTTAAAAATGATATTTGCGACTATAAACATGACATTGAATCCACTTGCCCAAGAAAACGACTTTGCTTTATACAAAACCAGTTTGACTCTGCTTTTCTGGGTCCTTTGCACACGAATTCCACATGAGTTGTCCAGATAGGTCTGGATCTAACCAGAAATATCTGGTTCTGTGTGGCTAAATGAATATCAGCTTTTAAACAGCCTGTGTGTTTGTTAGAGTTTTCTGCATAGTATCTATGAACTATAGAGTTTCTAATGAATTTTAGCATGTTACATTTTGTTTTTTATTGGCAAATGCTGTTAACTCCACATGGAGACACAACAAGTACACATAAGTGTTTTCTGAGTAGAATGTTACAGAAACTAGCTTAAAAATGATACTTGGGACTGTAAACATGACATTGAATTCACATTCCCAAGAAAAAGACTTTGCTTTTCTTCAAAACCAGTTTCAACATAATTTTTGGGTATTTAACACACGAATTCCACACGAGTTTGTCCAGATAAGTCTGCATCTAATCAGAAATATCCGGGTCTGTGAGGCTAAATGAATATCAGCTTTTAAACCGCCTGTGTGTTTGTTAGTTTTTTCTGGATAGTATCTATGAACTTTAGAGTTTTTAAAGAATTTTAGGATGTTACATTTTGTTTTTCTGTTGGCAAAAGCTAATTAGTTCCACATGGAGACACAACAAGTACACATAAGTGTTTTCTGAGTAGAATGCTACAGAAACTATGTTAAAAATGATATTTGCGACTGTAAACATGACATTGAATACACTTGCCCAAGAAAAAGACTTTCCCTTTCTTCAAAACCAGTTTGACTCTGCTTTTCTTGGTCCTTTGCACACGAATTCCACATGAGATTGTCCAGATAGGTCTGGATCTAACCAGAAATATCCGGAGCTGTGTGGCTAAATAAATATCAGCTTTTAAGCAGCCTGTGTGTTTGTTAGTGTTTTCTGGATAGTATCTATGAACTTTAGAGTTTTGAATGAATTTTAGCATGTTACATTATTTTTTTTTGATGGCAAACACTAATTAGTTCCACATGGAGACACTACAAGTACACATAAGAGTTTTCTGAGTAGAATGTTACAGAAACTAGGCTAAAAATTCTATTTGTGGCCGGTGCCGTGGCTCAACAGGCTAATCCTCCGCCTTGCAGCGCCGGCACACCTGGTTCTCGTCCCGGTCGTGGCACCGGATTCTGTCCCGGTTGCCCCTCTTCCAGGCCAAGCCATCTGCTGTGGCCCAGGAGTGCAATGGAGGATGGCCCAGGTGCTTGGGCCCTGCACCCCATGGGGAGACCACGAAAAGCACCTGGCTCCTGGCTCCTGACATCGGACGAGCGTGGTGCGCCGGCCGCAGCGTGCCGACCGCGGCGGCCATTGGAGGGTGAACCAACGGCAAAGGAAGACCTTCCTCTCTGTCTCTCTCTCTCACTGTCCACTCTGCCTGTAAAAAAAAAATAAATAAAATAAAATAAATAAAAAATAAAAATAAAAAAAAATGATATTTGTGACTGTGAACATGACATTGAATCGACTTGCCCAAGAAAACGACTTTGCTTTTCTCCAAAACCAGTTTGACTCTGCTTTTCTGGGTCTTTTGACACAAATTCCACATGAGTTTGTCCAGATAGGTCTGGATCTAACCAGAAATATCCGGTTCTGTGTGGCTAAATGAATATCAGCTTTTAAACAGCCTGTGTGTTTGTTAGTGTTTTCTGCATAGCATCTAGGAACTTTAGAATTTAAATGAATTTTAGCATGTTACATTTTGTTTTTTTGATGGCAAACACTAATTAGTTCCACATGGAGGCACAACAAGTACACATAAGAGTTTTCTGAGTACAATGCTACAGAAACTGGGTTAAAAATGATATTTGCGACTATAAACATGACATTGAATCCACTTGCCCAAGAAAACGACTTTGCTTTTCTCCAAAACCAGTTTGACTCTGCTTTTCGGGGTCCTTATTACACGAATTCCACATGAGTTTGTCCAGATAGGTCTGGATCTAACCAGAAATATCCGGTTCTGTGTGGCTAAATGAATATCAGCTTTTAAACAGCCTCTGTGTTTGTTAGTGTTTGGTGGAGAGAATCTATGAACTTTAGAGTTTTGAATGAATTTTAGCATGTTACATTTTGTTTTTTCTTGGCAAACGCTAATTAGTTCCACGTGGAGACACAACAAGTACACATAAGTGTTTTCTGAGTAGAATGCTACAGAAACTAGCTTAAAAATGATACTTGGGACTGTAAACATGACATTGAATTCACTTGCCCAAGAAAACGACATTGCTTTTCTCCAAAACCAGATTCAATATTCCTTTCTGGGTCCTTTTCGCATAATTCCACACGAGTTTGTCCAGACAGGTCTGGATCTAATCAGAAATAGCCGGTTCTGTGAGGCTAAATGAATATCAGCTTTTAAATAGCCTGTCTGATTGTTAGTGTTTTCTGGATTGTATCTATGATCTTTAGAGTTTTGAAAGAATTTTAGCATGTTACATTTTGCTTTACTGTTGGCAAACACTAATTAGTTCCACATGGAGACACAACAAGTACACATAAGTGTTTTCTGAGTAGAATGCTACTGAAACTAGGTTGAATATGATATTTGCGACTGTAAACATGACATTGAATCCACAGGCCAAGAATACGATTTTGCTTTATCCAAACCAGTTTCTACATCCTTTTCGGGGTCCTTAACACACCAATTCCGCACGAGTTTGTCCAGATAGGTCTGGATCTAATCAGAAATATCTGGTTCTGTGTGGCTAAATGAATATCAGCTTTTAAACAGCCTGTGTGTTTCTTAGTGTTTTCTGGATAGTATCAATGAACTTTAGAGTTTTGAATGAATTTTAGCATGTTACATTTTGTTTTTTTGATGGCAAACGCTAATTAGTTCCACATGGAGACACCACAAGTACACATAAGTGTTTTCTGAGTAGAATGCTACAGAAACTAAGTTAAAAATGATATTTGTGCCTGTAAACATGACATTGAATTCACAGTCCCAAAAAACAACTTTGCTTTTCTCCAAAACCAGTTTGACTCTGCTTTTCTGGGTCTTTGCAGAGGAATTCCACACCAGTTTGTCCAGATAGGTCTGGATCTAACCAGAAATATTCGGTTCTGTGTGGCTAAAGGAATATCAGCTTTTAAACAGCCTGTGTGTTTGTTAGAGTTTTCTGGATAGTGTCTATGAACTTTAGAGTTTTGAATGAATTTTAGCATGTTACATTTTCTTTTTTTGATGGCAAACGCTAATTAGTTCACATGGAGACACTAAAGGTACACATAAGTGTTTTCTGTGTAGAATGCTAAAGAAACTAGGTTAAAAATGATATTTGCGACTGTAAACATGACATTGAATTCACATTCCCAAGAAAAAGACTTTGCTTTTCTCCAAAACCAGTTTGACTCTGCTTTTCTGGGTCCTTTGCACAAGAATTCCACACGAGTTTGTCCAGATAGGTCTGGATCTAACCAGAAATATGGGGTTCTGTGTGGCTAAAGGAATATCAGCTTTTAAACAGCCTGTGTGTTTGTTAGTGTTTTCTGCATAGCATCTAGGAACTTTAGAATTTCGAATGAATTTTAGCATGTTACATTTTGTTTTTTGTTGGCAAACGCTAATTAGTTCCACATGGAGACACAACAAGTACACATAAGATTTTTCTGAGTACAATGCTACAGAAACTAGGTTAAAAATGATATTTGCGACTGTAAACATGACATTGAATTCACATTCCCAAGAAAAAGACTTTGCTTTTCTTCAAAACCAGTTTCAACATAATTTTTGGGTATTTAACACACGAATTCCACACGAGTTTGTCCAGATAAGTCTGCATCTAATCAGAAATATCCGGGTCTGTGAGGCTAAATGAATATCAGCTTTTAAACCGCCTGTGTGTTTGTTAGTGTTTTCTGGATAGTATCTATGAACTTTAGAGTTTTTAAAGAATTTTAGGATGTTACATTTTGTTTTTCTGTTGGCAAAAGCTAATTAGTTCCACATGGAGACACAACAAGTACACATAAGTGTTTTCTGAGTAGAATGCTACAGAAACTATGTTAAAAATGATATTTGCGACTGTAAACATGACATTGAATACACTTGCCCAAGAAAAAGACTTTCCCTTTCTTCAAAACCAGTTTGACTCTGCTTTTCTAGGTCCTTTGCACACGAATTCCACATGAGATTGTCCAGATAGGTCTGGATCTAACCAGAAATATCCGGAGCTGTGTGGCTAAATGAATATCAGCTTTTAAGCAGCCTGTGTGTTTGTTAGTGTTTTCTTGATAGTATCTATGAACTTTAGAGTTTTGAATGAATTTTAGCATGTTACATTATTTTTTTTTGATGGCAAACACTAATTAGTTCCACATGGAGACACTACAAGTACACATAAGAGTTTTCTGAGTAGAATGTTACAGAAACTAGGCTAAAAATTCTATTTGTGGCCGGTGCCGTGGCTCAACAGGCTAATCCTCCGCCTTGCAGCGCCGGCACACCTGGTTCTCGTCCCGGTCGTGGCACCGGATTCTGTCCCGGTTGCCCCTCTTCCAGGCCAAGCCATCTGCTGTGGCCCAGGAGTGCAATGGAGGATGGCCCAGGTGCTTGGGCCCTGCACCCCATGGGGAGACCACGAAAAGCACCTGGCTCCTGGCTCCTGCCATCGGACGAGCGTGGTGCGCCGGCCGCAGCGTGCCGACCGCGGCGGCCATTGGAGGGTGAACCAACGGCAAAGGAAGACCTTCCTCTCTGTCTCTCTCTCTCACTGTCCACTCTGCCTGTAAAAAAAAAATAAATAAAATAAAATAAATAAAAAATAAAAATAAAAAAAAATGATATTTGTGACTGTGAACATGACATTGAATCGACTTGCCCAAGAAAACGACTTTGCTTTTCTCCAAAACCAGTTTGACTCTGCTTTTCTGGGTCTTTTGACACAAATTCCACATGAGTTTGTCCAGATAGGTCTGGATCTAACCAGAAATATCCGGTTCTGTGTGGCTAAATGAATATCAGCTTTTAAACAGCCTGTGTGTTTGTTAGTGTTTTCTGCATAGCATCTAGGAACTTTAGAATTTAAATGAATTTTAGCATGTTACATTTTGTTTTTTTGATGGCAAACACTAATTAGTTCCACATGGAGGCACAACAAGTACACATAAGAGTTTTCTGAGTACAATGCTACAGAAACTGGGTTAAAAATGATATTTGCGACTATAAACATGACATTGAATCCACTTGCCCAAGAAAACGACTTTGCTTTTCTCCAAAACCAGTTTGACTCTGCTTTTCGGGGTCCTTATTACACGAATTCCACATGAGTTTGTCCAGATAGGTCTGGATCTAACCAGAAATATCCGGTTCTGTGTGGCTAAATGAATATCAGCTTTTAAACAGCCTCTGTGTTTGTTAGTGTTTGGTGGAGAGAATCTATGAACTTTAGAGTTTTGAATGAATTTTAGCATGTTACATTTTGTTTTTTCTTGGCAAACGCTAATTAGTTCCACGTGGAGACACAACAAGTACACATAAGTGTTTTCTGAGTAGAATGCTACAGAAACTAGCTTAAAAATGATACTTGGGACTGTAAACATGACATTGAATTCACTTGCCCAAGAAAACGACATTGCTTTTCTCCAAAACCAGATTCAATATTCCTTTCTGGGTCCTTTTCGCATAATTCCACACGAGTTTGTCCAGACAGGTCTGGATCTAATCAGAAATAGCCGGTTCTGTGAGGCTAAATGAATATCAGCTTTTAAATAGCCTGTCTGATTGTTAGTGTTTTCTGGATTGTATCTATGATCTTTAGAGTTTTGAAAGAATTTTAGCATGTTACATTTTGCTTTACTGTTGGCAAACACTAATTAGTTCCACATGGAGACACAACAAGTACACATAAGTGTTTTCTGAGTAGAATGCTACTGAAACTAGGTTGAATATGATATTTGCGACTGTAAACATGACATTGAATCCACAGGCCAAGAATACGATTTTGCTTTATCCAAACCAGTTTCTACATCCTTTTCGGGGTCCTTAACACACCAATTCCGCACGAGTTTGTCCAGATAGGTCTGGATCTAATCAGAAATATCTGGTTCTGTGTGGCTAAATGAATATCAGCTTTTAAACAGCCTGTGTGTTTCTTAGTGTTTTCTGGATAGTATCAATGAACTTTAGAGTTTTGAATGAATTTTAGCATGTTACATTTTGTTTTTTTGATGGCAAACGCTAATTAGTTCCACATGGAGACACCACAAGTACACATAAGTGTTTTCTGAGTAGAATGCTACAGAAACTAAGTTAAAAATGATATTTGTGCCTGTAAACATGACATTGAATTCACAGTCCCAAAAAACAACTTTGCTTTTCTCCAAAACCAGTTTGACTCTGCTTTTCTGGGTCTTTGCAGAGGAATTCCACACCAGTTTGTCCAGATAGGTCTGGATCTAACCAGAAATATTCGGTTCTGTGTGGCTAAAGGAATATCAGCTTTTAAACAGCCTGTGTGTTTGTTAGAGTTTTCTGGATAGTGTCTATGAACTTTAGAGTTTTGAATGAATTTTAGCATGTTACATTTTCTTTTTTTGATGGCAAACGCTAATTAGTTCACATGGAGACACTAAAGGTACACATAAGTGTTTTCTGTGTAGAATGCTAAAGAAACTAGGTTAAAAATGATATTTGCGACTGTAAACATGACATTGAATTCACATTCCCAAGAAAAAGACTTTGCTTTTCTCCAAAACCAGTTTGACTCTGCTTTTCTGGGTCCTTTGCACAAGAATTCCACACGAGTTTGTCCAGATAGGTCTGGATCTAACCAGAAATATGCGGTTCTGTGTGGCTAAAGGAATATCAGCTTTTAAACAGCCTGTGTGTTTGTTAGTGTTTTCTGCATAGCATCTAGGAACTTTAGAATTTCGAATGAATTTTAGCATGTTACATTTTGTTTTTTGTTGGCAAACGCTAATTAGTTCCACATGGAGACACAACAAGTACACATAAGATTTTTCTGAGTACAATGCTACAGAAACTAGGTTAAAAATGATATTTGCGACTGTAAACATGACATTGAATTCACATTCCCAAGAAAAAGACTTTGCTTTTCTTCAAAACCAGTTTCAACATAATTTTTGGGTATTTAACACACGAATTCCACACGAGTTTGTCCAGATAAGTCTGCATCTAATCAGAAATATCCGGGTCTGTGAGGCTAAATGAATCTCAGCTTTTAAACCGCCTGTGTGTTTGTTAGTTTTTTCTGGATAGTATCTATGAACTTTAGAGTTTTTAAAGAATTTTAGGATGTTACATTTTGTTTTTCTGTTGGCAAAAGCTAATTAGTTCCACATGGAGACACAACAAGTACACATAAGTGTTTTCTGAGTAGAATGCTACAGAAACTATGTTAAAAATGATATTTGCGACTGTAAACATGACATTGAATACACTTGCCCAAGAAAAAGACTTTCCCTTTCTTCAAAACCAGTTTGACTCTGCTTTTCTAGGTCCTTTGCACACGAATTCCACATGAGATTGTCCAGATAGGTCTGGATCTAACCAGAAATATCCGGAGCTGTGTGGCTAAATGAATATCAGCTTTTAAGCAGCCTGTGTGTTTGTTAGTGTTTTCTGGATAGTATCTATGAACTTTAGAGTTTTGAATGAATTTTAGCATGTTACATTATTTTTTTTTGATGGCAAACACTAATTAGTTCCACATGGAGACACTACAAGTACACATAAGAGTTTTCTGAGTAGAATGTTACAGAAACTAGGCTAAAAATTCTATTTGTGGCCGGTGCCGTGGCTCAACAGGCTAATCCTCCGCCTTGCGGCGCCGGCACACCTGGTTCTCGTCCCGGTCGTGGCACCGGATTCTGTCCCGGTTGCCCCTCTTCCAGGCCAAGCCATCTGCTGTGGCCCAGGAGTGCAATGGAGGATGGCCCAGGTGCTTGGGCCCTGCACCCCATGGGGAGACCACGAAAAGCACCTGGCTCCTGGCTCCTGCCATCGGACGAGCGTGGTGCGCCGGCCGCAGCGTGCCGACCGCGGCGGCCATTGGAGGGTGAACCAACGGCAAAGGAAGACCTTCCTCTCTGTCTCTCTCTCTCACTGTCCACTCTGCCTGTAAAAAAAAAATAAATAAAATAAAATAAATAAAAAATAAAAATAAAAAAAAATGATATTTGTGACTGTGAACATGACATTGAATCGACTTGCCCAAGAAAACGACTTTGCTTTTCTCCAAAACCAGTTTGACTCTGCTTTTCTGGGTCTTTTGACACAAATTCCACGTGAGTTTGTCCAGATAGGTCTGGATCTAACCAGAAATATCCGGTTCTGTGTGGCTAAATGAATATCAGCTTTTAAACAGCCTGTGTGTTTGTTAGTGTTTTCTGCATAGCATCTAGGAACTTTAGAATTTCAAATGAATTTTAGCATGTTACATTTTGTTTTTTTGATGGCAAACACTAATTAGTTCCACATGGAGGCACAACAAGTACACATAAGAGTTTTCTGAGTACAATGCTACAGAAACTGGGTTAAAAATGATATTTGCGACTATAAACATGACATTGAATCCACTTGCCCAAGAAAACGACTTTGCTTTTCTCCAAAACCAGTTTGACTCTGCTTTTCGGGGTCCTTATTACACGAATTCCACATGAGTTTGTCCAGATAGGTCTGGATCTAACCAGAAATATCCGGTTCTGTGTGGCTAAATGAATATCAGCTTTTAAACAGCCTCTGTGTTTGTTAGTGTTTGGTGGAGAGAATCTATGAACTTTAGAGTTTTGAATGAATTTTAGCATGTTACATTTTCTTTTTTTGATGGCAAACGCTAATTAGTTCACATGGAGACACAACAAGTACACATAAGTGTTTTCTGTGTAGAATGCTAAAGAAACTAGGTTAAAAATGATATTTGCGACTGCAAACATGACATTGAATTCACATTCCCAAGAAAAAGACTTAGCTTTTCTCCAAAACCAGTTTGACTCTGCTTTTCTGGGTCCTTCGCACACAAATTACACTTGAGTTTGTCCAGATAGGTCTGGATCTAACCAGAAATATCCGGTTCTGTGTGGCTAAATGAATATCAGCTTTTAAACAGCCTCTGTGTTTGTTAGTGTTTGGTGGAGATAATCTATGAACTTTAGAGTTTTGAATGAATTTTAGCATGTTACATTTTGTTTTTTTGATGGCAAATGCTAATTAGTTCCACATGGAGACACAACAAGTACACATAAGTGTTTTCTGAGTAGAATGCTACAGAAACTAGGTAAAAAATGATATTTGCGCCTGTAAACATGACATTGATTTCACAATCACAAAAAACGACTTTGCTTTTCCCCAAAACCAGTTTGACTCTGCTTTTCTGGGTCTTTGCAGACGAATTCCACACGAGTTTGTCCAGATAGGTCTGGATCTATCAAGAAATATCTGGTTCTGTGTGGCTAAAGGAATATCAGCTTTAAAACAGCCTGTATGTTTCTTAGTGTTTTCTGGATAGTATCTATGAACTTTAGAGTTTCGAATGAATTTTAGCATGTTACTTTTTTTTTTTTCTTGGCAAACGCTAATTAGTTCCACGTGGAGACACAACAAGTACACAGAAGTGTTTTCTGAGTAGAATGCTACAGAAACTAGCTTAAAAATGATACTTGGGACTGTAAACATGACATTGAATTCACTTGCCCAAGAAAACGACTTTGCTTTTCTCCAAAACCAGATTCAATATTCCTTTCTGGTTCCTTTTCGCATGAATTCCACACGAGTTTGTCCAGATAGGTCTGGATCTAACCAGAAATAGCCGGTTCTGTGAGGCTAAATGAATATCAGCTTTTAAATAGCCTGTGTGATTGTTAGTGTTTTCTGGATTGTATCTATGATCTTTAGAGTTTTGAAAGAATTTTAGCATGTTACATTTTGTTTTACTGTTGGTAAACACTAATTATTTCCACATGGAGACACAACAAGTACACATAAGTGTTTTCTGAGTAGAATGCTACTGAAACTAGGTTGAATATGATATTTGCGACTGTAAACATGACATTGAATCCACAGGCCAAGAAAACGATTTTGCTTTATCCAAACCAGTTTCTGCATCATTTTCGGGGTCCTTAACACACCAATTCCACACGAGTTTGTCCAGATAGGTCTGGATCTAATCAGAAATATCTGGTTCTGTGTGGCTAAATGAATATCAGCTTTTAAACAGCCTGTGTGTTTGTTAGTGTTTTCTGGATAGTATCAATGAACTTTAGAGTTTTGAATGAATTTTAGCATGTTACATTTTGTTTTTTTGATGGCAAACGCTAATTAGTTCCACATGGAGACAGAACAAGTACACATAAGTGTTTTCTGAGTAGAATGCTACAGAAACTACGTTAAAAATGATATTTGTGCCTGTAAACATGACATTGAATTCACAGTCCCAAAAAACGACTTTGCTTTTCTCCAAAACCAGTTTGACTCTGCTTTTCTGGGTCTTTGCAGAGGAATTCCACACCAGTTTGTCCAGATAGGTCTGGATCTAACCAGAAATATTCGGTTCTGTGTGGCTAAAGGAATATCAGCTTTTAAACAGCCTGTGTGTTTGTTAGAGTTTTCTGGATAGTGTCTATGAACTTTAGAGTTTTGAATGAATTTTAGCATGTTACATTTTCTTTTTTTGATGGCAAACGCTAATTAGTTCACATGGAGACACTAAAGGTACACATAAGTGTTTTCTGTGTAGAATGCTAATGAAACTAGGTTAAAAATGATATTTGCGACTGTAAACATGACATTGAATTCACATTCCCAAGAAAAAGACTTTGCTTTTCTCCAAAACCAGTTTCGATAACCTTTTCTGGGTCCTTTGCACAAGAATTCCACACGAGTTTGTCCAGATAGGTCTGGATCTAACCAGAAATATCCGGTTCTGTGTGGCTAAAGGAATATCAGCTTTTAAACAGCCTGTGTGTTTGTTAGTTTTTTCTGCATAGCATCTAGGAACTTTAGAATTTCGAATGAATTTTAGCATGTTACATTTTGTTTTTTGTTGGCAAACGCTAATTAGTTCCACATGGAGATACAACAAGTACACATAAGATTTTTCTGAGTACAATGCTACAGAAACTAGGTTAAAAATGATATTTGCGACTGTAAACATGACATTGAATTCACATTCCCAAAAAACAACTTTGCTTTTCTCCAAAACCAGTTTGACTCTGCTTTTCTGGGTCTTTTGCACACGAATTCCACAAGAGTTTGTCCAGATAGGTCTGGATCTAACCAGAAATATTCGGTTCTGTGTGGCTAAAGGAATATCAGCTTTAAAACAGCCTGTGTGTTTGTTAGTGTTTTCTGGATAGTATCTATGAACTTTAGAGTTTCGAATGAATTTTAGCATGTTACTTTTTGTTTTTTCTTGGCAAACGCTAATTAGTTCCACGTGGAGACACAACAAGTACACATAAGAGTTTTCTGAGTAGAATGCTACAGAAACTAGCTTAAAAATGATACTTGGGACTGTAAACATGACATTGAATCCACTTGCCCAAGAAAACGACTTTGCTTTTCTCCAAAACCAGATTCAATATTTCTTTTTGGGTCCTTTTCACATGAATTCCACACGAGTTTGTCCAGATAGGTCTGGATCTAACCAGAAATATCCGGTTCTGTGTGGCTAAATGAATATCAGCTTTTAAACAGCCTGTGTGTTTGTTAGTGTTTTCTGGATATTATCAATGAACTTTAGAGTTTTGAATGAATTTTAGCATGTTACATTTTGTTTTTTTGTTGGCAAATGCTAATTAGTTCCACATGGAGACATAACAAGTACACATAAGTGTTTTCTGAGTAGAATGCTACAGAAACTACGTTAAAAATATTTGCCACTGTAAACATGACATTGATTCACATTCCCAAGAAAACGACTTTGCTTTTCTCCAAAATCTGTTTCGATATTATTTCTGGGTCCTTCGCACACAAATTACACTTGAGTTTGTCCAGATAGGTCTGGATCTAACCAGAAATATCCGGTTCTGTGAGGCTAAATGAATATCAGCTTTTAAATAGCCTGTGTGATTGTTAGTGTTTTCTGTATAGTATCTATGATCTTTAGAGTTTTGAAAGAATTTTAGCATGTTACATTTTGTTTTTCTGTTGGCAAACACTAATTAGTTCCACATGGAGAAACAACAAGTACACATAAGTGTTTTCTGAGTAGAATGCTACTGAAACTAGGTTGAATATGATATTTGTGACTGTAAACATGACATTGAATCCACGTGCCCAAGAAAACGATTTTGCTTTTTCCAAACCAGTTTCTACATCCTTTTCGGGGTCCTTAACACACCAATTCCACACGAGTTGGTCCAGATAGGTCTGGATCTAATCAGAAATATCTGGTTCTGTGTGGCTAAATGAATATCAGCTTTTAAACAGCCTGTGTGTTTGTTAGTGTTTTCTGGATATTATCAATGAACTTTAGAGTTTTGAATGAATTTTAGCATGTTACATTTTGTTTTTTTGATGGCAAATGCTAATTAGTTCCACATGGAGACACAACAAGTACACATAAGTGTTTTCTGAGTAGAATGCTACTGAAACTAGGTAAAAAATGATATTTGCGCCTGTAAACATGACATTGAATTCACAGTCCCAAAAAACGACTTTGCTTTTCCCCAAAACCAGTTTGACTCTGCTTTTCTGGGTCTTTGCAGACGAATTCCACACGAGTTTGTCCAGATAGGTCTGGATCTATCCAGAAATATCTGGTTCTGTGTGGCTAAAGGAATATCAGCTTTAAAACAGCCTGTGTGTTTGTTAGTGTTTTCTGGATAGTATCTATGAACTTTAGAGTTTTGAATGAATTTTAGCATGTTACTTTTTGTTTTTTCTTGGCAAACGCTAATTAGTTCCACGTGGAGACACAACAAGTACACATAAGTGTTTTCTGAGTAGAATGCTACAGAAACTAGCTTAAAAATGATACTTGGGACTGTAAACATGACATTGAATTCACGTGCCCAAGAAAACGAATTTGCTTTTCTCCAAAACCAGATTCAATATTCTTTTCTGGGTCCTTTTCGCATGAATTCCGCACGAGTTTGTCCAGATAGGTCTGGATCTAACCAGAAATAGCCGGTTCTGTGAGGCTAAATGAATATCAGCTTTTAAATAGCCTATGTGATTGTTAGTGTTTTATGGATTGTATCTATGATCTTTAGAGTTTTGAAAGAATTTTAGCATGTTACATTTTGTTTTACTGTTGGTAAACAAAAATTATTTCCACATGGAGATACAACAAGTACACATAAGTGTTTTCTGAGTAGAATGCTACTGAAACTAGGTTGAATATGATATTTGCGACTGTAAACATGACATTGAATCCACAGGCCAAGAAAACGATTTTGCTTTATCCAAACCAGTTTCTACATCTTTTTCGGGGTCCTTAACACACCAATTCCGCACGAGTTGTCCAGATAGGTCTGGATCTAACCAGAAATATCTGGTTCTGTGTGGCTAAATGAATATCAGCTTTTAAACCGCCTGTGTGTTTATTATTGTTTTCTGGAAAGTATCTATGAACTTTAGAGTTTTGAGTGAATTTTAGCATGTTACATTTTGTTTTTTGTTGGCAAACGCTAATTAGTTCCACATGGAGACACAACAAGTACACATAAGTGTTTTCTGAGTAGAATGCTACAGAAACTAGGTTAAAAATGATATTTGCGACTGTAAACATTACATTGAATCCACTTGCCCAAGGAACGACTTTGCCTTTCTTCAAAACCAGTTTGACTCTGCTTTTCGGGGTCCTTAACACACGAATTCCACATGAGTTTGTCCAGATAGTTCTGGATCTAACCAGAAATATCCGGTATTGTGTGGCTAAATGAATATCAGCTTTTCAACAGCCTGTGTGTTTGTTATTGTTTTCTGCATAATATCTATGAACTTTAGAGTTTTGAATGAATTTTAGCATGTTACATTTTGTTTTTTTGTTGGCAAACACTAAATAATTCCACATGGAGACACAACAAGTACACATAAGTGTTTTCAGAGTAGAATGCTACAGAAACTAGGTTAAAAATGATATTTGCGACTGTAACCATGACATTGAATTCATATTCCCAAGAAAAAGACTTTGCTTTTCTCCAAAAACAGTTTGACTCTGCTTTTCATGTTCTTTGAACACGAATTCCACACGAGTTTGTCCAGAGAGGTCTGGATCTAACCAGAAATATCCGGTTCTGTGAGGCTAAATGAATATCAGCTTTAAAACAGCCTGTGTGCTTGTTAGTGTTTTCTGGATAGTATCTATGAACTTTATAGTTTTGAATGAATTTTAGCATATTACATTTTGTTTTTCTGTTGGCAAACGCTAATTAGTTCCACATGGAGACACTAGAAGTACACATAAGTGTTTTCTGTGTAGAATGCTACAGAAACTAGTTGAAAAATGATATTTGCGACTGTAAACATGACATTGAATCCACTTGCCCAAGAAAACGATTTTGCTTTATCCAAACCAGTTTCTACATCATTTTCGGGGTCCTTAACACACCAATTCCACACGAGTTGGTCCAGATAGGTCTGGATCTAATCAGAAATATCTGGTTCTGTGTGGCTAAATGAATATCAGCTTTTAAACAGCCTGTGTGTTTCTTAGTGTTTTCTGGATAGTATCAATGAACTTTAGAGTTTTGAATGAATTTTAGCATGTTACATTTTGTTTTTTTGATGGCAAACGCTAATTAGTTCCACATGGAGACAGAACAAGTACACATAAGTGTTTTCTGAGTAGAATGCTACAGAAACTACGTTAAAAATGATATTTGTGCCTGTAAACATGACATTGAATTCACAGTCCCAAAAAACGACTTTGCTTTTCTCCAAAACCAGTTTGACTCTGCTTTTCTGGGTCTTTGCAGAGGAATTCCACACCAGTTTGTCCAGATAGGTCTGGATCTAACCAGAAATATTCGGTTCTGTGTGGCTAAAGGAATATCAGCTTTTAAACAGCCTGTGTGTTTGTTAGAGTTTTCTGGATAGTGTCTATGAACTTTAGAGTTTTGAATGAATTTTAGCATGTTACATTTTCTTTTTTTGATGGCAAACGCTAATTAGTTCACATGGAGACACTAAAGGTACACATAAGTGTTTTCTGTGTAGAATGCTAATGAAACTAGGTTAAAAATGATATTTGCGACTGTAAACATGACATTGAATTCACATTCCCAAGAAAAAGACTTTGCTTTTCTCCAAAACCAGTTTCGATAACCTTTTCTGGGTCCTTTGCACAAGAATTCCACACGAGTTTGTCCAGATAGGTCTGGATCTAACCAGAAATATCCGGTTCTGTGTGGCTAAAGGAATATCAGCTTTTAAACAGCCTGTGTGTTTGTTAGTTTTTTCTGCATAGCATCTAGGAACTTTAGAATTTCGAATGAATTTTAGCATGTTACATTTTGTTTTTTGTTGGCAAACGCTAATTAGTTCCACATGGAGATACAACAAGTACACATAAGATTTTTCTGAGTACAATGCTACAGAAACTAGGTTAAAAATGATATTTGCGACTGTAAACATGACATTGAATTCACATTCCCAAAAAACAACTTTGCTTTTCTCCAAAACCAGTTTGACTCTGCTTTTCTGGGTCTTTTGCACACGAATTCCACAAGAGTTTGTCCAGATAGGTCTGGATCTAACCAGAAATATTCGGTTCTGTGTGGCTAAAGGAATATCAGCTTTAAAACAGCCTGTGTGTTTGTTAGTGTTTTCTGGATAGTATCTATGAACTTTAGAGTTTCGAATGAATTTTAGCATGTTACTTTTTGTTTTTTCTTGGCAAACGCTAATTAGTTCCACGTGGAGACACAACAAGTACACATAAGAGTTTTCTGAGTAGAATGCTACAGAAACTAGCTTAAAAATGATACTTGGGACTGTAAACATGACATTGAATCCACTTGCCCAAGAAAACGACTTTGCTTTTCTCCAAAACCAGATTCAATATTTCTTTTTGGGTCCTTTTCACATGAATTCCACACGAGTTTGTCCAGATAGGTCTGGATCTAACCAGAAATATCCGGTTCTGTGTGGCTAAATGAATATCAGCTTTTAAACAGCCTGTGTGTTTGTTAGTGTTTTCTGGATATTATCAATGAACTTTAGAGTTTTGAATGAATTTTAGCATGTTACATTTTGTTTTTTTGTTGGCAAATGCTAATTAGTTCCACATGGAGACATAACAAGTACACATAAGTGTTTTCTGAGTAGAATGCTACAGAAACTACGTTAAAAATATTTGCCACTGTAAACATGACATTGATTCACATTCCCAAGAAAACGACTTTGCTTTTCTCCAAAATCTGTTTCGATATTATTTCTGGGTCCTTCGCACACAAATTACACTTGAGTTTGTCCAGATAGGTCTGGATCTAACCAGAAATATCCGGTTCTGTGAGGCTAAATGAATATCAGCTTTTAAATAGCCTGTGTGATTGTTAGTGTTTTCTGTATAGTATCTATGATCTTTAGAGTTTTGAAAGAATTTTAGCATGTTACATTTTGTTTTTCTGTTGGCAAACACTAATTAGTTCCACATGGAGAAACAACAAGTACACATAAGTGTTTTCTGAGTAGAATGCTACTGAAACTAGGTTGAATATGATATTTGTGACTGTAAACATGACATTGAATCCACGTGCCCAAGAAAACGATTTTGCTTTTTCCAAACCAGTTTCTACATCCTTTTCGGGGTCCTTAACACACCAATTCCACACGAGTTGGTCCAGATAGGTCTGGATCTAATCAGAAATATCTGGTTCTGTGTGGCTAAATGAATATCAGCTTTTAAACAGCCTGTGTGTTTGTTAGTGTTTTCTGGATATTATCAATGAACTTTAGAGTTTTGAATGAATTTTAGCATGTTACATTTTGTTTTTTTGATGGCAAATGCTAATTAGTTCCACATGGAGACACAACAAGTACACATAAGTGTTTTCTGAGTAGAATGCTACTGAAACTAGGTAAAAAATGATATTTGCGCCTGTAAACATGACATTGAATTCACAGTCCCAAAAAACGACTTTGCTTTTCCCCAAAACCAGTTTGACTCTGCTTTTCTGGGTCTTTGCAGACGAATTCCACACGAGTTTGTCCAGATAGGTCTGGATCTATCCAGAAATATCTGGTTCTGTGTGGCTAAAGGAATATCAGCTTTAAAACAGCCTGTGTGTTTGTTAGTGTTTTCTGGATAGTATCTATGAACTTTAGAGTTTTGAATGAATTTTAGCATGTTACTTTTTGTTTTTTCTTGGCAAACGCTAATTAGTTCCACGTGGAGACACAACAAGTACACATAAGTGTTTTCTGAGTAGAATGCTACAGAAACTAGCTTAAAAATGATACTTGGGACTGTAAACATGACATTGAATTCACGTGCCCAAGAAAACGAATTTGCTTTTCTCCAAAACCAGATTCAATATTCTTTTCTGGGTCCTTTTCGCATGAATTCCGCACGAGTTTGTCCAGATAGGTCTGGATCTAACCAGAAATAGCCGGTTCTGTGAGGCTAAATGAATATCAGCTTTTAAATAGCCTATGTGATTGTTAGTGTTTTATGGATTGTATCTATGATCTTTAGAGTTTTGAAAGAATTTTAGCATGTTACATTTTGTTTTACTGTTGGTAAACAAAAATTATTTCCACATGGAGATACAACAAGTACACATAAGTGTTTTCTGAGTAGAATGCTACTGAAACTAGGTTGAATATGATATTTGCGACTGTAAACATGACATTGAATCCACAGGCCAAGAAAACGATTTTGCTTTATCCAAACCAGTTTCTACATCTTTTTCGGGGTCCTTAACACACCAATTCCGCACGAGTTGTCCAGATAGGTCTGGATCTAACCAGAAATATCTGGTTCTGTGTGGCTAAATGAATATCAGCTTTTAAACCGCCTGTGTGTTTATTATTGTTTTCTGGAAAGTATCTATGAACTTTAGAGTTTTGAGTGAATTTTAGCATGTTACATTTTGTTTTTTGTTGGCAAACGCTAATTAGTTCCACATGGAGACACAACAAGTACACATAAGTGTTTTCTGAGTAGAATGCTACAGAAACTAGGTTAAAAATGATATTTGCGACTGTAAACATTACATTGAATCCACTTGCCCAAGGAACGACTTTGCCTTTCTTCAAAACCAGTTTGACTCTGCTTTTCGGGGTCCTTAACACACGAATTCCACATGAGTTTGTCCAGATAGTTCTGGATCTAACCAGAAATATCCGGTATTGTGTGGCTAAATGAATATCAGCTTTTCAACAGCCTGTGTGTTTGTTATTGTTTTCTGCATAATATCTATGAACTTTAGAGTTTTGAATGAATTTTAGCATGTTACATTTTGTTTTTTTGTTGGCAAACACTAAATAATTCCACATGGAGACACAACAAGTACACATAAGTGTTTTCAGAGTAGAATGCTACAGAAACTAGGTTAAAAATGATATTTGCGACTGTAACCATGACATTGAATTCATATTCCCAAGAAAAAGACTTTGCTTTTCTCCAAAAACAGTTTGACTCTGCTTTTCATGTTCTTTGAACACGAATTCCACACGAGTTTGTCCAGAGAGGTCTGGATCTAACCAGAAATATCCGGTTCTGTGAGGCTAAATGAATATCAGCTTTAAAACAGCCTGTGTGCTTGTTAGTGTTTTCTGGATAGTATCTATGAACTTTATAGTTTTGAATGAATTTTAGCATATTACATTTTGTTTTTCTGTTGGCAAACGCTAATTAGTTCCACATGGAGACACTAGAAGTACACATAAGTGTTTTCTGTGTAGAATGCTACAGAAACTAGTTGAAAAATGATATTTGCGACTGTAAACATGACATTGAATCCACTTGCCCAAGAAAACGATTTTGCTTTATCCAAACCAGTTTCTACATCATTTTCGGGGTCCTTAACACACCAATTCCACACGAGTTGGTCCAGATAGGTCTGGATCTAATCAGAAATATCTGGTTCTGTGTGGCTAAATGAATATCAGCTTTTAAACAGCCTGTGTGTTTCTTAGTGTTTTCTGGATAGTATCAATGAACTTTAGAGTTTTGAATGAATTTTAGCATGTTACATTTTGTTTTTTTGATGGCAAACGCTAATTAGTTCCACATGGAGACAGAACAAGTACACATAAGTGTTTTCTGAGTAGAATGCTACAGAAACTACGTTAAAAATGATATTTGTGCCTGTAAACATGACATTGAATTCACAGTCCCAAAAAACGACTTTGCTTTTCTCCAAAACCAGTTTGACTCTGCTTTTCTGGGTCTTTGCAGAGGAATTCCACACCAGTTTGTCCAGATAGGTCTGGATCTAACCAGAAATATTCGGTTCTGTGTGGCTAAAGGAATATCAGCTTTTAAACAGCCTGTGTGTTTGTTAGAGTTTTCTGGATAGTGTCTATGAACTTTAGAGTTTTGAATGAATTTTAGCATGTTACATTTTCTTTTTTTGATGGCAAACGCTAATTAGTTCACATGGAGACACTAAAGGTACACATAAGTGTTTTCTGTGTAGAATGCTAATGAAACTAGGTTAAAAATGATATTTGCGACTGTAAACATGACATTGAATTCACATTCCCAAGAAAAAGACTTTGCTTTTCTCCAAAACCAGTTTCGATAACCTTTTCTGGGTCCTTTGCACAAGAATTCCACACGAGTTTGTCCAGATAGGTCTGGATCTAACCAGAAATATCCGGTTCTGTGTGGCTAAAGGAATATCAGCTTTTAAACAGCCTGTGTGTTTGTTAGTTTTTTCTGCATAGCATCTAGGAACTTTAGAATTTCGAATGAATTTTAGCATGTTACATTTTGTTTTTTGTTGGCAAACGCTAATTAGTTCCACATGGAGATACAACAAGTACACATAAGATTTTTCTGAGTACAATGCTACAGAAACTAGGTTAAAAATGATATTTGCGACTGTAAACATGACATTGAATTCACATTCCCAAAAAACAACTTTGCTTTTCTCCAAAACCAGTTTGACTCTGCTTTTCTGGGTCTTTTGCACACGAATTCCACAAGAGTTTGTCCAGATAGGTCTGGATCTAACCAGAAATATCCGGTTCTGTGTGGCTAAAGGAATATCAGCTTTAAAACAGCCTGTGTGTTTGTTAGTGTTTTCTGGATAGTATCTATGAACTTTAGAGTTTCGAATGAATTTTAGCATGTTACTTTTTGTTTTTTCTTGGCAAACGCTAATTAGTTCCACGTGGAGACACAACAAGTACACATAAGAGTTTTCTGAGTAGAATGCTACAGAAACTAGCTTAAAAATGATACTTGGGACTGTAAACATGACATTGAATCCACTTGCCCAAGAAAACGACTTTGCTTTTCTCCAAAACCAGATTCAATATTTCTTTTTGGGTCCTTTTCACATGAATTCCACACGAGTTTGTCCAGATAGGTCTGGATCTAACCAGAAATATCCGGTTCTGTGTGGCTAAATGAATATCAGCTTTTAAACAGCCTGTGTGTTTGTTAGTGTTTTCTGGATAGTATCAATGAACTTTAGAGTTTTGAATGAATTTTAGCATGTTACATTTTGTTTTTTTGTTGGCAAATGCTAATTAGTTCCACATGGAGACATAACAAGTACACATAAGTGTTTTCTGAGTAGAATGCTACAGAAACTACGTTAAAAATATTTGCCACTGTAAACATGACATTGATTCACATTCCCAAGAAAACGACTTTGCTTTTCTCCAAAATCTGTTTCGATATTATTTCTGGGTCCTTCGCACACAAATTACACTTGAGTTTGTCCAGATAGGTCTGGATCTAACCAGAAATATCCGGTTCTGTGAGGCTAAATGAATATCAGCTTTTAAATAGCCTGTGTGATTGTTAGTGTTTTCTGTATAGTATCTATGATCTTTAGAGTTTTGAAAGAATTTTAGCATGTTACATTTTGTTTTTCTGTTGGCAAACACTAATTAGTTCCACATGGAGAAACAACAAGTACACATAAGTGTTTTCTGAGTAGAATGCTACTGAAACTAGGTTGAATATGATATTTGTGACTGTAAACATGACATTGAATCCACGTGCCCAAGAAAACGATTTTGCTTTTTCCAAACCAGTTTCTACATCCTTTTCGGGGTCCTTAACACACCAATTCCACACGAGTTGGTCCAGATAGGTCTGGATCTAATCAGAAATATCTGGTTCTGTGTGGCTAAATGAATATCAGCTTTTAAACAGCCTGTGTGTTTGTTAGTGTTTTCTGGATATTATCAATGAACTTTAGAGTTTTGAATGAATTTTAGCATGTTACATTTTGTTTTTTTGATGGCAAATGCTAATTAGTTCCACATGGAGACACAACAAGTACACATAAGTGTTTTCTGAGTAGAATGCTACAGAAACTAGGTAAAAAATGATATTTGCGCCTGTAAACATGACATTGATTTCACAATCACAAAAAACGACTTTGCTTTTCCCCAAAACCAGTTTGACTCTGCTTTTCTGGGTCTTTGCAGACGAATTCCACACGAGTTTGTCCAGATAGGTCTGGATCTATCCAGAAATATCTGGTTCTGTGTGGCTAAAGGAATATCAGCTTTAAAACAGCCTGTGTGTTTGTTAGTGTTTTCTGGATAGTATCTATGAACTTTAGAGTTTCGAATGAATTTTAGCATGTTAATTTTTGTTTTTTCTTGGCAAACGCTAATTAGTTCCACGTGGAGACACAACAAGTACACAAAAGTGTTTTCTGAGTAGAATGCTACAGAAACTAGGGTAAACATGATATTTGCGACTGTAACCATGACATTGAATTCATATTCCCAAGAAAAAGACTTTGCTTTTCTCCAAAAACAGTTTGACTCTGCTTTTCATGTTCTTTGAACACGAATTCCACACGAGTTTGTCCAGAGAGGTCTGGATCTAACCAGAAATATCCGGTTCTGTGAGGCTAAATGAATATCAGCTTTAAAACAGCCTGTGTGCTTGTTAGTGTTTTCTGGATAGTATCTATGAACTTTATAGTTTTGAATGAATTTTAGCATGTTACATTTTGTTTTTCTGTTGGCAAACGCTAATTAGTTCCACATGGAGACATAACAAGTACACATAAGTGTTTTCTAAGTAGAATGCTACAGAAACTAGTTGAAAAATGTTATTTGCGACTGTAAACATGACATTGAATCCACTTGCCCAAGAAAACGATTTTGCTTTATCCAAACCAGTTTCTACATCATTTTCAGGGTCCTTAACACACCAATTCCACACGAGTTGGTCCAGATAGGTCTGGATCTAATCAGAAATATCTGGTTCTGTGTGGCTAAATGAATATCAGCTTTGAAACAGCCTGTGTGTTTGTTAGTGTTTTCTGGATAGTATCTATGAACTTTAGAGTTTTGAATGAATTTTAGCATGTTACAGTTTGTTTTTTTGTTGGCAAACGCTAAATAGTTCCACATGGAGACACAACAAGTACACAAAAGTGTTTTCTGAGTAGAATGCTACAGAAACTAGGGTAAACATGATATTTGCGACTGTAAACCTGACATTGAATTCACATTCCCTAGAAAAAGACTTTGCTTTTCTCCAAAACCAGTTTGACTCTGCTTTTATGGGTGCTTTGCAAACGAATTCCACACGAGTTTGTCCAGGTAGGTCTGGATCTAACCAGAAATATCCGGTTCTGTGTGGCTAAATGAATATCAGCTTTTAAACCGCCTGTGTGCTTATTAGTGTTTTCTGGATAGTATCTATGAACTTTATAGTTTTGAATGAATTTTAGCATGTTACATTTTGTTTTTCTGTTGCAAACGCTAATTTGTTCCATATGGAAACATAATAAGTACACATAAGTGTTTTCTAAGTACAATGCTACAGAAATTAGTTGAAAAATTATATTTGCGACTGTAAACATGACATTGAATCCACTTGCCCAACAAAACGATTTTGCTTTTCTCCAAAATCAGTTTTGATTATTCTTTTCTGGGTCCTTTGCCCACGAATTCCAAACGAGTTTGTTCAGATAGGTCTGGATCTAACCAGAAATATCCGGTTCTGTGTGGCTAAATTAATATCAGCTTTTAAACAGCCTGTGTGTTTCTTAGTGTTTTCTGGATAGTATCTATGAAGTTTAGAGTTTTGAATGAATTTTAGCGTGTTACATTTTGTTTTTTTGTTTGCAAACGCTAATTAGTTCCACATGGTGACACAACAAGTACACATAAGATTTTTCTGAGTAGAATGCTAGAGAAACTAGGTTAAAAATGATATTTGCGACTGTAAACATGACATTGAATTCATATTCCCAAGAAAAAGACTTTGCTTTTCTCCAAAATCAGTTTGACTCTGCTTTACAGTGTCTTTGAACACGAATTCCACACAAGTTTGTCCAGATAGGTCTGGATCTAACCAGAAATATCCGGTTCTGTGTGGCTAAATGAATATCAGCTTTTAAACAGCCTGTGTGTTTCTTAGTGTTTTCTGGTTAGTATCTATAAACTTTAGAGTTTTGAATGAATTTTAGCATGTTACATTTTGTTTTTTTGTTGGCAAACGCTAATTAGTTCTACATGGAGACACAACAAGTACACATAAGTGTTTTCTGAGTAGAATGCTACAGAAACCAGGTTAAAAATTATATTTGCGACTTTAAACATGACATTGAATTCACATTACAAGAAAAAACTTTGCTTTTCTCCAAAACCAGTTTGACTCTGCTTTTCGGGGTCCTTTGCGCTCGAATTCCACACGAGTTTGTCCAGATAAGTTTGGATCTAACCAGAAATATCCGGTTCTGTGAGGCTAAATGAATATCAGCTTTTAAACAGCCTGTGTGTTTGTTAGTGTTTTCTGGATAGTATCTATGAACTTTAGAGTTTCGAATGAATTTTAGCATGTTACTTTTTGTTTTTTCTTGGTAAACGCTAATTAGTTCCACATGGAGACACAACAAGTACACATAAGTGTTTTCTGAGTAGAATGCTACAGAAACTAGGTGAAAAATGATATTTGCGACTGTAAACATGACATTGAATCCACTTGCCCAAGGAACGACTTTGCTTTTCTTCAAAACCAGTTTGACTCTGCTTTTCGGGGTCCTTTGCACACGAATTCCACATGAGTTTGTCCAGATAGGTCTGGATCTATCCAGAAATATCCGGTTCTGTGTGACTAAATGAATATCAGCTTTTCAACAGCCTGTGTGTTTCTTAGTGTTTTCTGGATAGTATCTATGAAGTTTAGAGTTTTGAATGAATTTTAGCGTGTTACATTTTGTTTTTTTGTTGGCAAACGCTAATTAGTTCCACATGGAGACACAACAAGTACACATAAGTGTTTTCTGAGTAGAATGCTACAGAAACTAGGTTAAAAATGATATTTGCGACTGTAAACATGACATTGAATTCACATTCCCAAGAAAAAGACTGCTTTTCTCCAAATCCAGTTTGAGTCTGCTTTTCTGGGTCCTTTGCACACGAATTCCACACGAGTTTGTCCAGATAGGTCTGTATCTAACCAGAAATATCCGGTTCTGTGTGGCTAAATGAATATCAGCTTTTAAACAGCCTGTGTGTTTCTTAGTGTTTTCTGGATAGTATCTATGAACTTTAGAGTTTTGAAAGAATTTTAGCATGTTACATTTTGTTTTTCTGTTAGCAAACGCTAATTAGTTCCACATGGAGACACAACAAGTACACATAAGTGTTTTCTGAGTAGAATGCTACAGAAACTAGGTTAAAAATGATATTTGCGACTGTAAACATGACATTGAATTCACATTCCCAAGAAAAAACTTTGCTTTTCTCAAAACCAGTTTGACTCTGCTTTTCTGGGTCCTTTGCACTCGAATTCCACACATGTTTGTCCATAGAGGTCTGGATCTAACCAGAAATATCCGGTTCTGTGTGGCTAAATGAATATCAGCTTTTAAACAGCCTGTGTGTTTCTTAGTATTTTCTGGATAGTATCTTGAACTTTAGAGTTTTGAATGAATTTTAGCCAACAGCTCCAGCTCCTCCTCAGCATCCAGCTGCTTCAGCTCTAGCTCCTCCTCAGCCCCCAGCTGCTCCAGCTCCAGTTCTTCCTCGGCATCCAGCCACTTCAGTTCTTTCTCCTCCTTGGCCTCCATCTGCTCCAGCTGCAGCTACACCTCAGCGTCCAGCCACTCCAGCTTCAGCTTCTTCTCGGTGTCCAGCTGCTCCACCTCTCCAGCTCTTCCTCAGCCCCCAGCCACTCCACAGCTCCAGCACCTCCTCGGTGTCCAGCCACTGAAGGTCCAGCTCCTTCTCAGCCCCCAGCTGCTCCAGCTCCAGCTCCTCAGCATCCAGCCACTCCAGCTCCAGCTCCTGCTTGGTGTCTAGCTGCTTCAGCTCCAGGTCCACCTTGGCCCTCAGACACCCCAGCTCCAGCTCCTCCTCAGCATCCAGCCGCTCCACTGCTCCAGTTCTTCCTCAGCCCCTGGCCTCTCCACAGCTCCAGCTCCACCTCAGCCCCTGCCATTCCACAGCTCCAGCTCCTCCTTGGCATCCAGCTGCTCCAGCTCCAGCTCCTCTCAGCGTCCAGCCACTCAGCAGCACCAGCTCCTCCTTGACATCCAGCCACTCCACAGCTCCAGCACCTCCTAGGCTCCCACCCGCAAGGCATCTCCAGCACCTCCTAGGTGTCCAACTGCTCCAGCAGCAGTTCATCCTTGGTGTCCATCTGCTCTGTAGCTCCAGCACCTCCTCTTCAAGCCCCTCCAGCTCCAGTTTGTAACCGGCGTCCACCCACTCTGCAGCTCCAGCTCCTTCTGGTTCCTGGCCGCTCAGCAGCTCCAGATCCTCCTCGGCATCCAGCCACTCCAGCTCCAGCTCCTCATCGGAATCCAGCCACTCTGCAGCTCCAGCTCCTCTTCAGTGTCCAGCTGCTCCAGCTCAAGCTCTTATTCAGCCCCTGGCCACTCCAGCTGTAGCTCCTCCTTGTCATTCAGCCGCTCCAGCTCTAGCTCCTCCTCAGCCCCCTGCTTCTCTAGCTCTAGCTCCTCCTTGGCCCCCAGTTGCTCAGCATCTCCAGCTTTTCATTGGCCCACAGCTGCTCCAGCCTGAGCTCCTCCTCAATGTCCAGCTGCTCAAGTTTCAGCTCCTTCTTGGCGTACAGCTGCTCCAGCTCCAGCTCCTCCTCAGCCCCTGCTGCTGCTCAGCTCCAACTCCTCCTAGGAGTCTAGCTGCTCCAGCTCCAGTTCCTCTTCAGCATCCAGCCACTCCACAGCTCTAGCTCTTCTCATGCCCTGGCTGCTCCGTAGCTCCAGCTCCTCCTCTGCATCCAGCCACTCCAGCACTAATTCCTCCTCAACCCCCAGCCACTCCAGCTCCAATTCCTCCTCAGCATCTAGCCGCTCCAGCTCCAGATCCCCCTTGGCATCCAGCCACTCTGCAGCTCCAGCTCCTCCTCAGCCCCTGCTACTCCACTGCTTCAGCTCCTCCTTGATGTCCAGCTGCTCCACAGCACCAGCTCCTCCTAGATGTCCAACCTCTCTGCAGATCCAGCTCCTCAGAATCCAGCTGCTCCAGCTCCTCCTTGGAGTCCAGCTACTCCAGCTCCAGCTCCTCCTCAGCATCCAGCCACACTGCAGCTCCAGCTCCTCCTGAGATCCCGGCCACTCAGCAACTCCAGCTCCTCCTTGGCTCCCGGCATCTCAGCAGCCTCAGCTCCTCCTCAGCATCCATAAACTCCAGCTACAGCTCCTCCTCAATGTCCAGCTGCTCCAGTTTCAGCTCTGCTTGGTGTCTAGCTGCTCCGCAGCTCCAGCTCATCCTTGCCATTCAGCTGCTCCTCTTCTAGCTCCTCCTCACCATTAACCAGCTCCTCTCTAGCTCCTCCTCACCATTCAGCTGCTCCAGTTCTAGCTCCTTCTTGGCCCCCAGTCGCTTGGCAGCTCCAGCTCCTCCTAGGACCCCAGCTACTCCAGCTCCAACTCTTCATCAATGTCAAGCCACTCCACAGCTCCAGCAACTACTAGGCATCCAGCCAGTCCAGCTCCAGCTCCTCCTCGCCTCCTAGCCAATCCAGCTACAGCTCCTCCTTGGCCTCCAACAGCTCAGCAGCTCCACCTCCACCTTGGCGTCCAGCCACTCCACACCTCCAGCTCCTCCTTGGCATCCTGGCACTCTGCACCTCCAGCTCCTCCTCAGCATCCAGCTGCTTCAGCTCCAGCTCCACCTCAGCATCTAGTCACTCCAGCTCCAGCTCCTCCTTGTTGTCCAGCCACTGTAGCTGCAGCTCCTCCATGGCTCCTTGCAGCTTGCAGCTCCAGCTCCTCCTCAGCATCCAGCCACTCTGCAGCTCCAGATCTTCTCAGCTCGCAGCTGCTGCACACCTCCAGCTCCTCCTAGGCATCCAGCTCTAGCTCCAGCTCCTCCTTGGTGTCCAGCCACTCCACAGCTCCAGCTCTACCTCAGCCCGCACTGCTCCACAGCTCCAGCTCCTCCTTGGCGTCCAGCCACTCAGCAGCTCCAGTTCCTCCTCGGCGTCCAGCCACTCCACAGCTCCAGCTCTACCTCAGCCTGCACTGCTCCACAGCTCCAGCTCCTCCTTGGCGTCCAGCCACTCTGCAGCTCCAGCACCTCTTCAGTGTCCAGCTGCTCCAGCTCTAGCTCCTCCTTGGCACCAGTTGCTCAGCAGCTCCAGCTCATCCTCAGACCCAGCCTCTCCAGCCCAAGACCCTCCTCAGTGTCCAGCCACCTGGCAGCTCCAGCTCCTCCTTGGTGTCCAGGTGCTCCGCAGCTCCAGCTCCTTCTTGGCATCCAGCCACTTCAGCTCTGGCTCCTCCTCGACCTCCAGCCACTCCAGCTCCAGCTCCACTTCAGCGTCCAGCCCCTCCAGCTCCAGCTCCTCCTTGGCTCCTGGTGGCTCGGCAGCTCCAGCTCCTCCCTGGTGTCCCACTGCTCCAGCTGTACTTCCTCCTTGGCTTCCAGCCACTCCAAATCCAGCTCCTCCTTAGCTTCCAGACACTCAGCAGCTCCAGCTCCTCAGCACCCAGCCGCTCCAGCTCTAGTTCCTCCTTGGCCCCCAGCCCTTCCAGCTCCAGCTCCTCCTCAGTGTCCAGCTGCTCCTGCTCCAGCTCCTCCTTGGCTCCTGGCCACTCGGCAGGTCTAGCTCCTCCTTGGTGTCCAGCCACTCCAGCTCTAGCTCCTCCTTGGCCACCAGTCACTTCACAGCTCCAGCTCCTCCTTGGCGTCCAGCCAATCTGCAACTCCAGCTCTCTTCAACCCCTGGCCACTCCGCGACTCCAGCTCCTCCTTGGATCTCAGCTGCTCCAGCTCCACTCTCCCCAGCCTCCAGCTGCTCAGCAATTCCAGCTCCACCTTGGTGTCCAGCCACTCCACACCTCCAGCTCCTTGGCTACCGGCCGCTCCAGCTCCAGCTCCTCCTCGGCGTCCAGCTGCTTCAGCTCTAGCTCCTCCTATACCTCCAGCCACTTCAACTCCAGCTCCACCTCAGCATCCAGCCGCTCCAGCTCCAACTCCTCCTCGGCATCTAGCTACTCCAATTCCAGCTCCTCCTTGGATCCCGGCTGCTCAGCAGCCCCAGCTCTTCCTCGGTGTTCAGCTTCTCTAGCTCTAGCTCCTCCTTGGCTCCCAGCTTCTCCAGCTCCAGCTCCTCCTCAGCCCCCGCTGCTCTGCAGCTCCAGCTCCTCCTCGGCATCCAGCCACTGGGCAGCTCTAGCTCCTCTTCATCTCCCAGACGCTCTGCAGCTCCAGCTCCTCTTCAGCTCCCTGCTGCTCAGCAGCTCCAGCATGTCCTAGGAATCCAGCTGCTCCAGTACCAACTCATCCTTTGTATCCAGCTACTCCACAGCTCTAACACCTCCTTGGCATCCAGGCACCCAACAACTGCAGCTCCTCCTCGGCGTCCAGCCACTCCAGCTCCAGCCACTCCCCCTCGGTGTCCAACTGCTCCTGCTCAAGCTCCTCCATGGCTCCCAGCAGAACGGCAGCTTCAGCTCCTCATCAGCATCCAGTCACTCCAGCTCCAGCTCCTCCTTAGCATCCAGCCGCTCCAGCTCTAGCTCCTCTTCGGTGTGCAACTGCTCCAGCTCTAGCTCCTCATTGGCCCCCAGTCACTCAGCAGCTACAGCTCCTCCTCAGCCCCTGGCCACTCTGCAGCTCCAGCTCCTGGATGCTCAGCATTCCAGCTCCTCCTGGGCATCCAGCCACTCCAGGACCAGCTCCTCATCAGCGTCCAGCTGCTCCAACTCCAGCTCCTCCTTAGTGCCCTGCTTCTCCGCAGCTCTAGCTCTTCCTCAGCGACCAGCCGCTCTGCTCCTTGATCTCTTCCTCAGCCCCCACCACTCCACAGCTCCAGCTGCACCTCAGCCCCCACTGCTCCACATCTCCAGCTCTTCCTCAGCGTCCAACCACTCTGCAGTTCCAGCTCCTTCTCAGTGTCCAACTGCTCCAGCTCTAGCTCCTCCTCAGTGTCCAGCCACTCCAGGTAACACCTCCTCAGCATCCAGTCACACCAGCTCCAGCTCCTCCTCAGCCCACGGCCAGTCTGCAGCTCCAGCTACTCCTCGGCATCAAGCCTTTCCAGCTCCAGCTCCTCCTCAGCATACAGCAACTCTGCAGATCCAGCTCTTCCTCTCCCGGCCACTTGGCATCTCCAGCTCCTCCTCGGTGTCCAGCTGCTGCAGTTCTAGCTCCTCCTTGGCCCTCAGTCTCTCGGAAGCTCCGGTTCCTCCTTGGCCCCTGACTGCTCCAAATCTCCAGCTCCTCCTTGGCATCAAGCCATTCCAACTGCAGCTCCTCCTTGACCCAAAGCTGCCCCACAGCTGCAGGTCCTCCTTGGCATCCAGCCACACTGCAGCTCCAGCTCCTCCTGAGATCCCAGCCACTCAGCAGCTCCACCTCCTCCTCAGCATCCAGCCACACTGCAGCTCCAGCTCCTCCTGAGATCCTGGCCACTCAGAAGCTCCAGCTCCTCCTCACTGACCAGGCGCTCCAGCTCCAGCTCCTCCTCAGCGTACAGCCACTCCAGCTCCAGCTCCTTCTCTGTGTCCAGCCACTCCAGCTCCAGGTCCTCCTTGGCTCTCAGATGCTCCAGCTCCAGCTCTTCCTCAGTGTCCAGCTGCTCCACTGCTTGAGCTCTTCCTCAGCCCCCAGCCGCTCTACAGCTCCAGCTCCACCTCAGCCCCCACTGCTCCACAGCTCCAGCTCCTCCCTGGTGTTCAGCAGCTCAAGCTCCAGCTCCTCCTCAGCCCCTGGCCACTCCACAGCACCAGCTCCTCCTCGGCTTCCAGCTGCTCTAGCTTCAGCTCCTCCTCAGTGTCCCACTGATCCGAAGCTCCAACTCCTTCTCGGTGTCCAGCTGTTCCACATCTCCAGCTCCTCCTCGGCATCCAGGAGCTTGGCAGCTCCAGCTCCTCCTTGGTGACCAGCCACTCCACTGCTTGATCTCTTCCTCAGCCCCCGGCCACTCCGCAGCTCCAGCTCCACCTCGGCTCCCTGCTGCTCAGTAGCTCCAGCTCCTACTCATTGTCCAGCTGCTCCAGCTCTAGCTCCTCCCTGGCCCCCAGTCTCTCAGCAGCCCCAGCTCCTCAGCTTCCGGCCTCCAGCTCCTCCTCTGAGTCCAGCCACTCTGCAGCTCCAGCTCCTCCTCGGACCCAAGCTGTTCCAGCTCTAGCTCCTCCTTGGCCCCAGTCACTAGGCAGCTCCAGCTCGTCCTCTGCCCCAAGCAGTTCCAGCTCTTGATCCTCCTCGGTGTACAGCCACTCAGCAGCTCCAGCTCCTCCTCGGTGTGCAGTGCTCCAGCTCCAGCTCCTCAGCATCCAGCCACTCCAGCTTCATCTTCTCGGTGTCCAGCCACACCACAGCTCCAGCTCATCCTCGGCTCCACGCCGCACTACTGCTCCAGCTCTCCCAGCCATCCAGCCACTCCAGCTCCAGTTCCTCATTGGCTCCCTGCCGCTCTGCAGCTCTAGCTCCTCCTCGCTGTCCAGCCACTCCAGCCTCAGGACCTCCTCAGCATCCAGCCACTCCACAGCTCCAGCTACTCCTCGACTCCCATCCTCTTGGTAGCTCCAGCTCCTCCTCGGTCCCCACCCACTCCAGCTCCAGCTCCACCTGTTTTCAGCCACTCAAGCTCCGGCTCCTCCTTCACATCCACCTGCTCCAGCTCCATCTCCTCCTTGGCTCCTGGCTGCTCAGCAGCTCTAGCTCCTCAGAGTCCAGCTGCTCCAGCTCCAGCTCATCCTGGCCCCCAGCCACTCCAGCTCCAGCTCCTCCTTGGCCCCCAGCCACTGTGCAGCTCCAGCTCCTCCTCAGCTCCCAACCACTCTGCAGCTCCAGCTCCTCCTCAGCTCCCTGCCAGTCTGCAGCTCCAGCTTCTCCTGGGCCCTAGCCGGTCCCATTCCAGCTCCTGTTCAGCATCCGGCTGCTCTGAAAATCCAGTTCCTCCTCAGCTCCTGGCAGCTCTGCAGCTCCAGCTCCTCCTCGGCATCCAGCCACTCTGCAGCTCTAGTGACTCCTCAGCCTGTGGCCACCTCACAGCTCTAGCTCTTCCTTGGCTTCCAGCCACTCCAGATCCGGCTCCTCCTCGGCATCCAGCTGCACTGCAGCTACAGCCCCTCCTCAGCCCCCGGCTGCTATGCAGTTCCAGCTCCTCCTCAGCTTCCAGCTGCTCCAGCTCTAGCTCCTCCTCAGCCCCCAGCTGCTCCAGCTCTAGCTCCTCCTCGGTGTCCAATTGCTCCAAAACTCCAACTCCTCCTCGGCTCCTGGCAGCTTGGCAGCTCCAGGTCCTCCTTGGCATCCTGCCACTCCAGCTCCAGCTCTTCATTGGCCACCAGTCGCTCCACAGCTCTAGCTTCTCCTCGGCCACCAGCCACTCAAGCACCACCAACTCTTCAGCATCCAGCTGCTCCAGCTCCAGCTCCTCCGTGGTGTCCAGCTGCTCTTCAGCTCCATCTCTTCCTCACCACCAGCCGCTCCGCAGCCCCAGCTGCTTCATCTCTAGCTCCTCCTTGGCCCTAGCTGCTCCATCTCTAGCTCCTCCTTGGCCCTAGCTGCTCCATCTCTAGCTCCTCCTTGGCCCCCAGTCACCTGTCAGCTCCAGCTCTGCCTAGGCCCCCAGCCACTCCAGCTCCAGCTCCTCCTCGGTGTCCAGCCACTCTGCAGCTCCAGCTCCTCCTCGGCGACCAGGTGCTCCATCTCTCGCTACTCCTTGGCCCCAGAGGCTCCATCTATAGCTCCTCCTTGGCCCCCAGTCACTCGTCAACTCCAGTTCCACCTAGGCCAATAGCTGCTGCAGCTCCAGCTCCTTCTCGGCATCCAGCTACTCCAGCTCCAGCTCCTCCTCAGTGTCCAGTCACTCCAGCTCCAGCTCCTCCCTGGTGTCCAGCTGCTCTGCAGCTCCAGCTTTTCTCAACCCCCGGCCTCTCCACAGCTCTAACTCCACCTCAGACCCCATCAAACCACAGTTTCAGCTCCACCTCTGTGTCCAGCCACTTGGCAGCTCCAGCTGCTCCTCAGTGTCCAGCTGCTCTGCAGCTCCAGCTCTTCCTCGGCCCCCGGCCGCTCTACAGCTCCAGCTCCACCTCAGCATCCAGCTGCTCCATCTCTAACTACTCCTTGGCCCCCAGCTGCTCCATCTCTAGCTCCTCCTTGGCCTTCAGTCACTCGTTAGCTCCATCTCTGCCTAGGCCCCCAGCCACTCTGCAGCTCCAGCTCTTCTCAGGCCCCGGCAGCTCCACAGCTCCAGCTCCTCCTTGGCATCCAGCCACTCCAGTTCCAGCTCCTCCTCAGCATCCAGCCACTCCAGTTCCAGCTCCTCCTTGGCATCCAGCAACTCCAGCTCCAGCTCCTCCTCGGCATCCAGCCGCTTCAGCTCCAGCTCCTCCTCGGTGCCCAGCTGATCAGCAGCTCCAGCTCTTCCTCACTCCTGGCCACTCCACAGCTCCAGCTCCTCCTCAGTGTCAATCTGTTCAGCAGCTCCAGCTACTCCTCAGCTCCCGGCCGCTCCAGCTCCAGATCCTCCTTGGTGTCCAGCTGCTTGGCAGCTCCAGCTCCTCCACTGTGTCAGCCTGCTCCAGCTCTAGCTCCTCCTTGTCCCCTAGTCACTCAGCAGCTCAAGCTCCTCCTAGGCCCCACCACTCCAGCTCCAGCTCCTCCTCAGCATCCAGCTGCTCCACAGCTCCAGCTCCTCCTCCGCGTCCAGACCCTCCAGCTCCAGCTCCTCCTCAGTGTCCAGGCACTCCGCAGTTCCAGTTCTTCTCAGCCCCCAGCTGTTCTGCATCTCCAGTTCCTCCTCAGAGTCCAGCCGCTCCAGCTCCAGCTCGTCCTCAGCTTCCAGCTGCTCTGCAGCTCCATCTCCTCTTCAGTGTCCAGCCACTAGGCAGATCCATCTCCTCCTCGGCCCCCAGCTGATCCAGCTCCAGCTCATCTTCTGTGTCCAACTGCTCTGAAACTCCAGCTCCTCCTCAGCGTCCAGCTGCTCCAACTGCAGCTCTTCCTTGGTGTCCAGCCATTCTGCAGCTCCAGCTCCTCCGCGGCTCCCTGCTGCTCGGCAGCTCCAGCTCCTCCTTGGTGTCTAGCTGTTCCAGCTCTAGCTCCTCCTTGGTCCTCAGCCACTCTTCAGCTCCAGCTCCTTCTTGGCCCCTGGCCACTCAGCAGCTCCAGCTCCTCCTCAGCATCCACCCGCTCCAGCTCCAGCTCCTCCTCGGTGTCCAGCTGCTCCATTTCCAGCTCCTCCTCAGTGTCCAGCCGCTAGCAGATCCAGCTGCTACTCAGCTCCCATATGCTTGTGCGCTCCAGCTCTTCCTTGGTGTCCAGCCACTCCAGCTTCAGCTCCTTCTTGGCATCCAGCCACTCCATCTCCAGCTATTCCTCAGTCCCCAGCTGCTCTGCAGCTCCAACTCCTCCTTGGCATCCAGGTGCTTGGCAGCTCCAGCTCCTCCTCAGTGTCCAGCTGCTCCAGCTCTAGTTACTCCTCAGCATCCAGCCACTCCAGCTCCAGCTCCTCTTTGGCGTCCAGGCACTCCACAGTTCCAGTTCTTCTCAGCTCTGGCTGCTCTGCATCACCAGCTCCTCCTGGAGTCCAGCCGCTCCAGCTCCAGCTTGTCCTCGGCTTCCAGCTGCTCTGCAGCTCCATCTCCTCCTCAGCGTCCAGCCACTGTGCAGATCCATCTCCTCCTCATCGCCCAGCCAATCCAGCTCCAGCTCATCCTCTGTGTCCATCTGCTCCACCTCTTCAGCATCCAGCTGCTCCAGCTGCAGCTGGATTTTTTATAGTATTTTCTTTTACTTGTTTATTTAATAAACTTGAATTCTACAGCATGTCCATAATCATTTATTATTCCAAGAGCTTTCTGGTCCATTCCTTGAAGTTTTCTAAATAGAAATTTGTGTCTTCTGTGAACATACTCTTATCTCTGTGCAGCAACTCCAGTAGCGATCACAGTGCTGTCTCGTGGTTCATGGTTTTCTGATGCTATTAGATAGTTTAGGATATCTTGGTCAGGATCTTGGATGAGGATGGATGAGTATAATACCTTCATTAAGAAGCTGGAGGGAGTCCTTGTATTGTTATTCCAGATTGCAAGTCATGTCAAAAAAATAAATGAGAAGAAACTCAGGACAAGAAACCCAAGGATAAACCTGGTATGATGATGAGAGTGCACTGAGCAGTTATGGGGCAATGGGAGCTGTGAGATATAGGGACACGGTAGGGCCAAGATAAGTTATGTGTGCTGTTAGTGGACTCTCTCCTGGACCTTTGCATGCACTCATCCAAGTTTGTTTCTCTTGACAATCAGGCTAGCGTCACCTTTACCTGCTTTAGAAAATATCTACGTATGCCAACTGCCATGATTTTAGACCTCTCAGGCATAGTTTCTCATCCTTAATTGGCATCATCTTTTACTTTTTGGGCTGTTAACTTCATTTGTGAAGAATCAGATAGTTCTAACCTTCATTGGGTAAACGACCTGGCCCTGCCCTCCCTGTTAAACTGGGAATCTTTACCCCCAAGTTGTGGGGAGACTGAAGCTCCCAGTAACATCTTCAATTCAGCCCATCTACAGCCACCAGATGTCCGATCTGGAGGATCTAATGTTTCCCACGAGCATGTGTTTTGTCCTGTGAGCAGTGAACTTGCAAAACAATGAGACAACAAGCCATATTTCTGCTTTTCATACAATTTTGTGTTTTGCCTGGAGTCAGTAATTATGTTAGCATAATTTTCTGTGTACTTATTAGGTAACTGTGCATATACCACAGCTACAATGCTGTATGATACACTCAGTTTATGAAGTGTCTGTAAGTATTGCTAAAATTTTCTGAATCTAGGTACTCACATGTTGAATAAAATATTAGTACACTAGGCAGCATAACATTTTATTGCTTTAAAATATCAAAATTTTTATTATCAATTTGAATGCAACTTTAAGAATTTTATATCTATATCCTTAATATAGAATAGTTACTCCATTACTGATTTTATCAAGTTAGTTACTACATTCTATAATCTAAATCAAACATCTTCTATGCATGAGACATTTCCTTTTTTATCTTAGAATTTATTATTTCTACCTGAATAGATAGCTAAGAAAACCCTACTTTATGACCATCCTAGTAGAGATACCATGAGTGGCTTTATCATTATATGATCTTGCTCTAAGTGCTGCAGGTTGTCCTAACTCAGGTTAACAGGATTTAAGCATTTGAAGGCCAGCAGAATTGTTATCAGTAGTGAATATATGTTTCAGTTTCTTTTTTTTATATTCTTGGATCTGTTAACTAACAATTTTTTTTAAAATTTTCCAAAATGTATCATACCACATTTTTGCATTTCAGCAAATATGCATGCATATGTTTGTCTTTTAATTATAGTTCATCCTAAAATATTCATTATTGATAAGTGGGAATCAAAGCAGAAATTTACTTTGTCATGTCCATCAGATTTATTTTTTTAAATTTTTTCTTTTGTTATTTTTATCCCATATTATCAAAATTAATAAGCTCACCAATCTTTTCACTACAAATATATGATTGTTCTTTTGGACATTTACATTTTAATGTGATAAATTCACTGAAAATTGTTTGACTTGTCCTAGCAACTTCCATCTTCATGGTCTATCAAATCATTTTAAGATGATATACGCTTCTACACATTTGATGAAATACCTTTTTCACATGTTTATTTTTTAGTCTCACCATTTGCCATTCACTTTAAAATGCCCATGCATTAGATTGAGACACTATTTCCACAGTTTCAAGATCATATGTGGGAATGTGAGAGGAAGGAGGAAGAAAAGTTGGAGGTGTTCCTAAATCAGTATGTATGAAACCCAGGAAACCTGTATATCTTAAATAAAATTTCAAAAAGACAAAAAGATTCTTGCAATAAACTGGGCCTGGAAATGTTGCATAGCAGGTAAAACTGCCACCTGCAGTGCTAACATTTCATATGGGCACCAGCTCATGTCCAGGCTGCTACACGTATGATCCAGCTCTTTGCTATGGCCTGGGAAAGCAGTAGATGTTGGTCCAAGTCCTTGATCCCCTGCACCTGTGTGGGAGACCTAGCAAAACCCCTGGCTCCTGGCTTCAGATAGGTGCAGCTGAGGAGTGAACTAGCAGATGGAAGACCTCTCTCTTTATCACCTTCTTTCTCTGTGTAACTCAAGTAAATAAATCTTTAAATAGCAACAAAAAAGAAATAAACTTCTTATGATTCCCTTGATTTAAATGCCTGCAATATTTCTGTATTTTGAATTAATATTGACTATTTTATTTCTATCCATTATATCTCCTGTGAACCCATTCTGCTCCTATAAATTTCCCCACCTGTATACCCAGTAGTCAAAATATAATATACATAGAAATATGCACATTTATTTGTTGTATTTGAATTTATATCTACCATATGACTAAATACTCAGCCTAATTGATGTCAAATCTAGCACAAGAAATTTGGGGGTACATCATTTTACTTTGTCTCTGGTAAGGCATCATCTGTCTAAATTCTAAAAGTTGCCTGAGCAAATTTCATGTTCATACTATTTGAGAACAATCTAATGCCACTGAAATCACTCTTATTAGCAGTCTTTTATAGCCTTTGTGTATTATTATGAAGCTTTAACATTTCATGAAGGGCATTAGGCTCTTTACTTGTTTGGTGTTTGAGTTCATGGAGCTCACTTTTTTTGGAATGTTGAAGCAACCCAGCATAACAAGGATAAATATCATTTGGTCCAGATGGATGATCTTTCCAATACATTTTGGAGTTGATTACCTAGTATCTTTTTTTTTTTGACAGGCAGAGTGGACAGTGAGAGAGAGAGACAGAGAGAAAGTTCTTCCTTTGCTGTTGGTTCACCCTCCAATGGCCGCCATGGCTGGTGCACTGCAGCCAGCGCACCACGCTGATCTGAAGGCAGGAGCCAGGTGCTTCTCCTGGTCTTCCATGGGGTGCAAGGCCCAAGCACTTAGGCCATCCTCCACTGCACTCCCTGGCACAGCAGAGAGCTGGCCTGGAAGAGGGGCAACCAGGACAGAATCCGGTACCCCGACTGGGACTAGAACCTGGTGTGTCAGCGCTGCAAGGTGGAGGATTAGCCTATTGAGCCATGGCACCAGCCTGATTACCTAGTATCTTGTTGAAGGCTTTTGCATCTATGTTCAGTCTTGTTTTATTTTTTTCAAGTTTAATTATTTCTTTCATCCTACTAATTTGGGGTTTTGGTTTTTTCTCTTTTTTTCTAGGTCCTTGTGATGCATTGTTAGACCATTTATTTGATGCCTTTCTAACTTCTTGATGTAGATGCCAATTGCTGTAACTGAACATTCTTTATGCTGCATCCCATAAATTTGGATATATTGTGTTGTTATCTTAATTTATTCCTCAGATATTATTATTTCCATTTTTTATCCACTGTTCAAAAGGGACACATTATTCAATCTCCTTGTGTTTGTAAACTCTACAGTTGTGGGGTGAACTGTACTATAGGTGTCAATTAGGTTCCTTTGGTCTGTTAGGAGATTAGTCATATATCTTCATTTACTTTTGAATATTTCATATGTACATTGACAAAAGGTAGGTGTTAAAGTCCCCCATTATGATTTTTAAGACTTACTTATTTATTTGAAAGATAACATTACAGAGATGTAGGCATAGAGAGAAAGAGAGAGAGAGAGAGAGAGAGAGAGAGAGAGAGAGAGAGAGAGGAGAGAGAGAGAAGTCATCTATCAGATGGTTCAGTCCCCAGACGGCCGCAACAGCAGGAGATATACTGATTCAAAGTCATGAACCAGGAGTCTCTTCCAGCTCTCCCATATATGTATGGCAGTGACCAAAACTTACAGAGTCAAATCACTTCTCAGTAATTAACCAGATAACCAAGCCATCAAAGTAACTGGAGACCTTGGAAGGAGAACAGATCAACACATATGAGATGTTTAGAATGTAGTCATTGGGCATACAGACACAGGAGAAAACCCTGAGATATGGTAATATTGGTTCCAGAAATATAAGGAGTACAATAGCTATAGGGAAATGGCTTTGAGACATCTGATAAAGAAAATTGCTTCAAGCATTGGCATAGAGATATCTAAAGTCTTGCATGATATGGAAGCTCAGGAAATAAGGTCACTCCATGGTAGGCTCAAAACCATTCTGAACAAGGAATGTAGATAACTGAGAGAAGATCAAAACTAGAGGCAGAGAGGCTGGAGGACATGAAGATCATCATTGAATGCAGAGTGGAGACAAGCAAAGAAAGTTCTGCTGTAGACACGGGGTGGAAACTCATATGACTGGCACATGGTGTAGGCACAAGCGATGGTAGGAACTTTTGAGACCTGATATAGATGATAGATTTTAAAAATAACACAATAGCAGCTCTTTCTCCTGAGCATACCTGTGTTGCTTGTCAGTGTGCCTTATGCTTTAAATAAGTCTTGCCTCTATTCATTTTCCTTAAATCTCTTCCTTGAGACCTTCTGGATAGGGGTAAGTAAAAAAACCTAAGACTACAGATTTTGAAATAGATGATGAACGGTGACTAATATTCTGATAAGGTAAATCCCAAGTAGCAATAAACCATGCAGTTATCTGAGAAAAGAGCCTTCCAGGAAGGAAGGAAGACCACATGCTGCTGAAAAGAAGGGGGTGAAGGGTCTTGGGAGGATGGGGGAGACAGGTAGGGGTAGTGTTGAGGTCTGGGAAAGTGCCAGAGGTCGTCTAGGGCTTGCAGGCCCTAGAAATGCTTCAGATTTTTACTCCCAAGTAAAGAAGACACTGAAGGAATTTGACCTCACTTCAATTTCACAGAGATATCTGTGGTTGCCTGCTCTGGGTTTCAGGAGGGAGGCAGCTGTGTCCAACCATAACCTGAAGGATTAGTCCAGATGAGAGGTTCAGGGACTTGAGAGCAATTGTGGAAAGGGAGAGGAACTCCTGCGTGTACACCATGATGCCTCCTTTGCTCAGACTTCCATCAGGAGCCCCAGCTCACTGCAGTATTAACATCTCTGATGTCCTCCTCCTTTCCTGTCCAAAACCTTCTTCATGTGTTATTTCCCATCCTCTTCATACAAGCACTTGCTGCCTAAATCCAACACCTCATCTGTGAAGCTAAGAGGCAGTCGTAGCTTGTGCCTGACCCAGCTTCTCTAAGGAAGCTTCTAACGTATGATTGGGGAGAACATACTGCCCAAATCCAGACTTTTCCAGGGCTCTAAAAATAAAAAAAAAAATTAAAATTAAAATAGGACAACCTGAGTCACAGTTAAACAGAACTGTAGGTTTAGGACATCAAAATTGATTAGGATGGTAACTATGACAGCACAATGATTTCTATGTTGTCACAATTTATGTTGCCATCAAAAGTGTTTTATGACATCACAATGATATGTTTATGTTTTTGCTAATCATACATCACACTTTATGGCATATACTTGATTATGAAATCACAATGGATTTTAGGACATCACACTTATGACATGGCAATTGTTTATGACATCCAAACAGTGCTTTATGACATCACAATTATTACAAAACAGTAGCAGATTTATGACAACATGATCGTAATTTTAAGAATAAGATATTGCTTTGTGATATCACAATCAAGCTTTTTTTAGCATTTCAACTGGTAAGGACATCATAATGATGGATTTATACATCACAATAGATTTGGACATCATAATGTTTTTAGGACCTTAGAGTTGGTTGCCCATCTCTTTGGCAATTTAAAACATCACAATTGCATATGAAAACACTGTTGGTTTATGATATCACCATTGATTTTGACATAAAAATTATTTATTACAGCATGATGGCTTATAGCATCATAATTGTTTATGCCATCAAAAAGGTCATTTTATTATGTCACAGTGGTTTTATCTCTTCAAAATCAATTATGATTTCACACCAATGGCTTATTATGTAACAATAGTGGTTTATCATATTGCAATTGATTATAAATCAGAAACATCATTATGAAATTATGATTATGAAATAACAGTGATTGCTTTATAACACCACAATATTTATATGATGTCACATTTGATTTTGACAGCCCAATTATTTTTAAATTTTTACAGTGTTAGATGTATGGATATAAAATTGTTTAGGACAGCAGAATGTATTTTATGACATCACAATTGAATTTTATATCCTACTGAAGTTTATAACATCACAATTAATTATGAAAAGCAATTGGTTGATTCACAAAACTGCCATGGTGGACTTATGGTGTAATGATAATTGTTTATGGTATCACAATTTGTTTTGACATGACAACCATGACTTATGGCATTACAATTGCATTCATTATATCACAAAATTAGAATTTAATCTCCCAATGGTAGGGTTACTGTATGGCAATATTGGTTTATGACCTCACATTGATTTCCTGACATCATAACTGATTTCTCACAAAATTGTTTTATGACATTAGAATTTTGGATTTGTGACTTCACAATTGTTGCTTATATATAAAAATTCTTTTATGGCATCAGAACAGATTATGGCATCCCAATGATTTTTTAGAACATCATAATTGATTATTACATAATATTGGTGGCTTATGACATAAAAAAGATGACATTGCAATGGTATTATGTCAGCACACTAAATGTCAACATCATATTGTATTTATGAACTCACAATGGCAATTTTATGACTTCAAAGATTTATTATAGTACAATGTATTTATGATATCACAGTTAGTTTATGAAATCACCTTATATTTTGATATCATCATTGTTTATGACGTGATATTGTGTTTTATGACTTTACAATTGTCTATATCACAATGGTAGTTCTTAAATTTGAGAATTTATTTGTGCTTGGAGTATGTTAAAAATGTGTTTAATATCTGTTCCCAATTTCTGGTGAGAATATATTAAGGGTTCAAACAAATTACATCCTAATACTGTGACTTTCATTTACTGAGAAGACAGAATATGCCTTTCTGTTCATGGATCCAATGAATTTTATATTCAATTATTTACTTTTGTTGAGAACTTTGATATTGATAGTATTCCTCTGTGTATCTAATATTAGCTCTTTCTTTCCTCCTATAAATTTAAATTTTCATGGTTATATAATCTGAATTTTTGTCATGAGTTCTTTCTTATGGACACACAATGCCAGATGATACACAAATAGCTTTCTGAGTGTACATATTCCAAGGTCCACTGGGGTGACAGCTATTATGAAAACAGCTATAAATATTTATAGCAAATATGCTGTGAAGTTCAAATAACTGCTGTGCATCAAAAGAGGATGTTCACAAGAATTTATTAATAAATTTGGTCTTATTTCATGTGTAATGATTATTATTCCAAGCAATAAGATTCTTCTCTGTATTGTATGTATTGAAGACGTTTTCTCTGCCTAATAGTTCTTACAAGGAAAGTAGCAAGAATAGAGTGGAGCTACAGATAATTTGGAATGGGCACCAGTCAATGGTAGTAACAAGAGGGAAACAATGGGCATTTCCATAATTTTAAATGTGTCACATTCCATTTTTGAAACTTGTTTACACAATGCTATTTTATGTTTTCTTGAAAGATTTATTCATTTTTTACTTGAGAGTCAGAATTAGACAGAGAAAGGAAAGGGGGGAGGAGGAGGCTACCATCCATTGGTTCACTCCCCAATTGTCCACAGTACCAGAACTACACCAATCCAAAGCCAGGAGCCAGGAAATTCTTTTGGGTCTCCCATACATGTACAGGGGCCCAATGACTTGGGCCATTTCTACTGCTATCCCAGGCCATAGCAGAGAGCTGGGTTGGAAGTGGAGCAGCTGGGACTGGAACCAGCACCCATATGGGATGCCAGCACTTCAGGCCAGGGAGTTAACCCATTGTGCCACAGCACTGGCCCCTTATGTTTTAATCCAAGGAAATCATGGGGAAGTAGTTTATGATGCTGACAGTGTATGACATATTCATGAATCTCTTCAACAACCTAAGTCTGATTTTTGTTGAGGTGAAACCAGTCCTGGTCTTCATGATCTATTTTATTTTTGCCTGTGTAATTCAATAGCCAAACTTGGAAAGATCTCCTGCATTGTATAGGGCACTGTTTCCTATTAGGTACTCCACTTAA